>OX346246.1:8305000-10705000 GCA_947049315.1 Epistrophella euchroma | reverse complement strand
GTACCTCATTTTGTAGGTATTTTGATTCTCTAAAAGTTTTCCATACGCCATTTTGTCACAGAAAAAAATCCAGGCGAGTTATCAAATGAAAACAAAATGGCGAGCTGTTTCAATATGGCTGCTTTTTCCTAGCCCCTATTACCCCGATAATTTTTTTTTTATAATGTGGAGATGTTCCCAAACACATACCATAAAAAAATATTTGCCCGTTAAAACATGCAACTTCAATAAATTTTTTTCAATAAATCCAGTACACCATAAAGTTTGTGCACGTTTTTCTCAAAACCTATTGATTGTACAAAAAAAAGTGTCAAAACATTTTTAATGTAAAATTACATAAGCTACAACTTTTGCCTTCACATTTTTTTAAAAACACTGATAGTTTTTGAGAAACTAGCGAAAAACTGAAATTTAACCCCTTTCACCACCCGTAAAAATTTTAGCACCTGTCCAAATTTAGGGTACTTTTTGGAAAATGCTTAAGGTAGAAAAATAAACATCTCCACCAAAATTTAGCTTTGTCGGAATTTTTTTTAGCATACAAAAAAATATTTACCATTTGGTCTTCATGGTATAACATTTTTTCCAAAAAATTTAAAAAATTACGTCTCTCCTCAAATACCTTAACACTAGGACCACCAATTAATGATTTTTGTTGTTTTTTTTTACTATTCTAATAGACAGTTACTAAATTTTAAAACTTATTGTTGCATTTTTTTTTATTATAATTTTTTTAAATTAATTTTTCAATACAAAACCTACAAGATATTTATTTATTTTAGATATATATTTTGACCATCTGTAAAAAAAATAAAAATATATGGGAACATCTGTGGTCAATTACTTTAAAAAGTTAACTGTTTAATGTACTTTTTAAAATTCAACAAATAGTTTAGCCTACAAAAATAAGTAATAAAATTTGCTGTTAATCAAATAAAGGAGCTTTTCCCCATTTTCTGAAATTTAAATTAAGTTACAATGAATAGTTAATTATTAGACTAATAAAAGTAGTATTTGCAAAAAATAAGTGGTAAAATATGTCACATGAGTACAAACAACACATTTCGACCTAAAATTTATTCGTAAACAATTGGTGGTAGCACCTTTAAATTGTTTTTGTTGTTCAAAAATTCAAAAAAAAAAAAAAAACTCCCAAAAGTTTAAATTAAAATGATTTAATTAAAATAGCCGAATATAATCAATTTCAACGTCAGAAAAAAAAAACATAAAAATTATATTGCATCGTTTCATGCATTAATTGCCCACGTTAAAAATTTATCGCATGCAGTTGACGAAAGCACAGAAAACGCCACATGATTTTTTTTTTTTTTGGAAACGTGCAGTTCCAAAAATACACCAAGACATTATAATTTTGCTGTTTTCTTAAATGAAGTAGCAGGTATTTTGCGGCCCTGAAATAGAACGCCAAGCGCCCCGAGACGAATGGTGTTCAATGCGATTATAGACGTCACATGTACGTCTCGCCCGTGCCATTTGTTTTGCAAATTATATATTGAAGCGTCGTTTGTTGTGCGGGGTAAAGGTTGAGGAATATACAGCTTATGGTTGGACAAAAATTATAAATAAAAAAAAAACGAAAAATATTTTCAGAAAATTAAAATATTTATCTCGCGTTGAAATTAATTTCCCTTAAATGAAAAACTATACGATCTTGGCAATATATTTGAATATTTGTGATGATGGTTGTGATGCGATTGCGACGACGACCGTTGTCTGCAAATACATATTCATCAATTGCACTCGTGCTTTTGAAAGGCCGCAATATTTTAATTTGAATTTGAATTAGGATTTTTTTTTCATTTTTAATTTTCTTGAAAATAATCAACGATACGAATTACAATAAACGATTAATGTGAATAAAAGTAATTAACCCAATATGTATATGCGGTGATCGAAGCTTTATTTTAATTAAGGCTCTGAGAAATTAACGTCTGGTAGGAATTCAATATTTAAAACCAATCATCATACCCTGGAACTGCTGCCGAAATTTCTGATGGAAATCAGAAGTGTCTGAATTTTGTACTTATGTGATACCTATACCTAAATACATAATAGTAAAACATACATATGTAGGTATGTAGGTACCTAATAAATAGACATAACGATAATAGAAAGGATGAAAAAAGTAGTTATAATTGGGGTTTCAACATTGGTAAAATAAATCAATTTATTTTTACCGAAACTAAAAGACATTTTATCATCCAGTTTACTGTTTTTTATTGAGAATTAATAAGAGCATTGAATTTTGAAAACAAAAATTATACTTAATTACATAAAATTTTGAAAAAAATTAGTTTGAAACTTTTTTTTCATTTTTTTTTTTTTTTTCAAAATTTCGAGTTTGGAAATCAATTTTTCAAAAACTATTCACTAACACAAATTAATTTAAAATGAAAATAATAGAAGAGATTTCTGGCTTTCCAAAAAGGTATAGCATGGCATTTTAAATTATACCGTTGTTTTTAAATATTTTTTTTTTTCTGTTTTAATTCAATTTTTTAGAAAATTGTCCCTCCTGCCTAAACGGGGAGAAATAGACCCTCCCTCCCATATGATTTTTTTCTTATTTTAACCCAACCTACTCGCTCCAGGAGTTTGGTGCATCTTATACCGATCACCCTGTGAAAATAATTATTTTTTAATGAATACGTTGATTGATTTCCCCAATTTTATAAAAAAAAAAATATCCACAACTAGATCGCACGAACTTGCTCTTGTAGTTAAAACTATATAAGATGTTTTATTTGTACATTCTTACACCTATTCGCTAAAACAACAATTCCGCTTAGTTAGTGAAGCCAATCATCTGCTTATGAATTAAGCGAACATAAAACAGTGCTTCGAAAATTTTATTTTGAACAAATTTTCATCAAATCATTCAATAATTCATCCGTTTGTCATACATCGCATTAAATATAACCTGACGCGATCTTGGTATTTTTGTGACATCACAATCATCTTTTAGTATCTTCTTTTTTAGTGTCATATTTTTTTTTTTTTTAATTAAGAATATAATTTAGAATTCAGCATTTGATCAGATTATTTATCTTTATCTTTAACGAAAATTATCAAAAAAAAAAAAACAAAAGTAAAAAAAAAAATATGAATTTTATACTTATTTTGTTTTAAATTGTATTTAGATGCAATATTTTTTGAACCACTCGGAAGCACCAGATTGCAAAATTGTAACCACATCGGTGTACCCATTCGCGAATAACTCGAAAATAATGCATTTTTCTCAAAATATGTATCAAAATCAATATCATCAAAACCCTATTTCCGTAAGTGCGAATTTTCGGGTAAAAAACTTAAAACGCAGTTTTCTTTCAACTACTTTTGTCATTACAGGTATCAAATTTTATTCTAAATAGTTACAGCCGTTTTCGAGAAAATTTGAAGAAAAAAAAAAACGAGATATTCGTATGGCAGCTATCTGCTCTAGATGACTTAAATAAAAAATTCAAATGTGCTCCTTTAGGAGGGAATCACATATAATTACTATTATTCTTTTTTTTTTAATAAATACTGAACTATAATGTTTATTTAATTATTTTCTAAATGTAAAAAAAATACCCTAATATTATTGTTGCTGTATTGAAAAAAAAATATCGAGTACAATAATAGTAAGTTTAAATAGAGAAAAATCTACTTTACATACTACTTACTTAACTTAGTAGAAAAATGATCTTTGGAGCAACAAAATAAAACTTAAACTTCCAGCTTTAATGATTAGGAATTCTAATCTGGTTGAATACAGTTCACACTAGCACTAGGCATTCATCATGAAATCTATCTAAAATGAACGGAACTTGATAGAAATTGCATATTGACAAGGCCCTCACTAGTCAACTGATGAGTTCAAGTGAGATCGCCGCCCGGGACGAAACGCCAATTTTTAATGGACCTAAAGGCCGTTAAAAGCTATTTTGAATCGCAAACTTACTTTTGTTGTATTCAATTTTCTCAAAAACTGGTTTTAGTTTTAATTTTAGTATGTATTAGAGTTTAGTTTGACTAAGAATTGATAGGAAACATTAAATATTAAAAACAAAAATATGTATTACTTAGGGCCACTTGCACAAAAGTTTTTTTGACAGCAGGAACTCCTGATTTATAAATAATTAAAGTTATCTGACTGATTTGAATCAAATTATGTAGTAGCAAAATATTTGTTCTCTATTAAGTTTAGGCCGTGTGCGAATTCGTTTAAAATTTCGATTATATTTTATCCGAGATTAAATTTTGACATTTCTACGTACAGATTCACCTCACTAGTGTCAAAAATTAATCTTCGAATAAAATTTAACGCGATTTTAACTCAATTCACACACGGCCTTAAAAAGTAATCTTCTCCTCGTTCTCTGGATAAATATTCAAACTCTGAATAGCTCCGACGTCAAATTCAAAAATTTTTTTACGAGAAAACAAGTCAGTTTAGTTTATTTTTCAATTTGTTTTGTGTTTGTTGTGTTGGTGATTCTGAAAAAATATTCTTATCCGCTTGTTATTTATTAAATTTAAAAAAATTACAATTAAAAAATTACAAGTTTGTATTTATTTATTTAAACTGGGATAGTTACCAGTTTTATGTATGTTTCCGTTCGTTTTGTGCAAGTGGCCCTTAATAACGTAAAATTTTCAACAAAATTAGTTGAAAAAAAAATTCTTTCAGCCCACAGCCCTTGAAACAGCCAAAGTCGTATAGAAATTTTGTTCTATGCATTTGAATGTAGGCCCATATAAACTAAAAACATCCAAAAAAATAGTTACTTTTGAGGAAGTGACTAAAAAGTTTTGTTTAAAAAAGGCATGGTTCGCATTTTTCGGGTACCTACCCGAAAACTGTTTAAATGCTTTTAATGTTACAAATTTGCATTTGTTCGTCCTAATTATGATCAGTATTCTTTTCAGGTGCCAGTTATAGCTTCCATTAAAATTCATCACTGAAAATTTTTAATTTATGATTTAGGCCACTTAAAAAACAAAATCAGAGATCATTTTGATGCCAATATGAAGCCGACAACTCAATTAATATTTATTGCTAAAAAAAAAATTTAGTTGGGTCCCAACCTTCAACATAAATTGAGTCATCAGCTTCACATTGGCAGCAAAATAATTACTGATTTCGCTTTTTAGTTCCATAAATCTTAAATTAAAAATTTTCAATGATAGCTCTAACTGGCCCCTTAAAACAATTATTTTTGTTATGAAAATCCCAATACCCTTTAACAAAATAAAACTAAACAAAAAACAATGTTTAAATTGATTCAGTTGTCATTAGCCTATAAAATGCACAAGCATTTGCCAATTTGCGGGTTTTATAATCCAGCTTCCAGCCAGCAAGTGTGTCGTCTGGAATTGAATAAAATGCACGTGAAACTAATTGCTCTCGTGGTATAATTAGTTCATCGTCTTTTATCGATTGGTTTGAATTATAAAATAATCAAGCTTTCCCTTTGGCAATTGAATCTGTTTGAACATTTGAAGTACAGAACAAAAAAAAATATGGAAATGAGAAAATTCCATTTATCTATTTCAGGTGCAATGGCTGATTACTTTGATGAACTTGGACACGAACCAACCGGACCAAATGGACCCGAAGATTTTGCCAAACATTTCAAACGTCTTCAGGTTCTGGCTATTATGAATGGCATTGATATGGAAATTGAAGTTCCAGAAGCCTCAAAGAAAGCAATTGCAAATTTACCAGTTCATGAACTTTCCGATGATGATCCAGAAATGGAGTGCGCTGTTTGTAAGCAACCAGGAGAAAAGGGAGAGAAGTACAAGATTCTTCCATGCAAACATGAATTTCATGAAGAATGCATTCTGCTTTGGTTGAAAAAGGTATCTAAATTATGAATAAAAAGTAGATTGTTAAATTAATTCTAAATTAATATTGAATGATATTCACGATTTATAGAAAAATTATGAAAACGAAGGAATATTTGAAGCGTAGTTTAGCATAATTGGAAATTTATATGAATTTTTTTCTTAAAATACTGACAGCAATGTCATTTGCATTTAATTTACAGCTTGAGCTTTTCAAAGAACAAACATAATTTTTCCATCGATCGTGTATTGTATTTGTATACGCTTAATTATTCAAAATTATAACGTTATAACTTCTTTAATTTTCGCAGGCGAATTCTTGTCCCATGTGTCGTTTTGAACTCGAGACCGATGACCCAGACTACGAAGAACTACGCAAATTTCGACAAAAGGAACCTGAACGGCGAGAGAGATTGAATGATTTAATGGATTCCATGTTTAGTTAAGCTGCTTTAATTTTACGGGCCATGCGTTTACCTGCTTTTTTTGTGAAAAGAATGGCGTTGAAAAAATAAATAAATAAACAAATGGGGAGATTCAGGATAATGTGTTTGATTTTTGTTTAGTTTTTATAACGAATAGATAATTTTCCGTTGAGAAGAATTCAAGAGAATTTTCGGAATATCAGATCCAAACACTATGCAATTATTTCTTTCTCCGGAAGTCAACATCATAAATGCCTTCAACTATGCTACAAAAAAAACTGTTACTATTCTTCGGGATCAATTGTTCTATTTTCACAACGTTCTCATGATATAAATTACGTTATACAAATAGACAGGGGTGTCGTCTTCCTGAAATAGTACTTATATCGTTTTCGATTGGATTTTTGGAGTGTTTTATTCCTATTGAATATGGACATTTTGTTCACTCCATTCACTCTAAATTTGTCATATTCGATAGGAGAAGAACACTCCAAAGATCCAATCAAAAACGACATTAATGTTGGCAGAAAAGATAAGGAAGGTATGGAATAATTTTTTTTTTTTTTGTTTCAGAAAGAACAAGGGTTTGAATCGGGTGAGAACTAAAAAAAACTATTGTTTTTTTTTTTTAATTTTCGTTAAAATGTAGCTATAGTCAACAGGAGCGCATTCGGCACCAAAAGTTCAAAGTTCCAGATTTAACAAATTAATAAGGATTACCTGATAAAGCGTTTTCATTAGAGCCGAAATGAGATAATTTCGCAAATTACGTAAAAATATTTTCATTATAAATTTACAAATTTCATTTGACATTCAAGGCTTTCAACCGCTTGTTTTTGTTGTTTTATACTACGTTTTCATTAGAGCCGAAATGAGGTAATTTCGCAAATTACGTAAAAAGTGTTTTCATTATAAATTAGCTAATTTCATTTGACAGTCCAGGCTGTCAACCGCTTGTTTTTGTTGTTTAATACATTGAATTCTGTCATATTAAATGCGTTCCACTTTGAATGGATTCCATTTGGGTGTGTTCATAAAGTTTTTACGTAATTTCCTACCGAATTTCGTGCAAATTTGGTTGAAATTACCTCATTTGGAAATGTGAATTTGTATGGGAAATGAGATGATTTCGAATCGAATTTGGAAATTTTCAACGAAATTTATCTCATTTGCTCTAATGAAAACGTAGTATTATACATTGAATTCTGTCATATTAAATGCGTTCCACTTTGAATGGATTCCATTTGGGTGTGTTCATAAGGTTTTCACTTAATTTCCTACCGAATTTCGTGCAAAATTGGTTAAAATTACATCATTTGGAAATGTGAATTTGTATGAGAAATGAGATGATTTCAAATCGAATTTGAAAACGTAGTATTAACTTCATTGGCACTTTTTGCAAAATTACAAATAAAGGCTCTCCCAAACCAACGCGATTAATCGCTGCGACAAAAGAAAACAACAATAACAACACGTGGCTGTCAAACAAAACAACACGTTGTTGTTATTGTTTTCTATTGTCGCAGCGATTAATCGCGTTGGTTTGGGAGAGCCTTATGATGGATTTACATGTATCTTCATCTGCAAACATCAAGAAAAGTAGAGCGGGATAGAGTCATACCCAAAAACCGAATGTGTGAAAGAGCACCACTATGAAGATGAACATGTTCGTCTTCGCTATAATTTGCATCTGCGTTCCTATAATCAAGATCTCTGCATTTTGTTCTTCTCTCTCTATCTAACAAACATACATTTTATATTTTGTATCCCTTATTTTTTGCAGAACTCGCATGAAGATACATGTAAATCCACCATTAAAGTAAAAATATTTTTTTCCTAGCGCAGTGTTTTGTGAAAAAAATATACACATTTTATTTATAAATAAAAAAAATGCATCATTTTTATAAGTTTTCCAGTTAGAAGCAGTATCCCAAAGTGAGTTTAAAAGTTTTCACTTTTGTATTTTTTCACTTTTTTGGCCAACGTAGAGCCAAATTGCATCATGTGAATGGGTTCGGCGGAGCCATTTGGACTTTCAGCAGGTTATAAAACCACCAGTCCAATTGGCACCGAGCCATTTGGCTCGATCGTGAATGGCTGGCTTTGAGCTCCGATATCCTTTTTTTTTTCATTTAATTGAGAACTTCCACCAAACGTCAAAAACTCTAGATGGGGGGAAAACAAACACACTATTAAAGGTGCGAACAGTATCGGTGAGTATTTCTATTTGTTTGTATTGTTGTTTTCCCCCCATCTAGAGCTTCTTTTCGATTAAAGAACTGTCAAAATTAGAAAGAGAAAAGACAGAGTCAGATTCTGGAAAAGCCCAATTCCCTTCTTCGGGAATGCAAAAAAACACGGCTTTTATAGTGTAGTTCATTTTCACTACTATTCTCGTGTTCTTAAATGGCAGCATTGTTCATATGCAAGTTTTTTAGTACAAAAACAAAACAGACCAAAAAAAAACAACTGTCACAGCTGTCAATTTGTAAGACTTTACCGTTTGTTTTGAGCTTCCTAGATTAGTGCGGATTTCGCGTTAAAATTATTGATAAAAACTTAAAAAATTCTTTGATTTATATTTTCTTTAATTCGATACAATTTATATAGTGAAACTGCACATGTGTAGAAATCGAAAATGTTACCTACAATAAGTAACACGCAAACTAAACTCTTTGATAAGAAGTTTGTTGCATTGACTTTGCGGGATGTAAGACGGTGTGAAAAGTGCAAGCGTGGATATGATACAAAATATAGAGTTTCTGCAGGTAAATTAATTGTTTGTACGACTATTTTAAGTTATTTGTAAAATAACTTGTTTAATAACAAACATGCAACTGTGTACATATTTCATGTGAAATACGCAAAAAGCTAAATGCCGACATCTTTCCAGAGCGCATGTCTGATTCCTATAAAATCGCATTTTCTTTGTTATTGTTCTCAGCTGAGTTTGAGTACCGGCACTAGGTACAAAAAGGACCAGTCTAGCTTTCTGGACTATTTTAAGAGCTCCACATGTTGCACATAGAAAACTTTTTCAATGCAATTCAACTTTGATATTTAATTATTATTTTGAATAGAGATAATAGGAAACGGTTTTCTATGTAATCAAATTATTCTTCAAAGGAAACTCTAATATTGTCTTTTTATCTCATTTAATTTATTTGAAAATGTTGATAGATAACTAACTGGCAGGAATGTGTATAGTTATCTAGTTTCTATAGAAAACGATTGGAATTTTGGAGGATACCTTTTGTCCATTCAGTTTGAGGACTACAAAACTAGTCTATATGAATTAAAATATTCAAATAACTTTAAAAGAATTCTCTCCGCAGATCATTAGTTTAAATGGGAACAATATTGCTTGCTTTGCAATAAGAATAAGATTTATGAGAAGGTACACTATTAAAAAAATTATTTTTAATAGATTATAACATAAGCAAGTAGCTATTGCCATATCGTCTTTTGATTTTGTTTAAGTGGCAGTTTTGATTTTGTTTCTTATGAACTTTTAGCTCAATATTTTCGCTATATAATATAAAGGTATCATCATCATACCTATCTACTTGCTTAAAAATAAATGAATTTCATGGTAGGTAGGTACAATCATGAAGAACTAGGGCCTAGTGACTTACAACTCTCAACCATTCCTGTGTGCGTGTTTGCAGGGATTGAGGGGATCGAACGGCTAATGTAATGCGACACTTCTATGACAAGAGATACTCTTGGAGGTTTTTTTCAAATCCTCACAAGAGGCAGAAGCCTTTACTTTTAATTTAATTTAGATGGCGCCCACAGTCTAGGATGGATTCGGCCTCAACCAACGAGCCCCTCCAGCCAGCTCGGTTCCTAGCTAGCTGCCTCCAATTACGCACTCCAAGTTGGTTGAGGTCATTCTCCACTTGTCTGCGCCACCTAAGGTGGGGTCTTCCTCTAATGCGCAGACCGTCAGTGGTAGATGATTAGGATCTTATATAAGGTCTCCTTGGTTCTTTAATAGAGGGATTTATTACTCAAATGCCTTCTTAGTCCGAAGAAAAAGTGATTGGCAAGTGTGATTCTTCGTTTAATCTCTTCACTGATGTCATTTTGCGATGTTGTAGTGGAGCCCAAGTAGAAAAAAACGCTTGACGACTTCAAAGTTGTACCTATTCATCGTGACGTTTTGCCCGAGTCGACGATGTTGAGATTCCTTTCTCGATGATAGCATATACTTTGATAACGCGTCGCCTTGCCTCAAACATTTCTCGACATCAAAGGGTTCGGTGGTGTTCTTGCCGACTTTGACGGAGCAGCGAGATTTCTCCATCGTCATCCTGCACAAGCGGACGAGTTTGGAGGGGATGCCAAGATGCACCATGGCTCTGTATACCTCGTTTCTGTCTACGCTATCATATGCGACTTTGAAATCGATAAGGAGGTGGTGTGTGTCGATTTAAAACTCCTGGGTTTTATCCAAAATCTGTCTGAGAGTGAAATTTGATCGACGGTTGATTTGCCGGGCCTGAAACCACACTGATGGGGGCCGATGAGATTGTTGACAAAGGGTTTTAGGCGATCACACAGTATAGATGACAGGATTTTCTATGCGACGTTGAGGAGACTTATACCTCTGTAGTTGGTGCAAGTCAGGGCATGTCCTTTCTTGTGGATGGGGCACACTATACCGAGGTTCAATTCATAGAGCATACTCTCATCCGACCAAATTTTGGAGATAAGTTGGTGTATACTGTCTTCCAAGTCATCCCCCTGCTTTGAATAGTTCTGCTGGCAGGCCATCCTTGTACGATTTATGCTTAGATATTGCGTTTTATTTTAAAAATTATCGGCAATAAACTGTAGGTCCCCTCCATTCCTGCAGACACGCACACGGGAATGGTTGAGAGTTGTAAGTCGCAAGGCCCTTGTTCTTCATGAGCCGTTTGTGCCACCAAATTTATTTTTAAATATACCTTATAAATGTAACCTTTTAAACAAAGAAAATTTTTTAATCTGATACCCTTTTTTGTATTTTTATTTAAAAAAATAAAAAAGTATTCAGCCCTACAGCAAAGCAACCCTCTAATTGTAAGTAACAACTTAGTTTTTATTTTAGACATTTTATTTCTGACATTAGCACAAGCATATAAAGACGCATCTTTTTGGTATCGGGCATGCGTTGCTGGACCTTGATGACAAACTGACTGCTTTTGAACAAATTTCTCAGAAGCACTGTAGGGATGGTCCCGAAATTGTCTGATATTTCGGTGTCTATGGCATGCTTTACACCTACATGCATATTTTCATTATTTATAAGTTTACAAACTTTCTAAAACAAAAATGGTAAAAAAAAAAATTAATTTAAATTTTATGTATACTTTTATTTTTCAGATAATAAACCAAACAGCAGTCGTCCGGTACTTCTAAATTGCGGTCATAATATTTGTGAAAATTGCATTTACCAACATCGCAATAACCTCGAATGCGCTGTTTGCCGTGTACCAATTGAATTCGAACACACGCGATGGCTAAAGAAAAGTTACGATCTAAATTTTTGCCTTCTCGGTCAGTTGGCAAATTCGATATCATTCCTAACATCAGAACCTGTCGGCTCTTCTGTTACCGCAGGTATGCTAGCCTCGGAATCTTTCATTCAAAAATGCAGCGAATGCGAACAGGCTGCTGCAATTGGAATTTGTTTGAATTGCAGAGTTGATTTCTGTAAACGATGTTTTACTTGCGTTCATCAAAATAGTAAAGTTCTCAAAAAGCATAAGCTCTCTGAGTTCGAGATGCAAACATTACAATTGCGACTGCCAAAAGAAAAATTTTGTAAAATGCACAAACGAATTTGCGATAAATTTTGTATAACGTGTCAAAAAACATTTTGTATTCACTGTATTCGAGTTACACACAGTTCACATCATGTAAATCCCTTAAATGTTGAGGTAAGTGTGAAAAGAATTTAAAAAAAAAGAAGAAAATGGTTAATAATATGCAACTTTTATCAGAATGCAAACAACAATGATAAAATTATCAGCTTTTTGGAAACGATGAAACAGACACGAGAAAACATTAGAAAAGCACAAAAGGTATGTTTTTAATTATATTGTTTTTATTTTGTTTAATAAATAATAGGTTTAAAACAATACAAATTTATGACAAAATAATCTGAATATATGTATGTATTTTTAAATCATTTAAATTTCATAGGCGTTGATTGAACTAATATTTGAAAACAAATATTACTATGTTACGAGTAATCAAAAAAATCACTATAAAAACAAAAAAAAATTAACTATCGAAAATATAATGCGTATTTGGAGTTGATTCCCTTTTATTTTAAAAAAATGTGTTACCATTAAGAGAAAAGATCCATTTAAAAAAAAAGGAGTTACACCACTATTATAATGAGCGACACATTTTGCATTGGCAATTGGCATTCTATTCATCCCTTCGTTTTTCTGATCCATTGCTCTTCCCTGTATGTTGGTGGCTGTGTGTGAAAGGAGAAGTCAAAGAGGTGGATAGTGTGTTGTATGTGTGTGCAACCGCAATAAGTGCAGTGGCTGTCTGTTTTTTTTTTTTGGCAAATTATTCTAGAGATGGAAAATGAACTCCAGTGGAGAACGAGTTGTTGAATTCGCCTATAATTTGATTAATCATAGCAGCTGCACTATAAGCTATAAAAAATATACCTATGTCGATAATTTTGTTCGTGTCTGTTTCAGTAAGATGTTGTTGGCATTCTATTTTTTGAAAAAATCGAATTTCGAACAAAAGGCGATACTAGTAAAAATAAATTTGTCTTTTTTGTATTGCCCAATTCTGAATGCTATAGTTACCGTTTTTTGCCATCAAAAGAAGGACGATATTAGATACGTGCCAATTTGTAACGTTTATACAATTTTATCGCTATTAAAAGGCTGGGACTTTCTTCGCATAAATAGACCTTGGAGCTTCCTTGACTGTGTCGTGTTTCGACTTCGACTTTTGTGAATAGATACTTCCTAGAAGAAACTACAAAATGTCCTCATGAGTATAATTAAAAAAAAAAAAAGGATTTAACCGGCTTTCCCTGGACCCCTTATGTGCATTGCCCTAGTTTATAAAAATCTTGGAGGGTTACCTCCTTTTTTAGGATTTATTCCTTTTAGGCCCATTTGTTGAAACGAAACTTAAATATTTAAGTTCAACATAAGAGCTTATGTGACAGTTTACGCTGAGGAAAAAGTAAAAAATAAGCGTTTAAGTTGAACATAAATATTTAAGTTTCGTTTCAGCAAACAGTCCTTAATAATCAAATATTAAGTTTAAGCTTTAAATCAATTTCTTTAAAGTTAGAAAATTGTTAAGGAATGTTTAACTTATACCTTAATACCTTAACTATATGTATGCTGTTAAAAGTTGTGCGTCATTATATTTTATTTGAAAAAATAAATAAAATAAAACGAAACTTTTTGCAAATCGTGAAAATAAAAATGTTTATATGTAATTCCATTTTACTTGAAATTTATTCACCAAATTAATATTTTGTTTCTTTAACGTAATATTTATTTAAGCCTTTATCACATGTTCATTTAATTGTAATCAACGAATTTTAATTTCTGCATTAAAATTATTAACACAATCGTCGCTTAAATGACACACACGAAATTGGTTTTAAATTGGACTGCAAATGGAATGATTTGATTTAGAACAGTTTTTTTATGCACCACAAGGCACAACATTGGAAATTTGAGATTAAACCTCTTTTTTGCGTACCCATCTTCATACGAGTTTATGTATGTATATCCGTACAACAGCAATAGCCTACACAGCGAGATTATGCCTATGCATGGACTTAAGACTCAATGTACCCGGTAGTCTTATCTTCTCAGCGATCTCAGCTGCTCTGCATTTGACTGCTTGCGATTTGTCAAAATCGAAAAAAAAATCCGGTAAAAAAAGGCTTTGGTAGTGTATGGAGAGCGCCAATTGACCGATACTTTATTGAAAACCATGTATACCAACATTCCAAGTGCTGTACAAAATTCTCATTCAATGGTACTTGGTCTCATTCTAATTCAAAGCCAATTTAGATGTCGCGCTCAATCCTGTACAGTGTACATAGGTCTAAGAAAGTTTTTTGTGAAAATGGGGTTGGTCAACTTTTTTGTAGGACGAAACTTGTTATCTTTTTTTTTTACTAAACAGTTGAGCATGTCGCTAGGTCAAGAGCAAGACATAAGTTTTTTTTTTAAAGACCTCATAGTTTCAAAATTTTGACCCTTAGTGTCACAAATCGGTAAGCCTTAACACACTGTAAACAACAATCGATAACAATAATCTATTTTAGATGAATTTCACCAAAAAAAAAAGAAGTCATAATTACTATTCCAATTCAAATTTGAAAGTTTGTATTAGGAGCACCTTTCTAAGGCAAGGAATTTATTCCAAAAACGACACGGGTTATGGCTGATTTGGTCAATCATGTTGACAATAATACCTAATAAAGTAGACTAAAAAAGAATGATGATTCAAGTTATTATATAAATTAAAAACTCGTATCTGAAAAATTCAGGTCTAGGCCTTAATTAAATTTGAAACTCAATAATCAAAGAAAACTTCTTATGTACCTACATATATTTTATATTTTAACAATAATTAAAAAAAAAATAATAATAAATAGTTTTTATTTTCTTAACTTATTGTAAGATCTTTAAAATTCAATTCTAATTACTAAATGGTAAATATTATATTTATCACATACACGCGCACACTTTTGAGAATCAGTAAATAATATAAATTGCCTAAGTATCAACAGGACTATATCGACTTTCGGGTATCAGATGACCAGATGTCCCGTCGGACTTAATTTCAATCACTTCAACTTTCTCTACGCTAACCTTATCGCCCAACATCGTCGGATCATTACTAACCGACTCATTCTCTTCCGATTGCCCATTAAATGGCAATTCTGTTGTAGACACAACAATCGGTTGTTGACTCAATGGCAATTCTCTTGTAGTTTCTGCTGTAGAACTTTCTGTATCTTGAGCGCGACTAGCAATGCGCCCTGTTTCTTCATCTATTAAAAGATTCTTTTCAGAACTTTGTTCGCCTACTGTTGATAAACTATCTCCACTTAGACCGTCATTCTGTTCGGGTTTCTTTTTGGGGGTGTTTCCATGCTCGATTGGACCTTGTGTTACATCATCGGCTACACTATCCTCAGTATCGTCGTCACCACCACGACCCTTGAGTTTCTCGCGACTCATTTTGTCTTCCATCTCCTTGAACTTTAGAGCCAAATACCTGGAAAAACAATAAAAGTTCAAAAGTCATTTAACACTATTAAATAACGAGGGTGTGTGTGTGTGTGTTGCAATAACCCAGGAAGCAACGTAATTTATCATCAATACACATACTTATCAACAAGAGGCCCACTATAGTCCTCGGGAAACTTGGGTGTAAATGGAAGGATGTACTTGTAAAGGCGTTCATTTAGCACATATAGCTGTGGAGTTGTTGCACATTTGACGTTGAACCACCAGTCGCAAGTCAGAGCAATCTAAAAAGGAAAAAAAAAAAAAAAAAGCTAAGTGAAGTAGAAAATAATAGCGATGACAAAGTTTGCAGTAATTTTTCGGTTGAAGGTTGAAGCAAATAAATTCAGTGTTTTCATCTTGCTGCTCAAACGACAAGTAAAGTTCTCTTTTCAGCACGAAGTTATTTTCCAATTAAGTGCTAAATGAGGCAAAAAGGTTACTCAATTTAAACCGTTGTTAATTAGCCAGGTTTATATGTGAAGATAGAAGATGCACTACAAAACTCTTAGGGTTGAATTATTATGTCTCACATATTATACATATATGAACGTGTATGTCCTTAGCGCATTTCCAAGTATGGCAGGATGAACTGTGATTCTTGCAGAAGTGACTTAAGTTACTTAATTGTATTAATGGAGAACATATATCTTGAGGGTAAATTTTGTAGAGAGTTACAACGGTACAGAAAATAATTGCATTTTTTTCATTATAAATGTGCATTCGTAACCAACGATTTAAGTTTTAAGTGAGTAGAAGATTGTTGTTACTTGAATAGAGAAGCCTTACATACTTCTCATTATAATTGCTCAAAGGTTGATCCTTTCGAAGCATAATGCAGATACAATGAGGGAATTTTCATAGAAGCTAACATAATGAGAACTAATGAATTATATGTAATTTCAAAAATAGAATTATTACGAACAATCTTACTAAGGGCCACTTACACTAAAGTTTTCTGACAGCAGTAACCTCTGGTTTATAAATAATTGAGAGCTATCTGACTGATTTGATTCAAATCACGTTGTATCAAAATATTTTTTCTCTATCTAATGGGGTTTGCCTTTGGTAAATTCAGATTTCTGCCTAAAATTCGATTTTTTCGTGGCGAATGGAGTACGATTTCAGATTTAATCATGGTATTAGTGTATATTCCTGCCTGTGGACCTTATATTGTCAAACTGGTAGCTGTCAATCGTACTGGTGTATAGTGGTGTTAGTAAAAAGACAGGTAGATCTGCGGCAAAATCCAGATCTGATAAATTGATTTTTCTTTCGAGAAATTTTTGATCTTCAGTTCGGAGAGTTCATTGAGATCGTTAATAAAGGCTTTTCCCAATGATTGTGTTCTGATTCTGGCCAGAGCGGGACATTTACACAGGAAATGGTAAACAGTTTCCCTTTCCTGCTGGTCCCCACAGCTACGACAGTGAGTGTTGTGAGGGATGCCCAGCTTCACCGCATGTTCTCCGATGGGCCAGTGCCCAGAAAAGGTCGCAACGACCCTGGCTATGTCTCGCCTGGGTCTGCATAAAAGGTCAGTTGTTCGGTTTTTGCTATAGGTGGGCCACGTCTTTCTGGATATGACGCAGTTAGCTAAACTGCTCCACCTACGGTTGGATTCATTTAGAAAAATTGAGAATATATTGCCCTTCATAACCCCAAGAGGAATGTTAACTCTTTCCGCAAGAGAGTCATGAAGGGCTGATCCTTGCCTGGCCAGTTCGTCTGCCCGCTCGTTACCCTCAATGCCACGATGACCTGGAACCCAGATAAGAGAGATTTTGAGGTTCCCGTCTAGGCTTGCGAGCTCATCACGACATTGTCGAACCAATTTGGAAGACGAAAGTGGCGAAGCAATAGCTTTAACGGCTGCCTGACTGTCTGTCAGGATGGCAGTATTACGATTCTTGTTAGGGTCTTGTTTAAGTATCCTGCATGCTTCCCTGATTGCCAGCAATTCCGCCTGGAAAACACTAGCGAAGTTAGGAAGCCGATAAGATTTGGAAATGTTCAGAGATTCGGAAAAAACACCCGAACCAACTCCACACTCCATCTTTGAACCATCAGTGAAGATAGTTGTGTCGAAGCCATTGTTCTCTGGATAAATATTTAAACTCTGAATAGCTCCGACTTCAAATTCTAGAATTTCTTACGAGAAAACAAGTCAACGCTTTAGAGTTTATTTATTTTTCTATGTGTTTTGTGTTTGTTGTGTTGGTGATTCTGAAAAATTATTCTTATTATTTATTTTCCGTTCGTGCAATTTAAAAACGATAAGTTTTTATATATTTATTTAAACTAAGATAGTTATCCAGAGTTTTATGTACATATCTATTTTCTAGATTTGTGCAAGTGGCCCTAAAGAAGTTAGAAAATGAGTTCTAAAAATAACGTTTTCTGGTAAATTGAAAATTCAATAAAGTTACGTTGAAGAAACAGGGTGTTTCTTCTTCGGAAAAAACCTTTTAAGTTGCGCCAAGGAGGAGATTTATTGAAAGCTATCCTGTGGATTTATATTCTGACTGCCAAAGTTGGTACAAACTTGAACTTATGATCAATAAAAAACGTTTAATAAGTTTTATCATATGGGCTTTGGCGTTAAAACGAAGCGTTGTTGACAGGGACTCTGTTTAAAAGTAAATACAACTTAATAACTGTTTAACAAGACAGAAAACCCAAACAATGCACACAGGAAGTATCTTACAATGTCAAATTCTTCCAAGGAAGGTTGTTTTTAAGTTGTAATTTTATAGCCGTTTAACTTGACTTGAATCTAGCTAAATCTAACTAGAATAAGCAGAGCCGTGGTATGATGGTTAGTGCGATGGATCGTATGCCGGAGGTCTAGGTTAAATCCCCAGCCTCGTCGAACTTAAAATAAGACAAAAAACGGCTGCCTATTCTGAGGAATTGACAAAACCTCCAAGAGTATCTGTTTTTCATAGAAAAGTGCCGCTCACATTAGCCGTTCGGATTCGGCAATAAACTGTAGGTCCCCTTCATTCCTGCAGACACGCACACAGGAATGGTTATGAGTTTTAAGTCACCAGGCCCTAGTTTTGCATGAGCTGTTGTGCCAGTAAATTTATTTATTTATTTTTATTTATAGAATAAACAGAGCTAGTAATTTGGCCAATTTGTGTTTATATTCCGTTAATGCTACTTTGATTATCCAGAGTGTTGACATTTTTACAAAACAGTTGTGGAATAGATGAAGACTTAATGCATTGGAAATATCACTATATTCAGCGCTTTTAAAAGGGGATAAAACAGGATGACACAATTTATATTCTTTTTGAATCTACAAAACATGGCCATGGAAGATGAGAACTTGCTTTTCGAAACCTCTAAGGAAGTTACACAACAATTAAAACTTCCTACAAGCTAACGCTCTATGCTCGATGTAAATCTAAAAGTTCAATATACACATATTCGAAATTTGTTCAATAATACCCAAATTTACTCAACACCAGACAGCCTGCAGAAGTTTTGTCCTACAAGCGGTCTGCACAAAATATAATATAATAATTGAATTCATTACACAAGTAATGCATAACTATACCTAAGCCCGAAAACTATTTACTCAATGTGCACGAGAAATGTTAACATGTCTCATGGGCTTCGAGGAGAATATCCAACTCCAATGTACTTCTTTACAAAGTTTACTCCTGAATTGAAATTCTCCATCATGTTCATCTTCAGGGCAGGTAGTTAAATAAAATTCGTTCAAGGGGAAAAGTCTCAAAACAATGTTTAAATTAAACTAAAGAAGCAAGCAGAGAAAATGCAACTTAAGTTTAGAGCTGGTGCTGGTCTTGCAGCAAGTTGCAACAAGAAAACATTACCCACCTGACTGAAGATTGTGCCATTGGGGCACAAGAATGACGCCTTGCCACCATTCAGGTCACAGTAATGCCAAACTTGGCAATTAGTTTCCGGATCACCGAAGAATCCCTTGTACCTTTGCTGCTGGCAATCGAAAGACGTAACGGGAATTCTGTCCAAGGTGGGGTAATCGATTCCAGGTCGTCCCGAATTGGGTCCTGGCTTGGCGCCGGAGTCTTTGTTTTGGAGAATAAGAAAATACGTTATTAAGAGATTTGACAAGTAGTGTTAATGGATTTACTTGGAGCACTAAGGTCTTGTTGAGCTGGTGTACCTTCGTCCTCTTCGTTGTTGTAGTCATAATCCTGTTCGTGGTGCTGAGGTGGGTCATCGACAATGGTTTGGCTGCCCTTAAGATTGTGCAGAATCCTAATTAGTGTTCTTATCGAGTTGTCAATATTGTCGGGGGTGAGTGTTTGTGGCAGGTGATTACTCTCTTGTAACTTTCTTAAAATCTCTGCAAGGGATAGAGTCTTTAAATCGGGCAATACGTCCTTGGGTGACAATGGATCAGGAACAGTGTATTGCTGTGCTGGCTTCAATTTGACGGGCTTAGGGGAAACGGTAGGCAAGAGTTGTGTGTGGTTCGGCTTCGACGACACAAAAATCAGCTCCGGACGTGGTGTGGGCGAGATGGCATGTAATCGAAGAGTTGGTTGATTTTTGTACAATGGACGTGGCGACGAGACGACGACTTCGACAGGTGGAGGTGCTGGTCTAGGATTGCCAACCAAAATCATTGGAGGTGGTCGAATGCCCTGGCGTTGTTGGTCTTTTTCCTGGGATGTCGAATGCTCTTCAATCTCCTGCTTGGGATCGTCAATGATGTACTCGATGTATTTGTTCGGATTGCTGTGGACGAGAAAGGACACGATTTGAAATTCAGCATGTAACCGTATGACACAAAGTGGTACACTCATCACTCACCTTGCGTATTGATGAGATTGCAACTGCTGTTGCTGTTGTTGTTGCTGGGGATGAGTTGTGGGTGGAGAGGGAAGTGAGTTGTATCTATGGTGGGATTGTTTGTTGGGATGTAAAATCTGTTCGGGGTCGGTTATCACTTCCGAATGCTGGTAGACGACATGGTTGATGGGACTGTGCTGGGGATACTTTTCATTAAAACGATTCTGATTATGATGATTCTCCGGATGGACATCGACTGATTGCGTAGTCGATGGATGCTGTGAGGTAGTTGACGACGGTGAATGTGTAGGACTGGCAGTTGTACTCAAGTCATAGGAATAGAGATGATGATGATTTTGCTGTTGTACTGGTTGTTGATAGTGATATTGAGGCTGTTGTAAATTCTTCTCAAGCTGATGCTGCTTATCCTGGTGGTGGTGTTCTTGGAGTTGCTGTTGTTGTTTGTAGCGCAACTGCTGTCGTAAGTAGTTGACATATTTTTGCTGTGGTGTTAGACTGTCGGCATTTGAAAACTGCTGCTGCTCATATTGTTGTTGCTGTTGCTGTTGCTGTTGCTGCTGATGTAGCTGTTGGTGTGGGTGACGATTCTCTGTTGGCACATCACTAATAATTCGATAGCTTGGACTGCAATAAAATAAAAAAAAAAAAAAAACAAGAGGTTTGGATTGAGTGGATGAGAAATAATGATTTATTCAAAAATACAAATGGTATTGTGTTGTGCGTGGGACATTACAATCTCTTGTTACGAGTAGATAGATGTGACAACGTATTGAGGAAGATTTATTTCTGGCGCGACTGAAATTTGTCAAACAAGGGACATTTCGAATGAAGATTTCCACGAATCAAATGAGAAGCGAATGTTGAAGAGATGTTACAATTAAGTGAAAGCAATAATACTGTGCTCCACATTTGCAGTGATGGGCAATGTGTGATTTGAATTTAAATCGACCTGTAGAGGCGTAGCAGGTATATACATTTGATTGAGTTAAGTAAATGGATGTCAAAGTATGGACTTGCATAATTAAATTTAGTGTCATGAAGATAAATGTTCGAATTCTTTTTACATTATTTGCAAACAAAAATTTTTCTTCATACCAGAACTTCACTGTACTACAGGTACATTTATTGAATTTAATAAATGTACCTGATACAGTGAAGTTCTGTTATGAACATAGTTAATAGACCGAGGGCCCACTGCAAATTTTGGGTGTGAATGATAACAAAAATTCACTGGTGTCTAGATATAGATATTTCCTTTCTATATGCAAATATGCAAATCTTGCATGTGGTTGCAGATAATGCTGCATTGAAAATGCATTATTTTTTTTTCGAAAGGTCGAATTAAAGGTAGAGCACTTAACATGAATATTGGGATGCAAGACTTCTTAGGTGGGGCCTTCTGTATGCAAGACGCACTGCAAAAAAAAAAATGCAAAAAATCAATTTTACAAATAATTATGATAAAAATAATTCGTGTTCGCAATGATAGAGTGGTCCCTTCTCATCATCAAAATGAGGGTCGAAGACTTTTTCGCGGGGGCTTTAAACCATGTTTTTTGTAATTTACGCTTCCCCATGCAAATGAGGAAAATACATCTCTTCTATACATTTTACAAGAATAACTAAGGTACCAAGGGTATGAAATAAAAATATGAAAAATTGGTGAAACAGTTTTCCAAGATTGTTGGAAATGTTTGACTAATTGACTAATCTAAGACTCTATGTGCCATTTAAGGTCCACTTTCATCTCGACTTGATGTTAAAATGTTACAAAATAATCCATTTCAATAGATTACATTATCAGTTCAGCTTAATGCATATTGACATCGAGACTAAAACAAGTAAGTTGCAGCCTGTAAACATACTTTTCAAAATTAAAGTGATAATATACCCGTCTCAATGTCTTCTTTTTGCATTCTGGCAGTAATTATATAGACACTTTTCCCAACTGGTAGTAGTTTAAAGAATGAATGGTTGGTCCTATTTGACAAGTCAATTACTTAAGGCTCAACCAAACTCATTCACTAACCTAAACTCTCTCTTCACCCGCAACGGTTGCTACTTTACAACAATATTTATTTAGTTTTGTATTTTACGTACCTTGATGGTGGACGTGGAGTGGATATGGTCACATATTGAACGTGTTGTCTGTGCTGTTGGGGAACTTGTGACAAAGTTTTTGCCACCAATTCCGAAGAGGGCACCGGAGATGCTGCCGGTATGGTAACAACAATCTCTCCTTGCGGTCGATGGCGATGGTAGTCATCTGGGTTCTGTTGTTTATGACCACCAGCACCACTTGAATGTGACTGCAGGTGCTGATGCTGTTCGTCTGCCTGCCCAATGGATGGCAAGTCATTGTATAAATGAAACTGTTGCTGTTGATAAAGGTGCTGTTGTTGCTGTTGCTGTTGTTCATGAAGGTCGACTGAAGTTGGTGACCCAGTGGGCTTGTAATTGATATTGTTACCTTGTTGTTCGTTGGTATAAACAATTGGTATAAATCGACCGGGAACACTATTTGTCGGTGTAAATGGTGTCATATTTATTTTTTGTGAATGAAATTGCTGTAAAAAAAGAAAAAAAAAAACGGTATTTTTTAATATTAAAATACTGCTATAACTTTTTAAAATTAGAATGAACGTACAATTTGTACATCTTCTATATATGTACAGTGGTGTGAAAAACATTCCTGATTTTTGTTGGTAAACTGCATTGATTGTTGGTTTGTGATATAAAAATGAAAAAATCAAATGTTTGCAATTTTTTCCCATTTTTATTGAAAAATTTTATTATTTGAAACGGAAACCATGGAACAAAAAAAAAAAAATCAAAAAATTAAACTTAATTCAAAATTTTAATGTGACAAACTAACCGGATTTAATTTTTTTGCAATTAACTTTTATTATTTATTTAATATTTTGTCCAGTAACCCCTGTTTTTTTTATCATAGCTCGGCATCGACGAGGCATTGACTGGATTAAATTCTCGAAAACAGAAGTAGGAATATTCTCCCATTCATTTTTCAAAGCTGCAAAAAGGGAAGTTGTTGACGTGCGCTTTTTTCCCAACCCGCCTTTTTAAAATGGCCCACAAGTTTTCTATTGGCTTTAAATCGGGTGATTGAGATGGCCATTCTAAGCCACGAATATTTTTAGTTGCAAACCACTCTTTTAGCTGCTTTGAAGAATGTTTGGGGTCATTATTCTGCTGAAAAACCCAACGCAGAGGCATTTCTTCCTCTGCGTATGGAAGCATTACTGACTCCAAAATGTCCCTATATTGGAAACGGTCCATAATTCCTGTGATTTGGTGTATAGGACCGCATCCTGCTCCTGAAAAACAGCCCCAAACCATCACCGAGGCTCCACCGTGCTATACTGTCGGGAGTACATTTGCAGGCTTTAATCGCGTACCTTTTGAGCGCCTCACTGTCCTTGCACCATCGGAGTAAAATAAGTTGAATTTGCTTTCATCACTGAAAAGCACACTCCTCCATTTGCTTAAAGACCGGTTAAGATGATTTTTTGCAAATTCAACCCTGGGTTAAATGTTTTGATTAGGAATTTTAAGTCTTTCCCAAATACCTTTTACGGATTACCTTTTTTTACGATGTTAAGCAGTAAAAAGAGGTTTTTTAGCTGGTCGAAATGCAAAAAGACCGAAATCTCTTAAACGCTTCCTGACCGTACTTGGCCCTATGAGAAGATCAAGTTCATCACAAATTGTCTTTGAAGTCGCAAAAGGGTCTTTAAGTACGAAATTCTTTATGCGCCTATCAGTTTTAATTGTTTTTTTGCGAGGGCGTCCACCAAAATGATCTGCTTCTACTGATTTTCCACTTTTAAATTTTTTTAATAATGTCGCAAACCGTTGACGTTGGAATTTTTAAGATTTCAGCGATTACTTTTTGTTTTATACCGGCTTGGAACTTTTCTATTATTTCGTATCGAATCGCGTTGCTATAACGTGTTTTAGCCATTTTATGCACTATATATTCAACTTACACAGCTCTAAACTTGTAAAAACGTTTTAATCTACGGCTTGAGTTAAAAGAATCGGAAAAACCGTTACTTTAACATCGAGACTCGCAATCTTCTTGAAATCCGGTTAGTTTTGCACAGGCATGTTACTGAGTAACTTTATAAAATAATTTTTTTTTTATTGTTCTTGTCATCGTAGCATTACATTTTTAAGGTTATTATTAACTTGTCTCATACTCTTTACAAATTATTAAAAAACTTATGGAAAGTTGTTAGTTTCTACTTGGTATTAAGAAAATCATTACTATTGGAAAAAATCCGGAATGTTTTTGGCAGCACTGTATATAAAAATGAACGTTCGTACGCGCATAACTCATCCGATTCGGGTGGGGATTTTTCTGTTAGATTTGTATTGAACCAGATTAACATACAACGGAGCCATAAATTGAAAAATTTGAACGAAAATTAGAAAATTCGACCGATAAAGTCAGAAAATCGTGAAAACATCTTTAAAATTAAACTTTCTGAATTAGTTTTTTGTTCGTACGCGCATAACTTGGCTGAACATCATTTAAATAAGATTGGGAGTTTTTTGTTGGATTTGTATTGAACTAGATAAACACACTACGGACATAAAAATGGAAAATTAGTCCGGAAAGTCGTGATAGTAATAAATTGCATACTTTCTGAATTGTTTTTTTTTTTTTTTTTTTGGAACGGTCTTTCTACATTGGCGATTGATACGAATTGGTTGCCTGCTGCAACACCCCTAAAACTACATACATATGTAAAGGCTGGTTAAATTTTAAGGGCCAATGTTGATTTTGAATAAAACACAAATTATTTAGGAAATTATTGTCATTCCTTTTTATTATGATAATATTGGTATGGTTCAATTATGTATGGAACAAAATATAGGCCAAATGGCCGCCGTGATCTCGGCGGCACACCTCCATCCGATGGTCCAAATTTTCGATGGCGCTGAGGCATAATTAAGGTTCTATGCTGTTAATGTGCCGAATTATCTCATCCTTTAGCTCTTGAATTGTTGCTGGGTTATCGACGTATACCTTTTCTTTCAAATAACCCCAAAGAAAGAAGTCCAACGGTGTCAAATCACATGATCTTGGCGGCCAATTGACATCGCCACCACGTGAGATAACACGGCCATTGAATTTGTCGCGCAAAAGAGCCATTTTTTCGTTAGCTGTGTGGCAAGTCCACATCTATATCTTCCAATTCGGGCCATAAAAAGTTCGTTATCATCTCACGATAGCGAACACCATTCACAGTAACTGCCTGACCGGCCTCATTTTGGAAAAAATACGGCCCAATGATGCCGCCAGCCTATACGACCATGCACTGGTGTTTTCACATCTCCTATACAGACCCGGTTTGCTCAAATTTTTGCACGATTTTTTCGATTGTACGCACATTTGAACGATTAAATTGACCGAAAAAAATCACGAAGTGCACGATATACATTTTGATTTGAACGCCCATTTTCATAATAAGCCTGAATAACTTTAACGCGTTGCTCGATTGTGTATCTTTCCATGGTTCAAATTGAGTTAGTCTGAAATTGAGAAATGTCAAATGAAATGCATACAAAAACTTGACGTATAGGTGTGGTTCACATTCAACATCGTTCCTTAAAATTTAACCACCTTTTACATGAAATAAGGCGATACAACGTTCGACGGGATCCGCTAGTTTATAATACAAATAAGAATTCTTTAGTTTAATAAAAAAAAAGGTAATTTCTTTTTGACGTAATATTTCTGAAATTTTAGAAATCTCCATCAATTTGACTGAGCAGGAGGAGATACCTGAACAATTAACCAGTTCAGGTTTCTCAAGATCTCTGAGATCTCAGAGACCTCAGCAATCATAGAAATCTGAACGTAATTCCTCAGTGAGATTATACACTTTGCTGTCAAAAATCTGAGATTAATATTTTTTGGATTTGATTGGTTAAATATTTTTTGTCGCAGTTGATTAATTAATAAAAAAAGAGATGGAAATTGATTTTGACTCTGGAGCGGAGAAATTTTGTTCAGGTTTTTCCTCCTGCTCAATGGAGCTGATGGAGGTTGCTCAGTGAGAACTCAGAAACGTGAACTGGCTAAATATTTCTCCGAAAGAAGTCAAAAGCACTTCTATCTCTTTTTTTTTTCGAAAATACGCAAAAAAATTGAGGAGTAAGCTTTTACATAGCTGAAGAATTGCGTTCAGATTTTTGAAATTGCTGAATTTCTGAACCGTCTAGAAAATAAAAATATCAAAACTCAAATTAGAGTAAAAATGTAAAAACTGTGTCATTTTCTTTCTCGCTCTTTGCAGTTGATTTAGTGAAATTTGTTGTGTAATTTGTACAAATTGACATAAATGTCAACAGATTAAATGCAATAAACTTCAAAATTAATTTCAAGCTGATTACCTTTGATGAACTTTCGTCTTTGTACGTTGGTGGAAAAAGGATTCGTTGTGTTGCACCGCCAACAGCAGCTGGTGCAGGTGGCACAATGGAATGTTGCAGTTGAGGAACTTTTACCGCGAGTTTGTTCTTCTCTTTCAACTGGGTTGGGGGATGTTGACCACCATAGGCAATTGTTTGAAAGACAGCTTGTGGCGAGTGGTGATGATTGTGATGAGACTGATGTTGCTGATGGTGCTGGTGCTGGTTATTTATTGGTACCTTCATATGAACATATGCTGTGGGAATGGGTATGGCTGCCGCCGCCGCAGGTGAATGCGTATGCTGTTGCTTTTGAGATTTCTGTGGTGATTGATAGTGAAGTTGTTGTTTTGATTGTGGCTATTCAAATAAAAAGATATACAACAAAATTTGTATAGAATTTGATGCAAATTTATTTAAACACAATTATTTGCTTAATAGTTTTCAATGCATAGTTTGGTTGTTTTGGATTTAATCAAGTTACGGGGTAGTGTTCTAATGTTCCGATTTTCAATTGGACTGCAAATAATTACGCTCAAGCTTAGCGATTTAAAATTAGAATTTGATTTATAGTGTAGGCGTATGTATTGTATATATAAAGTATAAATAGTAGGTTTATTTTTCATTATCATCATCGCGAGGGTTTTTACGCAGGTGCAATCAGTCAAACTTACCATTTGAACGACATATTGTTGGTTGATTGGAAATTCTGTTTGTGATGGCGAATAATATGCTATGTACGGTATTAATCGACGAGTACGTTCCGAAGCACTCATTTCGGTGCCTAGTGTCCGATTTGCGGTGAATGCCATATTTAATGGAATAAAACCGCCCTCAGTGGTTCTCATTATGGCACTCGATGCATTTCGCAATCCAGCTTCTGGTGAAACTTGTATGGCAATGGATTCGACAAGCACTAAAATAAAAAAAAAAAAAAAGAAACTATTTTAGAATCAAGGAGTCTGGATTTTAGTTTGAATACAATAAAAAATAGGGAATGATGTAGGTATACAAAATCCGAATTTTTTAGGATGCGTACATACATGTACCTATGTATATGTATTGTATTTGTATGTACATAGATACATACATTATGAAGTAAGTTTTATTTTTAAGCAAAATTACTGAATTAATTCTTTATTGTTGTTTGTCAGAATTTTCAAATCGGTGTATCTATATCTAGATTGCACAATTATAATGGAAAAGCTATAAACGCCAGCTGCACTTTTTCATTTCTGGCATTAGGATTTGTAATTTGGAAAGTTAAAAACCAGAGAGATGCTGATCTTGAAATAAAAAAAAAAAAATAAATTTGATGGCACAACAGCTCATGAAAAACTAGGGCCTAGTGACTTACAACTCTCAACCATTCCTGTGTGCGTGTCTGCAGGAATGGAGGGGACCTACAGTTTATTGCCGAATCCGAACGGCTAACGAGCGGCACTTTTTTGTGACAGGAGATACTCTTGGAGGTATTGTCAATTCCTCGCAAGAGGCAGTAGCCGTTTTTTCTTTTAAATAAATAGGTGGCGAGGCTGGGGATCGAACCTTAGACGTCCGGCATGACAGTCCATCCCAATAACCATCACGCCACGGCTACTCTACTAGATGCTGATCTTAGCCCGAGTTATATAACACGAAAAGAACGAACGTAATCGTGTTAACGATTGGTATCTATTTACATCTACAAACATTTCTGTCTATTTCTATAGATTTAATAGCTCCAAAAACTTGCAAAAAAACGAACTCTCAGTCAAAAAAGAGCGCATATCGATTTGAGTAGTTTTGAAATACATGTTTTTGCTTTTCGCGAATTGTTTGATTTTTTTTTTTAACTACAAATAATTACAGAGAAGAGAGTAATGTGGTTGTACGATTTGTTTAATTACGAATTTCACAGAGCAATCAGATTCTTTTTATAAAAAAACTAGCTGACCCAGCGAACTTCGTTCCACCTATAATTGATTAAATAACAATCAATACAAATTTGAAATAATGAAATAGAAAAAATATTAACGATAAGATTTTTTAAATAACAACAGTATATTTTTTTTGTTTTCAATTTATTTATTTACCAAGGCAATAGCTTAACACATGAAGATATAATATCTTATTAAACAGCGCAGCTATTTGACTATTATATATTTAATAGACTCTTGCAATATGCTACTACAAATTCGTAATCGACAATATAGAAAGACCGTTTGACCAAAAAAAAAAGAAAACAAAAAAAAACAATTCATAAAGTATGCAAGATGTTTTTGTCAGGACTTTCAAACTTTTCCGGTCTAATTTTTCAAATTTTATCTCCGCAGTGTGTTTATCTGGTTCAATACAAATCCAACAAAAAAAATCTCAATTTAAAATCTCAAATGAATTTATCAATTTTTGGGTCCATTGTTAGTTAGATTTAGATAGAGATTAGATTAGATTTTTATTCAACTAAATATAATTATTTTACATTTTACAATGATTAAGTTTACATTTTGAATAAATAAAGACTTGGCAAAATATGCCGTCAGTCTGAGTGGTTTCAAAAATGATATGCAATACATTTATTAAAAGCAATTATTATTACTATTACTTGCAGTTTAAGATACTTAGGATTTTCTGAAGCAGAATTAAATTAAGACAATTTTTCAAACTGTACCATGGTAAGACTTTGAGTTTAGTTAAAACGAAATTTTTAAAGGACTTTGAGTTTAATTAAAACAGTATTAATAAAAGACTTTTGGTTTTATTAATTAGATTTTTGGCTGTTTAAACTATGTCTAAGTATTTTGAAACAGTTGGAAATATGCTTTTTTTAATAAAAAAAAATATTACATTTCTCTAGGTTTAGACAATAGATTACGTTGTCTTAAGATAGATTACTTTAGCAAAAATTAGAAAGGTTTTTTAAAAACTTGGACGGCTGTCTAAAGTTAGACAGTGTTTATTAATAAGACCATTTGAGTTTAGCTAAAACGGAATTATTAAAAGACTTTCTGCCTTATTTATAAACAAAAAATGGTTATTTCAGCTCTTGTGTTCAGAATAACTACACCATGGAATAGGAATTTTTCGGACTCAGACTAAAGGCAATTGCTTACTGTTCCATTTGAGTCCGGAAAATTCCTATTCCATGGTGTAGTTATTCTGAACACAAGAGCTGAAATAACCATCTTTTGTTTATAAATGAGTCAGTTTTTGTTTAGTTAAAACGGAATAATTAAAAGACTTTGAGTTTAGTTAAAACGGAATAATTAAAAGACTTTGAGTTTAGTTAAAACGGAAATATAAAATTCTAAAAGCATTCAAGGATTATTTTGGATCGATATAACGAAGCAATTTTGCAGAATACATACAGCTGCAACCAATTGGACCCATTCAGTAGGTAGAATATCTCATTCTCTTCTAAAAAGTTTTTTCCAAAGTACGTTCTTCTTATTTCCTTTTAAACAGGGCATACCCCCAGAAAGTGGCCAATGTCTTCTCTAGCTAACCACCTAACCTATGCGGCATACAGTTAAGATGTAACATTTCTCCTCGTACTTTAAAAATGGTACCTATAGCTGCACTTGAAAGGTTAGAGTTGAAATAATTGAGATCACTGAGATTGTAGTTGACTTTGGCGTAGTAGTTTCTCTCCGTTGAGGATCTGGCTTTCTCTATAAAGGTATACCTTTCGTTTTCGTCAGTGAGCTGGATTATTTCATATATGTAACAATTTTCGTAATTCTAAAGCCGTTTTATCTTCAACGTTAAACGTTAATCCATAGTCAGCTGCTAATCTTGACCAGTCCTCATAGAAGATTTTCTTGAACTGAGCTGCATATCGCCAGATAATTTTTGGCAGCCTTGAGTTATGCATTTCTGCAATTCTACAAACATAGTCCGCATTTAGTTTTAACGTTGAGACGAAAAGTGTTTGAGAGCCCTGTTTCTAGATAGTACATGTATTTCGGTGAATTGCAAAGTAGATAAAATATTTTCCTTAAAAAGAAGAGCAGCAGATTTTCCACAATATCAATTTTTTTCAAACCCCAGACTTGAACTCCATAGAAAAGTATCGATCTTGCAGTAGCGTTAAAAACTTTGTACTTCGTTTCAATTGAAACTAGTTTATTGCTAAACACTTTTTTCCAATTGGTTGGCTTTTAGTTTAAGATTATATGTGAAAACTATTCCCAAATACGTGTACTCTTTAACTATCTCCAAAGGATTTCCGTCAAATTTCCAGCTTTCTTCTCTCGAAACTCTTCCACTCCCATTTTGCAAAAACATTATTTAAGATTTCTGAAGATTTGCTTCAAAGCTCCACATCTTGTAATAATCTACCAGCCTATTAATCATCAGCTGTAGGGACGCAGGAGATTCTGATAAAATGACAATATCGTCAGCATACATGATGACTTTAATATTCGTGTTGCCAATCCATACACCACAAGGCAAAAAGTCAACTAGATCATCAAGGAACAGGGCAAATAGTAGAGGACTAAGATTGCAGCCCTGCCTTACTCCCCGATTGATTTCAAACTTTAGAGAGACTCCTTTAGTGTTGTCAACTTGGGCACTCGTTTCTTGGTATAGCTTTTTCAACGCAGATACAAACTTTGAAGACACTCCTTAGTTATAAAGTTTATAAAACAATGCTTTTCTATTTATTGTATCAAATGCAGCCTTAAAATCAACAAAGAAGGCCTACAGCTTTTTATTGTGACTCATCTTTATTCTGGCTATACTTGATAGGACGAATATGCTGTCCACCGTTGAATAACTGGCTGAACAGAATAGAATGACGGAACTGGAAGAGCTGTCAAAAAGTGACGTACGTTATTTTTTTTACATGTCCACAATGGAGCTGTACAGCTTTAAAAGTATTTTGAAGAAAAACAAAAGAATATTCTTGTGTACAAGCTCAGAATTCACATTTTTTGTTTCCAATAATTTTCCTTTTAATAAATAATTTATTTCGCGATAAAAATAACCACAATATTTTTTTCCGACCCAAAAAGTTGTTTTTTTTTTCTTCATAAAATTTGAAACGTCAAAAGTGCCGTACGTAAAAAGTTAAAAGTTGGTGAACTCTTCCGTCTGCGTCTGCAGCTCCTTATGCGTCTACGTTCCGTTATGTTCGCAACATTGAATTTGCGTGTATTCAATATTTCGACAGCTATTCCAGCTACGGCTCCAGTTCCGTCTGCGTCACCATTCTGTTCAGCCATTAAGATTTTCGAAAACCCGACTGAAACTCACTTAGTTTTACATTGGCATCTACCCACCGAGTTAGCCTGTTGCAGAGAATGGCCGAAATTCCTCTGTAGTTTTGCACGTCAAAAGGATCGCCCTTCTTAAGCACTGGTCAGATAAGCGCTTCATAAAAGTGCTCAGGCGGGTAACCAAACATAAAAATGGAGTTTAGAGCATCCCTTAATTTTCCTTTAAAAATATCCGAACTGTATTTAAAAAATTCTGATGGAATTCCATTCCATCAAATCTGGCTGAATACAAATTCAAAAAAAAAAACAATTTCAAGGTGTTTTCACGATTTTTCGTTCGTGTTTTCCAATTTCCGGCTCCGATGTGTGTTAATCTGGTTCATTAAAAATCCAACAAAAAATCCGAAACCGAATCGGATAATATTTAGCCGAGTTATGCGCGTACGAACACAAAAAGGGATTCATTTTTATGTACATATATAGAATATAAAAAAAAAAATAAATTTGATGGCACAACAGCTCATGAAGAACTAGGGCCTAATGACTTACAACTCTCAACCATTCCTGTGTGCGTATCTGCAGAAATGGAGGCGACCTACAGTTTATTGCCGAGTCCGAACGGCTAACGAGCGGTACTTTTCTGTGACAGAAGATACTCTTGGAGGATTTGTCAACTCCTCGCAAGAGGCAGTAGCCGTTTTTTGTTTTAAATAAATAGGTGGCGAGGTGGGGATCGAACCTTAGGCCTCCGGCATGACAGTCCATCGCACTAACCATCACGCCACGGCTACTACTGTATATAGAAAAATTAAATTACGGCAACCATTTTCTATTGAATAAAGTTTTTATTTAAGACTAAGTTGATTGTAATTAGTCTTGAAGGGAGCCCAGAAAAATGTTTCTAGTAATTATTTCATCCAAAGGACATATCTGTATGCATAAAGGCCGAATATGTTAAAACTAACGCTTATCCAATTTCAATTAACCAATCAAGCAGGATCTATAGCTTGGTTTATATTTCCATTATATTGTTCACCATCATCTAACTAAATCGTGCTATAACTTTCTTTACAAAAAAAAAAAAGTTCCTTTGTTATAAATCATAGGTATCGTTATTCAATCAAAAATATCAAAGCATGTCAGGAATTGTCTTGATTACGTCTTCCGCGATTATACAATCATTACATTGGCGTTAATAGTGCAGTAGCGCTCACAATCCGTCAATCGTTTTTATCTCAATAAAATCAACCTTCTGTGTGCGATTTCAATTCGAAAAACACTCATTCATTTATCATAAATCAAATTCACACAGAAAGTACCTATACCTACTTCAAGTATTTGATTGCTAAAAGGAAGCAATTTCGCTTCGAATTACACTAAACTTTCAATTTTCGAAACTCCTGACAATACAACACGATCATTAGTCAGCAGTTTTTTTTTTCTTAGTCCTATCCCAGTTCTGAATCGCTGTCGACTATAAAATTCGTGACGTGTATCATACTTCATCAATTGTTTATACAGATTCGCGCTTGACTGATTTAGTGCGGGAGGAGAACAACACTTAAGATTTTGGAAGCTTAATGCTCAAACTTAAGACAAATAATAAAACAAAAGATTGCTATAGCTATGTGAGTGACAACAGTGATTTGCACCTGGTTGATATTATTGGTCGCTATTTCTTGTCGACCTGAACACAATTGAACCCCGACTGGGAAGGTCCAGTTTAAGTTATAGATGTACACTCATAGGCACATTTAACCGCCCACCTCGTATTTCTGTAAATTTAAAGAAACCGTCAAGTTTAGACCACATTGGGTGTAAGGAATGTTGAAAGCAAAGTTTGAAAAATAAAAAAAAAAACAAAATTCTGAGAAAAAAAAACACGTCTATTAAAGAATTAACAAAAAAAACAAACAAAAACACAAAATACTGAACAAGATGTTATCTTTTGTTGTTAAAAAAGGTGATACAGTTATTGAAAAACTTAATTTTTAATAATGGGTGTTTGCGACGCCCGTGAAGCCGGTTTGACAATCCGTCAAACGTGATTTCCTGAACATCGGACTGAGGGATGTTGTGCCACTCCTCTACTGCAGCTATCTTAAGCTCTCCTGGAGTGTTAGGGACATGTGTTCTCGCTCGGAAACGTCTTTTAAGGTTGTCCTAAGGATGATCGATAGGTTTGAGATCTGGACCGAAAGATGGACATGGCAAAACTGGAATCCCGACCTCATTTAGGTAGTTCGTTACAGAATTTGCGGTATGGCTGAGTGCGTTGTCATGCATTAACCGAAAGTGTTCACAAAAATTGTTGCGAAAGGCATCACATGGTCTTGCAAAACGTTTTCCACGTATATCTGAGCGACCTTCATAACTGATGCCTCCCCAAACCATTATAGACCCTCCTTGGTAACCCAATGTTTCGGTTATCGTGCATGGAGCAAACCTTTCGTTTTTTCGCCTGTAGACACGCTGACGTCCATCTGGACCTCGTAGACCTATTCTGCTTTCGTCTAAGGTTAAGACGTCCCTTCCTTCCTCTGCAGTCCAGTTAACACATTCTCGCGCAAAACGAAGTCTTGCTGTACGGTGCTGTGGGAGCAATTTGGTGCGCGCGCTGGCCGGAAAGCTCTGAAATTTAATTCTGCCAACCTTTTTCTGATGACACGTTCACTCACACCATCATTCCTCACCTCAAAAAGACGTGTACGAGCTTCAGTAGCGATGCAAAACCGATTTCTCAGTATGTTGTTTAAGTAACTGAAACAATATTAAAAATCGCTTAAATTGCAAAAAATGCTTCGATGACAATTTTATCGGGCGAAATAAGGGTTTTAGTTTTTTGTTTCTTTCGAAAATATCTGCTAAACAAATCAGCAGATAAATTAAAGTGAACTTTAAGAGTTAGGGTGACGAAAAATGCACGTGATGGGCGAATAATTGTGCCTGTGAGTGTATTTCACCATATTATTAAAATGCTCCTAAAAAAACAGCTGATGACAAAATATGGCTGCTAACTTGTTGGTCAAGTTCTTCAATGCTAAATATAAAAATACCAGAGCCTAGAGACCTACAACTCTAAACCATTCCTGTATTCTTGTTATTTGCAGGAATGCAGGGGACCAACAATTTTCTGCTGAATCCGAATGGCTAAGTTGAGATACACTTGTACTCTTGGATGGCATGCCAAATTTCTTGCAAGATACAGTACCTGTGGACAAAAAAAATTAGCTCCTAGGTGGCAGCAAAACCTCAAAAAATAATGAGGGTTATACTCTACCACTCAAAACAATAATCTAGACTATTTGATTTTTGTATTTAATTTATGAAACGACTCAATCTAAACCGTTTTGTTGTATTTTAGTTTGCAATAATTTGCAAATGCTAAGAAATTATACAGGGTTCCTTTCGTAACGGGATGCTTGAACATTACCTAAGGGGCTGGTTACAGCGATTAGGAAAAATTTTCTTTTTGATAATTAAGGCCTATTTGCTGAAACAAAACTTAAGTATTTAAAATCAACATAAGAGCTTATGTGACAGTTTACGCTGAGGAAAAAGTAGAACATTAGCGTTTAACTTGAACATAAATATTTAAGTTTCGTTTCAGCAAATGGCCCTTAAAGTTTAAAAATACGATTTGAAATTTAAAAAGAATACAAATCGATTATAAATCACTTAAAATATTTATTTCATAAACAAAATTTTCATTAGAAGAAATATTTATGTTGTTTAAAAAGCATTTCCTGATGGAAACTCGTTTTCCGTGCGGAATTTCCATCAGGAAAATGAATAAGAACTTTTTTTTGGACTAAGTATTTCCTCCAAAGACATTTTTTTTTAATGAAACAAATATTTCAAGTGATTTATCATCGATTCGTGTCATTTTTATATTTCAATTCGTATGATAAAACATTGAACTGTCTAAAAGAACATTTTTTCCTGACGCGTTTTCCTGATCGCTATAACCGGCTCTAATGAAAAACAATTTTTCAAAATTTTTATGGTGACCATGACGATAACTTTGTTAGCTACCAGTTTTTTTACATTGAAAATCACGAAATTAATATTTTTTCCTTATGATGATCATTTAACGGTCAGCAAAAAGATCTATTATTTACAAATCATAATAAAAATCTTCAGGAAATTAACAGGAAAGAAAATGTTTGGCAAATTAAAAGTTCTCACAAAATGATTTGAAATAAATACCGGATTCTATGTCTTTTCCTATCCATCAATTATGAGTTTACAAACTGCTTCTAATTACAAAACCAATAATTAACTATTGTACTTCTCTGGCATTACACGAATAGCTTGAATTTAAAATCAGACATCTGGCCGGCAACAAACCACGATCTAATGACCTGCTTCCGAAGGCTTGGCACTCTTGGCAGAACAGTGGATAGAAAACCTATCATGAAAAAAAATCTCGTTGCAATTATAGTCTGGGAGATAATGTTGCAAAAGTCGTGCTGTTACTGTTTCACGTTATCTTCAACGCTGCTTTGGAAATTATCCCAACTACAACGGTCAATTTCTACAGAAATAATTTCAATTCAGTCTAGGTTACAACAAGCGAAACATATCATCGCGTTCAAGTAGATCATTATCATTTATTAAAAAAAAAAAAAAAATGTTCACAGAGATAGAGTTCCGATTAAAGTTAAACTCGAGTTAATTCATTAAATTTGGTGAGTTATCTCTGCATTTACTGGTCGAATGTTTTTGATGTTATACCCTCCGAGTTTGTAAGGTCGATACGCATGAATTTTTTAACTGAAAAATTGCATCTTAAGTTAGCTATAAAAAAAATTATATCAATCAGAGTTGACAAAAAAAAATAAACCCAAAAGAATAAAAACATATTGATGTGGCAAACTCTGAGTCGGAAAATTTTTTTTGCAGGCAATCATGAAATCAGGTTTTTGTAAATTCGTCAGGAAATTCAACTTTACCTTCCAGTCTATTTTCTATATTATAATCTCAATCCAACTACATATATAATTTTAATTCATTGCAAACAAATCGGATCACTTATAATGACAGACGACCTTGTTGTAAAAATATTTTTTTAATTTACACCACAAAACAGCCATGAAATACTGCTTAATAATAACCTTCTTTCTGTTGGAACGTTGGTTAGGAGTTATTTCCATTGATTCCCATACCCAGGTGCTGCCTGGCGTTTAATATTCTATTTCTATTAAAGTATTCGGTGGTTAATCACAATTTCAAACAATTTAAACGTCGATCTCATTGCAGTTGTATCGTATCAACTTCTTGACTGCTGAACAAAGACAATAAGACAGATAGTTAACATTATCATGATTAACAACGATACCTGCCGGTTTTTTTTTTTTTTTCTTTTTTTTTTTGCAGCCAAATTAGATTGTCTTTGAATGAAGGCTCCTCTTTTAAGTTGACGTTGGACGTAGAATGTTTAGTTATTGTTATTTTTCCTCTGACCAACTCGCGGATATGGTTGGACTCGTGCCCTAAAAACAAAAGTAGATATAATTTGGTTGAGCAGGAATAATAAAATTCCCCCATTCACTTATCACGATTTCCGGATACAGAAAAATCTAGATCGTAAGTAATGATTAAGTACACTATTTTTAATATTGAGCTTTTAAATAAGTTGAATTTCACGAGGTTACTTGTTTTAACATTGAAAATGTTTATAGGATCGTTTTGACAGAGTTGTGGTGTTACTAAAATGATTAAATGAAATAAATTCAATAAATCAGAAATGAACTCCAGCGTATAGGGCATCACAACGAAATTTTTGGTTGGTGTTACTAAAGAAATGACCGAAATGATTGAAATGAACACATGAATTTAGAATATGAAAAATGAACTCCAGCGTATAGGAGGACAACTATCAAATTTTTGGTTGGTGTTACTAAAACATCACTAGAATGATAAAAATAAACAAACGAACACAAGCGATGAATTACAGCAGGCGTCGGCAATAGGTATACGGGGAAAAAACGAAGAAAGAAAAGTATTGTTCGTCGTCAACGGGCAAGCTTCAGTGGAGAATGGTCATGAAGTATATTATTCAAAAAGAGAAAAAAAAAAAACAACAACAAGGTATTTTTCAGAACAAGACAAATGAACAAACAAGGCAACCAACAAAAGTGGATAGGTATTCTGCCAGATTTTTGTATGTTGTAGGTATATATATGTGTGTATGCATCTACATAGTTATGGAGGTAGGTAGGTTGTGATTTTGTGAAAATAAAAAAGATAGGTATTTATTTTTATTCCATACAGAATACAATCCGGTCTTATAAGAAAGGCCAGTGATGCAGTTGAGTGTGCAAGCAGGGGTAGAGATTGCTTGAAATCGATATTACCTATGTAATATGTAGGACAACCAAAAATATGCCAGAGCATGTTTTTTTCTAGCAACACCATTAAGACGAGATTAGATTAGAAATCAGTTTTATAAGAAATACTGTCTTTTAAGCGCCTTGTTCGTCGAAAATGCATACTTTTTGTATATATACGTTTAACGTGCGCATATTTTGCCGTATTTTTGTATATTTTTCATTAAAATCATAACTTGTACAGTGTCTTCTAATGTTTATTCAATAAATAATAAAGGTCTGGGGTAGGCATTACCAAAAAATTTAAACATAACTTCAGGTTATGGCGAAAAAATTTGCATTAAGGAAATTTGGGTTGGAGTTTTTGTTTTTTTTATTCGACTCGAACAATTTTATTCAATTTTGCAATTTAGTGCTTCTAAATATTTTAAGGCCGTGTATGAATTAAATTAAAATTTCGAATAAATTTTATCCGAAATTAAAATTTAGTATATAGTTTTAGTTTTATGTAAATCTATATGCTACCTTAATATATTAAGCTAGCAAAACTTCTAAACTGCTCAACATAATCAATTGAAATAAAAACTAAAACTTTGTGCTTTTTGTGTGCTATTATTGTGTGGCAGTCCCGATTTTTGTAGCAAAACTTCTAAACCGCCCAGCATAATCAATTAAAAGAAAAACTAAAATTTTGTGCTATTTTTGTGCTATTATTGTGTGGCAGTTCCGATTTTTGTGCTAGCATAGTTTTGTTTTATGATTTGCTACAAAAAAACTATGGAAACACAAAAATCGGGACTTCCGCCCAAAATAGCACGAAAAGAGCACAACATTTTAGTTTTTATTTCATCTAATTATGCTAAGCGGTTTAGAAGTTTTGCTAGCTTAATACTAAAGTACCATCTAGATTTACATAAAACAAAAAACTATGATAGCACAAAATTCTAGTTATGGTTTCAATTGATTACGCTAATGTGTATTGTATATGCTAGCTTTATAGACGTTTAGATGTATGTCGTTCTTTTTAATCCAGTTTTTAAAAATACATTACATAGGTATACATACCTACTTAGAATATATTTTTACAAGCAATAATGAGCATATTTTTAGGGCCCTAATCATTTTTTTTTGAGCATATAATTACTTGTTAAGGGCATATATATGTAATTGATTTTTAAGGGCATAATTATAAGCGCTTAAAACTGTTTTTAGGGCATATTTTTGTTTGCCCTAATAGGTATGTGAGTTTTGATATCAAATTAAAAAAAATAGAAAAGTACGATGGGGTTAGTTAAAGAAAATTAACAATATTTAATTTTTGCCAAATGGAAAGTGACATTAAATACCTACACCTAGAAACTTCAAAACTTATAATGGTGTTTGAAACAGCTTATTACGTTTTAATTTAGCCAGTTCAGGTTTCTCAAGCTTACTGATATCTCAGAGATCTCAGCAATCTCAGAGATCTGAGCAATCTCAGAAATCTGAACGTAATTCCTCAGTGAGATTCCTCACTTTTGCTGTCAAAAAACTGAGACTGATAGTTTTTGGATTCGCTTGCTCAATTATTTTTTGTCGCAGTTGATTAATTAATAAAAAAGAGATGGAAATTGATTTTGACTTCTAGGGGAGAAATTTTGTTCAGGTTTCTCCTTCTGCTCAGTGGAGCTAACGGAGCTTGCTCAGTGATATCTCAGTGAGATCTTAGAAACGTGAAATGGCTAATTAATTTGTAAAGATTGTAAAGATTAGTCATGTTTTTTGTTTATCTAGCAAAATAAAGTCATTTTCAATGTCCCCATGGTTACTCTATGAGTGAAATCTGTAAATTTTATTTTACTTGTGATTTAGGCATGCATAAGTACATAATACAATGTACGTGCGAGTTATGCAATTCCTAAAAAAAAAATCAAACTCGAGATTTTGTAAAACTTGACATTACGATATTAGGGAAAACGAAAAAGGTGGGTCCTGTAATACTGTCTAAATATGTAAAGCTATGGTGTATTATGAACGAAGAGCATATACATAATTTATTTCTAATTTTAAAACAAAATATGTACTTTAATTTTTATACAGGGTGATCGGTATAAGATGCACCAAACTGCTGGAACGAGGGGGTTTATTTCCCCCCGTTTAGGCAGGAGGGTCAATTTTCTAAAAAATTGACTTAAAACAGAAGAAAAAAAATATTTAAAAACAACGGTACAATTTAAAATGCCATGCTATACTTTTTTGGAAAGCCAGAAATCTCTTCTTGGATTTTCATTTTAAATTAAGTTGTGTTAGTGAATAGTTTTTGAAAAATTTATTTCCAAACTCGAAATTTTGAAAAAAAAAAAGTTTCAAACTAATTTATTTCAAAATTTTATGTAATTAAGCATAATTTTTGTTTTCAAAATTCAATGCTCTTATTAATTTTCAATAAAAAACAGAAAACCGGATGCTAAAATGTCTTTTAGTTTTTGAGAAAATTGAAAATATTTTGGAGAAATAGGATCTTTTGAACAAAAAAATAACGGATGGAAGTCGAATTTAAGAAAAACTTACTTTTGTTATTTTCAATTTTCTCAAAAACTAGACTATATTTTGACATCTGATTTTGAGTGTTTAACTAAAAATTGATGGGAGTATTGAATATTAATGTAAAAATACTACTAAATAACGTAAAATTGTGAACAAAATCAGTTTGAACACAATTTTAAAATTTTTTTTTTCAAAAATTTAAGTTTGAAAATTAAGTTTTAAAAAACTGTTCACTAAATGAACTTAATTTATAAACAAAATGGAAGCACATATTTCTGGCTTAACAAAAAAAAGTATAGCACGTCGTTTTGACCGTTACCGTTGTTTTAAAAAAAAAAAATTTTCTGTATTAAGTCAATTATTTTAGAAAATTGCTCCTCCTGTTATTTTCAATTTTCTCAAAAATTAAAAAACATTTTGGCATCCGGTTTTCTGTTTTTGACTAAGAACTAATAAAAGCATTGAATTTTGAAAACAAAAATTATACTTAACTACATAAAATTTTTAAAAAAATTAGTTTGAAATTTCTTACCAACTCTTTGGGTCTTCGCTGTCAGATAGAGTTCAACGCTTTCTTAATTCTAGCCCAAAATTTGTCCTTGGTTAATAAGGATGGGAACATTGTGCTCAACGGCATACAAAATATCAATTAGTTCTACTTAAAACTAATTTTGCATGGTTTTGGTCATTTTTTTGCATTGAAAAAAAAATTAAAATTAAAGCATGAAAATGCTCGCCAGGTACTTTAGTCTTAGTGTACATTTGCAGTTGTATATCTAGCTTTGAGGGCAATGGACAGATATTTTCACCTGGTATAATGCGTTAAACCTTCATCTCATTGTTCGAAACCACTCTTTTCGAAAACTTTAAAGCTTTAATTCAATAAGTCTCAGCAAATATTCATTAAGGTTTTGAAATATATTTTAGATAGAATTTCTTTTGTTGAAGCTGTTTGTTAATTTTCTAACAAATCTACTTGAGATATCAAGATATAATTTTTCATTGATTTCAGCCACTATGAACCACAGGATTTGAAAGGATCGCAGTCTTTTTCTTGGTCAATTCGGATTAAAACTACGCGAAGCTACTCAGAAGCTTAAACATTTAGTTTTTTGTTCGAAAATCTGCTTCGGCTTTCACTAAACTAAAGGCATTCCAAACCATTTTTCATAAACTGTTTAGTATTAAAATCGTTATGAGGAATTAGTACGTTGTGTGTAGAGTTCATAAAAAATAAATTTATTTCCGTTGCCATTAAATAAAGTCTAATGCAATAAAGTCCAAAGCAAAATTTTGGACATTATTGCATTTTTAAGAGTGCAATAAAGTCAAAAACAATTGTGGGCTTTTTTACACTCTCAGAGTGCAATAAAAATCCATTGAACTTTATTTCACTAATCTGTTTTTGAAAAAAAAAAAAAAAAAAATTATAATAAATCAAAATATTATTTGATATATTTTTAATTTTCACACCCAAATTGGCCTCTTGAGCATATTGCACCGGGCAAAAATGTTAGTCAAGAGAAGATCACAATTTGTGGTGTGAAAATTAAAAATTCGCGCGAATTCTCACACCCCAAACTGATCTTCTCTTTGAGCAAAGCGTATCGGACAAAAACTTCGCTGAAGAGAACATAAATTTAAGCGAACGGGGGAGAGAAGCTCCTCCCATAAATTTTTTTTAATTTGATATCCCATAGGTTAACCATGACCAAGGTAATAAGCCAGAAAATTTTAGACGTTGGAAATAATTATCAAAGAGGATAACAAAGTTGTAAATTAGACTTGCTCATTTTCAAGTAAATATATTTCAAATATTAATTATAATAGTCCTGTCAACGAAGACTCAAAATCATAAAATAAATGAAATAAATCGTGTAGTCTGGATTATTTTTTTAAGTGGTAGGGGTGACCCCCAGGTACAACATACTAAAAGTCCCCAGCCCAGGCCCGCGAGCTTTAGCCAGGAGAGGGGGGTAAAGGTCCCCTTTTGTATACTATTTCGTAAATATTTTGAAAACCAAGAGTATTAGCGGAAAAGTTTACACTGCAATATGAAAGTAAATTAAATTTTCTTCAAAATAGGTTTTTTTTCATATTTTTGCTAGGAGCAATACTAAGAGAGATATGGGGGGTACAAATGTCAGAAAATCTGAAAAACCATGTTAATGCGTTAAAAATTTAACGTTTTTTGATAAATTAACCCTGACATTATAGAAAAGGTAAATACGTATCGACTCATGATAATTCCATTGACTTGATGAGAAAGAAGGTATGGGGTTAAAGAAGGTGGCGAGAGTTAAAATATCCTTATTTAATTTATTTGATACAGTGTTTTTTGTGATATGAAAAACACTTTATCTTCATAGGTAAGAAGTATGCAATGTATTTCCAAGTTATTGACCAATACTTTGTGAAAAAGTTTAAAGAAATATATTAAGAAAAAACTTGCTAAGGAGGGGGGTCTAGTTGCCCCCACTTATACGGGAGGGACCATTTTCTGAAAAAATTGGATCAAAGTGCATAAATAATCATTTAAAAACAACGGAAACATCTACAATGCTATACTATAGCTTTTTGAAAATTCAAAAACCTATTTTATTATTTCACTGCTAAAGCAAGTAATTTAAGTTAAAAGTTTTTGGAAAAAATTGACTTTAAATCAAAAATTAAAAAAAAAAGTTAACTTATAATAATTTTTATTCAAAATTTGTCGTCATAAAGTACTAGATTTTCGTTTAGTATTTGACACTGTTTTTAATCTTTAGGTGAACGCTGAAAACTAGATGGCTATAAGTCTTTTAGTTTAAGAGAAAATTGAAAATTATGAAAGCTACTACTTTTTTTAGAAAATTATTTCTGTAGAGTAATTAGTACACTGAAATGGTCAATGTTGTAACGAATAAAAATTAAGTTAAAAAAATCATGTAGTCTGGATTATTTCTTTAAGTGGTAGGGGTGACCCCCAAGTACAACATACTAAAAGTCCCCAGCCCAGGCCCGCTAGCTTTAGCCAGGAGAGGGGGGTAAAGGTCCCCTTTTGTATAATATTTCGTAAATATTTCTAAAACCAAGCGTTTAAGAAAAGTGTACAACACAAAATGAAAGTAAATTAAATTTGCTACAGAAAGGTTTTTTCATATTTTCGCTAGAAGTGATAGTCATGGAGATTTGTGTTGTGTTGTACAGTTTTCTTAAACGCTTGGTTTTCGAAATATTTACGAAATAGTATACAAAAGGGGACCTTTACCCCCCTCTCCTGGCTAAAGCTCGCGAGCCTTGGCTGGGGACTTTCAGTATGTTGTACCTGGGGGTCACCCCTACCACTTAAAAAAATAATCCAGACTACACGATTTATTTCATTTATTTTTCCTTCGTTGACTGGACTATAATGCTAAATGAGAAATATGTTAGTCAAATATATTTTTAAAATCATTTATTTGCTCACTTCCAATTAGCTGAACTTACCTGCTGCTAAAGACAAAATGCAATTCACGAATAAATAAACTATTTCAATTCATTCTTCATAACTCAACTTCAAAAGCCTCAGTTTAGCTGCAAAATTTCTGCAAAGGCATTGTAAAATAGTGATCCAATAACCGACAAAGATTCCGATCTTAACTACCTTCTACTTATACGCGCTCAGGAGGGTCGTTTGTGGTCGTTGTTGTTCCGACTGTCACATACATTAGCCTATTGTACTGACTCTAGATCCTGCTGCTATTTGGTTTCTCTATTTGATGCTAAGAAACGAAACACTGCCACCGCAAGGTCCGATGAATATAAAATAGAGTCGTGACAATTATATTCGATGTAGTTGGTGATCTGATTACATTACGGACAATCGTAAATTCACCAATCGCTTGTATACCATATCGTTTTGAATGTAGCCTATAGCTGAGCGCCGCGGCGGCGGTATCTGGCTGTATTTCTTTTAAGCTTATCTTTGAACGAGTATGCATGGTTGCATCTACTGCATTATGTGTCGGTTAAAGTTTTTTTTTTCGCAAGTGGCGGTGCATTTTCCTTTGTGACAATAATAAAAGCGCTAGTAGTCCATATTAATGTATAAAGATTTTACAACTATCAACCTTTGGTTACGCACTCACTACATTAATATTTTTTTTTTTTTTTTGTGGTCGAACTTCATAAGTGATTGCTATAAGTTTGTGATTCATTCTTATAATCAAAGGACTGCTTCAGGCGTCAAAAAAATCATGTCTTTTAAAAAAGTAACAACTTAAAAAAATCTCTGATTTTTTTTAAACAACAAAGAGGCGCCAATATCAGACATTAATTAACACAAAATGAAAGTCACATTTCGTATCTACGTTGTAGCGTCTCGTTGTCAGTTCCTATATTGCATTCACTTTGGGATTTCTTGTGGTCGATTGGACCCATTTCAAAATTAGGAGCTTTTTTTAACGCTACAACACATAAGCCACCAGAAGCGTGATTCGGCTGAAAAGACACTCATTTTTGTTTGAAAACAAAAGTAAAAAAAAAAACAGCGATTTCGTCGCTCAGATAGGTTTACAAAGACATGCAATCCATGATATTTCTTGTCCAATAGGTACCTATATGGCCCCGCATGTGGTTACTGTGTGGCTAAAGCAGCGTTGACTTTGGGTCAGCTCGGATAATAAATGCATTGAGGCAGAACTTTGAACATGTGAATTTATTGCTTATATATGCGAGGCGTTAAGGTGCACTTCTATTGTTGCATAATGTTGATACACATAGCTTGAGAAAAAAAAAATTCACAGTCCATTAAATGACCGCTGAGAGTTAACGTAATAATAATAATTTGTATTTTAATTTTGCATCCGTAATTGTATGAGCTTAGGACTTCACGTTTACTCTATCAATTTGCCTACAATTTGTGTTTTTTTTTTTTTTTTGGTTATATTTTAAAAGAATTTTAATTTATGTTCAAGACAATGTTCTGCTTCCTGCTTTCAAAATTTTAAACTTAATCAATCTTTTTTTTTTTTTTATTATTATTCATAAAAACCGCGCGTGCATATTTCATGCTTTATACTGCAAATTATATAAGATATTCATTAAGATTTAAGCCTGTTCATCAGCTATGAATTGTTGTGTTTATGTTTATTTTTGATATTGAACATGATTAATGGTATCAAAGAGATAATAATTATTTATTTTTTTTTTGTCTAATTTGATGAAATTGATTGGACCTTTGGTTATTAACACCTTGTTACTGATTTGAAGTTTTCCTTTATAAACCTTTACTAATTATTGCGACTTCTCTTTTGTTTTGTGCTTTTATTTACATAATGATGTATTTTATTATTGTAACAGAAGGCAATATTTTAATTTTAACATACATTTTAAATTTAGAGTTGAAATGTTTAGTTACACTTTTGATACCTGAAGGAATGGTTAATTAAACGGTATTTAAAAATATGTTTGACTTAAAATGATGCATACGATTTATGTATCTATAAATAAAGTTAAACATCCATATCATCAGTAATAAAGTTACCATTTGCTAGACACGATTAGCATATCGGACTAGAAGGCGGGAAGTTCCAGGACTGATCACAAAATTGGGCATTCACAGTAAAGATGGAAAAATGATAACTACGTGTTTTTATAAAAAAAAAAATATGCAATACCAAAGTCAAAAAGTTCCTGAATATGCCAATAAGGCATAGAAAAAAGTTGTGTGGCAGGTAAAATTTGGTTTTTGTCTGCGCCGGTGACTGCGGGACACCCTGTATTTTTACTTGTTGTATAAAGGGTGATATAGGTATAAGATGCACCAAACTGCTGGAGCGAGTAGGTTTGGTTAAGACAACAAAAAAATCGTATGGAAGGGGGTCTATTTTCCCCCGTTTAGGCAGGAGGGGCAATTTTCTAAAATAAAAAAAAAATTATTAAAAAACATCGGTAACGGTCAAAATGACGTGCTATACTTTTTTTGTTAAGCCAGAAATATGTGCTTCCTTTTTGTTTATAAATTAAGTTCTTTAAGTGAACAGTTTTTTAAAACTGAATTTTCAAACTTAAATTTTTGAAAACAAAAAATTTAAAAATTGTGTTCAAACTGATTTTGTTCAAAATTTTACGTTTTTAGTAGTATTTTTATTTTTAATATTCAATGCTCCATCAATTTTTAGTCAAACACTGAAAACCAGATGTCAAAATGTAGTCTAGTTTTTGAGAAAATTGAAAATAACAATAGTTTTTGATAAAATTGAAAATAACAATTTTCTCAAAAACTAAAAGACATTTTAGCATCCGGTTTTCTGTTTTTTTATTGAAAATTAATAAGAGCATTGAATTTTGAAAACAAAAATTATACTTAATTACATAAAATTTTGAAAAAAATTAGTTTGAAACTTTTTTTTCATTTTTTTTTTTTTTTCAAAATTTCGAGTTTGGAAATCAATTTTTCAAAAACTATTCACTAACACAACTTAATTTAAAATGAAAAACAAAGAAGAGATTTCTGGCTTTCCAAAAAGGTATAGCATGGCATTTTAAATTGTACCGTTGTTTTTCAATATTTTTTTTCTGTTTTAAGTCAATTTTTTTAGAAAATTGCCCCTCCCTGCTTAAACGGGGAGAAATAGACCCCCCTCTCCCACACGATTTTTTTCTTGTCTTAACCCAACCTACTCGCTCCAGCAGTTTGGTGCATCTTATACCGATCACCCTGTATATGTAGGTGTTATACTAGGGCAAATTTGGGATTTGTGCAAAAAATGGAACTCGAGATAACAATCAAATGACATTACGATGTAAGAGAACACCATTATGTCTGTATGTCTGTCCACGGCCTACAGGTTAAACCAATAAAGTGATTTACTTCAAACTTGGAACATAAGATTTTTGGGTGATTCCCTAGTGGAAAAATCGAGAATTTTTTTTAGCTAAAAAAATAACGGTTGTATGGCAAGTAACACAAAAAAGTTATTTATCTCAAAAACGGCTCTAACGATTTTTTTTTAATTTTTCTGTGTCCTAGTGCTGACTTTGATCAAAGTTTTTACTCTGAGGTCCTATCAAGTGTGAATAATATTTCATAAAAATATTTTCAAAAAAAAATATTTTTTTGGATTGAAAAAAAGGATGTTCAAATTTTAGTTTTAGTTATATATTATTTATTCTTAAAAATGGCATACCAGTTTTTGTTTTCTAAAAGAAATTTTATATATAACAATTTTATTTATACAAATTTTATATATAAAAATTTTATATTTACAAATTTTAATATAATTTTTTTTTTTAAGAAAACCGCTCCAACGATTTTTAAAATTTTTTTCTGCATAAATTTATATTTTTTCAAGAATTTAGACGGCCTTCTTCATTTTGAGATTAAAACATTTTAAGTACTTGTTATAACAATTTAAAGAACGTGTTTCATGCTTTTTTTTCCATATTAATTTTCCATTCTTCAGTTTATTATTAAAAAGATAAATGCATAAATTATTAATTATATATTTCATATTACCAATACTCAATCTTTAAAATTCGAAGAAACTTTTACTACAATTGCAAGTTCGTGCAACCCAATTGTGCATTTAATATTGCGTGCAAGTTTTATCGGAATCAGAAAAAAAACGTATCGGCGGGTGGTCTCTTTTCCCCCGTTTAGGCTACGGTGCAGTTTTTTTTTTACAAAATTGATGTAAAATAGAAACAAAATATTAAAAAAAAAATAAACAAAGTTAACAAAATGCATGGCATTCTTTACTGAAAAAGTGTTTCCTGAGTTAACTGTTCTGGTTTAACTCACGACTGACTGGCCCTAAGAAAGAGCTCAACCAAAACCTTTTTTTTAAATAAATAACTTAGTTAACAATTGGCACTTGTTAGTTATTTCAGGTGATAGTTTGTAATCCTGGACTGTTGGGAATTTGAAAGGCTCTGTCAATCTCAATACTAGTTTTATTCTCATAAGTGTCGAATTCTTCGGTTCTTTTTACTAACACTGAGATTTGTTTAAGACTTTTCAAATACAAAATTGTGTAAAAACTATTTTAAAAAAAAGCCAATGAACTTTTTTGGTTTTTCTTACAATATAACAAATACAATAAGAAAAATGGCTGTCAAAAATGTAATTCATCCAATCCAAAGGAAGTATAGGTATCCCAAATAAAAGACTTTCTAATTTTTGTAATCACCTTGACCTTGAAAGTTATTCGTTCTTATGTAAAGTAAAAATTATATCAATAAAGGTTTCAACAACCTTTTTTAAAAGCAGCAAAAAGAATGATTATGAAACGTGTATTCATTACTTTGAACAATAACACAAAGCTTTACACATTTTTAAACGTATAAATTGATAAACGGCACTAAAAACAAATGTGTATTTAATTATTAAAAAAAACTGTTTGCCTTTACACAAATTTTCATTTCAAAGTAAGTTTCAATCGTTTTCTTTTGAAACTAAAACTTTGACTCCAAAAACAAAGTCTATTATATCAGAAAAAAAAAACAAATTGACGTCGTTACGAATGCATATCTGACCCAATGAACAAGACCTTTATTTTTCATAATAAAAAAAAATCTAATTAAGAATAAAATATATTAAAACAATATGTATTGTCCATAAAATGACTAATGCCTCCACTCATAAGCTTATAACATTATTCAATAGACATTAAAACTTCTTTGTTTTTATGATGATAAATTGTTCGAATCAATAAAAATTATCTTTGTTTGTTTTAAAATTGCATTAACATGACCATCGAAGAGTGTGGTGTTAAAATGGCAGATATACTAAAGGCTATAAAGTTTTCTAAGTTTATTCAAATCAATTAGGTCTTAGAGACATGGAAAATACCAATAAATAAAAATATGTAACATATTATTTGTCATTTAACAACACTTAAAAACTCATAAAATACTCATACGTCCCACCTTAATTTAAATGTGGTTCACGATTTTCAAATTTGATTTGTCTCCTCTTAGAAGAAATCCAAAGATGTTTAAATAATAAAAAAAAAAATTATACTTTCACTTCGAAAAAAATTCCGACAAAGCTGAGTTTTGGTTGAGAAATTAAAAATTTTACCATAAATTTTGATTTTGTGCGGTGAAATATGTTATGTAAAATCCTCATAAACCGAGTTTTTTTTTTTTTTGAAGAAATATAAAAGTTTTTAAAACTTACATTTTTATAAACTTGTGATGGTGAAAAAAGTACATTAAAAAAAGAACAATTTTCTCAAATTTCTTTTTGTTTAGACTTCTCAAATAGCCCAGGAAAATTAGACTTTCACTACGAAAAAATTCCAACAAAGCTGAATTTTGGTGGAGATGTTTGTTTGTGTACCTTAAGCATTTTCCAAAAAGTACCCTAAATTTGGACCGGGGCTAAAATTTTTACGGGGGGTGAAAGGGGTTGAATTTCAGTTTTTCGCTAATTTCTCAAAAACGATCAGTGTTTTTAAAAAAATGTGAAGGCAAAAGTTGTAGCTTATGTAATTTTACATTAATAATGTTATGACATTTTTTTTCGTACAATCAATAGGTTTTGAGAAAAACGAGCACAAACTTTATAGTGTACTGGATTTATTGAAAAAAATTTATTGAAGTTGCATGTTTTAACAGGCAAATATTTTTGTATGGTATGTGTTTGGGAACATCTCCACATTATAAAAAAAAATTGTCGGGATAATAGAGGCTAGGAAAAAGCAGCCATATTGAAATAGCTCGCCATTTTATTTTCATTTGATAACTCGTCTGGATTTTTTTTCTGTAACAAAATGGCCAATAAAAAACTTTTAGAGAATCAAAATACCTACAAAATGAGGTATTAACGATCTCTGGAACTTCTTTCATCTTAAAGTTATAGCTTGTCAAAGTTCACCTGCATGAACCCCATGTTCAATAGTGTGTTTAGCTTTAAGACACCTCTCCTGCCTCTCCTGTGGCATTTACTCCACTGAATTCTATGACAACTTTGTAGAGGAGGGTTGGTGAAATATCTTTGTCAAATATAATTTCTTAAAATTGTAAAATTTTTCATCAACTTTTGCATTTTAAAAATCGAAAATCACATTGATGGCGGTTTCAAACACCCCTCTCGTGCGAAATTTGTTACCCCTCCTCAAAAATTTGTATTCAAGAATGTAGCCTGATATTTTGGCTTAATTTAAAGACTCCAATCTTGAAGATCCGATTTCTAGGACGAAAGTTATAGCTTCGAAAGCCAACCATACTGCTCTATTTTGAATTATTACTGAAGTGAAAATTAATAAAAAATAATTCAACATCGAGTGATATTGTTGGCTTTAACAAATTTTTAAGGAGGGGCAGCAAATTTCACACGAGATGGGTGTTTGAAACCGCCATCAATGTGATTTTCGATTTTTAAAATGCAAAAGTTGATAAAAAATTTTACAATTTTAGGAAATGATCTTTCACAAAGATATTTCACCAACCCTCCTCTACAAAGTTGTCATAGAATTTGGTGAAGTAAATGCCACAGGAGAGGCAGGTGGGGTACTTTTATTTAGAGTACTTTTTGGAAAATGCTTAAGGTAAAAAAATAAACATCTCCACCAAAATTCAGCTTTGTTGGAATTTTTTCGCAGTTTTGCCATTTTTTTTTTGTCTAATTTTCCTGGGCTAAAAGAAAAAGATTATTTTTGAGACACATGCATATTTAAAAAAAAAAAAAAAACAAATTTTACTCCCTTCACCAAACAAAATTAAAACTACTGGTTCAAATTTAGCTTTTTTTTAAAGTTGTGCCTAAGTGACAGTTGTACAATCGTGGTTCAAATATTGATCTCTGTGCTTCAGGTTGATTCACCGATTTAAACTACTATCACGTTGGAGTGCGTAATTGGAGTCAGCTAGCTAGCAAGCGTCCGAGCTGGCTGGAGGGGAGGGGTTTGTTAGTTGAGGACTTAGTTCTTTCTGGACTGTAAATGCCATCTAAAGTAAAGTAAATTTAGGTACTTAAAGCAAAAGTCTTCGAAATCAATTAAATTTAAAGACCTAGAAATTGCATGTAACACTTTCGGGTGAGAATTGAGAAATCTATTTTTTTTTTTTAACCTTTTTACTAACTAACTTTCTTATCTGTCCTGTTCGGACAGATAAGAAAGTGATTTCCCGCCAATATGATCTATACTCTATAACGTCCTCTCCACGTTTTTCGTCTTGAATCTTCTATAAAGGTATAAAAATGAATCCCTTTTTGTGTTCGTACGCGCATAACTCGGCTAAACATCATTCGATTGGGTTGGAAACTTTTTTGTCAGATTTGTATTGAATCAGTTAACACACAACGGAGCCCAAAATTGGAAAATTTGACCGAAATTTGACTGAAATGAAATTGTGTTCGTACGGGCATTACTCGGCTAAACATCATTTGATTTGCATGGAGATTTTTTTTGTTGGATTTGTATTGAACTTGTAGTGACCGACGATGTACGAAACTTACATACACATACACCTACATGTTTGTCCTATACCTATTTGCTTGATCTCAAAGTTCAGTTGATTGATGGCGGTTCATAGTTGTGGTTCGCGAACTTAACCTTGTATCCCTTCTCAAGATAATTGTGTTAAAATTAATATTAAAATATAAATGATGTGATTATTATATTAAGTATAACTAAGTATTTATGAATAAATAAATTAATTTCTTAAAACTAAATAACGCATCAAACTATATTAACATACAACGGAAAATTGAAAAATTTTAACAAAAATTACAAAATTCGACCGACAAAGTCAGAAAATTTTGAAAAAATATTGAAATTTTAAACTTTCTGAATTAGTTTTTTGTTTGTACGCGCATAACTCGGCCGAACAGCATTCAAATCGGATGAGGATTTTTTTGTTGGATTTGTATTGAACCAGATAAAGACACTACGGACTTATAAAAATTGGAAAATTAGGCCGAAAAAGTCGGAAAGTCGTGCTAACAATAAATTGCATACTCGCGGAATTGTTTTTTTGTTTTTTTTTTTTTTTTTTTTTGAACGGACTTTCTACATTGCCGATTGATACGAATTGGTAGTGTATCGATACAGAAGCCTATTGCGAGAGTCTGTTCAAAAAAGAATAGTCAAATAGACTTTATTTATACTGTTGTTATTTTTGACAATCTTATCTTTACAATTTTTCTACTTGATTATTTCAAATTTATGCTGATTGTTTTATTCCGAATAGACTCTCGAAATAAGGCGGATAGTGCGCAAGTTATTGTTTTTTTTTTTCAATTTTAACGCGACGAACTGTAAGGCTGTGATGTACAGATTTTTAAATCTAACTAATATATGCTGATAAAAAAAGTACGTATACGCCACAGTGACTCCGCTAATGCTTATTTTGTATTATTTATTTTAAATGGTCTGTAAAGTTATACATATTATGTAGGTACTAAAAACATGCAAAGATTAATAAAGAAGATTTTTTCACATTTCTCTCTTCTTATATCCGCATGTAATAGTTGTAAACTGTCCCAAAAAAAAAACGGAAATATACAAATTTCTCAGCTTGTAACACGTTTGGCTACATAACATTTGGTTATTTCCTTCTTCATTTGATGGCAAATCCTCTAGAAGGAAGTACACATTTTTTTTAAATTATTATCCATTTCAGTTCAAATTGAATAAATTCACAGCTAAGACAGAACAACGTCTGTCAGGCCAGCTAGTATATGCATATATGGGGCTCGGAGAAATTGTTTAATTTTCGCAAGTAATGAAAGAAAAAAATGGCACCATCACTGAGTTCATTTATGTTCTCAAGGCCAAAATTTAAAGAAAATGACGTGTGTGAGATCAAATTAATAGAAATCTCTTATCAGTTTTTTTTTAACAATCCCTCGCCAAGAAAAAGTTTAAAAAAAAAAAAAAAAACAATGAATATACAGTGCTGCCAAAAACATTCCGGATTTTTTCCAATAGTAATGATTTTCTTAATACCAAGTAGAAAACTAACAACTTTCCATAAGTTTTTTAATAATTTGTAAAGAGTATGAGACAAGTTAATTATAACCTTAAAAATTTAATTTAAATTTACAAGAACAATAAAAAAAAAAATTATTTTATAAAGTTACTCAGTAACATGCCTGTGCAAAACTAACCGGATTTCAAGAAGATTGCGAGTCTCGATGTTAAAGTAACGGTTTTTTCGATTCTTTTGACTCAAGCCGTAGATTAAAACGTTTTTACAAGTTTAGAGCTGTGTAAGTTGAATATATAGTGCATAAAATGGCTAAAACACGTTATAGCAACGCGATTCGATACGAAATAATAGAAAAGTTCCAAGCCGGTATAAAACAAAAAGTAATCGCTGAAATCTTAAAAATTCCAACGTCAACGGTTTGCGACATTATTAAAAAATTTAAAAGTGGAAAATCAGTAGAAGCAGATCATTTTGGTGGACGCCCTCGCAAAAAAACAATTAAAACTGATAGGCGCATAAAGACCCTTTTGCGACTTCAAAGACAATTTGTGATGAACTTGATCTTCTCATAGGGCCAAGTACGGTCAGGAAGCGTTTAAGAGATTTTGGTCTTTTTGCAGTTCGACAAGCTAAAAAACCTCTTTTTACTGCTAAACATCGTAAAAAAAGGTAATCCGTAAAAGGTATTTGGGAAAGACTTAAAATTCCTAATCAAAACATTTAAGCCAGGGTTGAATTTGCAAAAAATCATCTTAACCGGTCTTTAAGCAAATGGAGGAGTGTGCTTTTCAGTGATGAAAGCAAATTCAACTTATTTTACTTCGATGATGCAAGGACAGTGAGGCGCTCAAAAGGTACGCGATTAAAGCCTGCAAATGTACTCCCTATAGTAAAGCACGGTGGAGGTTCGGTGAATGGTTTGGGGCTGTTTTTCAGGAGCAGGCTGCAGTCCTATACACCAAATCACAGGAATTATGGACCGTTTCCAATATAGAGACATTTTGGAGTCAGTAATGCTTCCATACGCAGAGGAAAAAATGCCTCTGCGTTGGGTTTTTCAGCATGATAATGACCCCAAACATTCTTCAAAGCTGCTAAAAGAGTGGTTTGTAACTAAAAATATTCGTGTTTTAGAATGGCCATCTCAATCACCCGATTTAAACCCAATAGAAAACTTGTGGGCCATTTTAAAAAGGCGGGTTGGGAAAAAAAACGCACGTCAACAACTTCTCTTTTTGCAGCTTTGAAAAATGAATGGGAGAATATTCCTGCTTCTGTTTTCGAGAATTTAATCCAGTCAATGCCTCGTCGATGCCGAGCTGTGATTAAAAACAGGGGTTACTGGACAAAATATTAAATAAATAATAAAAGTTAATTGCAAAAAAATAAAATCCGGTTAGTTTTTCACATTAAAATTTTGAATTAACTTTAATTTTTTGATTTTTTTTTTTTTTGTTTTGATGGATAAAGTTCCATGGTTTTTGTTTCAAATAATAAAATATATTCAATAAAAATGGGAAAAAATTGCAAACATTTGATTTTTTAATTTTTATACCAACAATCAATGCAGTTTACCAAAAAAATCCGGAATGTTTTTCACACCACTGTATCTAAATTATCAATCCGATAGTCCACACGTAGATATAAAATTCTGCACAGAAATCTCCCACGTTTAAATTAGGTAACTACCTACATATGTATATTAAAAGTAGATATTAATTGCGGCTTTATTGTCGTTGACAAATTCTCACGACGAGTTAATTGCTGCTTATAGTTTCTTGAACTGCTAACCGCTTAAGAATTATGACTTTCGTGCAAAGATCACACACATTATCGGCATTGAAAAACGGAAGGACAATAATGTTAAATAATGATTATAAATTATGCGTGCAGGTAATGAAAACTGTGTATACCACAAGTTGACCCAGTTAACATTATTTGTCATTATAATGCAATGATTTGAGCTTGAAAGTCAGCGCAGCGGTACAGACGATAATGGTATAATTAATTTTTTGAATACAAGAAATTAAAAAAAAAAAAAAAATGACTGATTAATAAAGTAGTGGTGGTGGTGACCATGAGATAATCGTTTGTAGCTGCACATGAACTACTTGTTTATATTCAAATAATAAAAAGTTCATGACTAATCTATAATACAATAATGAAAATAAACAATTGTTTAAATTAATTAAATCAAGTGCAGATTAACTGTCTTATTTTTTAATGTTTTGGTGAAAGGTAACAACCAATTTTTGACATAAAGTTGTTCCTGAAATTTTAAGTTGTTTACTATAATTATAATCACCATGGGTAAAAAACATATACATTTTGGTTAAATTATAAATTAAAAAATAAATTTCGTGGCACATACGGCTCATGAAGAACCAGGGCCTAGCGACTTACAACACTCAACCAGTCCTGTGTGCGTGTCTGCAGGGTGGGAGGGGACCCACAGTTTATTGCCGAATCCGAACGGCTAATCTGAGCGGCACTTTTCTATGACAAGAGATACTCTTGGAAGATTTGCCACTTCCTCGCAAGAGGTAGTAGCTCTGAAAAAAACTTAACGTGGAAGCGGCTGGTATTGAACCCAGACCTCTGGCAGGACAGTCTGACGCACTAACCATTACGCCACGAGCTACTACATAAATTTTGGTTAAAAATTTAAAATCATGACTACCGAATACCATGACACTTTCGTCTTCGCGTATTTTAAAAATCGACGCCGCTTAACAAGAACGGCATTAAGCCACAGTTTTGTTCACAAAGCGGAAAAAAAATCAATCAAGTGATGGAGTTTGAAAGAAATTGAAAGAAAAGGCAAATTTAAAAGCATTAAATTAAATCACGCATTAATCCACGCCGTGGCGTGATGGGTAGTGCGATGGACTGTCATGTCGGAGGTCTAAGGTTCGATCCCCAGCCTCGCCACCTATTTATTTAAAAGAAAAAACGGCTACTGCCTCTTGCAAGGAATTGACAAATCCTCCAAGAGTATCTCCTGTCACAGAAAAGTGCCGCTCGTTAGCCGTTCGGATTCGGCAATAAACTGTAGGTCCCCTCCATTCCTGCAGACACGCACACAGAAATGGTGGAGAGTTGTAAGTCACTAGGCCCTAGTTCTGCATGAGCTGTTGTGCCATCAAATTAATTTTTTTATTTTTAAATTAAATCTCTTTAAAGGGGCCAAATGTCATGAAAATGAGAGTTTTTTTTCAAATATCTGAAAAACAGTTCGTTTTAGAGAAACATTTGAATCAATAATCTTGTAGCCCATGTAATTAAAAAAAAAAGTTTTTTTTCACTTTTTTCGTAATATTAACCGTTAAAAAGTTACAGCAAATCAAAAAGTCGAAAAATCTCGAAAAAAGGGGCAAAAAGTCATGAAAATGGGAATTTTTGGGCCCTTTTAAGAAATTTTTTAACTTTTCATTTGCTGTAACTTTTTAACGAATAATGCTACGAAAAAAACCGAAAAAGACCATTTTTATAGGAAATCGCCTCAGCTACAAGAGAAGTACAAAATTTTTCTCTAGCACAAACCGTTTTTGAGATATTTGCAAAAAACTCATTTTTAGACCCTTGAATCGCTTATAACTGACCTAGCGGTCATCGGATCGATGAGGAACTCTTTTAGTTTTTAAAAAGTCTCATTACTAACGTCCATGTGAAATTTCAGCTTCTAACTAATTATTTCCTTTCTTTGGCATTTTTTCGTCTATTCTTACTGGATTATCTCCGAGAAAAAGGGTTTTCGAATAGTGTCGGGTAGATTTCGACACTTTATTTGTTAATTTAAGAAAAATTTGGCGGATTTTAGATGATTTCAATCCACATAAGGTTCATTAAGTGGCGATGTAGAGAGTCACTGTGCGGTGTGGGTTGTGGGCCGGTGGTATCATCAGTCTATATTTCTTTCACGATCTTCTTTTGACTCAAATTGGATGATAGAGATGTGAACGACATGTCATTCCAATAGGACAGTGTGGCGCAACGGACTGGCCAAAATGTACAAATCTGCACGAGCTATTTTAGGGCACGATGGTTATCTAGTGCAAAGGCGGCGTGAATTGGGCATCGATATCCTGCGATTTGACCCTGTTAGACTTTTTCTCGAGTTTCCTTAAGTCACAGCTCTGGGCCAATAAGTCACAAAAAACCGGTGCCCTCAAAGTCAACATAAAACTGGTATCATCGCTTAAATTCAGCTTGAAATTAGGACCAATGGATGCACTTCCACCCAGCGAAACTATGTGGACCATTTAAACGGTGTCATATTACACACATAATGCCTTCAAAAGGCCTTTAAAATAAAATAAAAAATTCGTTGATATCGCACACATGACTTAATTTTTTCAATTTTAACGCCTACTCGTCCCAATTGGAAAACCCTTTCTATAAATGCTTTACAAAAGCCGCCCACAATCATTAATTACCTTTAAGCAAAACTATAAGAGCTGTAATATACACCGTCGATTAAATTAAATGCTTCAATAGCTAGCTTTCATCACACAAATTGATCAGTTAATGTTATTTCCAAATTTTATTTCCAATAAAAAAAAAAAAAAAATAAAAAAAAAAACGCTTTGGTAAATTACCCACAAGTGTTCCATTTAAATCATTCAAATAGCAAACATACTTCAACGTCGCATCGGTTAACAAGTATGTAAGTATCTGAAATCGGCCTTCACTTTCAAAAATAATTTACCTTCTAACCTGTCCAGCTGAACCAATTCAGAAAAAAACGAATAAAAAAAATAAACATGAATTGAATAAAAAAAAGTGTGCAAAAACTCTTAAATCAGGATTTTTGGCTTTCACATCACTACCCCAGACCGCAAGACAAGTCCAAAAAACTTTAATTGGAAAATGCCGTCACCACCAATCAACTTTATAAGCTCACTGCAACCGTGCTATGTTGTTGTCGGTTGTTCGTCTAACTGCCTGCCAAATCAGCCTATACCTAGTTATTCCCAAATCTGTAAACTGAATCTCATTTCTTTTAACTAAATACAGCCACCGCAACTTGCAACTTGTCTCGTAATTTTTGAAGTTTAAATATGCACTCTAGGTAGGTATACACATACTAGTTGATACACAGTGTAAAGTATAGGTATAGGTTCCACACGTCGTCGTTCGAAGTCGTCCCAAGAAAACGAGTGCCACCAAGCACATACTGTGTGGTGCTCTACATCATTACGATAAATCCCATATACGTAATTCCATTAAATTTAAGTGCCACACACACCGCAAATGTTGCACACCAGCACCATGCACAAGCCAGAAGCAGCCGGCCAAATTGCCTGCTCCACATTCTTAAGCTAAGTCCGATTTTGAATATCTTCGATATCTTCCCTTGCAATCGACAATGGACGGACTATAGAGAAGTTATCGGAAATTTATCGATGCCACTAGGAGCCAAGCAGAAGCAGTCGCAAGAGCACTTTAAGAAAACTTGCAAAGTTTCTTCGGCTTTGAAATTAAATTACATGTCCCTTTTGGGTCGCATATTCCAAAGATTTAGAATTGCACAACTTTGGACACGATACAATATAATGGTGCAAGCAAACGCTCCCAGGAACGGTACATCACGAACTCTCTCTCAAATAGTTATACCACCTTTAATTAGTTCATTTCGAGAGACACATAATGTTGTGATATTAAGCTTAAACCGAATAATGGCCGAATAACAACAGCAGCAAGCACCATCAGTACAGGAAGATATGGTATGTCTAAGAAGAAGGCTTCCTTGATATGGCATAATGAAAAACTTCGGACGGGTGATGGTATAGCGTCTCCTATCCTATTCCTCCTTAAGTTGATATCATTGGGATTCATAATTATGCAGGTGTGTTCTGAAGATTTTCCAAATGGATTTACTTGTGATGGGTTTCGATAAATTGCTGCTGTTGCTGATGTTGGTTGTCAAGTGCCATCGACGAGCGACGAAGACGACGACACGCCGACTTCGACTCGTATAGACGTGATACTCCAGTTTGCTGGCATTTAATGCTGGGAAGCGAGTGTGTATAATGCTTATGCCCAACTTCCAGCGATGTGTAGTGTATGCCTGGGAACTTACAATAATGCATTGCATACTTACTGTAGTTATATTATACACATGCATATGTAGACAATGTGCACCGAGTGGACACTTCTGTAGAGATATTAAATTGCTGATTATCTCATCTGCTTCAATTAAAATAATTATTTGTCGTGTTGCGATTGTTGATTATTATATTTTCTCAATTAATATGTATGTTAAACAAATTCAAATCATAAGGAATTGTTTATGCATTTTAATTTGTAATTGAAAGTAGGTTCAAAAAAAAATACACGACTGGATCGCACGAATTTCCTCTTGTAGAGCTGTGTCAAACGTGATTGATTCGGTCTTTGTGACCCGTTCATCAAAATGAATTATTGATTGCAATCACAGTAAACCGACACAATCAATCTCAACGTCAATCATTACAGTTTTTGAATAAACGACCGAAGCACGCATATATGCTTCGTTCATTCCACTCATTCTCAATCACATCACACAAAGAAATTTAAAAAAAACATAAAAGAAAAACAATGAGAGAGTTCCTCACCGATCCGATGACAGCTAAGTCAGTATTAGGGGTCAAAAGTCATAAAAATGAGTTTTTTGCAAATATCTCAGAAACGGTTTGTGCTAGACAAAAATTTTATTCAACAATATTATAGCTGAATGTATTTCCTATAAAAATTGTATATATATTATTTTTTTCGTAACATTAACCGTTAAAAAGTTACAGCAAATCGAAAAGTCAAAAAATCCCTTAAAAGGGGCCAAAGGTCATGAAAATGTGCTGTAACTTTTAAACGTTTAATGCTACGAAAAAATTGTATATACCATTTTTGTAGGAAATTGCCACAAGCTAAAAAATTGTTGAATAAAGTTTTTCTCTAGCGCAAACCGTTTCTGAGATATTCGCAAAAAACTCATGTTTATAACGTATCACAACCACAAAGACCGAATCAATCTGATTGACATAGTGAACGATTTAATCTTTGACCATAATGATTGAAATATTAATTGATTGAAAAGACCGAATCTTTGAAGCAATCAATCATTGATTGATTCGATCTTTGAAAATGAACGATTGACACAGCTCTATGCTCTTACTGTTAAAGGTCCTTAAACATATACATATAACTTACTAATAATAATACATAATTATATATACATAATATATTTATTCATATAATAAATTGGACAATATGGAGAAAAGCTTAAAACAAGTTCTTTAAATTATTGCTAAAACAAGTACTTTAAATATTTTAATTTATAAATTAAGAACGCCATATAAATTTTTGAAAAAAATATGAATTTATGCAAAAAAAAATAGTTGGAGCGCTTTTCTTAAAAAATAATTTTTTTGTATATAAAATTTCTTGAAATTTTTAAGAAACAAAAATTTGGTGTTCATTTATCACACAAATTACTAAAACATCACATAAATTACCAAAATTATAATTTCAAAAGAAATTATTAACCCGTTTTCCAAAATTAAAGAAAATTATAAAAAAAAAAATTATAAAAAAAAAAAATTATAAAAAAAAAAATTATAAAAAAAAAAAAATTATAAAAAAAAAAAATTATAAAAAAAAAATTATAAAAAAAAAAAATTATAAAAAAAAAAATTATAAAAAAAAAAAATTATAAAAAAAAAAAATTATAAAAAAAAAAAAATTATAAAAAAAAAAAATTATAAAAAAAAAAAATTATAAAAAAAAAATTATAAAAAAAAAATTATATAATTATATAATTATATAAAAAAAAAAATTATAAAAAAAAAAATAATTCAAAAAATATTTTGTTGAAAATATTTTTATAATGATGCAGTATTTTTTAGACTAGAAAGACTTCCAGAGTAAAAATCAGTTGAGCCATTAACGAGAAAGTCGAAAATAAAAAAGAAATATATGCATAAATTTGCTGTCGCAACAGCTCGTGAAGAACCAAGGCTAAGTGGCTTGAAGCTCTTAACCATTCCTGTGTGCGTGATGTTAGAGAGGAATGCATGGGACCTACAATTTTTTGCCGAATCCAAACGGTTAAGAACAGAGACACTTCTTCATAACTTTTTTATACCTCACGGACCCCGAATGACTTACGCTTCCTCGCAAGAGGCAGTTTAGGGGCCTGGAAATCGAACCCAGACCTTCTTCCGGCTTTCCAGTCCAACGCACTAAACATTACGCCACGGGCTTATATTCGCTTCCAAACTTTAATTTTGATTTTTTTTTTTTCAAACTTTCTTCCCTCTTCGGGAAATTATCAAATATATGTACATTTGTAGCTTAGCTTTCATCTCGCCCTACTTAATTACCATACAAGTAAAACTACTGTAAAAAAACTCATACATTTTAACTTACCATTATTCGTGAAGAGAATTTAATATCTTTTTTCAGATTCAAAAGTAATTTTTGGGAGGGATATTACTGCCTTAGGGCCAGTTGTACAAACGCTAATTTAACTCACCTATATTTCGATGGATTAACTGAGATTCAAGGTGATTTATGTTTGTTGATGAGATGCTTAAAAGTTGAATTATCGTTGAACCTCAATTAATCCGCCGAAATTAAAATCTTCGCAAAAAAGACTAATTTTGTTTCCCCCGCAGAAATTTGCAGCCCAATTCTAAATGAAAATTCCCGGGGAAATGTTTCCCTGGGAATAAATTATTTTTCTTCTACAATTTGATTTATGTGTCAAATACTGAAAAAAGCTGTTTGTATCATTCAGAACTCTCATTCCCACTATCAACCGGGGAATTCGGAATCGGAGTTTTACACCCGAAAGAATGCGTCTCCCGGGGAGTTTTTTCCCAAGGAATATTTAGAATTGGGTTGTTGGTGAATGTAGGTACCCCTTTAAATGTATTTTCTTTTTGACATTTAAAAATGTTAATAAAATTATAATTTATAACTCTTTCTTCTCATTTTCAGGTAAGCTGTTTTTGTAATCGAAAAGAAAAGGTTTCTGGTAAGATATATTTTTATTTTACTTTTTTTAATATGTGTATTTAGAGAATTATGTTTAGTATACGAAATGTTTAAGTTGAAGAAAAACCTTCATACAAGCTCGAGTAAAGTATTTTTTGGGACATAATTCCCTACAAAATTTCGATTTCTTGTAAGCATATTCGAAAAATTGGTAGTTAAATTATGTGGTACATAGCTCCGATAATGGGTAGCTTGGAATTATATTATTTTTTAAGCTGGCTTAATATATCTGCTGTTTTCCTTGCATGCCAAGGAATTCCTTTGTCGCAGAAGAGCGCCGATTTACCGTTTTAAATTGAACTTGTTCCCAGCTTGTGTCTTTATAGCTTGTTTTGCAAAAGTACACAATACTGCGAAAAAGTTTCATTTCCGACATTTAAATCTGATCTCTGTTTTTATTTTTGAGTTGTTTAAGCAAATTTCCTCAGAAAGCAACTTTAAATCAAAAAAATCTTTAAAGCTTTATCCTATTATATTTAAAGGATATCCCTTTTTTTGAGGGAAGACGTGACTGAAAAAACTTTAGGATCGACAGATGATTTTGTTGCAGCTCTAACATTTTTGGTTGCAATTGAAAGTTTCACTGCAATATTTAAGTCATAACTAAATTTGATTATTGGTAAGGCCCATTGAGCCTTACAAGTGTTTTTCTAACAATTAAAGAGCCTTGCGCTTCGGTAAGTTGATGAAACAATTTATTTTTTTAATTTTCCGAAAGCCTTAACAATTAAGAAAATAATGTTTTACCAAGTATCTTAATGCCATTTTCAGACGTTTTTTACTGCCCTTGCAAAAAAAAAAAAAAAAACACTTAATTTTTTTGTGTCACTTGAATAGAAACAAACGCTAAAATAAAAAAAATATCCATTTTAAAGGGTTTTGTTCTTTATTTTTTGGAATATCAGTAATGAGTACTACCACCTTTGTTTAAAATTACTTCATAAATCCTCTTAGGAAGTGAATCGTGAGTGATTTAAGGTAGTTTAGTGAAATGTCACTCCACGCTTCTTTTATGGCACTAATCAGTGATTCTTTGTTGTCATATTGCTTTCCATAATCCAGACGTTTTACCCAGACGTTTTCCATTATGTTAAGGTCTAGAGAGTAAGGTGGCCATTTAAGCAAATTGATTTTTTGTTCAGATATCCAACTTTTCACGATCCTTGCGTTGTGGATCGATGCATTATCCTGCTGGAATATCCAAGATATTGGTCCAAAGACATCACTTAATTTAGGAAAATCTGCTTCTAGCATCTTTTTGTAGGAGTTTCCCGTCATTTTCCTTTGTGGGAATTCCAGATTGACAGCTCCATACCAAGAAACCGCACCCCAGACCATTACACTATCTTCCCGGCTATGGTGGCACTCCAAATAACGTGGATCCTTCCGCAAATCATGGAAATAATAATTATATCCATCTGGACCATCCACGTTAAACATCTTTTTGTCTGAAAAAAAAAAAAAAACGACTTTGATCCACTCTTGCCTCTACGTTATATGCGTTCTGCTAAAATCCAAGCGATTTTTTTTCTAACTGCATTCAACAGTGGTTTTGATGTGATGTACCCAATTTACACAGAAGTGACAATGAACCGACATTTGTCAAAATGAATTGAAAACGCAAAGTGAATTAATGAGAATTGATGCAAAGGAATGCTTTTTTTAGTATTTGGATAATTTTCCTAATCGTTGTCATTTTTTTTAGATTTGTTTAACACAAATAAAGTGATAAAAATACTTCAAAATAAATAAAGTAGTAGTCTCATGTTCAATCTTCAAGTGATTTCAATATGGCGTGCCGGTTCACGTAGGCCACTGGAGTTTTCAATATGGCGTGGCGATGACATGTCGCACCATACCCTCGCCTCGAACATGCAAATTCCACAACGTGGCATCTATATGCACCACGCCAGAACCATACCAAAACCATAAGCCAGTTCTATGTGAATTGGGCCTAAGGCGTTTCAAATGTGGTGCACAATTAATTTCACGCCCTATGGTGCTAACATTCGCTTAAATGTCATTTTTAAATTTAATTTTACCTGCGGAGTCACTTGAATTGGAAGATAATCTAAGAATAATTCTTCGGTCTGCCGCTGATGTGGCTCTTGCTTGCTTTCCCTTCATGTTTTTGCCATACCTCTCCTAATTTTTCAAAAACGTCCATACCACTTTTCACTTCGTCCAATCTTGCATGCAATTGTGCGCAAAGAGAGTTGATTTTCCGCGTAAACTTCTATTTTTGCTTTTTCTGCAGTGGTTAATGCATTCCCTTGGCCCATTTTTATCCTGAATTTTTACTACAATAATGATTTTTTTTTCCATAGCGTCTCATCTAAAAAAAAGCTTCACGACTATTCTATTCAAATGAAGCAAAAAATGTGTTTTTTTTAAGGGAAGAAAAAATTCCTCTGAAAATGCATTTATAAGATTTTTTGCATTATTTTTGGTAAAACATTATTTTCTTTATTGTTAAGGCTTTCGGAAAATTTAAAAAAAAAAAAACAAATAGTTTCGTCAATTTGTCAAAACGCTGGCCTCTTTTATCGTAAGAAACACGCTTGTTTCTATTCAAGTGACGCGCAGTGTACGTATTTCTCTAGAAAATATCTTTTTAAACGTATATATGTAGGTAGAGAAAAATTATTGCTCCAACATGATTTAAATCAAATCAGTCAGAAAGCTCTCAATTATTTATAAATTAGAGATTAGTGCATTCAGAAAATGTTTGTGCAAGTGTCCCTAAGTGTTTCAAATTAAGAGAAAGCTAGTAAATTTATTAAAAAATAATAAATTGCTAAATAGTTTCACGCTAATAGCTTAACATTAAGCTGTTTAAAATTCATATCCAATTTAGTTCACAAAATTGCATTACATAATGTAGACGTTCCTAAAATGACAAAATGTTTCTATGCTTAAAATCAAAACTGTTTGAAATTTTATAATTCAATTCACAATCTAAGAATTTAAGATTTTTCAAACATTTACAATAACGGTAATTTAATTGGGATAAGGGATTCTTTCACATTTGTCTGCAAAATCATAGAAATTAACACAAAAATACTAAAACAAATATTTTCCCTTTTTAGGTCATAGCTTACATACTTACAACGGCATTTTAACCGTTTTAATGTATCAATTAAAACTAAAGTCTCATGGCCAAAAGAATATTGTGTTAAAGCAACTGGCAAAAAAAAATTATTGTCCTCAAACGATGTAATTTTTCCTCTCTCTAGCTAGGCAATTAAAATTGTTAACTACATGAAACGTGGTTTACATGCAGTTCCCGTCCTCTCCGTGCAAACAATTTTGTTAGATTTATTTGCTATGCTCTTACTTTAAAACGACATTCTTTCTTGTATCCGCTGTAAAGACTCATTTTTTCGATGTAATTTTGTTTTTAATTACTCTGCAAAGATCACGCAATGCTTATTATAAAAAAGCCTCTCTAATTATTCCCAGCTTACGCGAGTATAAAACAAGGTAATCGATTTCATCGATGCATCAAGCATCACAAAGATGAACACAGATTATATAAAAAAGAAAAAATAATATAATAATTTTTGTATATATAAAAAAAAGTTTACCAATCAACTGAAAATATCTAACTAATCCATCTAAATGTGAAACGTTCCATCTATATAATATGTCTATAATCGAAGGACGCGGCATTCATTTATCCACAGACACCTGGTTGAAATAATTGAATGCATCCACGGAATACAACACAATAATAGATTTACCAGCCCATTGAGGCTAAAGTAAATGTTTATTCGGTCGAGCAATTCCGTCAATGCTATCGCATAATTTCATAATGCATTTAAATGCACTTTCCAAATCAAAATTTTCCAAAATGTGACCTTTTTTTTGCCTTTGGTCAGAGTTTTGAATTAGAATCACCATCACATGGCTCATATTGCATCAGGTTGGGTTTTTTTGTTTTTCTATGATGTGACCAAAGTATTTTCTGATTTTCGAAATGCGAATGCAAAAGAGATTTGCATACCTATTTTACGGATGCAGTTTTTGGGGTGGATAAAATAACATTTTGCCATTGCATTATGATGCGGCTAATCGATGTCGATGAATTAATATTTTCAAGGGAATATAACGGCTGGTACTGCTTGACAGCTAATAAAAACTAAATAGCTGTCAGGGTTATAATAATGAATGTATATGAGTGAAGAGATTTTACATTTGAATCGACGTTTTGGCGAAATAGTTTTAGCAACGCTGCGCTGGAGGTATTAAGTATTTTAGTTTAGATATTTTAATGCAAGGCTTATAGAGATTTTGACCCTATAATATCTCTCCCCCTATCCACCCTTATCATTATCGCTCTTATGAATTAAAATTGAAGACTTATTCAATCGTGGAGTTGGTTAGGTATTACCAACAATTTAAACCGCCATCGCCACTTCGAAAAACCCTTACCATCTTCACGGTTTTCTAACCAGAAGAGCACCTAGAACTGTATCTGATTAATGACTTTGAGTTTTAAATTCTATTCAAGTAAATCAGTCCAATTCTAAAAATTCCTCAGGAGAAGTGTTCGGTAGAATATTTTTACCTTCGAAAGCGGGAGTGAGATTTCTGAATGTTCGAAACAGCTTTGTTACCGTATTTGAAATGTAAATTAAATTGTAGAAAAAAATATTATTCTCGGGGAAGCATTTTCCCGGAAATTTTCATTTATAATCGGGCTGTAAGTATATGTAGCTGGACATTTTACCTTCATTTTAAAACATCAACCTTGAATATCAGACTGTTAAAACAGAAGTTATTGGCTTCGAAAAGCAAGCACCAAACTAATTTTTCAAAACTAATATTTTTTTCCTTAAGCCTAGTATGCTGCTGATGCGAAACGAAAAATCCCATACAAAAATGACACAACGAAATAACTAACGAAAAATTTCGTTCTGCGGTACGCTGCTGTTCGAAGAGCGATATCGATAATTGTAGCAGATTATTTGGAAAGGTCTCCAATTTTTTTTTCGCACAGAATTAACTGCCGGAAAAGTGACATTTGGTCTTTTTTCGTGTTTGTATTTATTGTTTCTTTCATCACAACATGGCTTTCTGTGATTTGTATGCGTTTGTCTTTGTTTTTGCAAACGGTGTCACGTTGAAGATGTAATTTTTCGTTGTGGTTTTCTTAATCATTTCGTTGTCATGTTGGAAACCAAAGACAAATTTCGTTCCGCATTAACAGCGTACTAGGCTTTAAGGCCGACTGCTACTTTTTTTTTTTTTTCAATTCATCCACATCATTTGGTAAATCTTCTGCCTGTTCGATTTTTTTTAAATTTGTAATTGTTTTTTGTTTTCTCTTTTTGAGTAGAACTACGTATTTCTATATAAAATTTTCCAAAAACTATTCAATAAAACAACAGGTGCCAAATAACTTTATAAATATGACAGATATGAAAAATTTGGTCATAATCAATTTTGTAAAAAATTTTATAAGCTATTTTTTCGTCTAAGATTATTTTTTGAAAGGACAAACTATTTCTAAGTTAAACAAGAAAAACCGAAAAAGACGACATGCTACACTCTCCTGCTGCCAGAGGTCGCCTCGGATTCACAGGGATTTGTATACACTTCATTATCAAGCCTCTCTTAATACGTCTACCAAGTTTAAAAACTGTTTGATTTATTTCCAGGTGAAGGTATTTATAAGCCGACCCAACAGTTTATAACTTTCCCATTATTTTTTGTTAATCATTCGAAAGGTAATCATTTGGAGATTATAACTTTGATTTTTCGCACTCGTGAAATTCATCTTTTGGCCGCCATCTTGGATTTTATGGAGTGGATTGCGAATTGACGACGTAACAATTCGAAGAAGATAAGTTGTTGGTCGCGTAAATAATAATAAAATACCAAATTTTCTAATTCAAACTAATTCTACGTTGTGTTTTCTATTTAAATTTGTTGGCTTGGTTCATTTATTCACTTCGTCACAAAATTAAAAAAAAAAATAAAAACAATATTAGCTGTAGAAATTGGCTCTGAACTCTTAGCACCCCATACATGGAAAATTCGAAAAAAAAGTATGCAGTCTAAAAGGTCATTAATTGGTCATAAAAGGTCAGGTAGTTTAAGAAATTGGTCAGGCTTAGAAAATTTTTAATCCAAGGTTGAAGTTTTTCAAGGTCACCCGCGATTTTTGGCACCTCATTAAGGGGATATTCGAAAAAAAAGTATACCACATGAAGGGCCACTGGATAGTGATAAAAGGTCAGATAATTTCAGTAATTGGTCAGGCATAGGTTTTTTTACTTTAATTTTCAAAGTTTTTTTCAAGGTCACAGTATACGACTTTTAGCACCTCATTGGTTGAATTTTCAAAAAAACTGTATGTCATCTGAAAGTCTACTTAATCCTCGTAAAAGGTCAGCTATTTTCAGAAATTGGTCAGGCATAGTTTTTTTTTAATCATTTTTTAAAGTTTTTTCAAGGTCAATACAAGGTCACGTGAACTTTTAGCACCTCATTTGTGGGATATTCGAAAAAAATGTATACCATCCGAAAGGTATCTCAATCCTGATAAAAGGTCAGCTAGTTTCAGAAATTGGTCAGCCTTAGATTTTTTTTAATAAATTTTTTAATTTAATTTTTTTTTAAGGTCGTATAGACTGTTAGCACCTCATTTATGTAATTTTGAAAAAAATTGTATGTCATCTGAAAGTTTACTTATTCCTCATAAAAGGTCAGCTATTTTCAGAAATTGGTCAGGCATAGATTTTCTTTTATGAATTTTCAAAGTTTATTATTTTTTCAAGTACATAGAGATTTTTAGCACCTAATTTGTGGAATTTTTAATTTTTTTATTATATTACTATATTATTCACTCGATACATCCAGATTTAAACTTAAATCCAGATGAATTTACATTGAATTTATATGATTTACATCCAGTTTTAAGTTTTAATCTAGATGTATTGAGTGAATAATATGGCCGTAAAAGCAATGTAATCCGACTCTAGAGACCTCGAAACGCCGAGAAATGTCAAAATTGTCAATTTCACAAATCGGACCGATTCGATAAATTCCAATGGGAAGTTAAAAACTATACATCTACTGTCGGGGAGTCCGCTATAATCTTCAAAACCAAAATACCCAAATCCCCACACTTTTAAAAATGCCCAAGCCCAAAATCCCCAAACTAAAATCCACGAATCCAAAATCCACAAATCCAAAATCCACACATCCAAAATGCTAGGGTACCCAACCCCTACTGTCGCTTTTTGTGTTAATCGTCGATTTTGAAAAGTCAACGACGACGTTTGACATTTACATACGTTACGTTAAAACGACAGTGGAATGATAAAAATGACAAATAAAAGAGACATCGTCTCCTCCTATTTTTTTAAGTCGTTTACGAAATTGGTGTTAGGCGTGAATAGACCGATTTTAATTGCTAGTGCAATCAACTCTCGTTCAACTCTTTTAGCCATCCTCAATAGGCAACAAAATCCATTTAGAAGACATCATAAAGAAAACAGATGTTAACTCAATCAAAAACACTCATATAGATCCTCTTCGAACAATTTGACAAAAAAAAATGTTTCTCCATTCAAAATGTCCTTAACATGTAATCGCTTTCACTAACATCAAATTCTAATCCTTCACAAAAATACACATTTTCTGGAATTGATCTATCATCGCCTTGTTGCTGTTCGAAATTCTTGTGATAATTGGGTGACAAAAGCTTTGCTTTTTCTTCTCATCTCACTTAAATAAAAAAAAAATAAAAAAAAAAGGATAAAAACATTGAAAAAATCTATCCAGAATGAAGAAGATTCTTTCATCACCTGACAAGTTGACAATTCATTGACAATCGGCCACCTCCAGATCCATAACCAAAGTATTACCACAAAACCACGAGGCAAAGACAAAAAAATTGAAAAAAAAATATTTCAAATTCTCCTCTGCATGAAATGAAATTTCCATTACTCTCGTCTTTTGCAAAAGCTATACCAATATAATCCCCAGAACATGTGCTGCTCACCCTCTCAACATCTATTCACATCCACCTTAGGTCATGTGCTGCACTAACATAGTCCCAGACTAGAGAGTTAGTCTAAAAGCTCGCGTCCACAAGCAGCAGCAGCAGCAATAAACATTTTTCGGACATTTTTCTAATGGCTATCTCTGGGTTTCCTTTACCGTTAGGTATTTTTTTTTTGTCGTACAAACTAAACCCCCGACCAATCTTTTTTGAGGTCTTCCTTTGAAATACAACGATATGGTATTTCAAATGTGGCAGTCGAAAATTCAATCTGCAACTGCAACTTCCTTCGGGGTATGCCACAAATAGCCACGACACAAAAAACAAGCACACGACCGTGTCGTGTAGTATAATCGCTTGGTCGTTTTTGTCAACGACATTGTCGTCAACGTTCTCCTGCGTCTTTCAGTAAATTATTGAGTCACCGAGACACACATTGTTGTCTTGTAGTTATTATAGGAGTCGGTCGCATGCATATGATGCAGCAAAAAGATTCTATCCATATTCGTGTGCAACCCACACTTAGATTTGTGTCCACTTATTGCCAATTCGTGATGATGAATGAAAGCCATGGATATTCATGAAGGCCAATTACGTGAGCCAAAGTAGATTCCTCACCAATGTGGTACGCATATACAACAATCCCTGGAGGATGAGATCCTTTGCCTCCACTTGGTTCAGCAGCAGCTGAAGATGGAAAAGGTGCAACCATTCAACTGATGCGTTCCACATCATATATAGTACGTAGGTAGCCGCACCTGGAGGCACCATCATCGTTTGGTTCAATCTCTCGCCACAATCATCACTTTACTCTTCACAATCCTGGATCCGATTCTGATGATAATGCTTCAGCTGATTTCATAACCATTTGGCATCCGTCTGGCCTGGCTATGGCCGGACAGGAACAGGACGAATATAGGGGGCCACAGGTAAATAATATCTAATTCCACCGTCAACGCCAAACTGCAAAATACCTGTAGCAGAAAATATTTCCATCGGTGTCCGGTGCACGTATTCGGGATTCTGGATTTTTGTATGCTAATCACTCTGTGTGCACGATTCATTTCGGAATTATTATGCCATTTTGAGATTGGTCGAGTGTGGGTGATGGTGATGGTGGTGGAGGTGGGATTGCCATATTCTTTAAAAATCACAATTCTGGATCAGCAGACTCGAGCAAGCAGAAGCTCTGGTCAGTTGCATAAAAGTTATGATTAAAATCTCCAGTTATAGCATAAGAAGATGAAATAAGAAGCGCAATTATGGGTGGATAGGAATGAATGTTGCATGCATTCGGGGATTGCTTATTGGCGTGTGACCAAAATGCCAAAATCTCAAAGTCTCTAATTAAGTTTTGGTTTGTCTCTAGGAGATTTGTGATTCAGCGGAAATCGGTGATTCAAAATAGAAATTCTATCATTACCTAAGAAAATCAAGGCATTCAACAACTAAGTTTAAATAGAATCCAAACATAATATTTGCTATAAGAAGTTCGTACATAATATTCGGTGATGTGACATTGAGTGTGGGGTGGGTGTTTTGATAAAATTTTCCTGGAAATTAGAACAACGTCACAAAATTTAATCATGACATAACGCTCAAATTCTCTTACGTCTATCTTAAATTTAATAACAACAAAAAAAATTTGTTTTGTTGATGTGTGTGTGTTCTGGATGGTTTTGGGGAATTTCGGAAGAACCCAAATCGCCGAAATACATATCGAAAAAGAAAAATTCAAATTTGAAAAAGAAAATCAAATTAACATAAAATTTTGAAAAAAAAAAAAATGAAAAATTGTTTTTTTATTGAATTATTTTTCTTTAAATGTGATTTTTTCATAATTTGATTTTTGTTTTTAAAATTCGATTTTTTTTTCAAAATTTGCTTATTTTTTTCGGCATCATCGCACCTCATCATATCTAACTCATCATGCCGCAGCTGAACATGACCCAACTCATCATGGAACACCTCATCATGGTAATAAGTCATCATGGCAATAAGATCCATTTTCAAAATGAATTTTGTTTGAAGGCATATTATTGGTTTGTTTTTCGTAGCTTGAGGCTGGTTGAGGGTTGGTACTTTGTAGTTTGGTACATTGATAACCGCTCAATATAAGAAGTTAAAAGTAAAAAAATGAGTTTTTTGCAAATATCTCAGAAACGGTTTGTGCTAGAGAAAAATTTTATTTCACAATCTTGTAGCTGATGCAATTTCCCACAAAAATGGTCATAATTATTTTTTCGTAGCATTAACCGTTAAGAAGTTACAACAAATCGAAAAAACAAAAAATCTCTGAAAAGGGGCCATAGTCCATTGAAGTGTTACAAAATTTTGGCCGAACCTTGCATTTTGTACAGGACAAAATTTTTTTTGATGGATCTGTAGGAGGGATCAGTATGAGTGTAAAAACGAGTTTTCGAGGTTGAACTCCCCCCCATTTGGCCGCCACTTTGGAAAAGGGAGCGTAAAAAGGTCTTTGCGATATCTTGAGAACCATACAACGCACAAACAAAATTTTACTTTATTTGTGTAGAGAATTAAATTCTCTACAAGTTATGTTAACACACTTTTTATCGTAAAATTGAAAACAAAAAAGTTATAATCAAAAAAGATGCTCATTGTCAAGAAAAGTATCATTATCTTCTTCTTTTATTTATTTTATATCCTCTATAAGATAAATTTAACTTTTTTGTTTTCAATTTTACAATAAAAAGTATATTAACATAAATTCTAGAAAATTTAATTCTCTACACAAATGTGGTAAAATTTTGTTTGTGCGATGTATGGTTCTCAAGATATAGCGAAGACCTTTTTTCGCCCCTTTTTCCGAAATGGCGGCCAAATGGGGGGGAGTTCAACCCCGAAAACTCGGTTTTACACTCACACTGATCCCTCCTACAGATACATCAAAAAAAAATGTAGTCCTGTATGAAATGCAAGGTTAATGTAACATTTCAATGGACTACCAAATGTTATAAAAATGTGCTGTAATTTTTTAATTTTTTGTGGGAAATTGTCTCAGCTACAAGATTGTGGAATAAAATTTTTCTCTAGCACAAACCGTTTCTGAGATATTTGCAAAAACCTCATTTTTATGACTTTTGACCCCTTATATTGGGCGGTAATCAATGTACCAAACTACAAATTACAAACCCTCAACCAGCCTCTCGCTACGGCAAACAAACCTTCAAACAAAATTCATTCTGAAAATGGATCTTATTGCCATGATGACTTATTCCCATGATGAGTTGTTCAAGGATGAGTTGCGAATATGATGACTTGTTCTGTGTTGAGTTGGTTCATGATGAGTTCGACCATGACCCATTTTTTTCAAAATTTGATTTTTTTATTATTTAAATTTTTAAAATTTTTTTTTAGTTTTATTTTTTTTTAATTAGATTTTTTTCAAATTTACATTTTTTCTACTATGATTTTTTTCAAAATTTGAATTTTTTTCTTAATTTGGTTACTTTTTTTCAAAATTTGATTTTTTTTTCAAAATTTGTTTTTTTTTTCAAATTTTTTTTTTTTAGATTTGATTTTTTTCAAAATTTGATTTTTTCAAATTTTCGAAATTGATTTTTTTCAAAATTTGATTTTTTTTTTTTAAATTTGATTCTTTTTCCAAAATTTTATTTTTTTTTTTTTTTTTAATTTGGTTGTTTTTTCAAAATTTTATTTTTTTTTCAAAATCTGACTTTTCATTAAAGTTAGATTTTTTTTCAAAATTTGTTTTTTTTTTTTTAATTAGATTTTTTTTCAAAATTTAATTTTTTTATTTGATTTTTTTATTTTCAAAATTTGATTTTTTTGGCAAATATTTTTTAAAAACCAAATCGAATCTTAAAATTAAAAAAGAAAAAAAATAATGCCTTATTACATGTTTTCCTAACTACTCTGGTATCAACACAAAAAAGAAATCAAGAATCAGTTGCAGTTTGGCAAAGTTAGAGCCAGTTAAAGAAGAGAGAAAAAAAATCATAAAAATCGGTATAAGTCTAGAAAGAAGATAACACGAGTGTAATTAGAAATTCTTAGAACGACCGACAGTAAGAGTGATCATTTTTCTAGGATCTTAAATTTTTTTAATTTGGGTTCCCATTTGAAGAGAATTTGATTTTTAAAATTATTTTTTATGAACGTAGTCCAAATGCCTTGATAAGTTTTTTTGTTTAGAACAGACACAGATGGTTATTTTCAATGGATAAATCTTTTGCATTGTCTTGAAATGACGCTTTTACTTATTTCTTGCACTCAGGTGGCGATTTGAAATGTTAAGTTACAAAAAAATACTTAAGATTTACTATAAAACCATTGCGACTCTTTTGAAATGCCTTCGTCATTAAATTGCTATATTGCAATATTTCCCACTTTATCTTAAGACGTGTGCTGACATAATAACACCTAATAATTGTCTTTCTTCTACCTTACCCTATTATTCAACTAGAATCACTTTCCTATGAAAGCATATAGCATATTATTAACGACATAAACAAGACACACGAGTATAGCAAGTACCTGTAGTGTGTGTAAGTAATTTTTTGTTTTCTTCTGTCACATCCATTTGCATACTTACTTAGAGGTACATTAAATTTACTCATCATGCTTACTTTTACGGTTGCCACTTGACTAAATTCATTCTTGCTTAAATAATTTTGAAAAAAAATATATCGACAATTTTTTTAAGGAGTAAATTATGATTGTTTTGTTTTTGATTAAAAAAATGGCTATCAGAAAAGAAAATGATTTCAAAACGTTCTCAGCCCCTAAAAAAAAAAAAAAACTTTAAAAAATTCGATTTCGTTAGTCAAGTAACTCATTTCGATAGATTTTAAAATATTAACCAAAATTTTAATTTCCATAATTGTGTAGTTTTTGGAGATTAAAAGCTATTTTAAGTTTTTAATATCTTTTAGTAAAAAACTTCACCAAAAAAATACCTATAAACAAAATCTAACAAAGTTTGGTACCATGTTCGTTCATACCGCATGTCACATGCTTGACACTGTTTTTTTTTTTTTAAATATATTTATTACTATCTGCATGGGTTTTTCTGCAGTAGAGCATGAAATTCTTTGCTTTGGCAGTTTTTTGATTATGTCATTGATTGTTGGCAAAACAACAACTCATCATTGTTTTATTATTGTCATTGTTTTTGTATTTTTTTATCTTTCTGGTTGTCGCCGATTTTAATTTAAAATTTTATATCTCAATTTGAAATTTATTTTTCTCATCAATAGATCATTGTATTCGTTAAAAAATTATTATTTATAAACAACTTATTTTTTTTTTTTGTTAAAAAAAACTCATAACCCACAGGACGATTGAGAACAATCTGCAATCATCCTTAGCTTTATTATTTTTATTTTGTTTTAAAAATTTATTTTAATTTAACAAAAAAAAAAAAACTGGTGTGATAAAACAAATACACATAATATTGCTTAGCAGACAGAGGTGGAAGTATTTTAATTAATTCATCAATCCCATCCGCGAAAATGTCACTCACAATGTCACTTGGAAATTCATTTTCCAAATGACAATGGAATAATTGGGAGAATCCTGCAACACGTCAATATACATACATATGTAGGTAGACGGATTGATTCTCAAAAAATCAAAAAACAAAAATATAAAACAAATTAAATTGCTTTCCTATAGGTTCTTGCATTTGTTGGCTGTTTCAATTTTTGATTATGCTGAAATTGGTCAAAAAATAAAATGCACGACTAAATTGCACGAACTTTTTGTTATGGTAAACAATAATGCGATAACCCCGTGAACAAAAATTTCCCTGGGAATATTTCCCTTCTTGGAAAACTGAAATGATGCTGGAAAGTTTCCGTCGCAATGTATAGGTATCGCGAATATACATACAGCGACAGTTGTCGGAAAGAAACGATTGTTTCAAATTTGATATACAATATCGATTAAAATAAAATTTTCACAGCTGCATAGATTTTCTTGAAAACATGGAAAATAAATATCGGTTAAGATTTGTACTCTAAAGACAAAAGAATTAAAAAAAAAAATAAATTAAGGCAAATTGAATTAAACATTCGCGTAAATCGAAAGATTTGATCAAATCGTTTAGCAGAATAGGGCAGATAATTTCCAGGGGAATTTTGCTGTCATTTCATTCGATTTTTGTTTGAGGGTAATATATTCCGGGGGAGATTCAAGAAAATTAAAAAAAATGTCGAGGTAATAAATTATTTAAAATTCCCTCGAGATACCTAAAGGGCTCAATATACATACATAGCTACATTTTAACGAAAAAATATCTTAAAAAGACGTTAAAAATACTAAAAAATTAAATTTGTATTTGAATATTTTTGTTTGTCAAAAAAAAAAAAAATGATTTTTAAAATATTTAAATACAATAAAGTTTGAATAAGAAGTTTGTTTTGTCATTGTTCTTAAAACTTATAAAACTATTTTTAGTAAAAAAAAGGATCTGTTTTGATTGGTTACCTGCTCAAAAAGCAAGAAACATCTTTACTGCCTGAACAGAATAGAGACGGAGCTGCAACTGGAGCCGCAGCTGGAATAGCTGTCAAAATATTGAATACACACACAAATTCAATGTTGCGAACACAACGCAACGTTGCCGCACATATGGAGCTGCAGTCGCAGCCGGAAGAGTTCGCCAAATTTTAACTTTTCACGTACAGAACTTTTGACGTTTCAAATTTTGTGAAGAAAAAAAGTGTCAGAAAAAAATTTTATGGTTATTTGTGTCGCGAAAAAAGTTATTAATTAAATGGAAAAATATTGAAAATAAAAAATGTTAGTTCTGAGCTTTTACACAAGAGTATTGTATTGTTTTTCTTCAAAATACTTTCAAAGCCGTACAGCTGCATTGTGGGCACGTAAAAAAACCATAACGTACGACACTTTTTTGACAGCTCTTTCAGTTGCAGCCGCGGCTCCAGTTGCAGCATTGTATTCTGTTCAGGCAGTTGTTAATAAAAACCATCCCAAGGATTTCAAACTTGGCCTTAACTTATAAAATCGACAGTTGTTAGATACGTCATTTTCAGTTAACACGACAGTATAAATGTACGTGAATAAATCAAATAAAGCAACTTTCTCAAATAAATGAAAACATTTGAAAAAATTTAATTAGTTGAATGTTGATTAAGTATTTTAGATTTTGCTCAAACTTTGTGAAAATCTTCTTTAGGGCTCAAAAGAATGAAATCCAGGTTTTTTTTTTTAATTTTTGCAAGCTCTTATTTAAGATATCTGTACGTGTTAAAGCCCTACTAAACAATATCAAACACAGTACTTGATTTTAACTGATTAATAAACGACAAATAAAGGCAAAGCTTAAACATCTGTCACTTGCAATTCTTATTTAAAAAAATGTTTAATGTTTCTGTGACACATGACAGAAAGCGGTTAACCTTATCACACCGAATTTGACGTTTAACGGAAGGATAACTTCTTAACATACCCATGTTCACATTCCATTATAACCGTTTCAACTACCAGCAAACTTGTCATCAATCAGTGCCTGCGTGTGACACATGTATTAGGATACTTTCACGTATGGATAAAGTGTGTCCAAACCTTCAGTGGTAAAGACTGGAACTATTATGATTTGTTACTTTACTTTAGATGGCGCTCACAGCCCAGGATAGACTACGGCCTCAACCAACAAGACCCTCCAGCAAGCTCGGTCCCTAGCTAGCTGCCTCCTGTTACGCACTCCAAGTTAGTTATGGTCGTTCTCCACTTGTGTGCGCCACCTAAGGTGGGGTCTTCCTCTGCTGCGCAGACAAAAAAGGGTAGATTCGAAGACTCGTCGGGCTGGTGCGATGGTGTCCATACGCTCCACGTGTCCCAGCCATCTCAGCCGCTGAATTTTTTAGCTTTCTGACCAGGTCGACGTCGCTGTAAAACCCGTAAAGCTAGTTGCTGACTTCTTCTCCATACTCCATCGATACAGACTGGACCGAAAATCACCCGAAGAATCTTCCTTACAAAAGCACCCAAGTAGATTCTCATCCGTTTTTGTCAGGGTCCATGCTTCTGTCCCATATAGCAGGACTGGGATGATTAGGCTCTTATATAAGGTCTCCTTGGTTCTCTGAGAGAGGGCTTTATTACTCAAATGCCTTCTTAGCCCGAAGAAACAGCGATTGGCAAGAGTAATTCTTCGTTTGATCTCTGCACTGATGTCATTTTGCGATGTTATAGTCAGGTAGACAAAGTCTTTGACGACTTCGAAGTTGTACCTATCCATCGTGACGTTCTGTCCGAGTCGACGATGTTGAGATATTTTTCTCGATGATAGCATATACTTCGTCTTGTCCTCATTAACAGCCAAACCCATTTTCGCCGCCTCCGATTCAATACTTGCAAACGCACCAGTAACAGCTCGCTTCGTTCTTCCAATGATGTCAATATTATCTGCATAAGCAAGTAGTTGAACGGACTTTTGAAAAATTGAACCACTGTTGTTGACTTGCGAGTTGCGTACAATTGCCTCAAGTACGATGTTAAAGAGGTTGCATTTTAACGCGTCGCCTTGTCTCAAACCTTTCTCGACATCAAAGGGTTCGGTGGTGTTCTTGCCGACTTTAACGGAGCAGCGAGATTTCTCCATCGTCATCCTGCACAAGCGGACGAGTTTAGCAGGGATGCCGAGATGCGACTCGTCTCTGTCTACGCTATATGCGACTTTGAAATCGATAAAGAGGAGGTGTGTATCGATTTGAAACTCCTGGGTTTTTTCCAAAATCTGTCGGAGTGTGAACATTTGATCGACGGTTGATTTGCCGGGCCTAAAACCACACTGTTAGGGGCCGATCAGATCGTGCACAAACGGTTTTAAGCGATCACACAGTACAGATGACAAGATTTTGTATGCGACGTTGAGGAGACTTATACCTCTGTGGTTGGAACAGGTCAGAGCATCTCCTTTCTTGTGGATGGGGCACACTATATCGAGGTTCCATTCATCGGGCATACTTTCCTTCGACTAAACTTTGGAGATAAGCTGGTGTATACTCCCTACCAAGTCATCTCCCCCTGCTTTGAATAGCTCTGCTGGCTAGGCCATCCGCACCAGCAGCCTTGTAGGTTTTAAGCTTGGCTATCGCTAACCGCACTTCATTTAAGTCGGGTGGACGGAAATTTTGACCATCATCGTCCAGGTTGAATGGAGTGTTCTGTCTTACAGCGGAATTTTGGCCATCTTCGCTGTTTAGCAGTTTAGCAAAGTGTTGTTTCCAGATCATCAGCATCGACTGTGTGTCTACCACCATATGCTTCAAACGACAACAGTTCACCTCGGCGAATATATATCAACTATGCTATGCACTCACCAAAACAAACCGCAAAATTTTTCTTCAAGCACGACATATGAAGAGCACCGGGGTACTATCATCTGTTTTTGTTAAAAACGGGAACATTCTCATCAAACGGACTGCTGAAGATACCGCTCTTAAGATAAGTGATCTACTTGAACTTGAGTCTTACCTTTCTAAGAAGACCCAACACAACGGCGAGGATGAGACAGAAATGTCAATGCCTTTATGAAAAACATACAAGTAAAATTATGATAGCTTTAGATAACCTTAATATAATTAATAATGTAAACCCCCATTCCCGCCTTTTATTCCCTCCTCTCTTCCTTATCCTTATTTCTAACTACGTCGCTGTCAAAATAACAAACCCAATATGCCTTTGGTTTATTGATCTGCTAATTGTTGCCTTTATTTAACATGGCAAGTAGTAGTAATGTTAATGTTGGCTATTCTAGACATTCTGATGGTGATTTACAATTAAACCCTAAAAAAACATTGCTTGATATTTTTTGTGCACAACGTAACGGTCTTAATATTGTTCACTTCAACTCTTGTAGTTTGCGCAATAAAGTAGATAAACTCCGATTTATGTTCTGTGATTCAAAAGCCGATGTAATATTAGTCTCGGAGACATGGCTAAATGATTATATTAATGATAAATTTATAATGTTCTCGGGATTTCAAGTAATTCGAAATGATCGTGTTGATAAAGTGGGTGGTGGAGTTGCTATTTTCATTCGGGAAAGCTTTTCAGTGAAAAGTATTGAAAAATCACATCAAATAGGTCAAGCTGAGTTTTTGTTTATAGAAATTTTAGGAGGAGCATCAAAGTGTCTCATAGGTTGTGTTTATAAGCCCCCTAACGTGGCAAATGTTGCTAGTCTGGAACCCGCGTTGGCACGCATAGTGCCACGTTATAAAAATATTGTAATTGGAGGGGATTTCAACATAAATATTCTCAAGAATAGCCACTTGAAAACTAGTTTTGTCGATATGTTAGATTCCTTTGACCTGAATTTGCCATAATAGTGAACCAACACACTTTACTTCTAATTCCTTTCATTGATTGATATTTTTATAACTAATGATTTAGAAAAAATTCTCTTCAGGAATCAAATGTCACTTCCAGGCATATCTAAACATGATCTAATTTTCCTATCGTTTGATTTCCCTATTATTTCCAACCGAAACTCTACTATGTCCTTTACGTTTAGAGACTATAGAAATCTTGACCATTCCTCTCTTATGTCGGAGGCAAGCTCTATGTACTGGGATGATATTCGAACACAAGTCTCAATAGATGACAAAACTTTATTTTTAGAGAATAACATATTGTATCTTTACAACAAATATGTTCCGGAAAAAACTAAAATATCAAAATATAGCTGTCCATGGTTTTCTATCAGAATAAAAAGGCTTATTTCATTACGCAACAAAGTTTACCAGAAATGGAAGTTATACCGAACTCCACGGATGTGGGATCGTTACCTGCAACTTAAAAAAGAAACAAACCTATCGATTAAAAATGCGAAATCTAGATTTTATGCCTCTAAGCTCGATCATAAACTTCCAATTTATGATGAAAAATTTAAAAGATGCTGGTGTTAAAAATAACGACGTAACTTGCACTAATCTTAGCGCTAATGAATTCAACAAATATTTTGTCAACATAAATTCAGATCCTAATCCGGCAAGTTCAAATATTGATGACTCTGTTATATTTTCTTATGCAGATGCCCTGAGTGTTAATTTTGAATTCAGATGCATTGATTATATGGAAACTTTTAAAGCATTTTATTCTATTAAGTCAAATGCAGTTGGTGCTGATGGGATTCCCTTAAGATTTTTAAAAATCATCTCTATGTTTGTTATGCCCTCAATACAAAATTTAATTAACTGCTGCTTAACTCGCTCCGAGTTCCCGTTGCGCTGGAAACAGGCAATGGTTATTCCCATTCCTAAAAAGAAAGGAGCGTGTAACCCATCTGATTTTCGCCCTATAAGCATTTTACCCTGTCTCTCGAAAATTTTGGAGCGTGTAATGAATGATCAACTATTAAAACACTTGGAAACCCAAAAGCTTATGACTGCTTTTCAATCGGGGTTCCGCAAAAAACATAGCTGTACTACTGCCTTACTGAAAATTACTGGGATCTACGCAAACATCTAGACGAAGAAGAATTGTCCCTTTTAGTGCTTTTGGACTTTTCCAAAGCCTTTGACCGAGTGAACCATACAATTCTTATGAACAAACTTGCTTCACAATTCGAATTAAGTCGTAGCTCTATTAAATTAATTTCTAGTTTTCTATCAGAAAGGTCACAAAATATCCAGATATACATTTCCCGTCCTTTAGGTCTCATTGAAGATGGTGTTTATCATCTGAATACAGATCTGCAAAATATTTTAAATTGGTGCCTAGAAAATAAGCTACAACTTAATCCATCTAAGTGTAAATGCTTGGTTGTGCATAAGAACCTCCTAGATACTTCTTCGTTCCCCACGATCCTACTAGGAAATGAAACAATAGATTATGTCAAAACTGTCCAGAACTTAGGAGTGACTTTTAACAATAATCTCACTTGGAGTGACCATATAAACCGCATTACAGGCTGTGTTTATGGTACCTTAAAACAGCTATATAGCTCAGCAGCATATACCCCGCAAAACACACGGTTACTTCTTGTAAAGGTACTTATAGTTCCTCTTATAACAAATGGTGATATTGTATATGGCAAACTAGATTCAACCTCTGCACGAAAACTGAATGTTACATTCAATGCTGCAGTTAGATATGTGTATAGGGCACATCGATATAACCATATATCGCACCTTGCACGTAACATCTTAGGTTGCTCTCTCGACACTTATCTCAAAACTCGAACTTGCCTTTTTTTATTCAACCTCATTTGGTACAAATCACCGGCGTACCTGTATGAAAATATTTAATTCCTATCATCCTCTCGCTATAATAAACTTTTAATCCCTAGATTCAATTATCTTCAATCCCAAAGACTATTTTTTATCAACGCAGTCAGAACGTGGAATGGTCTGCCAAACGAATTAAGGCATATGTCACCGGTTGATGGTCAGAGGATTAAAGGTATGCTAATGACAGTGCTGTAGTCCCTCAAATAATTCCTTCCTAATATTCCCTGCCACTCATCCTCCTTGGGAATTTTGTTTTTTTTTTTTCAAATATTGTATCATAGTTTTAGTTCTATGCTTGAATTAAATTAAATTATTTCTTGAAGTCATTAGATTATTATTAAAACATTTTAACTATGTACATTTAAAAGTTATTCATTAACTGCTTTGTACAATTTTTAATCCAAATAAATGAAATGAAATGAAATGAAAATATACCATATCACAAAATAAAAAAAAAAAAAAAAAAAAAATATTCCCACCCTCGTTTCGGCAGTCTTCCGTTCTGGCCTTGTATAGCCCCGAGTAGATTACCTCACCCTTCGGTAGAATTTTCGAACATCCCCCCTATCCTCAAATAGACTCGACCGCCCGCTTCTTTTTCCTCCTGAGAAGTCGGCGTCCGTTTTTGCCCGTAGAGCTCCCGGGCTGCTCTCTTAGCAGCTCTGTTTCTGTTTTGAAGCATTAATTGGTAGGCAAAGATTGAGGCCTACCATTATGATATGTTTATTGATAAGAAAAGTAATCAAACAGACAAGTTCTCTATCCGTGTGCCAGCTAACACGTGTATTAAGGGCGGCCAAACGAATGACAAACCAGAAAAATTAAACGAATTGTCATAAAATTCAATTCAAGCTATTTTTTTACAACAGTTTATAAAATAACTATCCATACGAGTTATTGAGTTTTATAATAATTTGACCACTTTGTCAATTTCATTTAAGTACCTTTTTTATTTCAATGTTGAGATTGAAAAATTCGTTAGTTCCTGGTACGTTTTATACTTTTATTAAATATTTCGTAATTTATTAACGAAAAAAAAAAACAAAAAAAATACTACCTTAGGTCATCCCCAGTCCATTGACTAAGCAAAAGTATCTATGTTTCTATTGATTAGTTTCAATAACGAACCGATTACCACTGATTGGGTCTCCAAAGTGAAAGCAAAAACATTACTTAAATCGGAGTGTCCGTTTATATCCTGTATGCAAATTATTGTACCTACTACCTCACCCTCAGACCTCAATCGAACATTCCTTTCTAGCAAATGGTTGTAGTTTGGTCGGTCGTTCGGTGAATTGGTTTCGATTGGATTGCTGCAATTTTTGAAAGTAATCTCCTTAGGCACTTCGCCATCTGTCAATTGTCCGCCATTCGAGTTCACTTTTAGATTGATTTGAATTGCTTCACCATCAGCCTTCTCATTCCTCTACCCCACTGGTTTTGCTTAGGTTATTTTAATGCTAATTATTGGGAATTGCACAAATAAAGTGACGAGGACAAAATCTACCACAATGACGACAACCGATGACGCACGCTGATGTTGTCGTTGGTCGTTAGAAGAAAGATACAACGATTTGTACTCTTGTCTGATTAGATTTCTGCAACAATGATAATTTCAATGGTTCTTTCTGAAGCAAAACATGGAGCAATCAGTTTGTAGAAGTCTTAAGAAACATCGGTTAAGGTTGTCTGAAGGTTTTGTGAACACACTTTGATATTGAACCAAGAATTTTATATGACAAAAATAACGATTATCGAATAAAAGCCATGCAAAATCTTGTCAAATGCTTTTTTATTGCAAACTTTATCCATCAAATGTATTGATTGATTTTAAATCATTAAATTGTTGACCATTAGTGTTGCCCTTACCATACAAGGAAGTGTCAGGTAATTTTATTATTTAATCAAGAAAAGTGACTGAATGGAAAAGGGTTCTCAATATGATATGATTTCCAAAGAAATAAAATGATTTACTTATAAAATAAAGTTTATTTGGATTTCACTCAATTTTATGTTATTCTTTCTTCACTGGCTTATTTTACCCCAGGGTAGCCATAGCCATCTATTTATAGATTTTCACAAAGCAACAAACTGAAAACAAATTCTAAAAAAGGACCACATGGGTTCTATTGATCGGATGTTCAAGGTTAAAGTCTTAAGTCTTAGGCAAAATGACATGACATCAACATTTGGAAAATACTTAATCATACATAAATCTTTGTGATGATTTATGTATGATTAAGTCCATACATATATCTCAAAGTTTTAGTTTAAGTTTATATTCGTCTACCATTAACTCAGGAGTCAGAGCAGAAGAATTGTAAAATTTTAGAGTTTAGTGGTTTTTACCAAATATCTCCTCCAATGTTTGAGAAAAAAATTAACAAGCTTTTATTAACAAATTAAGTGTAGTAGGGGCATTCCATGAAAAACGGTAACTTCTGTGTAAAAATATTTTGTTTTCGAACCAAAAGTTAATGTGACTCAAATAAAGTACTATCACTGGCCTTACTTGTATAAGTAGTTAAATTTCGAAAAACTCTTGACTCTGGCATCTATTTTGTTAGGGCCGAAAGTTATAGGCTAATTAGTTTGCTGAGTAATATCAGCTAAATTTATGAAAAAGTAATAAAAGAAAAAATGCTTAGAATTATAGATGCCAATAGTATATACATATATCCAGACGAGCAATTTGGTTTTAGAAAATTTCACAGCACTTCACATCAAGTACTCCAGATATGCAATCATGTTACATGTAATCGTGCCGAATGAAGATCCACAGGAATAATCTGATTAGACATCGAAAAAGACTTTGATTCTGTTTGGCACGATGGCATGATATAAAAAATGTTATCTTTCAATTTTCCTTATTATCTGTGCAAAATCGTACAAAGTTTCCTGTCCAGTAGAAGTTTTAAAGTTCATGTCAGTAGTGGTGTCTCTGAATTGATATGTTTTAATTATGGTGTACCTCAAGGTTCAGTCCTGGGGCCAATTTTACACAATTTATATACATCTGACTTTCCCAAATGAACTAATTTTGAAGCAGCAATTTTTGCTGATGACACAGCCATATTTTCTTCGCATGAGTTTGGTTTCAATATTGAGACGAACCTAAACAATGCGATTAAAATATTAGAACATTATTACAATGAATGGAAAATCAAACTAAATGCTGATAAGAATGCAAGCAATCTATTTCACTAGAAACAGAAAAGCTTGTCATCTTCGAAGCAACCAATTACAAATACTTGGAAAAGTAGTTTCCTGGGAACGCCAAGTAAAATATCTCGGCATTCATCTCGATACCAAATTGACTTTCATCCACCATATTAACCAAACAATAAATAGCTATAAGAATGCTATTTCCATTCATCAATAGAAAGTTTTTACTGTCGAACGAAAACAAAATAATTATTCACAGTCATTTTTCAGGCAATTCTTTTGTATGGTTGTCCCGTCTGGAAAAACGTAGCTAAATGTCATATTCAAAAGTTGCAAATATCTCAAAATAAAATTCTAAAAATGATGCTTGCTTGATGCTTGCTTTTTTGCTAGTAAGTCAGATGAGATCTAAATTTATCGTTTCTTGAATCCATATATCATAATGTCGGGCACGTGACAGTTCAACTGTTTTAATATGTTTATTACAAAAAAATTGATGTTCGTTGTTTATTAAAACTATACTGTGTAAACAGCATTAATAACAGGTAAAATACTAGGCTAAACAGTTTGCCGGCACGTGACGCTTTTGTTGAAGACCTCTGAAATAACGAAAAAGCTGTTGGTTTCGTATAGTTTTGTTTTAAAATCGTTAAAAATCGAGTATAAGTGCGGAAAAAATGAAATGAAAAATATCGGGGAAAAAACCGCAAGACCCTAGGTATTAAAAAAAGGACAATGAAAAATTGAAATTACTAATACAGAAAAGAATACAGAGTTTTGGTAAAAATTGAGCGTCAAAAGTTGAAAATTTAGAAATGGGAAGAGAGAGCAGAAGAAGAACTGAGGATAAGGGTTCAAAAACTACCTAGAAAATGCATATAAAAGAATATAAAATGCCTCGAGAGGCAAAAAAACTATATCTCAAGGCAAAGTGTTGCTATTGAAAGTGCTGAAGATTTTATGACAATGCTGCCAAATTGGTATCGACTTCAAAAGTTATTTACATCTCCAAAACTGAAATAAATGCTCAAATTGTAGGGAAAACGCTATGCGAGAAAGTCGGTCCTATTTTAGGGACTTTGCGATTTCATATACTGAAATGTTGTGGAAATATATAAAACATGCTAAAATACACTATTTACACCAAGAAGACATTTTTCAACAGGTTTTTTCGAATTTTAACTTCTAATTTCGTACATGTCGGACACGTGACAAAACTGTCGGGAACATGACGGCCGGCACCTATTATGCAAAAATTCAGAAAAACCATTTTGATTCCATCTTTTCTTCTTGTGTTCAGAAAGTCCTTAGTCAATTAATATTTTGTGGAATATGCTTTTTTTTGGTATGCTGCTTTTTTGTATGATTATTCAAAACTTAGCTAAAATAACCCAAGAATTAAATGCAGTTCAAAACTTTGATTGTTTTACTGTCGGGCACGTAACACAAATTAATCATTTTATAGTTAATAGATTTTTGAACCTTGAATAAACTCTTCGTCACATTAAAGCAATGATTTCCAATTATGTAAAGACGTACAGCATTGAGTCAAATTGTTATGCCATGTTCTTTTAAATTTATTCTATGTAATGAGAACTACGTACGAAAGTCGGGTGCGTTAGGATGAAATTCCCCAGGATATCCCAATTGATCAAGAAGTCTAAAAATATTCATATTCATAGGCACATCTGTACCCATACTGTCATTCAAAATGAAATTTTTTTTTTTTGTTGGAAAATTATATTTTTTTTAATATGAAACTCAATTCAATAAGTTTTTCACACCAAAATGCGGTACTTGCGCAAAAAAAAATCAAACTTGCCATACAAACTTTGTATCCTTGGATGCGATTGTCAGATGATATTCAATGATCAATCAGACTTCAAAGAAGCAGGATAGCGGATGCTGTCAATAGAAAATTATTTCAATTTGGTCGTGGTAAGTTATATTTGTTAATACAGATTTTTTATAAAATATAAATAAAAATAATAGTTGTTTTTATTTACAGAAAATTAAAGAAAAAATCGTGTGAGACCCAGGACGAGGAACTGTCAGAGAAGAAGCCCAAACTGAAGCCTGAAAAATTACCACGCGTATAGAGAAAAGGTTAAAATCGCTAAAAAAATTAACTTCAAGAAATCAGAAACTATTCCGTTGCATGGACGGAGCCACAAAGGATACGAGAACGAACTGGCGCAAGCTGGTGATCAAAGGGCCAAATGGACATCCACTGGCGAGTAAAAGTGTAGTAAAGTATCTTGGCATCTAGTAAGATCAATATTTATATTTCGACAGACACATAAATTCTACTCTGACCAGGAGGGTTAGGGAAGCTTTTGCCCTGACGAAGCCGGCTTGACAGCAGGGTGAAGGTGATTCGCTACATGGTCCTCATCCGGACGATGATTGCCTATGGATACACGGTTTGGTTCAGCGGCGCCCAATCTTAACAAATGGAAAAGATTCTGGTGTTTGAGAGGCAGAGACTTAGACGCTGCCTCGAATTATACAGAACACCAGAGTTCATTTTATAGAACCTAACTGGAACAGGTTATATAAATCGGGGCCAATATAAACAGAATAGATAATTTCTTGTTAAAGCAGATTCACATGTCCTCGAACTTATTACTTGGACTTATTAAGCCAACAAAAAATATTACAAGAGTTTGCATTTAAGCGGCTTTATTCCGCCCGATGCATTCCACTATTTAGACAGTCGTGAGCAGGCGACTCCTGTACAACCGAGACTTCCTCGCACAAGGTGGCGCTGATTGACTTCGGTTCAGGAGGATTGCGTCCGATTGTGACCGAAGAGATAGGGTAAGGCAGGAGAACAGTTTTGGTGGCTTAACATTGAAAGTTCTACTGATATACATATAAAAGTTGACAGATTTAAAATATCTTGGCCGACTTACATAGGTTTATGTTTATTAATTGTAAGCAGGGACAGACAGGGTGGCACCAAAAAAAAAAAAATATTACAAAAATTAAAACAAAATGCTTGATGTGGCTGTTCTAGTTTTAAGTAGCCTTGTGGTTTTAATTAGTTGTAACGAGTCTAAATTAGCTTAAGTTTAGTTCTATTCGTAAGTTTTATATAAAAAATACAAAATCGATAAGTAACCGTGTTTTCTGTTAATTCTTCTCGGTAAAAAATTAAACCTACACTAATTTTTTTGTCTTAATATAGTTATTAGGCCGAAAGGCATTTGAATTAAGTTATTATAGTTTAACTTGGAAGCCCGCATAGGGCCAGAAAGTATGTTGTAAGTTATTGATAAGTAGGCTAGTTTTTATGAATTTTTGTCTTGCTTTAAGTTAGTTATAAGTTGAATGAAAAATAAAAAGGAATTCAAAAAAAAAACTAAACTGACCCAATTGTAAAGACTAGCACATTAAAATTTCATTCAATAAATACTTTTGTACAACACTGTAAGTTCAATTTCCATAAAATTAAATAATTATTTCCCGATCAATGCACCAAATCAATTATAAAAAAAAAGAGTCTATGGGAACTCCATTGCAACATCGATCGACTTGGTGCAACTTTGTTGGTGCGCAGCAAATAATGTGTAAAAAAAAAAAAAAAACAAGAACACGCGCACACAAATTTCCTTCTCTAGCTGCCTACTTGTCTTGCCCAATGGAATTCTTTAAATTGGTTACAAGGTTTTAAATTTGCTCGCAAGTTTTGGTTGAAATATTTCTAACTGATTCTTAGAGAAAAACTAATTGGCTTGAAAAATGTTATTTAACTTGAGCACAAATCATTCAATTAAGCTTTTCTCAAATCTGTCACAATCCCAAACTATTGCGGGTAATTCCATAGTTGATTCTTGCCATCTTGATTGAATTAATTAAATATAATGTATGAGCTTTTTTTTGGATCCATCCAATCCAATCCCCTAAACCAATTGAAAATATTAACACCAAATATTATTTCCTTTGCAGACAAAGTAGTTTTTAGTTTTGGCTTGTGTCTTGTCCGCTGCAAAAATGGGCATGAATAATTTCGACTTTGCGAATTCGAAATTGTTTCCACCATAGCTATTTATTTATTGCACTATAAATGTTGTTCGCGTCCACTGTACTCTATAGAGCAGACATCAACTACTGATAGTGTTATGCCGAATGTGGTATAAGACATCCAGTGCAGAACATAAATGCGTGACTGGCTGTATAATCTTTACAGATACAAGCCATTAGGCCAATGCCACACGAGCGTCGAACGTCGTCGAGGACGAAATTCCGTTTGGAAGCGCGTCCAGTATAAAACTCTCTTGATGTCACACGAACTTCTTTTTGGACGCGCGGACGGAATATTTTACTAAGTTAGTTCCTTTTCTTTGGTTGATAAATCAAATTAATATAGAATTAGTGGATGAAAATTCAAAAAATGGCCCCTACCGCCTTCCCTGTTGTAATGAGCCCTATAAAATGTATTACATTTTTGTAGAGGGGAGTTAAAGTAGTAACAATGTGGAATAGTGTTTTTCAAAATTCTGAAAATTTTCATCAACTTTTGAATTTAGAACACTTTTTTGTTTATAAACTGATTAAATAACCTCCATTGCCTCTCTTGATAGGTTTATGCCTATTAAATTACTAGCAGAATTTTAGGCAAGGGTTCAGGGAATAACTTTGCATAATTAGTCTCTCAAATTTCTAAAATTTTACATCAACTTTTCAATTTAGAATTCCATGAATCGAATTCAATTGCTCTCCCATTACGTTTTTAGGGTGGAAGGGGTTACCCCTCCTCAAATTTTTAAACACAAATTGTAGCCTGACATTTTATCTTTGTTTTAAGATCTTAACCTTGAAAATAGGATCACTACAACGAAAGATAATTTTTTGAAAAAAGCTTAACTTTGAAAATTTCCACAATTTTGCACTTAACGGGTCTTTCTTCACTGGTAGACTACCGAGATCAATGAACCAAACACACTTTTTCTATGCAATTTTTCCGATTTCTCGACTAAATTAAAATTAAGAGTGTGAGGCTTGTGGTGCACGTAAAATATCAAATAAAGTATCAAAATAATCGTTGTTTTCCTGAAATTCGGAATAAGGAAAAACCAAATTAAACCAGGCATGCATTGATAAGATATGAGCTCATAGAACAAGGCTTATAATATTGCCGTTATCTCAGCTCAACGGTACTTTAGGAACTCAATTTTTTAATTTATTTTGGATACATTATTTCTTTTATCTGTGAAAATTTCAACAATATCTCTATTGACCCACTAAAAAGATAAAAATAAAAAACACAAAAAACAGCCATCTAAAAATTATCTGGAAGCGCGTCCACTTGGATGCTCGTGTGACCATACTAATTTGCGACAGTACCCCTCATGCCGTTTTACAATCTGCGCGGCATGAGAGTCAAACAGTTGACAAAGTTGGACGCGCGGACGAAACCAATAAGTGGACGCTCGTGTGTCCATTCCTATAAGTTTTCTTGGTTCTCAGGACGTACTTCCAAATGGACGCACAGAAAAAGACGCTCGTGTGGCATTAGCCTTAAAGTCATGTAAATATTGTGCTTCATATTTTTTAGTGTTGATAAACCCACTCATTGAACACCATCAAAGTTAATTTGCATATATTTTTTCTTCTCACTAATCCAATCGTTGTGTGTTTTTTTTTGGTTACGATACGGCACTGTTGGCTTTATTGGTTATTTATTATTATTCATGCTTTATATTAAGATTTGAAATTTTTGATGAAAACAAAATAAAAAAAAAATACCAATCAAATAAATTTCAAATTCAACTCTTTATGGCTCCATTGAATATTTAATTAAAAACTGTTGTTTGATACTTTGCATGAATTATTATAAATTAATTTTATTTATTAGTGGAAAGCTTTTTCGGCTATGGACTAACGAAATTCTTCCTGCTCTTTTGTTTTTTTTTTTTGTTTGTTCCTTGTAAACATTAATAAACTAAACTGACCTTTAAGTTTAATTAGTGCAAGAATGGATTTGCTGGAGCCCATGTTACATAGTCGTATTTAATATTAAATCCTTTAATGTCTACTAGTTTTTGAGAAAATTGAAAATAACCAAATTAAGTTTTCCTAAATTTCACTTTCATCCAGTATTTTGCTGCTCCAAAGATCCTATTTCCACTAAGACTAGACTAGAAGACATTCTAGCATCACTGGTTTTCAGTGTTTGACTAAAAATTGATAGGAGCACTGAATATTGAAAACAAAAATACTAACGTAGATAAAGCAGACCTCAACTGTCCCTCTTGGTTGGAATCTTGACGGGTCACAACTTAAAAATCCTTATTGTGATTTTCACCCGAACAACATTCCACCCGGAAATTTTTTTCCAAAAATATCCCTTATTTTGAACATTATTTTTAGGCAGAATGCAAGACATTGAAAGCTAAATGTTCAAATCAGGAGGAAAATGTAAACTTCGTTGGGGGAAACTCACAATAGCATTTAAAATTCCGAGCGAATAAAAACTTTTAAGATGAAATATTGTTTGGGTGAAACTCCTAGAAGCAATCCTTTCACAAATTAAGGAAGAAGCCACTCGGGTTATAAAACAATATTGAACTTCATTGATTTACAAACGACTTTATTTCTATGAAGAAAATATGATTAGGTAAAAAAATTGAAAAATAACTATACGAAATGTTAATTTAACGAGATATGTATATGTAGTAAAATTTAAATTTTCAAGAAAATTAAATAATTTAAGCAACAATAACTTTAAGTTGAAAACAAAGGGCATCTTTTTAAATGAATTTGAAAAAAAGCTGGCCTTGTTATTTTAACATTGAAAACAATCCTATTAAAATTGTGTTAGTTTCTGAGATTTCTAAAATTTTATATAGGAGAGTGAAGCTTGTTAATTTAACAAGAGCCTTTTTAAATTCTGATCTGATGAATTTCTCTCAGTTTGTAGTGCGTAACAGCTCTTTAGGTCATTATTTTCAATATGTAACCGAAAACTTTGTATGCGCACACGATTTGACAATTGACTTTTAAGACAGTCAGCATTTGTTTTCGACAAAATTATTATAACTGAGTTTTAAAAAAAATCTTCACTTGTATATATTCCTCAGTAAATGAAAGAAGGTAAACATTCCCGCCTGGAAAAAGAATATAGTTATTAATAAGGTCCTGGCAAGTTTTTTATAGTTACTAACAAGGGTCTAGCAAGGGCTACTTTAGGCATTCGCTAGGCCCTCACCAGTTATGTACCTTTTGCCTCGTCAGTTAAGTTCTGCCTTAGCCCTGACTAGTAAAAACTAGATTTGTACCACTAAAAAATTTTCAAACTGAAACTGACGTTTAGTTAAATGTCAATTACTAATGGGTATGTTCAGTGAGGGTGTTCGGAACAGTTTAGAATTGGGGTCTGTCATGTTTTCCTCGCCTAGGCTTTCCTTATCAAAATCTTGCCAGGGCCTTGCCTAAACTTGCCAAAAACTTGTAATTTTTCCAGGCGGGTTTTGGTTGGGCTTAGGACTGTCACGCCCAATGTCTTGAGATTGGTTATGCCACCTTTAAACACGGGTGCCACCTTTTACGGTGCGGCCTCTCCCGAGGAATTAAAAAAATTATCTATTGTTATGAAAAAGTGCCTCTGAGCGTAGCCATTCAGATTCGGCAAAAAATTGTATGTCTCCTCCATTCCGGTTTATATATCACACACACAAGAATGGGTTTATAATTGTAAGTCACGGTTCATCATAAGTTGTTGAACAAAATGTTGTTATATCCGAAATAATGAAGAAAATGTGGCTGTTTTCAAACACATTTAGAATAAAGTCAGTCGCAGGATGAAAAAAAAAATTTTCTGGCTAAATCATATCGACTTTTTGGCTTCTGTAGAGACCTAATTAATAAATGTACCTTATAAAAATATGCATAATATCCTTATTATCACCTTTAAAAAAAAAAATACTCATTCTTTTTTTATTCAACGTTTTAATTCATTCACACTTATATAAAGCCGCACTTAATCAGCCAAAAATAAGCTTGATTAATGGATAATTATCCAGAAACAGCCACTTAATGGTTGACACTTTGATCGGAGTACCATACGCACTACCACCGACAAACAAAATTATAGACATTTATATTGCATTTATATATAATCTGACGCATTTCAAGTGCTTGCAATTTTTTTTCACACTCAGCATCACCTCATATAAAGCACCGACATACATACATCATATTAAAAAAAAAAAAAAAAACAATAATAACAAAAACATATAAGTATATGAACATACACATCTACAAAAAAAAAAAAAACAACTCTTCCTTTTACAATTAAAATCCATTCCATTCAATTTGCATTAATAATAATAAATTGTATAGCAATTTTATTTTTTTTTTTTTTCTTCTCCGAAGAGAAAATCCATTTTATATAAATACACCTCTCTATAAATAATATATCTTTAGTTTAAAATTAAAAAAAACAAAAAAAAAGAAATAAACGATATTGAGTAATTAATTCGATTAAAATAATTTTAAAAAATAAAGTAGGCACTTCAGCTTTTGTTTTTGATACAATAATCTCGAATTAATTTAATTTAATCAACCTTTGCAAATTCTTTAAATACTCTTTTATTTTGTGTAACTTTTTTTTTTTTCAATTTATTAAATTTATTATGTGAATTTTTTTCAAGCAGTATAATAATAAAAGATTTAATTAATCCCTTTATTTTGATGAAAAGTATAATATTAATTTAAAAACTCATAAATAGTAAAATGAGATTGTTTTTGTGGTTGTTTACAACTTTTGAATATTTCTTGAAATGATAGGTCTATTGTTTAGTAACTCATCTCTGAATGATTAAGCTATTCACACATTGAGAAAGGCGGTTCCATCGTGCTTCTGCCAATAAATTTACTTTCTAACAATAAAATTATTAATATTTTACATATATCAACTCTCTTATGAGGAAAAAGCTAATGAGCGATGAAAATGTTGTAGTTATGTAAATTGAAATCCGTGAACCATGTAATATGCCAGGGTTAAGAAAGCCAACCACTTTTTTTTTTTTTTTTTGCACTTGTTATTCAAACTAGTTCGTGAGGTGAAGATTTTTTTTCTTTTTATTCATCGCATCGCAGTGAAATAATAATTAAAATCAATAAAATACTAAACAATTCAAAATGCAAAAAAAAATAATTCCCACAGGTATATTTGAGCGTAAACTAAATCAAGTCTCAAGTCTGTTAATGATTGGTAAAGTAGAATTTGACGTCCTTTAGGAACATTTAAAAGAAAAAAATAAATTTATGCTTGGGTTAGGGCAAAATCTGAATGACGAGAGTTCAACAAGCTTAACGAGGTAAAAGTTTAAACTACTTCAATAAATGATATGGATTACATTGCTTGAACTTTTATGGTAATCGATGAGAATTTTAACTAAGAGATTAATAATGGCGGAACTAAATAGATGAAAAATGATTTGGATTGCTAAGCTTATGAAAAATTTGTACCAATTATTTTTTAAGTAAATAAAAATAATTTGTTTCGGTAACATTCTAACGAATTTCATTTTTACAAAATTGAGTTGGATTGAAAAAAATGTGCAAAATTATAAGCTGAAAATTTTTGCCTAAACACAAAAATAATGCTATGTATATACAAATAGGGAAACCATTAGAAAGAGCAATATCCCAAAATTGTGTTCAAACTAGAGCTCTCGATTTTAAGCGTGTATTTAGCTACACGTGTAGGCGTGTAGGTTCTAAATACACGTGTAAATAAAAAAGACGTGTAATTAAAATTCGTTTTTAAAACCATCGTGTGGTGTCCTGCGCAAAAAATATATAAGCGACAGATTTGTAAATACAAGTTAATTTAGCATAAGACGATTTTCTGATTTACTAAAACTAAAGACATGCGAGAATTGAATTAAAATGTCGATTAAATTCAATCCGAGATCAAATTTTGTACGTTTTCACCAAAACAAAAAATCATCTTTGGATAAAAATCATTAAAGCGATTTTCAATTAATTACACGTTTTTTTTTTTAAATACACGTGTAACAATTAATACACGTGTAAATATAAATACACGTATTCATACAAGGATAATTTAAATACACGTGTAACACGGGTACCTTTGTACACGTGCAATAGGGAGCTCTATCAAACGCAATACTGTTTGAACTACTCTGAAGCACCAGATTGCAAAATTATAACAAAATCGGTCCAACCATTAAGAAGCTGTACGTGAATAACTCGAAAATAGGGCAATTTTCTCAAAAAAACATCGAACCCCAATTACCGCAATGCGATTTTTTTTGGCAAAACCTGAAATGTAATTTTCTCACAACTATTTTCGTCATTCATTATAGTTACGAAGTTTAATAAAAATCGTTAAAGCTGTCTTTGAGAAAATTACCAAGAAGGCGCATCTCATACAATTTTTTTACAGCACATTTGTATATGGTGAGTTTCAATATTGCGGCCTGTTCCTAGAGCTTTTGCTTTTTTATGGGCTTTTTAAGGAAAAATAGCAGACTGTTTCAATGTGTGTGGTATCTCATTTTAAAAACACTGAGAGAATTATTGAAAACCCATAAAAAAGCCAAAGTGCGGGTTCCAACATTGGAACCCGGCATTTTCAGTAGAAAATTTGTATGAGATGCGACTTCTTGGTTACTTTATATTCTTTGATGGTAGCTACATACTTTTGCCAGATGAGCTAAATCAAAATTCTAATTTCCCCTCTAGTGAATTACATAAAAATGCTCTGTAACAAATTCGAAGCAAATCGGCCCACCCGTTTAGGCTTTAGCTCAAATTACAGTGGACGCACAGTATGGCGACGCACGATGGTGTGGCGAAACCAACTTTTTCGAACTTCTCCATAATCGTAGTGTCAATTTTGATTACACCACCGAACTTTTTTTTTCACACGAAACCAATACTTGCCTTTTAGTAGCTGTAGCGTAATGGTTAGTGTGATGGACTGTCATGCCAGAGGTCTAAGTTCGATCCCCAGCCTCACTACCTAATAAGACGGCTACTGCCTCTTGCGAGGAACCTCCAAGAGTACCTCTTGTCATAGAAAAGTGCCGCTCATATTAGCCGTTCGGATTAGCCAATAAACTGTAGGTCCCCTTCATTCCTGCAGACATGCACACAGGAATGGTTGAGGGTTGTAAGTCACTAGGCTCTAGTTCTTCACCCCATGCCTCCACAAGCAATTGATATTTCTTACCTAATTTCATTACTCATTTTAGAAATTTGTATATTGGGCAAATTATTTCATAAAATCTCATTTGCAATCAACCCACTAAAGAGAGAACAGCTTGACGTCTACGCTTCAATTTGAAAATTGAGTATACAGACGAACAAAATACACCACCTAAAATTTCGAGTCAACTCCTCAACTTACATGTAAAGGTTAAAAGCAGCACATGTGGCAGTCCAAATGAATTAAACTTCAAAACATTTCTTCATTCATTTCTTCTGCGATGGTAAGAAAAAAACGAAGAAATTGATTTCATGAAATCTGAAATTGGAAAAATCCATTTCTTGTTCAATTTTATGAAATGAATTATTTCCTGTGGAGGCCCAGGGTCATGAGCTGTTGTGCCATCAAATTTATTTAATTTTACAATACTTGCCCTATAGAGTAAGAAAAAAAAATCTACTTTGAATTTAAAACGAAACCTATTAAACCTAAGTTTTACTTTAAAAAATTGAACAAAAAAAAAATTGGTCAAAAACGCCCCAAAAAGTGGGCGTAAAAAAAGTTTTGTATAGGATCTTAACCAAAAATTTTTCATAGAACACAACATGTGTCAATGTGCCGTTTGCCATCTTTTATAACACCTACAAATACTTTAAAATTCGATTGAGTGATTCAGAATTTAACAATCTTTAACGAATTTTCATTTTAACGGACCACTGTACGCTTGTTTTTTTTATATTTGTCGTACAAAAAAAAAAAGACATTAAGGGCTACTTGAACGAAAGTTTTCTGACAACAGTTACCTCTGATTTATAAATTCGGAGCTATCTGACTTAGGGCCACTTGCACAAAAGTTTTCTGACAGCATTGACCTCTGATTTATAAATAACTAGCTGATCCCGGCGAACGTTGTATCGCGCTACTCCATGTACCTATTTAGTTATAGGGGTGTTATAGAAGGCAACAATTCGTATCAATCGCCAATGTAGGAAGACTCTTCGAACAAAAAAAAAATTCAGAAAGTATGCAATTTATTGTTATCACGACTTTCCGACTTTTTCGGCCTAGTTTTCCAATTTTTATCTCCGTAGTGTGTGTTATCTGGTTCAATACAAACCCAACAAAAAAAGTCCATCCAATTCGGGTGATGTTGAGCCGAGTTATGCGCGTAAGAATAAAAAACTAGTTCAGAAAGTTTGCAAATTCAAGATGTTTTCACGATTTTCTGCCTTTTTTGGTTAAATTTTCGGTTGAATTTTCCAATTTTTGGCTCCGTTGTGTGGTAATCTGGCTTAATAAAAATCCAACAAAAAAATCCGCAACCGAATAGGATGATGTTATGTTCGTTCGAAGACAAATTGGGATTCATTTTTATATATATTTATATTATATACATAGATTGCGAGCTATATATCTGACTGATTTGAATTAATTCAGGTTGTAGCAAAATAGACTGTCAATCGCTTGTTTTCGAATTTCTCGCAAATTTGGTTGAAATTACCTCATTTGAAAAAATGAATTTGTATGAGAAATGAGATGATTTCATATCGAATTTATAAATTTTCAACGAAATTACCTCATTTACTGTAATGAAAACGTAGTATTAGAGTTTTCTTGTGTTGATGATTCTTGATAAAATATTCTTATCCCGATTGTCAAGCATTTTATTTTCGTGCAATTGAAAAAAAGAGAAACGTTTATTTATTTCTCTGAACTTTGAAATAATTTATCCTCAGTTTTATACATTTATCCGTTTGTTTCGTGCAAGTGGCCCTAAATGTATAGGTTATTTTCGCAGCTTTAATTTATTATATTAGTCGGGAAGCAGACATTGGCGCCAATCCATTTTTAGCCGCCATTTTTTCAGAATGAGGACACACAAGACGAGACGTTTCATGTGCAAAAGAGCTCAATTTGAACTAATTTAATTTAAAAACTTAAAGAAATTTTAGCATCCGGTTTTCTGGTTCGACTTAAACTAATAAGAGCATTGAATTTTAAAAACAAAATTAGATTTTGTAAAAAATCAGTTACTTTTTTTTTTTTTTAATTTTTTTTTTTTTTTTTTTCAAATTTTTGAGTGAAAATTAATTTTTCACAAACTATTCACTAACACAATTTTATTAAAAATGAAAATTAAAGAAGAGATTTCTGGCTTTCCAAAATGTATAGCATTGCATTGTAGGTTTTATCGTTGTTTTTAAATGATTTTTTTTTCTGTTTTAAGTAATTTTTTTTTGTAGAAAATTGCCCCTACCGCCTAAACGGGGGGAAATAGACCCCCCATAAATTTTTTTTTGTCTTAACCCAACCTACTCGCTCTAGCTTTTTGGTGCACCTTATACCGAACACCCTGTATTAATGTATATAAATCAATGTTGATCAGCATAGCTTGGACACGGCTTGAAATTAGAATTTTTCAAAAATCGAATCTATTTAACTCTGAATCCAAATGTGTCGGATCCGGATTCCAAGTATACTAGAACGGAAAAAATTAAAACCCTCATAAGTAATTTTGGAATAGATTTAATATTTTAATTATTTATTGTAAATTAAATGCCTCATATTGAAAGATTTTTAAAGTTGAATAAATTTATTTCAGTTGTGTGTAGACTTGAAAAAGTAAATTACATAAATTATGAAAATATATATAACAAGATTAAATTTTTTTTTAATAATCAAGCTTCGTTCCCATAATGCTGACCTTAGAATATTTAATTTAAATGTCTTAATTTTAATTAAAATTTAATATTATGAGATCACTTCATAACTAGAACTACATATCTTTTCCTTAAACTATATAGACTCAGTGAGCAACGCTTCTAAGCATGTTACCATGAAAAATAGAACAAAAAGTGAGAGTGAATTTTGGTATATAATCGATTGGTCGCGTCACGTGCGTCGCTTCGTCTGCATGATATTTAGTTGTCTTATTTTCAAGGCTAAGATTTTTGTCGGAATATTGAATATTGTTTGCTTATTAAGATTTTGCTCTTATTTTTAACGGTGTTGTGCATTTAAAAAAAAAAAAAAAAAAACAATTTTTTTTATCTAGAAGTCTTATATAATTAACTTCAAAATACTAAAAGCAATTTGAATGTTAATCATGATCATTAAAAAGAAATGTCTAAAGTTCGTCAAAACTTGTATCTAACATTTTATCATTCCAATCAAATGAGATTTGTATGCAATAAAATGTATCAAAATGAGAAAACAACATCGAGAAAACACCTTTCGCCAGACGTGCGCGAACTCTATGATTATTTTTATTGCTAATCCAGGAACCGTATTTCGCTCATAAATGCTTACATTACAACTCAGTTTTGCGGTCGTCCGTATGTGGTTTGATAGCCCACCGGAGTATGGTAAAAGTTCCAAATTGAATTCACTTCTGAGGAAATCTGTCTATTTTTTTTTTTATTATTAAAATTCATTTGGTATCCGTGAAAACTCTTAATATTGCTTGATTTCATTCCGACTTTTCGGATGCTGATAAACTTAAAAAAAAAAAAAAAACAGCATCCATCTAGATTGTATGATATTGACGGAGTAATGTCATTGACTTGTGGTGTCCGTGTCATACAACTTTCTTCCTCATAACAAATAATATTTTACCACCAAAACAACCTTCAGAAGCCTAAAAGTCGTTGGCAGCTACAGCTATGCTGTAGATAAAAATTTATGTAAATTTTATGTTTCTCGCTTGAATGATGATGATTCGATGACGAGACGGTCTCGCATGGCACACGTCTCACCTCGCACTGCTATCATCTTTCGGGAAAAAAAGGAGGAGAATTTTTTTTATTGCAGGAAACTGGTCTAACGACACGAGCCTAGAAATAAACTGTTAATCGTGTTCCTCGAGGCTTAAACAAGTTCCGCTGCTTTTCAATGCGGCCTTAAGCTAGGCTCTTACTACCTTGTCTGAGGCTTGACAATATGTTTGGAAATATTTTCAAGATCAATGTTAGGATTTCACTTTTCACTCTCGAGTCTCAGCACCTGGTCTATATGGTGGGCTGGAAAACCACTCCGTTAATGATAATCAACGAACGGTTGCCTATGTCCAAGAGATATGACGAAGGTGGTGGTTTGCTTGGACAGGAAAGTGCCCCAAGTTGTTAAGCTAGTTCGTTGAACGAGTTTAATTATAGAGGATTTTCCATAACTATAATCTTGATGTGCACTGGACACACCTTGTGATACACTTTTACTTACGTGGTAGATTTTAGCTTCTTTTATTTATTTATTTTTTTTTTGGTTGTAAATATTTTACCGGTGCAAATGTTCAAAGTTAGCTGCAGGCGGAGACTTAGGAGTGAGCTATAATTTAATATAATTGGATCTAATGTTTGTTTAAATGGACTTCCTAGTTCGGGCCAACAACAACTTCCAATATACCTAAAAAATTTCGTAAGTTGTGTGTGTCTGTGGGGTTGGGTTGGGTTTATTTTTTGAGAAAATGTCATAGTTTAATAGTCACATTTAACAATTTGAATTAAAATAATTGGCTCTAAATGTTATAACAAATGCTTTTTTGAAAGTTGGCAAATAATATTGTTTTATGTAAGTATGTATGTGTGTATCTAAAGGCATGGGTCGTTTTTTTTTAAGGAGTGGCTGCAAGAAGTCCATTTATTGTTAACACCAACGAAACATTTAAGAAATATTTCTGGATAGGCGGGGTTGAATGTTTCACACCGGGTGCAGACTTAAAAATTAAATTGTTTTTGCATTTGATTGCTAAGTGAAAAAAAAACGCCATTTTAGCAAAACTGAAAATATAATAATCGTGTTTTAGGACAAAAAATAAATGTGTTAGTTTTGTTAATTCATCAAAAAGAAAATACCAAACCAAAAAAAAAAATATATCTTGGATCTCTTAAACCTACAAAGTTTTTTTTAATAGTTTAGTAAAGTCAAACTAATAGCTTAGCAAAATAATAGAAGAAAGAAGACTAATTCCGAGCCATCAGTTTGGATTTAGAAATAATGTTGTTCGAAAAGCACTTGAAGGAAAACAAGTAGGTATGTTCTGCTATATTTTTAGATGGTGCTCAAGCCTTTGACAAGGTCTGGCACTTGGGACTTGACCACAAACTGCAGTACTACGAAATACTGAAATTCTATGTTACTAATCGACTCTTTAGAGTACGGTACGACCAAAATTACTCAGAACTAAAGAAAATTGAAGCCAGTGTACCACAAGGAAGTGTCCTAGGACCAACCTTGTATCTGTTATATACAAGGGATATTCCAGTGGACATAAGCGCTATCACGGCCACCTTTGATGGTTATACTGCAATATTGGTGCCAGATAAATCCGTTAAGGCTACACAAAATTTGCAAAATGTTGTCGATAAAGCAAGTGATTTGACGCAAAAATGGCGTATCAAACTAAACGAAACAAAATCGACGCATATATAAACTTTACAAACAAAAACATAAACAATGTTCCGATTTTTATAAACAGTACAGCAGTACCTTACTCAAATACCGCCATATACATACCTTGGAATGACTTTGAAAGCAAAGCTTAAATGGAAAGAGCATTTCAAAAATTTAATTTAATATAAAAAAAAAAGAAAAAAAGCAAAAAAACAAGTTCTGGCAATTTTAAAGTGTTAAAAAGAACTAATCCCGCTTGTTTCATTATAGTCAGCAGGATTCATGCATTCCGATTCTAAACTTACAGGACTTCGAAATTCTCTTTCAGTGTCACACTAAACATTGACATCTTGACATGTTTGCCATATCATACATTACTATTTTTTTTTTGGAATTGTATACTAAGATTTCTGTACCTATTAATTCTTTTCCACTAAGACTATAATTACAGTGAATAACAAAAAAAAAACTAAAAGAAAATGAAAAAATCGGATGGAAAATTACCACTTCTTTCGAATCTGCCATTTCCCAACGCGTTTTACCACCTTTTACCTCATTTCTTCATGTCCTAACGCAGCAAATCGAATGTGAAAATCCTGGATATTTAATTTAATTCGAAAGCGAGCTGGCTCCGTAGCAATAAAGACGCGCGTCCTGACGCCTTGTCTATAATGTGTTCAAATTTAGTGTATTTAATTTCTCTTCACAGCATCCAGTCAGCTTTTGTTTTGACATATGATTTACCACCTTTTACCTCATTTCTTCATGTCCTAACGCAGCAAATCGAATGTGAAAATCCTGGATATTTAATTTAATTCGAAAGCGAGCTGGCTCCGTAGCAATAAAGACGCGCGTCCTGACGCCTTGTCTATAATGTGTTCAAATTTAGTGTATTTAATTTCTCTTCACAGCATCCAGTCAGCTTTTGTTTTGACATATGATTTGGGACTGAATGTTTCAAAAGGTGTGTTTGCTTAGTTCAACTCTGAATTGCAACTGGTTTTGGAGTGGTTTCATATAAAACTTGTAGGTTTCGAAAACTTGTGGTGTAGAAAAAATGTAAAAAAACCGATAATTTTGCGAAAACCGGGTTTTGGTCTTGGTGTGAAAAGCCTATAAATTTTCACATCACTATAATTTGTAACATGCTGAACTTTGCCTCCGATTTCTGCAGAAGTCGTATAGAAGAGAAAGAATCAATTTCTCATCTCTTTTGTACACGTCCTGCTCTCAAAGACGGAGGCTCCATTTGGGGGAGTTCTACTACAATGGTCCTAGATACAGTACTCATATTGAAGGCAATATATTGTGCATCATTGAGAATCTCAGTGACCTGCATGTCAAAATTTAGAAAAACAATACACAAATGTTTAAGAATTTCGGTGACCCTAGTTCACTAATGTTAATGTTTTCTTTTGAATCATGCGCAGAACCAACAAAAATGGACCCTAGCGACCTGGAAAATTTAGAGATAAGTATATTAGTAGCCTCGCACCCTTCGTAAGAAGCTCAACGGAGAAAGCTGACATCTATGCTCACCTAACCTAATCTTGCTCAACCTTACCTTACCTGAACTTTTCATTATATTGTTCCTCAGGGCACGAATAAGATGACCTCCCATTGAAAGTAATTGTAATTGGTCCGATTTGTCGAGTCGAAAATTTTGACATTTCTCAATGTTTTGAGGTTCCTGAAATCCGAATTCGTCCTCGATAATGAATAAATATATCGATTTCAGATAATTTTATTTTACAGATAATAAAAAGTTTTAAAATGTCTTACGTCTCCAATATCTCGAGAACAAGTAATGCTATCGATTTCGGCCCAATTTTATCATATACATAATGACATAATGAAGAATTGACAGAAATGACAGTGACAGCGATAGTATTTTTTTCGGGATTCGTCAAGTTTTCGATTGCGATTGAACTCGTGATGGGGCTGATTTATCTTCACAACCGTGAAAAGTAATGAGAACTTAAAGTTCGCCAAATTCCAAATTTATGTTGGTTTAATATCAAATATTTTAAGTAGAGTAATATCGAAACAAATCCAAATTATGAGAGAAATTTCTTATTCAATGATTACTGACTTACTGGTAAGTTTACTCGTCAAGTAAACATATTTAACACGCTCTAACATGTTTCATCATTGAATTACAATCAATAATAATTCTTAGAAAGTGGTTGGATGCCACGCTCCCTGAATTATAAGCATCAAATTTTTAATTTTTGCTCATCGTGCATTATAAACCCTACCGCTCTACCGAAATTCATAATTTGACAACAATCAGAAGTGCTGCATATTATTGAGAACGCCCCTGAATGTCAAATCTCAATTTTTTCAATTTTTTTCTTTGCATGTATTGCAAGCCCTATCGCTCTACCGATACCGATTTCATCATTGTACAACAATCAGAAATAGTTCTAAAAATGTGGGTGGATGCCACGCCTAATGAATGGAAATTCACAAATCGAAAATCGATTGAGTTTGTTCCTGTAAAAAGAAGTAGTTCAAAAAACTTGGCTGGGCACTTGGCCGTGCCCTTTGATTTATTTGAATTTTTATTTTTAACATTGATTTATTTGGATAAAAAGAAGAAAACAGAAATAAAAGAATTAATTTTTTTTTTCATTTTTGTTGATTTATGTCATTGCTATGGATATATGCATATTCCAAAAATTTCAAATTTCACAGAAATTAAAAAAATATGTTCCAGTTTGTTCAATTTAAACATATCGCTACCACACATTAATTTTATGCTAAACTTTCTTTCAATTCGTATAAATCTTTTAATAAAAATTCCCAATAAGAATGAAAATATTTTAAACAATAGGTAATCTTTTGGTTAGAATGACCCAATTTGTAAAAATAATTTAAATCAAATAATTTGTTTTTCTTTTGCATCGATTTGTATACGGATTAGCATAATATCTTCTTAATAGACAATAGTTTAGGTATTTATGTATAAAATTAAAATAACTATTCTTTAATGTTTTTTTCTCATATTCTAATCTGATGTTTTGTTATGATAAATGAAATTTTATTTAAATACTACCTGACCCTTCCGACTTTGCTTGAGTCTTGGGTCGCAGTCGTCGACTTGTCGAAAAAAAAAATCATAGCCACAGTTTTTATGTCAACACTATTTCCAAAACCTAATCACTGCCAAAAAAAATAACTAAATGTTCTATTTTTACCTACTACTCGTATGTATTTGTCTTGGCATGATTTCCAGGGATTTATTTCTGAAGAAGAATATTAAGTGCGAATATATAAAGTGCATCTTTTTATAATTTGGGCGTTCAAAAAAATCATGTTTTGGAAATATTTAGTAAAACTTTTTAAAAGCTTTTTATTAAAATTGGTGGTAGCGCCCTTAAGTTGTTGTTGTTGTTGTTGTTCAAAAATTCAATGAAATTAACGGAATAAAAAATGGTCAAGTCTAATAAACTGACATTCTAATATGAATAATACAATAAATAATAATAATAATTTTTTATTTATTTTATTATTATTTTATTTACTTAGTTTTTAAAGGAAAATTATATGAATATTAATATTGGAAACAACAGCAGCTTAGACGTCAGTCCAACAAATTTTAAACGTATGGCTATTTCGCTGTGCTTAATCGAATAAGGCTCATTTTTGTATTTTTAGTAAAAGGCCTTGTCAAAAATTGCGTATTGACTAACAAGGCCCTCGCTAGTTAACTGCTGAGTCAAGTGAGATCGCCGGGCAGAAACGCCAATTTTTGTGCTAAACGCCGTTAAAAGCTTTTCAAATCAGTTGGTTGGCAACTATTAAGTAATTTTCGACAATAATTGGCTAGGGAAATGTTTTTTGTCGGCAATGGATTTTAATAAATTGATTGATATGCTTAACCGTTTATAGCAGGATGTACAGGCTGATTCAACTAAGGTGTGACAAAAAGCTAGAGCGTGTAGGATTAGTTGAGAAAAGAAAAAAAAAATCTTATTGAAGGGGGGGTCTATTTCCCCCTGTTAAAATTTTGAAAAAAAAAAAATTAGTTTGAACACAATTTTTTGATTTTTAATTTTTTTAAATTGAAGTTTGAAAATTAATTTTAAGAAAACTGTTGACTAAAATAGCTTATTTTCAAAATAAAATAAAAGAATAGTATTCTGGCCTTACAAAGAGGTATAAAATGCCATTTCAATAGTAACCGTTGTTTTTTTAATAATTTTTTGATGTCCCCTTCCGTTTAATTTAATTTTCTGAAAAACGAAGAGACACATATTTGACTAGGAATTGACAGGAGCATTTTATATTAAAAACAAAATTAGTACTTAATAACGTAAAATTTTGAAAAAAAAAAATTAGTTTAAATAAATTTTGTTTCATTATTTTTCAAAATTTTGAGCTTAAAAATTAATTTTTCAAAAACTGTTCTCTCTAGCAACTCGAATTAAAAACAAGATAAAAAAATGTATTTCTGACTTAAAAAAAAAGTACAGTATGGCATTGGATTGCCGTTGTTTTTTAATATTTTTTTTTTTTTTTCTATTTTAAGTTGATTTTTTACAAAATTACCATTCTGATTTTTTTTTCTTATCTCAACTCAACCTACACGCTCTAGCTTTTTGTATTGATTAAGCTGGTATTAATTAAGATGGAGAATTAATTTTTGAGTCCAAAATTTTTTTTTTTAAATTTGCATCGAGTTATTTCTTGATTCCGTCCAACTTGATCTTTGATTCACATTTTTTTTTAACCTCCCCAATCACTTAAGCTAAAAGAAAATGGCAAAACGTGTGACCTCATATGTTAGCACTTATAAAGGATTCATGCTTTTTCTGCTGAAAATAAAAAAAACTGATTTTTTTTTTTATTAATTTAAAATTTTTGTGTATAAGGATTTTTTTTGATTCCAAACTACTTCTAAATTGTTCTTATGATTTTACATCAGAATGTGGGATGAAGTTTTTAAGCAGAAGTAGAAAGACTTGAATTCTTTCGACGATATTCTATTTTTAAATATCAATTACAACTTGAAATCTCTTAAAATTATATTTGCTCAATTCAAGCAATTGAAACGCAAGGTTAATTTAGTGAACGTATTATATCCATTATTTTAATTATAATTGTTCTTTCTTCTTTTACAGTCTACCAAATTTATTAAACCATTTTTTCTTTATAACGAAATGATTATTGTGTTCACTGTAAAACTTCAACAGCTGATAGCTTAATGTTATGTATCCATTGAAATCGATAGAGAAATCTACTAAGCGCCGTTTTTTTAATTAGGCATACAAAATATCTATAATTTGAACTAAAACTCAAGTACATTTATGTACATTGTTTAATTTTGAGCAACTATATATTTCGCAATACAACATCAATCTATATTTCTCAACATTTTAACCAAAAAAACATAGATATAAAGATACATACTCAGTGCCAGCCACAGAAATCCTACCACAAAAATCATGTTTTTGCGGTGAAGATAATTCACGACTTGACTCCAAAACTAGTTCCTTGTTGAAGTTCTTCAGTTAATCCAATTTAGAATAAACGTATTACGAGTAGAGTTTAAGATGATTTTCTTTAAGCTTAGTTTCAGCTACTTTTTACACTTCGAGATATTAAATTCACATTGAAATATAATTGCCATTAAATATTTAAATCGGATTTAAATCCAAAAAACAAAATCGGATCACAAAAATTAATTTCACTAATTCACTGATTAATTTCCAATTCAAAAAATTTGAAAAGACGAAAAAAAAAACAGAGATGGCGATCCCGTACTAAATAATCCGCGACGAAGACAATGCTCTCCTCGAACTAACAACATACAAAAAATTTGTTCACTCAAGATGCGATCAAAGCAAAACGCACGAATATACGTTCTCGATCGACGACGGCTGAAACGACACTAAAGCTTTTCATGTTTGTATCTTGGCAAATTTAATGGTAACGAAAGTGAATTCACTAAAAATACCAAAAGACGATCGAGATACTCAACAAACCGTTAACAGTTAGCACAGCTCTTGTACGACGACAACGACAGCGGTGACGATGGAAACAAATCTTGGAAACTCCATAGTCCACTCCATATACCATACAGAAATACGAAACTGCATTACCGACAAAAAATTGCCGGCTTTTTTCAATGAGAAAGAGAATACAAGAGAAATAATGTTTGTTTACATTTATCGCTATCTCTCTTAAAAATTCCTCAAAGAGAGTTGTTTTAAATTTGCAAAATAACAACAAAATACCGTTATCCATGTTTTAGCCATTAGAGAAGAGATTCCGTCTTCTAATTGAAATGGTTGTCGTAGGTCATGATGATGGATGCATAAAGCAGCGCCAAAAGTCACCAATTGACTGTTTGTTGTTGTTGTTGTTGTGATTGTTTGTTTTGCGATAGAAATCTTTAATGAAACTACTTGGCGGCACGATTCAAATGGATGCGCCAATCTACCATCTTCATGGCAATGCAAAGTTGGTGGTTGGTGTGCCGCCGTGGTGCTTTGTTTAGGTAGGAAACTGTTTATCTAATTGAATTGTTGTGGAGATGTGAAAATTATTGACGTTGTTATTATGAAGAGAAATAAACATGCAAAAGAGAGGTAGAGAGATCGAACATAAGATTAGCGATGATGGGCATAGGTCTGCTAAAGAAGATACAAAAGATGATCTGCTCAATTAGATGAGTGTTATTTTTTTTTATTGTGGTATGGTTAATTTTTTTTTGTTTTTTTTTCTTTTTAGACTTAATTGCTAATGCTTGAATTTTGAGGAACATAATTAACTTGAGCGAATGGAGTGTTTTTATTTGAATTTAATAGCTTGTTACGCATTGATTTATAGATGCGCAGTAGTTGAATTAATGTAACAATTGATTGATTAATTGAAAAATACTGTTGAGGAAGAGTTGACTTTAATTAATCCAGGTAACAATTTAGCTAATCACCATCAACATGATTTCTAAAAAATTGATGAATCTTTTATTTTTTTGTTGAAGAGTGTTCCGGATGCATAGACTGGAACTGCTTATTGCTCACTGCATCTCACAAAAAAACAGTTGTGAAATTTAAAATGTCTTGTGGGAACTAATTTGGCCGACTATAAATGTTCAAACAATTTCGAATACAAAATTTAAGTTTTTAAATTTTACTTAAAAACTTACTGCTTTATTTCTAAAAAAAAAAAACTGGTTATTTCAGCTCTTGTGTTCAGGGTAACTACACAATGGAATAATAATTTTCTGGACTCAGGCTAAAGGTAATAGCTTACTGCTCCATTTGAGTCCGGAAAATAACTCAGGCGCCTAAAAATAAATTTATACTTGTAGAATAAGTTATTTCTTGTAGAATGTTAGATACCTACAAAAATGATTTTATAATGGGAGGGGAGGGTCCATCTCCATTGGTTTAGTAGACGGGAGTGGAAATTTTCAAAAAAAAAAAAAAAAAAATACATAAAATGAGAACAAAAAATAATTAAAAATAATGGCAATATTTACAATAAAGTGTTAAATTATTTTTTTTTTTAGAGCATGATGTCCGTTCTATCTTGTTATTTCAAAATTAAGTAATATCTATCAATAACCTTTAAGAAAAAAATTTCAAACTGGAAGTTACCTAATTCACCAGCTGCGACCTATTCTAAAGCAGGGAAGATGATGCTGATGCTATATTCGGAATATAAACAGAGCTACAAAGTGTACAATATGGATGGTTAGAAGTCGCTTGTAGATAGTGATATACAGTGCTGCCAAAAACATTCCGGATTTTTTCCAATAGTAATGATTTTCTTAATACTAAGTAGAAACTAACAACTTTCCATAAGTTTTTTAATAATTTGTAAAGAGTATGAGACAAGTTAATAATAACCTTAAAAATGTAATGCTACGATGACAAGAACAATAAAAAAAAAAAATTATTTTATAAAGTTACTCAGTAACATGCCTGTGCAAAACTAACCGGATTTCAAGAAGATTGCGAGTCTCGATGTTAAAGTAACGGTTTTTTCGATTCTTTTGACTCAAGCCGTAGATTAAAACGTTTTAACAAGTTTAGAGCTGTGTAAGTTGAATATATAGTGCATAAAATGGCTAAAACACGTTATAGCAACGCGATTCGATACGAAATAATAGAAAAGTTCCAAGCCGGTATAAAACAAAAAGTAACCGCTGAAATCTTAAAAATTCCAACGTCAACGGTTTGCGACATTATTAAAAAATTTAAAAGTGGAAAATCAGTAGAAGCAGATCATTTTGGTGGACGCCCTCGCAAAAAAAACAATTAAAACTGATAGGCACATAAAGAATTTCGTACTTAAAGACCCTTTTGCGACTTCAAAGACAATTTGTGATGAACTTGATCTTCTCATAGGGCCAAGTACAGTCAGGAAGCGTTTAAGAGATTTCGGTCTTTTTGCATTTCGACCAGCTAAAAAACCTCTTTTTACTGCTAAACATCGTAAAAAAAGGTAATCCGTAAAAGGTATTTGGGAAAGACTTAAAATTCCTAATCAAAACATTTAACCCAGGGTTGAATTTGCAAAAAATCATCTTAACCGGTCTTTAAGCAAATGGAGGAGTGTGCTTTTCAGTGATGAAAGCAAATTCAACTTATTTTACTCCGATGGTGCAAGGACAGTGAGGCGCTCAAAAGGTACGCGATTAAAGCCTGAAAATGTACTCCCTACAGTATAGCACGGTGGAGCCTCGGTGATGGTTTGAGGCTGTTTTCTAGGAGCAGGCTGCGGTTCTATACAGGAATTATGGACCGTTTCCAATATAGGGACATTTTGTAGTCAGTAATACTTCCATACGCAGAGGAAGAAATGCCTCTGCGTTGGGTTTTTCAGCAGAATAATGACCCCAAACATTCTTCAAAGCTGCTAAAAGAGTGGTTTGCAACTAAAAATATTCGTGGCTTAGAATGGCCATCTCAATCACCCGATTTAAACCCAATAGAAAACTTGTGGGCCATTTTAAAAAGGCGGGCTGGCAAAAAAAACGCACGTCAACAACTTCCCTTTTTGCAGCTTTGAAAAATGAATGGGAGAATATTCCTACTTCTGTTTTCGAGAATTTAATCCAGTTAATGCCTCGTCGATGCCGAGCTGTGCTAAAAAAAACAGGGGTTACTGGACAAAATATTAAATAAATAATAAAAGTTAATTGCAAAAAAATAAAATCCGGTTAGTTTTTCACATTAAAATTTTGAATAAACTTTAATTTTTTGAATTTTTTTTTTGTTTTGATGGATAAAGTTCCATGGTTTTTGTTTCAAATAATAAAATTGTTCAATAAAAATGGGAAAAAATTGCAAACATTTGATTTTTTCATTTTTATATCACAAACCAACAATCAATGCAGTTTACCAAAAAAATCCGGAATGTTTTTCGCACCACTGTATGGTTAAAAAGAGGACAGCCGTCAAAAATAACCAAAAAGACAATTAAGAAACTCTATCTACCGGCCTTTGTGACCGGACGCAAAATAAAAAAAAATCTGTAATCTTGTCAAAGCAGACCAACATAGAAGTGAAGTTCGTGATTCCGAAGCTTCAGAGTGGAATCGTTAGCGCAATCACGATTGCTGATAGTTAGAAAGAAGTTATTTATGCTTTAAGGACTACAATACTAATTAAAACTATAATATAAAAAACAATTCCCAGGAATAAACAACAAAACAGGCAGTGTAAATAAAAAACCTTACGATCGTTTGTTAAGAAGGTGATCAACCGAATCCTTCCATATATCATCACCCAGTGTTACATCAAATATATTGTCTGATTTTTTCATTGCACTAAGCCCTCAGTATAAATTCTTCAAAAAATAAAAGTTCTTTACAAAAGAAATATAAAAGTTTTTAAAGTTTACTAAAAATATAAATATTCATTTATGATAAACCAGAGATCAGAAATAAATCTCAACCTTTTGAAAGGTCCCTTAATAACTCTTATTTGTTGCTATTTTCAATAAAAGTCACAAAATAACCTTTATTCTAAAAAAAAACGTTTTTCGGTCAAGGTCTAAGCGAAACCTTTATTTTGTTTTTTTTTTATGTTACGGTCAACCAGTGAGAGAAATCGCTGAGAGAAAAAAATAAATCTCATCTGCAATTTTATCAATCAGAATGTGTCTTAGTATGGCCCTTAGTTTTTTGTTAGCACTGCATGCTGAAATGCAGCTTATTAGGCTTTTTAGTCATCATCATCAAGTTTCCTGACATATTTGCTTGGCGTTCCAGCGACTGAATTCAAAATTGAAAGGGAATTTTCATCTTTAAATTTTATTTTTAGTGACAAAAAAGGACAATCTTGGGTCAAAAAAACCTTGAGAGTTTATCATTAGCGAAATTTAATACTATAAATTAAAAAAAAAATAAAAATCCGTTGCTCCGCTTAGGGGGTTATCAGTCGCCAGGCAGGCGCCAATGTGAACAGTTTTCATGACCAAAATACCCATTAACCAAAAATTTAATTTCTCTTTACAATCTTTTTTATTAAAAACACCTTGCTCGGCCTTTTTTGAAAGTTTTTGAAAAAAAACAAACTTTTTTTACCAACTTTTTTATTGATTTTTTAGAACTACTGGCGCTACCTAGATCACGAATATGTATTTTTGAAGTCGCTAGGACGCTTACTTAAGCCTCAAGTCAAGTTAAAAGATGCAAACTTTGATGCCTCTAGCACGTCTAGTTTAGCCGCAAATCGCATTTAAAGATAAAAGTCGATTTTTCATATAATGACATACATCAATTGAAAGGTGGCACTTCCTAGATTACGAATATGCATTTTTGAAGTCGCTAGGTCGCTTAGTTATATTATTAAAATTTTTTGTTCGAATTAACCATTTTTGATTTATTTTCTACGAAAAAGGTTAAAGGTTGACCTTTTCCATTAATTTTTTCGTAAAAAACTCAACCATTGAGAGATATTTTAAAAAATAAAAAATAAATCTCAACCGATAACCGATATTTTGTTTTTCAATAAATAAATCTCAAACCGTAACCGAAATCTTCTTAAAGAAATGTGGTAACTCTCAGAGAGAAACCAATTGAATATAAAGGTGAACAGTTATTTCTGATCTCTGTGATAAACAAATTGAAACTGAAAACTGTCATTTCAAAAACAGTTTAAAGAGATATTTTATTTTCCAGTTTGTAAATTCCAGAAATACAGTTTTTTTCAACTTAAAGCTTGCAACAAAATATGGAGAACAGGGTATTCCTAACTGGCTGACCACAATATCCGCGCGCTTGAGCCTGCGTTCCTATCTTTCTCAAAGGCTTTCCCAAACCAACGCGAAAAAAGAAAATAATAACATTTTTTTTTTTTTTTTTTTTTTTTTTTATTGAGACTTCAAAGAAAAAATTTTACAAGATAGAGTGTACATTTGAGATATTGGATTAATTGCGAATATAGTGTATTGCCAGTTCTTTTAATTATATATAAATTTGCCTCATGGCGCTACTGTCGTGGTAGAAACTGCTCTTGCTCAGCAGCTAGAATTGACATTACTTGGTAACGCATGTTCACCTATCTGAATATACATAATACATAACTAAAAATAAACAAAGCTACATTTACTTAAAGCTAACAGAAGGTAAGGAAAATAAACAATAACAACAACGTGTTGTTTTGTTTGAAAACCATGTGTTGTTATTTTTGTTTTCTTTTGTCGCGGCGAATAATCGCGTTGGTTTGGGAGAGCCTTAACACGGATTTTACACCTTGCGATATTCTCGTGTAATTTCGTCGTTCTTTCTCTTTTCCACCAACGAAATTGCATCAGAATATTGCAAAGTGTAAAAGCCTTATCTTTCCTATCTGTCAAAGTTGAGCTACTTGAAGTGAATACAATGGAGCTGCAGCCGCACGGCTGACGCAAATCTAACACGGTGTCTCCACCTGAAATATTTTATAGATTACTATCTGTCACTTTTGATAGAAAGAAAGAGCGATAGTATACCAGAAAATGTTGGTTGGGCATTTTAATAGCTTTCTATTTCAAAAAATTAAAAAAAAGTTTATATTGATTTGTGTAATAAACTGGCTTTTAGTATTCATTACTCCTATTAATTTCCCATCGAAAACTGAATTCCAGTTGGTTTCTTTTTTTTTTTAATTTTTTTTCCAAATGTTAAACTATTTATAAATATTACTTAATTCTAAAATAATATTATAATATAACGGACCTGGCTTTAAAAAAAAGTGTAACACTTTATTTTGAAAATTGCGTTATTTCCAAATATTTTGTTTGCATGTTATTTATTGTTTTTTAGAAAATTGGATTTCTAACGATATTTAGCCAGTTCACGTTTCTAAGATCTCACTGAGATCTCACTGAGCAAGCTCCGTCAGCTCCACTGCGTAGAAGGAGAAACCTAAACAAAATTTCTCCACTAGAACTCAAAACCAATTTCCATCACTTTTTTATTAATTAATCAACTGCGACCAAAAATAATTGAGCAAGCGAATCCAATCAATATCAGTCTCAGTTTTTTGACAGCAAAAGTGAGGAATCTCACTGAGGAATTACGTTCACATTTCTGAGATTGCTGAGATCTCTGAGATCTCAGTGAGCTTGAGAAACCTGAACTGGCTAAATATATTCCATGACATCCTTAAAGATAACAAACATCATCTGTCAGTGGGTTATAGTTAAAATGTTTTCGTAGGTCAATAATTTTTTTTTTTTTTGAGTTCTTTAAATTTTTGAGTTCCAAAAGATGGCACAAAATATTCAAGGGCCGAAGGTAAAGGTGTAACATTAAAAAAAAAAAAAAAAACATGCTACTCTCTATATTGCTTACTACCTATTGCATGCGCCTCACGATTCTCGTTTTAAATTATTAAATTTTCTTATTTTGTTTTAAGTCTTTTGCGTAAAAAATAATGAAATAGTCCAAAATCAAAAACTGTTAGCTGTTAGATCTTATTAATTAACATTTTGATCGAAGTCGTAAGATTCGTTTTCAAGAAAGTAATGTTTTCGTGAACGGTTTTCAAAATATGGAAGGTATACAATTAATTGCGCATCCGTCAGAGCTTCGAAAGACAAAGTCTCAAAAGGCAAATGTTCGAGAGACAAAGGTTCGCCAAATAAAGTTTCGGAAAGACAAATTTTCGAAAGACAAAGGCTCGAAAAACAAAAGGTTCGAATATTCAAAGTTTTGAAAAAAAAAAATTTTTTTTTTGTGGTTTAATGAAGTCATTAGCTGATAAACTTACAAAAAGCCCTGAAGCTAATATTTTGACGTTTTAAACTTATAATTTTAGTGGGATAAGAACCCCATACCGTAAATAATTGGTACCGCGATTTTTCCTAAGGCCAACCTTTGTCTTTTGATATTTTAGGGGCCTATAACTGGCCCCTTACCTTCCGGAACTTTGCCTTTCGTAATTTTGTCTTCCGACTTTGCCTTTACGAAACTTTGTCTTTTCGAACCTTTGTCTTTCGATATTCTGTTACTATTTAAATTAATTTTGGTTATAAGAATAATCTTTGTTTAAAATCCGCTAGATAACCAATTCGTTTTCGAAATACATATTGAGTTTTCAGAAAAATAAAATTTAAAACTTTTTAAAAACCCAATAAATATTTTTTTTTTTTATACAATACCTTTTTTTATAAAAGTATTTCAAGACATTTTTGAGTCAGATACGATTTTATTTTAATTCTTAAAAATTGATTTGGCAGATAGCGTTATTTTTGGTCATAAAAATGAAAAAAAAAAGACCTGTGATGGAAAGTTCAAAAATCGGTATACCATATGAAATGAAGTTCAATGCATTAAAGTCCAAGACCATTCCGAGCCTTTTTAAATACTTGCAATGGTTTTTAATAACAACTTAAGCTGTCCCGCTTTCAAGCGGTTCGACATTCACCTAAATTGTTGTTTCCACGGTTTTGAAAGTATTTGTGCTTTTCTCTTCAAATATTTTTTAAATATGTTAACTGCCAAATTATTCACTCGATACATCCAGATTTAAACTTAAATCCAGATGAATTTACATTAAATTTGTATGATTTACATCCAGATTTCAGTTTTAATCTGAATGTATTGAGTGAATAATATGGCCGTAACAGACAAAAGTCGCCGACAGTAGCTTCTCCCTCATACAATTATAAAATTAAAATACAAATCCTATACCGGTTTTTATCGCCTGTCTAATCTGGGGGTATGGTTTAGAGTAAGTTGGTACCTATACCCTGCTCATTTTTACTAATTCTCTCTAATTTAAATGACGTCAAGCTAGATCAATAATTATTTCTTTTTTTCAACACGCATACATACCTATATACATATGTACAGTACATATTTTATAACATTTTATTACATCTTTCCTTTTTATCTTTCCAGGTAAGCCCATTTTATCTGCAATTCTCAGGAGCCAACGTGCGTAAGTAATTTCCTTGTTTTAACTTTAAAGATCCAATTCAACGTATAACCAATAAACAAGTTTTGAATAAGCAAACCAACAGAATTAATTTTGACATTCTTAATTCATATCTGGTTCTAGAAAACTGGTCAGGAATGTATACTAAATCTGATCCCTCTATTGCTTTTGATGATTTTGCTAAATTATTACATGGCTATGTTGATCAAAGCTCAAAAGCATATTCAAACAGAAAAAGTAAACTTAAAAAACTTAAGCCATGGATGACAAGTTACTTATTGAATAAAATTGATAAAAAAATAAATTAAGGCTTAAGTGTAAAAGGCACCCTAACAACGTTGTGTTGCGTCAAAACTACGAACTTTTATCTAAAGAGGTTAGCCTGGAAATTCCTATTTTCAAGGAAAATTTTTATATGAATAAGTTCCACAAAGCTCAAGGAAACTCGAAGAAGGAATGGGGTATCATTAATGAATTATTCAACAAAAAAACAGCGTTTGGAATTCCTCTTAGTTTAACGACCGGAAACTTAGATATTGTCGACCATTTTGATATGGCTAAGACATTTAATGAGTACTTCACTGAAATAGCAGGAAATACTCTTTTAAATGCAGGTCTTACTCGTACTTGTAATAACAATTGCCCTGAAGTATGTTTCAATGAAGTATTTCAATGTAATAGTTTTTATTTTGAGCCGATATCTTCCTTTGAAGTCTTTTAAGTTATAAAAGCGTTAGATAATTCTGAGTCATCTACAAATAATAGCTTTTCGAATAATTTTGCAAAAAAAAACCTGCCTTAATATAGTTGATATTCTAACTCACCTAATAAATAAAAGTATCTTCCATGGTAAATTTCCAGACAGTTTAAAAATAGCTGAGGTCATTCCCATATTTAAAAAAGGTGACAAGAAGGATATTAATAATTACAGGCCTATCTCTATTTTACCGGTGTTTTCGAAAATCTTTGAAAAAATTGTAAAAAGTAGAATCTTAGCTTATCTCGAAAATATTTCTTTCTTTAGCTCGAAACAATATGGATTTAGAGCTGGTAAATCAACTGAAGATGCACTTCTAAATTATTGTTCATTTATATATGAGAGTATGGATAATAAAAATTTCACCGCGGCACTATATATTGACATAACAAAAGCTTTTGATACTGTCGATCATATTATTTTGTTAAGAAAATTGGAAAAAGCTGGCTTTAGAAGTTTCATGCTTGACTGGTTTTCTTCTTATCTTGATAGTAGAAAACAAAGAGTTAAACTAGGTGACAAATTCAGTGAAAGCAGAGATATTGACATAGGAGTGCCTCAAGGATCAGTTCTTGGCCCTATTTTATTTCTTATATATATAAATTCTATATTTAGCTTAAATTTTAAAGGGAAAATAACTGGATTTGCTGATGATATAGCTTATGCCTATTCTTGTTCATCAATTGCTGATCTGGTTTCAGATATTAATCATGACCTAGAGTTACTTAGGCATTGGTTAGGAATTCACAAATTGGTTATAAGTGAAAAAAACTAAAGTTATGTTTTTCAATCTACCTGCTCTAGATCATAATCCTCCACTTTTCATTCAACATAGTTTTGATTGTAAGCATTTTTCTTTGCCTTGCTGTGTCTCTAATATCACCCAATCTAATGATTTTGATGTGAGTTGTTCATCTAAGTGCTTCCGTATTGAGAATGTTACTGAGTATAGGTGTCTAGGCTTAATTATTGACAATAAAATGAGCTGGAAAGCACATACTTTAGCCCTTAAAAATTATTTGCGTTGTACCACTTATGTAATGTATCACTTGAGAAAACTTTGCCGGCAAAAATTATTGGACACTATTTATTTTGGTCTGGTTCAATCAAAAATACAATATGGTTTAGTTTGTTGGGGCGGAACTTTTAGGAATTATTTACAACCCTTGTTAGTAACCCAAAAGCATATTTTAAGAACAATGTACAAAAAACGACGACTTGAACATAGTTTTCCGTTATTTGTGAGCTCTGGTATACTCCCGCTGAAACATCTTTACTTTTATAAAGTATTAAAAATTTTTTTCTTAAGAAGTGGATATCTTTCGTATCGGAATATACCTACATACACATTGCGCAGTAGTGAGAGAAATCTTGTTAGCGTTCCAATGCACAAAACTCAACACTTTTTTAACTTTTATACGCTAGTAGCGCCCAGATTATTTAATTCTCTACCATCTGAAATTCGATCCATTCGCTCATTCTATTCATTTAACAGGGAGGTTAAAAAATGGCTTTTTAACTTTGAGTTTGATGAAGTCGGTGATTTAAACCGAGTGAAAAGCACTTAACAATAAATTTATTATTTTCTAGATATATTATTAAAACTGTTTAATAGATGTATAATATTATTGTTAATTATTTGAAAGGAAATTATTGTACTTTTTTGAAGAAGAAAAATAAATTGAAATTGAATTGAAAAAAAAAAAAAAACATAAACATAGGCATGTTTATTTATTTACGGAACTTACAATTAGTAATTTGACCTCGATTATTGTTTCATTAACAAAAAATCTTTTACTTTCCGATACACATCCATACATCTAAGAATCCTTAGAATAGATAAAGCTTATGTCATCTGGATTCCTTGTAATATTAAAGTACATAATATCTTTCATACATTTTCTTTTCCAACCTATTCAATCCGCAAGAATTAATAATCAAGGTGCGTGTAATTCTATACATCAAATGTATCTTATTTAACCTTACAAAAACAACCGCATTCCATAAAGTATAGGTAGTCTCTTTTGTAAAATTACAATCTTCTTGACTTTCAACAAATATTTATCCAAAATACTAATCTATTGTTCATGCTTCAACGCCGGCCGAACCTAATTTCATCAACTTTTACACCTTCTCCCGTTACAAATTGCGCCCACACGATAAAGTGTGAAGACGACCCCACGACGACCAAACACGAAAACGTCCAGTCCATTGTTATTAACTCAAAATCTTCAGCTATAAAGGTCATTAATGGCATGGTGTGTGCCTCAGGCTACCATGGAAAAACATACCAAACTCCCATCAACTTATAAGAAAAGAAGCTTTTATTTAGGTGAGGCCATTATTTTGAGGGGACGAGGAACGAGATACCTTCTTTCTCTTTCCTCTGTCCATATTATCTTCTCGACTTCGTTGCATTCGTGCAGGCATGAAGATGAAAGTCGCGTGCCTAACGTTTTCATTTTCAACCATCTTCTGGTATTTTTCCAATGAGCCATCCCGTAAAAGCGATAATTCCAAGGTTACTTCACTTATGGGCTTTGGAAGCATAGTTGAGTTGAGGATGAAAATCAAAGGTATGGAAGACTGGTTGCTATCGACGACGACGATGATGATTGATTGTCTTCAGTCGTGTTGCTGATGATGATCTTCAGTGAATAATCAGAGCAGCAGTTTATGATATAATTAGGCTACCTTTTGTTATAATCATGTCAAGAGTTTTGTTGTGGTCTAGCATAAGCCTTTAATGGGCTTGTGATGGAAATCTCGTCAAAAGAAAGTTAGAGGTTTGACGACAGGTTGACACGGTATGTTTATTTTTACAACTTAATTGAATGAACATAAATATAAAAACCACTAAAAAAAAGGTAAAAAAAAAAAAAAGTAAAAGCGAATCTGCCAATCTTGAATGACAAAATAGTAATCAAAAAAATATAAACCACCTTATAGAGCTTGTTGCACTGCCAATCCCAGATTATACTCGTACCTACCTTTAATAGAAGCAACATGTGGATTGGCCGCGTTCGGGGGGCAAGCCAAACCTATCCGGATAGGTTTGTGTTGTTGTAATCCCTTGTTGAAAAACTTCTGATGTCAGCTAATGCAACAACAACTCAAGGTATCTGAAAATTTTTGGGATAGGTGGATAGCCTATCTCACTACCACCCGAACGCAAGCATTTGGTTTTTCATGAGTGCATTGGAGCAGAAAAAGAGCCGATCGGATTCTGTGGTTATAAGATTGAGTTTGTCATTTTATAGCTTTTCGGGTACTTAGCCATGGGAATCGTTTGTATACATATTCCACAGTTTACAAAAAAAAAAAAAAAAAAAAAAAAAAAAAAAAAAAAAAAAAAAAAAAAAAAAAAAAAAAACTTGTAGGAGATGTGTCAATTTCTTGACAAAGTTATAGGTAACCCCGAAAACTCACAACAAACACATTTGTAAGTGTGGAAAAAGTGGACAGAAATTTTTCTTTTTTTCAATTTTGATGACGGTTTCACAATGTTTATGAACCATACTGATGCCGTGTTACTGAAATTGACGTATCTCACATTGTCGATTTTTTCACTTCAGGCCAAATTTGAAGTCCTTGGGATGGTTTTTATTGACAAATAAAGCTGTATATTGCTTTTTGAGCAGTTAACCAATCGAAACACATCTTTTTTTTTATTAATCTTGCTTTTATAACCACATATTAAAAAATAGACAAAAAAAACTCCGGTAATCATTAAAAAAAATGTAAATACGTTATTTTCAGATAACACTGCAGCACACAATTTGTTCTTTTAATTGGTTTGTATGACTTTGATCATTCGGTACGGGAAAACGATTCAATGGATTGATTTGAAATTTTACAGATGTACTGGTGGTCTATAGCTCTTTAAAATGTCTTACCAAATTAATTCCTGCAATCAATATTTGTAAAGCAATGAAAGATTTACTAAAAGTCTAAAAGTCGTTATTTTACCTTTTATTAAACCTTACGTTGAGTGGCTACAAAGAAAATAATCGTACTAAAGTCTTAAAATGATCTTGTAGTAAATTAATTCCAGTTTGCAAAACTTCCCTTAAATTTTCCGTGTCGGCCGGCATTCCTTGCTGGGATATTGGTAGCCAAAGTCAAAAGTCTCTTTTTTCATTCAAAGCCAGATATTCTTCTTGAAAAAAATTGTGGAGTGCCGAAAAAAGGCGACATTAAAGCTAAATAAAAAAGTTATTAAATCAATACATTTATCTGGCTTAAAAAAAAAAAAGGACACTGTTTGAAAAAAATAAAAAAATTAAATTTTTCTGCTCGTGCTATTTCTTATGATTGTGGAATAACCGTACCCTTAAAAAAAAATTATTTGTTAGAGATTTTCGGTACTAAAAACATAAAGCTTTAGAATGATTTTTGCTTCATCTCAATACGATCACTTTCCACGGAGATATAGTTCTTCAAAAAACACTTAAAAAATGTGAATTTTATTTTGTTCCCCTAATTTGTTTGACTAGTGTATATCAACAAGCTTCTCACTACATTTTCTCAATATTAAAAGATAAAAGAAACAGAATTGCTTAGTGTTGCACTTTCAAGTTAAGACAAAAATAAAATAATTAATGACAACGATCCGCATCTCGACACAGCAGAGTGCGAATATGAATCTGAGAGACGTTTTGAGTGACGATTAATCCCAATAATATTTGGAACTTAATGATCTATTGCATGTGGTCTTAATATTTTAACAGATTAATTGAAATTCTAATTTCCATTCAATTTTTTATTGCCTATTTTGAAAAAAATTAATTTGTTGAAAAAATACACTTAAAATTATTAACAAAATTTGTACAACCAAAAAAAGAAAATTTAAATAAATCGAATAAAAAACTACGTTTATGCGTCTATTGAGTGTTTAAAAAGAGCCAAAGGTAGAAGGTTAATTAAAAAAAAAAAGTATTAAGAAAAAGTAAGAATTGAAAATTTAGGCGAGAAAAAGCGGAAATTCGTGACAACAATAAATTGCATACTTTCTGAATAGCTTCTGAATGAATGGCTATTTTTTTTGTTCGAACGGTCTTTCTACGTTGACAATTTATACCAATCAGTTACCTTCTGTAACACCCCTATACTAACATACATCATCATCATATTATAAAACGGCAAACGTGTTTTTTGTGGTACAATTTACGCCGTCTACAAAAGCCGAAAGCATATAAATTATATATCATTGAAAAGGTTCTTTTGCCCAGAAGTTCACAATGCAAACATTTATTAAATAATTGCATCACAAAAGACAAAAAACAATAAAAGAAAATTGCATAATAAGTGCGAGCGAGACGGAGCGAACAAATTACTCGCACTTATTATGCAACTTTCTTTTGTTTTTTAGTTTTTGTGGTGCAATTTTTTAATAAATTTTTCCATTCTGTGCAATAAAACCTTTTAAACGATATATAATTTCGGCTTTAAGACCGCGTATATTGTACCACAAAATTAAAACTTAAAATAAAATTCGCGACACGACACACGACCGACAAAATAATAACACTTTAAAATTCACGATGTGACGTTTCGATTTTCTCCACATAAAAAACCAACAAACCAACCAGTTTTCCAGCACTACTGGAAAGATTATTGGAATATCAGTTGGCAGCGTTCAGAAAATAATAATAGTGAAATGCAATGAAATTAAGGGTGGGACACAAGTCTGCCGGGGCACATTGAATTTTCTTGGGATGATCTGTTAGTACCTGTTTACATTGGATTTTTAGTGAATGGCGCAACCAGTGAGACGAGTAGAGTATGTGTGAAAAAGAGAAGGGTAGATTGCACCAGTTTCAATAAATATTCTCGGATTAAGCATGATGATTTTTTTGTGTGAGTGAGAGACACATGGATTTTAAGGGTGGACTGTGTGAGATGGGGAAGGGAATATTGTTATGAAAGGATTTTTTTTTTATAATGCAAACACGGGGAACATAGTAATGAATGAGAACGCGCTTCATTAAAAATCCAATGTAAACAGGCACTTAAGGTAAAGAACTCCTGTAGGCACAATTTTCGCGAGGAGCAAGAACATAGAAATTTTCAAAATATTTTGAAAACCAAACAAAATTCTTGTCAAGCAGTTGATTTTGCGTTTCAATGATCAAGCCATGCTGTCAAACATGCTAATCCATTGGAAACCCCCCTATTGGAAGGAAGTGAAAGAGAGAGAATATTTGTAAAAGAAAATGGGGTGGTTGTTCATTGTCCACGGATGAAGAAAAAAAAAACTACAACCACAAAACAATTCAATATTATTATGCAGGTGTTTGAATAGGTAAAAGTGGGAGCGAGACAGAATACAAATTGAGTGGAGTTGAGTTGGCTGTTGGCAGCGTCGCATTGGTAAAATCGTCGTGTATAACAAAAAAAATACAATTATGTAGTTGGGTATTGTCGGTTCGGTCAAGGTCTTTTTAAGTTTTAATAGGCGTAAATTTACGAAAAATGATGTATGTAAATTCATACAGAGTACTTTATAGATTTTTAGCTTCAGTCGAAGCAAAGCAATTAGAAGATTATTATGTATATAATTGGCACTCGAAATTCGAGGGCTGGACGTTCTAGTACATGGAGTAGGCCGATACAACATTCGCCGGGATCCGATATTTTCAAATATATTTTTTGGTAAAAAATGTGAAGTATTTTTAAGAAAATAAATTTGGCCTTAAACATAAAATGATCTTAATTACGTGTTTTTGTGAAAAAAAAAATAATACAAACGTCAAAAAACAACCTAAAAATGCATGGGTGCATGGGTAAAAAGTCCTAACTGCTCTTGTATAAATACAGAAAAAATTCAAGAATCTGTTAAGCAGATCCAGAAACTAACAACACTCCTTGAAGAGTGAAGCTAAGATTCTCTAAAAAATATCAAAACTGCGAAAATGTAAGGGACTGTAAAATTATAGTAGCTATGTTATTTAACAACTATATAATGATAGAACCTAATGTGGATGGCACGCTCGAAGCAATGTTTGACTTTCATTCTGTTGCTCAATTTGCTGAAGTGTGAATTTCTGTCCACAGACTTTTCTTAGGAACAATTTAGGACTGCAATTTACACTTGAGTTGAAATCGCGTTAAATTTAATCTGAAGATTAATTTTTGACAATAGTGAGGTGTTATCGTTGCCGAAGTGGCATGATCGTGCTTTTTTGACACGATAATTTCCTCGTGGCACGAAAATGACAAATGACACGTTTTTTTATTTCCATTAATTTACTTAAAATGAATCAAATTTCAACAAATGATGAATGAAGAAATAATGAAAACTGGTCCAAATTCCGTAAAAAGTGGACAGAAACACATATTTGTTGACAATGCACAAAAGAACAAATGATATTTCCTTTGAATTTTATGTTGTATTGCACCCCGTAATAAAATTGATTAAAGTTTTTCTAACAAAATAGAAGAATTAGTGATTGTTTCACATAGCACGAAAATTGGCACGTTTTTTCGGAAAACATGGCACGTTAATTTTATTTCGCGCGGCAACGCTGAGGTGAATCTGTATGTAGAAATGTCTAAATTTAATCTCGGATAAAATTTAATCGAAATTTTAAATCACGGCCTTAGTAATTCTCAAACTTTCACAGCAAGGGCACGTACCTTATATTTTGATAAATTTTAAATGTAAACAGTTTCGAATTGATGTGTTGGTTGTCGTGTTCATAAAAGTCTTGTTGCTAATTCTAGGTAATCAATGTTTGAAGAAGAAATTAGTTGATTTGTGAAGAAATACAAAGTGATCCTTAAAGATTTCACCCTTAATTCATAAGAAACGATGTCATCTTATTCCTTCATAATTTGCATACATTTATGTGTCTGTTGGAGTAGGTTTTGCTTAATTTGAACAAAATGCTTGTGAAATTATTTGCCATGGAATGTACTTTTGATAGGAGTTGGATGGATTAAGTGTTGTTGCCAATTCTCTACCGAATGTCTGTCTGTAGGTATTTGGTTGATGTCGATGTCATTGCATGTCACGGAAGGATAAACTGGGCCTTTTTGTTAATTGTTTTTTTTTTTTTTTTCATTCATTTTTTTTTTTTTTTTGTGAAGGATGGATACGCACCTGAGCTCCTGAGTATTATGATGTATCCATTCCATCACTGATGGGCACAAAAGTATTTGTATATTTAGAGCAAATTAATTTATTCGAATGCATGAACCTCGGATGCATGATGGCAAAATGTTTCAATTAATTTTATTTGCATTTATGTTGACACTTCTTGTTTCGAAAATAAACGACTACAAACGACAAATTCACCAAACATTTCTCTGATCTGAAGTTCCATGATGTGATGTTTTGTGCTGAGCAATGTGAATTAATTTTAATGGTATATTTGACGATATGGGATTTTGTGTGATTTTTGGACCAACACAAATATACAGAATGTTCGATATTGTATATCAACGGCTGAAATGTTTTCATACTGTATAAAGTTCTACTACCTGCCTATAGCCATTATATATTTTGTATTTATTATAATAATATTTTTGTGGTGATAATCTTTTAAGTTGTTATTTGAGGTTTTGGTGTTTACATCGGAAAGATTGGTTATGTGACAAATCATAGCAAATTTTGATTATATTATAATTGAATGTAAAGACGCATTTCTAAAACTATATTGAATTTTGTAGTTGAATGAGTTGAATAAAATTTAAGCTAGTATGTAGTAGGTATACCTATAGTAAGTATCAGAACCACAAGTAAAAATATAATTTGATTTAAAGGATTTATAAAATACTTTTGACATTTGAATCAGAGGTGTTTTCTATTGAGAAAACAGAGCAATAATATGCAGCAAAAATATTTTGTATTTGCTTTCACCAACTCTAAAATTATGTAATAGCCCAGGAAAATTTAACAAAAAAAAGGCAAAACTGCGAAAAAATTCCGACAAAGCCGAATTTTAGTGGAGATGTTTATTTTTGTACCTTAAGCATTTTCCAAAAAGTACCTTAAATTTGGACCGGGGTTAAAATTTTTACGGGGGGTTATAACCAACAATATCACTCGGTGTTGAATTATTTTTCATTAATTTTCACTTCAGTAATAATTCAAAATAGAGCAGTATGGTTGGCTTTCGAAGCTTAACTTTCGTCCTAGTAATCGGATCTTCAAGGTTAGAGTCTTTAAATTAAGCCAAAATATCAGGCTACATTCTTGAATACAAATTTTTGAGGAGGGGTAACAAATTTCGCACGAGAGAGGTGTTTGAAACCGCCATCAATGTGATTTTCGATTTTTAAAATGCAAAAGTTGATGCAAAATTTTACAATTTTAAGAACTTATCTTTGACAAAGATATTTCACCAACCCTCCTCTACAAAGTTGTCATAGGTTTTGATGGAGTAAGTTCCACAGGAGAGGCAGGAGGGGTGTCTTAAAGCTAAACACACTATTGAATCCCATTACATGCAGGTGAAATTTGACAAGCTATAACTTAAAGATCGTCAATAATTTTTTTTTCAATAAATCCAGTACACTATAAAGTTTGTGCTCGTTTTTCTCAAAACCTATTGATTGTACGAAAAAAAGTGTCATAACATTTTTAATGTAAAATTACATAAGCTACAACTTTTGCCTTCACCTTTTTTTAAAAACACTGATAGTTTTTGAGAAATTAGCGAAAAACTGAAATTCAACCCCTGTCCCCCCCCCGTAAAAATTTTAGCCCCGTTCCAAATTTAGGGTACTCTTTGGAAAATGCTTAAGGTACAAAAATAAACATCTCCGCCAAAATTCAGCTTTGTCGGAATTTTTTCGTAGTGAAAGTCTAATTTTCCTGGGCTAATAAACAATTGAGAGAAAATACTCTAAAGGTGATATTACATTGTCATTGTATATATGGCAAATGCTAGTCATATAAAATATGACACAATATTTGTATATATGACAAGTATTAATAGTCTATGCCATATATTTATGCCATATAATGCTCACAAGCTTTTTCTGTCAATTTTAGTTTACAAATATGAAACAGTTGCTACGAAAAATAAAATATTTAAAAAAATACGATATATTTGACCAATCACGTTTCATTAAATCATATATTTTTTTTTAAAATCAAAATAGTTCATGATTGTCATATATATGGAGTCTTATATATTTTGTCATATAAATATGACTATCACACTTATATGACATTTTTGAGCCATATTTATTTGGCAAACTTGCCATATATATATGACAATGTAATATCACCTTAAGCAGATATGTTTGTCTACATTATGACAATGGACATGTTTTCTTTTCTTAATACATATTTCTTTTCATTTTGAACCAAAATTCAAGTTCTCAAATTATTTTTCAGCATTATTATACCGAAAAAATGTTAAAAAAGTCAATGTTCTGAAAATATTAAATATAAATTTGGTGGGACAGCAGCCCATTCCTGTGTGCGTGTCTGTAGAATGGAGGGGACCTACAGTTTATTACCGAATCCGTAGGGCTAATGTGAGTGGCACTTTTCTTTGGCAAGAGATACTCTTGGGGGTTTTGTCAGTTCCTCGCAAGAGGCGGTAGCCCGAAAATCAAAAACTTAAGGTGGAAGCGGCTGGTATTGAACCTAGACCTCTGACGTGACAGTCCAACGCACTAACCATTACGCCACGGGCTACTATACTACACATGTGAACTTACCTTGACCATAGTCTACGAACAAACCCTTTCCTGAATCATTTATCGCTGAAACCCTTTTAATTTATCACATGAATTATTTGAGAAAGAATAACTTTTTCTATGTTTTCTTATCATAATCTTCTGAAAGTTGTCCATTTTATGTATAAATAATTAATTTTTGTTTGCTTTTTATTTGTAGCAAAATATCTTTTATTTGTGTTCTTTTTTCTGACAGCTGTACCGGTTAAATATAAAAAAGGCTACTGCGGATGCGTTTTTTTGGAAATTTCTCACTGTACTTTATATAAAATCCCAGAAAAAACACGGCTAATGTCATTATACATAAATGCAAAAAAGAGTTGGCCCAAGAACACTCCCTTGAGGAACTGTATTGTCTATAGACTAAAAAATCAAATTCTTTAATTTTTGGCTAGCATTCAACATCTGCACATCCATTTTCGAATCATAGAAAATAGAGACATTTTTCATCCGCTAAATTATTTCTTCAGATATTTGATCTCCCAAATTTAATCTTTTTAACATTTTACCCAGCAATGTGCGCATAAGCTTTCTAACATCAAAAAATTAACAGCAATACTTTTTCTTCTATCTGAACCATTTTACATTACAAAGCACCCTTGATTCCAAATTGTAGAATTCTGGTTATTATTAAATGACGGATTTATAATGACAGCAATGTCAACGATGTATATTCCGCAATTGGTCACGTTAGTACCTCAATATCATTGGTTATTTCTTTACGGAAACTCTTTTACAGTGCACACATAAACCTGATAGGTATAAACAAATATTACGATTACGAATTACCTATTCTTATAAACATCAGGAGCAAAAAAAAATAGTATCATAATATTTATAACGAATTTTGATACCTCTCTTGACTCAAACTGTACACTCTGCGTGGTCAATGTAACATTCCTCGCGTGAGTGAATGAATGCTAACGGAATGATGAATGAGCACATATTAAGTTTCAATATCTTACCGAGTTATGTTTTAACTCTTGCATAACATTCTTCTTCTTCCTCTTCATCGCTTCGATCGTCGTGTTAGTCGTCTCAATTGCAAACAGTGTAGTGTAACTTAGGTGTAAAGTGAATGCACTCTTAGAATGTGGTGCACTATGTTAGCGTGCTTGGAGCACATTTTATTTAGCTTTCGATTAAATTTTATTGATAAATTTAACGTCATGTTTTAAAAGCAAAACATATTATTTGAAATGATATTCTGCTTCGTTGATTTTTAGATAACATAACTGTTTAGATGTGTTTTGTGAAAAGATTTATGGTGTTTCTCTAATAAATGATATTTGAAATTTTCACCCTAAAAAATTTCTGGTCCATAAACTGTGCCCAAACTACGTCTGGGACCATTAGCGCAGTTACCTAATGTATCCAAATAAACCAAATATATCTTCTATATATGAACATATCTAACAAAAAAGTAAAAGAAAACTGAAAGTGAAGAGTTTTTTATTTTCTAATTAAATTTTTTTTTCTTATCGCATAAGAGAAAATGGCATCAATCATGTAACGTATGGTCGAGAGTGTGACGAAATAACTAGAATTGCATAGATTAAAGAAGAGACCATAAACAAGTGGTTTCCCACATTTCATTACTGGTCAAACACGACTGCTTTGATTTTGATCTTTACTTTACTTTGATTTTGATCTTTACTTTCATAACGTCTTGAAATTAATGAATACCTTACCTGAAGGCAGCGATGAAACCAACTTTTTGTTTTGTAGTATTTGTTTGTTTTATATAAAAAGTCCTTCTTTGACATGTTTCTCCGTTTTTTTTTTAGTCAGTAACCATTAAATAAAAAATTTCTCTCACAATTTCGATTTGTTTCGATATTACTTTTCTTAAAATATTTGATATTAAACCAACATAAACTTAGAACTTCCTTTTTCAACATTTATATTTTTGGTGTGATTACATTTAACACGACGCACAGTTGAAAATGGTAAAATAACATATCATAAATGCTTTTTACTAAAGTCGTTACTGACAGAGTACATTTTAATCATCTTATTATAAAACGGCAAACGGTAAATTTTTCTATTCTGCACTTCTGTGTAATAAAACGATTTATAATTTATATGCCTTCGGCATTAAGACTGCGTAAATTTTACCACAAAATTAAAACTTTAAATACGCGACACGACCGAACACTTTAAAATTCACGATTTGACGTTTCGATTTTTTCCACATAAAAACATCAAACAACCAACCAGTTTTCCAGAACTACTGGAAAGATTGTTGGAATATCAGTTGGCAGCGTTCAGAAAATAATAACAATGAAATGCAATGAAATTAAGGGTGGGACACAAGTCTGCCGGGGCACATTGAATTTTCTTGGGATGATCTGTTAGTACCTGTTTACATTGGATTTTTAGTGAATGGCGCAACCAGTGAGACGGGTAGAGTATGTGTGAAAAAGAGAAGGGTAGATTGCACCAGTTTCAATAAATATTCTCGGATTAAGCATGAAGATTTTTTTGTGTGAGTGAGAGATACATGGATTTTAAGGGTGGACTGTGTGAGATAGGGAAGGGAAGATTGTTATGAAAGGATTTTTTCTTTATAATGCAAACACGGGGAACATAGTAATGAATGAGAACGCGCTTCATTAAAAATCCAATGTAAACAGGCACTTAAGGTAAAGAACTCCTGTAGGCACAATTTTCGCGAGGAGGAAGAACATAGAAATTTTCAAAATCATCATCATCATCATCATCATCATATTATAAAACGGCAAACACTAATTTTGTGGTACAATTTACGCGGTCTAGAAAAGCCGAAGGCATATAAATTATACATCGTTGGAAAGGTTTTGTGCCACAGAAGTGCACAAAATATAAATTAATTTCGTATTAAGAGGGAGCGAGAAGCGAGCGAGAGAGAATATTTGTAAAAACACAAAATGAGGTGGTTGTTCATCGTCCACGGATGAACTTCAGCGGAGAATTATCACCAAATACTTACACAAAAGAGAAAAAAAAAAAAACAACCACGAAACAATGCAACATAATTATTGTGCATTTGTTTGGTTTGGAGGTGGGAGCGAGATAGAATAGAGTCATAGTGGGGTTTGCAGCTTGCACCGTCGCATTAGTATAAAAACCGTCGGTCGTGTATAAGAAAAACAAAAATACATTTGTTTGGGTATTGCAGTTTCGGTCAAGGTCGTATTACAGGTTTTAATAGGCGTAAATTCACGCAAAATGATGTGAATTTATATAAGGCAGGTAGGTACTTTGTAGACTTTTAACTTGAGTCAAATTTTCTGTCAATTAGAAGATAATGTAATTGGCACTCGAATTTCGAGGGCTGGACGTACTAGTTTTATTGAAAAGCTAAATAGTCAAAGAAAAAAATTTTGAAGCCCTTAAGTTTGTTATTTTTTTTGTATGTTCGTTCAATTCAAACCCATCGGTTCATCACATTAAAAGTTAATCTTATATTAATATTATAAATGTGAAAATTTGTTTGTCTGTCTGTTTCTTCCTCTTAATCTTTGAAAATACCTAATTGATTGTAGTGAAAATTGGTAGAACGAGAGCTTAGAACATAACGATGGACATCATAGGCTACTTTTGTTTTCAAAATCTACAGTAGTTTACTAAAAAATAGTTAAAACATATAAAAAAGTGAAATGTTTGAAATGTCAGATATTTCAAATATAAAAATATCAAAAAAATAAAGACAAAAGTATTTTACAATCATAAAGTTATTTAAACAATGCGAAGCAAGGCGAGCACAGGCCTCAGGTATCTGAAAAATTTTCTACTTAGAAATCTGTGCCTCCTCTACGCTCTGCTGAGTCCCCTTAAAATATTTAAAAAGCAACTATCCATTTTTTTTTTTGACTCAAAAATCTATGAAAGTTATCTTTACTAATTTCACTAATTTCAATATCACTAACGAGAATATTTTAAAATAAGAACTAGTCAAAGGTTTCTAGACAAGAGTGAAAGAATCTTAAAGTTTTTGTTGCTTTTACTATAATATTCTAGTAAAAGCTATTTTTAATTACATGAATTGAAGGTTAAGCTAGAAAAACAAGCTAAAGCTAATGGAATCTAGCCTAAGTTATTTTAAAATAGCTCTTACTAAATTATATGTTTCACTAGCTAGTTTAAGCTTATTTTTATTCACGCAAAACCTAGTTTTTAGTTTAAAATCTAATTATTAGCTTTAGACTCATTATTTTTCTACAATTTTGAAGTGAAATTTTGAAGTTAAAAATGAAATAAATTACAGTTTTGAAGTTTTGATACATATATTTTTTTTATTTTACAATTTTGTTTTATATTTTCCACTGTGCGACGCACGAATCAATCAAAACTATCGATACATTTATATGAAAGTAAAATTAAACACATTTGTTTATAAAATTTTTCAACAACTTTCACTTGTCAATGTAGCCAACAAAATTTCCTTCGTCATTATTCACCACCATGACCACATCCTAATTGTATGTGTGATGTCTTCAAATTGCATAGATCCTAACGCAGTTCACATTTTGTATTAACGGTCGCACAAAAACAGAACTGCAGTAGTCTCCGAGTATTTCGAAATCACAACCAATTTACAAATTTACACACCAACATGGACCGACCATTCTCTTTTATTATTCTCCATCCACATGTCCATGTCCATGTCCATCTTCTATAAGCACTCTCCTAGAAGAAGTTTTAAATCTGCAACTGGTTATGAACGTGTAAAGTTTGTTGACTTCCATGACAATACTACTTTTCCAGCTGTATCTCGCATGGCTTAGTTAATTTTAATTATCGACTATCTAATAGGCTCAATTGCTATTGCCGTATAGCACTGTGGATTGAAATCTTTTGTATGGCGAATTTCCACGAGTCAGCATTGTCGATAACGCGCGCCGCCGGCCGTCAGTCAGTGCACCTATCTTCTGTCCAGTCCAGGTGCATAATTTAATTTTTGCAAGTGGACGCGAAAATTATTGCTATTCGATTTAGATCGGATAATCAAACTTGTCACGGTATAGATTTTGTGGAACTGCTTATATGAGGAAACTGAATTCATATTGAGTGCAGAGGGAATGTTGCAAGTTTAATGGAATCTTTGTTTGTTTTTTTTTTTTTTTGTTTTGCTGTAAAGAAAGGAGACTTGAATGTTTTTAATTAATTTTAAGCTGTCAAAAAATGAAAGTAACTCTCTAATCTTAATTAAACTCGCGATATTGAAGCAAAATAAGTATGTATTTTTGTATATAAAGAATATTATTTTTGTTTCTCTTTTTCAACTACAAATATGTACCTACGTTTTACAGAACGCCGTTCATCAGAAATGTTTATTAAAATTCAAGGTTTTAGTGTGTATTTGGGCTTCTAATTTTATTAAATGAATTTAAAGACGTTATTAGGACTACTTATGAGCATATAATATACTTTAAAAGGGAATTTTCCAGGCGGTTTTATATGCTAAACAAACATACTGGTTTTACGTGCCTGTCTGAACTCTGGTTTTACGCTTTCTAATCCAGTAACTATATATATATCAGACCTTGCGCTAGATCCGGAAATTCTTATTCTTAGCTGAGTTGTTTATGATATTGGTCTAATGAAAAACCCAAGTTTTCAAACTCGAGCACCGAACATAACGAAATTTTCGCGCTTTTTCCAGTTATTGGCGATTTTAACCCTAAAGGACTAGTTTCTCGACTATAACTTCTCTCTAAGTTACAGAATTTATATTTTCTGTAACGGTTTTTTAACATTTATATGGAAGGTACCGTTAATTTTGACTTTAAGAAAAATGTTTGTTCAAAATATTTTAGATAATTCCAAAAAAAACCGCTTGTTAACAAGTTTCACGAAAATCAACCAAACCGTTTTCGAAATATTTGGTTTTCAAAAAAAAATAATTGAAACTTTTTTTAAACTATGTAAATTTTTTAGAAGATTCTCCATAAAAAAAATTATCAGAATCAGTCTATTCCTTTTCGAGAAAAACGAAAACAAAAAAAAAAAATGATCCTATGAGAGGTACCACTTAAAAACACTTTTTGGAAATTTAATTTTTACAAAAAGGTAGCATATACCTAATAAAATTTATTGATTTTTTTTTAGAAAAATCTGTCGAGCCATTTTTGAGAAAAATAAGATTTTCCAAAAATGCTAAAAAAAATTATATGGAAGATACCGTTATTTTTGGTCCTAAAAAGAAAATGAAAAAAACTTGTCGGGGGAATGTTCCAAAAACACTTTATACCAAGTTTAATTAAAATCGGACCATGGGTTTAGGGTAGAGGCGAGTCCACAGACAGACAGACAGACGGACGGAATTGCGAGACCCACTTTTTTCGTCTTCCCTATCATCGTAATGTCGAGTTCAATTTTTTTTTTTACGAATCCAAAACTTGCCATATACATAGTACCTATTTATCACAAGTAAAAATGGAAAAATTAAATAATAAAAACAATTCTTAGTAGTTCGTAGCATGGTTAGTGTGTTGGACTGCCACATGATAGGTCTGGGTTCGATTCCCAGCCTAGCCGACTAACAAAAATGTTTTCAGGGCTGTTGCCTCTTGCGAGGAAGTGACAAATACTCCAAGAGTATCTCCTGTCATTGAAAAGTGTCACTTACCTTAGCCGTTTAAATTTAGCAATAAACTGTAGGTCCCCGCCATTCCTGCAAACACGCACACAGGAATAGTTGAGAGTTGTGAGTCACTAGGTCCTGTTTTTTCATGCGCTGTTGTGCCACCGAATTTATTTACTTATTTATTTATGTATTTAGAAACAAATTTAAATTTTAAAAATCCTCAAGTTACGTTCAAGTGAATAAAATAGGCCTAAGAGCATTTAAATGAGCGATTGTATCTCTAGCCTCTATTGGATATAGTAAAACTTAGTATCACTTATAGCCCAGGAAAATTAGATTTTCACTGCGAAAAAAATTCCGACAAAGCTGAATTTTGGTGGAGATGTTTGTTTGTGTAACTTAAGCATTTTCCAAAAAGTACCCTAAATTTGGACCGGGGCTAAAATTTTTACGGGGGGTTAAAGGGGTTGAATTCCAGTTCTTCGCTAATTTCTCAAAAACTATCAGTGTTTTTAAAAAAAATGTGAAGGCAAAAGTTGTAGCTTATGTAATTTTACATTAAAAATGTTATGACACTTTTTTTCGTACAATCAATAGGTTTTGAGAAAAACGTGCACAAACTTTATAGCAGACCTGTGTAATTTAAGCATAAGTACAATTACAAGTACAATTACCATGTACTTTAATATTTTAAGTACAAGTACAATTCCATGGTAATTGTACTTAAATTTTCTAAGTACCAGTACCGGTACTTGTACTGGTAATTATAATTCCTCACAAGTATTTAAAAATTTGGTATTGATTACTTTGGTACTTAAATGAGTTGTACTTAAATACTTTTTAATTCCTTAAGTACTTATAATTACTTTTAATTACTTCTAATTCCTTTAGTATTTCTAGTTTTCTACTTTCTAGTTCCTTTTTAAGTATCTAAGTCTTAAAGATTTTTGTTCTAAAACACTTTTATTTTAATGCATACCGTGCATAATCTTTATTATAATTACGTACATAATATAAGTTGTTAATTAATCGAATCAGCATTGTTTTTTATATATACAGGGTGTCCCGAAACTCAACGTCAAGCGGGTACCGGGTGATAAGGCAGGTTTTGCCCGTTCTTTGAAAAGTATGAAAAAATAATCCATCTCGCTTGGTTTGGTAGTTATAGCAATATTAAGAAAAATAATGAAAATCGATACCCTACCTCACATTTTTATATACAGTGGTCACAAATTTTAAATTTTGCTGTGTCTTCTTTTTTTACGTAATTTTTAATAACCATGCTATTTATCGCAATCACAAATCCAAGAATAAATTTGGTCAGTTTCGTAAGAAAAATTAAGTTTGACTGAGTCATTGTTCAAAAAAAATTTTTAAGCTAACTTTGACACTTCATATTTTCAAAAAAATGTACCAGACTACCCTCAGCAAGTTATTTAAAAAACTGACCCGTTTCATCTAGATTTCAAAATGGTACAACACTTGCTACTTATTTACTCGTAAAAAATTCGAATGCTGTTTTATTTGCAAAAGGACCTCAGTTCACTTTATATCACTTTTACGTAAATAATGCTTTTTTGTGCTCAAAAATCGGTTTTACCGTGGTGTATATGTAAGATAAACAGAGGCACTTGCAGTACATTAGAGTGGGACAACATTACACATGGTAGGTACGCTACGATCTACGTTCTGTGGGCTAATTTCCTGCTTTTACTAGCAACTTCTCGTAATTGTGCGCCTTTGTGTTACCCTGAACTCGATTTAATTCGTACTAATAGCCTTTCTTGAATAGCGTATTTGTACATGGCTCAAGAATATGAGAACATCAATACTATCTTATTGAGTTACATTAGCCTGGCATTTTGTTCAGGACTAAATGTTTTTTATTTATGGGAGGGATAGGTGTTAGTGTAAAAAGAAATTTTCGGGGCTAAAAGCTTCTCCCTCTTTTGGGCGCCATTTTGGAAAATAGGGTGTTAAAAGTTTTTTGCTATATCTTGAGAACCATGCGTCTTACAAAAAAAATTTTGCACATTTTTGTATAAAATTGAATTCTGTACAATAAATGTTAAGGCACTTATTATAGTTAAATTGAAAACAAAAAAGGTTAAAACTAAAAACAGACGAAAGTTTTAAGAAAAATATCATTAAAGGGATTTAAATGCCAGGTTACTATGTAACTTTCAATGGACTTATATGGATGTTTTCATATTCTTGAGCCATGAACAAATACGCTATTTGCGAAAAGGTTTTATCACGAACTACCAGGTAATAACTAACGTAATTTTCACAACACTAATCGAGTTCAGGGTAACACAAAGGCGCACAATTACGAGAAGTTGCTAGTAAAAGCAGGAAATTAGCCCACAGAACGTAGATCGTAGCGTACCTACCATGTGTAATGTTGTCCCACTCTAATGTACTGCAAGTGCCTCTGTTTATCTTACATATACACCACGGTAAAACCGATTTTTGAGCACAAAAAAGCATTATTTACGTAAAAGTGATATAAAGTGAACTGAGGTCCTTTTGCAAATAAAACAGCATTCGAATTTTTTACGAGTAAATAAGTAGCAAGTGTTGTACCATTTTGAAATCTAGATGAAACGGGTCAGTTTTTTAAATAACTTGCTGAGGGTAGTCTGGTACATTTTTTTGAAAATATGAAGTGTCAAAGTTAGCTTAAAAATTTTTTTTGAACAATGACTCAGTCAAACTTAATTTTTCTTACGAAACTGACCAAATTTATTCTTGGATTTGTGATTGCGATAAATAGCATGGTTATTAAAAATTACGTAAAAAAAGAAGACACAGCAAAATTTAAAATTTGTGACCACTGTATATAAAAATGTGAGGTAGGGTATCGATTTTCATTATTTTTCTTAATATTGCTATAACTACCAAACCAAGCGAGATGGATTATTTTTTCATACTTTTCAAAGAACGGGCAAAACCTGCCTTATCACCCGGTACCCGCTTGACGTTGAGTTTCGGGACACCCTGTGTATATAAAAAACAATGCTGATTCGATTAATTAACAACTTATATTATGTACGTAATTATAATAAAGATTATGCACGGTATGCATTAAAATAAAAGTGTTTTAGAACAAAAATCTTTAAGACTTAGATACTTAAAAAGGAACTAGAAAGTATAAAACTAGAAATACTAAAGGAATTAGAAGTAATTAAAAGTAATTATAAGTACTTAAGGAATTAAAAAGTATTTAAGTACAACTCATTTAAGTACCAAAGTAATCAATACCAAATTTTTAAATACTTGTGAGGAATTATAATTACAAGTACAAGTACCGGTACTTATACTTAGAATTTTTAAGTACAAATACCATGGAATTGTACTTGTACTTAGAAATTTAAAGTACATGGTAATTGTACTTAAGTTGTATTTAAGTCCCAATATATTTAATTATTTTACAGGTCTGCTTTATAGTGTACTGGATTTATTGAAAAAAATGTATTGACGTTGCATGTTTTAACGGGCAAATATTTTTTTATGGTATGTTTGGGAACATCTCTACATTATAAAAAAAAATTGTCGGGGTAATAGGGGCTATAGGAAAAAGCAGCCATATTGAAACAGCTCGCCATTTTGTTTTCATTTGACAACTCGCATAGATTTTTTTCTGTAACAAAATGGACAATGAAAAACTTTTAGAGAATCAAAATACCTACAAAATGAGGTATTAACGATCTCTGGGACTTTTTTCATCTTTAAGTTATAGCTTGTCAAAGTTCACCTGCATGAACCCCATGTTCAATAGTGTGTTTAGCTTTAAGACACCCCTCCTGCCTCTCCTGTGGCACTTACACCATCAAAACCTATTACAACTTTATAGAGGAGGGTTGGTGAAATATCTTTGTCGAAGATAATTTCTTAAAATTGTAAAATTTTTCATCAACTTTTGCATTTTAAAAATCGAAAATCACATTGATGGCGGTTTCAAACACCCCTCTCGTGCGAAATTCGTTACCCCTCCTCAAAAATTTGTACTCAAGAATGTAGCCTGATATTTTGGTTTAATTTAAAGACTCCAACCTTGAAGATCCGATTACTAGGACGAAAGTTATAGCTTCGAAAGCCAACCATACTGCTCTATTTTGAATTATTACTGAAGTGAAAATTAATGAAAAATAATTCAACATCGAGTGATATTGTGACAATGCAAAAAAAACTAAACAAACATACCTTTTTGACATTTTTAAATGTCAAAGTGTCATATCGTGTAAGATGATATAACTAAAAGCGAATCGCAAAAAGATACTTTTAAAATTTCCTTCTCATAATTAAGGTTTTGAAAACGGATTTTCTAGATCCAACACCAAAAGCAGTGCAATAATATTAGTACCGTATTATCAGACAGTAACATTTCGCGTGAGTTTTGAAAATAAGTCAAACAATTTGTCGCCTACGTGTTGGCTTGCAGTTGCTTATTCGGCACGAACACAAACAACTATTAGGTTTAGCCTACCAATTTTAATACTTTCAATTGAATATTTTATTCTTTTTTTCACAGTTATGCGCATGTAAGGATTTACATAACTACAAATAGATTCTACAACAATTGCATAAGAATTTAATGTTTCCATTAAAGGACTTTTTTAAGTTTAAATGGGAAATTTTATTTAATTTCTTTGGTTAAATGGTTGTTTTACATTTTTGCATTTTGACTCGTGTATACCTGGCCGCCCGGTGGCACGAGGAAACTCTGTTACCACCAGCCCCCGCACCACCGCCGGCCTTCCATTTGTGCTTTATGTTGTGAGGATTTAATTTGTTTCTCTAGCTGTGGGTTTGAACCTGGAGTGTGATGGTCACAGTGCAATTGTTCGTATTTTTCTACATTTACCTAGCATTAAATGCAGGGGCGGCGCATGTGGGTGTGGCAATGAGTGTGAGCGGGTGCACTTTCTGTGTTTTGAATTCTATGAATTGCCGGATAAAGGCTATTTGCACGTGTACCACCAGGCGCTTCGTCGTCCTGACAGTTACCACAAAGCGTTCTGGTAAAGTCGGTTGTTGTTGGTGGTTTTGTGCCTGAACCCAATGCTTATACCCAACATCACCGCATCGCTGCGCTGTGGTACAGGACGACGACGATGACGAAAGAAAAAAAAAATATATGTATCGCGTGCGTAATTGAAAACAAACCCTCTTTCCAAGTGGAAAATATAGAAAAAGGATTTTGTTAGTTTTTTATATTTTCATTTATTTTGTTTCTATTTTTTATTTTTTCCTAGAACGTTTTGCTTAATTCCCTTTGGTTTCACTTTTTGTTTCCTTAGCCTGTGTGATCTGTTTGTGATTGCTGTGTTCGATGCTGGGGAGGTGGAGGAATAAATAAATTAAGAAAATAGAAAAACAAAATCAGGAAAATAGAATTAAAAAGAAAAGCGGATAAACAAGGGGCTGAGAAGTGCAATAAATGTTTGAAATTAAGGGAAGATGCTTGTTGCACAAAGTAGCCATACACACGTTGTGTCAGTTTGCATTCGAGTTTTTTTTAGTTAGCTTCTTCAAATAAAATACACACGAATGCGTCGGTTATCTATTTTAGTTTTTGTTTGATGCAATTTTGGATGCGCTTTTGGTGCCGGTTTTTTTGCAATATTTTTGTTTACTAGTACGGGGCGCGGTAAGTTTAATTAGAAACCAATGAAGTTTTAATTGTTGGTAAGGGGTTAGTGGATTAAGGGATTAGCAAAATTTGAAAAACAACTATGTATGCACATACATCAGACCTGGCGTAATATCGAGTAGTTCTGATTTCCCAAGTTTTCAAGCGCAGAGCGCAACATTGTCAAAAATCTCAAAACACTGGGGAATTTTCGCTCTTTTTTCACTTATTGGCAGAGATGCATTGTTCAAATATTTAGATAATTCAATTAATTGTGACTTTACTGACTGCAGTCTTTAATTGAATGCAGTCTTTACAACTGATTATTGCCGATTTTCATCCTAAAGGACTGGTTTCTCGACTATAATTTCGATCTACGATTTTAAAGTAAATAAATTTTCTTGAATTTGAACCCAGAATCATTTTAGTCCAGTCAACGAAGACCTAAAATCATTAAATATATGAAGTAAATCGTATAGTCTGGGTTATTTTTTTAAGTGGTAAGGTTGACCCTCAGGTCCAACATACCAAAAGTCCCCAGCCCAGGGCCGCGAGCTTAGGCCAGGAGATGGGGTTAAAGGTCCCCTTTTTTAGTTTTTCGCGAATATTTCGAAAACCAAGGGCTTACGTGAAAAAGTCTGCACCAATGAGTTAAAGTAAATTAAATTTCCTACAGAAAATGTTATATCTGGGGGCACGGTAGTGCCCCCTGCCAAGACGAGCAAAACGAGCGGCGGGCACTACCTATATTTTCTCGTAACGTTTCGTCGGATTTTAAGGCCCTTATAACTTCGATCTGGATAGAGCTAGAGCGCTCAAATTTTCAGGATTAGGTGTAGTCCGCGGACTCACAAAATACACCAAATTTCATATTTCTAGCTTTTACACTTTGGGTGTAATTCATACCCAAAAACGTCGATTTTGTCACTGACCACTCACTCATCAAAACCTAAAGGGTACTTCCCGAAGTCCTAGATAGCTGAAATTTGGAATGTAGGCTAGGATTTGCACACAAACAACAAAAAAATTAAGAATTCTATAACTTTCACCTTCCAACACCCCAAACATGGGGGTTCATAATAAGACATCTAAGACAACAACAATTTTCACAATGCACACAAAACAATGCATATAACCCGCCTATACTTGACGTAAGGGTTGTTTTTTTATTTTTTACTCACAAACACAAAAAATAATGCACAATATGTCTTTGTTTGAAATAAGGGTTGTTTATGTATTGTATGATCTTCACCACAATTGGTGAAAAAATTGTCGTGCCGGTATCGCTATGACGTATCCTTGGAATTATATGTATGTATGCATATGTATTTATATTCAAGGGTGTGCGATAGGAAAAAATTATAAACTTTCAACTCGCTTCGGTCAAAAAAAAATTAAGAGATTTTTCAGTGACGGCTCTTTTTTTTAAGGTTTACCCTAATTATTGCGAAGTTTAAAATATACGGGTTACTTTTAATACTATATATTATATTGCTTAATAAATAGGTAGGGTTATAGGTATGTATATGATTTTCAAGTATATCTGGTGTTTTGCTAGAGACTTAGCTCAATATAAAGGTTAGGTTAAGTAGGTTGTAGGTAGTTACTTAATTCCTAGGTTATACATATGCCTATTGCTACAATATCAACTGTGAAGTAGTTTTACTGGAAGCAGGGTTCCACAGTGAAGTATTTATAAGGGAGGTTCAAGTATTTTTCTTACGAATAATAGGTGATCCTACAAAAAGAAATGAAATCCCATCAAAAACAAGCCATACTTTTTGACCATGATGTAGGGTTGGTAGAGTTAGGTCTTGTAGAGTTAGGCCTTGTAGAGTTATGGGCTTGGCTCTTCATGAGATCTCATAACTTTTTCACAGCGAAAGCGTTTTGTGCATGTGAGTCTTGGCGACCTTTTTTTACATGAAATGTTTTTGATGGGATTTATATTTTCGCTTGGAGCATCTAAGGAAGATGCGGGCTGGAGAAATGTCAAGAAATCTAAAAAATCGGTCATTAGCCTACAAAATTTAGTGTTTATTGATCAATTTTACCCAACAACAACAGAAAAAGTAAGTATATGTATTCAAAATTACTCCATTGATGATTTGGAAGAGAGTTTATGGAGTTAAAACAGGCGATGACGGTTAGAATTTTCTAATTTAATTTATTTGCTACAGTGTTTGCATTCACTATGAAAAATACTGTTTCTTCAAAGGTAAAAAGTATAATGGATTTTTCTAAGTTACTGACCATGACTTTATAAAATAATTTTCAGACATGTACTTAGAAAAAAATCATTTGGGATAGGGGGGTCTATGTCTCCCCGTTTATAAAGGAGGGGCCATTTTCTAAACCATTGACGTAAAGTGCATTAATAATTATTTAAAATCAACGGAAGTACCTATAATACAATACTATAGGTTTTTAAAAATCCAAAGACCTATTCTTTTATTTCGTTGCTAAAACAAGTTTTTTTATTTCACAGCTTATGAAAAAATTGAATTTGAATTTAAAGTTTTGAAAAAAAAAATTATAATGATTTTATTTTCAAAATTTTTTGTAGCTAAGTGCTTAATTTTAGTTCAGTATTTATTGCTGTTGTTAGTTCTTAGTCGAACACTAAAAACTATATAGCTGTATGTGTTTCAGTTTTTGACAAAAGCAAAAATTATGAACAATATAAATATAACATTTTCTGTAGTAAATTTAATTTACTTTAACTCATTGGTGCAGACTTTTTCACGTAAGCCCTTGGTTTTCGAAATATTCGCGAAAAACTAAAAAAGGGGACCTTTAACCCCCTCTCCTGGATTAAGCTCACGGCCCTGGTCTGGGGACTTTTGGTATGTTGGACCTGAGGATCACCCCTACCACTTAAAAAAATAACCCAGACTACACGATTTATTTCATTTATTTTTCCTTCGTTGACTGGACTATTTGTGTAGACCCAACCGTTTCTAAAAAAGAGCTATTCAATACTTAGCAATAGTAAATTTATAACAAGAAGTAGTATAACATGCATTATAATAACAAAAATATTGTGCTTGACACAAGATGCATAAAAATACTAAACAGCGTATAAGTTGGGTCAAAAAAAGAAAAAAATCTCTAGTTTGCGAACGTGTTTTCCACCATTATTCTACAATTTTTACAAATAGATTATCAAAAAATTGAATGTGCCCATTTTAAAAAAATTAAAATGTCTTTAATTTTCGATGCCACTGGCTTTATATTTAGAGTTCAGTAAAATGCTAGTATTTGAATTCACAAGTATTTAACAGACTCTTAAATTTTTAAATGACGTATTTTGTATGAAACAACTGTTATTTACAGATTTAAAAGCCGTTTAAATAGTTAAAAGGGTTTTATGAAATCGGCCATAAGCCTAGTAAAATTTCAGCCGGAGAGTACTTTATTTTATTATATGGCGGCTTAATTAAAATCGAGCGCGAAATAGTGTTTTTGCGCATTTTATAAAATAAAGTATTTAAAATGGAAAAATTTTATAAAAAAAAAATAGCAACATTTACTAAAAAAAGTTTTTACCATTTTTGAAAGAAGTTCGTTCTCTCATTTCTTTTTTAAATCTACTTATTTCTGTTTATAGTTTTCGAAAAAATTACTTCCAACTTCAAAATGTTGAAAAACAAAACATTTAATACTTATTTTTATTATTTTTTCACAATTTTCAATACAAAATTCTAAGAAGTTGTTAATACAAAAGCCAATTAAGAACCTAGTATTTAAAATTATAAAAAAAAAGTCAATATTCAATTTTTTGTTTTTCAACACTTTTAAGTTGGAAGTATTTTTTTCGAAAACTATAAACAGAAATAAGTTTATTTAAAAAAGCAATGAAAGATCAGACTTCTGGCTTTTAAAAATGGTAAAAAAAAAAATTTTTAGTAAGTGCGTGCATTTTTTAATGTAAAATTTTTACATTTTAAATACTTTTTTTTATAAAATGCCCAAAAACAGCATTTTTGTTCGATTTCGATGAAGCTGCGATATAATAAAATAAAGTACTCTCCAATAGCTTTAGTTTAACTGATTTTTCATCCCTGATGAGCAATGTTAAAAGTGGGCCCAAAGTCCATACAAAAGTTCCCATGGTACTTTTCTTTGTGAGACTTATGGTTCGCAAGGTATCGCGAAAAACTTTTTAAATTCCCTTTTCCAAAATAGTGAAGAAATGGGGGGCTTTGAACCCCGAAAACTCGTTTTTCCACTCAGAAACAACAAAAAGTTCACTGTGGCGTAGACGTAATTTTTTGCAAAGCACGAGTATCCCTTCAAAACAAGACTTTTTTTTTACTATAAAAAACTTTTGGAACCAAATGCATACAAGTACTTCTTTCTTCAATTATTTCAACAAGAAAAAATGTCGTGTTCCTCATAACTTAATTTCCTAGCAGTCTAAATTGAATCGCCTTGCCAAAAGTCTTGTTCACTCTACTCCTATGTAAATCTAATTTGTATGCCTCAAACCTTGAATAATATTATTCCGAAGTCCAGTGACAAAAGAAAAGAATACCTCGTATCACAATCACATCATCATCGTCATCATCAGTAGCACTCTTAATGAATGTACTTTCTGTTTCTGCCACATATAGATTCGACTGGCGGAACAGTAGACACCTGCCTATTTGGTAAAAGTAGCTTTTACAACCTAACAACGTGTTCGGAACACTCTCTCGTATCAAGCACTTTACCCAATTTTATAGTGAACCTGATAGCTCTGTATTGTATCGGGAAATGGACGTGCAGCCCAAATGCTGGACATCTTCTCTTGATTATCTCGTTAGGCCCGACAATGGCCAACGACAGAATATTAAATCACTTACCATGTAAACATTGACATTCATTACCAACCCAGAGCGCTTGTGGACTTTTTATTATTTTCAATTTCTTTCTTTGTCTTGTACAAATTATCTGATTTTTTTTTTTTTTTATATTGTGTCCATCCAACTCGGATTGTGTCGTTGTCGCCTGGCTCTGACTACCTACAGTGTCATAGTGCAGCAGAACAACACTTCTCTGTGTGTTATGCCGCACTAACGAAATTACTTTCGAAACATATTTCTTTGGTTCGGCTCTGAGGACGAAAAGTGATAGAAAAAAAAAAGTCAGAGAAACAGAACACAAAAAATCAGCTCACCTGGATTGCCATTGTTTTGACGCTGCCGCCAAGCTAGCGCTTTACTTTGACATCCATTATCAACAGCAACCACGGTCATTTCCACTTCCACCACAACGATATGAAAGGCGCTGTTGCAGGACTAATATATCTCCTTTTTCAGTGTTTGTCTTTGCTTAATGTCTCGTGGCGACTCCGTCCGGTACTCAGGTAGGTTGGTAGGTAGTCCGTCCGTTCGGTGTTGTGTTCATTACTTTCGTTTCAATTTGCTGAGTTGTGTCGTTTTACTCTTGGCTGCCAGATTGTTTCATATTATTGTGGCCCAGCTTCGTTTCCAGCAAACGGTGATATGCTTTGCTTGTTTGCAGATTTACGGTCATAACTTTGTGTTGATTTTAGCTATTGTAAGCATTTTTTTTTTTTTTTTTTTTTTTTTTTTGTGTTTGAAGTTTCTTTTGGCGATGCCCACAAAAATCCGGTGTGTTGGTCTACTGTAATCCCAGACAAATTGGCAAAATTAAATTTTGTTTGCGAATGGCAATTTGGGAGATTCAAAAAAAAAAAAAACGAAATAATAACAAAATTTTACAAAAAAGTTATTTCGGGCTCAACCGGGATTTGAACCCGGGACCTCTCGCACCCAAAGCGAGAATCATACCCCTAGACCATTGAGCCACCTGAAGATTGTTTTTGCTGTTTTGTGGCACATTTCTGGTTTGGCTGGCTATAAACAGAAAAAAAAAATGGCCAGCAAAATATAATGGCAGTCATTTTAATTCATTTTTTTAGTTGCATACTTTTGGTTGGGTGAGTTGTTGGAAATGTTGATTGTTTAACGTTAAGCTTTTAGGCGAATATGAATTCAGTTGATACATACTCTTGCACGTTTAGAATGTTTTATTAAACAAATACAATAATAACACACTTAGGGTCACTTGAATAAAACGAACGGATAAATGCATAAAACTCAGGATAACTAGCCCAGTTTAAATAAATAAATAAAAGGCGATGCAAGTCGTCAAGTTTTTTGTGCGCTAAAATGTTGTTAAACAAATTAAAAATATCCTGATGATATAAGGAAAGTCACTAAAATCGTTAAAGAATTATTGATAAAACTAATAATGAAAACATTTACTTCGTTTTATTTCTTTTTTTACAGAAATTTCGTTTTTATGAAGTTTCTTGATTCAAATTGTATTTGATTCTGTAATCAATAGAAAAATTTACAATCCTAATCAGAAATTTCACAAAAGCCAATTTTCGAATAGATTTTATGATTAAAACTGTTACATATTTGAATTTGAAAATTTTATAGTTTGAACTTAGGAGCTTTCATGGAACTTAAATTCAGTTATTTAAATAAATGTGGCATATTTATCTGAGTTTTGAGAAAAGCCAACTCAAGAAGTATTGAATGACGAAAAAATAGAGCAAACTATGAAAACGTTATTAGTCCAGTCATGTAAGACATAAAAACAGCCATATTACCGGAAATTCGCTTGGAATTTGGTAGACACATTCAGCCTCCTGATGGTGTTCCTAAGAAACTTTAAAAATTCCCCATCGATAGAATCGCCGCTAACAATGTTACGGGGGGTTAAAAGCCCCCCAAAATGGTTTTTCAGCAATATTTCCTTAAAGGTGCCTTTTACAGAAAAAGTGTTAATGACGAATTTAAAGCTTAGACAATTTCCTACAAAAAAGATTATGATACTTTTCTTCATTAAAGTAATGGTTTTCGAAATGATTCCATCGGTAGAGTTAAGGTTTTTAGTTTTCTACACAAATGGTGAAACAAAAAGCTAAATCGTGTAATTTAAGTAAAAAAAAAAATTGTACGAAAGGGGGGGCCTATTTCTCCCCGTTTAGGCGGGAGGAGAGCAATTTTCTAAAAGATCGATTGGAAATAGAAAGGAGATCATTAAAAGACAAAAGCAACACTTAAAATGCCACGTTAAACTTCTTTCTAAAGCTGGTAGTCCGTTCTTTTATTTTTATTTTTATTCAAATTATTTGAGAGATTAGTTTTTGAAAAAATAATGTTCAAACTAAAAATTTTGTTCCAGTAATATTTCTGTTTTAAATATTCAAATATTCTATGCTCCAACCAATTTCTAGTCTACGCATGAATTCCTGTAATGGTGGATAGATGAGATCATGAATGCTCCATACCATACTCCATACCAAATTCTAACGGTTTTCGAATACCCGCCATTTAAAACAAAATCAAAAATATCTTCCCTTGAACCAGTTTTATATTTATGCTTCTATTTCGAGTGTATATTTCTACTGGATGTTGTCCTGGCTTAAATGTGAATATTCAATTCGAACTGGAATAAATACTAAACAAAAAATTGTTTCAAAAAGGTTTGCATCTGTTAAACGCGATGAGTGTCACTGTAGCAGACATCTGCCAATTACAAAAAAAAATTCATAGAAATTGTTTTGTTACAAACAAAAAAACAGCTGTCTGCTAAATTCACATTCATCAAATGCGCGAACTGTCAAACCCGCGAAGTTAAACTAGTCGCTAAGTTTCTTGAAACTATCCTATTAACTGCGCAACTTTCTTTAAGGAACCTTCTACAAAGTATAAGAACACCTTAAAAAAATGAATAAAATTGGTAAAGCCGTTCTCAAGTTTTATTTTTTGGCTCATAAATAAATAATGTTGATGGTTTTCCGACACAGGAACGGGTGGCATACAATTGTCCATGTAAAAACTTTTTATATACAATTTTGTAAACATTTTTAAGAAAAAAAAATTGGTGAATCATTTTTAAGTATTTATTAATGTTGAATTAAAAATTGTATTTCGAAAAAAAAAAAAAAATCATCTACCTACCCGTTTTTAAAATATCGTAGGAGTTGTTTTCAAGAAAATTTATATTTTCTTTGACGGTTTTAAACATTTATATGGAAAGTACCGTCAATTTTGAATATATACAAATTTTTTGTGCAAAATATTCTGGTTAATGTTAAACAACCGCTCGGTACCAAGATATGTAAAAATTAATGGATTTGTTTTCGAAATATTTGATTTAAAAAAAAAAAAACTTTGAAACTTTTTTTAAAAATCCAAAACATATTTTTTTTTTTAAAATTGTGGTATACAAAACTATTTTAATTTTGCAGAAGATTTTCCATAAAAAAAAATCTCAAAATCAGCTTATTCCTTTTCGAGAAAATCCAAAATAAAAAAAAATGGTTCTATGAGAGGTACAATTTAAAATCATTTTTTGGATATTTTATTTTCACCAAAAGGTAGCCCATACTTAATAAAATGTATTCAGTTTTTTTTAGAAAAGTCTGTGAAGCCATTTTTGAGAAAAATAGGATTTTCCTACGACAGGTACCGTTATTTTCGGTCCTAAAAAAATGTTTTTAAATGTGTCGGGGGAATGTCCAAAAAACACTGTATACCAAGTTTAAATAAAATCTACCAATACGTTTAGGCTGTAGGCGAGTACACAGACAGACAGACGCATGGAATTGCGAGACCCACTTTTTTTGTCTTCTCTATCATCGAATTGTCAAGTTTGATCAAAATCTCGAGTTTGATTTTTTTTTTACGAATCCAAAACTTGCCATATATGTACCTAGTACACATCAGATGTGTATCTACTTCTAGAGGATTTACCATCAGGTGAAGAAGAAAATTTGGTTGTTATGACCCATAAGATAAATCTAGCCAAACGTGTTACGCAGTTTCACACTGAAAAATTTTTACATTTCCATTTTTTGGGACCTTACAATCTATTACATGTGGAAAAAAGAAGAAGGAGAGGTGACAAAATCCTCATAATCGATCTTTGTCTATTTTTAAAATAAATAATACAAAATGACATCATCAGAGTCACTGTGGCGTATACGTACTTTTTTATCATTTAAAAATCTGTACTGTATAAGATGCATATATTTTGGAGTGGTGTGAAGTTTTGTGAGTTAGAGTTAACATAACCAGTGCCATCATTCAAATTCAGCATGATCTATTCGTCAAATTTGTCGCACAATTTGTATGTAGGGTAAAGTCGGGTGATATGGCACCCTTTCAATATCTCCCACTTAATGACTTCTTTTCGAAACATAGGAGATCAAAATATCATTCATAATTACGTCAGATCTTATTGAATGCGGTCGGAATCCCAGTAGCGCTTAAAAATATTTATTTAAAACCGAATGAAAAAAAAAAAAATAGAATATATTTGAAGTAAAAAAATTTTTTGTGTGCTCCGAACTCCGTGTAGCTCTCGAGAAACTCACTTGGGCTGGAAAAATAAAGATTAATGGTTTAAATAATGCTATTTTACCGATAATATTAGCAGGTTTTCTTTGCCTGTTTTTTACTCAATAAATTTCTTAACGTTTATAATATAAGTTAGGTCACATAGAAAAATCTTTGTTTTTTTTTAATATTTGTTCATAAGTAAATTTTATTGAATTTTTATCATTGCTATCCTGAATTCCCAAGCGTCGAATGATTACTTGTGGCATATTGAGTTCAATAGTGAGGACATTTTAAATGTTGCAATTTTTTTTACGTTTAGTTCATCTTACACAGACCTTCAAAGGCTTTTTTTAATCAATATTTCAAAAAGTCTAAACAAGTAGTGCTAAGTCTTCTACTTGGCTGATTTATTTCAGTAGTACATAGTTTGAATTTGTATTATAATCTATGTATTAAGGCATTATTTTTAGATGGAATAGGCTAGGATTCGATTCCCTCCTCCTCCGAGGTCCGTCGCGACATTCCGACACACTAAGGCTGAGCACGCACTTGCGATTTCGATCGCGCGACTGCTTAGTCGCAGGAAATAGAACAACTGAGTTTAAATGTGAGTGACCGCACTTGTGACAGAGAAATTGCGTAGCTTAAAAGACTGAAATTTGTTCCATTTTTCGAGTGACGCGATTAAATGAAACTAATGCAATTACATGTTTGTGGCCGCACTTGCGATTAAAATTTCTGCGATTTAAAAATCGTAGTCGCGTTAAGATATAAGTGCTTTTTGCACATGAGACACGACCAGCGAACTGCGAATTACTAATTTTCGCTTATTTTGACATTTCATTCACATGAGTGGTCGTCGTGGCAATTACGAATTTTCATCAAACATAAGCAAGAAAAATTAGAGTTTTGAGGTTAAATATGAGCGAATTTTCTATTCGCTAGATTGCGAATTGACGTTTGACAAATCACAGAAGATAAGTTGTTGGTCGCGTACTCGTAAATAATATTAAAATACTAAATTTTCTAATTTAAACTAATTTTACGCTGTGATTTCTATTTAAGTGTGTTGATTGTTTCATGATATACCTAAACAGCAGAAATAGCTTTAAAAGATTTATTCGCATTCACAGGTCGCAGCTCATGTGCAAGGCACTATAAATATGCACGCACTTGCTTATGTCAGTCGCGCGATTTTTAAGTCGCAAGAAATGTGACACATTGTTTTAAATGCGACTAAAAACTCACGCCGCTTAAAAAAATGAAACAAGGTTCTATTTTTAGAGCGACTTTTTAGTCGCAACGAACTTAAATCACAAGTCCGTGACAAGCCATTAAAAGATGTATTCTGCATTAGTTTGCGATAAGAAATCGCGCGACTAAAAATCTCAAGTGCTTGCACAGCAAAAATTTGTTGCGATCGCTATTTTTTAATCGCAACGACTTAAAATTGCCAGGCGCGCCCAGCCTAACGCAAGTACTTGGCGTATTTTTGATCCTAGAAAAAAGACTTGTACTACAAACTTGTAGCAAATTTAATTTTCTACAAAACAATTTAAATAACTTTTTTCGATAATTGCTTCTGTTTAATACCTACAGTGCATTTTGTTTTAAAAAAAAAAATATGACGAATATACAGAGTCAAGCACTACTTTTGACAACAAAATGCAGTGTAGCTTTTGAACAAAAGCGATTATCGAATAAAGTTACTTAAAATATCTTGTAGGAAATAAAATTTGCTACAAGTTTGTAGTACAAGTCTTTTTTCTGGGATCAAAAATACGTGAGTTACTTGCGAAAATGAAAATAATCTTTAAAAACAAAATGGCGGCCAAACAAACACCAGTTGCGATTGTGAAAAATGTGGTTTTCGGCTTGTGAGCTGATACTCTTTAAAATATAAAAGGAAAAATGCGTCTTGGAATTATTTCCCATAGCATCATAAATGAAATCTAAATACCTCGTACTAAATTTTATGATCAAGGTGATCTTGCAAAATTCATAACTTCAACAATTGTGTACCGATTTTGAAGAACGATAGCTTGTTTGACTCAATATAAAAAGCACTTGAAATTTATTACCAAAGAAAAAATATATAATGCAAACTGTTGCCAAAAACGGTCATCAAACTTTAAAAAACATGAAAAATTAGTGTTAGTTTCAGATAACCTTTAAGAAATCTACAGATATTACTGTCCGTACTACACATATTTATACATCGTTTGAAAGGGCTATTACTCCCCTTTTTAAAACCGTAAATAAATTATAAATCGGACGAAATATGGCCGAGTTAAAAGTCGTTGAGTACGAGAGATCACTCGAAAACGGTTTTTTAACAATAAATTGAGATTTTGAGGGTATAGGAAAGTTTTCAAGTATAGGTTCGTGATGTACTTCAATAAGCCTACAACCTCTACAAGGTCACTTCAGTTTGTAGCGCAGTGTAATTAATCATAACAATTAAAATAAAATATTAAAGCAATGATTTTCTCTAGGAGTGAATTAATTTATTTCTCTTAATTAAAATGCAAATAAAGGTACAGGAGATTAACGCATACTATTGTTTCCTTAATAATTTATACATAAATTTCATATACGATAATTATTTTTAATTCTTAAATACAAAATTTTTTTTATAAATGTAAATGTTTTTAAAAATAAAAAAAAAAAATAAATCAAAGTTGACCGCGATAAAAAGAAAAATTATTTAAGTCCTCGGTGTATGTATATAGTATATCGATGTGTGTGTGTGGTTCTGGTGTGCCTGTGAGTTCATTACTTAAAGTAGTTGCTTTGAATGTCAAAGCATCGCTCTATTTCTTCTTAAATTATTTTAACTATAAACAAAAAATTTCGAAAGCATCACGTTGCAAAAAATTAATTTTATTTTTTTTTTTTTTAACTATTTATGTATGTGCGATTCTAATAGATTTATGTAAATTATAAAAGAAAAATCATTTATTTTTATACAATTTCATTTTTAACGCGTACTTGTTTTATCACTTAAAATATCTTCATTTTTATTGGATTTATTTATTAAAAATATCATTGACCAGTTGCTTCGTGATGATTCGATGAGGCCGAGTGGGATTCACTTTTGGCCGCTGATAGAGTCTGGCATTGATGGCATAGAGCCTTGGCGATAGATCACATCGTACATTGAACCACCAATCACACACGAACACCGCTTGCGAGAATTGTGTTCCATTGGGACAGAGGAAGCTCGCCTGTCGTCCATCTATGTCACAGTAGTGCCAACCTATGCAAATGACAAAATAGAAGAAAAAAAGAAATAGAAAATCGAAAAAAAAAAAAAAAATATTGTTTATTCGAAATGGAAACCCATTTGTGTGTTTGCGACCGCACCTTGACATCTTGTTTCCATATCGGCAAAAAAGCCCGGATACGCCTGTTCATCACAATAGAAATTCGTATAGGGTATCGCCGATAGGATTGGGTAATCTGTTCCCGGTCGACCTGCAAGGAAAAATGGGATACAATGAATATTTAGGATATTCAGTTGAAATGCAATTATTTTGTGTTAAGAACAGATGCACCACCCTTTTAATCCAAACCCCCTATACACACCGATCGAAAAAAAAAAAAAAAAAATGCTTTCCAATATCCAAACAAGCTAAATCTCGTCGTTTGTCTCAATCAAAATATTAACAAAAACAAATTCGAAAACACCCGTTTTGCAGAGTTGGGTAAATGGGTATGGCTGCTCCTAATTTACTGCGCATGGGGGGAAATCGCAAATGGAATCGAATCCATTTTACGATTTTTATAAGTGCACTAACAGGATAGCGAATGTATTCTATTATTTTGTCCAATTGGACACGATATGGTTTGCCCAAAGGTAAAATTGGAATTCAACAAAAAAAAACAAAAAAAAAAAAAATGGTAAAGAACTCGCGATACTAATTTTCCCACAAAGTGAATGGCTCCAGGGCGCATTTGCTTGCTTATAACAACTAGTCAGAGGCAGCAGTGCATATGTATGTAGAACCTTTATGGTTGTTGATTGGGAAAAACCATTTAATGCGGACATAAATTCAGTTTCGTTAATATTTACCATCAGGGTATCTATACGCAGGTAACAGACTTTGTCCTTCTACTGCCACCTAATGAGTCTTTATTTGATTTTTTCTTTTAAACTGATAATTCGATTCAAAAGCTAGAAAAAAAAAAAAATAACACAGAAAATAGATCCAAAATCCTATTTTTTACTTGGCCCACCTAATTGGGACATAATTCTAAAATTATTTAAAATTTAAATAAAATTTTGTCGATGCCTTAAGTACTTCCGGAACTTTGTCGAAGATGTAGGTTTGAATCTTCGACTCAATAGAAAGCGTTTGAAGAAAATCTTCGTTGTCCTGACTTTTTTTTAAATATTTTTCTCTGCAACTCTGCTAAGTACAATTTTATTAGTGTTTTGTTTTTTTTTCGTATAAATAATTTATCTAGATTTAAAATTATTTTGATAAACAGAATATTACCAGGTATTGATTTTCCCAATTCCAAATACTCCCTGACAGAAGGACTTAGAAAATTTGTTGGTATCGTTGGGACGTCCTTCTCTTGAGATCCACTATCTTCATTTTCCAAATCTTGTTGTGGTTCGGGTTCGAAATTCACAGGTTCCGGAGCACGTGGCCTTTTTGCACGTTTTGATCGCACTTGTTCACGGCAATCTAAAAACAAACGAAAAAATAACTTTAGTTTTAATTTTGTTGCAAATAGACAACTTATTTTTTTTTTGGGATTTTTAAAAAAGTTTCAAGTTTTTTTTTTTTTTTTAAACTAAATGTTTCGAAAACGACAAGCTTGATTTTAACGTAACAGGTTACCAAGCGGTTTTTTAACATTATCTAAAATATTTTGAACAAAAATTTTTTTTTTATAGTCGAAATAAATAAAATTATAAATTTTCTCGAAAACGACTCCTACGATTTTGATTAAAATTGTTCTGAATACTAATATTAGTTTGGTCTACGATCTGCCAGAAACAAAGTTTATAGTTAGCCATTATTAACGGTACCTCTCATAGTACCATTTTCTTTATTTTGGACTATCTCAATATGTGTGCAACCGCTTTAAATTAAAATTTTTATACAAAATTTTTTTCAAAAAAAAACAAATTTTGAATTTTAAAAAAAAAATTACAAATTTTTTTTTGAAAATTCCATATTTCGGGTATATAATTTTTTTCGAAATTTAATTTTTAATTCAACATAAATAAATACTAAAAAATTGTGTGCAAATTTTTTTTCTTAAAAATATTTACAAAATTTTATGTACAAAAAACTAGTTTAAAAATTAAAAATTCCTTTAATGTTTTCCATGTATCGACAAAAAATTTAACAAATGACTTTTTGAAATATTTTTTTTATTATAGTTAATATTATAAAACAAAAAACATCGAAAGAATAGCGTCTTTATTTAAAAAATAACATTCAACATACCTACTATATGTATTTGCAAAAGTAATTTTCAAACTGCGTGGATAAAGTAAAATATTCCTGGAAGCCAGACGGATGGTCGGCTTTTGGAAAAATTTGATTTTAATTTTAGCAACAAAAAAAATAATAATAAATTATTTTTTTATGCAAAAAAATTTATATACGAACATTGGAGTTTAATTTTGTGTTTGCCACCCCTGGGAAAAAATCTGCATGCGCCTTTGCTCCTGTACAAATAAAAATATTGGTCCCAATGAAATATTTATTATGGATGATTATTGTTCCAAACACTTTCTAAATCAATAGACTTTACTTATTTATTTTTAGTTAAATTAATTTTATAATTAATAATATTAAATGTAATCAGCAGATACATATATTATCCAATGATGAATAAATAAATAAATAAATGTTTTGCGTTCAGACCCACAGAAAAACTGATTTTTAAATTAGCTTGTTTTTTTATGATTTTTTTCTTTTTAAGTGGATTTTTGAGAAAAATTTCCCCGCCTGTCTAAACGGGGGGAAATTACCCCCTCTAAATAAATAAATAAATTTGATGGCACAACAGCTCATGAAGAACTAGGGCCTAGTGACTTACAACTCTCAACCATTCCTGTGTGCGTGTATTCAGGAATGGAGGGGACCTACAGTTTATTGCCGAATCCGAACGGCTAACGAGCGGCACTTTTCTGTGACAGGAGATACTTTTGGAGGATTTGTCAATTCCTCGCAAGAGGCAGTAGCCGTTTTTCTTTTAAATAAATAGGTGGCGAGGCTGGGGATCGAACCTTAGACCTCCGGCATGACAGTCCATCGCATTAACCATCACGCCACGGCTACTACCCCCTCTCCAATTTGATTTTTTTCTTGTCTTGACTCAACCTACACGCTCTACCTTTTTGTCACACCTTAGGTGAATCACCCTGTATAAAAATGAATCCCTTTTTGTGTTCGTACGCGCATAACATCATGCGGTTTGGTTGGGGGATTTTTTTTTGTTGAATTTTTAGTAAACCAGATTAATGCACAATATAGCCAAAAATTGAAAAATTCGACCGAAAATTAGAAAATTAGACCAACAAAGTAGGAAAATCGTGAAAACACCTTAAAATTTCAAAATTTCTGAATTAGTTTTTTTTTGTTCGTACGCGCATAACTCGGCTGAACATCATCCAAATTGGATGAGTATTCTTTTGTTAGATTTGTATTGATTCACATAAACACCCTACGGAGATAAAAATTGAAAAATTAGGCCGGAAAGTCGTGATATGTAACAATAAATCAGGCTCTACGAACTAACTCCCGTAGAGCGCGTGGCTAAGTCCGTTCCGTTGTCTAAGTTAAATAACTCTCAGACAACAATAATTAAAAACATTTATTCATAACATCATAATGTTTTGATTAAAACTTGCCCAATTAAAAAGAAAACCTCAAATGTCTCAAAAGTGTGCCTTTTGTACTTAGTCCAGTCAACGAAGGATAAATAAATGAAATAAATCGTGTAGTCTGGATTATTTTTTTAAGTGGTAGGGGTGACCCCCAGGTACAACATACTAAAAGTCCCCAGCCCAGGCCCGCGAGATTTAGACAGGAGGTGGGGTAAAGGTCCCCTTTTTTACTATTTCGTAAATATTTTGAAAACCAAGAGTATTAGCGGAAAAGTTGACACTACAATATGAAAGTAAATTGATTTTTCTTCAAATTACGTATTAGTCATATTTTTGCTAGAAACAATACTAAGATAGATATGGGGGTACAAATGTCAGAAAATCTGAAAAACCATGTTAATGCGTTAAAAATTTAACGTTTTTTGATGAATTAACCCTGAAATTATAGAAAAGGTAAATACGTATCGATTCATGATAATTCCATTGACTTGATGAGAAAGAAGGTATGGGGTTAAAGAAGGTGGCGAAAGTTAAAATATCCTTATTTAATTTATTTAATACAGTGTTTTTTGTTATATGAAAAACACTGTATCTTCAAAGGGAAGAAGTATGTAATGTATTTCCAAGTAATTCACCAATATTTTGTAAAATAGTTTAAAGAGATATATTAAAAAAAAAACTTGCTAAGGAGGGGGGGTCTAGTTGCCCCCACTTATACGGGAGGGACCATTTTCTGAAAAAATTGGATCAAAGTGCATAAATAATCATTTAAAAACAACGGAAACATCTACAATGTCTACTATAGCTTTTTGAAAATGCAAAAACTTATTTTATTATTCCACTGCTAAAGCAAGTAATTTTAGTTAAAAGTTTTTGAAAAAAATTGACTTTAAATCGAAAATTAAAAAAAAAAAAAAAAAAGTTAACTTATGATAATATTTTTTCAAAATTTTTTGTTACAAAGTACTAGATTTTCGTTTAGTTTTTGATACTGTTTTTAATCCTTAGGTGAACACTGAAAACTAGATGGATATAAGTCTTTTAGTTTAAGAGAAAATTGAAAATTATGAAAGCTACTACTTTTTTTTAGAAAATTATTTCTGTAGAGTAATTCGTACATTGAAACGGTCAATGTTGTAACGAATATAAAATAAGTTAAAAAAATCATGTAGTCTGGATTATTTTTTTAAGTGATAGTAACCCCCAGGTACAACATACTAAAAGTCCCCAGCCCAGACCCGCGAGCTTTAGTCAGGAGAGGGGGGTCAAAATCCCTTTTTGTACTATTTCGTAAATATTTCGAAAACCAAGCGTTTAAGAAAAGTGTACAACACAAAATGAAAGTAAATTAAATTTGCTACAGAAAAGGTTTGTTCATATCTTCGCTAGAAGTGTAGCAAATTTAATATACTTTCATTTTGTGTTGTACACTTTTCTTAAACGCTTGGTTTTCGAAATATATACGAAATAGTACAAAAAGGGATTTTTACCCCCTCTCCTGGCTAAAGCTCGCGGGCCTGGGCTGGGGACTTTTAGTATGTTGTACCTGGGGGTCACCCCTACCACTTAAAAAAATAATCCAGACTACACGATTTATTTCATTTATTTTATGATTTTGAGTCTTCGTTGACTGGACTAACTTTTTTTGTACATAAATACATACATAAGTATGCAAACATAATACATAAATGACAGCTAACAGAAATCAATCAAGCCTAAAATTAAACTAAAAACTACACTACACTATAGTATTATTATGTACCACGGCATGCGATGAAGCCACAATACTAACTAAGTACGACATACAAATTGAGTGCGGTTTACAATGATATCAAAACCATCAATAATTAAAAAACAATTGTAAATATTTTTTTAACATTGACATTTAGTTTAGTTGTCAAATCAAGCTACTGATAATGACATTCTTAGTCATTTTGCGGTAAAAAGTAAAGAGCTGTATTTTATTTCATGACTTATGTACAAGTACATGCATTAAGGCTGTTTTTTCTAGTTTTTGACTTTGTAATACCATTTAACTCAAAACAAATTGATAAAGCATAAAGGCAAGTTTTATCATTAAGCCTGTAATAAGTTTAAATAAGCTTTACACAGTCAAGATGATCTTCATTGAGTGTCAGTGGTAGGCTAAAAAACGCACATTATTTCCAAAATAATAAAAAAGAAATTATAACATTACATACTTTAAAAGTTTTGTATACACTGCAGACACCAACACATCGAATAGAATTTTAAGACACTAGGCCGTGGTTCTTCATGAGTTGTTGTGCCACCAAATTTATTTTATACTCAAAGGATTATTGAAAAACCAGAAAATATATCTTGGTAAATAAAATATTGTACCTGTCTGAGATTAAAAAAAAAAAAATTGCACATGGTTGTTGACATTCACATGGTACTTGTTTAGTTTGTTTTACTGACAACCATCAACAACGCGACGCCCCGAAGCACACAGTAAGATAGTGATGCAATAACGAGACTCTTGACCTTCAAGCTTCAAAATGCAGTCGACTGGCAAGAGCTTCCTCCAATTGTTGGTTCATACGAAAAAAAAAAACACACAACTTACAATGACTTTTTCATTTGCAAAAAAGTTCTTTTTAATTTTTTTCTTTTTACGAAAAAAATCATGTGTATCTTTTTTACCTGCAAAATTTAACCCAGTCAGTCAGTACAAGGTGGTCAACCAAGTTTCTTTTTTTTTTAATATTTATTGGATCGAAAACAAAAACATTACACTACACCTGTATGTTCGAGTTCCAGTACAGCCCTGACCTTCGCCTTGTTCCTCGATTCGTTAAACACGAATATTAAAAAAAAAAAAAAAAATAAAAAACTTTACGAGACTTTCATAATAATTCTATATTTAATTAAATTGATCGCACGATACATATTTAATGCGAAAGGCGAATACAATTTGGGTTGGCTGATATAGAAATCTAAAGACTAAAACGCAACGCATATTATAATTATTATGAGGAAGCAGTTTTAAATCAATTATACGTTTATATTTTTCAAATAGAAATAAATAAAACATTCTAAAACAAATAATTAAAACGAATCATTTTTGTAATTAAGTTCACCAACAGCTATACAGAACTTTTAGTCTTAAATCACAAGGTCGGATTGAAACATATTAAATTAAATTGTGTTGGCTTTTTGAAGCTTTTGTTTGTTTATTTATTAATTATTTCAATAGAATATTTCTTTCAAGGTAAAAAAGTAACAAAGCGATTTTTGAACACTTATATGTATATTATAATTAAGTCTAATTATTCTTAACCATTGTCCCCTTATTATGTTCGCAAATATCAATTGCGTGGTTAATACTGCGTTTTCATTAGAGCTGAAATGAGGTAATTTGGCAAATTACAAAAAAAGTGTTCACATTTCAAATTTCGTAATTTTGTTTGACGGTCCAGATTGTCAATCGCTTGTTTTTATTGTTTTTTACATTGAATTCTGTCAATTTAAATGGGATCCACTTTGAATGAATCTTATTTGGGTGTGTTCATAAAAGTTTTTCGTAATTTCCTATCGAATTTCGTGCAAATTTGGTTGAAATTACCTCATTTGGAAATTTGAATTTGTATGGGAAATGAGATGATTTTGAATTGAATGTGGAAATTTTGAACGAAATTTCCTCATTTGCTCTAATGAAAACGCAGTATAACGAATAAATGTAATCAATGTATAGAATTGTTTGTATTATGAGTGTCAATTGATAAATTTTTAGTTTTTGCAAATACTTACTGCCTTATTTATAAACAAAAAATGGTTATTTCTGCTCTTATATTCAGGGCTGGCAACGAGACCGAGACTACTTTAAAAGCACACGAGACGAGACCGAGACGAGACCGTATTTTTGGTACCAAAATTCGCCGAGAGTCTCGCTGGTCTCGGTGGTCTCGTCGGTCTCGGTGGTCTCGCCGGTCTCGGTGCGTTGGTTTCGGTTTTCTCTAGTAGTCTAGTGCATTTAAAAACCGACCCAGCAGTTTTTAACATCCCCAAAATTTTTTTCATCATTCGAAAGGTACTTCATCAGAGATCATAACTCTGAGTTTTCGCACTTGTGATATTCACCTTTCGGCCGCCATCTTGGATTTTAGTTTTCATTGAATATCTCGGTTTCTGTTGGTCTTACACACAACTTTGTAAGACAAAAAGTGTAGAGAATTGAATTTTCTATTTTGTATGTTATGAACATTTTTTCCATATTGTGACTATTGAAAAAGTTATAAGCCAACAAAGTGGAAAAATTCAAAATTTTCAAGTATTTTTCAAAATTTAGCACATAAAACATGATTATTTGAAAAAAAATATCTGGAGCATTAAATTCTATACAATTTGGCTATACTTTTTTTTCTACTGTAATAAATAAAAAAGATATGAATATTTGTGTACCAGATATTTTTTTTAAATAATCATGTTTTATGTGCTAAATTTTAAAAAATACTTGAAAATTTTGAATTTTTCCACTTTGTTGGCCTATAATTTTCGCACTTTTTGTGTTACAAAGTTTTGTGCAGGATGAACAGAAACCGGGATATTCTAAACTAAAATCCAAGATGGCGGCCGAAAGGTGAATTTCACAAGTGCGAAAACTCAGAGTTATGATCTCCGATGAAGTACCTTTCGAATGATGAAAAAAAATTTGAGGGTGTTACAAACTGCTGAGTCACCCATACACAATCTTCATAAATACACTGACCTTTGGGATAAATATTTTTTTATTTAATTTTATTTTTTAGTACTCATGTGCAATTTTTATAATATTCAAGGTTTTTTTACGAAATATAAAATATTCTATGCGCGTTAAAATATCGAACCACATTATGTACATACTTTTATATACTCAGGTGCACTGCGAAAATCGAGAGAAAAATACGTATGCATGTCGTTGGAATAGAAATCGCTCATTTTGCAGCCTTTGAAAAAACAACAATTTTACAATTTCACTGTTTGAAACAACAACAAAAGAAAAAACAGACTCACGAGTCTGTTTTATACATTTTATTCGTGCTTCACACAAGACTCCACACCACGCATTTTTCTTACCAACAAACTGCCGAGGTATCGTACTCTATCTTTTCAATCTAAACAGAAGTCTTATCTTACATCTTTTTACCACCAAAAAACACGAAAGAAACCAAGGCAAAGGATGAGACCAAGACCGAGACCTAGACCTAGACCTAGACCTAGACCTAGACCTAGACCTAGACCTAGACCTAGACCTAGACCTAGACCTAGACCTAGACCTAGACCTAGACCTAGACCTAGACCTAGACCTAGACCTAGACCTAGACCTAGACCTAGACCTAGACCTAGACCTAGACCTAGACCTACCTATACCTAGACCCAACCTAGACCTAAACCTAGACCTAGACCTAGACCTAGACCTAGACCGAGACCGAGACGAGACTGGCACAATAAAATTTTTACGAGAAAAAGGCGAGACCGAGATCGAGACGAGACTTGGTTAGGCAAGACCGAGACGAGACTGAAATTTTTCGATTTTGACGAGACCGAGACGAGACTAACCAAAGTCTCGCCTGGGCCTCGTCTCGTTGACAGCCCTACTTATGTTCAGGCTGGTAACTACACCATTGAATAAGAATTTGCTCGTAATACCATTTAAACTAAAGGCAATTGCTTACTGCTCCATTTGAGTCCGGAAAATTCTTATTTCATGGTGTAATTACCCTGAATTAACCATTCGCACATTGAATTAACCTAAACGCAAATAGATTTAACCCAAACGCAAATAGATTTAACCGAAACGCAAATCAATTCAAGAATAGAGCAAATATGTATATTATAACTTTTATCCAAAACACAAATTTATTTAAGTTTTCTTTAAAATGCATGTAAGAATGTTATATTATTACCCAAGTCAACATGAAAGTAATAGTTTAAACAAAAACAAAATTATATTTTTAGAAAATAATCTATCAGTTTGCTACCTTTGAAATGAGAAGAAACATGTCGAATTGTCCATTACAAAGTTGGTGCAATCGATTCTGGTAACTTGTTGCAAACTTTCTTCAATAACTGCAACTAAATTGTGGTCCCAGCTTAATTGACTTAAAAGCTGTCGTACGTGTGCTTTCATTTTTGGAGAATTTGAGTCTTATGGATTTTAGCGTTGTCAAAAATCAAGATTCCATCGTTCAAAGATGTGTCGCTCACATTTTGTGCTAGTTCTTGAAGAAAAGAGCAAAAGTTATTGGAATTTCCTTTGGGTTAATTCTATTTGTGGTTAAATCTATTTGCGTTTAGATTAATTCAATGTGCGAATACTATACAAGGTGGGGCAAAAGGTATGAACCGGTTTTAAAAGGATGTAAACCAAAAAAAAAATCAACTTACAGAAATTATGTTTATATTATTTAATTCAGTACAGAAAATTTAATGTAAACTGAACTAAACAATATAAACATAATTTCTGTAAGTGGAATTGTTTTTGTTTTACATCCCTTTAAAACCGGTTCATACCTTTTGCCCCATACCCTGTTTTAATCGACACTTCAGTTCTCGAGATAAAATTTTATTTAAAGTTTGTTTGCTTGAGTTGTATTCATTTCCATAGAGTAATTCCAAGGTTCATGCGATTCATGATCATTCCAAACTTTCATATTTTTAAATGACTCGAAATGAACCGTATATAGAACTCCGTTCAGCACCTAGTCTAGAAAAATTGAAAAAAAAACAGGGCGATCTGCGGAAAAACTCAAGTAAAATTATATAATTTTCAAGGTCAAAAGTCGAAAATATCGTTTTTTCACGCATGACTTCAATATTTCAACTTTTCTGGAGTCTACCCCATTAAAAAAAAAAAGAATGCTTCAAATGCAAACAAAATATGTACGACTGGATCGCACGAACTTGCTGTTGTAGCTAAAAACTATAATAGGTGCACAAGTTCAATAAAACGCTATATCCACTTTTATGCCCACTCCCTATTTCTGTGGCTGTGTTCATATCCTTCTGTGAGTGAAAAACAATCTACGTTACCGACATTCAAGGTTCAAGTCCACACTCTGTCCACTTTTATGTTCACGAAATTACTGGCTTATTTTTATCGGCACTTTTGGTTTTGTTACTGTTCACTAAGGGAAATTTTACTGCGCTAGCTATATAATTGCCAATAAAACGCACCTAATATAATAATATCACATTAATAAAAAAAAATTAAAAAAAAAAAAGTCAAAAGTACCTACTAAAAATATTATTGTTTCCTTTCATTTTGTTTAAAGAACAAAAATTTTCAAAATTTTTAAAACACAATATGTTTTAAACTACTCAGAAGCAGCCTATTGCAAAAATTATGTATGTGAATAACTCGAAAATAAGGCAATTTTCTCAAACAAACAGGAAACCCTATTTCCACAATTCAGTTTTCTTTAAACCTCTATTGTCATTACAGGCACGAAGTTTAATCAAAATCATTAAAGCGAAAACCGAAATATTTGTATGGCAGTTACCTGTTCTACCAATAGATGAGCTGAATCAAAAAATTCAAATTTACCCTCTAAATAACCACATAAAAATGATATGTGCCAAATTCGAAGCAAATCTATCCAGGTGTTTAGGCTCTAGCTCAAATAACAGTGGACGAACGGACACACATACGCACAGACCGACGCACGACGCACAGTGGAACGAAAATCAGAAAAAGTGGACATCGCGCTGTAACTTTTGAATTAATGGATGGATTTTGATGATTTTTTTGCCATTTTCTTTGTAATATTTTCCATATTAATAAAACATTAAGTACCGTATTTATTTTCGAACTCTTTTTGGACAAATTTTTGTTATAAATAATCTGAAAGAATTTAATCAAATATTTACGAACATTTTTAAAAACCATTTCTTCAATACTTTACTTTCTAGCTTAGAAAGCTATTTATTTAGAAAAACATGGGTTTTCTGTATAATTAATTAGTTTTTATTTAAAAAAAAAAAACATAGTTTCTTATATATGTACACAAACAAAAATGCAATCGCTTTTGCCAGTTTAAAAAAAAAATAATACAAATTAACAGGTAGTAAATAGACGTTTTTTTTTTAAACTCAGAAGTAAGCGGGGTCTGATCCGGTCGGATCCAATCTTTGTTAAATATTTCTTAGAAAAAGCATAAAATTCCGTTAAAGTGAACTAGAAAGCAAGAATTATGTAAGCATTTTTTAAAAGCTTACCGAAAGTTCAAAAAATTATGTTTTTAAGAACGTGTATAAAAAGGGGTATTTTTAAATTTAAACATTTTAAATTTAATTGGTTTTATGATGTTTCTCAGTAGGTTTAATCATTCTACGACCAACATAGTTTGATTCAAAGAGATATCTTAAAAATTGAAGCAAAAAAACGAACTTTAATTTATGTCTCATGTCACATTTTTTTCGTTTATGCATAAAAAGTCTAGACTTGCGAGCCTTGTTCTTGTTTATGAAAGAGGGAACAGTTTTCAAGGCATCACAAAAGAAAATATTGTTCATATCCAAACAAAAAAAAGTAACCTCATGACCCGTTCCACTCTGCGACGCCGACGGACGGTATGGCACGAGAACCAATAGTTTTGTTCAAAATTTTACGCTACCTGTTAGGTAGTATTATTCCTTTAAATATTCAATGCTTCTATCAATTTTTAATCAAACACTGAAATTCAGATGCATAAAAGTCTTTTTTTATTTAAGAAAATTGCAACGCTCAAAATATTCACGATTTCTTAAATACCAAAATAAATAAAAAATAAATAAATTTGATGGCACAACAGCTCATGAAGAACTAGGGCCTAGTGACTTACAACTCTCAACCATTCCTGTGTGCGTGTCTGCAGGAATTGAGGGGACCTACAGTTTATTGCCGAATCCGAACGGCTAACGAGCGGCACTTTTCTGTGACAGGAGATACTCTTGGAGGATTTGTCAATTCCTCGCAAGAGGCAGTAGCCGTTTTTCTTTTAAATAAATAGATGGCGAGGCTTGGGATCGAACCTTAGACCTCTGGCATGACAGTCCATCGCACTAACCATCACGCCACGGCTACCACAAATACCAAAAATACCAAAATATGCCTCGAAAAATCTTAATTAAAAGCACACCGTTTAATCCAGCCTCTCATAATCAGCTTGCTTTCAATCAATTCCGTTCCACTTGTCATTTAAGACTTGGATGTCCAGAAAATCGCCTATAAAACCTTAAAACGATTCATCAATTATTTCCACAAAGACGCGTAGAGTAGACTCCACTCATTTACGGATCTCAAGGATTTACTTCGTTTGGTAAATTATATCAATAGCCGAGGAACTTTTGTAGCAGAGGATTAAATTGTTCAAGTGCGCCGCGCGCCGCTCTACCGTCCTGAAGCAAACCAAAAATTATGTAACTTTTAGACTTCTTAACTCGTTTGCCATCAAAGATGAGAAGGAATTCGTTTGTCATTTGTTATGCAACAAATAAGGTTTTTCGCTATCCCCGCATTGTTGTATTATTGATGATGTTTGCACAGCCACCACCGCATACCGACTAGCACGACCGGGATAACTTCAAGCAGCCAGTAGCAGCATCGTAAACGACTCTTCGATATACATACAAGGACGACGACGACAACAAGGGCGGAAGAATGACTTCCGTATCCGTGGAGGAAATCTCCACGTGAAATTTGTATTACCCATGTAACTGTTTTGTGGTATCATAGCGGTGGCAGTACGCTTTTGAGACAGTGGAGTCCTTAAAATTTGTGTGTTTTAGCAGATCGTAGGGTGCTTTGCTTATTTATTAATTCAAGGGAAAAGGGCGAGGACATGACTTTGTGGCCCAGCATGCATGCCAGAAGATAGGATGAATTTTGCTGCAACTAGTTGCTGTATGGAACTACATTCTATGTTTCTTCTCCATCTAATCCAAAAGGTTTAGGTTGCAGGATATAAATATAAATTTTTAAATTGCATCCGGAAGCAACGTTATTATGATGGCGTTGTAATGCTAAGAGTTATGAAGTTGTTGCTTAATCATGTGTGTAATTGTTTTAGATATTTTTAAACAAAGCCAGATTGTTACTGATTTAGTTCTTGACTTGCGAGACTGCACATCAAAATGTTTTAAGTTTTCACGCCATTTAGCTTGCCAACAATAATTTGATTTAATTCAATATTTTATAATAAAAAATTGTTTGTAATAAGCATTACAACTACCGTTACGTGGTTAAAGCCATTTTAAATTCCAAGAGTCAACTTAAGATATGTTTCCGTACCGCGACATCCTCTCCGTTACCTTGAAGTGTAACAAAAATGGTGGAAAGGAGAATTAACATTCAAAATATCGACACAAAATCAGTCCTGCAAAATCCAATCTACTGTACCTACCTAAATGTAATTAGAAGTAAACAATTATCTACACATTGTAAATTTTGAACTTCATGTTACCTTATGTAGGTATACGTGTCGATAGTGGCGCCCAACAGCAAATTGATTCCGTTATATCGCTTCTAATAATGTGATTGCTATCTTAACTGAACACAAGCCCCTCCCAATGAATTTAACAAACAATCCTTCCCAATCGAAAGAATTGTTTCCCAATAATTGCTTTCGATGCAACTCGTATAGTCTAAACATTAATGATAATCGTTTAACCTTAAACTATCATAAATCGTGATTTATTATTAGAAATGTGGGTGAATGGTTTGCACTGGGAAATCCGTACGATGAAACCAAAACAAACAAAAAAAAATCCTCACAAAAGACCAATTATTAGGATAATTTTTTTTGTTCATTCTGTGTGTATCTTTGTTTTTATGAATTTTTTATCTCGTCCAAAAATCCAAGGTTAATTACCATAAATAAACTCCACAAACACGATTCGAAGCGGATCGAATTCAGGGCTCTTGGGCATAATAGTCTAGATGGAAGTGTTGCTAATTAAATCATAAAGTTAATTTTTTCCAAAATGAATTTAGAATCGATACCAAAAACACCGAGACGATTGATGGAGTAAATTTGTAAAAGGTTTCAACCTTATTACGCTGCCAATTTTCCAGATCTATAACTGTGTAATGCGAAATTTTTTGTTCTACAATTTTTAATTTGTGAATACTTTTTGTGTATACTTTTTGGGCACGAGAAAAATGCGAAAGTGAAAAAATAAAATTTAAACTATACATAACCTCCAAAATATTGCTGCGTTAAAAAAAAAGTACTAGAATAGAAAAGACTATTTCATTGTTTACACTTTCCCGCTAACACCAATAATTTCGGAGGTATATTATAGTAATCCAGTCAATAAAGACAAAATATTCGCGTTAAGTCGCAAAAAAAACGCCAAACTCTGTTTTGGGAAGTTGTTAGGATAGGTACCAGTATTCTAAAACCAATTGTGCAGCTTCGAAAGACCTGTGCTAACTGCGTGGTGCTCGAAATACCTCGATATTTTCGGCCTTTTTTAGCTGTTGGCCTAAAACTTTTTAAATATGTAACCTTATAAAAAAAATAAAATAAAATAAAATAAAATAAAATAAAATAAAATAAAATAAAATAAAATAAAATAAAATAAAATAAAATAAAATAAAATAAAATAAAATAAAATAAAATAAAATAAAATAAAATAAAATAAAATAAAATAAAATAAAATAAAATAAAATAAAATAAAATAAAATAAAATAAAATAAAATAAAATAAAATAAAATAAAATAAAATAAAATAAAATAAAATAAAATAAAATAAAATAAAATAAAATAAAATAAAATAAAATAAAATAAAATAAAATAAAATAAAATAAAATAAAATAAAAGATAAAATGAAGTGGGTGAAAACATAAACTCGATCAAAATAAATTATAACGTGCAATGTGCATATGATTTGACGTTAACGCTACAAAAACACTGAGGGTGATGGTACAAAAATATAATGGCTGGGAATGTAGATTAGGATCAATCAAAAAACACCTTACGAGTAGCAAAAATCAAATTGATAGACTTTTTAAACTCTATAAAATGAAGGCTTACAACAACTGAGAATTTTCCGAAGAGGTTAAAAATTGTTATACATAATTTTAAAGAAGAAAATTAGAAATTTCTGAAACCGTTACAAGTTATGTTGAAAGGAATTACCTCGTGTTATAACATGACCTCAAAAAAAGCGAAAATTTTTTTTTTTTATGATTTTCAAACAGTAATATGTCATAAACGAGACGCGATAGAACATTTCTGACTTTGGATTCGAGCTCAGGACACCAAAAAACCTTCGGAAAAGTTTACTTTGTTCCTTCGGCAACAAAAAAAATTTAATTTTGTTGTACATTGTTCTTTTCTTTTTTCCTAATAACAACGGAACTATTTGTTTTATGGGATTCCGCTTATGCTCAAATAAAAGCTATGTAATCGCTCTACAATCATCATTGTATAACTTAACTCGTATTTTTGCCGATATTCAGCTTCCGAGATAGCTAAGACTCCATTTTTGAAGTATTTGAGAAAAAATTCCAATGTTTTAAGTACTGTATTTTTTGTGATCTGTTTAACATACAGAGCTGCAGTTAAGCTTAAATAAAAGAATATTTTACCCGATTTAAAAATGTAGAATTTCATTATTTAAAGAATACAAATTTTAAAAGTTATAGGCCAAAAATTAAAAAAAAGGCCGAAATATTTGAAGTTTTTCGAGCACCACGCAGTTAGCACAGGTCTTTCGAAACTGCCGAATTGGTTCAAGACTACTGGTATCTATCCTAACATAAAAAAATAAATAAAGTTGACGGCACAATAGCTCATGAAAAACTAGGGCTTTGTGACTTACAACTCTCGCAACCATTTCTATTTGCGTGCCTGCAGGAATGGAGGGGACCTACATTTTATTGCCGAATCCGAATGGCTAACGTGAGCGGCATTTTTCTATGACAAGAGATACTCTTGGCAGTTTTGTCAGTTCCTCGCAAGAGACAGTAGCCATTTTTTTTTATTATTATTATTTGGACGCAGCTGGGGATTGAAACCAGACCTCCGGCATGACAGTCCATCGCAATAACCATCATGCCACGGCTACTACATCTATATATCAACTATCATAAAAACTTCCCAAAAAATCAGAGTTATTGGGTTATTTTTGCGACCTACGATGTCTTAATTGACTGGCCTATAGATCAATCAACGTTTTTTGAAATGGGCAATTTCGCCAGGGCCACGAAAAACAGATTAAGTCTTTTTAATAGATCTCTTTCAACAGGGGCTTGCTAACTAATTTTGCGGTATAAGCAGTATAGAATTTTATTCAGATGCATTGAAATTTCACTTCTCAAAAAGCCACCTTACCTCCCAGACTATTAAACGTCATGAACGCACAAAACAAAATGAACACGCTAATGGCTGAGATCTGCGAGAACCCCTTGTAGCTGTAGAATCTAGATAAGGACAGTTGCGCTGCTGCTTCTTGTTGCTTTGTTCGATTGCCGACTAAGATTGTCCTGCCAAGTGCCAATAAAGTTGTATTGGATTTTCTATAATAATGATAATGATTGGGTAACCAAATGACAAATTGAAAAAATCTATTTCTTGTGAGAAAAGGAACAAACCAAAAAAAAAATGTCAATGCGTTTCCTAACTTCACTTCAAGCTGTCTGTATGCATAACAAAAATACAATAATAAACAAAAAAAAACAGAAACCATAGAATCGTGTCGCTCAAGACAGTAATGTCGTTAGAGCATGAAACATAAATCAGAGCTGATGTTGAAGCTGATGAGACTTCTTGACTTCATGTGATTGGGAAACGGTAGGTATATGATGATGATGATGATGGTTGCCCTTAACGGCTATTTATGATGAATGCTTTTGACATTTAACTTATGTTCGGAGTGAGAAGACTTCTGTGACGAGTTATGAGATGACCTTGATTGTAATGTTGATTTTGTCTACGAATCGAACTTCTTAATTTTGAATTTTGAACAATGGAAATATTGCCAAACACAGCCTTGAGCTACTTAGACTTGTAAATGAAAAATATATTCAAGCTGTGTGATAACTTCAATCAACTCTTCAACTTGAGCTCAAAGGTTCTGACAATATTTATATTTGTTTTTCTGTTGGGCTTTTGGCTAAATGTCAAATTGAGTTCGAGTGTATCACAAAGCAGATACGAAAAAAAAATCGAAAATAAAACTTTGCTGACAATATATGTTCCTATGCAATTTCGATCAACTTGTGTCCAGCTATAGCTACTGGTTTTTATCTGATTTAATATGATCTATAAATTTCAAACGGAGCGGAGACTTTTTTAAATGGTCTTTGGGATCAGATATCAGAGTATTGATGCTGAACAACCTAGATGGCAAGTGCCTGTCTACAATTTAAAGGCTTTCGTTGATTTATGTGGATATCTATACCTACGTAAAAATTAAAAAAAAAAACAAGGACAGGCAAAGAGGCGAGAAATTGGTCAATTGGCATACTCTGATCATTTTATTTAATATCCACTTAATTTCACCAGGGATTTCCAGTAGTGTTGAGAAATCACAAACCAGTGCGTTGGGAGTTTTTAAATTAGTGTCACATTATTGATTGACGTTTTGATTTAGAAAAGAGTGTTATACCAATACGTCTATTAATTCAATATTATACATACTTGGTCATTGTTTGTAGCATTTTTTTTTCAATTTAAAGTAATATTTTGTTTTCTTAGCTGAAGTCCGATTAATATGGAATCACCCCAAAGTTAAACAAATTTAAACGTTCCAGTGTTCTACAAGAGATTCTACACACAAATAAGTTATTAGGCGTGTTTTATTAGAAAAGCTACTCGTAGTATCGCCAGTAAGATTACGGCTGCAAAAAGCTAAAGTAAAACGTTTATTTGAGTCTTCAATCGGGTTTTGTTAGTTTTGTTATGTGGGTTCGATTGAAATGTTAAAAAACTTCCATAATACCCCACTGATTATTAACACATGTCAAAAAAAGATGAGTGTCAAGTTAGCGAAACAACATTCGCCGATCGAGAAATTACTAGGTGGATAATTATCCGTTAATTAGTTGTGATTTGTTCGAATTTGTCGTTTGATGGTTTCTATGTTTTTTTTTTTTTGGTACTTGGTGTCAACTTAGGCAAGCGGCCCTCTGGTAAAAGATATAAAAACTTATTACTGCGAATGTTATGCTTCTTTTGTGACAATTTTGAATTTGTCGCTCGATGTTTTCTACGTTTTTTTTTTTGCAAAATTTTCAAATTGGTATCAAGTTAGCGAAGCACCTCCTGGAAACGGATTGAAAACGTCTTATGTCGAATATTTTATTGCTTAATAATTAGCCGTTCAGCAGGTCTGAATAAGTTGTGAAAATTTGAATTCTGAATGTGCAATGTTTTTTATGTTTTTTTTTTTGCAATTTTTTCAAATTGGTAGGTATCATTTATTTAGTGAAAACTTCTTATATGAATTAATTGCTTAATAATTTGCCGTTGGATTTGTCGTGCGATGTTTTTTTTCTTTTTTTTTTTTAATGCACTACAAATAACGGCAAATTCTAAAGCGTTCAATATAAGAATTTTTGTGTCCCTTTTCGAGAAATTCCTCGCTAACTGGATACCAATTTTGTAAAAAAAAAAAAAAAAACATAGAAAACATCGAACGACAAATTTGAAATTTTCTCGCAACTAATTAACGGCTCGATCAGCGAATGTTGTTTTGCTAACTTATCAAAAAAGTGGTTAAGTGGGAAATTACTTACAACTGCCGAATTTGTGTGAAAAAAATTATTTTCATATTTTGCCTTAAAACCCCAATTGTGATAGAAACTGTAAATGGATTAATAAGCAATCCAAAAAACTGTCATGGTATTCTCACATGTCAAATTGTTTGAGATGGACTGTCAAGTCGTGTGGGATGAAATTTCATAAATTTGTTTCCACACTATTATACGTGATGTTCTCTCAACTTTTTTGAGAAGTGTGAAAATACTCGGTGGGATAGTGTGGAATCGGTTTTTTGTACCGAATGAATCGGAAAAGTGAAAGCAATGCATGAGAGCGAATGTGAAAACCATTAAATCAATTCACTTTTTCACACAGGACAGAATCAGCCCTTAGTTTGTTAATGTGGTTTCTGATTTGTTAAGTTATTTGCTTTGGGAAAATTCTATTTAAAATGTGTCAAAAATAATCTTAAGTAAACTATAATTAGCTAGCAAACCATGTTTTTATTTATCCTGCAAAAATTAACGCCGCCGTGGACGCCATCTACTGGATTTGTCGAAAACGACAAAATTTTATTTGGACTATAGTCTACGAACATGCCCGTCTTGTGTTTACTTTTTTCTGCTGTTTTATTTTTTACTGCAAATTGTCACTTGAGTCGCACATTTCACGCAACACCAAAAATTATTATTTAATGAAATATTTTATAAAAACTTACGTTTAAAACTTTTTTTGTTACCATATCATCTTTAAAATTGTACGAAATGTGAAACATAAAAATCAAGCTACTGACGATGCGTTTTATTGAGAATTTCTTAGTATACTATGCATAGAGATTCCCAATAAAACGCGCTTTTATTATGTCTGTTCCTTTACTTTGAAACTCTGTGATTTTTTGTGCATTTTATTGCCATTTTATTTTTTTTATATGAACTTTGACAGAACGTTGGACTGCAATTCACACAAATGCACAGAAAATCACAGAGTTTCAAAGTAAAGGAACAGGGCTATTAATTCCTGTTCTAAGTCTACTAGGTATAAATTTAAATTTAAAAAAATGTCTTAAAATTATCGCAAACTATAGGAGAAGGAGTAATAGCCTACGGAATAATTTGGAGTTGGAAAATTATAATTTCGTGCAAACCTTGAATTGTCAAAATAAAGGCGGTCACTTTGCGAAAGCATCATCAAGTCTTATGTCACGCCACCATTTAAATTGAATCATCGAACCATTTTTTTTTTTTTTTTTCTAAAACGATGTCATTTATATTGCGTTGCGTGATCGAACAAACAATCCTTACTTGGAGGTGTTAAATAAATTAATAAGACCGAAATCCATCACCTACCAATTATTTTTCCTTCTGGCAACATAAATAATAACGACAGAAAAGAATTTATATGTATTTTTTTTTAAATTAGAAAAAGCAAATAAAACATTCAAGTTTTCATTTTTAAATCCCAACAATGCTGTTCAAATAGTTTTGCACCTAACGAGCACTGAATTCAGCACCGCCCTCAGCTGCAATTTTGCGCCTGATTTGATCAGGTTTCGTGTTTCGAAAGGTAAGCAATTTTCGTATCAATAAAAATTGTATTCTCTCTGTCCTAAACTCAAACCACACAAAAAGACGAAAATCCTGCCAAAGGTGTTAAAACAATTGGCAGAGAAATCACTCACGACCGAAAGACTACCTACCTAACCCCTGCCTACTCTTGACTCTTTAATTCTAAAGTACGAAGTGTTGAGAGTCAGCTTTTTTTGTTTTCGGTCATTTCGACGAGCGAGGCGGTTATGATTGTAGTTTTATCAGCTTTGTGTTCGCCGCCGTTGGCGCTGGGGTGGATAGCTGGATTGTCAAGAAATGCATACATATATGAAATGTGAACATGCTTACGGGTAAATGGGGGGCCCAAAGTCGCAGTCGTCACTCGTCATTTTGTGAATTTACAAAGGAACGCGCATGCAATTGGAGCAAAACTTGAGCAAGACTAAGAGTCAAATAGTTTTTTAATTTATTAAAGGTGGTTCGACGAATTAAATCAAAATTCCAAAAGAGTTTCTGTTCTATGGTGCCAGCTGGTCCAATTGTTGTTAGCCTGTCCGTTATTGTTATTATTTTTGTATTTTTTCTTTCAATAGGTACTAAGGCTGGATCATTGGTCCTAAATAGTATCGATATGCATAGTTTATGAACTGACATAAGGTGCATTTAATGAATTCTATCTGACTTATAGGCATTCGAAGTGAAACATGTTGATTTCGTTCGGGGTTCTGTTTCAATAGGCTTCGGCACAAAGCTGATTTGTTTGCTTTATTTTTTATTTATTTTTTTGTCACAGTTTTGTGGCGAATTATTTAAATTGTTACATATGCAGCCAAAGATAAGATTAAGGAGAACAGATGTGAATTGTTTTGACTGGATTTCTTGTTTCATAAATAAGTAAAATACTTTAAGACAAGTAATTTTGAATTGACTTTTCAAGCTGATGCTGGTTGGGTGTATATGGTTGGGGATAGTTGTGCAAGGCGTTATACATTTTTGATCTTTGGTTGACAACTATTTTAGAACTTGTTATTTGGGAAATAATGCAAATGTAGATTGAGATTGTTTGGTAAATTATTGATAAAAAATGACAGATACAAATTCAATTATTTAAAAAGGACTCGAAAAGAGATTGTTTGACATGCATATTTACCTAATGTAGGTTTTATTTACAGCTTATTCTTGTTTGAATGAATTTTGAAAGTTAATATTTCTATAATAAAGTCATAATATGATATGGTGATTGAAGGATAAAACCACATCTGTGTGTTCGCAAAGCTAATTTCAATGCAAATCAAATGCACCGGGTTGTCTCGAAAAATATCGATTCTAAAGGTTTCAGTAGTATCAAATGTAGATACTTTATGGCAAAATGTAGATACTTTATGGCAAGTTTTAGATTCGTGCATTCGAACTTAAGATTTTAATCGAACTTGATGATAAGAATGGAAGAGATGACTAAGCGATTTTCTTCAAATACGAGGGGTAATCGATTTTTTTTTCTGTTCAAAAAATAACGGTACCTGTAAAACAACCGTTTTGAAAACGTTATTTACCGCGGAAACGGCTCTAAGGAATTTGATTTAAGTTTAAGTGAGTACTAATGCCCGTAGTAGCCCGTGGCGTAATGGTTAGTGCGTTGGACTGTCATGCCAGAGGTCTGGGTTCAATACCAGCCGCTTCCACCTTAAGTTTTTTCAGGGCTACTACCTCTTGCGAGGAACTGACAAACCCTCCAAGAGTATCTCCTGTCATAAAAAAGCGCTGCTCACCAGCGCAGCGGTTCGGGTTTGGCAATAAACTGTAGGTCCCCTCCATTCCTGCAGACACGCACACAGGAATGGTTGAGAGTTGTAAGTCACTAGGCCCTGGTTGTTCATGAGCTGTTGTGCCACCAAATTTAATTTTTTTTTTTTTTTTTGAGTACTAATGCTGGTATGGTCTGCATTTTGCTGAAAATCAAATTTACCAAAAACCTTTATTAACGGTACCTGCCATAGAACGGTTTTATTGTTTTTCGACTCTGAATATTGGTTTTTTTGAAAAAAGTTTTTTTTTTTTTTGATAAAAGTTTTTTTTTTTTTTTGAAAACTGATGATTTTGAGAAACAGTAAAATTCAAAATCCCGTCTGTTGTAAATTTGTAGATATTACTTAAACCATCTCTATGTCTATCCGGAAAATAATGATTTTCTTTCTAGAAAATGAATTTATAAAATATTTTCTAACATTAACATTTTTTATTTCAGGTAAGGACCATATTTATTAAACTTCAACATTTAAAACCAGGTAAATAACAGAAATCAGGTGCGTATACACCCAATCTAGTGGCCATTATGCCGATGACACAATGTCCCGTCAGTACACCTATCAGGGTTCTAATATTCTTTTTACTCAGCGATAAGACATACTGAGTTTGCTTTTCATTAATTCTAGGCCATAAACTTTTAGAGATGGCGCAATCGTTCCTGGATATCCAGGAGTTATTGATTTGCTCTTTCGTTATTAGGTCTATCTTCTTTTTGATCACGCAATAAACTCTAAGTTACACACTTTTTTCCCTCATCGCTAAAAAAAAAAAATGACAATTTAACTGTCACCTCAATTATTATTTTTAAAATTAAAATAATAACATCAGCCAGCCACCGGATACGGTTCACCGTCATCAGCCAGATATATAAACACATCAATATGATGTGACGTTGGACGAGTTTTTCTGCACTTTTAAAATTCACGTTTACTCCTTCCCACGAATATGATAAGTAAATGTGCAATTTGTATGGGAATTCGTCTTCTGCCTTTACCAGTGTTGTGCGTACCATTCTCGAGTACGAAAGGAGAAGTACCATGAAACACACCGCTGAGTGCGTGGTGCACTAGATAGGAGTTTTGCCTGTTTTTGGCTTTCGAGCTGTGCAATTTATTTTTGCGCCTGCAGTTTCGACTGAGGCCGGGGACTCTATCCCATTGTAGCATTTGTGCCTGCAGTTTCGACTGAGGCCAGGGACTCTATCCCGTTCTACGTATTTGAGCCTACAGTTTCGACTAAGGCCGGGGACTCCATCCCAAATATATGAAGTATATTATATGAAATACCGTGTTATATTATTTTAAGTAAAGTTAGTTTGTATTGTAATATTGTAAAGGTTGAATAGAATTACGATCGACAGGAGTTCCGAACTCTTCAAAATCAAACCGAGTTTTCTGGCTTTCTTCGGTCGGACTCTTGACCCGCTGAACTACCTCAGCTATAGACAAAAAAGCATCACAATTTCTATGTCCAGGCGCCTGTAACACAACGTGACAAGTACTTGTAGGACAAGTGAAAAGCGACAAACTTGTCCTAAATCCTGTAACACAAAGCGTCAAGTCTATGAAAGATCGTATCCTTCGGACAAGTATAGTTGGACAGGTGGATTAAGACTTGTCAACTTGTCTCGTTGTGTTATAGGCTCCAGGAACCCAGCAGAGTTTGACTTGGTTAGTGTTGCAAATATTGTTCTGTATGCCTCGACATTTAGCTACTACCTTGGATCTTACGGTCTCACTGGATAGTGCTTTGATAGCAGCTTGGCTATCCGCTAAGATTGTGATCTCTGATGAGCTCAATTCGTTCCTGTGGACAATTTCGGCTGCCTTTTCAATAGCATAAATCTCAGCCTGAAAGACACTACACTCATCTGGGAGTTTATATGATTCTCTAATATTAAGAGCTTCACAAAACACCCCAGCTCCTGTTCCTTCTTCCATTTTTGACCCATCAGTGAAGAAGGGGATACCCTGTTCACTGAGTAGTGAGCTGGATTCCTAACCATGCCTTTCGGGTATTAAAACCGAGAATTTGTTCCTAAAATCTATTACGGTTGGTAGGTAGTCAGTGGTCACCTCAAGTCCGGAGTATCTTTGACAGATAGACCCATAACCGTAGGTATTGTGCTTCCAAGAGTCCATTTCATTAAGTCGAAATGCACTCTTGGCTGCTGAACACCTTGTGTACTTGTTGTTGTCAACGGTTATTCTTATTGCACTCTGATCAAGTGAAATAGTCATAAACGTGTCGGTCTTTATGGACAGTTCTAAACCGAACGACAGGGTTTAGTTAGGCATCTTTTCAATATTGAAAAGATGCCTTTAATTCTAATGATTTCAATATTCTTCATAACAAACTTATTGTTCAGTATGGATTTAGTTCATCCGTCGCCACCGCATTACTTATACTGAATTCTTTGTCTGGAAGGATAAAAAAGTTTAAGACAAAAGCTGGGGCGTTCAAGTTTTTATATTTACCTTCGGGTATCCCCCAAGGGTCTATTTAAGGGCCATTGCTCTTTTCATTATTCATCAATGATATCGTTTCAGTTTGTAATTTTGGTAATATTCATATGTACGCCGCCGATGATGTAAACATTTATATTTCGTGACGTATAGGATTCTCACTGACGCTGTTTGTAGATTGAATGAGGACCTCGAAAATATATCAGTTTGGGCTAGGCAAAGCTGGCTTTTTTACTCAATCCATATAAATCCCAATGTTTAGTGATATCTTAATCTTCATTGGAATTCAGTGAGGTCCTAGACTCTCATTGCTAAGGTTTATTGTGTGCTTCGGCAACTTTGGTCCAGTAGTAGCTTTACCCAACTAAATATTCGTATGAGATTGATGGCTAATGCTCTTCTGAGACCTATCCTGTTTTATGCGGAAAATCTATTTCCCTATCCGGACTTTAATGGCCGTCGAGAATTAATGCTGTCCTCAGATTCATCTATCGTCCTCGTAAATTTGACCATGTTTCGGATGCATGAACAAGGTAGGTAGGTAGGTAGAAATGGCGGCCAACGAACAACTAGCTCGCTGACCCAATTAGCGCAGAAAAGCGCCGTTTTAATACCATAAACTCGTTGGAACCTATTTATGGAAGAGTTTAGTAGAAGCTGGCGGGAGGCCAGCTTAGTCACTACATCCTACAATCCTACGGTTACATTGCATCCCGTGTCCCCTCAAGACTCGAAGTCCGCATACTAGCAGTCTAGCGAATCAGAATTGGGTCGATGCAAAGGCTACCGCCTCATCGTCTCAAAGCCATTTTGATGCGTAAAGAAAAGAGATCAAGTCTTTGATCTTTATTTCGGAAAGTTCTTTAAGGTCGTCATAAAAGGCATGTCCAAAGGATTTTACTCTATACCGGTCTAGAGCAGGGCATTTACAGAGGAAGTGAACTATTGTTTCCTTTTCCTGCTGATCCGCACAACTTCGACAATGAGTATTATAAGGTATGCCCAGTTTTGCTGCATGTTCTCCTATTGGCCAGTGCCCAGTGCAGGTTGCAACGATCGATCCTGGCAATGTCATGCCTTGATCTGCAGATTAGATCTTTTGTTCGGGATTTACTATAAGTTGGCCACATCTTTCTAGATATAATACAGTTGCTCAGACTGCCCCACCTTCGATTGGATTCGGTTAGGAAATTTGAGAATAAATTGCCCCTCATAACCCCTAGGGGAATATTAACTTGTTCCGCAAGTGAGCTATGAAGGGCTGATCCTTGCCTGGCCAGTTCGTCCGCCCGCTCATTACCCTCAATGCAGTAAAAAGACCCGGAACCCAGATGATGGTGACACTAAGGTTAACATTTAGGCTTGCGAGCTCGTCACGGCATTGCTGTACCAGTTTTGATGAAGCCGAAGTCGAAGTTGCTTGCACAGCCGCCTTACTATCTGTCAGAATGGCAACATTTTGGTTTTGGTTTGGGATTATTTTGAGTATCTTGCATGCCTCCCTTATTGCCAGTATTTCCGCTTGAAACACACTTGCAAAGTTAGGAAGCCGAAAAGAAAAAATACATGAACAAACCTTCTTGGATTTCCCTTCCAGACGTACAACGATATTCGTAATTGTATCTTCCTTAAAAAAAATAACTTTTTTTGTTAAAAAAACCGAAATATTTATTTGAAAAAACTCGTAAATGTAATTTTTAAAAAAAACTGGTAATTTATTAATTCCCCAATTTAATTTTTTAAATAGCAAAACGATGTTTTTTTGTATACACACTGTGATTCTATGGAACTCGCTCCTAACTTAAATTAAACAGATCGAAAACCTAAAAGAATTCAGTAACCGCTTATAAATTACTTCCTTCTAAAACTTCTTTATGCTCATTTTCTTGTCTCTCTATGTTTTAGATTTTTATTTTTATTTTTTAAAATAAATTACTTATGTTTTGTTTTATTTTTGAATTATTATTAAACTCAAAACTGATGGACCCTTCCCCTAACGAATTGGGAATACTTAGTGTCCTATGAGGACACCGTGATATACATGGTAACAAAATGGCGGATGAATTTTACAAAACCCAGTAATCTTTCGATGCGAGCCCAACCTAATTCTCAGTATTTATGCCACTGGAGACTGGAGCGACAAAAGTATAGTATAGCGCTAGCAATTAGCACTTGCCACTTGTCTTGTAAAATATATATCCAAATCTCGGTAAGGAAAAAACAGACCATTTACTCAAGCTAAGCAGGTATCAACTCTCCCTCTTAGTTGGAATTCAACGGTTCACAACTCAGTGGAAAGGGAACCTACTTGAGCAGAATGATGTATGTAGAGGGTGATTGGGCGAATACCCTAGGAGATTATACTTCTTAAAAAATTGGGCTGATGTCTAGTCTCTGCCACTAAAAAAAAAAATCCTGAGATTAATTAAGAATTCCGAATGGTTCAGGCAGGTGCATTAACTCCTAACCCTACCTTTATCTTTGAGTGCACAATAGATCCGCGGAAATCCAAAAAAAAATTGTTCAGTTTCCTCGATGCAAGTACCACTCGCAGCACTTGGTTTTCTAGACCCCAATGGACAATCCTATCGAGATCAGGATTTTAGAGAGCTTATCACATGCTTGGTTGTAGTTCTATATCCAAAGGACAATGATTTGAATCTAGAAACGAATCTGAAATGCTGAGGGTGCTATCTTCAATGGATTAGAAGTTTCAGAAAAAAGATTGTCTACGAATAAATATAAAGAAGAGAGTCGGAGATAAAACGGAGCCCTGGGGCATACCAATATGTAATTTGTTTATTCCAGATTTGAAACCGTCCAATACAAGATATATTCAACGGTTCGAAAGGTAGTTTGTAATCCAATGAAAGATTTGTCAATTGTCAAAGAGATTTGTCAATTTTAAATGCACTCATTTTCAATGATAAAGCTTGATGCAATATCAAACGCCAAAATATCAGATTCGGAAAAAACTATCAATACGCTAGTCATTCTATATAGAATTTAGCCATTCTCCTTATACGAGACACATCTTAGAATACCCTGAAATTTCATGCACAGCTCTATTCCTAGTATAGATGCCAAAATCTAGAGTTCGTGCAAGACGAACATCAAGACACTGAGGCGGCTGATAATGTCAACAACTCACTACACACCTGACATTGTGCGAACAAAAAACTTCAGCCGCAAAAATTTAACCTGCCGCTAAAGCCACTCTATCAAACCAAGCCAACTTGTACGTTCAGCTGATGTCCACTTTAATATAATTCATTCAGAACAAAAGCAATTAAATGCAATAAAACAATATCGTTAACATAATTCGCCAGCTTTCAATCTGTGGCGTATTATTCTGCTCGGAATGTTGATTATAATGTGAAGATGATTAAGTGGCTGTAGGGCTTCAGTTTATTTTTTTGTAGTTAAAAAAAAAAACGAATATTTTATTGCTTCTGTTGCAATTTGTAAAATTAAAATTTCCACAATAAACAATCACAGAGGCAAGCTGCCGCCAACAAGAACGCTTTGCCGCATGAAACTCTCTAGAGCTGAGTTCTGATGTAGTGGGGAAAGCGCATAAACTCATGCCGCGAGAAGTTGACTTTATTATTATTAATATATATTAAGCGGATGTACAAACTGAAACTTTCTGATTATTTTGATCTCTCGTGGAAATTATGTAATTTATTTTTCGAAAAAATATATGTATATAGCGCCACACGCACCAGAGGCATAAACCTTTCCATTCGCCCATAGCAAAATATATTGAGTCTACCAGTTAAACGGTCCAACCAGACTGCTTTCCGCTGTAACAATCACCTACCCACTGGATTATCTCTTTAATAAGCTTACGCAATTGAAATTTAAAACAAAAAAAAAGAACCAATTGTGAACTCAGAATAGTGCAAAAAAAAAAATTTAAATAAAACCATTGCCACTGGAGCGATGCAACAATTTTCACATACACTCCGCTGTACTAGATTGTGTATGGTATCAAGTTGTAAAAAAAAATGCTCAAGGTGTAGGTCTGAAATCTACGAAAAATAAAATATGAAAGTTCCAAAGTCTTCTACAAAACCATTAGGGTCTATACATTGGCAATAAACCCATACAGCGATACTGCAAGCAATTAAGTATTTGTCATAGAGCGATTCCATTTCAGCTGTCTTACGGGTGTCGTGAAACAATAAACCTCATTACAATGAGAATTTATTTACCTCTTAATACCTCTTGTGGGCTTTAAGGTCAGTGTTTATTTACTTTTTCTTAAGCGAGAAAAATACCCAATTAAAGTGGAGCTAATGCTCATATCTCATATGGATCAGATTTTGTGCAAAAATGTCCCTACACCTGAATTCCATACCTATAATAATAAAACTCAAAATTAGTGAAAAAAACAGAATTATTAAGTTTCCAATCTTCACGTTACACATTTTTGTTTGAATCAAATACACATAAACTTAGTTTATTGATAAGCGCATCACTTGAGAACGACTCAGACGATTTGATTTATTTTTGTTTGTTAATGTATAAGTAATATCAGGTTAAATAATAAAGTTTTAACGGAAAGAAAAAGTGTAAAATTTTCCCAAAAATAAAATGGAAGTTAGGGAAAAACTGAAGCTTTTTTTGCATCAAAATTTTTATATGAACTCGAGAACAGAATTCAATTCGAACGACGGATTTGCCAAATCCTTTTTCCTGAACCATTTTCATGGCCTTTTAGAATGGTTTTTAGGCCAATCGGCAGCCATTTTTTTTGCAAAATTATACTGATCAAATTTTATGATTCGATTTAGAAGGTGTGTTGTTTTTAAATTAAATGGCCCTGTTGTTAGGTTTTGTGCGTCGGGCCCCATTTTGAAAAAAACGCGTTGTAACCAATATCTTGAGAACTGCTCATGGTACACAAAATTAGCAAGAACCATTTTTTTAATAGGAAATTTAATTATCGTTCTTTTTATGATAGACACATTTTTTATACGATTTATACTTTCAGAGTTAAGGCCTCTTAAAGTATGATTTTTTAGTTTTTCCTCAATATCTTCTTAAAGGCTTGTATTATGAAAAAAAATCTAAAACAAAGCATGCTCCAAGGCGCCTTAACTCTTAAAGTATAAATCTAATAATTTTTTTTTTTAAATTCGCCTTCTGATATGCCCACTTTTCTTGAGTTCTGTTAAGAGTTCTAGAAATGATATGCATAATTTTCCCCGCCCCACTGCCACCTATGGATAAAAAAAAAAAGAAATACCTTTGCCAACTTCATTAAGGAATACTTTTCTTTTAATCCCATCATGTCCCTGAAGTTAGCAGAACAAAGTCAGCAGAACAAAGGTTTTATAATAATATGTTTTCAAAAAAACTAATGTTCGGCTAACTTCATTAGAAGTTAGCGAAATTTTGAAATCCTGATTTCAAAAAACGAAAATTAAAAAAACTCAATTTCCGTGTTCTGCTAACTTAATCGACCATTTTGGCCACTTTCTTGAATTTTTCGGCCAAAATTTCTTTCTAGATAGTAGTAAGTGCTCATTGAATACGAATTAAATGCTACGTTATCTCAACAAAATTTTGAAATAATTGAAATAATGCAGCATTTAATTCGTATTTAATGAAAGAAACAAAATTCAAGAAAGTGTCAAAATAATGGTCGATGAAGTTAGCAGAACAATTCATGGTATCAAATTGGCCTGGAGTGAGATTTCACTGGACTACTTAGAATCTCTTTATAAATCCTTAAAAGATAGAATTTTTGAATTAATTTTGAAGGCTGGTGGCAGCACACATTATTAAAAATCTAATAAAAGCTAAAATAAATAACAAAATATAAATAATTGCATTTTATTTTCATTTATTCGATGTGCTTCTAATCTAATGACCCGATTTATTTTCGCATATTCTTGACTCAATTAACAATTTGTCATAAAAGTTCCGTTAGCTAAATCTCTCTTATAGCCAAATTTTATATTTTGTTGTTAACAAAATAGTCTCTCAAATACCATAGTTGTTTTTTTCTAATCCATCATGTAACGGGAGAAATATCGATTTTACTTCTCAAAAATGCCTGCTTCTAACCTTATGACCGGCAGTGTATAATTCAGCATTTAATTCGGAATATTCAATGATAAAGCAGATTTTGGCAAAAAAAATTGAAGAATTTTTTAAATTATTTTTTTTATTTGTTTTTCTTGGATTTTTTTTTTTGTGGAGCATTTAATTAGCATTTAATTCGGGGACCAATTTTATATATTTTATTTTAAATTTAATGTACTTTTGAACAACTGTTCTGCCAACTTGAAGTTGTTAGAACATTACTTTTTCTTGAAAACCATGCATAAGAGCATTAAATTTTTTTTTCTTTGACATTTAATTAGCATCTTATTATTCAATCATAAAACCTTTGTTCTGTTGACTTAAGGGACATAATCCCATCCACTTTTCAGGGCCACTGCTCTGAAAATTTTCTTAAAATTATCTCAGGAATCATTCCCCAAAACATCATGCACGAATTAGGGGATACCCTGTATAACCTCTTTAGGAATCTACAAATTTGTACTAAATTTCACTTTAATTTGAGGTATAACATTCTGCCATTCCCAGTTTTCTAACATAGGTATTTTATTCTTTATGTTTTTAAAAATTTGATTTTTTTAAGTTAATATAAATCATGAATATAATTATGGGATTTTTTATGGAAATCCATCACATTTTATTAAAAACTAGCAAACACGTACTCCCCTTGCTTCGCATTCGTAAAAACGTTTTCATTTTTCAAATTATACGCAACTAAGATTTGAATAGCCGTGCGAAGTCATGCGGGCTAGCTAGCAATAAATTAAGTTGATATTTCCGCTTTGGAATCGAAACATCAAGGCTTTTTTTATAATTAATCGTTAGTATTTTTCAATTAAGAACAAAATATATAAGTTTTGTGTTTTAATGTCGATAACAGTATTTTCTAGATTTTATAGTAAAATGTATAATATTTTTCTGGAACCTGCTTGCTTTCTATTTTAGAAATATATAATCCCCTAGTAAAATTCGGAATGAAATCCCAACTACAACTGATTATAAATGATAAAATTTAAACATTTCTTCTCGTAATACTTAGCTAGATAAATAATTTTTCAATTTATTTTTTGTTGTTGTTATAAAAAAAACAAGCAGAAAAACGTAGCATCAATAAGTTGCAACGCAGTGTGCTTGCTTCCATTTAAGCCATTCCACCCACGACTGCATTTTCTGGGCACTCATGGCCTGCCAAACGTGTTATAATGCGTAAATTTCATAATTGTGGAGTGCCATGTGTGTATAAATCTTTTGTATGTTGCATTTGCTATCGCACCAAAAAAAAAGTTAAAAAAAAAAAAATTAAACCCTCAAAAACCACCAGCACTCATGTTCTTTTTTCGCCAAGTTCCTTTTCAATTATTTAAAACAAAAAATGATAAACTACTTAGGGGGCATGCAACAACAAAAACGAGAAAAAAGTGAAAAATAATTAACTAGCTATCATTACATGGGTGGTAACAATGAAATTATTAATTCGAAAATATAAATTTTTTATTTCAATTTATTATTTTGTGTGGCGCTGCACAGTATAATACAACTTCGTACTGATTAATCATTAAAAGTTCAGCAGAACACTTTAACTCGCAGATTTGGAGGCCAATTAAAATTAAAATGGCAAACTCATGAAACTTGAACGAGTTACTTTAATGTTTACTACCTATGGATGCTGTTTTTTTTTTTTTTTTTTTTTTTTTTTGTATATAAAGGTTGAAACAGGTTAATTTTTATTAATATTATTACGGTTTATTTTTTTAACAAGCTTTAGAGTAATTGAACAAGATGGGTGGAGTTCTTGTGGCTTAGAGAAGAGATATCGTTTAGTACGTAATTGGTTTAGACTTTAATTGAAATGATAGTTTATGGTTATAGTTTTTTTGTTGTGTTTTTAAGTGATCTATTTTGCTTATGTAACTTCGCTGCCAAAACTATTTGTATGATAACTAGGGGAATTTTTTCTGGTGTCTTTTTGTAGCTCAATTACTTACATTTTATCGTTTGTTATATTGCAACCAAATGTTCACATATACAAAATATCTATTTTACATTTGAAATGTCGCGCCTGTTGGCTATGCCTTTGAGGACTGGTACTAAATGAGAATATAGCCATAAAAAATATGATTTATTTTTTGAATGATTTTGCCCTCCCTTAATCGAAATCCTAGGGACTCCCGTGATATTCCCTTTTATTCACCAGACTAATTAGTCCAGGAAGAATAGACGAGAAAATGCCAAAGAAAGGAAAAAAATAGTTACGAGGCTGAAATTTGGAATGGATGTTGGTAATGCGATTTTTTTAAAAACTGAGAGAGTTCCTCACCGATCCGGTGACCGCTAGGTCAGTTATAATAAGGGGTTAGTGTTAGAGAAAAATGTATTCCCTAATCTTGTATCTGAGGCAGTTTCCGAAAAAATTGTCTTGTCGTTTTTTTTCATACAATTAACTGTTAAAAAGTTACAGCAAATCAAAATGTCAAAAAAATCTCTTAGAAAGGTCCAAAAGGTCATGAAAATGTGATTTTTTTGCAAATATCTCAAAAATGGTTTGTGTTAGAGAAAAATATATTCCCCAATCTTGTAGCTGATACAATTTCCCACAAAAGTGGTCTTTTCGGTTTTTTCGTAGCATTAACCGTTAAAAGCAAATGGAAAAGTCAAAAAATCTCGAAAAGGGGGGTCCAAAACTCCTAAAAATAGGAGTTTTTGGCAAATATCTCAAAAACGGTTTGTGCTAGAGAAAAATTGTATTCTCCAATCTTGTAGCTCATGCAATTTTCAACAAAAATGGCCTTTCACTTTTTTGTAGTATTAACCGTTAAAAAGTTGCAACAATTCAATAAGTCGCAAGTATCGTACAATTTGGTTATTTTGGGATACTTTACCTTTTGACGGTAAATGCTACGAACAAAATTTTTACAACTATGGCAGATTATTTCAGCTACGAGTTTGTAAAAACAATATCTCAAAAACAGTTTTTTAAACCAACAGGAAAGGTAAAGGTAAAGGTAAAGGTAAAGGTAAAGGTAAAGGTAAAGGTAAAGGTAAAGGTAAAGGTAAAGGTAAAGGTAAAGGTAAAGGTAAAGGTAAAGGTAAAGGTAAAGGTAAAGGTAAAGGTAAAGGTAAAGGTAAAGGTAAAGGTAAAGGTAAAGGTAAAGGTAAAGGTAAAGGTAAAGGTAAAAGTAAAAGTAAAAGTAAAAGTAAAAGTAAAAGTAAAAGTAAAAGTAAAAGTAAAAGTAAAAGTAAAAGTAAAAGTAAAAGTAAAAGTAAAAGTAAAAGTAAAAGTAAAAGTAAAAGTAAAAGTAAAAGTAAAAGTAAAAGTAAAAGTAAAAGTAAAAGTAAAAGTAAAAGTAAAAGTAAAAGTAAAAGTAAAAGTAAAAGTAAAAGTAAAAGTAAAAGTAAAAGTAAAAGTAAAAGTAATTGTAATTGTCAAATTTTTCAATTGCGTCTGGCCATGTTTCTTCATAATAAAAAAATCTGCTAATATTATTACCCACTGTATCCTCGGAAAAGCTCCTCTCCTATGACTAATTTTTGCTGTATTGAAATATCCGTTAGCAAAAATTTATTCTAGAGGCTTTGGCAGTTCTTTGGAAGGTCTGTCATGAAAAAATTTCAACATTAAGCCTCCATACAAACTACGTAAAACAAAGGTGCTGAATAGCCAATAAACTAATTGAATCCTTGCAGAATATCCTTTGGAAAAGAAATTCTTTCTTAAAAATTGTTTTTTTCAAAAGAACTTTCCAGATCCATTGTATGAGAATAATAAATCAAAATTATCACCCAAGTTGAGGTTTCAAATGTACGATTTTGGTGGTTTCAAGATGATATCCAATTTTATTGGATTTATATTCTTTGATGCTTGCCAACCAAACATATTCGTCCTTCCTTTGAGCAATAATTTCCATCAAACATCAAATCCTCTTGGCCTTGGTTTATCTGAAAAAGAATACTTGGCAGACCATGAGAGTTCGTTAGGAGACAAACCTTATTTTTTTTTTAAATACCATTTTGAAAGCATCTACCATTGTTCCATTTTTTGAAACATAAGCTCTTTTTCCTCGAGAAATCACAAATTTCAATTCATTGCATCTGCGAGATTGTTAAGTGAAATTTCTAAGCAATCAATTTGATTTCTACGAAAGTTCATAATTGAATAATCGTCTCATATTATAGCCTTAAGGTGATATTACATTGTCATATATATATGGCAAGTTTGCCAAATAAATATGGCTCAAAAATGTCATATAAGTGTGAAAGTCATATTTATATGACAAAATATATAAGACTCCATATATATGACAATCATGAACTATTAGCCCTGTTCCTTTACTTTGAAACTCTGTGATTTTCTGAGCATTTGTGTGAATTTCAGTCCAATGTTCTGTCAAAGTTCATATAAAAAAAATAAAATGGCAGTAAAATGCACAGAAAATCACAGAGTTTCAAAGTAAAGGAACAGACATATTTTGAATTTAAAAAAAATATATGATTTAATGAAACGTGATTGGTCAAATATATCGTATTTTTTTAAATATTTTATTTTTCCTAGCAACTGTTTCATATTTGTAAACAAAAATTGACAGAAAAAGCTTGTGAACATTATGTGGCATACATATATGGCATAGTCTATTAATACTTGTCATATATACAAATATTGTGCCATATTTTATATGACTAGCATTGGTCATATATATATGACAATGTAATATCACCTTTACGGCTATATTATTGACTTTCTATAAAGCTAGTTTTACTGAAAAACTAGTTCTAAAGGGGTTTCCAGTTTTAAGTTTCTCAAAAAAAAAAAATTATTGATTTGATTTAGATGTCAAACTATGAATGAATATTTTAATTTAGATGTCAAAGTAATAAAAATTTGTAAAAAACTTAAAACTCGAAACAGCTATATGTAGATCTAGTTTTTCGGTAAAACTAGCTTTGAAGAAAGTCAAGAATATGGCCGTTAATAGGGCACTTCTATAAATTGTGAGTTTTTTTTTGTTGGAAAAGTTGGTTCTTTCAATTCTAGCTTGCCATTTCTATAACGGTTGTAAATCACTGGAGTACTTCATCTGCAACTTGTTTCAGGGAAGGGATAATAGGTGTAATTAGTCACGGTTCCTTTTACATCCCCAACGAGAATATCTGCATCGGCAATGAATTTTTCCAGACATAAATCAAGAATTTGCCTGATATATTGTTTCCTTGCTGCTTTGGAATTTTATAACAACACATAGTATCTCTGATACAACCCAGAATTGTCGTAGGTATTTCTTTGAATGAGAGTAACTAAGAGTCTGAAATTATTTTTGCTTAAAAAAACGTATAGTCACAAGCATTAAATGCTAAATTTACTTGAATGAATTTGCAGAGTCAAAAAAAAAACAAGAATCTTCATGTGACTTTCATATTTTATTGAAGACTTTCTTGAAAGATCCGCCTGAGTAAGATTTATAGTTTTTGCCAAAAATGAATCGAACATATCACCGAAAATCATTTTGTTTTTATGAGATTCGTTTCGTTTCCATTTGCATTAAATTTAAAAATCTTCTAATTTCTTACGTTTTCTTGATTATTATTGTTTATTGATCAAAAAATCTACTCATTTGAAGCTCAACGCAATCTAGAACCTTTTAGGTTGTGAGGTAATAGATAATACCCATAATTAAACCAACTTGTCATTAAGTACTATTTCTCCCATACTCCACAATCATTGAAATTAATGCAAAGGATCTTATAGTCTGAGGTAATTATTTTAATAGGAAGGGGATATCCCCTGGTGCAAAATATTGCCAGTCACCAGCACAGAGCGGCGAGTTTTAGTCAGGAGGCAGGGGGGTGGTTAAAGTTCCCCTTAACATCCTCTCTTAGTTTTTCGTGAACATTTTCAAAACCAAGCTGAATAATCTACAATCTTCTGTTTTTTTAGCGTTCGACTTAAAATTAGTAATAATATTTTCAACTTCGTCTTCAGCGCCATTTGACCCTAGAGGAATCCAATTTGCTTACAGAAAAATTTGATGCTGTTAATTTGGCGATCCCAGAAAATGTTATGTTTCCTCGTGTTGTTTAGAAGAGAGCAATCGATTTCATGTGACGAATCTCCTTTCGCAATACAAGAGCTTCAAGAATATTGAAATATCTCAATATAAATATATATGTATATACAAACAAATTCGCTGGCCTGAATAGTATCCCTACTATTGTTCCAGATATTCTTTAAACCTTGAAAAACCACTGCGTTAAGTTTTTCATTATGTCATACCCTATCTAGAAATCTCTTTTTGAACAAAAGGAAATCAGCATTTGTCCAGCATGTCTCAAAAAAACAAATTCTTCCGCCATTTACTTGTCTAATAGTTGCTCCTACGTTCTTTCTTTTTTCAAAGTCAAGAGAATTCTGATTAATCATCACCTTAAGAAATATCTGGAAGAACGAATATCGGTGATGGTTTTGACTTACACCACTCTTTGAAAATCGTATGTTATGAGTTTAAGTCTGATATTCATTAAATAGATGTTGGTGTGCCTCAGGGTTCTGCACTATCTCCAATTCTCTTTCCCTATAATTTGTTTTCGCTCGGGAGTGTTATCAAACTCGATTCTCTTTCTCTCTCTTGACTATTGCCTAACTTGGACCCTTAATGTTTGTTCACATGTAAGTATGTCGTAAGTTAAAACATTCCAAGGTAAATTTACCATTTTCAGCTTCACCACATGTCTCCAAAATTAACACATCTCACCTCTAGCGTAGCATGAAATTGAAGTTGTAATTGCTTCTTGTTGCTTCGCGCACATATCGGTGAATAATATAATTTGATAATTTTCAACGCCTCTTTGACATGCATGTCAAAAACCATTTTTACCACACAATAAAACCTGTGATTAGATCTAGAGTGACAACTTTACAACTTCTAAATTATTTTACGGTCTGTGATATACTAGTAATTGGTTAGTGGCGTGGAAACTTCATTGAGTTTGCTTATGGCACCGATTTATTTCGCAATTATGCTTTTTTATGTACAAAATAAAGTTCTATGCATCCGCTCTGGTTTGTTGTCTCCGAAACTCCGAAGAGTAATCACAAGATTCAAGCACACACTTGACATTTAACCAAGACTTTTAAAGTGCATGCCGCACCGTGCCGCGCGCTCTGGAGCACGAAAGTGGCGACAAACAAAACCAGAAGAAGGTCAACAAATATTTTATCATTGTGTTGTCTTCGTTGGTTTATGTATATATCTTGTTGTTGGGCGAATGAAATTAAGTTTGATCTCTTTGGCTCGTTGCAAGCTTCAAGATCGTAAAGTTCAGTAAGTGCTCACCTTAAGATTGAAATTAATTGCCACGCCTCATGCAATTTACCTACTATAATGGCAGCCTCCAATAATAATTCGCAATATTTTTGCATAGCTAGTTTAGTTTTGCATATACACAATTCAGATGAATTCGATATAACAATACGACAACAATGGGTAATTACTCATTTGATTTGCGTAACATTGTTTTGTATTTTGGCTTAAACAAGATTTCAATTTGGTTTGAGTAGGATATTTGCGTGAATAAATTCTTTTAATTGGATTCTTCAAAGAAACTCGAATATGCAACTGCAATAGCATATAATGCTTTGTACCTACTTGAAATTTGAATGATGTCATACGAGTAGATACGTGTATCTATTTAAGAATATAAAAAGTTGATTTTAAAAAAAAAATTATTTTCGATTCAGAAGCTTCCGCTTCTATGTATAATCATTTTATAAAATTTTACACAATTTTTTTCAATTATTAAAAATTTTACGACTTCTTAGGAATTCAATGTCAAGTTTGACATCAGATATTGTATTGTTAGGCTTGTTTAATTAAAAAGCAATTAGATTAACATTTAATTAAAGTGCTGATTTTCTTAAACTGAACACTTTTCATCAAATTTAAATTCGATATTAATTTACTTAAAACCTTTTTAGCTAAAATGATAAAATACTCCTTTAAATAAGGATGAGGTGTGTCTATTCTATTAACAACTTTTAATTGCATCGAAATTTAATTCCCTTGACGAAGGTGCTTCGTACGCAGTGTTGCAACTGAAATGTTGTACCTAATGAAACCGTAACAGATCTTATGACGAATACGAGCGAAGAAATTTATTTATTCTGCAATGGACGTTAAAGAAATGTTCAGCACTAGCTTCAACCGTTAAAATAAATATGGTGGCAAACGATACCCAAGTGGATATTCTTTATAGACAGATAAGGGGGTAAGGTCAGGTATCTTTTCAGACAGTCCATCCCTAAATATATCAATAAAGCTTCCTTACTTCTGCAGTGTTTTTCAAGAGGAAGTGCTTGCAGTTTGTGAAGCCGCAAGGAGTCTTGCCACATTCGAATTAGTAAACAGGAATACCGACTTCTTTATTATTGACAGTCAGTCGGCGATTAAAGCTATATCCTAAACCGTCGTCACAAAGTCTAAACTGGTAAATCGTTGTCGTAACGAGCTAAGATCACTCGGCGCAACAAAAACAGTTACCCTTCATTGGGTCCCAGGACACTGTGACGTACGTTTGAATGAAAAGGCAGACGAATTGGCCAAGAACGGATCATCTCTTGACCCCAGTCAAACATACTCCTCTGTATTTATGTCACTAGAACAGGAAAAAAGTAGAATTCACAATAGTTTCCTACAAGCCACAAACGACAGATGGTCGGCAATTGATACCTGTCAGGTCTCGAGGAATCTATGGCCGGAAATCTCTAGGAAAAAAACAGATTACCTTCTTAAGCTAAGCAGACCTCAACTGTCACTCTTGGTGGGAATCCTAAGGCCAGGCGCGCACATGCAACTATAAACAGTTTGGTTTCGATTTTGAGTACTATGTATGGGATTATATGAGAGACCGCGCACATAAACCGGCGCGCACTCCCATATAAGCCCATTGTGCTCAAAATCGAAACCAAACTGTTTAATTGCATGTGCGCGCCTGGCCTAAAGGTTCACAACTCAATGGGAACCCACATGAGCAGAATGGGTATCACCACATAAGATTTATGCAGAGGGTGTCTGGATGAAGAGGCGGAAGAGGACTCCTATCACTTTCTTTGTGAATGCACCAGCCTAGCAAGAGCCAGAAAGACAGCCCTCGGAGTATACTTTTTTGATGAATTGGGCGATATCTCGTGTTTTCCACTAAGAAACATATTGAAATTCGTTCCGAACTCAAAATGGCTCAGGGAGGCTCCCATACGGACACCTAACCCCTAAACTCCACTAACTCCTCTCCTTACCCGTCATTAAGCCTACCTTACCTATATCCTGGGGAGCACAACGCATCCACTGAGATCCGAGTAAGATAATGCGGCTTGTCGTATTATCACCCCTCTAAACCTAACCTAACCTCAGTCAAGTTTCTCATTCTCTTGAATTATTCCAAGGCATTCGACACTATCGACCATAACTAAATGTGTCAAAAATTAACTAAAATGTACAATATTTCTGCGGAAGCTGTGAAGCTTATTTTTCCTTACCTCTATGGAAGGCGACAAGCTGTTTGGCAACCAGTTATCAAATTTGTTGCCAATTTATGTGGGGTTCCTAAAGGATCAATACTTGGCCCTTCTTTTTTCCCATTATATATATATGTCAATGAAGTTCCAAAAGTAATACGTCACTCTAATGAACACCTCTTTACGGATGATCTGCAACAACAGAAGAGCAGTCCACTTGATTTGATCGAGGATTGTGTTTAAAAGATAAATGAGGATCTATTATCTATTGGTAGATGCGGTCAGTTTAATATGGTCCTACCTTAAACCCCCTAAAAACTAAGTGCCATGTCATCGCAAAAAAATACATGGATGTGAGTTGTTTCCCTATAATTGAACTTAGTGGCTCAGAAGTAGCAATATGTAAATAGAGTGAAAAACTTGAAAATATGCTTCAATAGAACCTTATGCTGGAACAATCATGTAACGCAAGTTGCTGACAAAGGATATGGAGCTCTTCGACTACTATGGCCCACTAGAAATATTACACTATTGGATTGGACATTAGGAAAATGCTTGCGAAAACTCTTGTGGTACCGATTCTGACTTATTGTTATGAAACACATTGCAAGCTTGTGGCACGTTACATTTTTGGCTTAAGTCGCTATGTTCGTATATCACTATTCTCAAAAGTACCTATGGCATATCCTTTGATAACCTTCTAAAAATTCGGCCTCATTTTGCTTTTTAACATCATTCACTCGTGTCAACCTTCATTCCTTAATAATACAAAATCAAGTTCTCATCATCAAACCAAATAATAGTTCCCCGTTTTTCAAGCCTTAGTTCAGAGCGACAGTTCTTTGTGAACGTAGCTCGTTTATGGAATTCATTACTACGTCATGTGCGAAATACGGATAACATACTAGGGTTGAACAAAGTTTCTTCCTACGTTATTCAATCTCCTAATTTGCGATTGAATTTTTGTGCTTTCTTGATTACATTTTTTTTTATATTTTTTAATATTTTTTTACATTTTTGTATATTTTTGAACCTAAAACATAAGTCCTAAGTAAAGCTTATTGTAGAAAGATGTAAATCTTTAAATTAAGGTGTAAATACAAAAATAAATATAATCTTAAAAAAAAAATCATCCCGTACTAAGTGGTGTGATCAAGGTGGTTTTGAAAAATTCATAACTTTTTTTTTACCAATTTTGGTGAATGACAGCTTGTTTGACTCACTTTATAGGCATATGATGGGATTTTGAGAGTGTAGAAAAGTTTTCAAGTAAAGGTTCGTGATGCACTCAACCGACTAGGCCTACAACCTCACTTTAAAAGTTCAAAATCACTGTAGTACAATATAATAACACAAAATGAAAAAAATTGCACGAACTTTTAAAGTGATTAGGCTTACATCACGAACCTATACTTGAAAACATTCCTATACCCTCAAAATCTCAATTTATTGTTAAAAACCGTTTTCGAGTTTTTTAACTCGGCCATATTTCTTCTGATTTATAATTTATTTACGGTTTTGAAAAGAAGAGTAATATCCCTTTCCAACGATGTATAAACATGTGTAGTACGGACAATAATATCTGAAACTAACAATAATATCTGAAACTAACACTAATTTTTCATGTTTTTTAAAGTTTGATGACCGTTTATGGCAACAGTTTGCATTATATATTTTTTCTTTGGTACTTAAATTTCAAGTGCTTTTTATATTGAGTCAAACAAGCTATCGTTCTTCAAAATCGGTACACAGTTGTTGAAGTTATGAATTTTGCAAGATCACCTTGATCATAAAATTTAGTACGAGGTATTTAGATTTCATTTATGATACTTTGGGAAATAATTCTAAGATGCATTTTGCCTTTGATATTTTAAAGAGTATCAGTTCACAAGCCGAAAACCACATTTTTTCACAATTGCACCTGGTGTTGTTTGGCCGCCATTTTGTTTTTAAAGATTATTTTCATTTTCGCAAGTAACTGGCGTATTTTTGATCCAAGAAAAAAGATTTGAACTACAAACTTGTAGCAAATTTAATTTCCTACAAAATATTTTACGTAACTTTTTTCGATAATTGCTTTTGTTTAAAACCTACAGTGTATTGCATTATTTTACCCTCCCAGCAGCAGAAACTTACATATATACATACGTAACGGTTAATTTTAACTTAAACCCTTAAGAGGCCTCCACCCATATTTTCGATAAAAGTGGAAAATTGGCAAAACGGTTGCATACGGATCTTAGCCCTGGAACCACGTATTGCCAAAATTTAAACTGCATATGAAAGACTGATATCTTGGCTTCCAAATGTTCGAGCTATTTTGTTTTGAATTTTGGTTTTTGTTTGTTTTATTCAAAAATTCCGATGACAGGTTTCGAGAAATTACGAAAAACTGCCAAATGCTTTCAGACCGATCTGAAAACAGGAGAGGGGTAGTCGTATAATATATATATATTTTTAAAGGTAATAAATAGGGCTTCCATTTGTTCGTGACTGATTTTTGAACTTAGTCACCATTTGTGAATTATAAGCTTTTGAAAACAAGTAAATTTTCTAATTTTTAATAGTGTTTTTGAATAACTAAATATAATACGAATAGTACAAAACTTTTTTAAAATGATGTACATATTCTAATAATATAATTCAATAAAAAAAAACAAACGTAAAAACCTTCTTTTTATTAAAAAATAATACGTTTTATAAAAGTCTTTTTTTTAATAAAAAGTCGTTATTTTCAAATATTTCGAAATTTTAGTTCTTCAAATCGCCATAAGATGGTTTTTATTCGAAGATCTATTTATGTATGTGTAATTGTCAAGAGAGAGGAGAACCAAGGAATATTATTTATGAGTTGCAAGGTTGCAACACAGATGCAAAAAAAAGCCAGACGAATGTGAGTATGTGTGAGTGAGACTGCGTGAACCGCCAACATATTGATTGCTTAGAAGGGGGTGAGCGACGTGAATACTTTTGTTGTGCTTTGTTTTTTTTTTTGTTTGTTGCTGTCGTTATTTGGTCCTATAAGGTATAAGGATAAGTATATGTGTAATGGCAGTGGCACGCTTTACACAAATGTTGCTGAGGGTGGTGTGAGTGATGTGATAATGGAAAGAGCTCAGAAATAACAACACGTAAGTAAAATGTAAAGGATAATGAGAATAGATTTTGTTTGTACATATTTGAGAGCTTTACACAATGCGATCGAAGGGTGGTGTGGTAGGAGGGCTCAGTATGTAAGTAAGTATCTAATGATTGTAAGAAGAATATGAAATGTGAAAACTGATTATTGTTGCTGTTGTTACTTTTGTTTGTGAAGAGTGAATTTATAATGATCATTGAATTTTTCATTTAAAAAAAATAATTTGTGATTCTTAGATTAGTAGGTAGATACAGTACAGTGAACATTGAGAAACATATAAAATATAAACCTTTAGTGGAGTGAACCAAAAAAAAAATATTTGAACGTAACTAAATTTCATATAAAAAACCGAAATAAAATAATATAACTCAAAAAGATCAATTTATGGTACCTACCTACTTCTCTAGAAAATTTTCCATTTTTATTAAAATTGTTTTTTTTTTTTTTAAATCATGTAGTTTGGCAGTATGTATTTATTTTTTTATTGTAACTATGTTTGTATACAGGATGATTCACATAAGGTGTGAGAAAAAGCTAGAGCGTGAAGGTTTAGTTGAGACGAAAAAAATCGTATGGGAGTGGAGTCTCTTTCCCCCTGTTTAGGCGAGCAATTTTCTAAAAAAATCGAAAAATTAATTTTCAAAATAAAAATTTTGAAAAAATAATGAAAACAATTTTTTTTTTTCAAATTTTACGTTGTTAACTAATATTTTTGTTTTTAATATTCTATGCTCCTATCGATTTCTAGTCAAACACCAAAAACTGGATCTTTAAATGTCTCTGGGTCTTTAAATGTTTTTGACAAAATTGAAAATAACGAAATCCACTTTACTATGTAAATAATTATGCTGGAAATATGAGCTTTGGAGGAACAAAATAATGGATGGATAAGTCGAATTTAAGGGAAACTTTACCTTTGTTATTTTTAATTTTCTCAAAAATTGGAATATGTTTTGCAATCTGGTTTTTAGTGCTTGACTGAAAATTGATGAGAGTATTGAATATAAAAAACAGAATTATTCCTTAATAACGTAAAATGTTGAACAAAATCAGTTTGAACACAACCCTTTTTTTTTCACAAATTTAACTTTGAAAATTAATTTTTGAAAAACTGTTCACTAAAACAACTTAATTTAAAAACTAAATAAAAAAAGAGATTTCTGGCTTTACAAAAGAGTATAGCATGTCGTTATAACGGTGAAAGTTTGTTTTTTATTAATTTTATCTGTTTTAAGTCATTTTTTTTTAGAAAAATTTCCCTCCCGTTATTTTTAATTTTCTTAAAAGCTAAAATACAATTGAGCATTTTGTTTTCAGTATTTTGCTAGGAATTAATAAGAGTATAGAATATTAAAAAAAAAACTATTACTTAGTAACGTAAAACTTTGAAAAAAAAAATATTTTGAATATTTTTTTCATTATTTGTTCAAAGTTATGAGTTTGAAAATTAATTTTTCAAAAACAGTTCTCTCAAATAATTTGAATTAATAGCCCAGGAAACAAAAACATTGCTCCATACAAACTTCTAAATGTTGGTAATAGGTTTCATACTTACATATATTATACCTAACACAATTAAACAACTTTTCAGAAATATCCCCAACTGTGGATGTTGAGGAAAAAATAAATAACGGGATTTTAGTGCGAATATTTTTTGATTTTTCGGGAAATCTTTATCTTATTAAAATGCCTATATCTTAAAATCTAATTTGTGTAGAAAATATTTGTATACACCAAATGATTAACAATTGTTTATTCTTAAATAATATAATATAAAAAAATATATATTTATGGCAGAAGCTTCTTAAAAATTCAGAAAATGTCAAATATTTGAAGACAAATCGTAATGGAGGTTGGTTTAGTTAGGTTTTATCGTAAACTATTTAAATAAAAAATAATTAAAACTATGCATTCTTTTAAGTAACAAATTCTACAGAAAATCTCAACTTTAGAATTACGCAGAAAAAAGAAGATTTCGAATATAGGTACCCTTTTTTGATAAAAATCTTAATTATGTGAATTGAGGCTAACGTTGTGACCTGCTTCCTATTGTCCATGCTTTTACTTGATGCAATATCATCTCAGCTCTTTAAAGAAACGTAATGTGGTTACAACAGAGTGATTGCTAACCTGCAAGTTTAAGCCTGGCTGGGAAATTCTTTGGAACCAACAAATTAGGGATATTATTAAATAATATTTTATTAACTTATTCATTGATTAAAGTTATGTAAGAACTTATATACAAGCTCTATAAGCAAATAAAATACTGACAAAATTATATGTTTTAACTCAAACATACATACGTTTTTTATGGTTTCATTTGAATGAAATTAAATTTTTTTTTACGGTTTTGCTTTAAATATAATTTTTTTTTTTTTACAGAAAGGTAAGGGAAAGAAGCTTGAAAAAATGACGCATAATTTGATAGTGAACAAGGCTGTATTTTTTGTTTTTACTAAAAATAGTTATCTATTGTATTTTTATGAAAAAAAACGCAAAAAATGTTTAAAAAATAAAATTTTAAACTTTCAATACAAAACTTTCCAATTTAATAATAAACAAAAAAAAGTTCAAAATCTTGTATAAAATTAAATTTCCAATTATTTGAGATGCTTTGGAACTTTTTTAAATGTACCGTAATATTTTTTTTATTTTTTTTTTGTTTAACCTATTTTTATTTTTTCAAACACTGATTGCAAGAATTCCTCAACAGTTAGAAGCGGAGATAATTCCTTAAATACTCCTTTAAACTAGTTCTACAACCCTACCAAATTTCAAACCCATTACCAAAATTTAGAAGTTTTGCACGAAATTCCTGGGCTATAAAAATTAAAAAAAAGAATTGATTTCTGGCTTGAAAAAAGTAGGTATAATATGATAAGTATTGTAAGTGTTTTTGTTTTTTTTTTTTTTAATGACTTTTTTCTATTTCAATATACCTATATTTTTTTTTTGAAAATTGCACCTCCTGTCGGAAAAAGATCCCCCTCCCGACCTAATGATTTTTTTCTTGTCTCGACTCAACCAATATGCTCTAGCTTGTTGATACACCTAAGGTGAGTCCCCCGCAACTACCTAAATACGTTTACGATACCTAGGTATCGTTTTTAAGTAGGTAGGTACCTATCTATCTACCTACCTACCTACCCTCCTAACTTTTTTATAATGAGGATATATGTAGGCACCTAAGACTACCCTTTGAACAAGGTATTTATTTATTTCCTAAAGAATAAGTGCTTTCGTTATGTAGTACTTACATACATATTAGGTATAATAATTCATAAGTAGAGGAACCATAAATATACTTTTAAATCAGATATAATTATTTGTAGCTACAGATACATATTTATGTTCCCTACTTTACTCGTAAAATTGATTCTAGGTAGCAATTATACAAAAAATAATCTTGAAACCACACTACAAAATAAACACCCTGAAACTATAATGATCACCTTCCAAAAAACATCAATATCCTAAAATCTAAAATCTAAAAGCATTCAATTTCAATGTCGCAAAAAATACCCCATCCACATAAAATGATGACCTACAAATACTATCAAAAGGTATTTGTAAGTTTGTTATAGATAATGCCAAAGAAAAAATACAACACAAAAACCTCACAGCAGCGCACCACAATGTATAAGGAAAAAATTATATTCCTTTCCTACATACCTACAAATGCATTCATAAACACTGCCTAATAAGAAGACAAAAAATACGACAGAAAAAACTCCACAGACAGCGCGCAGCCATACCCAAGAAAAAAAATGATGTTCCCTTTTCAACACACAAATACATTTAAAACAAAAAAAACTCCCTCTCCCAAAAAAGAGAAAGAGTTTGTTCGAAGGTGTTGAGGTTCGAGTATGAGCTTTATTATTTTTCATCTTTTTCGAAGTTACCGAACTTAGAATCTGAGTTCGAACTTTTGGGTGGAGGCCTCTTAAGTCGCTCCATATATTTTGTTTGTTATATAAACCATTTAACTTTACTTTGTGTTTGTTAATCAAAAAAGACGGAGATTTTCCCAACTATAACCCAATAGATTCATACTCAATTGACTGACTTAATAGTCCACATCTGCAAGTGAACTCTGTAATTTAGCAGAATTCCTGTTTCCTCACACAATACATACTCCTCTCCTCGTCCACATTGTAATTGTACATTGTACAGTATACATATACTATACATATGATAAATTGCCTAACGCTTCAGCAGCAGCTTATAGTATCTTTGAAAGTAACAATGAATAAGGCGGCGGACATTAGCTGCTGTTACTACCGCGCGCCGCCTCACCGTTGTTGTTTTTGATACAATGCTGCAGATTCTTATGCAATGATTTATGCAAATAAATTAACAATATTCTGCATTTTGATTTTGCAATTGTATACACATTTTGTTACCAAACGTAACATTAATCGCTGTGGCATGCCAATTGGCTTACACTGAGCATTGAATTGATCTCTTTCATCTGAGGAGCGCATCGCATGAAACACCAAAAGCTACAAAAGCGGATCCTAGCAAAAGTTGTTGTGTATTTGTTGGGAAGAAGAGGTTTGCATTTAAGACGCGGTGTTATTGTGAGTTATGACCTGACAACCGTAACAGGCTTGTGCGCACCGCCTCATTGCCCGTTTATATGAAACGGAAGCCTTAAATATAAAACTGCCGACGTGTTGGACATGACAGCAGAGCGCCCTGCCTCTTCTTCTTCTGTTTTTTTTTTGTTCGAAATGTCATTGCGCTACTGTGCCGCTATAGCACACATCAGCTCAAACCGGCTGTCGGCCATTTCTTCAATAAGTGATGTAGTTAATGAGGAGCAAGGTTGTTTAATAATTTATTGCGGATGGGAAATGGAAACTTCATTAAACTGAACTTCTTTAGTTCAGCTTTATGTTAGAGTATTAAAGTTTCATTTAGAGAACAAGGACAAGTTGATTCTTATTGAGTTAGTCAGTTGGAAGGTTGTTTTCAAAAACAAGTGTAGCTAATTATTTTTATCTACTCGTATTTAACACGAAAACATTATGTGGATGTGTTACTTCAAATCAACATAATCGTAAATCGCGATACAAACAAGGTTTTTTAATTTTCTAACAACAAGAAGACATTCAAGCATCTGCAGTGTTTGAGTAAAAATTTCATAAGATCATTGAATATTAAAAACACTGCTTAATAACGTACAATTTGAATTTTTGGCTTTAAAAAAAGATATTTCATGACATTTTAAGTGTTTCCATTGTTTTTTAATTATTTTTGTTTCTATTTCAGTTTGATTTTTTGAAAAAAAAAAAAAAAAAAAAAAAAAATTGCCCCTTCCTTGTTAAGAGGAAGAAATATACCAGAATGAGCCTCCCATACGATTTTTTTTCTTTTCTTGAGAGAGCTATTTTTTTATTTGGTTTTAAAATTTTTAATTTTTTTAATCCTGTTAAATTTTGAGCTTTTCATTTCATATAAAATGTATTAGTGGTGAAGCGTTCTGATTTGTATGTCTCTTAAATTATCTATTTAAATTCAAATTTGTTGCTAAACGGGGGTAAATACACCCTCTAGCCTTTTGTCGCACTTTATGCGAATCACCCTGTATAATAGAATTGTAACTAGAGAATTTTAAACCCATACAAAAAAAAATTCACTTCTTTTAGTGTTTTTTGAAGAACTGTATCTCTGTGGAAAGTGATCGTATTGACATGAAACAAAAAGCATTCTAAAGCTTTATGTTCTTTGTGCTGAAAATTGTTGGAAAATGGTTTTTTTAAGGTACCGTTATTCCACAATCATAAGAAATAGCACGAGCAAAAAATTTTATTTTGTTTTTATTTTCTTTGAAGAGTGCAATTTTCTTTGAAATTTTTTTTTTCTGAGCCAGATAAATGTATTGATTTGATAACTTTTTACTTGTTTATTTTAGTCCTGTGTGAAGTAAGCAAAATAATTGTTTAAAATTGAATACAAAATGAGAGTTCCCGGTAGGAAACAAAGAGTTCTAGAGTTCGTCATACTTTTTTTTTTATAGTTCTGACGAATGCAGTGTTAAAATTCGAAAAAAAAGTTTTTTATGCTAACTTCACGCAGCAAGGACTATTTTGAGAAAAAGAGTTTTGAGCATGTTTTTCAACTTAAAACCAAGAGTTCTAGAGTTCCTGATGGGTTTTCGAAAGAGTTCTACAAAATTGGAAAAATTAGGGCAAATTAACATAGAACCAAAAATTTTCAAAATCCAAAAAAAGTTAAAAAAAAAAAGGAGTTCTCATTAGAGTTCCCGATAGCAAACAAAAAGTTCTAAACATTTTTCTAATAACTTTTTTTTTCTAAAACTAATTTTTCAAAATTTATTCTCAAATTAAGGTTGAAAGAACAAGTTCCTGGCTTTCAGAAAACCTATAATTTTTTTAGAAAATTGCCCCTCCCGCCTAAAAGGAGGTAGTTAGACACCCCCTCCTATAGTAAAACATGTTTGTATTAAGCCCCTCTACAAAAATTCGTTATTCAGCCCAAATCTAAATGAAATGTTTCCCCGGGAATAAATTATTTGTCTTCTACAATTTGATATTTGATTTATGTGTCAAATACTGAAAAAAAGCTGTTTGTATCATTCCGAACTCTCATTCCCACTATCGAGCGTAAAAAAATTCAACCGGGGAATTCGGAATCGGAGTATTTTACTCCCGAAAGAATGCATCTCCCGGGGAGTTTTTTCCCGGGGAATATTTAGAATTGGGTTGATAATTTTGCGGCGCCCTACTTATCGTTCTCTCCCCGGGAACTCTAAAATTTTAGTCCTAAGTCAATGGACAGTTTAAGAAAAAAAAATGTATTAGGAAAAGAACTCTTTGTTTGCTATCGAGAACTCTAATCAAAACTCTTTTTTTTTTTACTTATTTGGATTTTGAAAATTTTTGGTTCTAAGTCACCTTAATTTGCTAGATATTCTTCTTGACAAAAATTGTGGAGCGCCGACATTAAAGCTATATAAACAAGTTATCGAATCAATACATTTGTCTGGTTCAAAAAAAAATTTCAAAGAAAACGACAATGTTCAAAAAAAAATAAAAATTTTTTGCTCGTGCTGTTTCTTATGATTGTGGAATAACGGTACCTTAAAAAAGTCATTTGCTAAATTCTTTCAATACAAAAAAAAAATACCCTTGGTAGATCGCCCATGTGGCACCTACCGAACATGGATTACATGTCTTATGTGCTATAACGTGAACTAACGATATGGGAAATACGCGGAAGGGGTGCCCTTTTTCAAACCCTTTCGAATGAGATATCAATCACACTTATATATCCGAAGAAATTGAGCTCAAATTAATTTGAGTACTCCTAATTTAGCTGCAATTTACCCCAAACGCGATGACTTATCACCTGAAACTATGAGGCGATAGCTATAAAACAATTCCTCTATAATCTTTGCGCAATCTTTATTTATCAATTGGTATATTTAGGATGTCTGTAGTGCAAACAGTCACTTAGCAGTAGGACGCGAGCGGTACATGTTTTCGTGACGGTCCTCTTTTCGCTACATCACAACCAACCGTCCGAGAAAGACATGTAATCCATGTCAAAACATAAATCTTTAGAATGCTTTTAGTTTCATCTCAATACGATCACTTTCGACGGAGATACAGCTCTTAAAAAAAAAAAAAACACTAAAAAAAGTGAATTTTTTTTTGTTCCCTTAATTTTGTTGACAAGTGTATTTCTATGTAATTGCTGTCCCAATTTATTTAGAAATCGAATTTAGATGAGTATTAAATCATCTTTAGGGTCATCTGGCATACAAAAGGCCACACTCAAGAGGTCTTGGACGCCCTTGTTGAGGTTGCGCAGTCCTTTTAATTAATACATCGTTTAAAGTGATAAATCTTTATCTGGGCTTTCGAAATAAACCCATAAAATTTGAGTTAATAAACGTACATTTAAACCTCGATGTTTTCAAATTGAGTTCTCATCACTAAAACTATTAGTCTAAGATCCCGCCATAGAACGACCCACCCTCATCTAAATACCAGATAAGAAGTATACATTTTTGTAGGTAGTGTCTAAACAAACATTTTGTGCAAGGGTTGCCTAGCGTAAAGTGGTCAAGGCATAGGGTTGCCAACAATTATTATCTGACACAGCTCAGATGGCATGTCCTATGGACATAAACAAAATATCGTATAAAAAAAATTTTATTTAAAAAATTCCCAAATACGTACATGTTTTTTTAAATTAGTGTAAACAAAGATAAAAGTCTAGAATTTATTTTCTAAACGAAATATGATAGAGAGTTGGTTGTTTTTGTAATCGATAGATTCTTTTAATATAAAAAAGTTGTGTATATATGCAAAAAATGTGGAAAATCTACAACTCGAGATATAAACGTTTGGAAGTAAAAATGTGACAAATAGAGGTTGGAGAAAAAATCACCTTAAATCAGGGTTATGTTTTCTGCAAATAAGTTTTATTTTTATTTAAAAAGCAGATAAGAAATAAATTGATAGGTATTTGCCAGATTTTTGATCTAACCTCAAGATATATGCTTTACAAACGAATCATATAGGTTTCTTTGGAATTTTTGTATACAGCAAACAACGGAAAACAAAATCTACAAAAAGAATCCCATATAGTTCGCTTAAAACCCTCATATCTTGGGTTATTGATCGGATTGTCAAAGTTGAGGTCTCGAGGATTAGGAAAAATGACAGAGCACCATTTTGAAGATTTAATGTATAAATATAAGTGGCTATACTCCTGAAAAAAATAATTGGAAAAACAGCAATTTTCAACTTCCCACAAGCTTCAAAAAAAAAAAGTAACAGGTTGTTGTATTAGATATCATGACACATGACACCTATTACCCCACGTACACGTACTACCCACGTACCTTACCTGCCTAAATTTACCGTTACCTCTTTGGGACTATCAAAGTTTTTTTCTCTAACACATTGCGAAATTTCAAAATATCGATAGTTAAAAGTTCGGCAATTTTGAGTTCTTGACATCGTTTTTGGAAACAATATGGTACCATTGTACTCGTAATTAATGTGCCTATACGCTGGTGCGTAAAATTAAAAAAAAAAATCAAAAACCCCCAAAAATTGATAAACGAAAATTATATTATTCAAAAATTCACATAGCCAAAAGTTGAGGCTAGAGAGATTTGAGAGATCTGAGATTTCAAATTTGAGATTCCAGCTTAAAACTTTCCAGAATCCAAAGCGTTCACACTTGAAAAATTAAGATTTCGTCTCCTCTACCTAAAAACAATAATTTATACTTGGGTTTTTGAATTATAAAAGTAAAGAATAAAAATATTTTTCTTTTTATAAAAAATTCATTTCTTAACTGAGAGGTACTCAGACCTACGTCAACTTAGCAGGTCACTTTTTCCGTTGCAGATTTAAAATTATATAGTAATTAGTTGCTACTTAATTGCTAATTAGTTATGCAAAAAAAAAATTAATTGCTCTGTTGGTTTGCGAGAAAATGGGTGTCCTTATATGATGACGTCATCCCTGTTTATTTGAAAACGAAAAAAGTGATTCAATTTTATTTTGCGTAACTAATTAGCAATTAAGTAGTTTTCAATATATATCCGGACCATTTATCTATGTTTTTGAAAAAGTTGACTTGCTAAGTTGACGTCAACTTAGCAGGACACCCATTTTCTCGCAAACCAAATCAGCAATTCATTTTTTTTTTGCGTAACTAATTAGCAATTAATTACTATATACTTTTTAACATGCAACGGAAAAGTGACCTGCTAAGTTGATGCACATGGTACCCAGGGCTTCACAAATTTTATGAAAGGAACAGCTGTGTCGAAAGTTTGGGAAACACTGCCTTAAGACAACTATAAGACAGCCATTTTATTAGTTGTTGTATCATGTTTGGCTGATGGTTGGTGTTTGACAGACAACTAGTTGGTAATACTCAGAAATCTTAAATGTAACAACCTACAATCTCCGATTTCTTCGTTTCGTTACTAATTTTTCATTTGAAACAACTATAATTCAACTTAAATGGATTATAATGTTCATATACCTACCTACTGACGTTAGTTTATATGAACAAAAATGCCGTGTTACCTTATACTAAAACATAAAATGAAGGAATTTACGAAGGTACCCTAAAAGCCTACTTAAAAATCCTACACAAATGGATAACTATCAATCAAAGTAGGTATACCCAGATTTCATTTCAAGCAAAAATTCTTACCACGTAACAAAAAATTAGCAAAGCATTTTTTTTGCAATGTTTGCACATCTCGAATTAAAATAATTTAAATTCTACAATACAAAAAAAAAATACTAAACAAAACTCACTTTCCTTGAAATAATTTCTCAAAGCAATTGGATTCAGCGCCAAGAATCTTCTTGCCACCATAACTACCTACATACTCACGTAATCACAGAAAATTAGTAAACAAAAAAAAAAAAACTAAGACTAACGATCCATCACTTCAACCGCACGAAGATGAACCGAACTTGTCTTGCGATGTTTGCACACATGTTTCTTCATCAGTTTAAATACCCCTGGGAGGCCACCAACAACAAAACTGACCATTTATGGTTTTTAAAATAATAATTTTAGCCTCCTAGACAAGATGTGCACCATACTTAGGTACTTTCAAAAAAAAAAAAAGACAAAATGTTGCCTTAAATAGGAAATCAAATCAGAAAAAAATCAAAAAAAAAAAAAAAAAAAAAAAATCATCTCCTTCACTGAATACCATTTGGAATTATTTTTGTGAAAGGAAAAGTTATCACTTCTTCGTGATGCTGCTATATACTCAAAGCCTCTCATCGTCATCCTCTCATGGTCTTTGCTGAAATCACAGATCGCCTTCAACCGACCGACTGCAGAGTTTTATTATAACATTAGCGAATGCCATCTTCATATAGAGTCTAAGTGGTGAAGTACGTTCCAAGTGCGGGTAGCTGTGGATGTTGTAGGAATGGTCTAATGTTAGACTTAGACTATATAATAATCCAAAACTGAATGCACAGGGGCTTGTTCGTGGTGTGTCGCCACCATCAAAAAGTGACTTTCGCCAGTTGAACGGCTTTGGCTAAGAGTAAGGGTATCGGAGGTGGGGCGTGTAGCTTCTATGCATGCCATTACATGGTAGTCGATCTCTGGGGCATATTGCATAATCACAAATTAAATATAAGGTGGGCAATGTGGGTATGGATATTAGTTTTTTTTTTCTCCATTCACCCACAGCACTGATCCGGACACAAGTCAACAAGTTTCAAAGACGATGATTATGTCCCCTCCGTTGGGTTTTATTTTCTGGGATGATTAATTATGAGAAAATATCACTTGCTAACGCGGATAAACTCCATCGCCAATGCGGTGTTATGGTGGACCCCGTCAGCATGCCACCATTCAACTATATCCATACGACAGTGTACCACTGTGGGTAAAAACAAAACAAATATTGGCCTGAAATCAACTCATATACAGCTGGGCGTCTAAAATTTTGTTAAGATTGTGTGTGTTTTAAAGCCCAATTTTTCAGTGTGAGATCATTCTAGGTGCGGGGTTAAGCCTGAGTTAACTCCAGCAATATGTTTTTCAGTCAATTTATAGATCCCGAGTTAACTCAGCAAATTTGGTGAGTTGTCTCTGCATGGATAAAATCAATAGGTATTTCGCACATGTCAAAAATCCAACAAAATCGCAGTATGCCACTATGAAAGAGGCTATTTCCAAAATATCGCTATATCAATTTCCATAGCTTAAATTCATTTTTTCGCACTTCAATTTAGATATAATAGATTTTTAAAAAACTGCTTTTAAGTAAACTTAGGTTTAATTTCTTTGCAGGATTAAGAAACTCTGTTTTAACTTGGAACTAACTCCAGCACTTAAAAACTGATCCTTACTCCTTGTCTTCACAAGCAATTATTATTTCTTACTTAATTTCATAACTTATTTGTATTTCTATATTCAGTTGCAAATTATTTCATAAAATCTCACTTGCAATCACCCCGCTAAAAAGAAAGAACAGATGATGTCTATGCCTCAATTTGATAATTGAATATAGAGAGGAACAAAATACCAACTCCTCTAATTACATGTAAAGGTGAAAAGCAGCACATGTGTCAGTCCAACAGGCTGCAAATTATTTCTACATTCATTTCTTCAGAGATGGTAAGAAAATAAAAATACTGAAATCGATTTCATAAAATTTTGTAATTTGTTTGCACTAGAGCTCTTGATACCCGGATACCCGGTATAATACTCGTGTACCCGTAATTTCCGGGTATTACCCAGGTACCAAATAACCATGTACCATGTCGGGTACCCGAAACATAACTGGGTACCCGCAAAATGACCGGGTATCAATAAGGTTTCAGGTACCCAGGTATTTATAATTATTGTCTCAATGAACCATTGCACTCAACAGCTTCAATCCATACAAATCGGCAGGACCAGATGGCATAATTCCAGCTGAACTTCAAATGGATTTTGAGGTTATTGTGCCTATCTTAGAGAACATTTTTAAAAGCAGCTGAAACCTAGCCCATATTCCACTGCTATGGAGAGAAGTCAAAGTTGTTTTTATACCCAAAGCTGGTAAATGCTCACATGTCAACCCAAAAGATCTCAGACCTATCAGCCTATCTTCATTTCTTCTAAAAACTTTAGAACGTCTGATCGATATCCACTTACGTTCAAGCATTGATAAGATACTTCTGTCCAATGCCCAACATGCCTATAACAAAGGAAAGTCGGTGGAAACGGCTCTCCATACTCTGGTACGTACCATCGAACATTCCCTCCATCACAAAGAGTATACTATGGTAGCGTTCCTAGATATAGAGGGAGCTTTCAACAATGTTGACACATCTGCAATGGCTTCTGCACTATCATCTCTGAAAGTAGATAAGTCGCTTAGTGAACTGATTAATCAAATGCTGACAAGCAGGGTTATCAATTCAAGACTGGGCGACTTCTCTGCAAGAAGATATGTTAGTAGAGGTACGCCGCAAGGCGTCGTCCTATCCCCCCTCCTGTGGAACTTGGTGGTGAATGAACTGCTAATGTGCCTGGAGGCGGAGAGCTACAGAGTTATTGCATATGCAGACGATGTTGCTATAGCGGTATCTGGGAAGCATCCTAACACCTTAAAAGAACTCTTACAATATGCTCTCAATAAGCTAACACATCACTGGGCGGATCGGTGTGGACTGGGTATAAACCCCCACAAAACTGATCTTGTCCTCTTTACTAGGAAGTATAAAATTCCGCATATTGACCCCCCCTACTATTAAAGGCACACCACTAAAATTTTCTGATAAAGCTAAATATTTGGGTCTTATTTTAGACAATAAATTAAACTGGAAGCCTAACATACAAGAAAGAATCAAAAAGGCCACAGTAGCCCCGCATTACTCACTGGCTATACATTTCGGTAATAAGACCGATTCTTACATACGGTGTATCAGTTTGGTGGACCGATCTGGATATAGCGACAAACTTGGGAGAGCCCAAAGATCAGCCTGTTTGTGCACAAGTGGAGCACTACGTACTACTCCTTCTGCGGCACTAGACATTCTGCTTCATTTAATCCCCCTCGATATTTATAGCAAACAAACGGCCGCAAACACAGCCATTCGACTCAAGGCCTCTTTACAGTGGATCAATAATAAAATTGGCCACTCCACTATTCTAGATTATTTCAGATCACTTTCAAGTAACACTGATTACACCATCCCCCAATTGCACTTTGATAAAGATTATCAAGTTACCATCCCATCCAGATCAATCTGGGAGGATGAGTCATTCCTAAATGATGAATCGATTCACTTTTACACTGATGGATCCAAAACCGATTACGGGATTGGTGCAGGCGTGTACTCTGACAGACTAAATTTACGTCTCGCATTCCGTTCTCCAGATCATTGTAGCGTCTTCCAAGCCGAACTTTTAGCGATCAAAGAAGTTTTGTCTTGGCTTAAAGAAAACGTTATAGAAAACGTTAAAGAAAACGTTATATCAACAACTGATATACGCATCTTCTCCGACAGCCAAGCAGCACTGAAATCCCTGGACTCGATCTCTGCTAATTCTAAAACAGTCCTAAACTGTCGATCATCTCTTATGGAGATGACGCAGCAGTTTAATATTCACCTCTGTTGGGTGCCGGGACACAGGGACATTCCAGGGAATTGCAGGGCTGACGAGCTCGCTAAAAGTGGAACAATAATACCTCTTTTCTTAGAGAGGAAAGATATTGGTATACCCATCACTACATCCAAACTTATGATAAATCAAGAAGCTATAAGGTGCACAAACCTTAGGTGGAGCAACATCACCACTTGTATAGCGACTAAACAAATCTGGCCAAAGCTAGATCTAAAACGCACTAAATGTCTGATTTCTTTAAACAGATCGCACATAAGCTGCACATGACTACTGCAGAAGCTGCATGGAAGAGGAGGAGGAGGAAACCGTTCCTCACCTTCTCTGTTCATGTCCTGCTCTATCCCAAAGACGTAGAACCCATTTGGGAGACTTCTACTATAATGATCCAAGTGATCTGGCTAATACTGATATTAGCAATCTTGCACGCTTCATAAGGAGCTCCAAATGGTTCAACGAGTAGGGGAAGTATCTCCTAGATCCATGTGGTATCACAACGGGCCACTGATTGGCCTACGTGAGTCGGTTCCCGACAGCCACTTCTACCTACCTACCATTAACCAGAGATGTAAAAGAATGAAATAATTTTAGAACTGCAGTTAATTGAATAAACTTATTCTGAAGTATTTTTACTTCATTTTAGTTTGTATTTCAACTTCAAAAAATAATTTCCAGTCAATTATGAAGTGTTTGATAATGCAATAATTTTAACCAGTTAAAAGACAAAGTTTAAATAATTCAATACTAAAGACTGCTTGAATTCCTTGAAGTCTTTTTTATTGAGCGATTTCGATGAAACTGGCACAGGTTATAGCTAAGATAGAGTTATGAAAGACAAAAATATTTTAGCTATTTTCAATTTTCTCAAAAACTTAGAAACATTTTATATCGGATTTCAAGTGTTTGGCTAAAAATTTATACGAGCATTAAATATTGAAAACAAAAATTCTACTCTAGAATAAATCATCGAAGAAAAAGACTTTACACTATTTAATTGGACTTTGTTAATAATATTAATTCAAAATAGCTTTTAACGGCCATTCTCAATCAATAATTCAACAAATCCTTTAAATAAAATTTTGCTAAGTCTTAAATAGTGCTAAGTCTTCTTCTTGGCTGATTTATTTAGAGTATAGTATTTTTTTTTTTTTTTTTCAATATTCAATGCTCGTATAAAGGACCAAGGGCATTTTGTGCCCATTTTTCAACATTGCTGAGCAGTGATAAAAGTTATGTCATATGAAAGCAAATGGAAAGTACTTTATTTTATTATTGAAAAAATTGAACGCGAAAATGGTATTTTTACGCATTTTATAAAAGAAAGTATTTAAAATTAAAAAATTGTATAAAAATAATGGCGGCACTTACTAAAAAGTGTTATGCCTTTTTTGAAAGACAGAAGTGAGCCCAAAGTACATACAAAAGTGATCATGTTCCATGTTTTAGTCAAACACTTAAAATTGAAAATTAAAATAGAAAATTGAAAATAGCTTAGATATTTTTTTCTTTCATAACTCTATCTTAGCTATAACGTGTGTCAGTTTCATTCAAATCGCTCAAGGAATAACGAAGATGACATTTTTATGAACCACCCTGCTGTTCCAAATGAACTTCTTTTGATTAGTCCTAATAGTACTACCTGAACTTTATTTTAGCTCTGCCATAAACCTACATAGGGCAACAAATACCCGGTATTTCTGGGTACCCGGTAAGTTCCTAATATAACCGGGTACCCGTGTAATACCCGCAGTGCATGGGATTCCGGGTACCCGTCTACCGGGGTAATACCCGAGAAGACCCGGGTATCCGGGTTCTCGGGTATTGTGGGTATTTCCCAGTCGAAATCAAGAGCTCTAGCTTGCACGGCGCGGTGTGCTCAAATATAGCGCAATTTGGAAAACCAATTTTCCACCATTTTATCCAAACCTCCCTGAACGAATATTAGCGTTTTTGTGGTACAATCATCTGTCAGCTGTCATATTGACTTTCACGCATAGCAAATATTATCAATTAATTATCTATTGATAATTTCAAATCGTAATAGGGTTTTGTGTTTATAAACAAGGAAAATATGTTGCAATCTTTTCCCGTCATATTTTCACTTCAGAAACAGGTGACTAAACTTTAAATTATTTTTTGAATTTTTCCAAATATGTAATAAAAATTGTCCCACTGTGCTTCGTGCTATCCGCCCGTGCGTCGCCGCTAGTCGAGTACTACCAGAAGAAGATGATACCAAGTGGACAATAATGTTATTTAAAAAAAAGGTGGGTAGGTGGTTCGGCGTTGAAGGTTTTATAATATGGTCGTAAATAATTGTTGAGCATTACAAGCTCTCATGTGACTATCTATGCAGGTATGTTTGTATAAAACCCGGAAGATTTTTATGACAGCTTTTTTTTTCGTTTAAGGTTGTCCAGGATTTCAATTAATGAACACAATTATTCGTTAAATAGATTACTATGACTGTTCAGTGTAATTTATCTGTGCAGAAGGTAATTAGCCATCCAATGAGATTTTGAGTTTTTATAATTTGACAAATGAGGAATTTAAAAAATTTAATTACATAACCTTTCACAACGAGATTAAGATTAATTAAGAAATTACAACATTTGTTTTAAATAAACAGCCAAATCGTTTTATTTAATATCATTGTTTTTGCTTATTGAATGAAAAAGTCACAAAATTTATAGGAGTGAACTTCCATTGGACAAAAGCAACACCAACCTTATTATGCTGATAATTTTTCATACAATAGGGTTCTACTAATAATCAAATTTAGATACGACTTAAATATTTTAGTAAAATTAACCATAATGGAATGGGCTTTAAATAATAAACTGTGCATGGTATTACCAACATATTTACATGGACTATAAATAATGAACCATATGTCGAATTGACTCAGAAAATTGAGAAAATAATGTATGGTTAATTATTTAGGATTAAACTAAAAGGTTAAGGTTTTTGGTTTTTTCTATGGCAAAAAAATGGCTGGTTTGAGAGTTTTGCACTTTTATTCCTATCTCGTCGGCTTCATTAAGCCAAAAAAAAAAGTTATAATATTCAACAACTCATTGTTAGGACCATTCTCCTAATGCTAAGCTAAGGTTTTTGTTTTTTAGTTTAAAGGTTTCCAAAGATAAGACAAATAAATTGTTTTAAAGTTTAATGTTGAACACTAACACACTTAAATCTTAACCAAAAACAGACAAGTTCTTTCTCTATTCATTCTCGCTGTAGACGTTTTATAATTCACATCAAGTTAATAATTGTCTGTCCCTATCTGCCCTTACGGTCTTAATACAACTAAAAACTATAATATCGGGAAGTGTAAGATGAACTTTGATGTGGGCGGAAATCTTTTGTGATGGCCATACTATTCTTTGTAATGTTTGAAAATGCCAATAAAATCTGTCTTGTGGTTCATATTTTATCGAACTTTACTGCCTCCATACCCAAAAATAAACAAGTAAAAAACAGAAAAATGGTAGTGGGAAAAAATCTTTGTTTTGCCGAATTTCTAGAACATTATCTGTTAAGATTTTTTGCGACCTTTAGTCCAATTCCAATGCGTTTCGCCCAGGCACGACAGTTGGGCTCATCAGTTAGATGCTGTCGTACCCTTCTAAGACGCAATTTTTTGTCGATGAATACCGACTCTTAATAAAATCTACAGCGCATAGGCAATGTAAATTATATTATTCTAGGGGAACATGGTTACATTCTTGCACCTAGAAATATATGTTGTTGTTGTAAGCCCGTGGTCTGGCTAATGTACGAAGAAGAGAATAAACAAAAATAAAAGAAAATTAAAAGGTCGCAAAAAATCTTTCATTTGAATTTAATTCAATACAGTCCACTAAAACAATAACAAAAATAATTTTCTTTTATTTTTGTTTATTCTCTTCTTCGTACATTAGCCAGACCACGGGCTTACAACAACAACATATATTTCTAGGTGCAAGAATGTAACCATGTTCCCCTAGAATAATATAATATACATTGCCTATGCGCTGTAGATTTTATTAAGAGTCGGTATTCATCGACAAAAAATTGCGTCTTAGAAGGGTACGACATCATCTTACTGATGAGCCCAACTGTCGTGCCTGGGCGAAACGCATTGGACTAAAGGTCGCAAAAAATCTTTCATTTGAATTTAATTCAATACAGTCCACTAAAACAATAACAAAAATAATTTTCTTTTATTTTTGTTTATTCTCTTCTTCATTATCTGTTAAGTTTAATTAGGCAATAAGACTGATTTGTTTAATTTCAATGAAAGTTTTTACGTTTTTTTTTTTTCAGTTGCCGTGGTAGTGAGCGGAAATAAATTGTTTTGATTAGTTTGTTGTTTTGGTTTCGGAATATATCAGCCAGTAAATCGGTTTTTTATGGTTTTAGCGTTATTTATAGTCATATCTCCAGAACCACTAAGTTTTATCTTCTTAATCCTTGGGTATGTTAATTTTTCAAAAGCTGTTCACTAAGCACCAATTTGTTTACTTTCCATTAAATTTAAAGTCACCATTAGAGAGGGAATTTTTTTCTAAATTTCATTCAACAATTCTTAAAGGCGGTTTCAAAAAAGATAAATGATGCCGTTTGTTGATTTTTTTTTATAAATTCGTGCAAAAAATCGAACTCGAGATAACAATCAAACTTGACATTACGATAATGGAGAACACGAAAATAGTGGGTCACGCAATTCCATCTGTATGTCTGTCTGTACCTCGGCCTACAGCCTAAACCACTGAGGCGATTTTCTTCAAACTTGGAGCATAAGATTTTTAAGTGATTCCCTAATTCCAAAAAATAACGGTACTTGCCATACAACCATTTTGAAAAATTTAATTTATCTAAAAAACGACGTTTTTTTTTTTTAACTTTTGTGTATACTAGCGGTTGTTTGGTCTGCATTTTGGTCCAAAAATTTGATATTCCATTTTCTCGTCAACCGATTTACTTTGAAGCTCCTATCAAATGTGAATGATACTGCATACAAATATTTAAAAAAAAAATGTTTTTCGGATTTTTAAAAAAATGTTCAATTTTTTTTTGAAAAATAATTTTTTTTAAAACGGGTTGATGAATTTTTTTAAATTATGGTTTTAGCTGGATATAATTATATTCTTAAAAAGGGCATACCAAATTTTTTTTCTAAAAAATTTTATGTATACAAAATTATTTTTTAAGAAAACCGCTCCAACGATTTTAAAAATTATGTCTGCATAAATTCACATTTTTTCAAGAATTGAGATGGCGTTCTTCATTCTGAGATTAAAACATTTTAAGTTCTTGTTTTATCAATTTAAAAAAAACATGTTTCATGCTTTTTTTCCATATTCAAATTTCCATTCTTCAATTAAATAAATTGATAAATACATATGTTATTATTAATTATATGTTTTATATTAGACTCATGCCCGATTTCATAGAGGACTTTTAAATATTTACAAGCCCATTTAGCATTAAATAGGGATTTTTTGGTTTCACCAAGTACTTTTAAATCTAAAATCCTTTTAAAAGCCCTTATAAACTAAAAGCTCATTTTTGTCTCAGTTAATTTTAAAAGCGTATTTTACTGCCATCAGAACAAGTAGCCGTAGCCAAATACCTACAAAAATTATTAAATTTTTTCCGTCGTATTGGTTTTTTTTATTGTAGGTAAGGTACATCCTAAAAAATATAAAAACCTGCAGCCTACATAATTCGACTAGATTGATTTAGTAATTTGAAGATGTGAATACTAATACCCAGCACCTTCAAGGATATTCCGTATGCCCACTATGAAAATAACTCGAATTCTGTAAAAAGAAAAATTTACATTACCTACCATTTTATTTACACATACATTGCACGACCCATATGTTTGTATTAATGCTATATTCTTGACGTTTGAATTTCCAAATAATGCTTTTTCACAATTCTTCATACACTTCCTATGCTAGAGTGAAATAACCTATTGTTATGAACCCCTTATAAGATCATTTTACTCTAGAATCCTAATCTAAGCATATTTCAATTTAAATTAATATGAAACTCTCACTTAATGCATTCATCATCAAAAATTATCTTATTTCATCCACCCACTCACGAAATGTAATTTGCCTTTGAAAGATAGAATAATGTTTATAATTAGTCAGTCACAATATAAAATTCGGAGTGATCACAAAATATTATATTGACATAGTAAATTTACAAAAAATAAAAACATATTATCTATTGACATAATAAATTTAAATAAAAAATAAAACGTATTATTTAAAATTAAATGAATTATTTTTTTATATTCAACCGAGAACATTTTATTTGTATCCAGGGATGTGAGGCAAATTCAATTTTAACTAAAATTTCCCTAATATTTCCATTTTCTACATTGGTGAAACTGAAATATTTTAAAAGTCTGATATTATATAAAAGGAGTTTAGATAAAAGTAATTTTAGTGTATGTTTATGAAATTGGCCATCAATCTTTAAAATTCGATGAAACTTTTACTACAATAGCAAGTTCGTGCGACCCAGTCTTGCATTTTTTTTTGTCTGAAAATTCATAATCTCGAAAGCACATTGGTTGCTAAAATGTGAAAATTTTTGTGTAAGAGAACTGGGTCAAATTATATCACACGAAAACGATCAAACGATATCGTTTTGATAGTATAAAAGTTACACAAATCATTTAATTTTAAAGTAAAAATAAACTTTTTCGGTGTTCCTCAGGGAAGCCACCTTGGACCACTCCTTTTTACTCTTTTTATTAATGATTTATCAGCTCATCTCTCCTACTCAAGGTGTCTTTTGTATGCTAATGATCTCGAATATTATAAAATCTCCACTATATGCAAGCAAAATTCAAGATGCGACCTTCTCAAAATAGTTAACTGGGGTAAAAAAAATGGGCTATTTTGAATAGTTTTGCAGTGTTGTTACTTTTTCGAAAAAAAAAAATCCAATTTGTTTTCACTTCAAAATTAAAAATCACACTTTACATAAGTAAATAAGTCAAATAGATCTTGGAGTTATCTTTGACTCTAAGTTTTTCGCATAATGTAGACCATGTTATATCAAGAGCAAACTCAATGTTGGGTTTTGCAATTCTAAGTCTTTCAAAGATCCCTATACTTAAAAAAATCTTTATTAATCCCTTGTTAGACCGTTGGTGAAGTACTGTTGCGCTTATGTTAAATTTGTATTTTTTAAATTAAAATGAATAATATATGCCAAAGATTAAAGATTACAAAATTTGGTTAACCCTTTTTTTCTACATAAATGATAAATAAACCTTAATTCTATCAGATTAAACCGTCAAGATTGTATATGATTGTGTACATAAGTCAGCACTTATTTGTATTTGACCATTAGATCTGCTAAGGCTTATAAAAACAAATACATCTAAACTCATTTAATCGACTCAAAGCCTTAAGATTTATCTTCTTTATTAGTTAATACTTCATCATCTAATATGTCATCATCGTAATAGGTATACCTAAATATGTTTAACAAATTTTTTCTCCTTATACGTTATGATTTTCCTTTTTGGATTTTTTATTTAACTCAATTAACTAAGTAGAAATTATTACAACAAACCTGTTATTAACAAATATCCAAATATGATCACCACCAAAAATGTTATCCTTCGTAACATCTCGTCTTCTTCTTCTTCTACTGTTCAATGATGTCAAAGAAAAAAAGTTCCTCACTCTGTGCAACCGAATGTTTCAAATTAAAAATAGTTTTATATTCGATTAAGATTAATCAAAACTAAAAAAACAATAATTTAGTTACACACTCCCTTACAGGAAAGAATGAATCATGACAACCGATACAAAATTGAAAAAAAAACAAATATAATTGCAATTCGCGTACTACATAAAAATCCTCAAACGAGTAATTACATAAATTAAATTGAAAAAAAAAAAAAAAAAAAGTGAAACTGAAAATCTATTTCAATGCACACTTAATTTCAATGAACACAACAACAAAACACACGACCACACGACATCTATGATGACGGCAAAACTCTACGCACTATACGACGACGCTGCCGTAATATTGCAACATTCACGTGAGTGCAGCAATAGAAAAAAAAAACTTATGTTCCCATACGACTTTTTTTTAAGTTTTCTCGTAAGCTTTTCCACTTAAGATACCAGCTAAGCCTATTGACTTTTTTTTTGTATTCTGTTGCAACAGCGATATTTGTTTTGAAGGTGTTTACACGAACCAAATATAAACTGCCAGAGATGTGTGTATGCAAAAAAAAAAGTGCAACAACCGGACCAATGCTCTATTAGCCCATATGTTATCGTTGTTAGCCAGAAATTAAACTCAGACTCCGAAAAAAAAAAAAAATACTATTGCACGCAGAATAGGTCGTTTTTCTATTTAAACACGATCTTGATTAATATACTGCTGCAGTTGCCTTCACCTCCTCCTCATTTTCTATTGAATAAGGCTTTCCGAAGACTCGTTTAACTTTTTCAAAATAAATCGAGTTGATTTCAATAAATTTTCACTCCCAGTAATATTGGCGACGACAACGATGACGATGGTCTGTATTTTTGCCTTTTGGTAGTAAAATTTTCGATTTGCCACACCAACGATTTGCATGTCACGATTATAGGCAACAACGAGCACACTTTAGCAAAGAGCACCTTTTGTGTATTGCAACAGTTTTGGGAAAGCTCCTTAAAAGTTTTTTTTTTTTTTTGTCTTTTGTTTGCAAACCCTTGATTTTTGTACGACCAACTACAAAATTCAATTTTATTTAATTCGCGACGAATTAATTCAATTCAGAAAAAGCTGCTTCAAAGCCGCGTGACTTCCAAACGCGAACTGAAACAAACGTTCCAGCTACGAAAACTTGCAGGCAACATCTAGCCCAACTGTGGCAAAGACTTACATACATACAGAGTATAGTGTACAAGGTGCCTATGGAGTCTCAAGTGGCTAGAGGCACTCTATACAATAAGCATAGACGCACATACTTACACAACTAGTAAACAAAAATAAACAAAAAAAAAAGATCTTACAAGCCACAAAAAAGTCAAAAAAATACAAAACAAACGCAAAACTTGAAAGTTGTAAACATTGCATGTTGATGATCTCGACTGTTATTTGCTGCTGGTGCTGGTTTACTGAAACAACTCCAACCAGAAGGAACTGAGGCGCATTTTTGCTTTTTATTTTTTATTGTGCTAAGCAGCTAAATGCTTTTGTAGTTGGGTAGCTGGGTGAATCTTGGCAGAATCTATGTCTCTTGTCTACGAAAGAGATCGTTATTCATCGTTTTGCAGAGACTTATGTTTTAAAATATACATTTTTCATAATAAACATCAAAGGTAAGACAGGGGAAGCTATAAGTTTGGTCATTTTGGAAGCAATTTGTTATTGAATGTGCAAACTCGAGTTCGCTGCTCAGCTCTTTCGTTTTGATTTATTTCGATTGTGATGGGTGGTTTAAAAATATATTTTAAGCTTTTGGTGATGGCTGATTGATGTATTCAAGACTTAAATAACACTTTTGAATACATTTTTAATACAATAGCAATAAATTTAGCTATCTAGATATAATGATAATTTTTTTTTATAAACAGTGATGTGCTTATGGTTTTGTATTTAACATAGATCTACTGAAATTAATATATGTATGTAATTTTAAGTATATATACAAACTTATTACATATATATACGTAGGTTGATGATATATGTTTCATTTAAATTTTATTCGTCTTCCTGTTTGGATATTTGACTCCATTTTTTTGTTGTTCAAAGTAACAATCGTAGTTTTGTGGTTTGAACATCACTTGCTGCCGCCGCAAACTGCTCATTTAATAACTTTATTGAAGGTGTTTTAGTAATGAAATATTTTTTTTTTTTTTTTGCTATTAACTTTAATAATTGAAATATAATTCGAAAATCAATGTCATGTAATTAATATGTAATCTGTTAACAATGGAAATATCCAATGAAGTTTTCATATCTTGAAATTTGAAGAAAACAAAAATGATTGTTGATTCAAAATTGCTTTGAACGGCCTTTAGTCCACAAAAATTAGCGTTTCGAACCGGCGATCTCACTTATATTTATCAGTGAACTAGTGATGGCTTTTGCTTAAACGCATTTTCTTTTAAGTTTAGTTCATCTTACATACATACATCATTTCATGATGAATATCGAATGGGAACTATGTCCAACAAGATTAAAATTCCTAATCGCGTGGCCTTGCAATGTTTATACACGAAATTTTTTTTTTAATAATACAAATGCTATATACTAATGAAATAAATCAGCCAAGTAGAAGACTTAGCACTATTTAATTGGACTTGAAAAAATCTTACCTTAGGCTTAGAGCATGTGCAATAGACTGATTAAAAAAAAATTAAAATGTCTCCGATTTTTTATGCCACTAGCTTATTAGTTAGAATTTAATAAAATAATAAGCTGGGTAAAATTTCAGCTGTTTAGATTAATATTTAGAGGTCGCTCATCGCTAATTTCTTTTTTCCATACAAATTGTATGGGAAGTTTTCTTTTCTTTGCTTCTTTATTTTATAACTTTACAACCGATTATTGTAGGAAAATGATTGAGACGTTTTTTTAAAGAAAATTGAAATGTTTAAAAATACCTCTCACTTCCTATCTGATTATCGCAATACTTTCAAAGTTATTGAGGGATAAAGTGGATGGTTTATTACACAGTTTTTTGGAATCGCTGTGTGAAAGATCAGCTATAATATACAATTTAAATATTGAATTTTGCGCTGTATGTTGTGTATTTTTGAAAAAAATTATTTAACGCAAAGAAAAAACATATCGTTATTTTCGGTTTTTATAGCAATCAATTTGAAGAATTTTTTTCATTAAAATTGACTTGATAAATATTTTTGTTGTGTTTTTATTAATATTTTCATCTCATAAGATTTATATTATAGCAGCTTATATCTGCAACAGGGAATCCAAAAATCTCTGGAATAAACTATCCACTTTCATTCTTCAATAAATTTGGAACGAGTGCACTAATTAGTCTTGTTTTTGGTTCAAGTCATTAATATACAGGGCATAGATCGTGTAAGACGATTCGATTGAACGATCATCGTTTTGGCAATAGCTTTCTCTATCACATGTGAGGTGAAATATAGAGAGAGCAATCGTCAAAACGATTATCGTTCAATCGAATCGTCTTACGCGATCTGAGCCCAGATTTAATTTTGCAGAAAGCTGTTTTTGGAAGGGAAATGAAGAACACAACACACAAAGTCGTTTTATTTTTGCTTTTTAGATGTTTTTGCTTCGTAGTAGCCCGTAGCGTAATGGTTAATGCGATGGACTGTCATACCATCAGAGGTCTGGGTTCAATACCAGCCGCTTCCACCTTAAGTTTTTTTCCGGGCTACTGCCTCTTGCGAGGAAGTGACAAATCCTCCAAGATTATCTCTTGTCATAGAAAAGTGCCGCTCACCAGCCGTTCGGATTCGGCCACCAAATTTTTTTTATATAATGTTCTAAATAAAATGAAAATTAAACCTTTTTTATGATTTTTGTGCTAAAAAGGTGCCGTGACATATGGCTATATGACGCTTTCACAATGTGACATAAGGGCATATTCGTTGTCACTTTAAGATGTACAAGTACATATTTCTAATTTACCCTAAAATAAAATCTGTAAGGGCAACAGAGGGTTCATTTAGATTTTACAACTTTAAATCCTTCATTTTATGCAATGCTTTGAAGTGAAGTAAAATTCGAACACACAATTTGATGTGGTATATTCACGTGGAAAAATCTCAAGGATCATGAATAGTCATTTAAATTTCTTAAAATAGCGTTGCGAGTAAAATAATTGGCCAAGGGAAGATAAAAAAAATCTTATTTACTCTGATTATTCCCATTGCTATAATTTGAACTGCTGGCGTTAAAAATACTGCAAGGGAAAGCTATAGTCCAACAAAACTGTCAAAAACAAAATTATTTTTTGTTCGTACCGCGAGTATCTAAATTGCTTTAACACTTAAAGAAAGTGTCACGATGCTATATTGAAATATGGCTTTAAGTCGACAAAAAAATATGGCATTATGATATTTCACCAAAGCGTCAAAAGGCTATCCGTTCAAATATGGCCTAATGTCACTTTACGAAAGCGTCATAAAACCATACTCGGAAATATGGCCTTATGTCACGGCACCCTTAAAAAGATAATTTGGTTATACTCTTGGAGAACATTTGGTTAGCCTTAAACAGCACTAACATTTCAAAAGTAGTGTCGTTGAGGTTTTCTCGTCGAGGATTGGCTACAATTCCCGCAAAAAGAAAAATTTCTCAACGAGTGCCAAAGATGTCAACGGAGTATTTGACTTTTCAAACTCTTGTGAGTTGTTACCCAATTGGGTTTTTTCTCAAGTTGTTGAGAGACGCTAGCAATTTTGGTAGAGAGCTTTATTTGTATGTATTGAGCTTTTCTTAAAAAGTATTTTTAATTTGAACCAGGATTTTTGATTTTGTGTGGTGAAAGCTGTCAAAATTCAGTATTAAATAAATTAATAATTATGTTCGAATTCCACCCTAAAAACTATACCCCGACCACTTGATGGCTGAAATTTTGTTGCAGGTAAAGAAACCTAATTTTCCTGGGTTAAATTCGTCATAAAAATGAAAAATATTCGTGATTTAAATTCAATACAAAAAATGTTAAATTTACGCCAACGAAGAAATGTCAACCAACTAATCAAAAAAAAAAAAAACTAGTTTAAGCAATTTAATTATGGTGACGAAAATTGACCCATTAATTGATATCTGATGATAATTTCGAAATTGACTACCCAATTTTTAGGAGCTATTTTCAACACAAAACAACATAATATTTTTCAACAGAACTGTCATCAATTAATTAATTGTCTATACCTCTCGTAACAACATATTTTTCATTCTATTAGACTCATAGGTTGCTCAGCTCATGTTTCCAATAATACTCACCAACCCACACCTCTATGCGAACAATCAATTAACATATTCGTACAATGCTATTTATAAACTACTATTCGGATGACCTTTTAACACAATCTGTTAAAGATCCAATACAATGAATCAACTTTTCCAATTCGAATGGAGAAAAAAATAAAAAATGGCTAACATAATATTTACATCGATTCGACATTCGAAAAAAATTACAATACCTTAATAAATAAATAAAAAACGTTTGTTACGCGTTATTCATTTTAAATGTTACCTCTTAAGTTCTATTATGGCCTAAACATTAGAATAATTCTGTGACCTACCTCAATGATTAATTGCAAGTATCAGTTGCCCTGGACATTTATATAGAGTCTCTTATACCCTGCCCACGTATTTTCGCAAACTTTACATATTAGAAGATCGTTCTGTGTCTGCTTCTAAATGATTATGTCGCTTACATTGTTTATTGTGATAGTTATTGTTTACAAATTTCCTACACGTTTGATTTAAATGGTAAAGCTAATGCATTGATTATGTTTTTGTATTTATTATGAGTTCAATTAAAACATATCCTCGTCATTCAATGAAAACTCCCTAAGCTCACTTTTTTGTACACATTAGGTAGGGGAAGTGGGGGCAAGACCGCACCTTTAGTGTTTGACCGCCTTAAAATCTATTGAAAAACGTGTCTTAATAAAAATAAAATTTTTATTCACTAAGGTTTACATTTCTTCTAGGAGTTTTAGTTATTATAATAAATAAATAAATTACTCAAAAAAAAAATAAACTTTTAGGAAACATTGTAAAAAAAACAGTCTTGCTCCCATTTGGGGACAAGACCGCCCTATCAAAGTTTATTTGGGGCAGCACCGTTTTTTCCTTTAAAATGCAATCTATTTTCAAAAGTCACGGATATATGTGACTTCTTCATCTGCTCCAACTCCAGCACAAGCTTCGAGAGCCCACCCAGGACACATAGTGCATTTAATCTACCCATTAGTTGGATTCGATTCGAAAAAAAAGCCCAAAAAAGAAGGTACAACTGCAATCTGGAACACAAGTGTACTCACCTTCACTTTCAGCGAAATTCCTTGGAGCCTGTCACTTACCTTTTTTGTCGGCTTTTACGGTGACTTGCTTTTTATTTCTTCTTTACTGCAAACTTGTCAATATTGCGGTTTTTCCTCACCTTACCTTTCCCTGAGAAGAAGTGTAACCTAATATCAAGTTCTTTTCGAAAGATAAAGTGAAAGGATGTTGACGTTTATGGAGTGTTAGCTAGAGCAGCTAGAGCAGCTAGAGCATCGACGAAGTCTGTGTTGACAATGTTTTCAGTAGCAGAAATTTCAAAGCTTATTTACGACATTGGCGCCGCGGACAATTGAACGTGCCTTTTGAATGGGTGCCTTGGAAACTTCTTTCAATGAGGAAGGTTTGGTGGGCTCTTCAGTGACTTCTACCAAAGATTGTTCTTCAAATAATGGCCTGTTGGTTGTAAAGTAAACACAAACTTAAACACATAGGGGCAAGACCGCCCCTTTTTCATACGTCTTGCCCCCATGTGCGGTCTTGCCCTCACTTCCCCTAATTCATTTGTAAAGGATCTATCACAAAGAAATAGAAACGTGAACGTGAATTGTAAACTAGGCTTAGTTCCAGTTTATCAGTCGTGATTTAAACCAGAGTTAGTTAACTCCAGATATAAATGTGTGTACAGATAAGTCAGGAAGCACTTTTTCAGTAGATAATGCTTGCAGATCGACGCACTGTGGTCCAAAATGACTTTTTTCGTTGCAAAAATCATAACTTTTGAACGCATAAAGATATTGCTATAACTTTTTTTCGTCTTTAAGGAAATTTCCAAGGCTATAAAAATAGTAATTTTTAAGAAATTTGCTTCACAGGGTGCTTCTAAATCATAGGCTAAAGTAAGATTTTCTTAGAAAGAGGAATTAACAGAGAAAGGAATTTAAAGAAAAACATCAAAAACAGTTAAAATTTTACGAATTTTGTAAAAAAAAAGTTTGTGACTATTTTATTGTTCACAGGGTGTTACAAAACATAATTGTTCACAGCAGAGTATCCATAAAAATAACGAAAGCTCCCTATTGGAAAAATTTGATGCTTTATGAGTTATCCACTATCTTTTCGTTATCCTTGTTGTACTTCATACTTAGAGCTGTGGCAACGTTTTCAGTCGAAATATTGCTTGTAGTTTCCATTAGTCTCCTCTTTTTTGAATAGTCTGAACAAATCTCCAAAGATTTCGAAGGCCTTCCTCTTGATGTATGTACTTGTCACTGTATTCAATTCCATCATCTGGGATACTAAATACTCCGTTCAAACATTCTTGATTTTTCAAAAGAAATCTAAACTTAATATTTTCTGCTACCTATTTTATTGGACCATAAAATAAAAATAATCCAATATTTCTTTTTACTTTTTTACTAAACAGGCAAACATAAATTAATCTCTTACTTTCACCTTTTTGGTATTGATAAAACAATAAAGAACTTAATCTCCTACTTTTTTCAGGCTGTAAAAAAACAAAAACAGGATTAAGGATTATAATTTTCTTTCTTGTCAAACTATTTACGTACTTTATTTTCAAAAACACTTTTAGTTTAGGAGGTATTTATTTAAAAAGGGGCGTGAAAGTGGGTGGATTACAAAAATTTAATGTTAAATATAAAAATCTGTAGCTGGCTTACAATATATCGTAAGTACATTTTTTTTTAAATTGCCAATTAAAGAAATGGTCTGTGGAAGTGGTCGGATTTTTTGCGACCAAGATAATAAAGAAAGGTATTCTAGTTGAAATAAGAAGAAAATTTCACGTTCTCAGCTCTTTTATGAAACGAAATAACTCAAACAATCCAAAAGTAAATTTGCTTTTAAAATCGAAATTTTAGTACCAGCAACATGCTTTTTTTAAACAAATTACATTATCTCTAAATATTGCAAAAAGTTGCGGCTGCAATTTGGAATATGGGTTAAGAATTAGTTGGGCCACAATATGCTTGTAATTTTTCAGCGGGACTCAGCGGGTCTTTTTTTGTAGCTGCTTTTTTTGTTTTTTTTTTTTATAAAAAATATTAATTTTTTTTTTTTGAAATTTTAACTTACAAATAAAACAACCACGTGACATTAAAAAAAATTAAGATTCGTCATGGAATATGAAATAATTGCAAGAAAGAAAATGAATAAATTCGTTTTTTGTCATTTTTTTTTTACTTAAGAACAAAATTGCCCTACTTTGAAAAGCTCTACAAACCAAAATATTTAAAAATTATTTTGTGTGCTGTTTTTAAAGCTCTGTTTATATTCCTATTAGAAATAAAAAACAAAAAATTTAAAAAAAAAGCATCGGATTTTGTATTTTTGCCACGACTTTTGGCTTTTTTTTGACCAAATTGCGAAGTAACAAACTGGCAGAGTAAAATATCAAAACAATCTGTTCAGTAAATCTTAATTAACTCGCCAAATGAAGGTGAGTTAACTTGGCTTTAACTTTAATCTCACACTGAACAACTGGCCCTTAAAGTTATAGTAAAAAGAAAAAACACCCTGTACAATTGTAATTAAACTATATCACTTAAAACACACCACCAGTGAATGAGTGTTTGTACCTTTGTGTTTTGTATTATTTATGTATAAATCATTTAGTTACAATTAAATTCGAAACGCAGCAGATGAGAAAGATGATACCTATACTCCTATACCATTTAGACTTGGCTAATAGACTCCGATTGGTAAGACTTTACTTTGGTTGATATATAAAAGCTACAGAAGTTATTGTATATGGCTATGCCATAAATAAACAGAAGACAGTGCTTGCTCTTCAAGCGAATTCATACACATCGAGTGCAAAGACACTCTTCATTGCTCTGAATCTATAATTATAAATACAAGGTCATTATAATGATGGCGTGCATTGGTCATGTTGATGATGATGATGATGAGTGGAGTGTGGTTGTTGGATGAACGGACAACAGTAACTTCGACGCACGATCCTACCTTTGCTTTTATTGCTATGTTACTGCAGTGCAAAGTATAATTTACGGTTTTTTTTTAAAGAAACTTTAACACAGAAAATCCCAGCAATGTTCTCTCTAATCATTGATGAATGCCTGGTGAGGCGAATCTGGGGTAAAAGGAGCTCGCTTTACCATGGGAATATTGGTAATTAGATCTGAATAAATTTATTTTTAAGATATAAAGACAAAAATACATATCGTGGCTGATGCATGTAAGAGGATCTTGTTTAAGAAAATTAAGAACAGATAAGACGAGAAATGATTGAAGACTGAAGTATTCCAAAGCTTTGTATGTAGGTAATAGAATCTATGACAAATCGACAAATGATTTTTCTTTCGTAATTTATACAGGGTGATCGGTATAAGATGCACCATACTGCTGGAGCGAGTAGGTTGGGTTAAGACAAGAAAAAAATCGTATGGGAGGGGGGGGTATATTTCCCCCGTTTAGACAGGAAGGGCAATTTGCTAAAAAAATTGACTTAAATCAAAAAAAAAAATATTTAAAAACAACCGTACAATTTTTTGGAAAGCCAAAAATCTCTTCTTTGATTTTAATTTCAAATTAAGTTGTGTTAGTGAATAGTTTTTGAAAAATTAATTTCCAAACTCGAAATTTTGAAAAAAAAAAAATGAAAAAAAGTTTTAAACTAATTTTTTTCAAAATTTTTTGTAATTAAGTATAATTTTGGTGTTTAAATATTTTTTTTTGTTTTAAATCAATTTTGTAAAAAATTGCCCTCCTGCCTAAACGGGGGGAAATAGAGCCCCGCCCCCTCCCATACGATTTTTTTTGGTCTTAACCCAACATACCCGCTCCAGCAGTTTGGTGCATCTTATACCGATCACCCTGTATATCACACTAGGGAATGTTTGAAGTTATAACACTTTCACATAGCTTAAGACCATCAGCTTATGAGGCTTGGTTCTTCTTGAATCTCCGAATCTTGTCTCGTTCATTTAAGACGGTCTCCATTTCGGAATTGGTATGACCTTGCAGTCGCTGATTGTGTGATACCGCGTTTTTATTAACCATTTGTAACCACTTCAGTTTTAAGGTCACGATGGAGACCTTGCTTTGGAATTTTTGGATGAGTTCTGCAATTGCTTTCTTTGTACAGCCCCATAGTTGGATGCCATATGTCCAAACGGGTTTCAGTACTTGCTTATATAACATTAGTTTGTTCTGGATAGATAGGTCGGAGTTGTTTCCTAGTAACCAGTACATTTTTCTGTTCTTCAAGTTAAGCCGTTCTCTTTTCTTTTTGATATGCTCTTTCCATTTAAGCTTTGCATCCAAAGTCCTTCCAAGGTATTTGGAGGTATTGGAGTAAGGTACTGCTGTACTGTTTATAAAAATTGGAACATTGTTTATGTTTTTGTTTCTAATCGACGCATATATCCGTCGATTTTGTTTGGTTTAATTTGATACGCAATTTTTGCGTCCAATCACTTATTTTATTGACAGCATTTTGCAATTTTTGTGTAACCTTAACGGATTTATCTGGCACCAATATTGCAGTATCATCAGCAAAGGTGGCCGTGATAGCGTTTATGTCCACTGGAATATCCCTTGTATATAACCGAAGATACAGAGTTGGTCCTAGGACACTTCCTTGTAGTACACCGGCTTCAATTTTCTTTAGTTCCGAGTAATTTTGGTCGTACCGTACTCTAAAGAGTCAGTAACGTAGGATTTCAGTAGTTCGTAGAACTGCATTATGTACTCAAGTCCCAAGTGCCAAACCTTGTCAAAGGCTTGAGCAACATCTAAGAATATAGCCGCGCATACTTTTTTCCTTCAAGTACCTTTTCCACAACATCCATAATTCGATACAATTGGTCCATCGTGGAATTTTTATTTCTAAATACAAACTGAATACTGATGGCTCGAAATAAGTCTTCTTTTTTCTATTATTTTGCTAAGCCTTTTCAGGAGCAATTTTTGGAAAACTTTTGCCATGATTGGTAAAAGCGATATAGGTCTGTAGGATGTTACTTCTGTTGGTGGCTTACCTTGTTAACGTTGTACAATGACTTCTGCAATTTTCCAATGATGTCGCACATATCTTATTTTAAGGCACATATCTTAGTTTAAGGCATACGTTTATTATAAATTGGAGTTTTTGTTTAAGGCTATTGAAGGCATTTCTTTCAAAAGCTGAGCATGTTATTAGATCGATCCCTGTTGATTTTTTGTTAAACAACGTATGTTAACACATGCTTATTACTTCTCTGAGCGTGAAAAAAGGAATTTCAAATTTGTCGTTTCTATCAACAAACTGTAAGGGATCTGTAGCTGTATTTGCTGGGAATGGCTTAAAGATATTCGCAAGATGTTCAGCGAAGAAATCAGCTTTTTGTTTCGGGTTTCCGATCCATTTACCATCTTGAGATTTTACTGGCGGGTTTTGTGTCTGGGGTCTTTGAAGGCGCTTTGCTGCTTTCCATAAGGAGTATTCGGTAGAAGCATCTGTCTTCAGTCTTTTCAGGAATCTACTGAATGAATAATTTTTGAACTCACAGATTTTTTTTTTAGTTCGTTGTTAAGACGTTGGAAAACTGCCTTATCATCTGGAAATCTCATAGCTTGCCATTTTCTTCGAGCTCTTATTTTTTCCAATATCAGCTCCTTTGTTTCGACAGGGTATTTTATTTATTTTTCTCTCAAGTTCGAAATAGTTGAAGTACTTTCTTCTGCAGCCTGTGCACATCAGCAATAATTTGTTCTACTTCATGATCAATTTTTCCAATTGCATTGGGGATCTTAGGTTTGTAAAACTTTCAAGCTTATCTCTGAATTCGTTCCAGTTTGTTCTCTTATTTAGGGGCTTAGGATTACTTTTTTCTATTATTTCTGCTTCGCTTAGTGACAAAATTACTGGAGTATGATCTGACGATAAATCGTAATTACCTTCGATACTTATTTGATTTCGTTTAATACCTTTTACTACGAAAAAGTCTATAAGGTCTGGTATTTTGTTAGTATCAGATGACCAATAATGTTGTCGAACCAGAAGAATACAAAAAAAACTTTGTTAGAATAAAGAACAAGACAAACTCTAAAGTGGGAAAGAGACTCGATTTGTAGGTCCACGATAAGAAACCTCCTTGACATTTCTAGAGATGGCATGACCAAAAAGTATAACTTCGAAAAAAAAACTTTCGAATAGAGTTAAGCAACAAGAAAGAGTGGCCAGGCGAAAGAGTGAACTACACGCTTAAAGCAAATGCCATCAAGTGGTATACGAATGAATCGAGAACAACTGAAGGGACTGGGGCAGGAATCTTTGGGCCTAGAACCAAACTTTCCTTGCCGATGGGCCAGTCTACAAGCATCTTCCAGGCAGAACTAAATGCCATAGGTAAATGTGCAGAATGTAATCGCGAAAGAAACTATAGAAATCAAAACATTGCCATTATGTCAGATAGCCAAGCCGCTCTCAAAGCCCTAAACTCATATACTATCAGCTCCAAACTATTATGGGAGTGTGTGGTCAGGCTAATTTTCGAACTGGGCAAGAAAAATAATGTCACACTTCTTTGGGTACCAGGCCACGTTGGCGTCCAGGGCAATGAAGAGGCAGACTCCTTAGCAAAACTAGGGGCAGCCACACTCCTAACGGGGCCAGAACCCTACTGCGGTATAGGAGAAAACGTGATCAAAAATAAAATCAAAACAGAAGAGGAGGACAAAAGATTAAAAAACTGGAAAGAACTCCCTAAGCTGAGGCAGGCGAAGATCCTTATTGGTATCTACAACCAGAAACGATTCCTATACTGCATCATCTTAAGCATAAATAAACTTCGCATTATAACGGACCTCCTCACTGGCCACTGCAAGCTAAGAAGACTCCTCAGTGTTCTTGGCCTAGTGAGCAGTGCCACTTGCAGATTCTGCAACGCCCATGAGGAGACGCTGGACCATCTGTTAGGTAACTGTGATGCAGTCATGCATCAAAGACATAGATACCTGGGACATAACCAGATAGAAGAGAACAGATTTCCCACTCTTAAAATACCCGAAATACTAAAATTCCCCAAAGAATCTAGTTTGGAGGTTGAGCTGTAAATGAGCAACCTCATCACACAACTCTTGATTGGGGGCACAATAGATCTTAAGGTCGAAGTGCAATAACACCCAAAATTTCTTCATTTATTCATTCAAAAAGGGATACTTTTTGCCTTTGACTTTAAAGGTAAAAAACTCCTTGAAACTTGTTTTCTAGAAAACTAAATCATTGTTACAAATGATAAGGTTCCGAATGGAACTTATTCTAGGAATTTTGAGCAACACCGAACCCCTTATTCAAACATCAAATCCAGCCCAAATCAATTTTATGATGTAAAAAAAAAAAACTCAAAGATTAAATTCAATGAAGTGAAAGACTAAGTAATTCTTTAATAAATTTTTTTTTATACAAATAAAAACCTCAACAACAAATAGTCAAATAACAATTCCCATGAATGTCATTCATTGAACCGGATAATATTATTATTCCTTAAAGCCATCATCTGCAATGCAATGCAAGCTAATGTGAATGCCCGTTTCGCTTTATTCACATACGACTTATATTATTCTTGTTAGCTTGGTAAGAGTAACATGTGTTAGGCTGTGTCGTCGCGTCGTGCCGTTGTTGTCGACAACCAACGACGATATTGTCTCAAGAGTCTAGACTGAGTCATATCCCGTTGAACTTTTCCTCAAAAATCAATACACATTGGCTGCAACAGCCTCCTAGACAAGCCCATGTGCTCCAATGCGAACCAATTCTTTTTTTTTTTTTTTTGTATGGAAAAATTAAAAATAATTATTGCTGACGCGCTCGGGAAACTCACAATACGAATTCTATAATTCAACTATTCCGAGCGAATTAAGCTTTTCATTTGACATTTTAAATCTTGGTTCGATCTGTCAGGAAAAACTTAAGCCCTCAAGTAGCATATAGAGCGCATCATACTTCTGATGCTGTTCATGCAACACTTTATTGAGATCGAGGCTCTATTGGCAAAAACAGTGCTCCCAACTTCACTGCAGTTGTAGATTATTCTCAGTACTTTAGAATAATTATTTAAATTTTTAAGGGGAACTTCCACTTTATTTTATTGTCAGTAAAACATGGATTTTAAAAATTACAAAATCTTGTAGTGCTTAGTTTTTGTATTTGTCTACAATACCATCTTGGAAAAATTGAAAAATATTGTTGGGCAAATTTTGTTATTACCCACAAAAGGCAATAGGCAAACTAATCAACGTTATACGAAGTCGTTATCGCTTTTCTTAAAGATTTTGTTAAGGAATTTCAAGAACTTACATGCTTTTTATAGCTTTTAGGATCAAATAAATAATTATTCTTTAGGATGAACACTGTTTCGCTTATTGTTTTTCTGTTTTCGTATTATTTTCTGTTTGCTTTTTATTTGGAAAAATTAATATTTAAGTCAGCAGATGGTAGCCCAAGTGATATTATAGGCATGTGTATATTAGTGGCAATCCACCATGCTCTCTATGGCTACCCTTTAAGAGCTTTAAAGCAGCGATAGCTTTGAAACATCAATTTAACTACAACTGGACATCGAGGGCGACGGACGACTTAACACACTACGAAGGAGAAATATGCGATACGAAGAATAAAAGTCCATATTCTCTACCGATTAAAAAAAAAAATTTAAATAATTTATTTTTTAAAAGACTTGCAAGAATGAGAAGATCTTGCAATAATTGAACTATATTGCGTAGAACAAAAAATAAACCTTTGTGTGCAAAAAATTCAGCAGGCTTACTCCAGAGAGCTCGGATATGACTTAGAAAGTGACCTTGAGACTATGTTCGATCTGGCAGGCTGCCCAGCGTTACCTTCGGGACTCTTTAGAGTTCTTTTTGACCCCTTTGAAGCGCTGAGACTCCAGGACTCCTCTTTTTAAAAATCATTGAAATTTGACTCCTTTTACAAATTTGGGACTCTTTTTCATAAACGCACGAAATTTGTTGAATTTCATGATATGGACGCGTTCAAAATCACTTGAAGCTCACTTCTATCCTTTGTAAACACATGTAAAAAGAGTTTAAATAAGCTTCAATCCATTAGACTCCAAAAGCGCGGTCAAGTTGAACCCGATCATTCTGGGTTCAACTTGATTCCAACCATTTGGGTGGGATCTTCCCTTCTCTTTCTTACTCACATAAAATCAACCCATCTCACTGGATGCGCGGTTCGTCAAAAACACAATGTAAACAGGCACTAAGAATAGATTTTTTTTTACAACGGTATTAGTAAAATACACTGGAAGGAAATTGTAAAGTGTTTCGATTCTTTTTTATTTGTCTTTGCAATGTGTCAATTTTGAATTCTTGTCTTCAATTTGTCGGTTTTGAGTTTTGATGTACATAGCTTTGAGGAATGAAGATTGTGTAGAATTACAACAAGATTAAAAGAGTTCAAAGATTTGCAGAACTTATTTCATATTCCCGAACATAAAATCCTTCAATTGAGCGGCACGCATTGGCTATCCTTTGAATGAAACAGTTACAAAAAGGTTAATTGAGCAATGGGTTCCTCTCTGACATTTTGTTTAAGGCCTCAACTCGAAGGCAGCTCTACTTAAATTTCAAAAATACAAGATTTATTAAACAGCATCAATTTCGTTTATCTCCACTTTCTATCGATCAAATAAGCTCGCGTTGAATTTCGATGATAACAAGCTTTCAATTTTTAAATATTAAGATCCAAAGGTAATTAAGATACAAAAAGATTGTAACTATTTTGCCTTGATATCTGAATATCCAATATTAACTCTTCATCCAGAAAAATTTATTAAAAAAATTAATGGCGTTGAAAAGTTTTGGCTTGAAGTGGGCAATTTAAAAAACCAATTGGACAAGTTTTTGTAATAAAGATTTTTTTCTAAATTGACTCTAATTAAAAATAAACTTACAAACCGACTAAAAGTTCAAACGTGCTGATGCTTTCTATACTAATTTTTTAGATGATAAGCAACAAGAAGACTGGATTCCTGATTCATTTTTAATTCAAAAATATATGTATAGTTTATCCAATTATTCTTGTCAGTACAGGGAAGATAGGACGTTTGCATCTCAGTTTGGTTGCAGCGTACTGCATAAGTCTATCGCATGTAAAAGCTCTTATCGCGATGCCGTAGTTTGCATAATAAATCATTTCAAGTTTATTTGAAATTGACCAGCGTTACCACCTAGTAGGTAAAATTACACAATTACGATTTTGAAAAACAAAAAAAAAAATGATTTATCTTTTTCCACACCACCATGAGGTAAGATAATAGGTGCGTTTTTGTAAGGGTATCCCCAGTAGTGTACTTTAAGGTGCCTTGACTCTGAAAAAATAAGTCCTATAAAAAAATGTACTGTGAAGAAAAGAAAGATAATTAAATTTACTATTTCAAGATATTGGTTACAACACTTTTTTTTAAATGGTGGCCGACGCACAACACCTACATCCGCGCTATTTTATTTGTATACTCAAAAACAACACACATACTAATTTTAATCATAAGATTATTAAAGAAAAGAAGCCTGGTACTGACGAAGGCCCAAAAGAAACATTCGACAATTGAAATATTCTTAGATTTATTTTAAATATAGGTACACTTTGGTTAAATTTGTATTCTTTTTTTACCTTTTTAAATAGCTATAATTTCAATTAAAATTTATTGCACACACATTTTTAAAAAAATTTACCAACGATTCTTAAAAAACTACTCATTTAAAAAACACGAATTGTACAAAACTTAAAATAAAAAATACACATTTTAAACATACAATTTACATAAAAATAATTTATTTACTGACCGCGCGCTACGAAAATCTACGCAAATAGTGTTCATCTTAAAAGAAAACAGCTTAAAATTTTGTAACTGCATTTTAACGTATTTTCCACACATTAAAATAAATGCAAAAGATGAAAACACTTTACGGTAACTCTCATCATTAAAAACTTTTTTTAAAGCTCTAAAATCAAAAGCACCTCTACAGAAATCCAAGGAAAAAAAACTGAACGAGTTACCAAATGGACATGGGTAACCCTGAATGCACATTAATATAATAGGGGTTGAAGTTGAAAAGCAGCAGCAGCAGCCACACACAGCACAGGCCACAGCAATTCATTTCAGTGCGCAGTGCGCACTCAGATGTGCGCCCGAGAGGACGTTGGGTCTATGTCAGATGTAATCGGAAATTTACGGGCGGGCAAACATTTTTTATGAAGGAGTTCTTTCAATTTAGTATGGTGCAAAAATATGGCGCGCTACTGATTTTGAAAAAGCTCTCCCATAAGACGTGTACTGCCAATTAATATTGGATAGACTTTAGAAACGCTGTTCCTAATAACTAGTATTAATTGGGTATACTATTTTTTCTCAATATGTAATATTATATAATGTACCTATATAATATTAAGAGTTTTGTCTTGTTTAGAGCAGAAACTGTGTTTATTTATTTAAATGTTGTTTATTTTTTGCTCGAGATTAAATTAACTAAAATCTACTACAAAAATTTACAAAGATGTACATAAGTTTTTTTCAAGTTTGAGTTGTTTTTCTATGAAATACAAATATTTTTTTTATTGTTTTGTTAAAAAGAGAAACTTTTTGTTAATTTATTTTTAAATAAATCATGTTTAATTATAACGGTAATAAATTTTGATGTTTTACTGTAAGTTTTGATGGGACTCCTTTTTTCAACCAGAACTCCTTTTTTTGACTCCTTCCGAAAATTTCCTGTTGTTGCCAATTGCTTGAGCTAGTTTTTTTTCCAGGTAGTGTCCCTGTCCACACTTGTTTTGGCATTCTTCAAATTTATTTGATTGCTCGTATTGTTTCTTGGCCAATTTGCAGTCCAATTTTTTTAACTTTTTGGAATTTGCTGTTCACTTTATTTTCATCGTATTTAATCTATTTGAGTAAATATCTTTCAATGGTTTTATTTATTCCGAACAAAACTACACAACACAAGGAATTTCATATAAATAATAAAAAAGTAAGTTTATAGATTTTTTAATTCATTTGTGGAAAAACTACAAATTTCCTACAAAAATGTTTTTTTTTTTTTATCTTTCAACTCGGCTTCAACTGTTTGACATTTCTAACAATGAAGAAATTGTCAGCAATTGTAAGATGTTTTCAATTAAAACATCTGACAATGACCAATGAGTCTGACAATGTCCTAATCGTCTGACAATGACACAAATTGTCTGAACGATTGTAAGATACCTGACAATTTTTTGTCAGATTATCATCTCACAATTACCTGACAATGACGTTTCTGACAAAATTGTGTTTACAGACGATTGTAAGACATGATCTGACAATATTTTATGATCTAACAATCGTCTGTACTTAGCTTAAAAGGCAAATATTCTATCCTTCCCAGTATTGAACATTTTTAGAATAGACAGAGACAGAATATAGTATCTAAGTAAAACTTTCTATACTCTGTTTAACAAAAATTGTCAGTAAAGGGAAGATATGACGGTTTTCTCTTAGTCTGGTTACATTAGCTTGTATAAACTTAACCCTCTTTAAAGCACTCACAGGCTGCGTTTCCGCCCGGAAAAAGATTAACGTGCCATATTTTCTAAAAAAAAACGTGCCAAAATTCGTGCCTTATGAAAAAACCACAATTTTTTTTATATTTATTGATTAAAACTAAAATCAATTTTTTAAATGAAATCATTTGGTTTTTTCGTACTTTGTGAAAAAATATCAGTTTTTGTCGATTTTGTACGACATTGTGACCAATTTTTATTTAATTTTGTCGAAATTTGCCTCATTTTAAATAAAATAATGAAAATAAAAAAACGTGCCATATTGAATTTTTTCGTGCCACGGGGAAATTATCGTGTCAAAAAAGCCCGATCGTGCCACTTCGGCAAAGCTGCTCACAGTGTTTCCAAGTTTGCATTATAAATTTCTGCAAACCGATCAAAATTATCAAAAGATTCAAAAAGCAATCAAAAAAACAATTGAGAAAGCTGTAATGATTTGCTTTAAAATGGGAATGGTAACTCTGTTTAAATGCGCAGCGAGGGTAAAACGTCGATCAGTGTCCATGTCCTTTCAGCAGTAGGACGGACCGATCATGGTGGAGTGTTTTTCAGTGACAATTTCGTTAATTTAGTGTCGTGATAGTGTTTAAAAAAAAGCTCGCCGATAAGCCCTGTATTGACAATTTTTTTGGAACCGAGTATTGAGCCTAATAAACTAGATTGTTTTTCCAAATGGGTAAAGTTTAAAAATAAATTAGTTAAACTGTACCTGTGGTTGAAACTATTTCCAAAGTTTATCTTGCAAAACTTTAGCGTGGCTACATAGGTATATTTGATTTTCATTACACTACAATTTCAAAAAAGTGGGAACCCTTCTTACCACCTGAAATGACTATTGGGTTAAAGCCAAAATCTTAATCGATATTTCGTGTCTATATATTTCGTTGGTTGAAAGAACTGGTATAATAAGTGACGAAATGAGGACCTCTACACGAGTTTAACTGTAACACACGAAGCTTGTTCGGTTTTGAGAAGAAAAAACAAAAATTAAATTAAAATTGTATATAGGCAAGGTACCTATACTCTAATTCACGATGATTGGGTATGTTAACTATTGGAACATGGACGGTGTAAACGGCAAGGAGTGAAGATTAACTGACGAAAAAGTGAATGTTGGGCGCCTGACATCCAACAACGACGATGATGAACGAATTTTAAGTTCGTTAAGGAGCGTTGTTAGGCCTTTTATTTTTGTATTATTATTTTTGTTTGAAGGTGAAATTACGTACATACTACATAGCTTATGTGATATTAGGTTTGATTGTTTTATTTATTTATTTTTTTTTTTTTTGCTATCGACAGCAACACAAAATTATTCTATGGAAGCTGTGCTTTGGTTAAGTATCGTGGCGTGGGAGTGATAGTATAATAATACCTTACCTTTTCGATTGGGTGATCGCTTAAAGTGTGTTGTTTTGTTTTGTTCTGCTTAACAAAGGGTTTATCTTTTTGATTGAAAACAATTAAATTGATGAATTGTATTGCTTTGCTGATACCTAATTTGAATATTTTTTCATATTATAACAGCAGCACGTTATTTTTTTTTTTTATAAATTAATAAATCTTTCAATATTTTGAAAAATGGTTTTTGAAAAACATATACATACATAGAAGGAATTAGGAATACATTAGATGAGTTGTTGTAAAATACCTATACTGGATTTTATTTTCACTAAACAGAACTATTTATACAAATTTTCAAATTTCTTATCACTAAATTGAACATAATTCGATAAAAATAAACAGTACAGACAATTTCTGACCATCATAAAAAGATAAAGAAGAAGTTCTTAAAATGACAGTTTAGAACTGTCAAAAGCGGTGATGAACGCGGCAATTCTCTCGAAAAAAAAGGATATTTAATGAAATTTCATGTTTATTTCTTGAAAATCAAAATTGTCACATACTGGCTTACGAAAAAAAACAATGTTAATCTGTTCAATAATTTTGTTAATCATTATTTAGATTTCCCCAAATCACATGAAAATATAGCAATTTTTTTCCAAATTAACCTCAAAAGAATTATTATCCCAGAAATAATTCCACTGATTGATTTAATCAATTGAACTAACCATGATGATGTTCATCGTCTATCAGGTTTGGACCAACAAACATTACATCATACGCTCACATCATTGCAGAAAATCGGTGATGCGACTGATGGTTGTCAAAGATATTAAACACTTTTTATTCAATTGAATAGGAGTCTTTCCTAATTATTGTATTCTTTTTCTTTATTTTTTTTTTTTTTTTGATAGAAATCAGGTTTCATTATTATAATGGCCAGTTATATGGCTTAGCTTTATCCATTCAGCTTCAGAGTATAGGTACACGAACGATGATGTTGATGATGACCATCAGTATCTTCACTTAAGTAAAGTGAGTGAATTGCAAATATAAATATTTACTGCTATATTGTTAAAGTGTTTTGCCATAATATCTTTGCAAAAGCTGTCCGTGTGCCAGGTGCTTGTTTAGCCTTATGTTGGTTTCCTTTACAAATGTATGTACATTAGACTGATTCAAAAAAATTAAAATGTCTTCGATTTTTAATGCCACTAGCTTTTTAGTTAGAGTTTAGTGAAATAATAAGCCTGATAAATTTTCAGCCGTTTAGATTAATATTTAAATTGTATGGGAATTTTCTTTTGTTAGCTTCTTTTTTTTATATGGAATTAACCATCCACTTTAACCTTGAATAACTTTGGAAGGAGTGCTATAATTGAAAAATTAGTTAAGGACATTTTTAAAGAAAATTCAATTTCCTTTAGGAATACGTCTCAATCATTTCCGTACGATAACCGGTTGTAAAGTTATAAAAAAAAAAGAAGCAAACATAGGCAAAGTTTTTATACAATTCATATGGAAAAAAGAAATTAACAATGAGCGACCTCTAAATATTAATCTAAACGGCTGAAATTTTATCAGGCTTATTGTTTCACTAAACTCTAACTAAAAAGCTAGTGGGATTAAAAATCGGAGACATTTTAATTTTTTTGAATCAGTCTAATGTACATATAGGATTTCGTAAGACGAATTAAGTTGTACGATTGGGTTTTGAAAACATTAATTAAATTGGAAGGTACCTACGCTTAGCGTAGGTCTGTTCTAAAAATAAGATGACGAATGCGATGGATAGTTCACCTCATTCGAAATTCTAAAGTTTTTGTATGTAAAGAGAAGGTCTAAAAGGTAGGTAATATTCCTTCTACATCTTGCTATGTTTATGATGACAACACGTTAAGCTAGAGACCGCGTAAAAAGTGAGAGGAACCTTCTTAACTCTTCTATTTCTAATGTAATTTAATAGATTTTGAGAGTGCACACCAATGGAAAAAAAAAATAATTCTACAGTAGACTCTTATTAATTTCAACAAGTTTAGAATTACGACTTAAGCGAGTTACATCTTTAAGAAGTGGGAACGAAGTGGGAAAAGATCATACTATTCGAACTTTTGACCAATTTGCATAAATGGGATAGTTGGGATTACTTACGTTAAAAGCTATAATTCAACAAGTCCAATTAAATAGGCTTAAGTCTTATGAGTGAAGCAACTAATCTGGGAGACATCTGGTTCCAACAGGACGGGGTAACATCCCACACTGCTAGGATTTCAATGGCGAGATTGAAGCAAGTGTTCCCCTTTAAGTCATTTTTTTTCTTTGGGGGTACATAAAGGAAAAAGTTTTTAAACTTCGTCCACATACCCTGGGAGAATTTAAGGACAGAATCAGAGAGGAAGGCAATACCCATCGAAATGTGCAGAAGAGCGGTTAAAAACTTCAGAATTCGCCTTCAAGAGTGCATCGGGGCGACTGTCACCACCCACGTGATATCATCTTTAAAACTTAATGTAAACAACTAGATTCTGTACTGAATTAAACAACATAAACATAATTTCTGTAAGTTGAATTGTTTTTGTTTTACATCCCTTTAAAGCCGGTTCATACCTTTTGCCCCACCCGTTAAAAAAAAAAAAAAAAAAACAATTTTGAGGTTATAGTTTAATCATATACAAAAAAAATACTGACCGATAAAAACAGAAAGAAAACTGATAAAAATGCTAGCTGCATACACAAATACGTACATGTTTAACTTGCATCTTATAGAAATATATCGAAGAACTGCAAGACAAACTTCAATCGTAACGTTTCAAGTCTCATGTACGAAAAGCTGATAGATTTTTTATACCTAGTAATTTGTTAAAATTAACGAGAGTCCACTGTTTAATGAAAATGGGTCTATAGTAATAAATTATGTTGGTGCGGCAAACATTTAATTAGTGATCAGTGGTAGATTGTGCGATCCTATAAAATAAAATCCACGACAATAAGCACAAGATGTGGAATGTGAATTTAAAGCTATTGCTTTATAGCACAACAATGTTAAATTAAGCATAATAATTTAAAAGTAGAAAAATTGAGTCATCTGTTTTATTTTAATGATGATTGGAAACATACATAGTTCCAGAGAAATAGATTATGGCAGTTTCATAAAAAAAGAAAAAGAGAAAATCAGAGACTTTGAATGCTTGGTCGTGGGGGGGGGGGAGGGGGTTATTCTATAGATTCAACGCAAAAATAACACTAGTTATTCGCTGTTGCTCGGCGAAAATTTAATGAAATCATTTGGCCGGTGAACATAAAAAAAAAATAAAACTTTTTGAAATCAAATTATGAGTAATAATTACTTAAGGAGAAGGGTGTTACCTACTCGAGCTGCCTTCATATCGTAGTTCAAAGGGACACAGAGATTGAAAAGATTTACTCACCTTTTGACATCAAAGTCTGATTTGAATTTCTTCCAGGTCTTTTTTAAGGTTAGGAAAAAATTAGTTGGACATAATGTCGGTTAAATTTTCTTGCTATTTTTCCGATGCCTATCGTAATACGGGTTCAGGCGTAAAATAATACTGATTGTAGGGTTTGAACCTCGCACATAAAAGCGTATAATATGCTTTATGCTATGTTATTGAGTCTTGCCGAATGCGATTTTACAACCAGGTTCCCGATTTTTACTTGCCATATATGAAGGTACTATAAGGGCCAAGTTATGAATTTGTGAGAATAATCGAACTCGAGATAACAATCAAACTTGACATTACGATTACAGAGAACACGAAAAAAGTGGGTCTCGCAATTCCGTCTATATGTCTGTATGTCTATCTGTATGTCTGGCTGTATGTCTGTCTGTACCTCACCCTACAGCCTTAACCCCTGAAGCGATTTTTTTTAAACTTGGAGCATAAAGTTTTTTGGTGATTCCTTAGAGTGGAAATCGAGATTTTTTTTTTTAGCTCAAAAAATAACGGTACTTGCCATACAAAAAAAAGTTATTTATCTCAAAACCGGCTCTAACAATTTTTTTTTAATTTTTTGTGTGTATGTACTAGTTGTGGTATGGTCTACATTTTGATGACAAAAAAAATACCAAAAACCGTTATTAACAGTACCTGCCATAGAACCGTTTTTTTTTTTTTTTTTTTCGATTTTCTCGTTAACCGCTTAACCGATTTTGATTAAAATTTTTACTTAGGAGGTCCTATCAAGTAAGAATAATACTTCAAACATATATTTTCAAAATAAATATTTTTTGGATTCTAAAAAAAAAAGTTCAAAAAAAAAGCACCCAACGCAACATCGTCAAAAATCGAAAAAACCGAAAAATGTTCGCATTTTTTCTACTTACTGCCTTTCTACAAAATTTTATTTGATGGATCTGTAGAAGGGATCAGTGTGAGTGTAAAAACGAGTTTTCGGGGTTGAACTCCCCCCCATTTGGCCGCCATTTTTGAAAAGGGGGCGTAAAAGAGAATTAAATTTTCTACAATTTATGTTAAAACACTTTTTATCGTAAAATTGAAAACAAAAAAGTTATAATCAAAAAAAGAGGACCATTGTCAAGAAAAGTATCATTATCTTCTTCTTTTATTTATTTTATATCCTCTTTAAGATAAATTTCTTAGAACGGTCATCTTTTTTTGGTTATAACTTTTTTGTTTTCAATTCTACGATAAAAGGTGTGTTAACATAAATTGTAGAGAATTTTATTCTCTACACAAATGTGGTAAAATTTTGTTTGTCCGATGAAATTTTGTTTATCCGATGAATGGTTCCAAAACGGTGGACAAATGGGGGGGGGGAGTTCAACCCCGAAAACTCGTTTTTACAATCGCACTGATCCCTCCTCCTTCGCGAAACGCGAAGTATCCTTAGAATAGCATCAAATTCAGCTTTATCGGCAGCTTATTAGGGAGAAAGCTAATGTTAAGGCCAGCTTATCCACTGTTAAACGCACGATTCGCCATGCTAAACACTTAAAGCGCCTGAAGCTTAAGAAAAAAACACCACTTAATGACGCAAGGAAGAAGCAACGCTTATGTTTCGCGAAAGATCACATGAGCTGGGATGTGCAAAATGGAATGACCAAAAATGATTGGCGGAAGGTTATTTTTTCCGACGAAAAAAAAATTAACCTAGATGGGCCAGATGGTTATAATTATTATTTCCATGACCTGAGGAAAGAGGAGCGGTTTTTAAACCGTCACCATAGCAGAGAAGGAGGCGTTATGGTCTGGGGCTCAATTTCATTTTATGGCGCTATAGACTTGGTAGTCCAAGATACCAAAATGACTGGGAAAACCTACAAAGCCTTGCTGGAATCAGTATTCCCCAAAATTAGCGAGCTTTTTGGACCAATTCCATAGATTTTTCAGCAGGACAACGCCTCCATACACACAGCCCGAGAGGTAAAATCCTTCATTGCGAACCAAAACGTCCACTTGCTGCCTTGGCCACCATATTCCCCTGACCTTAACATAATTGAAAATGTGTGGGGCTGGCTTACACGTAAGGTATATGAGGGAGGGAAGCAATACGATGACAAGGAAGCGCTAATTCATGGTATCAAATTGGCCTGGAGTGAGATTTCACTGGACTACTTGGAATCTCTTTATAAATCCTTAAAAGATAGAATTTTTGAAGTTATTTTGAAGGCTGATGGCAGCACACATTATTAAAAACCTAATCAAAGCTAAAATAAATAACAAAATAAAAATAACTGCATTTTATTTTCATTTATTTGATGTGCTTCTAATCTAATGACCCGATTTATTTTCGCATATTCTTGACTCAATTAACAATTTGTCATAAAAGTTTCGTTAGCTAAATCTCTCATATAGCCAAATTTTATATTTTGTTGTTAACAAAATAGTCTCTCATTTACCATAGTTGTTTTTTTCTAATCCATCATGTAACGGGAGAAATATCGATTTTACTTCTCAAAAATGACTACTTCTAACCTTATGACCGGCAGTGTAGACTACCCCTCCAGAGAATTTCACGGTTTCTTCGATTTTTGACCATGATGCGTTCGGCGCTCGAGTTCGAAAACTTGGGAGATTTGAAAAAATGAGATAGTTAAACTTTCAATCGCCTCTTGACTTTGATTTTAGATTATTTATTTATTTATGTATTTATTTATGTATTTATTTATACAGAGTGACATAGTAATCTTAAATTGCTATGTTAGTACTTAGTTTAGAGAGCACAGGCTGCAAAGGCTTTCGGCTCAATCTATCAGATATTAGAGATAACAAAACTATTGGGAACTTAGTACCAGCTTAAGCTATACCAAAACCTACACAAACTCTGATCGGGTAGAAAATTTATAATTTATAATTACATAAGTAGTTTCACAAAAAAACGTCCCCTATATTTATTTAACTTCTATCCATACCTCTATATTTCTTGTTTTATTATTAAAATGTGTTTTATATTTTGTCTTTGCAGGACATTCGTATCTGTGAAAATCGCCTTTTAGATTATGCATCTGGCATAACTTTAGAAATAAACGACTACTTTTTAGATCTGCACAATTTCCTACAAATCGAAGAGCGTAGAATTCTCGAAGAATTTAAAATATTAGCTAGTCCTTCACAAAAGGCAATTCATGAGGCATGTGCCAAACTTTCCGATAGCCAAACAACTTTGAATGTAAGTTAATACAAACAATTTTACTATTTTAAAGTTTCTTAAAGAAAAATCAAATAAATTACATTTTATATTTTCAACAGAATATGAGAGCATCCCTGGAAGGATTTCTTCAAAAGCCACCTCATAATTTTCATATAAATGCTGTTATCGAAACAGCTACCACCCAATTAGAACAGATGCCCTGCCAGATACAAATATCCCAGTCAGAAAATAACCCCTTTGTGTAAGTATAGACTATGTAAAAGATATGTTTGTTTGGCCTTATTTTAATTTCCACAAGACGAGAACTGTTAACGGTCATCTTTATTTAGTATTGGCATTCTCAATACAAGAACGGTAGATGCAGGCATCCAGACAGTGTCTTACAAAGTGGGAAACTTGAGAAAAGAGTTTTTTTTTGCTATACGCATACGGCATGAATCGTGCGATGCACTCCGCCCGATTTGCCATCGGTGTTGGCTGCTAGCTCCAACATGTGCGTGAAGTTAGCGCCTCTATTTTTGATTTTCATAAAAAAAAATGTTAGTGTTGCGATTTGCCCAACCTGTGCTGCCATTGTGCCGTATTTAAAAAAAAAACATACTAAGCATATGGTTTTTAAAAGCTAACCATTATTTTAGCGTGAAGTTAGCACCGCCATTTTTGATTTTCAAAAAAAATAAAGTTTGTGCTGTATTGTACCCAACTTTTGCTATTTGTGCCGTGAATTTGTTTTTTTTTTTCAAATTCGCAAATTTGCCAATTTTACGCATGAAACTTTTTGCAAAACTTCAAAAAAAAAAATTAAGCTTGTGCTCTTTTGTACTCAGTTTGTGCTGCCAAGTGCCGAAGAAATAAAAAAATATTCGCATAAATGCAACTTTTAGAGCCAAAACTCTATTTTGAGAAGCGTGAATTAGCACCTCCATTCTGAATTTTCAAAAAAATGAAGGATGTGCTGTATTGCCGTAAATATTTTTTTCCAATTCGCAAATTTGCAAATTTACGGATGAATTTTTTTACAAAACTACGATTTTCCAAAAAAAAATTAACTTATGTTGTTTTCCGTTGGTCACTCCTAGCACTCTTTTTTCACTCCATCCACACTCCCAACACTCCAAAAACCTTCCATTTGCTGTTCGGAGTGATGATTTAGGAGTGTTTTTTCACTCCGGATTTTATTAAGGAGTGCTAGGAGTGCACTCTGAAAACACACATATTTTAAAAGTATGTGTTGGATTAATTGTCAAAATAGTAAATGCTTTTTCTTGGGATGTTCTGGAATTGAAATTATTGAAGAGTTCATTTTAGTTTTTACTTCTTATAATATTTTATATTAAACTTATTTCGCGCTACAAAAATTTTGTTTTATTTTATTTTTCAGATTTAAGAAACTCAAAGACGTTCACAAAGAAGTTTCCAATTCATACAAAGTGTTTGGAAATGATCCGAAAATTCGCATCAGAATAACACCAATGTATGGCGACCATGCTCATTCCTTTGAAATCAGTTCAGATACGATTTTAAGCCCAGTACCACCTTTGTCTTGCATGAATTTAACCATAGACACACCACGAATAGCGTCAGTTTCATCATCTTCAACTATTGCAATAGGCAAAAGTAAACGTGATGGCCGGGTGACAAACATCATAAGTCCTGTACACTTTTACGTTCAAGAAGAAGATGTAATTAAAGAGATTCGTAGAAGATTGGTTAATATTGATGAAAATAGCTTCCACGTTGATTCGGTTCAAATTAATGAAATGTACGCAGTTCTCCAAGCCAAAACTATGCTATGGCATCGTGGTATTATCAAGGAGGAAATAAAAAAAGCTAAAAACTCCAAAGACGTTGATAACATGAAATACAAAATGTTTCTTTTGGATTATGGAATATATGAAGAACATTCTAAAAAAATGCTTCGTATAATTTCTGAGCAAATAAAAGCAATTCCGGCTGCAGCAGTCGCCTGTAGACTGGTAGATGTTGGTCCTAACGGTGACGATTGGCCTAAGGAAGCACGTGAGCTAATGGAGGAAATTATTCAAAAGTATTTATATATATATTTTTTTTTAAATTTATAGTTTATTTTCCTAAATAACATTTCGTGTACTTTCCAAAACTGCAAATTTCTTTGCATTTTACAATTACTGGCAATTTCTATCAATTTTATTCGAAAGTTTTATCAAGGTTCATATAAATTTTAAAAAAATAAAAACAAATCGGTTGATATTGGCAGTTTTAGAAAGGAAACGTACATTAAGCGAAGTAGTTAGCTTATTGATTCAAAATAGCTTTGAACGGCCTTTAGTCTACAAAAATTTGCGTTTTGTCGCAGCGATCTCGCTTGGACTCATCAGTTGACTAAAGAGATCCTTGTGTCAATACGCAATTTTTGTTAAGATCAGTTCAACTTACATGAAATTGTGGCAAAAATCCAATATATTTACAATATTGTTTCTCATTTTAGCAAACCTGTCCAAGTAAGCATTCAAGACACAACAAATACTCCTTGGAGCGTCGAAGTAACGGTATCCAATTCTGGTGGACCAATCTCAATACGAGATGCTCTTCTGTATACAGGACTAGCAATTGACGAATCTGTATCAACTACCCAAAGGAATCACAAATTTTCTGGCACAAAAGTAATACATGCATGAATTAAATATAACGGAAAACAAAATCTCAAATGTACCTATTAATTTTTATGTTCTAGCCAACACAATTGTCTAAAATGAAACAAAGTCTTTTAAGGCCAATGCTTCAAGCTGGAGATATATTTCGTGTAAATGTAACTCACATTGAGAATCCTCAACGATTTTTTGCAATAAAGGTTATTTTCGTCGACAAAAAAAAAAAAAAAAACAGATTCTTTAGAAACTAACAATTAAATTTTCTTTTCAGTTCGCTCATTTAGACGAACTTACTAAGTTAGAATCGGACATGCATGTTGAATATTCCGAGGGCAACCAAAGTCAAATAATTTACTACGCCCAATTGCATATGTGCTGTGCACTTTTTTTCGAAGAAAAATGGTATCGTGGATGTGTCGAGGAGATAAATGGCCCTAGTAAGTAAAAAGTAATTATTCCTTAATCGCTTCGAATATCTAGTTTTTGTTTAATGAAAAAACTGGATAAGAATAAATCAGAAAAGTCCAAGTGTCTAAAGACTGTCATGTATGGGGTTCAACGTTGCGCTTATCGTCCTAATACAAAACTGTAAACAGTGTAAAATCGCTAGAAAATTAAGGGTCCAGGGGAAAAACGGGACAAATCCATTTAAAATGATCCGAGAAAAATGAAAATAGCTTACTTTTACAGGGTGGCCTGGCAAGAATGGTCCAAACTTATTATGGTGACAGGCCAGATCATAACCTCTCAGAATTGTTCTTACCGATACATAACGGTTATCAAGTAACGGCTGTTTGTTTGAAATTTGTACAAATCCCTACTTTGAATGAGTTTTTTGTTCATCCTGTCCATAATTGATTTTTTATTTTTTTTTTTTTAATTTTGCACTAAGACATTGGCCAATAAAAAGACCTTTTTTGTGCATTAAAATAATTTTGATTTTATACGCCTTTATTCTTAAAATTACTAGATAAACTCAAAGTTTGATCAAAATTAATTTTTTACTTCAATCTTTGAAAGAGAATCCTGACAAAAATTCGTATGACCCAATATTGGTTCTTACTTTTAAAAAATTACCTTATTCTTCTAGTTTCTCAAAATGTATAAAACTTTCCCCCTATTGGCTTTAAATAGAAAAAATTCATTGAACTAACAATGTCTTGCTGTTGCATATTTTAAAGCCAAAAATCCATTATTGTATTCTGTTTTTAATTCAAATAATTTTAGTGAAAAGTTTTTGAAAAATTGATGTTCAAACTCAAAATTAAAAATTAAACGGCCTTTAGTCCACAAAACTTGGCGTTTTCGAATTCATCAGTTAACAAACAAAAGCAAGGACCATGTTACAATTAAACATTGGTTTACTGATGAGTCCAAGTGACTTTGGAATAAAGAAAGTTAAAAGCAATTTTTATTAGCCGTGGCATGATAGTTAGTGCGTGGGGTGCCAGCACGAAACTTGATACAATCGAGTTAAGTCGATACATTAGTCGATACATTCCACCATTGGCAGCATCTATCGCCAGAAGTGGCAGCACACAAACTCAAAAATGATGATTGAAAGAAAGCTTTACACTCGATAGAAAATAGTTATCGTCAGGAGTAAATTTAACTAAACACAAATATGGAAACTGAACGAAAAAATTTCAATAAAGAAAAAAGTTAACTAATTTTGTGAGTGTTCAGTATGATTTTGCCATTCTACAAAAGGCTTTCCAAACTTTTGAGTAAAATTAATATCTACACTCTCCCACTGTAATGGGTTGCTATTATCTCACAAAGTGTATAATAATGATTTTAGTATAAAAGATCCTCACTTTCGAAATTAAAAAATATATTTAATCTCATTTTCCAAGGTAATGTTTCACTTCATATTGCTGCTGATTTTTTTTGTTTCGAGATCAACGTCGATTAACAATGTTCGATTGTATCAAGTTACGGGCACCCAGGGGTTCGATTCCCAGTCTCGTCCACTTAAAAACAAAAAATGTTTTTTTCACGGCTACTGCCTCCTGCGAGAAATTGACATATCCTCTAAGAGTAAATCTTGTCATGAATAAGTGCTTCTTACCTTAGCCGTTCAGACTCGGCAATAAACTGTAGGTCACCTTGATTCCTTCCAATAACACGCACACAGGAATGTTTGAGAGTTTTAAATCACTTGGCCCTGGTTCTACACGAGCTGTCGCGCCACCAAATTTAATTTGTTTTTTCAATATAGCTTTTAACGGCCTTTAGTCCATGAAAATTTTTGGCGTTTCGTCCCGTCGATCTCACTTGGGACTCATCAGTTGACTAGTGAGGACCTTGTCAATTAGCAATTTCCATTAAGTTCAGTTCATCTTACATAGATTTCATGGTGAATACCTAGTGTGTTTTTGAAAAAAATAAACTGGTGATGATGATTTCGCCAAGGGAATCTCAAAAACTGCACAAGGAAAAGCAGAATTTATTTTGTTTTTCCGTTCATACGGCTAAACGTTCGCGTTTAGTCTAAATTTCGTATAAATTTCAACAAAAATTCAACTTGAACATTTATATTTTCTTAAGAATTTTGAATTTAATATCAGTTAAGATTTGCACTCTAAAGTCTAAAGACAGATGATTTTAAAAAAATATTTTAAGACAAATTGAATAAAACATTCACGTGAATCGAAAGATTCGATGGAATCGTTTAGCAGAATAGGGCTGAATATAGCCTATGATTTTATTTTATTTCTGGATATGTATTTACACAACTTCACTCTAATGGGTTCCTATTATTGCTTTGAGTTCTTTTACTGATTAAAGCATTAAGAACTTTTTCATCCCCGTTCAAGAATTTAAAAAAAAATATACAACTGTAGTTCTACACACATTTGACCTAACGATTTAATTCATAGTTCAGAATGACCTGTTTTGAGTACAAGTCTCAAATGAAACTTGTTTCAAAGTTCAATTTATTTATCGATGATAAAAGCTCGACTGTATTAAACTTACCTTCACGACATATTTTAAGCGCTTATGCATGTACATATGTAAATTTTATTTTCACTCCAACCTTTCTCTACAGTTTAGTCTAAAATTTGAAAATTTATAAGTTTTGTTTTCTATTTTTCATTTTCAGAAAACATACGTGTACGACTTGTAGATGACGGCCGTACAATTACAGTTAACTGGCGACAATTACACATCCTTAAAGAACCATTTATAACAGCTCGAGAACTTTCGATTGAATGTTCCCTAGCCGACATTCAGCCATTGCAAAAAAACAACTACGAATGGACAGATAATGCTATTGCCGAATTCGTTCGAATGACATCAAATCCAAATATACAAATGACAATCTCATCAAGCAACCAATTTCGCTATCAAGTTATTCTGAATGTTGTCAAAAAGCATTTGGATATAAATATTGGTGCTATGCTGGTCAAATTCAAACATGCCTTGTCTACAGGCGAAGATTCGGCTATTGTTGAGAACGTTCGAGGATCGCCAGTAGATCAAATTTTAATTAATCAAGATCAATTTAAACCCATTCCTCCTGCGAATTCCGCCATTAGAACGCTCAAAAGAACACCCATTCAAATTGTTCATATAAATAATCCTGGAGATTTTTATATTTACATGGTGGAACATATTCCTGGAATTTTAAAATTCCAGGAAGAACTTCAGTTAGCTCAAGAGAAACGTCTTGAAAACGAAACAATTTCGGAAGACATCAATTGGAAATTAGACGATCATTGCTTGGTCTTTGCAAGTATAAATGAAAGCGCCTCCGATCAATGGTTCCGTGGAATTATAAGGAATATCGATGAAAATGAACCTGAGGCTCCTTATTCAGTGTTTCTTAGAGATCAAGGTGTGGTTCTGAGAGATGTTCGAAGTGGACAGCTATCGCCAATTGATGATGTTTTTAAAAGAGTTTCAAATGCGGCAATCCTTTGCCATTTAGCATGCGTTCATCCAACTGGTGGAATGAAAACGTGGTCACATTCAGCTATTGATGAATTTCGTCATAATATAAGCAATTTTGAATCTATTGGCGGAACTACTCAAGGAAGTCCGAAAAATTCTTCAATTCCAGTTGTTCTATGGGGCATGCTAACTGAGACCAATGACGCACTAGGTCCTTGCACTCCGAAATATACCAACATAAACAAAATGCTGGTCAGTGCTGGTCTGGCTCACTTGGTTGAAAAAATTGATATCACCCGGCAAATGGATCAGTTCATGCAAGACGAAATCGAACAGGGACAACAAACACTGCAGGACTGGTATACAAATTTTAAGAAGACTCTGGAGGATCTACCAGTGAATTCGGATGACTTCAATGCCCCAGAATTGGAGAAATCAAATATTTCGAACTATGAAATCAGTGATTTGATTGAAAATTCTGAAGTTGTTACCGAATGGCTTCCTGCTGAGCCAATTGAGAAGACTATATTCACAGCTTATCCAACATATATTGATTACGATGCAATTGTGTATTTGCATGATGCCGAAAAGCACAATTTACTTAACGGTATGCGCAAAAAGATCAATGAAGAACTTGATTTAGGACCAGGAAAGATAACCGACGAAAATTGGGCCTCTGGCCAACCATGTTTGGCCAGATATCATTTAGACGGTTCTTTGTATCGTGCTGTGATTAATCGTTCTCTGCCAAACAAAAAGTTCGAGGTTCGATTTGTTGACTATGGAAATGTTGAAACCTGCGAACTTACAGACTTATATCGGATGACTGCTTTTCCCAACATTCCAATTCAAGCTGTTCGCTTTTCTATTGAAGGCATTCGACCTCGAGGCGGACAAGAAAAATTTTCCACTACTGTGCTCGATCTTATTCATGGTGTAATTGTAGATAAGATGTGTGGTATTCGGGTTCCAAACGGTGAGGAGCATAAAGAAATAAAAAAATGTAGAATCAGCTTTAATCGCACTGATTTGACCACGTATCTAATTCAAAACAAATTCGCTAGTGGCTTTGGTAATACGAAGAAATTAGAAAAAATTTCCAACAGATTGGAACCTTTAGAATTATCTGTGAACCATGATGAAAGCAACAATTCCGAGGACGAGCTCAGAGAATTTATGAAACACCAAATTTGCGATCCCACTGGTGGAGAACCTGATGTAGAAGCAGAAGAAACAAAGAAACCTGCTGGTATGTTCCAACTTGACGAGTACAAAAGAATGTATGAAAAGATGCAAAATGACAGACTCTATCAGTCAATAGCTGACGACGACGATTCAGAAATAATGGAAGCACCTAATGTTGATAATAGTGATGAAGACGAAGTCCTTGAACTTGAGTTTAGTTTTAGGTCGAACTATTGGCACGCTGATGATAATCTTGAAGGAGCTCCTCCACCCGCTCCACGGTCCGAAGCAGGATCGAATTTTGATACTTTTGATCCATGTGATACATCGTCGCTCTTGTCCAATTTCAGCGGTATTGAGGTATTCAAACCTCCTCAATTGCCATTGAGTGTGAAGTCTTTCTACTGCGAGGTTGCCTATGTTCGATCACCAACTATTGTGCACATATTTCCGCATCTTTCCGAACTGGAATATCGACAATTAGAACTAGCGAGACGAATAAAATCATTGGCTCCTAGAACACCATTGTTTGATTCGTTCGAATTGAAAACACCGTGTTTGGCACGTTATTCCAAAGACAAAAACTGGTATCGCGCTATAATTCGTTCCCACAACGCCCCTTTGCACTTGGTCAAGGTATTCTATGTTGATTTCCTAAATACCGAGCTAGTTAAAGAGGAACACGTTCGAAGATGTCCAAATGATCTACTGACATGGCCATTGCGTACATTTGAAATGAAGCTCTATGGTCTTAAACCAAACCCACGGCTACGTGAAAAAGACGTAAAGCAAGCTGTTAAGAAATGTTTGACTGGCCGCAAACTGTATGCCAAAATCGTGATGGAACGTGGGAAAATTCCAGATATTTGTTTATACAAATCTAGAACCGAAAAAGAAGTTCCAGTCTACGAGGATCTCATTATACAAAAATATTTTTGTAAAGAATAGTGTTTTTTATATCCTTGAGTCTTACGTATAACATTAGACTTCAAACTGACTCTGAATTAATGTTCTATTTTTTTTTCTGTTTTTTTTTATTATTATCGAATAAAATGTTTTAAGTTTTCTCATTAAAAAAATGTTTAGTTTCTGTTGAAGGTTTGAATGAAACAATAACAACTTTATTGAGCAACCACCAAGTTTTTATAGGCACTCCTTTAGTGGTGCTAGTTTAGTCTATGTGTGTTCAATTTTATTTGAAAAAACTTTTTGCCGTCACTGGGGCCGTGTGCACTACGCACTGCGCTACCGAAGGTCAAGTGATCATGACCATCCAGGGCGCGTATTACGCATTACGAAACGAAAGGCAAAACAAACGATACCCTAAAAAACCATAGTCATGACAGACCGATTATTAAAAAAAAAAACCAATATCGTAAAATGTAATCGCAACTTAACGATAACGATGGATTTTAAACGATAATCGTAATACGGGCCCAGTTAAACACCAATTGTTGAAGGAGTTTATTGGTTTAATTTTGCGTTGCAAATCAATCGGCCTTATCGAGGTAACCGTCGGAGCGAAATTCTCTTCGATTTCCTACGAATCGGAGACATTTTGCTTCGAGGTAGTTCTCCGACTAGCAAAATGTCTCCGATTCGTAGGAAAACGGAGAGAATTCCGCTTCGGCGGTTACCTCGATAGGGCCGAATAAATCGCTTTATAACGGTGGGCTTTAGTTTTTAAATTGTAAAACATTTCACTGCTTCCATGGGCACCCTGTTTGATATCGCAACAAAAATTCAGCAGAAAAGGGCTGAGTTCCAAAATTCATCAGATGCGCATTTACTGCGTGAACTGCGTATCCAAAAAATTTTTAGCGGCTTCGATTTAAATTTTTGTTTTTGCATTCCGAAATGCAATGTAATATTTCTACAAAGCATCAAGTTTGCGTTGCTGATGCATATGAAAAATGTAGGCATTACTTCCGCATCAAAATATTTTCTACATTTTGGAACTCAGCCAATCTTTCGATGAGTTGGAGGACTAAACAAGTTTAAGTGAAAATCAGTTTTTATTTTTCTTATGTTTAACGTTGTGTACTTTTCGCTATTTGTTCCTTAAGGACCAAAATACTTGCACGTTGCTCTGGGGGAAGCATTGCAATCTGTTCGTCAGACAATTGTAAGACTTGCATAATGAGAGCGGCTTTTTCCTGATCAGAGGCATCGCTGGGAATTCCATTTGAAGTGAGACGACTTTGTAAGTTCTGCTGTGCAGTTTGTGGTGCTGCCACAGGTGCGGGAACTGGTTGAACAGGATTGCCAGGACGTAAACGTGGATCGCCAGACCGCTGGCGCGGGTCTGTTGGGAACGGAACCGGTGCAGCTACTGGCTGTGGCATCCTCTGTCCGCGAGGATCTATTTGGTTCGGACCAATTGAGGGTGGAGGGACGGGATTGGGCAGAGCGCGCATGTCCTGATCCATATTGCGACCCATTCTTGGGTCAATACTGCGCGACTCCTGCATTGCACGTGGATCGGTCATGCCACGAGGGTCTGCTAGTACTCGTGGGTCTACTGCCCGCAAGTCGACGTCCTGATTTTGCATCACAAAGTTGGCCATTAGAGCAGCCGAAGATTGTTGTTGCGGATTCTGCTGCTGTTGTTGTATTAGGGGTGCTTGTTGCGACATGATAGGTATTTGCTGGGGCTGCCCTGTCATGGCATTAGTGCCGAGAACCGGGGGCATTTGGTTTGCCTTGAACAGCATTGTCTGTGGAAGAGATTCGTTCAGTAAAATTCAGGTGATCTTTACTGCTCCAGAGTACTTACCAAGGCGGTTTGAGGATCTACAATCCGCATAACAACCATCGACTGGAGCAGAGCATAAGCCAACTGTGGGTTCATCAGCAACATCTGACGCGCTTCCGAGGGATTGTTTTGAATGCAGAGTTTCATTTGTCGCATCAATTCGTACATTTGCTCTGGGGGCAATGAGGCTACAGTTTTCGTGATGATTTCTGGTGCTTCATCTGGATCGCAGTGGTCTCCGTAGGGATTCTCGACTTGAGGACCTTGCAGCAGCTGTTGCATTTCCATGCGAGATTTCTCCGTACAGGCATTGTCGACTCGAAGTGTACGACCACCGATTTCATAGCCATTCAAATTGCGCATTGCGCTGAGAGCTGTCTCTTGGTCTTTGTACTCGCAGAATCCATAACCCTTTGGTTTGCCACTTTCCCGATCGAAAACAAGTCTAAAAACGCAATTAATAGTTGTATAGGTTTTTCTAGAGGACTAGACTTACTTCAAAGACAATACCGGTCCAACCTCACTAAAGATTTCTTTAAGTTTTTCCTCAGTGGCTTCGTAGGGAATGTTGCCCACTTAAAAAAAAAAGGAAAACTAGTTTTTGATAGATGAAATCATTAAGAATTTTGTTGATGTTTACCGAATACCGAGCGCATAGATTTATCCATGATGCTTTGATCTTGATTTTTATCACCCATTTTGATATCAAAAATTTTATTTAATTTTGTATTAAGTTTAAACAATTTTTTGTTTCAGAAAAGTGGTGCTTTATAATTATAAAACGTCAAAATGACCGCAAGCAAACGCAAAGAATTTTATTTGACGGGATTGAAACAGAGATGCTCGGGAGTGTGCGATGTTTTGCGAAGTGAAGTCGTGTTCCAGGTTTCGTTTCGTTATCGTTATATCAACTTTTCACGGGCCGATTTTTTTATCCAAACAGGCCAATATTAAAAATGTTCAGCAACGTTAAATTTCTTCAGAATTTTCAAAAATTGTCACAAATTCCTGTTTGTCAAAGCCTAGTATACAGTTCCTCCTCGAAAAAAAAATACATATACTTCTTATGGGAGTGATTTTATCGCGAAAAAAAATTTTCTGCTGAAAAGTTTTTTTATTGAACTGTGAACTATCCCCAGAAATAAAAAATTATACTCACCACGATTCTTTTTCGCGCAAAACAATGTCAGTTTGTGCTTACACGGTGCCTCAAGAGTTATGACTCTTTATGAACCTAAATGAGTATGAAAGAGACAAAATATCAGATAGTCATGACCAAAGAAACTGAATATAAAGAAATGAATCCTTCGTACGTTTCACCCGCCAAAACCCATTTGTTTACATTGTTGTATTTGTAATGTCGATGAATGGATGTGAATTGCAACGGGGTAGTAAACTGAGGAGCTGCTTATATGTGTGAGTTTTCCGTGGTTTTTCACATACATACTTTGAAAACCTTATGAGTCAGCTGATCGCTGTAGCTTGTAGGCAAAACGAAATGACAGATATGCTTAGAGATGCCTGTGTGCGAAAAAATTGTTTTTGCTCTGTAGTATTAATCTTAAATGACATATCAAACACAGTTTTCGCAGGCTTTTTCGCACACAGGCATTTCTAATGCGTGTTTTATTTTTCCACTTTTGTACTTTTTGCAAAAAGTCTTAAATGTAGTTAAGCCTTAACCCGGGCCTAGTGACTTACAACTCTCAGCTATTCCTGTGTGCGTGTCTGCAGGAATGGAGGGGACCTACAGTTTATTGCCGAATCCGAATGGTTGGTGAGCAGCACTTTTCTATGACAGGAGAAAAACTTAAGGTGGAAGCGGCTGGTATTAAATGTGCAAACAATTTTACAAAATTTGGGTTTTTTTAAAATTTATTAATCTGCTGTAATGTTCTAAGTCATTGTTCATTTGAATTTTGTTAATTTTTTCACAAAACAATTCAAATATTGTGTTCAGTAAAAGTCGCTTAGTTGAACGCAGCAGTGGAACGTGATCGCGATCCACATATCGCATAGATGTGAGCAAAGAAACTGAATATGAAGAAATGAATCCTCGGCTGTCATTTGAGTTTGCCCACAAGCTCTATCAGATAAGAAATGAGAAGGTATGTGTAAAAATGGCGGTATAAAACTCATACATTCACAGTATTTATCTTCACTACTTACACATTCACAGTACTTATCTTCACACCATCCTGCTATATTGTTGTTGGATTTCACATCTATTCATCGACACAAAATTAAATTACAAATACAACAATGTAAACAAATGGGTTTTGGAGGGTGAAACGTACGAAGGATTCATTTCTTCATATTCAGTTTCTTTGGATGTGAGCCTTCCTATTGATTCACATGAGCGGCATCCACATTGTTATCGCAATCGACACCGCCATCGCCTAGATTTGCGCAATGCTTTAAAACTCAATTTCCAGGTTGAATGGAGTGTTCTGTCTTACAGCGGCATTTTGGCCATCTTCGCCGTTTAGCAGTCTAGAAAAGTGTGTTGTTGCCAGATCCTCAGCATCACCGACTGTGTGCATTCTTCATCGAACCAAGGGTTTCGTTGTGGTGGCCTAGTGAAACCTAGCACATCAGTAGCGGCACTTTTGATGGCATTTTGGCAGTGCTTCCACTGATCCTCTACAGATGATGCTTGTGGCGGGCTTGTTGAGAGTTTTAGAGAAACGTGGTCTGCAAAATTCCTATCTCTTGCGATTTTAGCTTCGCGACGTTAAATCGTTTTACTGCATCCGCTCGTCGTTGTGGCGTCATGGATATCCGCATACGTACTTGCGCTACCACCAGGTAGTGATCCGAGTCTATGTTGGTACCTCGGAACGATCGGACATCCAGGATACTGGAAGCATGTCTGGCGTCTATCGCAACATGATCAATCCGGTTGACGGTTCGTTGATCCGGAGGCCGCCAGGTACCTTTGTGTATATTGAGGTGCGGGAATAGAGTGCTTGCTATGATGACATTTCGCCCCGCCGCGAAATCAATGAGCCTGAGTCCGTAACCGGAAGTGTTATCGTGCAGACTGTGTCCTCCAACTACCGAACCAAAGATATGCCCTCCTTTTCCGATCTTGGCGTTGAAGTCGCCAAGAATAATCTTGACGTCGAACTTGGGGCACCTATCATACATATCCTCGAGGAGATCGTAGAATTCTTCTTTGGTTGAGTCATCTTTTTCTTCCGTTGGGGCATGGGCACAGATCAACGTGATGTTTTTAAACTTAGCTTTGATGCGGATTGTGACCAGGCGCTCGCTTATATTTCTGAAGCCCAAGACTACTTGCCTAAGTCTTCCCCTTACCACAAAACAACAACCAAAGAGCCGCTGACCCTGCTCCTTGCAGATGTCACACGATACGATTGCATCCTTCATATGCCCTCTCCATCCCATCGCACTTCCTGGATGGCTGTTACATCAGCCTTTAGCCTATCCAGGTTCTCCACTAATTGTTCGGCTGCACGTGGCCTGTTTAAGGTCCGGACATTCTACGTGCAGATCCGAAATTCATTGTCCTTGTTTAGTTTGCTGGGGTCGTCAACATTAAAATCATCCATATCCGAGGCTTGTTGTCGATTCGGAACCAATATTTTTTCCTTGGTAGGGAAGTCACCCCGACGCACAACCCCCTAGCCTGGAGGACCAGATCCTTATTATAACTCCAAGGCCGGGGAGCCGGATAAACCGCTTCTTATAGGCCTGAGCTACGAATACGTCGTAGTAGCCCATATAAGGTGTTAACTAAGTAGTTCAACCTGACTGGAACTGTAGACGCCACCGTTGATTCCATCTGGGGAATTCCTCCGCTGCCGCCCGAAAAAAGGAGAATTGCATTAGTGGGAACACTACTCCCCCCCCTCTCTCGTCTGCTGCCGCCTTAAACCGTCCACAGGGACTGGAACCCCATCTCCAGTTAAGGTACTAGGCACCCGATGTTCACCACTTGGAGGTGAGAGTAGGAGTTGATAGACAGACGTTCGCTTTTAAAAAAGCTTGTGGACGCTTGTGTCCTCTTGAATGCACCGCGTTGTCTACCATTTAAATATCTCTACCATTTGAACATACCATAATTGCTTATAAATAAAATTGAATCACTTTTTTCGTTTTCGAATAAACAGGGATGACGTCATCATATACGGACACCCATTTCCTCGCAAACCAAAATAGCAATTAATTTTTTTTTTTTGCGTAAATAATTAGCAATTAAGTAGTTTTCAATATATATCCACTCCCGGGCCATTTATCTATGTTTTTGAAAGAGTTGACTTGCTAAAGCTGACGTCAACTTAGCAGGACACCCATTTTTACACAAACCAACAGAGCAATTAATTTTTTTTTGCGTAACTAATTAGCAACTAAGTAGCAACTAATTACTATATACTTTTTAATATGCAACGGAATTGACCTGCTAAGTTGATGCACATCACTTTTTTTGTAATTTACCAAATTACCTCATTTCAGTTCTAATGAAAACACAGCCTCTCATTTGGCCAAAATCTTGGAAAATTCCCAAATGTTGCTAGAAGTTGCTCGGAACGGAAATCGCCTAGTGGGCGAGGGTGGGCGCTCTCCCCTATAAGCTAATGTAAGTACCCTTTCACACAAGGCAACTGAGTTTCCAACAACAATCAGTTCATAGGCGAGAAGGGTAGAAAGAAAGAGGGGTAAACGAAATCTCCCCGGTCAATAAATTCAGGAGATTTGTTTGACCTTTCTCTTCGCACTACGTTTGTGTGCGTTCAACCAAGATAGTTTATACGGAAAATACAGCTGGTCGTATTAATTAGATTATTTACCGCGATATTATTCACTCGATACATCCAGATTTAAACTTAAATCCAGATGAATTTACATTGAATTTGTATGACTTACATCCAGATTTAAGTTTTAATCTAGATGTATTGAGTGAATAATATGGCCGTTACTGTTTAAACTATGTCTAAGTATTTCGAAACAGTCGGAAATATGCTTTATTAAAAAAAAATATTACATTTGTCAAGGATCAGACAATTGATTACGTTTCCTAAAGTAAGATAAAAAGTTAGATCACTTTAGCAAAAATTAGAAAGGATTTTTTAAACTTGGACGGCTGTCTAAAGTTAGACAGTCAGCCCGATTCTCCCCTTGTGAGGAGTCATAAGTCACAAGCTCTTGTGACTATTTTTTGTGAGGATTGTTTTGACTTGATAACATTTTTGGAATCCTCCCCCAATCCTCACAAGAAAAGTCACAACGAAACTCACCACACCAAAGTTGAACTTTGTTGTGTCATTTTAGGAACACCTGATGAACAAAAAATATTTAAAAAAATTAACTGGGCCGTACAATATTTTTTTTAAACTCATAGAATGCAAGGTTCCATTTATTTTTTAGCAACAAAGTGAGTGAATAAATACGTTTATGTAGTATATTTTTCCAAAATGGAAGTGAAAAACCTTTATAAAAATTTTTTGGAAAGCAATTTGCGTCTCTTGAAGTTGTCAATAGCCGTCGGAAGGCAGCGATGTAGGTGCAATGATTAGTTTTACACAAGTATTGTACAATTGTGAAATTTTTTATATTCATTTTCGGATAAATCGAATCGATTCCTATTTTACTTTATTTAAGCACTCGAAAATCTAGAAAGTTGCAAATTTTTAGGAAAAAAAATATAGAATGTGAAATCAAAATGACAAAACAAAACAAAAAACTTGCTCTGAAGGAGATCACAATTTCGATTGTTTTTGTGACTCTCACAAGTTGTGACTTTGGGGGAGAATACGAAAAAGTCACAAAAGTAATTTCACCACCTCTTATGACTTGTGAGGTATCAGTGATGGCGGGGAGAATCGGTCTGAGTGTTTATTAATACGACCAAGCAAGTCTCCTCCGATTTTGTATCTTCGTGTGAAAGGTACAAGAGATTGTTAAGTAGATTTAAAGAAAACGTCAAAAAAATCTTCAGCAACTAGTATCTTCGTGTGAAAGAGGGGACTATTTGGATCGGGAGCAACAAAAAGTTGCCTAGTGGGCGATGGGCTTAAAAGTTAAATTAATTAGTATGCATTCATCCTTAAGCAGTACATTGATCTGGCAGCTCCGTGCGCCGTCAATAACATAGAATCGCCATTTTGTTCAGTATGATCTGTTACATTCGAATTCGACATACCACAATCTACTACAAACTACACCATCACACAAAAATTTTTAATCAATTAAAATAAACATGTCTACTTCACATCGGACGTCATTTTAATTGCAAAATTTTTTCAAATTTCTCCCAAAATTTATTGAAATTTTCCACTAAATCTTCGATAAAACAAATATACAATATTCAAATTAAAGTGATTACAAAATTCGATGTGAAAATGTGATCAAATAAGTGGAAAATTTCTTTGTGAAAATCGTGAGTGATTTTTTTTTCTTCTTTCTATGTCATTGAACGAAACGACGACGACGTCGTCTCCATTCCATTTTCCATATAAACGAGAACGACAACGACGACTTTGTGTGGTGCCCTGGTGCCTCTGCCTTGTTCGACTCGACTTGGACGTTAATCGAAAGAAGGAAAAAAGTTTCTTCTCTTTTCGTTTTCTGTGTGCTTTTTGCTTTTTAATCGATGATGATCATTCTCTACCGAATCTACCGAAGGCGAAAAATTCCTTCCTTTTCTTGTTTCTCATGATGTTTTTTTTTTAAATAATTTTCTGTATTGAGTAGTTTTGTTTTTTAGTCTGGTTTAATTTTGCTAAAATTGTGTTCTTCACAGGCATTTATCCAATTGCAAACAAACTGCAACTTAACATCAAACTAACAACGATAAGTGGACAAAGCTGAAGATAAAAACTCATTGAACTCTCCCCTAACTCTCAAAACCAGATCACCTCTGTGGAGCTGTGAAAACCTCTTGAGATAATTCGGTTGCGCTTAGAGCTTTACGGCCACGATAAAAAAATCAATAAACCGCAATAAAATAACGAAACCTTTATAATCAGTGATAACTCATAGCTCACAAAGAACTTGGAAGACAAAAAATATGACTTCTCTTCGAAAACGAACAATTTTAATATTTATAATCGAGTCTTCATCGTCGAGGAGAACAACGTAAGTGAATTTTTTTTGTTCCTTGTTCTTGTTTTGGTTTTTTTTTTCTTTTGTGTTTTTATGTTTATCCAAGGTAAATGACTTTTTGAAAAGAAATAAGCAATTGCTTGTGATTATTTGGGGGTTAATGATTGACTCTGAGCCCAAGCTGAGTCTTATGTTGCTCCTGCTTTTGATTGATTATCTTTCATTCCTTTTGTTGTTGTGCAGAGCAAGCATGAGGAAGGAAGGAAGAATGCACTGGAAGAACACATTACTTGCTCTTAGCAGGTGGAAAATAGATGTATTCATTTGGTAATGTGAGTGTGTGCTCGTAGCTCGTGCTCTGCAATTTTGCGTTGTCGGTGTCGCCGTCATTGCATTCAAATGTGTAGAGTTGTAGAGTTGTTCTATAGCATTTGCAGTGTTGTTTTGTATTGTTGATAAGAAAAAGAAGAAGCAACAAAAAAAAACATAAATATTCAGAGGTCTACTGTCTTGTTCGTGGAAATGTGCGAGGCGATCCATGTGTAGACATAATAAAAACTTGACATACAGACGATGAAGTATGGAGATGTAGAGTGTGTTGTCATTATATTGACCTCCATCTCGGGTTTTATAACAAGTTATTTTTTTTAAGCTAGGGACATGTTCTGTGTGCTCAAAACAGGAGAGAAAGAGCTTTTATATGAACCGCTGTCGAACTTAGATAATTCTGTAAAATGGTTCTTTTTCAGAAGAAAATTATTTTATGAATTTCATTATTTAAAAATTAATATATGTAATAGAACTAAATTATTGTCTGAATAAAATAGACATACATATTATGAGCTGTTCGTAGTTGTTCTCATAGTTTAAATGCCTTTAGGTATATGTTTATGAAATAAATATTCAGAAAAATACGTTTGCATGTATGTATGTGTATGTTAGATAGTTAGTACGTACATAAGGGTGGTTGTTAAATAAAAGTTGGATGTGTCTAAATGACTTCCAAATAATAAAAACAAAATTCTATACTTTTTTCAAAATTTTATTTTCAATATGCTTTTCTATAACATTGGGACTAGATAAAATGTAAAATATGCTATGGCATTTATGTAAGTAGATTGAACCAAATAAGAATAAATTTCTCCCCTGTTTAGGCAGAAGGGGCATTTTAGTTTAAAAAAATCTAATTTATAAAATTGCTGTTTTTTCAATTGTTGTTGCTGTTTTTTAACATTGTTTAACTGGAAATTTAGTAAAAACTGTATTTTGTTTTTCATATTTAATTTTCTTATTAATTTTTAGTCGCATTCCAAAAACCAAATGGAGTTACCTAAACCTATGTACTTTAGTTTTTCATAAAAGTGAAAATTACGAAAGAAAATTTTTTCTTAGAAAAATTTCGCCTCGGCTAAATAAGGGAAAATAGAACCCTCCGTTAGTTTTCGAACTCAAGCGCCGAATGCATCATGGTTAAAAATAAAAAAAACCCCCTGAAGGAGTACTTTTCGGTTATACCTATATAATAATACCTACTCTATTTTTTTCAAGCTAAAATTCAAGGTTCAAATTGAGCCCAAAATCATCTCTAGTTTAAAAATAACATTCAAGACTTATGAAAAGATACCTATATAACTTTTTTCCAGATGTTGTGGTTGTATTTTATTATTTGGTCTTTTTCTATTTCAACCCAAAATTGCCTCTACCGATTAAACGGGAATACGATATTTTTTCTTCTTTTGACCCAACTTATTCGCTGTACCTATAATTTTTATGAATCTTGTGCCAAACACCATATTTTTGTTATACTGCATATTATACTACTTGTTGTTATAAATTTATTATTGCTAAGTTTTAAATAGCTATATTTTAGAAACTGCTTCTTCTACACAGATGGTTCTGGTCTCAAATTAAAGAATGTAGTTACTATGAAATCGTAGAGCGAAGTTATAGTGGCGAACTAGTCCTTTAGGGTTAAAATCGCGAAAATTTCACGGTTTTTTGGATTTTTTACCATGATGCGTTTGGAGCTCGAGTTGGAAAACTCGGGTTTTTCATATGTATATATACTGGACAATCAATTTTAAAGTTATTTATTTGTGTGATAGGGTAGGTAGGTACTATAGTTAAATTTGAAAATTGCATACAATTAAAAAAAAATCATTTTCGAGTATTCTCCGTGTTCGGATCTCGGAATTTTAAGTTTTTGGACTATAGTAAATGGCAGAGCATCATTTCCTTTTTTAATAATTAAACAACAATACTTCTAAATTAAAAAAAAAAACATTGATAATACTGGATAATCTCACGGCGAATACATAGGGAGGTACCTATTTTTAAATTCACATGCAGCTCCAAATAAAGAAAAAAAATACTTTTTTTCATGTTTTTATTTTCACATCCTAAAGGTCGCGGTTACGTGGCGCCAGTTAGCTTTAGTTCTTACTAGCGCACTAGTTTTCGCTAGTGCGCTAGTAAGAAAAACGTACACGATTATTCACGCTGCAGTATTTAGTATTTTAGTATTTAGAAAAAGAAATGGGCCTATTCCACAGAAATAGGTCTAACCGCAGCCATAATCGCTGTAAGCGGTTAATTAGCACAAATTGAAAATAAACCTGGGGCTTGAAGGTTGAAACCCGACAAGAAAACAATTTTTTAGACAATTTTTTAGCTTTTAAAAAATAACGGAAATACCCGACAGCTTTTTTTTAAAGCCAGAAATCTTATTTTGTTTTTAACTCAAGTTGTTTGAGTAAAGTATTTTAAAAACATTTCAAAATTTAAAAAAAAAAAAAAAAAAACAACTTGGAAAACAATGTTCTTATGATTTATTTTTTAAATTTTTACGTAAATGTACTTATTTTCTTCCTGGTAATTAAGTTTTGCGGATCATTTTTAGTGGAATGGAACAAAAACATATTTGAATATGTATGTCATCTGTTTATGAAATAAGCCAACTTCCCTTATAATTTATTTAGCAATTATAAAATACAATTTTAACCGCTAACAACGACCACAAGAGATGAAAATAAAAATCTGTAAAATCTGTAAAAAAAAATACATATACAATACATACATACATATAACATAATGTACAAGTAAGTTATTAGCAAAGTAAGCATTAGCACATCTTACTTATGTAATGAACTTAAGTAATGCCTACATTTTTCATACGCATCAGCAACGCAGTTCTGATGAATTTTGGAACTCAGCCTTCCTGTTTTTTATTTGCGATACATACATAATTATGTACTACAACTGCATACACATGTACATTCAGTGCATGTTAAAATCGAACTCCAAATTTTAATCAAACTTACGATAATAGGGAAGGCGAACAATTTTCCGTCTGTATAGACAAAACGGATGTGTCGATTTTCTCTAAACTTGGTATCTAGGGTTTTTTAGACAATAAAGTACATAATGCCATATACAGGGTGATCGGTATAAGATGCACCAAACAGCTGGAGCGAGTAGGTTGGGTTAAGACAAGAAAAAAATCGTATGGGAGGGGGGGGGGGGGGGGTCTACCCCCCCCCCTCCCTTTAGGCAGGAGGGGCAAATTTCTAAAAAATTGACTTTAAACAGAAAAAAAAATCTCTTCTTTGATTTTAATTTTAAATTTAGTTGTGTTAGTGAATATTTTTTGAAAAATTAATTTCCAAACTCGAAATTTTGAAAAAAAAAGTGAAAAAAAAGTTTCAAACTAATTTTTTCCAAAATTTTATGTAATTAAGTATAATTTTTGTTTTCAAAATCCAATGCTCTTATTAATTTTCATGCTAAAATGTCTTTTAGTTTTTGAGAAAATTGAAAATAGAAATAGCATCTTTTGAACAACAAAATATCGGATGGAAGTCGAATTTAAGGAAAACTTACTTTTGCTATTTTTAATTTTCTCAAAAACTTGACTACATTTTCACATCTGGTTTTCAGTGTTAGACTAAAAATTGATGGGAGTATTGAATATTAAAAATAAAAATACTACTAAAAACGTAAAACTTTGAACAAAATCAAAAGTTTGAAAATTTAAGTTTGAAAATTAATTTTTAAAAAACTGTTCACTAAAAGAACTTAAGTTATAAACAAAATGGAAGCACATATTTATGGCTTAACAAAAAAGTATAGCACGTCATTTTAACCGTTACCGTTTTTTTTAAATAATTTTTTTTCTGTATTAAGTCAATTATTTTAGAAAATTGCTCCTCCTGTTATTTTCAATTTTCTCAAAAACTAAAAGACATTTTAGCATTTGGCTTTCTGTTTTTGACTGAAAGCTAATAAGAGCATTGAATTTTGAAAACAAAAATTATACTTAATTACATAAAATTTTGAAAAAAATTAGTTTGAAACTTTTTTTTTTCATTTTTTTTTTTTTTCAAAATTTCGAGTTTGGAAATTAAATTTTCAAAAACTATTTTACTAACACAACTTAATTTAAAATGAAAATCAAGGAAGAGGTTTTTGGCTTTCCAAAAAGGTATAGCATGGCATTTTAAATTGTACCGTTGTTTATAAATATTTTTTTTTCTGTTTTAAGTCAATTTTTTAGAAAATTGCCCCTCCTGCCCAAACGGGGGGAAATAGACCCCCCCTCCCATACGATTTTTGTCTTGTCTTAACCCAACCTACTCGCTCCAGCAGTTTGGTGCATCTTATACCGATCACTCTGTATATTTATTAAGCACTATAGGAAAATTGGATTTTGCTTTCAGACGTTGTTTAATCAATTTATTTCTCAGGTTTTTAGTGTGAACTTTAAGTTTTTTTGCATGCATAATGTTCAACACGGTGCTATGCTATTAATTTTTGTAAAGTCACATAATACTACCTCAAATTTAAGAACATTCTTGACAAGTTGTAAAAATAAGGGCTCTAATAACTAATTTATTATTTTTAAATCTGAATAGGTTTACAATATTGAGACTTAAAAACCATAGTATATGATCGAACATAAAAAAAGTTCGTGCTTGCCAGTTGTGCATTTTATTTGTTCTTCAGACATTAATGACAAATTAGCGTGAAGAGACAACGCCACCACTGTGTGTTTATTGAGCAGTTGGAAGAGGACTCCGACTTCAGAAAAAAAAAAATATATCTTCAGAATCGAGGTCCCTTTTTTGGATTAGCGGATACGTAAACAAAGATTTGGGACGATGCCACTCCACGAGAGTTCACCAAGTGACAAGACACTGCTTGTTTTTGATTGTGGGCTGACGACATCATTAATCAGTAATTCCTCGAAAACGACGCATAGCATTAACATCACCATCAACGAAGATTGATTGGATAACATGGATGTGAACAACACGCTATTCCAACAAGAAGCCGTAACTTGGCCACCCAGCTGATGTCAAATTGGACAGTCTGCACGAGCGATTTGAGGGCATTGTTTTCTAAAACAGTTGCGACATGAACTAGCCACCGAGATCGGGCGATTTGGCCTGTTGAGACTTATTCTTAAGTTGCAGATCAATGCCAATAAGACAGTGCTCTATAAGACTTTTCAATAATAAAAGAAAACTTTGAAAAACGTTATTTGTGAACATTTTAGATATGTATTTTTGAATTGATACATATCTAAAAAAATTTAATTTAATTTATTGATTATGTATATTCTTTTTTGTGATTATGAATTCTAATTTTTTTTCAACTTATGTAAATGTATGTGGCACATTACCTATATTTTTATCTTTGGTCGTTTCTAAATGAAAAGTAACTTTCTGAAGTATGGTACTCAACTTTTATTTTTCACACTTACCATGTTTATTTATTAGAGGTAAAAGAACGTAGGTACTACCAAAGAATATAAAGTTCCCAAGACTGCGCATCTCATACAAATTTTATATTTTCACAGTATAAAATAATAATTATCAATCACACGCAACTGTAAAAAGATTCTACTAGCAAAGCCATTTCTGTGCGTTTCACTGAAAATTTCTAACAAAGTACTCAATACTTCCCCATCTAAGTCGTTATAAAGAAGAACAGATCTACCGAAATATTGAGATGAGATGAGTTTCTCTCCCCAAAGGGTGGCCAAAATTTTAACATTATACTGTTGAACTACCCTATTAAATAATGTTATCTTTTGTAATTCTGACAGTATTTCCGTAAAGTTAATAAAAAGAAAAATTATTTTTCATTGGATTTTTTTTTTTGGTCGTTATTGATTTTTGAAATACCCATACATATTTTTTCGGTCATTTTTTTTGTACTAATTAATTAATATATTTTTAGAAGGTGGGTCTAATCTTTAAATTTTGAAGATTAGTCATGTTTTTATTTAATTCATTTTCATTTTCAATGTCCCCACTCCTCATGGTTACTCTATGTGTGAAATCTGTAAATGTTTTAATTATTCCAATTTAGGACAATGGAACAAGGTTCTTTTGTTCATGGAAAATTAAACGAAAGGACAGATGGCAAAAAGTCTTGAATGTTCATATCCGTTTATGCTGAAAATACAATATGTAAACATGTGTAGACTTAAATTTGTAAAATCCCATTTAAAATCAACAATTTAACAATTTAAATAATAGAAAACCTTATCATAAATAAACTTTACCGTTAAAAACTATTTTTTCTTTCTTCTAGGTACATTTGCTAAATTAAGGAATAGGAATGGAGAAAATTTGACAGTGGTTGGTCTTCCACGTCGACGAAAAGGTTTTGATTATAATTTTTTTTTTTTTCAAACTGTGTTGTAGTTACAGTAATCCTAAGTCTAAAAAGCCTGAATCTTTTTACACCTGAAATAATCCAATTTCATATAGAATTAAAAATACGAAAGAAAAAAAATAAGCAAAATGGGTGGAAACGTGCAATGTCCCGTTTGTACACTTTTCCTGCTTCCGGGCATGAATCTATCGGACCATCTGGAGACCCATCCAAAAGAACAGGTTATAAAAGCCTTAGTTCAAATGAGCCTTAAAACTGAGACATCTGAATCGACGACAGCACCAGATACTCCTAAAAAAGTCAACAAAAATTCTTTCTCAGATGCCGATGAAACTTCTCATCTGGCCACCGAAGATGAAAGAACTTCTCCGATATCGGAAATCAGTGGCAGTGTGAGTGACAGTGCAAGTGGTATTGTGGAACCAGCAACTACAAAACGAACTGAGAAAGAGAGTAATAATACGTTGCTCCAAGCTGCACCGCCGTCAAATGCATTAAACAGACATGGTGGTTATGTGTTTGAAAATAACAGTAGCTGCAGCAGTAGTAGTAGTACTTTCTTTGGACCACCGACTCCATATTATCATCAACAACAACAACAACAACATAATCATCATCATCACCAGCAAATGCAGCAACAACAGCAGCATCATCAACAACAAGATCTAAATCATCAACACCATCAGCAAAATGTAAATCATCATAACTATCAACCTTATGGTCTCTCACACGGTGGAAATAACAATTTCACCGGTCATGGACCAACACATCCTCCAATGCGAGTAAGTTCGATTAAATCCAATACTTTTTTTCTGAATGATTAATATTCGTCTTTTTTGTTATAGCTATTCTCCTATCAACCTACACCCAAGCCATTGCAACCACCACCTGCATATGGCGCCGCCATAAGTCAACTACGATCTCAAAATAGCCAAAATCTAATGTCAAACACAATTCATCGGCCTGTGTATTCTCCAGGAAATTACACCCTTCCACCATCGGCGTCAACATCAACGTCTTCATCATCGACACCATCACGTCTGCCTCCCCCACTGCCGCCACCACCTCTTAATCAGCGCTATCAGTCAAACTTCGAGGTAATGGAAACATCCTTTACTGATACAGAAGATACAAGTGCAATATCTCCAAGGCGAACTTCGATGACACCACCAATCAGGCCTCCTCCCCAATTATATCGTTCACCTCAATCTTCATCAAATGCCCAATTCAGTAGGCAGTCAAGCTCCCCGTACTCAGTTATGTCAGGCTCTCCATCTGTATTGCGCTTTGCTGAATCGCCTGTTACAGCGCACTATCTAGAGCGAGAAAATGGTGATTTCATAGTTCAAGAAACACCCAAGCATGTCGTGGAGTGTGTAGAAAAAGATGATGGAGAATTTTCTGTGATCGAGCGAGTCTATCATATGCCACCGAGTGTTGTTCAAATAAATGAAGACGAAGAGGACGAATTGTCCGAACACGGATCGAATTGTGAAGATGTCAAACTGATCGAGGACGATCATCCAAATGAAAATTGGACAAGTGGAGAATCCTCGGATCAAGGGCAAGCATTAGAGACAACAGAAAAATCACAAAAAAAATCTGGTATAACCGTACTCAGTGATGTACAATTAGACTTAAGTGAATACCTAGATCTAATGGGTAATATTATAGCTTCTGGAAAGGTTGCTAAAAATCGATCTGAATTGATAAAGGTTGAAAAATTCGAACCGGAAGAAGTGAAGGAAGAAGAAACAATATGTCTGGATGACAGTTACAATGAAAATGAAAATGCTGTTTTTTCAATTAATCATAACCAGAATGGCGAAGAAACAGAAGAACAGAAAATAGAACTTAGTAATGAGTCAACACCGTATTGCCCTCTGCCATTACCACCGGCTTTTTCAAGAATAGAGTCGTGCGCATCATCATCAGTGGCACCAGTGACAACAAGTGTTATTCGACTGGCAGCAACTACTGTTAATTCAAAAACCAGTACACTTGTATCTGCTGCAACTAAGATTGAAGAGCCTATGCATGATGAATGCTCTAACATACTAACAACGACAAAGGTTGAGGATAAAATGGAAATAAGTAATGTTGAGGAAGAAAAGCCTACAACTAGCCTTAAAGTAATAACAGAATCAACAAGCAATAGTAAACCATCCTATGTGGATATGAAATTAGTTGGAAATAGTACACCTAAAAACAAGACTGAGGAAGCAATAAAAACCACAAGTTTAGAAAATTTAATAACCCAAGCTCCGTTAGAAGACATTTCTACACAACCAACAAATGAATTACCAGACAAAACTGAAAGCAGAGACGTTAATTTACCAACTAATTCGTTCCATCAAACATTGAAGAGGCCAATAAAGAAGGGTCCGAAAAAGCTTATAATTAAGCCAAAAAACAAAGATGCTAGTACATCTCAAGCAATTACAGAAAAGGCCGCAACTTCAATAAATGGTTCCACGCCGCCAATTCAAATGCCAATGCCCATATCATCTACCTCGACTGAAACTTCCAATCTAATACAACCACAGCAAAAAGAAGAAGTAACTCAAGAAGATTTCTCAGCTCGGGATGAATTGAATAGTATTAAGATGGAAAGTTTATCTTCTGTTACATCGGATCCAATTCTCTTGAGGCCTTTACTTGCCGACGCTGATGAGAAACTGCCACCAGAAGATGATGCGCAACCCCAACCCTCAACATCAAGTTCAATAATTTCAGAAGAGAAAAAAGATACAGAAGAGTTTGATTTGCAGGGCCAGAAAGCCACCACTGATTTAACAGCATTAATTGATGAGTGTCTGAAAAAAGAAGAAGAAGAAGAAGAACATCCTATGCATTCAATTTTTGGAATGGATATCAGAGCTACTGAAGAAACTCTTAGCAATGCCCTTACTCCACCGCCGCCGAATCCTGAATTTCCATCCCCTTCTTTGTTTGCAAAGCCACTGACAACAACGCCGTCTGAAAATCTATCGATTCCAGAATCCATGCTTCTCGATGGCAGTAATTTGCATGAACCAGATGATCACCAACTTCACCACAACCAGCAGCAAGAACACCAGCAAAGTAACTCCAACTTTGTGGAGTATCCGTTTAGTTTCCTTTATGGCGGTGAGGCAAATCATCAAGAAGAAGAGGACAAACACAATATCCCAGCACCAATTTACTGTACTGAGGATTTTAACAAATACAGCGTTAGTACAAGTGGAGGCAACAGTGCTAGTTGCACCTGGTACCAGTCACAAAGCAGTGAAAATGAAAACGATTTCGAGATAGACGGAAAAGGTAGCTATCTTGATTTGGATTCGTGCAAGCGAAGTACCTCGTTTGCAGCCGCCACTGAGGGTAGTATGCCAACTTCGGATGCACTTAACATAAGAACAGATGAAAAGATGCCAGCAAAGGGTGAGATCTCAGAACAAGAGAGTAATTGTGGTGTGGAGAATTCATGGAGCCAACCGGTGAGTTAAATAATTTCAGGTTAATTTTACTTTCAGTTTTATTTATTTATAAACTTTTTCAGCTTTACAATGAGTTTGCTGTTCGTTTTCCAAATCCTTATCAAAATTTTATGTCAAATCAAGAGAGCTGGAGCCAAGATCATTACTTTCGCCCCCAGGATTTAAGTTCATCTGTTGAAACAAAAAAGTAGTTTTAGTTTTTATTTATGCTAAATTAAGGATTTAATTGATAATTTTAATTTTAGTTTCCCTTTGCGTTCAACGGAAGAACCTTCTGCAGTTATTGACGCACTTCCATCTACATCGAAGCGAAAGAACAAAGAAGCAATAGCAAAATTGCCGCGCAAAAAGAACTTCCAGTGCACCCACTGCAACACACATTTTCCGCTGCTTAAAGAGAAGAACGCACATATGATAAAACAACACGGTTATAAACGTGTTAACCGTCGACTGATTCGTGACCCACCGACGTCAACTGTTACTACAGCAACTCTGAATGCAGTTGACCCCACTGGAGCGGCTTCTTTGTTACTGGGCCTGGATGGAAATGTACCACCATTATTGCCAGTTGGTGAAGATGAAGATTCCAAAGCGGCAATTGTTAAAATCGAACAAGAAAACCAAGATTGTAAGAACAAAAATCTTTCCAACTTGGCAATAAGTAGCAAAAAAGTTACTTCTTCTACATCGGCAGCGAATAGTGGAACAAATGTATCACGTACTAAGTATGATTCAATGCGGGCACGAGATAATCGAATGCTCATTAACTTCAATCTGAGTGCGCTAAAAGTAAAAAATGAAGGCGAAGTGCACAACTACTACTTGGAGTCGAAATCGTCATTTTGCTGCTTCGTTTGCAAGCGGGACTTTCTTACTGTTAAGCTATTTGACGAGCATTTAGTTGAACATCCCGCCGAGTGTTTTACATGTCACAAAAAGTTCACTAGATGGAAAAACTTTATGGTTCATCTGAAGCGTCATCTGGGTTGGAAAGACTTTGCATGCACTTATTGTGAAAAGAAGTTCGTCATACGTAGTGCTCTAGTAGAACACATGCGAATGCATACTGGCCTGACACCACTTAAATGTAAAGTCTGTGGAAAGAGCTTCAAACGTTATTCGAACCTAACACAGCACCGGAAGCGACATGGCACCAAAATCAATCGTTCGAAAGAGTACGTTTGTTTTTGCGGTGAGGTTTTACCCTCGAAAGCTCGCTTTATCTGGCATAAAGAGACACACGATCTAAAGCCAAAATGCTGTCCTTACTGCAGAGATAGGTTTGTCCATGCGAATAGCTTGAGACGTCATATACGACTAGCGCACTCGGATAAGTTTGACTACACAGAACCTATGGAGTGTCCCATGTGTAAGCAAATCTATGCCAAATCCAGCATCAAGGCTCACATGGCGACGCACTCAATGGATACGCAACACGAGTGCCTCATTTGCAGCAAATCATTTAGTACGAAATGGAATTTAAAGATACACAATTGGGTGCACGCAAATCGCACTACAAAACCCTTTAAATGTGAGCAATGTGTAAAGGCGTTTGTACGCGAGGTCGACTACAACAATCACATCAATTCGCACAAACAAATCAAGCCCTACACCTGCGAGCATTGCGGCTGCAAGTTTATTCGCAAGTATAACTACATCCGCCACAGACGCGAGCACCATGGAAACAAGAAGTTCACCTGTGATCTTTGCGGCAAGCTATTCCACCGGCACTACTATCTGATCGAGCATCGGCGCATCCACACTGGCGAACGACCATTCCAGTGTACAATATGTGGTAAGAGTTCCACAACAAAGACTAACCACAACAAACATCTGAAGATTCATCATTCACGGGATCCCTTCACCTCGGAGGCGTAAAGTATTAAATATTTTATAAACCTTCTCCTATAATTAGCAACATAAATATAAATTGTCTCTTACTACCCTCGGTATATTTTTAATTGATTAAATTTGTATTTTTAAGTTTTTTTTTTCTATTTTGAGTTGAATTTTTGAATTATTATTTTTTTTGTTTTTTTAATTTTATGAAGATATATTTTCTCCTACTTCAGTGCAATCATTGTTATAGTAATTTTTTTGAATAAGATTTTTTAAAAATTAAGTGACGCAGAGATATGGTTAAAAATAAGAACTGTGAGTGAGAATGTAAAAAAGTTTGTGGTGTTTGAATATTTTTATTTTATTTTTTTTTTGTCTTGTAAATCCAAAAACTTAATGACACAACCCGGTAAGTTGTATAATAATTAATTTCCCAAAAAACTGTTGATTTCTTTGGAAATTCATCATACATATGAAAATTAAAAAAAAAAGTTAGTATTTCTTTGTAATTTTAAATTAAAGATAAAACAAGTATGCCAGCAAATGCACTCGCTACATACTTGACGGGTCATAATAATTAATTAATTTTAAAACTACCATGTCCACCTTGTGACCATGTCTTATTAAAATGTTTATCAGGAATGGGGTAGAACATCAAGACTAAGGTGAATATATTCTACACTGTGATTTGTATTCAAATTCCTTGGGCGCAGCTATGCAGTGATATCATTATCACTTTCACACACTTGGAGCATAATGAAAAATGTTAAAAGGAAATGATAACGAACTAAAAGTTTGCCCCTGTAAGAAATGAACCGATGTGATTGTTATTTGGGCGTATAATGACCATATTTCTTGTGGGAAAGGAAATTTTCAAAAATAACCAATAATAAGAAAAACATCAAACACCCATTTTTTACCCATATTTTAACATTGAACTTCTATCTGTTGAATTTGAAAAAAAAAATATACAATCCTCGCGCAAAAGGGAACTTTGGTTTCATTTTAAGATGTAAAAATGTCAGATGCATTTTTTTTTTTTCAGGAAAGTTTGTCACCATTACACTTTATTTTTTAATTAAATTAAAATCTAAGAAAAAAACTGCATACACATGATGTAAATGAAGTTAAAGCATTTTTGTTAAAAAGTTCAAAAGCCGCCTTGAAATCTACAAAAAGTATGTAGACCTATTGTATGTTATACTAACGATGTTGTCAATTATTGTAGAGTAGCTTTTTTGGAATCCTGTCTTAAGATTGGTTAAATTATTATTTTCATAGTGGCTAGAATTGCACAAAAGAGTGTTCCAACGACTATCGTAAAAGAAATGCTCCCATACAGCCCAATTCAAAATTAAAATTCTCAAGGAAATGTTTCTCCGGGAACAAATTTTTTTTCTACAACTCAATTTATATTACATACTGCATAAAGTTGTTTAGAACATTCAGAACTCTCATTCCCGCTTTCGAAGGGAAAAGTTTTATACTGGAGAATTCGAAATAGGAGTGTAAAAAGCCCTTCCAAGCCATTGAGTATTAACAAACAAATCAATTTCACCATAAACCCCAAGTGGTATGAAATGTGTAATGATTATGAAACCAATCCTTTAAAAATGTATTAATATTGTATATAATATGTCAAATTAAGTAAGATGGTGTAGTAGCCCGTGGCGTAATGGTTGGTGCGTTGGATTGTAATTCCAGAGGTCTGGGGTTCAATACCAGCCGCTTCCACTTTAAGTTTTTTTCGGAGCTACTCGGCCCTATCGAGGTAACCGTCGGAGCGGAACTATCTCCGATTTCCTACGAATCGGAGACATTTTGCTTCCAGGTAGTTCTCCGACCAGCAAAATTTCTCCGATTCGTAGGAAATCGGAGAGAGTTCCGCTCCGACGGTTACCTCGATAGGGCCGACTACCTCTTGCGATGAAGTGACAAATCCTCCAAGAGTATTTCTTGTCATAGAAAAGTGCCGCTCACCTTAGCCGTTCGGATTCGGCAATAAACTGTAGGTCCCCTCCATTCCTGCAGACACGCACACAGAAAAGTCGCTAGGCCCTGGTTCTTCATGAGTCGTTTGTGCCACCAAATTTATTTTTATTTATTTATAAGTAAGATGGTCTGGCAATCTGTATGAGATGAAATTTCATGCATTTTTTGACATTTTGTTAATACTCAATGGGATAGTGCGAAAGTACCACGGTGGTAGTTTGTCGCTGCATCCTCATAAATTTTGATTGCCTCGTCACTGTTGATAGAGATAATTCCTTCGTCCCAGTAGTTTTGTCACATTCAAGTATCGTGGGTCGGGATCACTTGTGATGGTTCTCACTAGCAAGTTCAGATGATTGCTCTTCAGTTTTTTTTTTTTTAATTATTTATCGTTCGTCATTTTTTTGTATTTATCTACCCCTACCGTTTGAAGAGATCCCTCTCCAGTAAGCTATGTATGCTATGTATCTGCTTATTACATAAATATGGGTTAGTTTGAAATAAATAGTCCAGTAAAAAGCTTTAATGATATATTTAAAAAAAAGAGAAGGATCTTTCAATAGATATGCAATTCATGTAATTTTGACGTCAAAAACAAAAGATCAATTTTTTTTTTTTAATTTAACCCCAAAATAAGAAATACAAATTTGAAGCCTATTTTTTGTATTTTTCATTTTGGGGTTGAATCAAAATTTTAAAAATCAGAAAATTTAATCAATTTTTTGTTGTTGTTGCTTTTTATATAAAGGCTCTCCCAATTAGCGATTAATCGCCGCGACAAAAGAAAACAACAATAACAACACGTAGTTATCAAACAAAACAACACGTTGTTGTTATTGTTTTCTATTATCGCGGCGATTAATCGCGTTGGTTTGGGAGAGCCTTAAATTTGTGGGCTCAAATTTCATGTGGCCAATGTCGACTTATGTCAGTTTCTGCAAAAAAGAAAACATATTTTTGTGCATAGATTATGTATCGAGAACGCTTCTTAGGAAAAAAAAATGAGTGTCATTTTCTTTTTCAGCGACTTAAAATGAACAAAAAAATGTTAAACTTGTTTTATTAAGATTTCATCTTATCTGTATTGTTAACTATGAAAATATTTAATTGACTATTTTCTACATTCCACTTCTTGGGAGTAATCGTGAACAAAATTTCACGGGTAATGTTATACATCTGCGAAAATTGGATAAAATATTACTCTACGTTTACTTTGTGTGCCCTAGATGTGCCTTTTTTAATTTAGGGAACGTTCGGTGCATATCAGGTTTTTACTCTCGCCATTCTCATGGGTTCACACTTATCGGAAGCAATCGAATATCATACCAATATCGGCTGTACCGAATCAAACCAAATAAGTGTGAAACAATTCTAATTCGAAGATACAGAACATCGACATTTCGGTTTATTGCTTTTTTTTTTATCGTAATCAATTCATTTTTTCCTGCTTTGTTGTTGTTTTCTTAAATTTATAAAATTGTTAAATATTTAAAGTTACGTCAATGAGTTTACATTGTGGGCCACGCCAAAGCATTTTCTAAATCTTTCGACTGGAATTTCCTTCAGACAAGAATCGATCGAAATGCAGAACACAAGCGATAAAATCTTTTAAAATTCAAAACAAAGCAACGTTTTAAAGAATAATTTACAACAAGGACTTTACAAGATAAAAATATTATTATTATTATTTTTTTGGACACCGATAGAAGAACAAATTACTAACAAAAAAAAAAAAAAACCAATATTATAAATCATAAATGTGTGTATGTGTGTTTTAATAGATATAAAAGAAATAAAAGAAATAATTCTCATACTCAAAAGTATTAACGAATTGAAAATATAAAACAAGCAAACCATTTATCATTACTACAAAAATTAGTAGATAACATGAATTTAAATAAAATAAAAAACATATTTTAAATAAACTAGATTTAAGAGTTAATAAAAAAAGAAAATCAAATTTTACAAAATCAATTCTTAATAAATGTGTGCAAGTTCAATTCTAGCCAAATTATAAAATAAAAGTTTTATCATCAAATTTTCGACCTTAAATTTAAAACTGCATTTTGTCTTTATTTTTATTTTATTTTTTTTTTTTCACTGATTCTTTTTGAAATAATAATATTTAAGGAAAAATGATATGAAGCCTTCTCGTGAGCCGTGGTCCTAGCAAAAAAGAATAACATTTTTGCAACCAATGTAGAACTGATAATACCAAAAAAAAAAAAATATATAAGTGAGTTACGATAATGCACTGCCATTTCAAGTGGCCGACTGGTACAAGCAACAAATACAAAAATTTACATCAAACCTAAAAAAAAACATACTAGTTTAAAAATAAAACAAAAAATTCTATTCTCAATTATGAAGAAGGAACAACGCAATATTCTGTGCCTAACTAAATTCATTCATTAAAACCATGTGAAGTTGTTTATTTTCTTTAAGTAAATACATAATTTAGTTGTATTTAACAAATAAACTTACTTATAGTTTCTCTTATCTATTTTCTTTTTTTCTTCTTTTTTCCTGTAAGCTTTGTTATTTATCATTTAAGATTTAATTATTATCAAAATTTGTTAAATCTTATTAAGTTAATAAAACAAAATAAATAATTCATAGGATTAAGACAAGCAAAAAAATATGAAGATGAGAAAAAAAAAAAATCAATTTTCGTAAAGTCTGTTAGTTCATATTATTGTAAGAATAAATCATCATAATATTATTTTAAATACATTATAATATAATTATTTTAATTATAAAATAACATTGAATAAAAAAAAAAACAAAAACGAGAACGAAAAATGAGATCATTTTACACACGTTCTAACAAAAATATAGCATTAACTAAGAAAAAGTACATCTTTTTACTCTTAAATAATTAATTATTTTAGCTATCATATTGTAATAGAATTTTTATTTAATGGTTTAAACAAAATGAAAACTAGTTTTATTTTAATGGAAATTGATAGAGCATAAATAAATTAATAAAACTATTATTTATATATAACAAATAAAAACAAACAGAAAAAAGTAATTACAAAAATTATCATACCAATATTGTTTTTATTTGTGTTCGTATATTTACTCCAAGTCACTTTTTGAGCTTAAAAAAACTGCAGTTATTTAGTCCATAAGAATAGTCCAGTAAGAATAGACGAAAAAATGCCAAAGAAAGGAAAAAATTATTTAGAGGCTGATGAAATTTGGCGTGGACGTTGTTAATGAGACTCTTTAAAAACTGAGAGAGTTCCTCATCGATCCGATGACCGCTAGATCAATTTTAAGGGTTCCAAGGGTATAAAAATGAGTTTTTTGCAAATTCCAAAATTTGTATGTGCTAGAAAAAAATTGTTTTCCCCAATCTTGTAGCTCATGTAATTTTCAACACTTTTCACTTTTTTCGTACATCAACCGTTAAAAAGTTACAGCAAATGGAAAAGTCAAAAAATCTCTTTAAAAAAAAGGGGCAAGCCCAAAAATTTTTGAGACTTTTCCATTTGCTGTACAAGATCTACAATTAAATTAAATTAAAATTTCTCTCTAACACGAGCCGTTTTTGATATATTTTTCCAAAAAAAACCCATTTTCATGAATTTTTGTCCCCTTTTTTTTTAGAAATTTTTTGACTTTTCCATTTGCTGTAACTTTTTAGCGGTTAATGCTACGAACAAAGTGAAATGCAATTTTTGTAAGAAATTACTTGAGCTACATGATTGGAGAAAAAAAAATTTTGTATAACAAACCGTTTTTGAGATATTTGCCAAAAACTTCATTTTCATGACCTTTGGCCCCTTTTATAAGTACAGATTTTTTGACTTTTCAACTTGCTGTGACTTTTTGACGATTAATGCTACGAAAAAACCGAAGAAACCATTTTTGTGGGAAATTGCCTCAGCTAAAAGATTGAAAAAAGTGGGTCCCGCAATTCCGTCTGTCTGTGTGTATGTCTGGCTGTATGTTTGTTTGTACCTCGGCCTACAGCCTAAACCCCTGAAGCAATTTTCTTCAAACTTGAAGCATAATATTTTTTGGTGATTCTCTAGAGGGGAAATAGAGATTTTTTTAGCTTAAAAAATAACGGTACTTGCCATACAATCGTTTTAAAAAAGTTATTTATCTCAAAAACGTGTACTAGTAGTGGTGTGGTCTATATTTCAGTGAAAAAAAAAATTACCAAAAACCGTTATTAACGGTACCTGCCATAGAACCGTTTTTGTCTTATTTTTGATTTTCTCGTTAGCCGCTTAACCGATTTTGATCAATATTTTTACTTAGGAGGTCCTATCAAGTGTAAATAATACTGCATACAAATATTTTCAAAAAAAAATATTTTTTGGATTTTAAAAAAAAAGTTCAATTTTTTTTTTTTTGAAAAATCATTTTTTTTGAGAATGGGTTGATGAATATTTTTGAAATTATGGTTTTAGCTGTGTATTATTATATTCTTAAAAATGGCATACCAATTTTTTTTTTTTAAAATTACCAAGAAATTTTATATATAAAAAATTATTTTTTAAGAAAACGATTTTAAATTTTTTTTTCAAGAATTTAGATAGCGTTCTTCATTCTGAGATTAAAACATTTTAAGTACCTACTTATTTTATCAATTTAAAGAACATATTTCATGCTTATTTTTCCATATTCAAATTTCCGTTCTTCAATTTATTAAATGGATAAATACATATACATACATATAATTATTAAACTTTAAAATTCGAAGAAACTTTGACTACAAGAGCAAATTCGTGCGACCCAGTCGTGCATTTTATTTCTTCCGCAAATGTAAACGTATTTTTTTAATCAAATAAAATGACGTTAACGCCTAATGTACTATTGTTTTTCTTGAACAATAAAGTCCAACTTTTTAGTAAAAAATTGTTTATTTTTGAGAACAAGGATATACGTTCAAAGAGCCCTCTACAAAATACCCTTTTTATTAAGTTAATCATGACTCATTTCGAGTAAGGAAAATTTTCGGAGGATGCAATGAAGAAGGCATAGAAATTTTACTTATATTCCAAAAATTCAATATATAGAATAATTTTTATCACAAGTTTAATATGGTTTGGCCTAAGGCCGTCAGAAACACTATTATAACTACATAAATATACATTTTTATTTTTGAAATTATATTAAAATTTTATGAATAGAAAATCTTAAATTCTCAATTTTTGCATGCACCTAAACCCTAACACTCCACCAAATTTTATCATTGTACAACAATCAGAAAAGCTCTATAACCCTATCACGAATTCCATCGTAATCGCCATTACGAACGGATTCAGTGATAGTTTTTTCGGGATTCGTTAAGTTTTCGATTACGATGGAATTCGTGATAGGGCAGGATAATAGTTCTGAGATAGTGGGTTGATGCCACGCCCCTGAATGATAAATTTCAAATTTTTTCCTTTGTACACAACGCAAGCCATACCGCTATCCCAAATTTCATCATTCTACAACAAACAGAAGTGCTACATATAATTGAGGATATCGCGTCCCCTGTATTCAAAACCCTAAATTTTCGATTTTTTTTTGCAAGTGGGTGGATTTCAAGCCCGCTAAATTATAAGTCTCAAATTTTCAATTTATCCCTTTACATGCATTGCAAAAACTATCGCTATACCAAATTTCAGAATTCTAAAATAGAGCCCCCTATTGCACGTGAACCCGTGTGTATTTAAATTATCCGTGTTTGAACACGTGTATTTTTTTCTTCTGAACAAATCATAGTTTACATAGCTTTTTTAAGTAAGTAAGTAAGTAAGTAAGTAATCCATTTATTGAGATACAATTTTCATTACATAACATAGTATTAGTTACAAATTATGAATTTTTAGCGCTTTGGCTAGGCCGTCAGCTCGAGTGGCAAAATATTTATTTTATACAAAATTAATTTACAAATACTCAGTAATAATAAGATTTCTGAAATTTTGGATGGATTTTACATAACAACAGAAGGATTTCCAATTTGTTTCATTTAAAATATCGATGGTTTCGGTCATTGTAAGTGTTTTTTTCCCAAGATATGATAGCCTTTGGAATTTTAAAACTGGACAAATGCTTATAAAGTGAAATACGTCTTCCTTTGCGTTCATATTACAGAGAAAGCAGAATTGATTGAAACTGCCGTTGTATGGGATGCCATTTAAGTGGAGTAGCTCACATCTTGTTTTGAACAGGATCGAGATTTCCTGATAGCTTAAATCATCACGAAAGTAATTTCTACTCAAAAGGTTATGGTTGAGCTGTGAGTAGATTATTCTGCTTTGAGATTTACGGGCTTCAACAACTAGGTTATTTCGAGCTGTATCCTCTTGTAGTTGTATCACGGTATATAGATTTGCTTTAAGTTGTTCGACGTTCTGAAAATTCCATTGCAGGTTTACTCCGTAGGATATGGCAAGGTTCTGCCATTTCATCATCATCCAATCTCGGTTTCTTTCTTCATACAGCAGCATTTTTTTCGTCAGGCGATCATTTGAATGTGAGGCGATTTTTAATATAAAATCAGCTTGTAGCTTTAGGGTGTACGTGTGAATTTTTGATAAACCAGTTTCCAGATAGATAGCGTAGTTTGGCGTATTTCTTGGTAAATTGAAAAGTTTCTTGAGAAAGTTTCGTTGAAGTTTCTCTACTTCTTCAAATTCATCTATTCCCCATATTTGGGCAGCATAGCACAAAGTTGACCTCACGACGCTATCAAAAATTTTGTATTTGGTTGATAGTAATACATTTTTATTGGTAAAAATCTTGCGCCACGTCATGTTTATCAAGCTCTGTGAAGTGCTGGCTTTTTCTTCGGTGTGTTTCTTGAAGTCGCAGGTTGGATTTATTTTAACTCCCAAATACTTAAATTCCTTAACAACATCAATTCTGCTTCTATTAAAGAACCAATTGTTTCCCACTACACTTCGTGAATTTTGGTTAAAAACCATAATTTTTGATTTCTCTACGTTAACAGTAAGTCCCCATGTTTCGCAATAGTCATAAAGTCGGTTTATCATCAGTTGTAAACTTTCAGGTGATTCGGCTAGAAGAACTATATCGTCTGCGTACAACAAGATATTAACATTTGTATCGGCGATTCGCATACCACCTGGTATACAAGAAACTATGTCATTTATAAACAATGAAAATAGCAGCGCACTTAACGGGCAACCTTGCTTCACTCCAGTGTTAAACCATTTCGAGTATCCTAAACCATTTTTAAGTTTTAAGCCGAATTCGTTCGAAATTCAGAACACTCTTTTTAAATCCGTACGAAAATCAATTTCGTTAACGAATTCAATTCGGAACGAAAATCAGAACAGGGGTGAATTTTTTTTTTTAAACAACCGTAAGTTTTCTATTTTCTTATAACTCGCAACGGCCTGCATCATTCTCACAAAATGTATTAAACAAAAATTTAGCTTATTAAATTAATAAAAATTCATATTGCGAATGCCGTTCAACACGTTCGAGTCGTTAAAAGTCGATCGTATCAAAAGCTTTGCAAAGTTAAATATTAAACCAAAAAAAAATGTAGAGTTTTATGGTGTTTCAATGCCTAGGCTGATGACAAATGATGCTGCAAAAACTTATGATACATTAAATTTTCAATGATCTCCTTTCGACCTAAAGCCGTTTATTGATAAACAAACGACATTCGCATGTCACAAAAAGGTTCTAAGAATACTCCCTTAACACATGTTTAAATCTCTTAACGCATTTAATTTTGTTTTATTCAACCAAAGTATTTCGATACGGGAAAATTCCTTTCTAACAGAATAACTTCCAATCACAAAACAGGGCAAAAAACGAGACAAAATAAAATGAAAGAAAAAAAAAACGATACCCAAAGAACCGATAGTCATGCGTGACATTTATGATTACGATGATTTACGAGAGTGAATCCATAAAAATATTGCCAAATAAAATCACAATTTTTTTTCTTTTAAATAAGTGTTAAGACTATAAAGTAAGACTGCCAAAAGTAGTCGTAAGTCGAATATCGTAAAACGTAGTAGCAACTAAACGATAACGAGGAATTTCAAACTATACTTGGCTGATTTATTACTTCGTATATAAACATTGCCAGGCCACGGGCACAAAAAAAACTTCTAGCCTTAATGATTAGGAATTCTAATCTGATTCACACTACGTATTCATCATCAAATCTATGTAAGATGAACTGAACTTAATAGAAATTGCGTATTGATAAGGCCCTCACTAGTCAACTGATGAGTCCAATTGAGATCGCCGACCCGAAACGCCAATTTCAATGGACTAAAGGCCGTTAAAAGCTATTTTAATTCGATAATCATAATTTGTAATACCCCAGATCACTTATATGTATGTATTTAACCAGAGGACAAATAAATAGATACACAAAATTTGTAGAACTTCGTCTATTTATAAATTATATATTTGACTTTAATATTTATTTAGTATTTTATTACACATTTAATTTTTTAATTTTCTCTTACATATAATATTTTACATTGAAATATTTTGTTAGTTAAATTGTATTCAATTACACTCGAATAATTTTATCATAATTTTAAGATTTTGTTTGACCTCAATTAAATTATTTATTGTTATTTTTTCTTTTACCTATGTAACAAAATATATATTGCAACCTAAAGTGGGTATGCGCATTACTTGAATTAAAATTTAAAAAAATGAACGATTTTTTTATTTGTTAAAAAAAAAAAAAAAATAATTTAATGTTTAAAAAATACACAATAATCATCATAATTTGTTGCTATGCTTTGGAAAAGTACATTTTAGTTACTTAATTTTACATAATAGCACTTCTGTATTTTATTTAATTTTCTTTTTTCTTGTTTGTTTTAAAGAACTAAAAAATGTGAATTGTTATTATTTTATCATTGGATTTGAGTTACTCTAAAGAACGGTAAAGTTAATTTGTTTATTGAGAATCACTAAAATTAATATTGTTTGTTATTTGCAAACGCTTTTCATTAAAGTTAACATACATAAAAATAGTCGGTGAACTTTAGTCAGCGATTGCTGTATATGGTAGACTGCTGTGTTTTGGTTTTGTTTTATTGATAAACACTTTAATGGCTCCATTGAAATCAGCACTGACCAGGACATAGCCACAACCTTTCTTTCGTTGTTCAACCAAAGGGTCGGGTTGATTGTTTTGTGTCTAAAATTACATTGAAAGATTAAATAAATATTTTACAGACAATTGAAAATCATCAAACCTTTTCGTATGAAACTTCATCAGGTTCTGGTTTGATGATAGCTTCTGGATGAGGAGCAAAAATTGCACAATTGACCGTAGCATTATGTGCTTTGATACCTTCCCAAAAGTCACTGCGATCTCGTCGTACCTGCAACCCAAGACACTAAGTTAAACGAGAATATAATAATAAAACATTATAATTTCTTTACATACCGAACTGAGTTTTGAGTAATCGTGGTTTGTTTTCCAAATATAAATGCATTGGTTTTCGGAACCGGCCACAATATATTTTCCATCATGGCTAAAAGATGCTTTGATTTGAGAAGAAACATTAACATACCCTTTATATTTGCAACTCAAATTAAGATCACGTAAGTCATACAATCGCACCCGACTATCATTCGAAGTTACCAAAATTTTATCCTCGCCAGGCATGGGCTCAATACCGCTTATCTTTCGACCTATACGATTTTTACCACGAGTCGATCGCACATGAATCTGGGTGTGGTACTTCAACTGATCGGTATTGTAGAAAATGCATCGGCCATCGTAGGATCCAACTACGGCGAATTGACCATTCTGACAAAAATTCGCTGCGGTAATCAGCTTTGTTTGTCCATCTACTTCGTTCCAAAGGGCAACTTTCTTGTCGGGAATATTCCATAGTCGAAGTTTTCCATCTAAACTGCCACTCAAAAAGTACCGATCGTCACGTGGATGAAAAGCAATCGCAGTTACGAAATCAATATGCTGGAAACAACAGAGGCACTCTTTACGCGAGATGTGCCATAAACGAACTGTTTTGTCCATGGAACTTGAAAGAATAAAATAATTCTTTGACCAAGAAACATCCAGAAGATCAGAAGTATGTCCAATGTAGGAGCAAAATGCTTTGGGCATAAAAGGTCCAGTACATTTTTCAGCTGCTGTGGCCATTGCAATGGCTTCTTCAGCCGAATGTTGTGACACCAGAGACTCTTGAGACGGAGTAGGTGAGGATTTTTGATCAGCATTATATTTCGTTCGCATATCCTTTTAAAAAACAAAAAATGGAAAATAAATTAATTTCTCAACATAAAACTTAGTTCTTACTTGGAAAAAAGGGTAAGCATCCTTAAGTACCCAAATGCGAAGCACCTTGTCCTGACCAGCAGTTGCTAAAAGGCGCCCACATGAGCTAAATTTCATGCACCAAACGGCACCAGTATGTTCTCCAGACAAATCCTAGACATAGAACATACATTAATAATTATAGAAATTTCTAGTACTACAATTTTCCCTACCTGAACGTGCTGCAACTTCGTAAATTCATACGGACCCTTATTCGTACTAGATGCCTTTATCTTAATATTAATCTCAGGGTTCATAACATCTTCGATGTCGGCCACATCCTCTTTGTGACGTGCATGGGACACCTCCGAAGCAAGTGACTTTGCCTTATCGACAGTCTTACGCATCGTTGACCCAAAGAACCGCTTGATTTTAGCAGTTTTCTTTTTCAATCGATTACCATCCTCTGTTTCGCATTCTTCTTCATCAGGTGCCACTTCACTGCTTGCCGGAATTCCAATAACACTCTCTTCGTCTGATTCTTTCTGCATCACCTCCAGATGGCTAGTTAGTTTTAGAATGTGCAATGATAATGGATTCCAGCCTTCAGGGACGGGTGGTGGTTTTACTGAGGATAAAGGCATATTCTCTCCTGTATCCAAATTTTTTACAGGAACTTGTTCCAGGATTTCAAAATCTGTTAATTGTTTACCAGAGTCTGTGCGAGTTCGGACATAGATGTTCATTTGCTTTAAAACATCTTCATCACCGGCTGACTTCCGACGTTCCTTTTCACTGCTAGATCTATAGATGAGTGATGGATATCTGACCACGACATAAAAAACAAGATTTTCTTTAGAAACTTTAGATATTTTTTTTTTATTTTATAAGACTAGCTAAAATATTGGTATTCTAAATACTAGCATATAATTTTGCCTTTAATTAAGAAAGCCATCAAGTTGGTCAATTTAATTTAATTCAATTCAACTCCTGCAAATCTTGAATGCAGTAATAAGTTTTATAACTAAGGCTATAGAAAAATATATGCACATAAACAACCAACTTTTTTTGCAAAGTCCGTGGAATACGCAATCGAACAACTTGGTAAAGAATAAGTAAATCGAAAGACCTGTAATTATCGAAAAAAGGGTTGTCTTTAAGTGAAAGCAAATACAAAAATAAGCTTGTAGCAACTACAACTATGTTTTTTTTTTTTTTTTATTATGTTCAAAGATTTCGTCCAATTAAATTCCAAGTAAATCTCATTCGGCGAGTGTTTGTTTAAGACTGAACTTATTTAGGTGGACATAAAAACAGAAGAAACGGCCACTTTTATCAACAAAGATATGAAACGATCTTTAAAATACCAAATAAACTTAATGACCAGAATAGAAAGGGCTAACTTAAATTGAATGATTCGTGATGTTTATTGAAATAGTAAAGATAAGATTACGATTTTTAAGATTAAAATTGAAACGAGGGCGTTACCGGAAAGAAGTTATATTAAAGTGGAAGTAAATTATGCTTCTGTTTGAATATTGGGTTTGGATTATTTCTAATACAAGTCTGAAAGAAAATAGAACAAATCTGATGTTAATAAATTTAGGACAAAAAAAGTTAGAATAAATTGTTGAATTTTTAAAGTGAAATAATGGGAAATGATTATCAAGTAGGATATATTACAAAGAAGGTTATTTATATACTACATTCTGTTGGGAAGAACAAAACTAGAGGTATTTTGGACCCAAAAAAAATACCAACTTGAAAAATTACTCGACACTAAGCAGAGAAACTTTGAAGAAAACTAGCTGATCCGCCCCGGCTTCGAACGGCAGAAATATGAGTTTCGTTAAAATTAACAAAACAAAGTATTTAAATAATACTTGACCCGCTATATGTATTGTAGACAGATATAAGTTTTGTAGAAAATTAACAGAACGTAAATATATCATTCTCATTTAATTTGTATTATTTGATCAATTAAAATTTGTTAAATCAAAAATCTCTTTAAAAAATGAATATTAAGGGGCCAGTTATAGTTATCATTGAAAACCATCATTGAAAATTTTAATTGTTAGTTTTGGGACATTAAGAAAGTCAAATCGGTAAATATTTTGATGCCAAAATATAGGCCATGACTTTCTAAATGCCGCAAAATTAACAATTAAAATTTTCAATGATGATTTTCAATGATAGCTATAACTGGCCCCTAAAGAAATAAAAGATAACGTAGCAAGTTTCCTTGATCAATTCGATCTAAAAATAAAGGATTTGCCGGGAAAAAATCTAAAAAGTTTTCGAATGATGAGTCTGGATGAGAATAAAAGTCGTAAGTATCTGACTTTCATATTAATTAAAGTTTATGCCCAATTATGTGTATTTAACAGAGCCTCCTTGCAAATGCAAATCAAAAAAAAATTCTTTCGAACGATGATAGTCCTGAAAAAATCTAAAGTATGCACGAAATCAAAATATCAACTCTTTGGAGAAAAGCTATGGCTGTTGCACCACGTATGCTGGAACAATTTTTACCAAAGAAACACTTAGATTTTCTTGAGTTTTGAACGAAATTAGTACGAAAATGCATGCGAAACTGCATTGTTGGCAAACTACCAGATAAATTTTGACCAATAATTGGCAACTAACATTTTGTTAAGATTTTAAATTACATATACCAAAAATGAATGCACTGTCGCACTTTTTTTTGGCAAACTACTATACTGACATTTAACAAACACGCACAGTAACGCTCCTGGACCTCCAAGTAATATATCTTGAAATTTAACAAAATCGTACGGTGTACGGTTGAACTTAGCCGGAAAAGGCGTGCGCTGCTGCAATTTGTTGGCAAACTGCTAGGGCGGTTTTGACCAAATACACACAGAAACGTGCTCAAACTTTCACCTTAAATTTTCTTAAGTTTTGAACAAAGTCTGACCGTGTTTTCTGAAATTAGTATGAAAATGCATGCACTGCTGCATTGTTGGTAAACAGATTTTGACCAAACAAATTCAGAAACACTCTTTTAGTTCTACATAATACTTTGTGTAATTTTGAACAGAATTGTAGCCTATCTTCTAAAATTATTCCGAAAATGCATGAACTGCTGCATCTTGCTGGCGTACTACTAGATCGACGTTGACCAAACATGCACAGTGACACCCTTGGAGTTTCGAGTAAATACTTAATAAAGTTTCAACGCTTTGTTGCGTGGTGGTTACAGCAGGACACCACCAAAGACAAAATAAGATATACATTTTAAATAAGAAATATAATGACTGGAACAACAAACGGTTAACTAGAAAGACAGAATAACGTCAAAAGAATTCAGGATACAGAATACTTTTATATTTAATCAAAATTGCTAGGTCCTTTGAATAAGTTAATGGCGTTACGAATATAAAACCAAATCATCGTCAAAATTTGACACAGTCAAATTTCCAGAAACAATCTTTGAACGTTGTTAGTTCCTTATAATGCAAGTCATAATAATTATTATATTTTATTTTATTTTGTTTGAGTTCCTTTAGCTTTTAATAGAAACTTTTCTGGTGTCACCGATGATCAACAAAGAAAGACTATTTGTTTGGGACCTGTTATCTTATGGGGGAAATCTACACCATTAAGCAACTCTGAACTTATGTAAAAGTCTCTATATAATAATTTATGAGTGTGTCAGAACTGCAAATAGATTTCAGATTCAGATTTGAAAATTAGATGAAAAAATTTCCTTCGTACCACAAAAAAAAAAAAAAAAAAAAAAGTAAATTCTCACCTTGTTGCACTTCCTAAACTATTAGATCCAGTTCCAGCTAGCTTCGCCCTGGGAAGGTTTTCCATTAAAATCTTTTCAATTCTATCAATTTCCTCTTGTGTCGGTCCTTCAGCTTTGTTCGATGCCTCATCACGTGGCTTCACAACATATCCACCCTGAGTAGCTTTATAAAGATTCAATCCTTGACTAGGATCAATAGAGCTATTACGTGGCAGGGCATGAAACGACAATTTCATAAAATATTTAGAACTAAACGAATAATTAACTAATAACGCACGTAACACAATACTCACAAGTACCTCACGCGCCCAGGCGCAGAATTACTCTTTGCACTGTTCGACGGAGATGGTTTCGAATAAACTGACGTCGAACTGTTGCCGAGTGAATGGGAAATTCTATTTATTGTTCCACCAACGGCAGTCGTTGTGACGGGTCGGCTATTGCTGGCCGCTGTTGTTGTTGAAGAGTTTTCATTCCAAGAATTTTCAATTGCTTTTACTATGTCTTCACGGATTCTTTGAACGTCTTTGACGCTCTTTATCGATATTGTGTCGTCATCGTCATCCGCTGGTGGCAAACGAAGTCCTTCGTTCATATTGAATTGTTCCGAAGAGCTTGAGGAAATCTTTCTAGATTTTTTCTTTCGTCTAGGTGGAGCAATCGGACCACTTGATGTAATACTGTCAGTTGTTTTCGAGTGAGCCAGTTTAGTACTGGCAATGACATCGGGTTCCTGGAGTATGATTTTATTTGTTTGCGGTGTTTCCGGTTCCATCACTACTTGTCGTTTCTCTTTTATCTGTCCACTCACCAGGGACCTTGTGTCGATATCACTACGACTTGAAGCGGTATGCGTGTCCGGAGTAGTTGACTGGGAATTTGTCGCACTCGCTGTCAACGATGGAATAGGATTTTGTGCTAGTTGCGAGTTAGAGGAAATGGAATTTTGTATCGATTCGCGATCTATACTAATTGCTGGAGACGAAACAAAAGAGACGATATTATTAAGAGATCAGATAAGCTTCTTTTTTTTTTTTTTGTATCACATGCAAATCAAAATACAAAATATTACCCGAGGAATCAATGCTCCCAGCTAGAATTCTGCCCACCCGTCCCAAGGAAGTCATGCTTTGGATACTGATAGCATCATTTTCAATTATGCGGAACGGATGGGTAGGACGGTTCGTAAAAACACCCTCAGTAGAACTATTCTGTAGAATAAAAAAAAAAAAAAATTGGTGAGTGCAGTTCGATAAAAAAAAGACTATACAAAATTTAAGAATATTAAATTTAGGGACAAAAGAGAAACATATAACAGTACCTGAGAATCAGGTGTCAGTGTATTTCCAGGATTCTCATCTTCATCATTTTGCATGCATTGTCGCAGTTCGCGAAAGCGTTGTCTACCATACTAAAATAAATATTCAATAAATGAAAAATAAGGAAGAGAAAGTGAGACAATTTTGTGTTGGTTCAATATTGCTTTTGTTTTTTTTTTTTTTAAATTTTGATCTAGTCAAACGATTATGGTAGAAAAACGAAAACAGCTCATGCAACTAAACTAAACATGCATACACAAAACAATACACAGATGGTTGTTGCCTCAATTGAATGAACAGTTTGTCACACTTGATTAGATTTAATCGACATGCCGGCGACGGCAGCGTAAGCGGTAACAGCGTGTCATAGGCGTTAGTAGGCAGGGTTTCTCTCATAAATTGTATTTTGGTTTACATAAGAAGTGCATTGGTGCTTACGATCGTCGCATATATCGAGACCCCCATATGTGGAGTCAATGAATTATTATCATATTGTTTTGTCGCACATTCAAGCTACTGGTGTTTGGAATTTTAGATGAGAAATTAGGTTGATGAAATGATAAATTTAAAAATTAATAGACTGTAGAATTTCTGTTTTTTTTTTTTTTTTTTTTTTTTTTTTTTTTATATCACTTAAAATCTTCGAAACTTATAGGTATTTAAAACAAACTCACTGATATGTGGATATGTGAAAAAATGTCTGCATTATACCAGCGGTAATTATATCATCAATCTATTCTACGTATAATCTTCCGAGAAAACTAAAGGCATTACTCAAATTCTGCACTAAGTTGATTGCAACTACAAAATTAGCTGGTATATATGTATGTTTCCTTGAAAAAAAAAATAATAGGTATAATTTTATTATCTTCTGCACTTTAATATTGAAAATAAATGAAATGAAATGAAAATTTAAAGTTAGCAGTTGCTACACTGCTTTAAGTGAACTGAGAATGAACTTCTGAAATTTGAATCGTCAAGCATAAGCTTGAAAGGCATAATTATCTTTTAAAACAATTCTGAATGTGCTCTAGGAAATAAAGAAAATACAAAAAAAAACTACTTTACTAGGCAAGAATGCAAATTTTGTTATCAGTGGAAAGCTAAAATGGGACAAGTCTTATCGAAAACTAAATCCATAGGACAAAGCCCTTGCAAAATGTTTATTTTTTTTTTATTTTCGATATGTCATATTGGTAAGGTAAATTGTAGTAAGTTATACATTCGTAAAAATTGAAATTTTGATCAAACTGACAGTTTGGTTACGGAAAAGACGCAATTCTTGTTTCAGTTTTTAATCAAAATCTTGAAACTTCAATATGGTAACATTAAAGGAATCGAGGGGACCTACAGTCTATTGCCTAATCCGAGCGGCTAATGCGAGTCTCACCATTCTATGGCAAGAGATTCATGGTAACATTAAGATGCTTATAACTTCAGTTTCAATAGACCAATCTTTAAGGTTAATGAATTTAAATCGACATAAAATGCCATGCTCAAATTAAGGAAAAAAAATTGTTGTGTAGTCATGGTGTACGGGATATAAATCAATTAGATTTTTGGTATTTTAAATTAAAAAACTTATGATTATATGATCAATTTTATAATTTTGCAAAATAATATATACATAATACAAAATTATTGAAGCGATCTGTCTTTTAAAAATGTCGGCTATAGTAAAGCAAGGTTTTTAACAGGAAAGACAGTCGGGCCGTTTTCATTCACTGAAAATTACTTGCCAGGTTTTCAAGCTTAGAGTCCAAAACCATATTATTCGATCCAGAATAGCAATACTGTGAGCAATACTCATATCTGGGCCGCCACCAGATAGAAGTGAGCGAATTACCCTCCCTGAAAATACTCCAAATACTTAAGTTCTTCAAAGAAACAAATTTGGAGGAAGAGCTGTGAATGAGCAAGCTCATCTGGCTCTAAATGGGGGCACAATAGATCTAAAGGTCGCAGTGCAATTATAAACCCCAATTCATTCATTCATTCATTCATTCAATACTCATATGTTATATTATCTTTTATTATGAAATTCAACTGAATTTTTACAAAAAATTGTGTGCACAAATTCGGATGAGACGGTTAGGATTTATTTTTTCTTTCACTATAATTAATTTCGTGACCTTAAAAAAAATCATTTAAAAATTATTTTGAAAAATTTCTAAACGAACTAGAAGTAATAAATTAAAAAAAAAATAATAAAAAGAAAGTTATATATTTATGTAAATTGATCAATTTTTGAAAATCTGCTTTAATGATCTTCTTTCTTTTATGCGAATTAAAATAACTCCAATTTTTTCTCTACATTTCGTTGGTGTCAACTTATGCAGGGGCAATTATTTATTGAATCTTTATTCAAAATGATAATTATATAAAATATATAAAATAATTAAATAAAGTATAAAAAATACTTAATTCATTTTAACTCATTTAAAACCTAAAACAGTCATATTATTGACTTGCAAAACTATATCTATGGGGGTTTCGAGTTTAATTTTGTTTATTTTAAACCGTAATTATTCGATTTATAAAAACTTGAACTTAAATTTGTAGAATTAGTTCTGAAGCAAGCAATAATATGGATGTAATAAGTTATTAATACAAAAAAGACTATTTTCTCAAAAACGATCTGTAATGCTCTCTTAAATCAGTCATTACAAGTAAAACTATAATCAAAATATCAAAGCTATATATTTTTGAGAAAATTAAAAAAAACATCGCTCCCCCTTTTAAATGAGCTCAAACAAAAATGTATCCTCTAGGGAATTACAATTGTGTTAATTTATAAGTCTCATTTTTGTCTAAAAGGGTTTGCTTATAAGCAAAATTGCCGCATCTGGACCCAAGTACATCCACATGAGATTATCGAAAAGCCATTATACGCCGAAAATAGAGTTTGGTACGGTCAATACTTTGATGAATTCATCGGACAATAGGCTCATGAAAAAAAAACTTTTTTTTATCCCGATTGAATGCCATTAGTGTAGAAAAGATGTGTTACCAATAGGATGGCGCTACTTTATATACAGCAAGCGAAACAATTGAAGAAAAATTCGATTAAATTGACCTCCATTGCAATTTCTTGTAACTTGATTATTTTCCGGAGATACGTAAAATCGCTGCGCTGGTCTGGTCTGGTCTGACTTATACTTTTCCAATTGAAATTGATTGACCAGTTCATGTTTCATTTTTACTTTCATAACCTTTTAGTTTGTTGCGAATTCCATACCAGTTGAATGTCTGTCACTTCTTTTATTTTGCACTTTCAGTCAAACTGAGTACTAACAGAGATAACAGAGTTACTTTCCTGATTGGAATCAAGTTCACGTGTTCTGATTCAGGATACATATACCCCGAGTTAGTAAAAGTAAACATGCTCAACCACTGCTAAAAACAATTGCAAAAAAAAAATGGTAGTAATTTTGTACATTTTGGGCGAAATTTGATTTTAATGTTGAGAGCAAACAACAGCGCTTCTAAAACAGTGACTACAATTTGAAACGGACTTCATTTGCCTGTAGAAATGCAACTTGAATGAGGCAGTGTTTCCGAAGTTTTACTTTTACGAACTCGACCATAATTAACATCTATTGATTGTCAATTTAAAAAAAAAAACTGATTTACTGTTAAGTATTCATTTGATCAACATTATCACGAGCCTAATTAAGTTCTTTAAGTTACTATATTTAATAATAATAATAATAATAATAATAAGCTTTATTTCTCAGATTCTAAACATTTTAAACAATTTTATATGTAATAAATAAATTATGGTCTTGGTTTTGAAACCGTCTGCCAGATGCCAACTGTTCTTTTTTATACTTTTACAAATAATAGAAATATTTCATAATATTTAATATAATAATTTCATAATACTTAATAATAATTTTAATAGTTTAAATTAACATTTCAATGTATTTTACTACTATTGCTATACTGTACTTTTTTTTTTTTTTTTTTTTTTTTTTTAAAACATAGTTACAATTTCGATTAAAAGTAGGTAATTAAATTGCAGTGCAAGAAGGTTTTTTATTTTTATTTTTATTTTTTATTTTTTTTTTTTTGAAGACAAGCAAAAAGCGTTATGATTTTTGGATTCAATTCCTTAACTATTCAACAAAATCTTTTCTATAATTTAAGGCTTCAATGCAATATTCAGCAAGATTTTTCCAATTTTGTCCATTTAAAATATGTATGGATTCTGATTCGCTTAAAATTGTCTTTTCAAAGTACACAAATCTTATTTCTTTCAAAATGGGACATATTGATAAGAAGTGATACGAGTTTTCTTGTTCTTGTAGATTAGATAAAGAGCAAAATGTTTCTCGGTTGTTAAAATATGGCCTGTAATTTAAGTCAAGGAGTTCTCCCCTAATTCGAAAAATCATAGAAATTTGATATTCACTCATTTTGTCGGTAAAATAGTTCAGATCGTTCAGATTGTATCCTAGCTTTGGATACAAAGATCTACGTGAAGAGCCCCTAGCTTCTTCCGTCAAATCTGATCTAATCCTGGTATCCAATTTTTCAAGAATACATCTGAACTTGTCTGCCATGCATACATTCTGCATCTCCCAAGAATTGATTGAAACACCAAATAAACCAAATAAATATAGTATATTAAGAAATATACTATATTTATTTATTTGCATTTTTCATAAGTCATTGATAATGTTAACTTTTTTATTTCAAATCATTCAAAAAATACAGCTACATAATAGTTTCGTATATCTAGTTTACATTTCCTGTTTATCTTAGTTTATTTGTTAATTTTATGTCAGACGACACGGTTGTCTTGTCCGTAGTCTTAATCGAAACTATTCTAATATTTTTTACGAAATGAAAAATCTAAATAAAACTTGCTATCTTAATAGGTAGTGAAATTTCTGTAACAGTCTAAGTATTTTTAGTTAGTAAATAGTTTACAACAATTAGCGCGTACTTTATCAAAAAATAACTTGCAATTACACTTATCTATTACTTATTCAAATGAGAATAATTGGAATATGTTCCACCATTCTTTTTTCCATTATTTACAAAAATGCAAATCTTGTTACAAGTTCCCATATTTATTCAAAAATACATTAGTTGTTTTGAAACTGGTTTACAAAAGTTTAACCTTTTTTTTAGTTTCATATGTGCACTGTATTTTTTTTTTCTTCTAATATTTTTGGGATGAGACCGGCAATTATATTGAATTATATCATACCAAATTACTATCAACTAACAGAACTCACCATTCAATTAGAATATGTTCTTATATTTTATGTTAACCAAATAATAGAAATGAACATGTACATTGTACATCCATCCAGCTTTTATTTAAGGCTTTTCAAACTCGTTATATTTTTTTTTATTTTATTTTTTTTTTTTTGTAAAAATTGTCTACACTACTAAAGTATATTAATTCTTTGATATAAACTCAACACCGTGACAGTAATTTATTCAACCAATATGATGCATTGTTTAAAACAAAGAACATTACATTTGTATTCAAAAATTAAAATACAAAATTTCAGCTTCATACAACCAAACAATCAACCGAATTGTTTATGACACAATACGAAAGTCATTAAATTTATTCATGAAAATTTCAGGAATATATTCACAACAAAATCTAAACACAAATGATCACACTCTATCAACTCCGTCTAATTAAAAGCAACAAATAATGCAAATGAATTTGTATGCGAGTGGAACATTCTAAAACAAGCGACTGACTGCCGTTGAACTGGAAATAAAAAAGCTCCATGAAACATTGTTAGAACAAACAAACAAAAATAATCGAATACATTGCGTTTCGATAGAGGTATAAATGGAGTTTCGGTCACTCTCTAGCTCACCATGAATTTAAATGTGATTGAATGAGAATGTGTACCTAACTTGGGAAAAATGAAAGTGACAACATGCGATACGGACTGACCCAGTTGACTAATTGTAGGCACTCAATTAAAATTATGAAAATGATATTGTATTCATAATAAGCAAAAAACAGTCAAAATATGTTACTCCACGCTATTCTATTGAAAACTTAAGACCAGCGCCTGATTCAAAAGCAATTAGTAATAAAATTTATACTCTGCTCTGTGTACTTTGATCAGCCTACGAGATAAAAACAAAACCACTTCCCATTAATTAAAACCAGAACCGAAGACATCGGCCAGTGTGGTACTTGAGCTTGAAACTCGGTTTGATTTGAATCGGTTTAAAGAGGTTTGTCGAATAGGCCTTAAAAATCAATAAATCCGAACAAACCAAAACAGCTCAAATACGTAGGAGGTGTTTCCAATTAACTGTGATGTTATTGCAAGAACGAAAAGCACAAAACAACAATAACACTATCAGGTCATTAAATTAATAAACCGACGAAAAAAAAAGAAACAGGTGAAGGACAACAAGCATGCGAACGACTTACATTCCTCCGCGACAATGCGGGACAAAAAATAGGGACTTTTACATGCAATCGGTCACCTACACTAAATTATACATCTAATTTCTGTACTAATAGTGTTGGACTTACCATGCCCAAGGGTTTGGGTTCGACAAAGACATCCTGCTTAGTGTATCTGGCATTAAGACTTGTCGACGGACTTATGGTGGAGGGTGTTCCACCACCGACAGGAGTCGAGTCATCGTCGCTATTGTTAATTTTCACTGCGGGTTCGGGAAAAATGAATTGTTCTTCATTCTTGGTTGTTTCGGGAGGTGATTTTTTGCTGTGAACCATTAAAATTTTAATATTTCTTGGATGAAAATCCAACTTGAATAAAAAAGCAAGTAACCTACCTTGATAATCGATTTGGAGTTTGTGAATCTTCAGCATCGAAGAATTCCTCCGAGCTGTCTGAGTCAGTTTCGAGCTTAATCATCGTTAAATATACTTTTATTTGTCCACCACCACTTTTTTTTTATTTTCTTGTACGTTGTTAGATTTTAGTTTTTTTTGCATAATATGCTAAGAACTTTAAGGAGTTGCATGTTCGCCTTGGTTATTTTATATTATTCATGCTAAGCAATTAAGGGTCAAAGGGGTTCACGTAAGGAAGTTTTAACAGGAGAAAAAACTTAAGACATTTTTTTCCAATTCAATTTATCAAGTTATCTTTTTTTGATGAATGAAGAGAAAAATTTATATATCGCCGTCGTCGTCCGTCCTTTGTACTTTCCAAAACAAATGTCAGTTTGACAGTGCAAAAAATGTATGTGGGTGTGTGTCAATTGGAAAATATTTCTTTTACATGCCACTGGCGACGTCTAGTTGTGAAATACAGAACTTGTTTGAAAAAACGCTCAGTTTGATTTGAAATTTAAAAAGCGCTTTTCTTTTTTAACTCATGTCGAATTCCTTTTAACAAAAAATCGATCTGTTTAGAAGAAAAAAAGCGATTTTTCCGGACAAATTCCTTGTATTGAAAGAAAAAATCGATTGTTTAGAAAGAAATCGAGTTTTTTTTTTTGGTGAAAGGAATTCGACATCAGAGGAAAGCGAGCTGTCAAAAAAAATCTATGTTTCTTTTTTAGCTCAGACATATCAGAGCGCTCAACTCGTGTTTCTTTTTTCAATCAGAGCTAGCTCTGAGCTTGCTCCATTAGCTCAGAATAAATTGACCAAGCAAAATGGAGCAAATAGCTGAGCGCAGCCAACTTCATACAATTTCTATTCAGTGGTCAGACGTATTTCATAATTAAATCTGAGTGTTCTGATCATACCTTGCTCAGAGCTTACTCGGATCGCTCAGGCTCTGCTCAGTGCTCTGCTCAAAGCTAAAAAAGAAAAAAAAACCCAATACGTTTTCATTACATGCCACCTCCACAGGCCATGAACGATGGCAGGATTATATGAACATGTCTACATAAAATCTAATGGAGGCACAAAAATCCATGTCCATGTCATGAACATGTCGACCATTGACTTATGTCGTTTTCCGTTGGTCACTCCTAGCACGCTTTTTTCACTCCATCCACACTCCCAACACTCCAAAAACCTTCCATTTGCTGTTCGGAGTGATGATTTAGAAGTGTTTTTTCACTCCGGATTTCATTAATGAGTGCTAGGAGTGCACTCTGAAAACACACATACTTTTAAAAGTATGTGTTGCATTAATTGTCAAAATAGTAAATGCTTCTTCTTGGGATGTTCTGGAATTGAAATTATTAATGAATTCATTTTAGGCCGTGTGCGAATTCGTTTAAAATTTCGATTAAATTTGATCCCACATTAAATTTTGACGTTTCTTCAATGGTGAATACAATTTCATCTTTTTGCTGTGTGAATTCAATTAAATGGGATTTTTTAAATTCTAATATTTTTCTTCCGTCCGCGAGTTTTGGAAAAAAGGTAAAACACATTTTTTTGTATTAAATTTCGTGAGGTAAAAAATTAAACGCCCATTCTAATGAGTTCAAAGAATTTTCACCCTGGGCCTGTTATAAAGAACGCTTATGGTTCGCATTCTGTTGCAAGCAGCTGCAGATCAAAAACACAAGACGCAAAAAACTGGCCGCTTGTGGAGGTCACGATGAGCTGGCAACTTTGCTGCAATTAACAAATGTTGTTTTGCAGATGAATAAAGGGGATCAATCCATTCATCTTTGAGATGTAATGACCTTTTGTATGGAGACTTTTCATTCAGAACGATGTGTTTATCTAATAATTTAATTTTAACCACCAGATCCAGGGTTCTAATTTGCGTCAATTCAAACTCATAGCGCAAAAGAAGTTGTATCCAAGAGAACAAACAATGTTCTACTTCTACTTCTAGCTTCTATTTCTCTGCAAGCGAGGACCCAATAGTCTTCATTGTGGCTCTAGAAACAAGATTATACAAATTGGCGTTGAACTTTTTCTTAATATTTTAGAGTGAAATCATTTAATTATATTTTGATATCTATTAATGCATCTTCATTGAATATGTTCTTTTTATGCACATGAAAACACACAAAACCTTTCGTGGGTGCTGGCAAACGTCAAAATTTAATCTAGCAGCACAAATTTAACGTGCCCCCGGACCATGTTAAATTTTGACGTCTTATATCCACCTCAACAGTGTCAAAATTTAATTTTAGGATCAAATTTAATCCAATTCACACACGACCTTAGTTTTAACTTCTACATAGATACACATATTACGGAAGAGAGTTTGTCAAATTCCATTGGAATCAAAAAGGAGTGAAACACTCTGAAAATCCAATCGAAAACGACATCGTTATATATAATAAGTCAATGATGTCGACGAAAACTAATTTTTGAACAAGACATGAGTTTGTTCAAAGCTTGGCCATGAGATTTGACGTTCCATGTTTGTGAGAGAGGTAGAAGTAGTACTGAAAGGAATTTTTGTGTGATTCTCTTGCTCTGACTTATTAGTGGAATTTATCGACATAACTAACGATGTGACATTAAGTACCCAGTGCGAAAAAACAAGCTGATTGTTGATTGGATTGTGGTTTGGATCTTGGGCATCTGCATGTCGTGTAAAGCCTTGACTTGGTTTTTGTGGATCCTGATCCTATACGACCCCACTGTGTTGGACTCTTATGTCCGAAGTTACTTGAAGCTAAAAATAAAGGAATTTTTTGACAGTTGTCATCTGATTTTATTGACATATCGATTTGATAAACGCGCTTTTGAAACCCGGCATTTAAATTAAACAAAAGTTAATAATTTTGCATTAAGAAATGTCCAACAAACCTGAAGAATCTGTACCAGCCGAAGAAAATGATCTACTTCAAATCAAGCCACTGTAAGTTAAACTCATAAACAAGAGAAATTCAAATAATATTGTTTGTTTACGAAGGGGTGCTGGTCAAGAAGTTGGACGTTCATGCATCATGCTCGATTTCAAGGGAAAGAAAATCATGGTAAGTTTAAATTTATGCATTCACTAAAATAAAACTAATACATAAAACAAAATATTTAGCTTGACTGTGGAATTCATCCCGGATTATCTGGAATGGATGCACTTCCCTATGTGGATTTGATCGATGCCGACGAAGTCGACTTATTATTGATATCACAGTAAGCTTTCACTATTAAAATCACCTTATCCGTTGTAAAAGCATCTCTTTCCAGCTTTCACTTAGACCACTGCGGAGCATTGCCGTGGTTCTTGATGAAAACTAGCTTCCGTGGACGCTGCTTCATGACGCACGCCACCAAAGCCATCTATCGATGGATGCTGTCGGATTATATAAAAATCAGCAACATCTCAACCGAACAGATGCTCTACACCGAAGCTGATCTAGAAGCCAGTATGGAAAAAATCGAAACCATAAATTTTCACGAAGAGCGCGACGTTATGGGCATTAGATTCTGGGCCTACCATGCCGGCCATGTCCTTGGAGCTGCAATGTTTATGATAGAAATAGCCGGAGTTAAAATTCTCTATACTGGCGACTTTTCACGGCAGGAGGATCGTCATTTGATGGCTGCAGAAATTCCACAAATGCGCCCCGATGTCCTAATCACCGAATCGACATATGGAACACATATTCATGAGAAACGCGAAGACCGAGAAAGTCGATTCACTTCACTTGTCCAGAAAATCGTCCAACAAGGTGGACGTTGCTTGATTCCGGTGTTTGCTTTGGGTCGAGCACAAGAATTGTTGCTTATTCTGGACGAGTATTGGAGCCAAAATCCCGAACTACATGAAATTCCCATTTATTATGCGTCATCTCTTGCTAAAAAGTGTATGGCTGTCTATCAAACATTTATCAATGCCATGAATGACAAAATTCGACGACAAATTGCCGTAAATAATCCATTCGTCTTTCGACACATTTCCAATTTGAAAGGCATCGATCACTTCGACGATATTGGACCTTGTGTGGTAATGGCATCACCAGGTATGTTGCAGAATGGTTTATCGCGGGAACTATTTGAAAACTGGTGCACTGATTCCAAGAATGGAGTTATTATTGCTGGTTACTGTGTGGAAGGAACACCGGCCAAGACAATTCTTTCCGAACCTGAAGAGATAACTACGATTTCGGGACAAAAATTGCCTCTGAATATGTCCGTGGACTATATATCGTTTTCAGCTCACACGGATTACCAACAGACAAGTGAATTCATTCGATTGCTTAAACCGGCACATGTGGTAAGTTTCACATGAATATTTTATTTGATGAGATTTTTGTAATTTTTTTTTAAAACGTCTTCTCTATTAACTGGAGACTAGAATTTTTAAACAAAAGTGTGATCAACCAGTTCATTTACTTAACGTGTAAAATTTCAAGTTCCTAGCTCATCGGGAAGTTAGTTTAAAATGAATTGCAGAATCTGTACCGAACAGTTGTAAGAAAACGAGTTTATAAGAATATTTTAAAAAATAAAAACTTTAATAATACATAAATAATGTAAATTTGAAAATATGTATTTAAGGTTCTAGTCCATGGTGAACAAAATGAAATGTTCCGTTTGAAATCAGCCTTACAACGTGAATATGAAGCTGATCCGAATACAACAATAAACTTTTACAATCCTCGCAACACACACTCAGTAGATTTAAACTTCCGTGGAGAAAAAACTGCAAAAGTAATGGGAACATTGGCTGCCAAGGATCCTGAAGTTGGTGCCACATTGTCTGGTGTTCTTGTTAAGCGTGACTTCAAGTATCACATTTTGGCACCTTCTGATTTAGCTAGTTAGTATATAAAATAATAATTATTATCCTTTTGTCAATATTAATAATTTCGCATATTTGAAAATTTAGAATACACCGACATGAGCATGTCTGTCATAACTCAGCGTCAGAGCATACCGTGGAATAGTTCGTTAAACACATTAAAACTTCTTCTTGATCGAGTTGGTGGTCCGGGTACGGTGACTGTTGGCGAAGACGATAGAAAGATTCGAGTCTTTAATTGCCTGGACCTTACAATTGAAGGAAAAATTATCATAATGGAGTGGCAAGGGACACCTGTGAATGATATGTTTGCCGATGCAGCACTAGCTTGTATAATGCAAACAGAAATGGGAGGAACTAATATCAAAGGAACGACTGGTGTTGCGAAGCCTGATAAAACACATTTCAAGGAATGTCTTATAGAGACATTACAAGATACCTTCGGTGAACATTCTGTACCGAAAATGTTCAAAGGTGATGTCCTCCCAGTAACGGTTGCGGATAAAAAAGCAGAAGTTAATTTGGAAACTTTGGTAAGACATTTTTGAAGATGGGTTTTTTTTAAATAAATTTAAATAAATTTTTGATTTTTGTATATTTTAAGGCTGTTACCTGTAACGAAGATGAAAATCTACGACATTTTATACACACTGCGGTGCAAAAACTTTATCAAGCACTTGTTCAGTTACCATAATTTTTGTGTTGCTTTTCTTATAATGTTAGTTCCTTAAGAAATTATTTTACATAAATAAACAGTTCGATATATTAAGCGATTTATTCAAATGTATGTATGTATGTTATTTGTTTGATACCACAGTCAAAAAAATCTGGCCAACATTTTGCGAAAAATAAAAAACAACCTTACAAAACTCTCGATGATTCTATAAGTCATAAAAATGTCCCATAATACAAAACTACAGCCGTTCAATAATTTTGGGTAACTAAAATTATTATGACATACAAAAATTAACTGGAAATTTTTTTTTTACAATCAAACATATATTCACTTCCTAGCTGCTTAGGTGAAAGCAAATCTTTAGCTTTGATGCGTACTGTCGTGAAACGTACGTTCACTTAATTAAGGCGCTTAGAATTATAATGGAATAGGTCCATTTAATGGTGTATTTTGAACTCTGCTAGTTAAATACTATTTGTTTGCTTTTAAAAGGGGAACATAAAATTCAGGGGAAACAGAATTATTTTTAAATACGTTTAAATACGCACGGGCTGGTTCGTAAATGAACCAGTGTATGTCAATCGTTAGCTTAGGATTAATCTCTGTTATAGGGGATCACAATGGACCAATAGGCCCCCGTGTACGCAACAGCCTTAAAGATGAGCACTCCTCTCCTAAACTAACCTAACCTAACGTTACCTAACCTAAATACGTTTATATTTTTTTTAAACTTGCCAACTTTCGAAACTTATTTATCTTTATCGAGACGCCTCAAAGCAAACATAAGATTTTATTTGAAAGGATTTGTTTATAGTCTGGTCAATAAAGGTTTTCACCTGGCAAAAAAATCCAACAGTTTTGAAACTTGGCACACTTATTAAGAGAGGCCTAAAGATGAAGAGTACAAAAGTTCCCATGAATCCAAGGCGAGCTCTAGTGGCAGGAAGGTGTAACATGTCGTCTTTTTAGGTTTTTCATGGTTATCCCAGAAATTGTTTGTTCTTTCAAAAAACAACCTGGGACAAAAAAAAAATAGCTTAAAAAATTCTCTACAAAATAGATTATGACCAAATTTTTCATATCTGTCATGTTTATGAAGTAAAGTAAATTTTCAAACTCAAAATTAAAAAAAAAAAATTAAAAAAATGTATTCAAGCTGATTTTGTTCAAGAATTTACGTAACTATGTTGTATTTTTGTGTTTAATATTAATGCTCTTATAAATTTTTAGTCGAATACTAAAAACCAGATGTCAAAATGTCTTCTAGTTTTTGAGAAAATTGAAAATAATAAAAGTAAGTTTTCCTTAAATTCGAATTCAATCCCTTATTTTAATAATCCAGAAATCCTATTTCCACTAAAACAACTTTATTTACAAACAATCCAAAAGAAGAAATTTTGGGCTCTATAAAATGGTATATCATGACATTGTAAGAGTTACCGTTGTTTTTCTATAATTTTTTTTTTTAGTTTGGAGTCAATTTTTTAAAAAATTGCCCCTCCTGGGTAAACGGGGGGGAATAGACCCCCTCCCATAGGATTCTTTTTGTCTCGGCCCAATCTGTATCTAAGCTCTAGTGTTTTGTCACACCTTATGCGAATCGCCCTGTATATACAAAATAAAGGATTGTGCACTGATTAAAAATACCAGACGTTTTCGAACACCCACCCCCATCCCCGGGTGGAAAAAAAACCGGACATACATACATGTTAGTATATGAATTTGGGTTATACTCAACTCCCAAACTAGGGGTGTGCGTGTCTGCAGGAATGGAGGGGACCTACAGTTTATTGCCGAATCCGAACGGCTAACGAGCGGCACTTTTCTGTGGCAGGAGATACTCTTGGAGGATTTGTCAATTCCTCTCAAGAGGCAGTAGCCGTTTTTTCTTTTAAATAAATAGGTGGCGAGGCTGGGGATCGAACCTTACACCTCCGGCATGACAGTACATCGCACTAACCATCACGCCACGGCTACTACTACTATGTAGCTGTTTCTAGGAAATTTAAAAAATACCAATTTTAGGCGCCAAATAACTTTATAACCATGACAGATATGAAAAATTTGGTCATAATCAATTTTATAGAGAATTTTATAAGCTATTTTTTTTTGTCTCAAGTTATTTTTTGAAAGAACAAACAATTTCTGAGATAAACACGAAAGACCAAAAAAGACGACATGTTACACCTTCCTGCCACTAGAACTCGCCTCGGATTTATCGGGACTTTTATTCACTTCATCATCAGGCCTCTGTGCCAAGTTTAAAAACTGTTGGATTTATTTCCAGGTGAAGGCATACTTTTTCCTTCGTTGACTGAACTACTAAATAAGAGCACTAGAAAACTACAGTAATTGATCCAAATAAGCTGTTTTTGTTCTCGGTATATTACATTCCCTCTGCTAATGGTTCGGTTACACGTGCTATATTCAAGGACCTAAAATGTAACGTTCCGAAATTGGTTGTCCTTATTTCCCTTTGCACTGTACTCTCATTCATTACTTAATCCGTAACCGAATCATATTGATGCTTTACAATTAAATTTATTTACATACGTACAAAATGGAAGCTAAAAAAATCTTGTTAGTCGACTGACAGCGGCCGCGCCACCGATAAACATTTATTTTTTAATGTTCAGCCCGTTCATTAATTGTTTGGTTAGCGCGTTGGACTGTCATGTCAGAGGTCTGGGTTCGATTCCCAGCCCCCACCACCTAAAAGCAAAAAAGCTTTTATTTTTCAGGGCTACTGCCTCTTGTGAGGAAGTGAAAAATTCACCTAGAGTATCTCTTGTCATAGAAAAGTACCGCTCACACTTGCCGTTCGGATTAAAAATTGGATTTTATAAGGACTCATTTTTAATTAAAATTCACTATGGCGTATACGTAATTTTTTGTTTTGTTTTTTTTTTTTTTTCAATTACCTATTTGAAAAATTTTTCGTGATACAAATGACATAGAACTTGTTAATTAATTATGCCTATGAAATTTTATTTAAATCTACATACGTAATAAAATAAATTTATTTTATTCTTTATTCTACTCGTCTTATAATTTTTTTCATACTTATTAAATATTTATAAATTCAACGGGAAAAGCAAAGTGGTGTTCAATAAAATTACATTTGTTATTCTATTCTTCTTCTTCTATTTCTATAAACTAAATTAATTAAATTAACATAAATTAAATTTGTAAATTATTTTTGATTCACAAACTGAACACCACCTAATCCAATCCACATGCAATTTAGGTGCAACGTCAAAAACTCAAATCCTGAAAATCTCATCAGCATGTCAACACACACGTGCATGTTGTTATCCTTTGGATAAATATCCATTCCTCTTAAGCACATTGAAAGCGGAATCGGAATGGGAAATGGAACAGGAAAACATAACGGTGGAGGATTTCTTCCTGATAGCATAAATTGTCCCAATGTATTTCCGTTCATAGTTGCCTTAACTTGAAGTTCCAAATATTCAGATCGAAATGCACTCATCATGCAAACTATACAAAAAAATAATTTTATTAATGTTTATTAATACAAATTCGATTTCAATAATTACACTCTTGTGTTACATTAGATTGTGGCCAACTGCCTTCAAAACAACATTGGCAAATGCTATCCTCACAATTGCAATTGTCCTGAAGAAATTTCACTCGCACCCCCATTTGTTCCAGACGTAATGCACAATTTGGTTCGCATGATGTTAAGTTCAAAATCGGAGAACTTTGTGTGGATTTTATATAAAAAGTTAATATTAAAAAGAAAATCCATAGGACCATCCTTTCGTATTGAATGAAAATTTTAAACTAGACAAATTTTCCAGCAGCAAGTGCATATCGGCAATATGACATCTAAGTGATTCAATTCAGGTAGCTGAAACTAGTATAAATATAAATACATCTCCGCATTCTTGGTTTGAAGATTTATAAGTTAAACGATGAAGGCGATTGTATTGGTTTCATTGTCACGTCCCTAATATAATAAAAAAAAAACGTGCAGAAATCATATTCGCATGAACCTTGCGATTTTGAATTTTATACATTTTACTTGTTTTTATTGGACCAATAAAGATATCTTTATCTTTTAGTACCGTTTTTTGTTAATAATGAATTAACAATTTACTCCATGAATGTATGCATATACATGTATGTAGTACATATGTACCGATAAGCATGGTATTATTAAGAATATATTTTAGGTGATCGTGTCCCACTTAATATGCAGATCAAATAATTAATGAAGTTTAAATACATGTAGGTACATATATAGTTACTAATTAATGAAAATCCCATTTTTAAAACAAATTTATTTTCTTAAAAGTTTGGCTTGTTCCTTAACTAAGACCCTATAAAAATGGCAGACTTAAAGTTGTACATTTTGATGGAGGGAATATGTTAGGGCCAATTATATGCTATCAGGATATGATCCTCCTACGCTTTAAATGATTTTTTTCAAATCCGAAATTTGTTTGTGAATATTTCGATATAGAATAATATAAATAAAATGAAGAGCTAAATCTCACGAAGTTGCTCGTGTGGGAAATCTTCCGAATTTTATAGAGTATGTTATATGCATAGCCGCCTGCAGAATTTTTCCCAGGAAGGGGCAAACAGAAATTAAACTAAAATTTTATATTGTCATTTTCATTTCTCAAAAAGTTAATTTATTTTTTAGGTATTAGGTCAGTTATACGTAAAATTTTTTCCTACGTCTTTATAATGATTCATAATGGCCCTGAATGAAACCAAGGATTTTAAAAAGTATGAGTGGCCGTTTAAGCTATTTATGATAATTCTCAGAAATAAGAATGGATTTGTGAAGTTGCTAAAACAAAAATTCAAATTTTCTGTCTGACCACCCGTTTAGGCTCTAGCTTTGAGGAGCATCTTCCTTCCAACTAGCACCCACCTACGCTGAATGTTATTTTTAAAATAAAAAGCTAACATCTTAGAAAGGCTATCCTATTGATCACAACATACAATACCGTAGATAGCGTTGAAAACTATGAATAAAGAATATGTTCTTATTTAAATAAATATATAATTATTTTTATTAGTTGAAAAAGTCAAACATATTCAAAGAATAATAATTCAGTTTTTTGGCATTTTTATTGCCAAGATACATACATGAATATTCAGATCGAAACTTTGCTGTCGAGAATCTGTTTTTCAATATTCAGATTTACCTCTAAAAAATTCTGGGTTTCTAAATTCTTTTTTTTTTTTTTTAATTCGGTTTTACAAAATTCTGCTCTTCAAAATACAGAGTAAAATCAAATTTTCTTCATTCTCTTTTCCAGAGTATCATTTATAAGCAAGTACCCATAAAAATTCAAGTCGCAACAATGAATTTAATTTTATCCAATAAGAAAGAAGCGCGCGCTTTTATTACATTTCTGAAACTTATTTTTTTTTGCAAAATTTTGTTAAAGAGTATTTTGAAAAGCTGAAATTTGAAAAACTAAATTTTAAAAAGTAGAATTTCGAAAGCAGAATTTTTAATTTTTAGTTTTGACCCGATACAATTTTGACAACATCCTAACTCAATTTCGGCAATATACAGATTTTGCGATTTATCAAAAACCATAATTTAAAGAATATTTTTTCCTTTTCTTCTCAGTCAGCAGCGAAAAAAAAATGAGATTTATTTCGAACTAAATTTATTTAATTAAAATAATGGTAAAATGCCAGGGGCAACCCATGGATTCTGAAAAAAAAATTATATGAATGTATTTATCCATTTAATAAATTGAAGAACGGAAATTTGAATATGGAAAAAAAGCATGAAACACGTTTTTTTTTTAAATTGATAAAACAAGTACTTAAAATGTTTTAATCTCAGAATGAAGAAGGCTATCTCAATTCTTGAAAAAATGTTAATTTATGCAGACAAAAATTTAAAAATCGTTGGAACGGTTTTCTTAAAAAATAAGTTTTTATATGTTTTTAGGGCAAATGATTTTAATGTCTTTTTTGAAAATAAAAAAGACATTTTATAGTAGCCCAGTAAACCTTGTCATATTGGCCTAATGAAAAACCCAAGTCTTCGAACTCGAGCACCGAACGCAAAATTGTCAAAAACCCAAAGAATTTTTCGCGCTTTTTCAGATATTGGCGATTTTAAAACTAAAGACTAGTTTCTCGAATATAAATTCTTTCTGCGATTTCAAAGTAACTAAATTTTCTTTAGAACCATCTGTGTAGATCTAACAGTTTCTAAAATACAGCTATTCAAAATAATAAATGTATCAAAACAGGAATATGGTGCTTGGCACAAGATGCTTACAAGTACTACAGCCAGCGTACATGTTAGGCCCAAAGAAGAAAAAAAAAATTATGAGAAGGGTTTTGTGATTTTCCAAAAATTCGATTTTAAATAGAGAAGGACCCATCAAAATCCAATAAATGACATCTTGTTATCTTATAGCAACTAAACTATACAGTTTATCGTTAAGACTTAATGCTTATCAAGACTTATTTTCTTTAAATTTCCTTAGCCTGGATAAAAAATGTATTCAAGTTAAGAGCACTAACTTTGACAAACATCAATTTTTATTCAACTCAATGTTTTAAGCCTTGATAGATAACAAGATTAAGAAATTATTTAAAAGCTCAATTATTGTGTCTTATTTTGAGAATTAAATTTTTGTTTAAGTCGATATAAATTTGAAAAAAAACACGCCTAATAATATGTTTTTCTAAATTTTGACAATAAAATTATTTATTTTAACCTATCTACGAACTTCATCAAATAGTTAAAAATCAAGCTCTATAAAACTATGGTCACCTCTCTAACGTACCACGCACCATCATTCTATAATTTAATCGTGTACAATTTTTTTAAAACTTTTATTTTAAAGTCATTTCATTTAGCATACTGAAAATCCCACAGGCAAAGCCGACAATGAACAAAAAAGAAAGAAATAATTCAACTTTAATTAGCCAAATTATTTAAAACGCAATATATGTACATTGTACATAGTTTTTTTTAACAATCATCGTGAAGGTAGTGGGCAGTAGGTAGTGCAGCTCGTTGTCCAGTCAAATTTCAAAATAATACTCCAGAGAATAAGCTCCATAAGTTTGTCAATTAAAGAGACACTTTTCATACAATTTTTCTATACTCTCTTACACAATGCGGAATTATCTATGATGGTTGCCACCAGTCAGAAAATAAAATACTTCTTACATCCGCCACCACGCCAGTTCTATCAAAATGCATTTAAATATAGAATTGCATATAAAAAAAGGTTGAAAGTGACTTCCGTTTGGTGCCCTACGAAGTTTGATACCCAATGTTTTTTTTTATAAGAAAACCTTATCATATGTACAATAAGGTGAAGACATTAGAGACCAAAAATATTTGTCAACAATTTCGAGAAGTTATTATTATTATTATTATTTATTGTACTATTCATACTAGAATGTCAGTTTATTAGACTTGACCATTCTTTATTCCGTCAATTTTATTGAATTTTTGAACAACAACAACAACAACAACAACAACAACAACAACAACAACAACAACAACAACAACAACAACAACAACAACAACAACAACAACAACAACAACAACAACAACAACAACAACAACAACAACAACAACAACAACAACAGCAACAACAACAACAACAACAACAACAACAACAACAACAACAACAACAACAACAACAACAACAACAACAACAACAACAACAACAACAACAACAACAACAACAACAACAACAACAACAACAACAACAACAACAACAACAACAACAACAACAACAACAACAACAACAACAACAACAACAACAACAACAACAACAACAACAACAACAACAACAACAACAACAACAACAACAACAACAACAACAACAACAACAACAACAACAACAACAACAACAACAACAACAACAACAACAACAACAACAACAACAACAACAACAACAACAACAACAACAACAACAACAACAACAACAACAACAACAACAACAACAACAACAACAACAACAACAACAACAACAACAACAACAACAACAACAACAACAACAACAACAACAACAACAACAACAACAACAACAACAACAACAACAACAACAACAACAACAACAACAACAACAACAACAACAACAACAACAACAACAACAACAACAACAACAACAACAACAACAACAACAACAACAACAACAACAACAACAACAACAACAACAACAACAACAACAACAACAACAACAACAACAACAACAACAACAACAACAACAACAACAACAACAACAACAACAACAACAACAACAACAACAACAACAACAACAACAACAACAACAACAACAACAACAACAACAACAACAACAACAACAACAACAACAACAACAACAACAACAACAACAACAACAACAACAACAACAACAACAACAACAACAACAACAACAACAACAACAACAACAACAACAACAACAACAACAACAACAACAACAACAACAACAACAACAACAACAACAACAACAACAACAACAACAACAACAACAACAACAACAACAACAACAACAACAACAACAACAACAACAACAACAACAACAACAACAACAACAACAACAACAACAACAACAACAACAACAACAACAACAACAACAACAACAACAACAACAACAACAACAACAACAACAACAACAACAACAACAACAACAACAACAACAACAACAACAACAACAACAACAACAACAACAACAACAACAACAACAACAACAACAACAACAACAACAACAACAACAACAACAACAACAACAACAACAACAACAACAACAACAACAACAACAACAACAACAACAACAACAACAACAACAACAACAACAACAACAACAACAACAACAACAACAACAACAACAACAACAACAACAACAACAACAACAACAACAACAACAACAACAACAACAACAACAACAACAACAACAACAACAACAACAACAACAACAACAACAACAACAACAACAACAACAACAACAACAACAACAACAACAACAACAACAACAACAACAACAACAACAACAACAACAACAACAACAACAGCTTGGTACCTACCATTTGCGTACCAACCAAATATAATGGTTAATATTGATATATGACAGGTTCCTATATATTTTTACTTAGGTACTATATGGCGACTTTTGAATACGAAAAAAAAAAATTAACTCGAGATTTTGATCAAACTTGACTTTAGGATGATAGGAAAGCGTCCGTCTGTCTGTGTACTCGCCTACAGTCTAAACCCATGCGCCGATTTTAATTAAACTTGGTATAAAGTGTTTTTGGGACATTCCCCCAACACGTTTTTTTATTTTCTTTTTAGGACCAAAAATATCTGTACCTGCCATTGTTGAATTTGGAAAATTATTTTTATATCCTAAATTATAATTACTCTTACATATGTATATATATATATGTACATACAATTGTTTGTGATTTTCAGTTTTCTCAAAAACTAGAAGACATTTAGACATCTCGTTTTGGGCATTTCACTAAAAATTAACCTGAAAAAACGAACAACTTAAAAATAATTACACCCAAGCGGTAACCGCAAAGAGGCAACTATATAGAAACCCCAACTGCAGCTCCCAGAAATATCTCTTAAAATTGGTATCTCAAAATCGATAAAAAAAAAAACCAGCTTACACAGGCAAAGTATCTAAATCCACTGCATGAACATGAACGAAGGTGAGCACCTTGTTTCAGTATTCAGTCAACGACGGGCTTTCGAACGGACACATTCGGTTATATTGATGGCGGTTTTTTTTTTTTTGTTAGATTTCGGAGTGAATGGAAAAATGCAGTTTTAAGCCAAATCAAAATTTTAAATTAAATATTGAAAAAGAAACGATAAAGATCGAATCAAATAGTTAATTAAAACTGAGTACATGTTTAAAACAAGATTTCTAACAAAAACTGCATAACGATTATAGTTAATGTGTTTGTAAAGATTCTCAATGCAATATAAAGAAATTAAAAAAATAAAATAAAACAACTGAAATGATAGTTAGGGAAATCAATATAAGTTGCATTCTTGTCTATCGATAAGTGTATTTATTCAAATTGTGACCTAGAAAATAAAACTAGTGTTGTTCTAGTTCGGATTTCTTGTTTAAGTTTATTTTTTTTTTTCTGCGGTATCTCTGTTTACATCTTTTTCACGGTTTACGCGAACCACATAGCAAAACAGAAAAAGTTATAAAAAATAAAATAAAAAGAGAGTATAATGGCTACAGTAAGAAGAGCTGGACCACCAGTTCCTCCGCGGCCACATGCGATTCTATTGAAAACTCGTACTGTAGATATAGGAAGAGTCTCTTCATCGGTAACAGCATCATTGTCTAATCGTTCGCCAACAGTAGTTAAATCAACTGTTTCCTCTTCTGCATCGGCTTCGACGAAACCAGAAGATGGTAGAACCGTTGTCTATAAATCGCCATCTTTCAATTTGCAAAAAAGGCAAGAGCAACGAGAGAAGAGGTACTCTTTTAACACAGCCGATGGCACTTGTGGTTCGACGATAGTGATTGAAAGGGGATATGCTCCACCGCAGCTGCAGGCCAAGCCTATGGTGGCTTCGAAAAAACCACCAAAGCCAACTGCTCCAGTGCCAATAAATGTCAAAGCAGGAGACAATAGCCTCTCGAATAACAATAACAATTCATCATCGTCGTCGTCGGCAATCGATAACCACCGAACAGAGGTTGTTATCGTTGAGAATAATAACAATGGCAATCCTGTATTGATAGATCCTCCACAGCCCAAACCAAGGACATTGATATCGAAGGCTCCTGGGGGGTTTCTGCGTCGTTCGAAGACAACGCTTGATAATTTCACGAGGTCGACAATTACCATTGCGACTATTTCCAATGGGGACGCCAATAATAATAACAATGACACCGACAGTCCAAACGGAAATACTACGCATTCTCGCATTAGCAATGGCTTCATGTCGGGTAGAACATTTGACATAAAAAATAATTTGAAAAATGCCGCCGAAAGGTTATTCTCGGAAATCGTTAGTCACTCGAAGGACTCAAAAAGCCAAGCTAAAACATCGCCGCCATTAAATCGAAGTGAATCATGGATGATGATGAAAAATGGTGAATCTCATCCCAACGAGCTTGATCAAAATGGAAATAACTCCCACATCCCCATATCCCCATGCAAGACTAAGCTTGAAGATCCCATACCACCCGAGAAGAAAATTATCTTCCATGAAATGCTAATTTCTGAGTTGGCTGCTATGCGCCAACGATCAAGTTCAGTTGATCAATTGAATACACGATCGGATTACAGTTTTCGTAGAGATCTCAATGGATATGGGCAGGGGGAGGACAAGTCGGAAGATGATAAAATCTTTGAAGCTAGATCTGAGAAGTCAATGGATGATAAATCAATGGATGATAGTGGAACTGGAAGTGCTCTAACACTTCCATTGAATGGCAATACGAATAAAATTAAACGTGCACGACAACGTTGTCCATCGGGATGTTCAACTGACTCTTCGCCTTGCGGTCCGGAGAGCTCACGCATACGTACATCCGATTGGATTGAGGTTGGTGAAAATGGAAAGGAGGAAGTAATGACGAGTTGTCATATAAGCTTAGAAGATTCTGGCATGGAAGATGAGGAGCGCCCGGATGATGGTTCTTCAGGTGTCGGTGATTCATGGGATAGTGTTCAAGAAGCAAAAAAAGAGGAAGAAGAGAGGGAGATGCGAATCAAAGCAAGAAGGTAAGTTTGAAAGTTATTTTCTTTTTTTTTTGTATTATCTGCTCGATCGGACATGAGTATCGGTTTCGAGTTTCAAAAAAAAAAAAAAAAAAGGTATGACAAAGATCAAATAAGTTGTTTTTGGGCGTTTTTGTGTATATCGGCATCCTCCGTGCATTCATCATTCAGGATGATGAACTGCTTACATTTTAAAATTTAGAAACAGATGTTTTTGGTGTAAAACCTGACTTATTTTTGGTCTTTATGGGTATTAAGGCGAATATTCACATCAGAAATGTTAAAAAGTTTGACAATGGTTTAAACATTCTAAACAAAAATTGAATGGTAGGTATATTATTCAAATTTGTAATAAGCTCTGGAATTGAATTAATTGATCCTCCAAAAATATAGCTACAACCTACAACAAGTTTGGAGTATAGGTACCCTCAACCAATGTTTCCCCAATATTGCCCCTTTTATATTTTAAATCGATTTACTGGCCTTTCTCTCTGATAGGAAAAAACTATAGTTCCAAAAGGATAGGGTGGGCAATGTTTACTATAGTTCGTCCAACAATTCTTGTCAGTACAGGCCTTACGGGAAAGCTTTTTTCAAATCAGTATGGGACCTACTGATATCCCAAGGCACTCTACGAAACAAAATGCCACTTAAATATACACAATAGCCACTGACTTCCCACGGAATTGTTTCTGTAATTTCTTTTTCAAGCGAGATACATCCCGTACGACCTATCTCGCCCACAGCCGTAGGCTGTAGGCACAATGAAAAAACAAACTTGATCTCTTGCTGTTTGTGTTTATTAAAAGTATTCACACAATATAGTGTGACCATTGGTAAGCTAACTCACATAAAAGACTCCTTTTCCTATTGCTTATGTGCAAGAGCTTTCAGAATCAAAGCTTTTTTTAAAGCTCTTAGGATCAAAAAAACACTAAGTGTGGTCGTTCGTCATTGTTTTAAACTGTTTAGGCCAGTCGGCCGGCAGAAGTTTTTTTTGCAAAAATATAATGGTCAAATTTTATGATTCAAATTAGTGTGTGTTTTGTTTTGTAGTATAAAAATAAAATGGCCCGGCTGTAAGTGTTGTGCGTCGGGTATCACTTAAAAAAAAAAGACGCAACCAATATCTTAAGAACGGCTCATGGTACCTACACAAAATTTGTAAGCACATTTTTATGTAAGGTATTCATGTATTAAATATTTTGGTATTTTATATTTTAAATTATTTAAGTAGGTAAGCTTTTTGGTCAATTTATAACTCAATGCAAATATCATTTTTTATTGTTAAAATGATTCTGTTTTTTAATTGCTCAATGAAATATTTATAAATAAATAAATGAAGTGGTTTTTTAGTTATTTGTTTCTTCTTTTTTTTTTAATTTATTAGCCCTACTGGGGATACCCTTACAAAAACGCACCTATTTTATTTTAATTTTTTTTTTAGTTTTCATAATTGTATTTGTGCAATTTTACCTACTAGGTGGCAACGCTGATCAATTTCAATTAAACTTGGAATGATTTATTATGCATACTACGGCATCGCGATTAGAGCTTTTACATGCGATAGACTTATGCACTACGCTGCAACCAAACTGAGATGCAAACGTCCTATCTTCCCTGTACTGACAAGAATAATTGGACGAACTTTATCAGTTTTTTTCCTGATTTGAACTTAAAAAATAAATTAAAATCAAAAATGAAGTATTTTTTTTCGTATACGTTAATGCAAGAAAATCTACAGGGTGTTCGGTATAAGGTGCACCAAAAAGCTTGACCGAGTAAGTTAAGTTAAGACAAGAAAAAAATCGTTTGGGAGGAAATTTTTTTTCTTTTAAATCAAACTGGTTTTTTTCAAAATTTTACGTGATTAAGTACTAATTTTGTTTTCGAAATTCAATGCTTTTATTAGTTTTAAGTCAAAAACAGAAAACTCGATGCTAAAATGTCTTTTAGTTTTTGAGCAAACTAAAAATAACGGGAGAGGCAGTTTTCTAAATGAATTGACTTAATATAGAAAAAAAATTATTAAAAACAACGGTAATGGTTACAACGGCAGGATATACTTTATGGTAAATCCAAAAATGTTTGCTTTTATTTTGATTTTAAATGAAGTTGTTTAAGTGAACAGTTTTTCAAAAAATAATATTCAAACTTTAATTTTTGAGAAAATTGAAAATAACAAAAGTAAGTTTTCCTTAAATTCGACTTCCATCCGTTATTTTGTTGTTCCAAAGATCCTTGGTCGTATTAATTTGATTTTTGACTGTTTAAACTACATTATGCTTAAGTATTTTGAAACAGTCAGAAATATGCCTTATTTAATAAAAAAATATTGTATATTTGTCAAGGATTAGACAATCGATTACGTTGTCTAAAGTAAGATACAAAGTTAGATCACTTTAACAAAAATTAGAAAGGTTTTTTTAAAACTTGGACGGCTGTCTAAAGTTAGACAGTGTTTATTAATACGACCACCTATTTCTACTAATTAAGTAGTAAAGTAGATTTCGTTATTTTCAATTTTCTCAAAAACTAAAAGACATTTTAGCATCCGGTTTTTTTTTTTTTATTTTTTTTTCAAAATTTCGAGTTTTAAAATAAATTTTTAAAAATGGTTTTCCAAAAAGGTAAAGCATGGTATTCTAAGCTCTACCGTTATTTTTAAATAACTTTTTTTTTGTTTTAAAGCATTTTTGTTTTCAAAAAATTACCCTTTCCGCCTAAACGGGGGGGGAAATAGACCCCGTCCCAAACGATTTTTTTCTTGTCTTAACCAAACCTACTCGCTCAAGCTTTTTGGATTACCTTAAACCGAATACCCAGTACATATATATACATATATGAATATTGATTTGTTGTAAAATTGAAGATTTAAGTCAAGCCTTATACCGTCCGTCGATTTCTGCGTCCCTGTGTCAACTGTAATTTGAGCTAGAACCTAAACGGATTGGCTGAGATTTTTTATATGGTTCCCCAAAGGCGAAGAATTTGATTTTTAGTTTTAGCGTCTACCATAAAAATATTTTGCTTTTTGTTTTTTTTAATTCTGTCAAAAACGGCCTTAAAGATTTCGATTAAACTTCCTATTTGTAATGAGTAATGACTAGAACTCCGTTTCAGGCTATAGTAATAGGGTTTTCATGTTTTTTTTTAATGCCTTATTTTTGAGTTACAGTGAAAGCTCCAATAAGCGGACAATTCCCTTAAACGGACACTTTTTTGGGAACCAAACTTTTATTTAAATTCCCCATACAAAAAGCATTCCTATAAACGGGCACTCTCTTAAACGGACACGGACATTTGTTTCCTACATTTTTTCTCATCTATAACCTCTCATAAACGGACACATTCAAAACAAATTTCACTTAAATTTTCGTTTCTATTAATGCAGAAGCAAATTCGTGGACAGAACATTTTTTTTTGTAAGCTTAGAAGGGTATTCCCCAGTTCCTTAGCTTGCTATACTGTTAAGGTAGAACTATAATTGTTGGAACGCAGCGTACGCAGCCGTACGAAACCACACGAATACAAGTAATTCAATAGACGCACACATAATTGCGTTTTGTTACGTGTCGTTCATTTTCGTTCATTTTTGCTTTCGGAGGGGAAGAGCGCTTCTCGAGCGCACCTTATGGAAGAAAATTGACAGCTACATGTAAATTGTTGTAGTAAACTAGTCTCGAATCTCTCGTGCATTATGGTTTACGTGTGCATTTGACGTTTCGGAAAGAAATTTTTCGTTCGTTTATGACATTAGTTTCCGACAGCGTCCAGCTATTATAGTTCGACCTTTACTAAATGAGAAAACGTCGTTAGGTTTTGACAGAACGCTGCTTCGTTGTGAGTTAAGAAGGGTATTCCCCAGTTCCTTAGCTTATTAAGGCCTGGCCAAACAGAGCGCGGGCCGACGGGACGGTAAATACTTTACTGAAAAAGAAAGAACGCGGCGGTCAAATTTTGTTTGTAAATTTTTACAAAGACCGCCGGACCGCACTCTGTTTGGCCAGGCCTTTAGAAAATTAGAAATAAGATTAGAAATAAGAAAATATCGTCCGGTTTTGAGTTTTTTTAGCCTGCTATGTGCTGAAATGTAGGTACCTAATACCTATTAATTATTATGTCGGTAAGATTTTCTTTCACGGTCATTCATTGTGTAATGTCACAAACTACGCCAGTCAACAATTTTGAATTTTTGCAAAACGTAGATTACTGTTTATTTAATTATGTAATAGTAAACATTAGAAAATTAAAAAAAAAATTAACTTTTTCTTAACCGGACAGCTCCCACAACCGGACAAAAAATCGGGGACCATGAGTGTCCGCTTATGGGAGATTTCACTGTATTCACGTATAGATTCTTAATGGGTTGACTGATTTTTTATAATGTTGCATTCAAAAACATTTAAAAACTTTGAAAATATAAAAAAAAGGAATATTTATCAAACTTAAAATTTGTTTTCTTTTTTATTTTTTTCGTTAAAGATAATCAGTATATTATTGAACAAACATAACATCTTTGAAATTTAGCTATATTAATGTTTTTTAATACTTACAAAAGAAATTTCGTGCGATCAAGTCGTGCATATTTTTTTGAAAAGAAATATTCAAACTATGACGCGTCCAGGAGCGGTCACGGTGAGCGGTGAGATAACGCAACGAACAATGTATTTATTTTTTTTTATGTATTTGAAGCAAAAATACAATTAAATATGCAGGTATACACCTTAATTATTTTAAATAAATAAAATTCCAATGAATTGTTAACAACTTCTCGAATATCAACGACCTTGAAATTAGTTTAATTTTGTTTGAATTGTAAATTTAGATAATAAAGTGTATGTACCTACCTAATCAACTACTTCAAACAAAAAAACGTGTTAAACACAGTGATTGATTTAAATATTTCATCAGTACTTACAAGCTATTATATAATAGCCGAACTGCAATCTTAAACAATTTTTCTTATCGCGGTCAAGGTTAATTAAGTTACCAGAACGTTAAATATCTATTGTTAAATATTATTCAAAACTTTTGAACGTTAAAAGAAGGGGTTCGTGGTTTGATTTATTTGAGTTTTATTTGGGTGAAACTGGTGTGTATCTATTTATTTATTAAGTTTTTTTTTTAATTTTTCAACTGTAATTAATTGCGTGTTGTTTCTTGTAAATACCTATGTATTAAATAGGCTTTTTTCTCCGATCAACTATTTGAGCTCTAGAGCTTGATTAAAATCCACCTTTTCTACTTCAAACTCTAATTTATTATCAAAGGAATTTAGTCTTAAATAATAAATTGATCTTGATTTGGAATGGAGAAAGTGGGTTTTCAACTAGCGCTCGACCCCAAATGCCATACGAAGCAGCTGATTGATTGTTTCTGGAGCCAAAACCTATCCAATGAAATCTTGTTATCATCTAGCCTCTAAGCTCCCTGAAAACTCTTCAGAAATTCGTAGACCATTTTTTAATTTTTATATGTCCACTTTCAATAGAAGAATAGAAGCACTTTTGATAGTTGAAGAATGATGAAACTCGGTAGAGGGGTATGGTTTAAAGTGCATTCAATATTTACCTGAATAAATAAAACCTTCAAAATTAAGTGAAATCACACCAAAAACATAGGGACATCTTAAGCCAAATATACAAACTGTGTGAATCAAGTCCACCTCGACGTGTAAAGTAATGCGATTTAAAAATAAACCAAGTACTAAGTTTATAAGGTATTAGCCCGTGGCGTAATGGTATATGATGGGCGTTGGATTGTCATCAATTCAATTCCCAGGCGCTGCTGCCTCTTGCGAGGAAGTGACAAATTCTCCAAGAGTATCTCTTGTCATAGAAAAGTGCCGCTCACCGAAAGGCTATAGCCGTTTGGATTATGCCATAACCTGTAGGTCCCCTCCATTCCTGCAGACATGCACACAGAAAAATGGTTGAGAATTGTAAGTCACTAGGCCCTAACTCTTTATGAGCCGTTGTGCCACGAAATTTATTTATTTTTGTATTTATTTATTTATAAGTTTATAGAGGTTTAATATCAATTATTTTTTCAGTCAGTAATCATTAAATAAGAAATTTCTCATACTCATCTTCCTCTATAGACAGTTTTAAATGCTAGCATTAGTGTTCTTGTTGCACTTAAGTTTCAATATCACTTTTTGTATAGCAGTGGATGGAAATATTGCCTCATCGCCATCATCACATTACGCTCTCTCGAAAATTATGCTACGGAATAATCAGTTTTGGGTTAAAGAATTAAATGAGATCGGTTCCCGACATGGCCTACAGCGGAATGAGAGAATTGGTTCAAAAGAAGAATGGAGCATGAAAAGTCTTAACCTCTTAAATAATCTCAAACTGAAATAACTATCAGGATAGTACAAGAAGAGCATCTGAAAGTAGCATCTAATCTATAGATTTTTGGACTAAGAGGCCAAAACTATTTCACGGCAGAGTTCGAAATTGGTAAGATAATATGGATTTTCAAGGAAAGATATGATCTTATTTACCTAAATGGAAGCAGATTTGCTAGTAATGCATCATCCGCATGCAGCCTCTGCAATACGAGAGAAGATGAAGATATTCAACACTTTTTAGGCAGATGCCCCATACTAAGAGAATTTGGAGCCACTTACTTTGGAAAACATTTTCTGACAGAAAATGAAACCATAAGCATGCTGAACGGTGAAGACATTCGTGATTGGGATAGATTGGTCAGATATATAACTGTTGCTATATCCTATAGAAAACAACTCATACAAGAATTCAATTAAAATATACATACATATGTATGTACATACATACGTGCATTTATGCAAAACTTAATGATTTTAAATCAATTTATTTCTTTTATTATTATGGATAGGCAAACTTATTTTTTATTATTATAAATGCTACTATCGAGTTTATAAAAAAAAAAAAAACAAAAACAATATTTTTTCTACTGTTAATACGCAAACACAATACAAATTATTTAAAACTTTACCAACATTATTTAAAACTACCCGACAGACGACTCTTAAGGTCATTGTCGTAGGTTTGAATTTTTGATCGTAGACCATACGAATATTAGTATTTAGAACAATTTTAATCAAAATCATACGAGTCGTTTTTTAGGTATATTTTCTGTAACGGTTTTTAAACATTTATCTGGAAGGTACCGTTAATTTTGACTATAAGAAAAATGTTTGTTCAAAATATTTTAGATAATGTTAAAAAACCGCTTGGAACCAAGTTTCATAAAAATCATCCAAGTCGTTTTAGAAATAATTGGATTTAAAAAAAAAATTTTAAAACTTTTTTTTTAAAAATCCAAAAAAAATATTTTTGAAAATTTTGGTATACAATACTTTTTATATTTTTCAGAAGATTCTCCATAAAAAAATTATCATAATCAGTCTATTCCTTTTCGAGAAAAACAAAAATAAAAAAAATGGTTCTGTTGGAGGTACCACTTAAAACCATTTTTTGGAAATTTAATTTTTTTAGAAAAATCTGTCTACCCATTTTTTGAAAAAAAAAATAAGATGTTCAAAAAGTGCTAAAAAAATTATATGCCAGGTACCGTTATTTTTGGTACTAAAAATAAAAACAAATAAAATGAAAAAAAAAAAAAACGTGCCACAATCTGTGTAAAAACGAGTTTTCGGGGTTGAACTCCCCCCATTTGGCCGCCATTTTGGAAAAGGGGGCGTAAAAAGGTCTTCGTGATATCTTGAGAACCATGCATCGCACAAACCACATTTGTGTAGCGAATTAAATTCTCTACAATTTATGTTAACACACTTTTTATCGTAAAATTGAAAACAAAAAATTTATAAACAAAAAAAGATGACCGTTCAAAGAAATTTATCTTAAAGAGTTTATAAAATAAATAAAAGAAGAAGATAATGATACTTTTCTTGATAATGGTCCTCTTTTTTTGATTATAACTTTTTACTTTTCAATTTTACGATAAAAAGTATGTTAACATAACTTGTATAGAATTTAATTCTCTACACAAATGTGGTAAAATTTTGTTTGCGCGATGTATGGTTCTCAAGATATCACGAAGACCTTTTTACGCCCCTTTTTCCAAAATGGCGGCTAAGTGGGCGGAGTTTAAACCCCGAAAACTCGTTTTTACACTCACACTGATCCCTCTTACAACTCCATCAAAAAAATTTTGTCCTGTACAAAATGCAAGGTTCGCCCAAAATTTTGTAACATTTCAATGGACTATATTCCTTGCAATGAAAGCCCATACTTCCTTTTGCACATTAAATATATATGTACATATAAAAGCCTCTCATAAAGATACCTAAATAAGTACATACACATATCTAAATATTGGAATATAGCTAAAGTTATGTATCATGAAATCTGAAAATCAAACACTTCCCGACTATATTTACTTTTCGTATTTCGAAGTATTGGTTCTTCTTCTTCTGTAGCCAGGTACACATACCTACACATTTGAATTTGACTTTCTCTTCATAAGGATTTGTTTGAGAAAGTTTCTTATTTTCTATTCAAGGACAGATAAGACTGTTTACATACTCATATAACGAATGTTTATTTTCTTGCATTACATCATCGGAATCGGAGTGTGGTGAAACATGCTGATACATATGAAATATTTTGCCAAATATAATCGTCGCGTCAGTGGTTGGTTAATCAAATGACTTTGTGGCGACGAATTTTCTACAGCAGTATATTGTCATGTGGGAACTTACACTGTACAACACTCGTGCATACATGAACTCAGAAAGAACTTATATTTACGACGTAAAACAAAGTAGGTATCTAATAATTATCATTTCTGTCAGCTTCTTTGTTAGAAGATGACTTAAACCTTAAAGCGTCAAAGGGAAATGAGTTCAATGAATCTTAGGTCTTTAAAACTATGTAATGAAAAATGTATCTTGTTTGTAAGAAGAGTGATTTATTACTCTAAGGACATGCCATTTATTTTGCAGAGGTTTTGAGTGCCAAAAAAGTTTATTAATTCCAGAAAGAGAGCATCATGTCACGATAGAAATTTTTTTGGGTGCGGGACGGTGCTGAGCGTAAAAGTGGTAAAATTTTTCCCTTCGTCCTCGGCAGTGTATAAATTTTATTGATAGGTAGGTATCAAAGGGCACGGTAGTGCTCAGTCAAGTTCTCGGCACTACTACCTTTTTACAGGAACAAACTCAAGCGCTTTTCGACCCCCCTCTAACTTCGGAACCAATAATGTCAGAAACTTCAAACTCGCCATATTTGCTAATCTAGGCGAGCACAGGCACCTCACCAAATTTCAACTCCTTAGCGTTAGTGGTTCCTGAGATATAGGACGTCAAAAATCGCGAAAACCGTAACTGACTGACAGATCATCAAAATTATGGAGCACTTCTAGACACCGTAGAATCTTGTAATTTCGCACATCGGTATGCCTTGTGGTGTATACAAAGGAAAAACTCCAAAATTTTGGATTTTCCATATAGGGGGCGTAGTATCCACCCACTTCCTCAAATTCTTTTCTGATTGTTGCAGAATGATGAAATTTTGTATAGAGGTAGAGCTTGCACTGTGTGTAAGGAAAACAAAAATTAAATTTGAGATTTTTCATTTAGGGGCGTGGCATCCACCCACTTTCTTAGAACTATGTCTGATTGTTATAGGATGATGAAATTTGGTAGAACGATAGGGCTTCCAATGCAAGCAAAGAAAAAAATTTAAAATTTGATATTTGACATTTAGGGGCGTTGTATCAACCCACTTTCTCAGAAGTGTTGTCAATTATATTTAGCACTTCTGATTGTTGTAGAATTATGAATTTCGGTAGAGAGAGTTTTTCCATCTGATTACTCAACATTCAAAATGGTTTGAAAAATTGCCAAGTAAACATACAAAATTTTAGTCAGTTATCATTAAATAAGAAATCTCTCTTATAATTTGGAGTTATTACGATATTAGTCTACTTAAAATATTTGATAATAAACCCTTCATAAACTTAGAACTTGTCGTACTTTTAGATCTCATTACTTTTCCCGGCTGACTTGTTACATAAAGGTTTTTTTGTATATACATGGAGAACTTGGCTCTTTTTTAACATTTATGTTTTTGGTGTGATCTACTGTCGAGTTTTTTTGTTTTTATCTGGAGCCAGATTTAAATTTTCCAAAGGTGCAAAGATACATATGTAGGTTTTCTACCATATGGATGTTTTGAGACACCGTAAAAGAAGAAAACTTCTTCGCAAAATGTTACATATTCTCATCTACACCCTCTATTGAAGCTCAACTAAAGCTATGGAGTGAGGGTCGTTCCTGATAATTTCATCAATTAACTCATAATTATCACATGCGTGTTGTTCAACTGACAGTTCTAATTTCATACCTAGGATTTCTTGACTTCTACTCAATCTTATACTATATTTATCTCTACTAAATAAATAAACAGCAGCAATCAAAATGATGACTATCTAATTAAGATAGTCACGCTACATATTATGAGCTAAGAGCGTCCTTGTTGTGAACGATTTTCAACGTTCTTTAACCAAAGATCTTTCGCACATGTGTATATTTAAAACGCAAATGCTTTTCGACAACATCAATTTAAAGTTTTGCAAAAAGTTAATTAAATTAGAACATGCAAGGCAAGTTTAAGTTCAAGTTTAACGATAGTATGATAAGTTTTTATTTTGTTATTGTTTTTAAGCTGACTTTTGCAAATATGTATTTTTGTTACGACCCACAGTAATTTCAAGAATTAATCACAATGTTGTGTTTCTGTAATGAAATTCTGTAGCTTCATATTTAATACATTGACGTTTAGTTAAGGTTCATTGTATAGGTATTTGTTTAAGAATGTGGATGAATCATCAGAGATACGTCGAATTTTGTCATTTTTGCAGCAATCATTGCAAGAATTATTTAAGAGTTATATATATATTCGTTGATAGCAAATTTCGTGCTATTCTTTCATGAAATTTAATCAGATAATGAAAACAGCTTGAATTTGAATTGGTAATTTTCATAGAAAGGAAAATAACTTTAGTTTTAGTAGGTAGTTTTATTTTTGTTGAATTACGATGTTTCAAGTTTGATTATTCTCTAATTTAAGGGCCTGTTTCACAATGTCTGAATAAAATCCAAACTTCTTCATCATCGTAGTGTCAATTTTGATTGCAATTTTTTTTACACTAAACCAATACACCGTTACATGGTTAACTTTTAAAAATTGTATTTTCAACACCTCACCCCTACAAAATTTTTTGCAACGCCCACTTTTTGGGTTTTGTTTTAAACAAAATTTTGTTTGACTAAAGCTCTGATTAGTTATCCGGCACAAAAATATTGTCACAGGGTCATAAGTTCACAGAAGATAAATTCAACACAAATTAATTTTTTGGGATTGTGGACTTATGATACTGAGCCAATATTTATGTGTCGGATAGCTTATCAGAACTTTAGTCAAGAAAAATTGTCTTAAAACAAAACTAAATAAGTGGGCGTGGCAAAAAAATTTGTAGGGGTGAGATGTTGAAAATGCTTTTTTGTATAAATTTTTAAAAGTTACATAACCGTGTACGTTTAGGTATTGGTTCGGCGTAAAAAGAAAATTGCAATCAAAATTGACACTACGATAGTGAAAAAGTTTGAATAAGTGATTGTGCGTCCGTGTGTGCACTTTAATTTGAGCTAGAGCCTATAAACGAGTGATCAAATTCACTTCAAATTTGGTACGGTGCATTTTCATGTGATTTCTTACAGCGGAAATTCAAATTTTTGTTTTATCTACTCTAAAACGGATACCTGCAAACGCCCAACGATTTCTTTTTTTCCCAAATTTTATCAAAAACGGTTTAAATGATTTCGATTAATACTCAACGTAATTGTAAGGAAGCGTTGTTTTAGGGTTTTGAAAAAAAAATCACATAATGTCTTCATCGATTTTGTTATATTGTTTTGCAATTTACTGCTTTAAAATATTTTAAACAGTATTATGTATGTAAATATACAGGGTGTTCGGTATAAAGGGCACCAAAGAGCTAGAGCGAGTAGGTTGGGTTAAGACAAGAAAAAAATCTTATGGGAGGGGGGTCTATTTCCCCCTGTTTAGGCGGGAGGAGCAATTTTGTAAAAATTCGACTTGAAATATGTAGAAAAAAAAATATTAAAAAACAACGGCAACACTTACAATGTAATGCTATACCTTCTTTTAAAGCCAGAAGCTCGTTCTTTTATTTTTTTTTTAATTTAAATTATTTGAGAGAACAATTTTTGAAAAAATTAATTTTCAAACACAAAATTTTGGAAAAATAATAAAAACAAATTGTGTTCAAATTAATTTTTTTCAAAATTTTACGTTATTAGGTAAAATTTTTGTTTTTAATTTTCAATGCTCTTATTAATTTCCAGTCAAACACTTAAACCGGATGAATAAATGTTTTTTAGTTTTTGAGAAAATTGAAAATAACGATATCTACTTTACTTACTACTTAATTAGTAGAAACAGAATCTTTGGAACAACAAAATAACCGATGGAAGTCAAATTCAAGGAAAACTTACTTTAATTATTTTCAATTTTCTCAAAAACTGGAACACAATTTGACATCTGGTTTTTAGTGTTTGGCTGAGAATTGATAGGAGCGTTAAAACAAAAATATTACTTTACAACATAAAATTAAAAAAAAAAATAGTTTGAACACAATTGTTTTCATTATTTTTTCAAAAACTGTTCTCTCTAGTAACTCGAATTAAAAACAAGATAAAAGAATGAATTTCTGGCTTTAAAAAAATATATAACGCTAGAGCGTGTATAGGTTTTGCCAAGACAGGAAAAAATTGTATGCTAGGAGGGGTCTATCTCCCCCTGTTTTGACAGGAGGGGCAATTTTCTTAAATATAACTTCAAATGAAAAAAAAATTATTAAAAAAAAAAAACCGCAACACTTACAATAATGTGCTTTGTCCTTTTTTTAAAGCCAGCAATCCATTCTCTTATTCTGTTTTTAATTAAAATTAGCCTAGTTCTTTTACTTTAAAACTCTGTGCATTTGTGTGAATTTGAATACAGACTACAGAGTTCTGTCAAAGTTCATATAAAAAAAATAAAATTTTACCACAAGGCACATAAAATCACAGAGTTTCAAAGTAAAGGAACATTAACAGACCTACTGTTTTAGTTCATAGCTACAGAAATAAAAAGTGGATAGTAAAATGGATACAGTGTTTTATTGGAACTTGTGTTGCTGTGCTAGCTATGAATAAAATACATCTAATAATGAATATAATGATATTGATTTTTCGATTCTTGAAATAAATGACGGTGTTCACATGAGCTCACTCCGCCGACTATTTTTTTTTTGACTTCTTAATATTGTTTTCTTTTTAAATCTTAAAATTTTATTATGGTACTAGCCGACCCGTGTTCGCGTTGCTTTGCAAGTTTTAAATATACTTATTAATATGAGTAGGTAAAAGTATATTAAATGCTTCATGAGACTAACCGCAATTTCTACTATATTATTAACAAAAATTTTATATACATACTTCCATATGCTTTCCGTAACCAAATAAAGAATTTTATTTTCTCCAACTGAAACAGTTTCATGATGCCAACTATACATTTCCTTTTATAACTATTTTTTATTTTTTCCCTTGGACGGAAACTCCCTTAGACGGACAACAGTGTTGCGACCGTCACTGTCCGGCTAAGGGAGCTTGCACTGTATTTTATTCCTTACTCCACCCAGTTGAAATCAGTAATGTTTCATTTTCATAATCTTTAGCAGCTTTCAGTAAACCTATTTTTTCATGCTGCTTTCTACTGAATGCCCTGTCCATTTTCCTTTCAAAAAATGTACATTTATGTAACACTTCTGTTTACTGCAGAAGAAGCAAAAAAATTAACACACTGCGCACGGCAGTATGTATGTAGGTATGTATGTAACATTTTAGTTCACTTAAGAAGAAGGAAAAAACAAACACACAATTGAGTGGAATGATAGGAGGAATAAAAATGTAAATAAGTGAATGAGCGAACAATTGAGTGGACAGAGATTCAGAAGCAAATACACAAAAGAAAATGCATAAAACACGGAACGATAATAAAATGGAACAAAGCAGCAACCCAGTCATTGCGATTGAATCGAATTCATAGATGCAAAAATACAAAAAGTTGATAAATTTATAATTTGTAAATAAATTTATTTCTTAGCTTGTAAGTACAGTTAAGAAATGATTTAGGGCTTAAAATTTGCATAAAACTATTGACTTTATACAAAAAATCCCATTTTTGTAAAACATCAAGCAGGTTTAAAAGCATAATTGAATATGTTGGTCAACTTCGACAAAAAAGTGTACGAAATTTTCTTAAAAGTTAATAATCTAATTCAAAATATATATTTAACAAATAAAAAATATCTATTTACATGCTTCAAGGAATAAGGAAAATTACAAAATTTTTTTCAAGTTAATCGGTTTAATACTTTCTGAGAAAAACGCGGACAAACAAAATATTAGTTTCGTCTTTATTATAATAGTAATGATGGTAGAAAAAGGCAGCAAAGTGGCGCAGAATTTTTCATATATTTAGAAATAAGTTGAAAACTAGATAAAATACTTACTAAAATCTCAAAATGGCAGAAAGAATATCCAATAAGCACCATTTACAGCTTCTGTTAAGGTGATTGTATTTTTAGTAAATTAATTTGTAACTACATATGTACATATGTATGTATGTATATTTATTTTTTTATTTTTATATCTTAGAACTTTATTTAAACTTTACTGATTTTGGAAATGGGAATCACTCTTTTGAGCGCTAAATTAAAAATAAAAACCAATTATACCATATAACATGTCAGAAAACGGTCAATTTGTTTCATTGAGTAATTGGAAACTTGATTGAAAACTACCTATACATGTAAGTTAAGTGCTTATACTTAACTAATTAACTTCTTCCGATTTCAGTCACTAATGATGGCAATTATTTCCGTTCATCAAAAACCATTTCCTTTTTTATTGCTTATGAAAAATAATGGTAAATAAAATGCAATATAACAATGACTTAATCCTTATAGCATTTGCAGCCGTGGCCGTGGACAAGAAACCAATATAATATACCATTCGCCTCGTTGGAGCGTTACTATTTCATTTTTGATTTATATGTATAAAAAAAAAATCCCATTAAATAATATTTCCTTCTTGGCAGAGATTGCACATTTTGTTGCAATAATATAGCATCTCAATTTAATCGAGGAGTAAGTTTATTATGGGCTATGGTTTCTTGCAGACTGATGATCCACTTAAGATGAAATAATTTAAAAAAAAAAAAAGTTACATGTAACTCAGCATCAATTGAATTCAATTGAAGGCTTTCATCACTCTGAAAAAGTAAAAGAAAACAAACTAAAAAAAAAAAACATTTGGCTCACAAGTGAAACATTACTATGGTTTAAGAGTCTACACTGAACCAAAAATGTACATTATATCAATGCATTTTTGCATTCTGACAATGTATTTTACATTAAAATTCAGCCGATGAATTGTTTCATTGTTCCGATGCAGGCCTGTTCATTGCTCAATGAAAGAATTCATTGTCCAATGAATTTTCATCATGGCAATGAAAAAACTTCATTGAATATTTTTTGAAAAATTCTATTCAAACAATGCACCAATCATTGAGACAAATAATCACGTACATTGAAACAATGAATTACTTTCATTGATTTAAATGTTTTGTCATCCATACGGAGTTGAGCCAATGAATATGATTCATTGAATCAATGAATTTTCATTGAGTTAATGATTTTTTTTCATTGAATCAATGATTAATTTCTTAAATTCACATTTTTTTTTTGTAGTTTTTCGTAATTTGAATGAACTTTTTCATTGTTTCAACGAATGTTGTTCATTGATTTAAGGAATTAGTTACATTGATTTAATGAAAACATTTCATTGCGCCAGTGTTACTTTTTCTTTGATTCAATGAATTATTTTCATTGTCTGAATTATTTTAATTCATTGACCTAATGTATCTAATCGTTGGGCCAATGAAATTTTTTCATTGGTTCAATGAATTCAGTTCTTTCAGCCAAAAATTAATTACATTGATTTAATGAAATTATTTCATTGGGTCAATGTAACTTTTTCTTTGATTCAATGAATTATTTTCATTGTCTGAATTATTTTAATTCATTGACCTAATGTATCTAATCGTTGGGCCAATGAAATTTTTTCATTGGTTCAATGAATTTAGTTCTTTCAGCCAAAACTTAATTACATTGATTTAATGAAATTGTTTCATTGGGTCAATGTAACTTTTTCTTTGATTCAATGAATTATTTTCATTGTTTCAACGAATTTTGTGCATTGAATTAAGGAATTAATTACATTGATTTAATGAAAGCATTTCATTGGGCCAATTTAACTTTTTCTTTGATTCAATGAATTATTTTCATTGTCTCAATTGTTTTAATTCATTGACCTAATGCATCTAATCGTTGGGTCAATGTCCTCTGTTCATTGATTGAATGAACTATTTTCATCAGGGTTATGTATTTCTTACGTTGAACCAATGAAGTTTTTTCGTTGATTCAATGAATTGTTATCATTGTCTCAATCCTCTCAATTCATTGCCATTAAGTCTATTGTTCATTGATCTAGTGAACTTTTTTCATTGAATGAATGACTTACGTTTCATTTAGTACTTTCGTACTATTCGATGTAGATTCCATAGGCTTTCATCCCAGTCAGCTGAAAAGTCTTTAAACAAAGTAGATGTATTCATCTTGAATACAAAAAAAGATCATCTATTTAGAAGTTTACTCGGAATTGTTTGTTTTATTTTGTTTTGAAATTGAAATTTACATTTTTTTAGAGAAGAGATAATCGGATAAAATTTGATGTTTAGAACAAGGCGATTTTACAGAAATTTGATAAAAATAATTTTGAATAAAGTTCCAAAAGGTTGAGCAGGCGGTTGGGTATTCTAAATTAAAGACATGAAAAATTTCAAAGCAAACATCAACCGCTCTGATAAAATTTTTAAATTTGTATTTTACGCCGTCGAAAAAAACGAAAAATTCGTTTAAATCTGAAATTGTATCCCCGATAGCGATAACAAAAGGCTGTATTGCCCCCGACCTCTTTGCCAGATGGAGTAAATGGTCCTCAACCTCTTGAATACATTTTCCTATGTACACGAATGCTTCCTGTGAGTCTTTAATGGTAAATTTAAGAGTGCTTCTTTTGCCCGTGTTGTCTTTAACAATAGCTCTCTGAGTGGGCACGAAATATCCGTGCATGCTTCTAAAAAGCATGACATTTTTTGACTCTAAAGAAGAAAAGACAAACTTATTAATGTTTCATGTGGTTTTTAATTTACATTTTAAATTTACATTTTTGGCTAAGTAATATTTTTTTTATTTTAGTTTGAATATACAAATATGAAGTGAAAGCTTACCTACACCAAAATCATTCTCTGAACTTAGAGAATTCAACAAATTTTTCGTTTCCTTGTCTTTAACATTGTTTTCCAGTCGCAGGAACTCCAAGATTTGTTGAAAATGTTGGTCAAAGTTGTCCATCAAAGAATAGGTTGTTCCGCACAAAGCTTGGAAGTCCATGTTGATCTAAGAAATTTAAAATAGTAATAATTTTCCTTAAGTCTTTTTCTTAATAAGTCTTTTATATTGAAAATAAGTCTTTTTTATTAAAAATATCTAAAAATATTGAAAATTTCTATGGGAAAAATTTAAAAAATTTTTCGAAGTCCAAAATTATGCAAAAGTTTCTAAGTCTTTTTTCTATGGAAAAAATTTAAAAAAACTTTCTAAGTCCAAAACTATGAAAATTTCTTTTTTTCTAAGTCCAAAACTGCAAAAATTTCTTTTTTCTATGGGAAAAATTAAAAAAACTTTCTAAGTTCAAAACTATGAAAATTTCTTTTTTCTATGGGAAAAATTCAAAAAATTTTTCTAAGTCCAAAATTATGCAAAAATTTCTAAGTCTTTTTTCTATGGGAAAAATTAAAAAAAAACTTTCTAAGTCCAAAACTATGAAAATTTCTTTTTTCTATGGGAAAAATTTAAAAAAAACTTTTTAAGTACAAAACTATGAAAATTTCCTTTTTCTATGGGAGGAATTCAAAAAAAAATTTTCTAAGTCCAAAATTATGCGAAAATTTCTAAGTCTTTTTTCTATGGGAAAAATTTAAAAAAACTTTCTAAGTCCAAAACTATAAAAATTTCTTTTTTCTATGGGAAAAATTCAAAAATATTTTCTAAGTCCAAAACTGCAAAAATTTCTTTTTTCTATGGGAAAAATTAAAAAAACTTTCTAAGTCCAAAACTATGAAAATTTCTTTTTTCTATGGGAAAAATTCAAAAAAAATTTCTAAGTCCAAAACTGGAAAAATTTCTTTTTTCTATGGGAAAAATTTAAAAAAAACTTTTTAAGTACAAAACTATGAAAATTTCCTTTTTCTATGGGAGGAATTCAAAAAAAATTTTCTAAGTCCAAAATTATGCGAAAATTTCTAAGTCTTTTTTCTATGGGAAAAATTTAAAAAAACTTTCTAAGTCCAAAACTATAAAAATTTCTTTTTTCTATGGGAAAAATTCAAAAAAATTTTCTAAGTCCAAAACTGCAAAAATTTCTTTTTTCTATGGGAAAAATTTAAAAAAACTTTCTAAGTACAAAACTATGAAAATTTCTTTTTTCTATGGGAGAAACTCAAAAAAATTTTCTAAGTCCAAAATTATGCGAAAATTTCTAAGTCTTTTTTCTATGGGAAAAATTTAAAAAACTTTCTAAGTCCAAAAATATGAAAATTTCTTTTTTCTATGGGAAAAATTGAAAAAAAATTTCTTAGTCCAAAACTATGAAAATTTCTTTTTTCCATGGGAAAATTTCAAAAAAATTTTCTAAGTCCAAAATTATGCAAACACAATTTCTTTTTCTATGGGAAAAATATTTAAAATTTTTCTAAGTCCAAAATTGCACATTGTACATATGTAAAGAATATTACCATTCTGTGACCGAGTGGTTTCTTATAATGTGCCCATTCCTTTAAAATATCTGATGTGGATTCTGAACTTTGCATTTGGTTGAGTCTATACTTTGTGCATGCCATCCAATAGCTATCAGTTTCCGTAGGTGTTCAATTGTCAAATTTAAGTGATTTAATGCAATCTTCGGCATTCATTTCGGGAACTAAGGTAACGATTTAATTAAAATAACTTTAATTTATACTCTTACATTTACCAAATAATTTTCTTTTCTTGGTTGTAAATGTATCTTTTCCTGATTTTCTTGAACTAGTTGGAGTTAAATTAAAAGATTTATTGATGCCTGATTTAAGATTCATATATTTGATGTAAATTCTTCCCCTCCTAGCATTTCTGTAGTATGCCTAAAACATTTAAAAAGCCATTATATTTAAAAAGTCATTAGGCCGGCCGCACATTGCATGCGTTATCGTACGGAATTGACTCGTGCGAATACGTACAAACACGCACGAACAATACCAACCTTCTAGGTGCTATGAGAGTGCGCATACTAGGTGCGAGTAAGTCGTATATATACGTACGTTTAATTCCGACGTATATTAAAAGCATCTTGTTGGGATTTTCAAAACATTTTCTTACGTTGAAACATTAAAATGTGTGGAAAGAGGACTTCGCGAAAGCGATGAGTCGCATGAACACTGTGTATTTGAGGGAGAAAATGTATTCAGTGTGCGCACTCGATTCGCACGACCAGTATTCAACGTTTACGTACGGTACGAATTCGTACGATGACGCATCCAATGTGCGTGCGGCCTAAAATTTTTTAATATGCTATTAATTAATCAGCCGAATCAAGGTATCCGTTCCGATTCACAAATGGAACTTATCTTCCGATGAAATGTAATATACATCACCGCATGCGTAAAGCGTTCAAGTGAAATTATTTTTGACAGCTACACGGATAATTTTATACGAAATTCATAAAATGTACTGTATAAATATTAATATTAATTTGAAAGATTTGTGTTGTGTATTGCAACCAAAACAGCAAATCCATTTGTCAAATAAACGCATTTTTTTACTTAATCATTTTCATCCGAAACGGATACCTTGAAAGCAATTCAAATTCAGCTTGAGTTGCCTTTTTTATGATAACTTACACATTTTTCTGTTTGAAAACGTTCAATAATTTGGTTTTCAATTTTTTGACTTGCTCAAATGCTTCTTATTTTCTACGAAATAATTAGCAACAATGTTAATTAACGAAATCCGCTGTTCTTCTTCAAATTTTTTGTTGATTTTGTAAAAATCAATAATCAACTGGCCTTTACTCGAGCTGTCTAATATTTTGTTAAGTGAAACATCTTCATCAGTATCGGAGCTAAAAGAAGTGTCGCTGAGTGCTGAATTGCTTGGAGTTGAACATCTTGTAAAATTGTCAAATAAGACGATGTTATTTTTCACGGCAGATTCTGTTGATGATTTAGAAACCGTAAGAGAACATCCTATGGACTCTCGCCACTTTTCTAGACAGTCTTTGAACAGAATTTGAGAACCAAGAGGAAAAGCTTTTACTGCTCTATCGACGTCACATGCTTTTATTATTTTTAAGATGGGAACGAAAAGCTTTTGCTCTATTTAAAAATAAAAATTAATGATTTTTAGAGAGTTGATTAAAAACAAAAGCAATATAATATTTAAAAATGATTCTAAACTTTCCGAGCTTTTATCTTTCTGCCTTTTTTTAGTAAATATGTAATATAATAATAATATGTATAGTAAATGTAATTATTACCAACAAAATAATCTTCTAGTTCACATAACTGCCAGCTTTTAAGGAGTGACTTTAGCTCTGCTTCTTTTTTTTCTTCAGTTTCATCAAAATCTACATCTGTGTATGTAATATTGCGGTCTAGAGGAGTGTCGCTGCTTGGTAGGTTTATAAAAATATATCTTGGGTTGGCGTCAACTGAATAATCTTTTTCTCCCTGATCTTCAATGTTAATGTCTGATAATTCCTCATATGTGATTGGCATATCGATTGGATCCACATTTTGAGAGCTATCAAGTTTATTGTCTTCTTCCGATATAGACTCCATTTATTTTCTTTTAAAACTGGCGTTGGTTTGTTTTCAACTAGGTAAATATTAAATAAAGGGCATGACTGGGTCTAACGAAATTGCTTTTATGACCATAAATTATAAAAAAACCAAAAGGAAAAACGTAGAAATTTTGTTTTATCACTCAAAAATCACTATTCAAAAAGTATGTCATCTGATTTTATTTACTGTTTTGTGTACTAGGAAAAAAGTAATTTCAAAAACGCGAGACCAGTTTTTTTTTATATTTTTCAAAAATACATATATTTTGAAATGTTTTTCTTTATATTATTTAAAAATAATCCATAAGTCTTCTCCAGAAATAAAAATCAATCAATTTATTTTCAAAAGAAAGAAATGATGTTTTAAAAAATTACAAAAAAAAAACTTTTTTCGAAAATTTTGAAACACAATCTATTAACCATGAAGCCATCTCACATTGAAAATTTAATCTCACATTAAAAATATAATCTGTTGAACGGTTTGCGAAAAAAAAATTCGATTAGTAAAAAAAACTGTTTTTTAAGTTTTAATACAATAATAGGAGCCGTTTTCAAGAAAAATAGGATTATCGTTAATGTTTATAATATGGTAGGTGCCTATAATCGCAAGTAAATAAAATTGTTAAGAATGGCAACACTGGCCATTCATGTTTTGAGAATTGGTATACAAAACTTATGTATTTGAAAATTGTTATACAGATAAAAATGTAGCTATAAGAAGGAACGTCAGTCTTGTTCGGTCTTTCATGTCATGTTTGGAAACATTTAAAACCGGAGATAATAAATGTGGGTTTTTTATACATAATTTTTCCCACAATAAAATTCGTTCAGTGTTTTTATTTATAATGGATTCGAACATTATGGTCCTTCGAGCCGCGGATTATAAAAAAAAATTCGGAGTGTTACAAGTGAAATTTTGTAATAATAGTTCGGACCAGGAGGTGGCGCAGGAGTGCAAAAGGGTTGGGTGTAAAGATGGACTGCACATAAGGATATGTACAGCCCATCCACGGAGTCTAGTGCCCACAGCCTAATATTATATCTTATAAATTGGTACAGAAGTACGGACTTAAAATGCTGACCACAAGTAGAAGGGCAGTTGGTATCAACGGGGTACAATTGATATCTCAAGGTTGGTCAACTGGTAGTTCTCAAAAGAGTGAAAACTTTCCACCAGCCAATTGGGCGATGGGTAGAATATGCGAGCTTCTCCCAACAACAATTGTTTTTATATGCTTGCCAAATAGTATTCCTTTACTCTAATCATTGTTTTACCTCTTGAGGTTTTGACTTTAGTTAAAGGAGGTCCAACTAGATCTTTAATATGTACGATTGAAAACTCTCCCAATTGTTCTGGTTCTATATCATAAGCTAAAAAATGGGGATTGTATTGAATCATGTTTAATTTTTGACAAAAAAGTGAAATACATGGAAATTCCATTTCAAAAATATTTAAGATAACATAAAGTACAATATCACCCCCTTTATAAAGTGATACATAAAATCCAGGTTTAAACACATATCCATTGTATTTAATTTTTGAAAATGATTTAATTGCTTCATCTGGAACCTTTAAAATGCTCGATATAATGCTTTCATAGGAACTTTTCGCACGATTAGATTCATTAAATGAATAACAGTCAGTATTAATGAAAGGTTCTACTATACAATATGCGAACTGAAGCTGATATTTCTTGGCTAAACTCAGGCAAATATTTTTACGTGATGTTGTAGCATGAGAGTATACTTTAAATTGTCTATGTTTTGCTTCATATTTGAAACACCAGAACGTTTTAAGAGGACCTGATTTTTGAAGAACCGTTGGGTAATGAATGAGATTATGATGTTTAGGTTTTAGTGTGTCATTGAAAAGGCGAACATAATCTGTGTTATGAGTTGTTATTTTATGACTTAAAATATCTATAAAAGTTGTATTAATTTCATAACAAAGTATCATATCAATTATTTCGAAAAAGTTTACAAGAAACTTCCAAACCTCATCGTCATGATGTACTAAATCACCAATCATGAGTGGAAAGTAATAAACAAATGTCATCATTTCTAGGGCCGACATTTTCAAATGTTTTTTAGATATATGTAACGTGGTTATATCACCCGAAATGTTATCAATTTCTATTGGACCGTAATTAAAGTTACGTTTTCTAGAATTTAATGTTTCCAAATTAAAATAGTTGGCTGTTTCCATAAAATAATTTATAGCATGACAAATATCATAGTGGCAGACGCCTTCGAACACATCGTGCATCACATCAACACTATAATTTTGTGTGACGTGAAATGATGGTATTTGGTTAAGAAGAGAAATTTGTCGGATTCCACTTTCAGAAGAACAATTTTCTGCAACATCTTGTGCATAATTTGTTTCATTTCTCATAAGTGTTGCATTTTCGGAACTGGCTGTATGAGTTTGTAACTTACTCATTTTACAGAACCTGCAAAAGCTCGTACTTACAAAAGATCTATTAAAATTAAGAAATGAATTCATTCCCAAATTATCTCCTAAAAGTAATCCTAGAATAAAATGTACTTTTACCACGCCATTTTCCGTTGTTATGTCAATTCCATTTACTTCAAGATCTATTAAGTCATCGATTAACGTTTTCCAGCACTTCTCATTTCCAAATGATTTTATATCTTTAGACTTAATTACTGCTCCTAAAAAAATGTTTTCAAGCTTTGACTCTTTTTCTGGTAAGCAGGGAAACGAGTAATAGATATTGCTAACTGAATGTTGACCACTATGCGAACCTAAAGGGTTATTGACCTCAAATTCATCATTATATAAAAAGTATGGAATAAGTTGTTTTCCTGGGTACATTTTACATTTATTTTTCCAAACCTCAGCTTGAATAAAATTGTTAATGCTATTCGTATTCAACGAATGACTCTCTATATTTTTGAGAACATTAGCTAACATACCTTTCTTTTCAAATACCTTCTTAAACTGAAAACGTAATGGCATAATTATACCTTTAACTTTGTGTTCGTCATATTCAAGGCTACCATTACGAAATACTTTTTCAATAGACTGGTCTATTACGAACTCTTTAGGATCTTCTATTAATTGTTCTTCTTTTAGCCATTGAAAGAAGCGATAATCAGTGTTTGAAAGTTTGAATGGATTTTTGCATTCATATATCAAATCTTCTAATTCGTTGTGTATTTTAGGATTTACGTCATTGATTTTGTTGCTAGAAAAACATTTGATAATTTTTAAAAGTGGATCTATGACGTACTGCTGTACATTTTTTTGTACATCATAAACATCTTTTCGATTAAAATTGTGGTTGCTGTGCAACTTTAATGCTAATATTGAAGCAGATTTAAAAAATTCATCAAGATAACTTTTCATACTGTATTCTATCATAGGTGTTTGATTTTCTACCGACAATAATAATTTCTTTGCTACATTATCTTCAAAGTTATTTTCAACGTGAGAGGGTTCAACTTGTAAATAAGATTGACTAAATGTCTTATTTTTCTGCTTATGTTTTCTGATGAAATGCCTTTTAAAGCTTCCTAAGTCCTGAAAAGCTTGATAGCAAGATTGTTCGACGCATCTTGTTAAGCTATTAGTTTTTAGATCATGAGTCTTTTTAAAATGATTTATGAGTATATTAATTGAATCAAATTTCTTTTTACATATGAAACAGATCATTTTTTAATTTTCTTTAAATAATAATTTCAACAGTATCAACGGAACGTTCTGAATAGTGACCTAAGTTTGAAACTAGTTAAAATAAGAACCTAAAAATTAAGAGATATTTTTATTTTATAATTTACTTCTTTGAAACAATTTCGAATTATAACAGAAATACCCTCCACAAAAAAGAAAAATAACAATTTGGTAGATACCAAAACCTGTAACAGAGGGTTATGAAATATATTTTTGATAAAAAAAATGTTGTTAATGTTTTTAAACTTACGTTTTAATCATAAAAGTTGAAATCCAACGCATATGCCTTCCAATTCCAATGCAAATCAATGTACTCAACAGCTTGCGGCAGTCTAGTATGGTAGTTTTGATGAAAACTGTTCTGTTAAAAATCATAAAAACCAAATGAATGTTATATCAAAAGACGATTTTTTTTTTATATTTCGGTTATTTGAAAAAAGAGTTTTGTAACCACGAAGAGGACCTAATTCAAGACTAAGAATCCTTTAAATGAATGCGAAGAAGCAAGTAGTTTCGAAATTACAGCTTGGTTTATCTATGAAAATCATAAAATCCATATGAATGTTATATCAAAACACCTATGGATTGAAATTTTTTTAAAATTTTGTTAATTTGAAAAAAGAGTTTTTAAACCACGAAGAGGGCCTAATTCAAGACTAGGAACCCTTTGAATGAATGCAAAGAAGCAAGTAGTTTCGAAACTACAGCTTGGTTTATCTATGAAAATCATAAAATCCATATGAATGTTGTTATATCAAAAGACCTATGGATTGAAATTTTTTTTAAATTTTGTTAATTTGAAAAAAGGGTTTTTAAACCACGAAGAGGACCTAATTCAAGACTAGGAACCCTTTAAATGAATGCAAAGAAGCAAGTAGTTTCGAAACTACAGCTTGGTTTATCTATGAAAATCATAAAATCCATATGAATGTTATATCAAAAGACCTAAGGATTGAAATTTTTTTTAAATTTTGTTAATTTGAAAAAAGAGTTTTTAAACCACGAAGAGGACCTAATTCAAGACTAGGAACCCTTTAAATGAATGCAAAGAAGCAAGTAGTTTCGAAACTACAGCTTGGTTTATCTATGAAAATCATAAAATCCATATGAATGTTGTTATATCAAAAGACCTATGGATTGAAATTTTTTTTAAATTTTGTTAATTTGAAAAAAGAGTTTTTAAACCACGAAGAGGACCTAATTCAAGACTAGGAACCCTTTAAATGAATGCAAAGAAGCAAGTAGTTTCGAAACTACAGCTTGGTTTATCTATGAAAATCATAAAATCCATATGAATGTTGTTATATCAAAAGACCTATGGATTGAAATTTTTTTTAAATTTTGTTAATTTGAAAAAAGAGTTTTTAAACCACTAAGAGGACCTAATTCAAGACTAGGAACCCTTTAAATGAATGCAAAGAAGCAAGTAGTTTCGAAACTACAGCTTGGTTTATCTATGAAAATCATAAAATCCATATGAATGTTATATCAAAAGACCTATGGATTGAAATTTTTTTTAAATTTTGTTAATTTGAGAAAAGAGTTTTTAAACCACGAAGAGGACCTAATTCAAGACTAGGAACCCTTTAAATGAATGCGAAGAAGCAAGTAGTTTCGAAACTTCAGCTTGGTTTATATATATAAATCATAAAATCCATACGAATTATAAAAATGTTAGTCAAAAGATACAGCATGGTTGGTTGGAAATTCATATGAATTTTATATAAAAAGACGCTGTGGTTGGATTTTTTTATATTTTGCGAATTAGAAAAAAGTTTGGATTTATATTTTTAGGTACGCCATACCTCTAATATGTATATATGTTATATATATATTTTTATAAAAAATAATAAAAATAACTAAACAATTACCTTTTATTAATTGATGAAGCGCAGATAACACTTTCTTTTAAAATTGTAATTTTAATTTTCAATTGCGTAGGTTTAAGGCTTAAAAAATATCACGAGTTCTTTTACTTATTAGATCACAAACTTGAACCTAATTCAAGACTAGAACCCTTTAAATGAATGCAAAGAAGCAAGTAGTTTCGAAACTACAGCTTGGTTTATCTATGAAAATCATAAAATCCATATGAATGTTGTTATATCAAAAGACCTATAGATTGAAATTTTTTTTAAATTTTGTTAATTTGAAAAAAGAGTTTTAAACCACGAAGAGGACCTAATTCAAGACTAGGAACCCTTTAAATGAATGCAAGGAAGCAAGTAGTTTCGAAACTACAGCTTGGTTTATCTATGAAAATCATAAAATCCATATGAATGTTATATCAAAAGACCTATGGATTGAAATTTTTTTTTAAATTTTGTTAATTTGAAAAATGGGTTTTTAAACCACGAAGAGGACCTAATTCAAGACTAGGAACTTTTTAAATGAATGCAAAGAAGCAAGTAGTTTCGAAACTACAGCTTGGTTTATCTATGAAAATCATAAAATCCATATGAATGTTATATCAAAAGACCTAAGGATTGAAATTTTTTTTAAATTTTGTTAATTTGAAAAAAGAGTTTTTAAACCACGAAAAGGACCTAATTCAAGACTAGGAACCCTTTAAATGAATGCAAAGAAGCAAGTAGTTTCGAAACTACAGCTTGGTTTATCTATGAAAATCATAAAATCCATATGAATGTTATATCAAAAGACCTATGGATTGAAATTTTTTTTAAATTTTGTTAATTTGAGAAAAGAGTTTCTAAACCACGAAGAGGACCTAATTCAAGACTAGGAACCCTTTAAATGAATGCAAAGAAGCAAGTAGTTTCGAAACTACAGCTTGGTTTATCTATGAAAATCATAAAATCCATATGAATGTTATATCAAAAGACCTATGGATTGAAATTTTTTTTAAATTTTGTTAATTTGAGAAAAGAGTTTTTAAACCACGAAGAGGACCTAATTCAAGACTAGGAACCCTTTAAATGAATGCAAAGAAGCAAGTAGTTTCGAAACTACAGCTTGGTTTATCTATGAAAATCATAAAATCCATATGAATGTTATATCAAAAGACCTATGGATTGAAATTTTTTTTAAATTTTGTTAATTTGAGAAAAGAGTTTTTAAACCACGAAGAGGACCTAATTCAAGACTAGGAACCCTTTAAATGAATGCAAAGAAGCAAGTAGTTTCGAAACTACAGCTTGGTTTATCTATGAAAATCATAAAATCCATATGAATGTTATATCAAAAGACCTATGGATTGAAATTTTTTTTAAATTTTGTTAATTTGAGAAAAGAGTTTTTAAACCACGAAGAGGACCTAATTCAAGACTAGGAACCCTTTAAATGAATGCGAAGAAGCAAGTAGTTTCGAAACTTCAGCTTGGTTTATAATATATAAATCATAAAATCCATACGAATTATAAAAATGTTAGTCAAAAGATACAGCATGGTTGGTTGGAAATTCATATGAATTTTATATAAAAAGACGCTGTGGTTGGATTTTTTTATATTTTGCGAATTAGAAAAAAGTTTGGATTTATATTTTTAGGTACGCCATACCTCTAATATGTATATATGTTATATATATATTTTTATAAAAAATAATAAAAATAACTAAACAATTACCTTTTATTAATTGATGAAGCGCAGATAACACTTTCTTTTAAAATTGTAATTTTAATTTTCAATTGCGTAGGTTTAAGGCTTAAAAAATATCACGAGTTCTTTTACTTATTAGATCACAAACTTGAACCTAATTCAAGACTAGAACCCTTTAAATGAATGCAAAGAAGCAAGTAGTTTCGAAACTACAGCTTGGTTTATCTATGAAAATCATAAAATCCATATGAATGTTGTTATATCAAAAGACCTATGGATTGAAATTTTTTTTAAATTTTGTTAATTTGAAAAAAGAGTTTTAAACCACGAAGAGGACCTAATTCAAGACTAGGAACCCTTTAAATGAATGCAAGGAAGCAGTAGTTTCGAAACTACAGCTTGGTTTATCTATGAAAATCATAAAATCCATATGAATGTTGTTATATCAAAAGACCTATGGATTGAAATTTTTTTAAAATTTTGTTAATTTGAAAAAAGGGTTTTTAAACCACGAAGAGGACCTAATTCAAGACTAGGAACCCTTTAAATGAATGCAAAGAAGCAAGTAGTTTCGAAACTACAGCTTGGTTTATCTATGAAAATCATAAAATCCATATGAATGTTATATCAAAAGACCTATGGATTGAAATTTTTTTTAAATTTTGTTAATTTGAAAAAAGGGTTTTTAAACCACGAAGAGGACCTAATTCAAGACTAGGAACCCTTTGAATGAATGCAAAGAAGCAAGTAGTTTCGAAACTACAGCTTGGTTTATCTATGAAAATCATAAAATCCATATGAATGTTGTTATATCAAAAGACCTATGGATTGAAATTTTTTTTAAATTTTGTTAATTTGAAAAAAGGGTTTTTAAACTACGAAGAGGACCTAATTCAAGACTAGGAACCCTTTAAATGAATGCAAAGAAGCAAGTAGTTTCGAAACTACAGCTTGGTTTATCTATGAAAATCATAAAATTCATATGAATGTTATATCAAAAGACCTATGGATTGAAATTTTTTTTAAATTTTGTTAATTTGAAAAAAGAGTTTTTAAACCACGAAGAGGACCTAATTCAAGACTAGGAACCCTTTAAATGAATGCGAACAAGCAAGTAGTTTCGAAACTACAGCTTGGTTTATCTATGAAAATCATAAAATCCATATGAATGTTATATCAAAAGACCTAAGGATTGAAATTTTTTTTAAATTTTGTTAATTTGAAAAAAGAGTTTTTAAACCACGAAGAGGACCTAATTCAAGACTAGGAACCCTTTAAATGAATGCGAAGAAGCAAGTAGTTTCGAAACTACAGCTTGGTTTATCTATGAAAATCATAAAATCCATATGAATGTTATATCAAAAGACCTAAGGATTGAAATTTTTTTTAAATTTTGTTAATTTGAAAAAAGAGTTTTTAAACCACGAAGAGGACCTAATTCAAGACTAGGAACCCTTTAAATGAATGCGAAGAAGCAAGTAGTTTCGAAACTACAGCTTGGTTTATCTATGAAAATCATAAAATCCATATGAATGTTGTTAAATCAAAAGACCTATGGATTGAAATTTTTTTTAAATTTTGTTAATTTGAAAAAAGAGTTTTTAAACCACGAAGAGGACCTAATTCAAGACTAGGAACCCTTTAAATGAATGCAAAGAAGCAAGTAGTTTCGAAACTACAGCTTGGTTTATCTATGAAAATCATAAAATCCATATGAATGTTGTTATATCAAAAGACCTATGGATTGAAATTTTTTTTAAATTTTGTTAATTTGAAAAAAGAGTTTTTAAACCACGAAGAGGACCTAATTCAAGACTAGGAACCCTTTAAATGAATGCAAAGAAGCAAGTAGTTTCGAAACTACAGCTTGGTTTATCTATGAAAATCATAAAATCCATATGAATGTTGTTATATCAAAAGACCTATGGATTGAAATTTTTTTTAAATTTTGTTAATTTGAAAAAAGGGTTTTTAAACTACGAAGAGGACCTAATTCAAGACTAGGAACCCTTTAAATGAATGCAAAGAAGCAAGTAGTTTCGAAACTACAGCTTGGTTTATCTATGAAAATCATAAAATCCATATGAATGTTGTTATATCAAAAGACCTATGGATTTAAATTTTTTTTAAATTTTGTTAATTTGAAAAAAGGGTTTTTAAACTACGAAGAGGACCTAATTCAAGACTAGGAACCCTTTAAATGAATGCAAAGAAGCAAGTAGTTTCGAAACTACAGCTTGGTTTATCTATGAAAATCATAAAATTCATATGAATGTTATATCAAAAGACCTATGGATTGAAATTTTTTTTAAATTTTGTTAATTTGAAAAAAGAGTTTTTAAACCACGAAGAGGACCTAATTCGACTAGGAACCCTTTAAATGAATGCGAAGAAGCAAGTAGTTTCGAAACTACAGCTTGGTTTATCTATGAAAATCATAAAATCCATATGAATGTTATATCAAAAGACCTAAGGATTGAAATTTTTTTTAAATTTTGTTAATTTGAAAAAAGAGTTTTTAAACCACGAAGAGGACCTAATTCAAGACTAGGAACCCTTTAAATGAATGCGAAGAAGCAAGTAGTTTCGAAACTACAGCTTGGTTTATCTATGAAAATCATAAAATCCATATGAATGTTATATCAAAAGACCTATGGATTGAAATTTTTTTTAAATTTTGTTAATTTGAAAAAAGAGTTTTTAAACCACGAAGAGGACCTAATTCAAGACTAGGAACCCTTTAAATGAATGCGAAGAAGCAAGTAGTTTCGAAACTACAGCTTGGTTTATCTATGAAAATCATAAAATCCATATGAATGTTATATCAAAAGACCTATGGATTGAAATTTTTTTTAAATTTTGTTAATTTGAGAAAAGAGTTTTTAAACCACGAAGAGGAACTAATTCAAGACTAGGAACCCTTTAAATGAATGCGAAGAAGCAAGTAGTTTCGAAACTACAGCTTGGTTTATCTATGAAAATCATAAAATCCATATGAATGTTATATCAAAAGACCTATGGATTGAAATTTTTTTTAAATTTTGTTAATTTGAAAAAAGAGTTTTTAAACCACGAAGAGGACCTAATTCAAGACTAGGAACCCTTTAAATGAATGCGAAGAAGCAAGTAGTTTCGAAACTACAGCTTGGTTTATATATATAAATCATAAAATCCATACGAATTATAAAAATGTTAGTCAAAAGATACAGCATGGTTGGTTGGAAATTCATATGAATTTTATATAAAAAGACGCTATGGTTGGATTTTTTTATATTTTGCGAATTAGAAAAAAGTTTGGATTTATATTTTTAGGTACGCCATACCTCTAATATGTATATATGTTATATATATATTTTTATAAAAAATAATAAAAATAACTAAACAATTACCTTTTATTAATTGGTGAAGAACGCACAAACGCAGATAACACTTTCTTTTAAAATTGTAATTTTAATTTTCAATTGCGTAGGTTTAAGGTTTAAAAAATTTCACGAGTTCTTTTACTTATTAGATCACAAACTTGAACCTAATTCAAGACTAGAACCCTTTAAATGAATGCAAAGAAGCATGTAGTTTCGAAACTACAGCTTAGTTTATCTATGAAAATCATAAAATCCATATGAATGTTGTTATATCAAAAGACCTATGGATTGAAATTTTTTTTAAATTTTGTTAATTTGAAAAAAGAGTTTTTAAACCACGAAGAGTACCTAATTCAAGACTAGGAACCCTTTAAATGAATGCAAAGAAGCAAGTAGTTTCGAAACTACAGCTTGGTTTATCTATGAAAATCATAAAGTCCATATGAGTTTTATTAAAAGAATTATTTTTTTAAATTTTGTTAATTTGAAATAAGAGTTTTTTAACCATGAAGAGGACCTAATTCAAGACTAAGAACCATTTAAATAATTTCAACGGTTTTAACGCAACGTTCCAAATAGTGACCTAGTTTTGAAACTAATTCAAATAAGAACCTAGAAATTATGAGATATTTTTACTTTATAATTTACTTCTTTGAAACAATTTCGAAAGAAATTTATTTTTACATAAATACCCTAAAAAAAAGAAAAATAGCAATTTGGTAGACTTGGTAAATAAAACCTGTAAGGGGGTTATGAAACATATTTCTGATAAAAAAAAAATGTTTTTAAAGTGTATAAACTTACGTTTCGTATTTATAAAAATCAGAAAGGTTGAAATCCAACGAACATGTCTTCCAATTCCAATGTAAACTAATGTATTTAACAGCTGGCTGCAGTCTAGTTTGGTAGTTTTGATGAAAACTGATAAAAAGTTCGCTATTCTATAAAAATTATAAAATTCAAATGAATGTTATATCAAAAGACGATTTTTGTTTAATATTTTGTTAATCTGGAAAAAGAGTTTTTAAACCGAGAAGAGGACCCAATTCAAGACTAAAAACCCTTTAAATGAATGCGTTGAAGCAAGTAGTTTCGAAACTGCAGCTTGGTTTATATATGAAAATCCTAAAATCCATATGAATGTTATATCAAAAGACCTAAGGATTGAAATTTTTTTTAAATTTTGTTAATTTGAAAAAATAGTTTTTAAACCACGAAGAGGACCTAATTCAAGACTAGGAACCCTTTAAATGAATGCAAAGAAGCAAGTAGTTTCGAAACTACAGCTTGGTTTATCTATGAAAATCATAAAATCCATATGAATGTTGTTATATCAAAAGACCTATGGATTGAAATTTTTTTTAAATTTTGTTAATTTGAAAAAAGGGTTTTTAAACTACGAAGAGGACCTAATTCAAGACTAGGAACCCTTTAAATGAATGCAAAGAAGCAAGTAGTTTCGAAACTACAGCTTGGTTTATCTATGAAAATCATAAAATTCATATGAATGTTATATCAAAAGACCTATGGATTGAAATTTTTTTTAAATTTTGTTAATTTGAAAAAAGAGTTTTTAAACCACGAAGAGGACCTAATTCGACTAGGAACCCTTTAAATGAATGCGAAGAAGCAAGTAGTTTCGAAACTACAGCTTGGTTTATCTATGAAAATCATAAAATCCATATGAATGTTATATCAAAAGACCTATGGATTGAAATTTTTTTTAAATTTTGTTAATTTGAGAAAAGAGTTTTTAAACCACGAAGAGGAAATAATTCAAGACTAGGAACCCTTTAAATGAATGCGAAGAAGCAAGTAGTTTCGAAACTACAGCTTGGTTTATCTATGAAAATCATAAAATCCATATGAATGTTATATCAAAAGACCTATGGATTGAAATTTTTTTTAAATTTTGTTAATTTGAAAAAAGAGTTTTTAAACCACGAAGAGGACCTAATTCAAGACTAGGAACCCTTTAAATGAATGCGAAGAAGCAAGTAGTTTCGAAACTACAGCTTGGTTTATATATATAAATCATAAAATCCATACGAATTATAAAAATGTTAGTCAAAAGATACAGCATGGTTGGTTGGAAATTCATATGAATTTTATATAAAAAAACGCTATGGTTGGATTTTTTTATAATTTGCGCATTAGAAAAAAGTTTGGATTTATATTTTTAGGTACGCCATACCTCTAATATGTATATATGTTATATATATATTTTTATAAAAAATAATAAAAATAACTAAACTCTTACCTTTTATTAATTGATGAAGAACGCACAAACGCAGATAACTTTCTTTTAAAATTGTAATTTTAATTTTCAATTGCGTAGGTTTAAGGCTTAAAAAATTTCACGAGTTCTTTTACTTATTAGATCACAAACTTGAATGAAATATGAATCGTTAACAGGAAACCACGAGGCGCGAAAATGTTTCATTTCAATGCCGAGGAACATTCTGAGATTGTGAGACACAAAGTAAGGCCATGTTTAAACTAGTTCTGATATTCTTTAAAGGTCGGTATAGAGTTCAAATGAAATTAACATTTCACTAGATTGTAATTTGTACGAAAAGATTGTAGAAAAGAACACCATTTTCAGTGGATTTTTGAAGAACTAGAGCGAGAGAGAATATTTGATGAGCACGAACAATAAAAACAACACCTTTATTGAAAATAAAAACCTAATTAATTAAATTTGCAAAAAAAAACACTTATGGCCATATTGTTAACATTTTTCAAAGCTAGTTTTACTGAAAAACTAGTTCTATAGGGGTTTTGAGTTTTAAATTTGTCATAATTTTTTATTACTTTGACATCTAAATCAAAATATTCATACATATTTTGACATCTAAATCAAGTCAAAATAAACATAAAACTCGAAACCCCTATAGAACTAGTTTTTCCGTAAAACTAGCTTTGAAAAAAGTCAATAATATGGCCGTTAAGTAACGAAAACCAATGATTTATTTTTAGAAAATTATCGTCACGAACTGAAAGTTTTCATATTTTTACACCGAAATATTGAAAACTTTTATTGAAAATAAATATTTTCAAAACACGATCGCGGAACAAATCGACCAAGTAGAAATTCACTTTACACAAACTGAACCGAACAGATAACAAACTTGCAGAGAAAAAGAAACAAGTGATGTTGATTGTTGAATGATGATAAATGTCTGTGTAATGTGAATGTGAAACTTCTATAAAACACATAGCGAATTCGGGAGAGATGAAATGTGTAAATTATTGTTGGTTTTCTTTGGGTGTACGTCTGTGGGTGGTTGTTTATAGTTTGGTTTTGGTTGACATTAAGTTTTTTAGCAGAGTGTGTTAAAAATGTAATGGAACGACATGGTTGAAGATATGTTACGGCATAAATAAAATACGGGTTAGTATTGAATAAAAGCAGTTGTAAAAACGTCACGCGTCGTGGTTCAAAAAAAGAACCCGTAAGTGCCTGTTTACATTGTATTTTTGACGAACGGCGCATCCAGTGAGATGGGTTGATTTTCTGTGAGTAAGAAAGAGAAAGCTAGATTCCACCCAGATTCCACCCAAATTAGGTACGCCGATGCGCCAGTTTCAATAAATGTTTTCATATTCAGCATGAAGATTTTTTTTGTGTGAGTGAGAGATACACGGATTTTAAGGGTGTGAGATAGGGATGGGTAGATAGAAATGAAAGGATTTTTTCTTTATAATGTAAACACGAGGAACATTTTGATGAGCGAAAACATGCTTCATCAAAAATACAATGTAAACAGGCACTAAGGAATTTAAACTCGCCGATTTTGGCGAATCAACAGAGATTTAAAGATATTTCAGACATGTAATATGGTTATGATCACATTCTTGAACCTTGAGTCACCCATTGAACGAAAAGTTAGTCATCATTATGATAAAATGGCAAACACGATTTTTTTAGTACAATTTACGCGGTATAGAAAAACCAAAAGGCATATATAAATTACAAACCGCAAATAAGTTAAATTAACAAAAGAAAATTAAGAGGGAGTGAGAAGTGACCGAGAGAAAATATTTGTAAAAAAAACACAATGGAGTGGTTGTTCATAGTCCACGGATGAACTTCAGCGGAGAATAATCAGCTCCAAAAAAGACAAAAAAAAAACAAACAAACATGAAACAATGCAACACAATTATTGTGCATGTGTTTGGTTTCGATTGGTAAAAGTGGGAGCGAGATAGAATACCTACAAACTCTTAGTGGAGTTGGTAGCTTGCACAGTCGCATTGGTATAAAAATAGTCGTGTTTAACAAAAACAAAAATACAATTGGTTGTGTATTATAGGTTCGGTAAGGGTATTATTATAGGTTTTAATAGGCGTGAATTCACGACAAATGTAATTTCATACAAGGAAGGTACATACTTTGTAGGTTTTTAACTTCAGTTTTAGTTTCTATCAATTAGAAGACAATGTAACTGGCACTCGAATTTCGAGGGCTGGACGTATTAGTTTCCTTAATATTTTGCTCAGCAAGCTTAATTTTCTGGAAAAAACTTAAAAAGTAAAATCAGAGCTAATGTAATCTTAGCATTTTATAATCAGTGAGATTGGAACAAAGCCGCATTCTATTCTTATGCAACCAATGTAAATGATTGCATTACGACAATGCAGACATACATTGTCTCAATGCAAAATTAGGCGCGTGCTTTTAGGTTGGTAGTGGGAATGGAACGAAACGGCGTCCTATAACATCAATGTAAATTATTACGTCATGCCAATGATGCTTTGCGTTGTCTCAATGCAAATTGACATTGCGTCAATGCATAGATAACTTGTATGCTATATTTCAAAATGGCGCCGATCAAGAATATTCATTGAATAGAAACGTTTTGAGATTATGAAGTATGCAATATAAAGCTATGTTTACACTGGTTCAGCAACTCTGAATTATTCTTTTATGCGTTTTCCAATTTTTCTGTCCGTGATATTGTTAATAATTAGCGAAAAAATTTTAAATATATTCTCACATACAATTGTTTGTTTTGCATGATGTTTTTTCGCCACTTTTTATAGGAAAAGCCGACGGTAGCTGTATATAGGAAAGGCATAAGAAAACACGAAAAACTTTGTAAATATTTTTGAGTGTGTGAAACGTCGTGGTTCAAAAAGTAATCCGTAGTTTAGAAATTTTAACTCTCCGATTTTGGCGAATCAACAGAGATTGAAAGATGTTTTAGACATGTAATATGGTTATGATCACATTCTTGAACCTTGAACCACCCATTGAACGAAAAATTTCGCTGTAGCTCCATTGGCAATATTTTAGGCGATGGCAATTTTAATATCAATGGCAATTTATTGCTCGGGTGGGGTATTTCATGGCCAGGCAATTCCAATTGTCAAAAACTTTACGTATAGAAATGGTGACAGCAACAGCTTACATTTACGGTTTTTGATAATATAAATTTTTTATTCACTAATTTGTGGTCACTCCTATTCATATTTTCATTTTTTGTTTCAAAATGAAGGAGAAATTATTCAAAACGTGGAGAAACCATTTGGTAAAAGACGAAATGTCAAAATTTATTGCCTGGTTGATGGACATCAATAATTGACTTTAATCTTTCAGGCAATATTGCCATTGCCAAAGCGTCTCCATTGTCAATATTCAAGGCAATGGCAATAAGGAAAGCAATTTATTGCCTCGAAGATTGCTAATGGAGACGCTGGAACGCTGTAGCTCCATTGGCAATATTTGAGGCGATGGCAATTTTAATATCAATGGCAATTTATTGCTCGGGTGGGGTATTTCATGGCCAGGCAATTCCAATTGTCAAAAACTTTACGTATAGAAATGGTGACAGCAACAGCTTAAATTTACGGTTTTTGATAATATACATTTTTTATTCACTAATTTGTGGTCACCCTATTCATATTTTCATTTTTTGTTTCAAAATGAAGGAGAAATTATTCAAAATCGTGGAGAAACCATTTGGTAAAAGACGAAACGTCAAATTTTATCGTGGAGGACGTATTAGTTTCCTTAATATTTTGCTCAGCAAGCTTAATTTTCTGGAAAAAACTTAAAAAGCAAAATCAGAGCTAATGTAATCTTAGCATTTTATAATCAGTGAGATTGGAACAAAGCCCCATTATATTCCTATGCAACCAATGTAAATGATTGCATTACGACAATGCAGACATACATTGTCTCAATGCAAAATTAGGCGCGTGCTTTTAGGTTGGTAGTGAGAATGGAACGAAACGGCGTCCTATGACATCAATGTAAATTATTACGTCATGCCAATGATGCTTTGCGTTGTCTCAATGCAAATTGACATTGCGTCAATGCATAGATAACTTGTATGCTATATTTCAAAATGGCGCCGATCAAGAATATTCATTGAATAGAAACGTTTTGAGATTATGAAGTATGCAATATAAAGCTATGTTTACACTGGTTCAGCAACTCTGAATTATTCTTTTATGCGTTTTCCAATTTTTCTGTCCGTGATATTGTTAATAATTAGCGAAAAGTTTTTAAATACATTCTCACATACAATTGTTTGTTTTGCATGATGTTTTTTCGCCACTTTTTATAGGAAAAGCCGACGGTAGCTGTATATAGGAAAGGCATAAGAAAACACGAACTACTTTGTAAATATTTTCGAGTGTGTAAAACGTCGTGGTTCAAAAAGTGATCCGTAGTTTAGAAATTTTAACTCGCCGATTTTGGCGAATCAACAGAGATTGAAAGATGTTTTAGACATGTAATATGGTTATGATCACATTCTTGAACCTTGAACCACCCATTGAACGAAAAATTTCGCTGTAGCTCCATTGGCAATATTTGAGGCGATGGCAATTTTAATATCAATGGCAATTTATTGCTCGGGTGGGGTATTTCATGGCCAGGCAATTCCAATTGTCAAAAACTTTACGTATAGAAATGGTGACAGCAACAGCTTACATTTACGGTTTTTGATAATATAAATTTTTTATTCACTAATTTGTGGTCACTCCTATTCATATTTTCATTTTTTGTTTCAAAATGAAGGAGAAATTATTCAAAATCGTGGAGAAACCATTTGGTAAAAGACGAAATGTCAAAATTTATTGCCTGGTTGATGGACATCAATAATTGACTTTAATCTTTCAGGCAATATTGCCATTGCCATTGCCAAAGCGTCTCCATTGTCAATATTCAAGGCAATGGCAATAAGGAAAGCAATTTATTGCCTCGAAGATTGCTAATGGAGACGCTGGAACGCTGTAGCTCCATTGGCAATATTTGAGGCGATGGCAATTTTAATATCAATGGCAATTTATTGCTCGGGTGGGGTATTTCATGGCCAGGCAATTCCAATTGTCAAAAACTTTACGTATAGAAATGGTGACAGCAACAGCTTACATTTACGGTTTTTGATAATATAAATTTTTTATTCACTAATTTGTGGTCACTCCTATTCATATTTTCATTTTTTGTTTCAAAATGAAGGAGAAATTATTCAAAATCGTGGAGAAACCATTTGGTAAAAGACGAAATGTCAAAATTTATTGCCTGGTTGATGGACATCAATAATTGACTTTAATCTTTCAGGCAATATTGCCATTGCCATTGCCAAAGCGTCTCCATTGTCAATATTCAAGGCAATGGCAATAAGGAAAGCAATTTATTGCCTCGAAGATTGCTAATGGAGACGCTGGAACGCTGTAGCTCCATTGGCAATATTTGAGGCGATGGCAATTTTAATATCAGTGGCAATTTATTGCTCGGGTGGGGTATTTCATGGCCAGGCAATTCCAATTGTCAAAAACTTTACGTATAGAAATGGTGACAGCAACAGCTTAAATTTAAGGTTTTTGATAATATAAATTTTTTATTCACTAATTTGTGGTCACTCCTATTCATATTTTCATTTTTTGTTTCAAAATGAAGGAGAAATTATTCAAAATCGTGGAGAAACCATTTGGTAAAAGACGAAACGTCAAATTTTATCGTGGAGGACGTATTAGTTTCCTTAATATTTTGCTCAGCAAGCTTAATTTTCTGGAAAAAACTTAAAAAGCTAAATCAGAGCTAATGTAATCTTAGCATTTTATAATCAGTGAGATTGGAACAAAGCCCCATTATATTCCTATGCAACCAATGTAAATGATTGCATTACGACAATGCAGACATACATTGTCTCAATGCAAAATTAGGCGCGTGCTTTTAGGTTGGTAGTGAGAATGGAACGAAACGGCGTCCTATGACATCAATGTAAATTATTACGTCATGCCAATGATGCTTTGCGTTGTCTCAATGCAAATTGACATTGCGTCAATGCATAGATAACTTGTATGCTATATTTCAAAATGGCGCCGATCAAGAATATTCATTGAATAGAAACGTTTTGAGATTATGAAGTATGCAATATAAAGCTATGTTTACACTGGTTCAGCAACTCTGAATTATTCTTTTATGCGTTTTCCAATTTTTCTGTCCGTGATATTGTTAATAATTAGCGAAAAGTTTTTAAATACATTCTCACATACAATTGTTTGTTTTGCATGATGTTTTTTCGCCACTTTTTATAGGAAAAGCCGACGGTAGCTGTATATAGGAAAGGCATAAGAAAACACGAACTACTTTGTAAATATTTTCGAGTGTGTAAAACGTCGTGGTTCAAAAAGTGATCCGTAGTTTAGAAATTTTAACTCGCCGATTTTGGCGAATCAACAGAGATTGAAAGATGTTTTAGACATGTAATATGGTTATGATCACATTCTTGAACCTTGAACCACCCATTGAACGAAAAATTTCGCTGTAGCTCCATTGGCAATATTTGAGGCGATGGCAATTTTAATATCAATGGCAATTTATTGCTCGGGTGGGGTATTTCATGGCCAGGCAATTCCAATTGTCAAAAACTTTACGTATAGAAATGGTGACAGCAACAGCTTACATTTACGGTTTTTGATAATATAAATTTTTTATTCACTAATTTGTGGTCACTCCTATTCATATTTTCATTTTTTGTTTCAAAATGAAGGAGAAATTATTCAAAACGTGGAGAAACCATTTGGTAAAAGACGAAATGTCAAAATTTATTGCCTGGTTGATGGACATCAATAATTGACTTTAATCTTTCAGGCAATATTGCCATTGCCAAAGCGTCTCCATTGTCAATATTCAAGGCAATGGCAATAAGGAAAGCAATTTATTGCCTCGAAGATTGCTAATGGAGACGCTGGAACGCTGTAGCTCCATTGGCAATATTTGAGGCGATGGCAATTTTAATATCAATGGCAATTTATTGCTCGGGTGGGGTATTTCATGGCCAGGCAATTCCAATTGTCAAAAACTTTACGTATAGAAATGGTGACAGCAACAGCTTAAATTTACGGTTTTTGATAATATACATTTTTTATTCACTAATTTGTGGTCACTCCTATTCATATTTTCATTTTTTGTTTCAAAATGAAGGAGAAATTATTCAAAATCGTGGAGAAACCATTTGGTAAAAGACGAAACGTCAAATTTTATCGTGGAGGACGTATTAGTTTCCTTAATATTTTGCTCAGCAAGCTTAATTTTCTGGAAAAAACTTAAAAAGCAAAATCAGAGCTAATGTAATCTTAGCATTTTATAATCAGTGAGATTGGAACAAAGCCCCATTATATTCCTATGCAACCAATGTAAATGATTGCATTACGACAATGCAGACATACATTGTCTCAATGCAAAATTAGGCGCGTGCTTTTAGGTTGGTAGTGAGAATGGAACGAAACGGCGTCCTATGACATCAATGTAAATTATTACGTCATGCCAATGATGCTTTGCGTTGTCTCAATGCAAATTGACATTGCGTCAATGCATAGATAACTTGTATGCTATATTTCAAAATGGCGCCGATCAAGAATATTCATTGAATAGAAACGTTTTGAGATTATGAAGTATGCAATATAAAGCTATGTTTACACTGGTTCAGCAACTCTGAATTATTCTTTTATGCGTTTTCCAATTTTTCTGTCCGTGATATTGTTAATAATTAGCGAAAAATTTTTAAATACATTCTCACATACAATTGTTTGTTTTGCATGATGTTTTTTCGCCACTTTTTATAGGAAAAGCCGACGGTAGCTGTATATAGGAAAGGCATAAGAAAACACGAACTACTTTGTAAATATTTTCGAGTGTGTAAAACGTCGTGGTTCAAAAAGTGATCCGTAGTTTAGAAATTTTAACTCGCCGATTTTGGCGAATCAACAGAGATTGAAAGATGTTTTAGACATGTAATATGGTTATGATCACATTCTTGAACCTTGAACCACCCATTGAACGAAAAATTTCGCTGTAGCTCCATTGGCAATATTTGAGGCGATGGCAATTTTAATATCAATGGCAATTTATTGCTCGGGTGGGGTATTTCATGGCCAGGCAATTCCAATTGTCAAAAACTTTACGTATAGAAATGGTGACAGCAACAGCTTACATTTACGGTTTTTGATAATATAAATTTTTTATTCACTAATTTGTGGTCACTCCTATTCATATTTTCATTTTTTGTTTCAAAATGAAGGAGAAATTATTCAAAATCGTGGAGATACCATTTGGTAAAAGACGAAATGTCAAAATTTATTGCCTGGTTGATGGACATCAATAATTGACTTTAATCTTTCAGGCAATATTGCCATTGCCATTGCCAAAGCGTCTCCATTGTCAATATTCAAGGCAATGGCAATAAGGAAAGCAATTTATTGCCTCGAAGATTGCTAATGGAGACGCTGGAACGCTGTAGCTCCATTGGAAATATTTGAGGCGATGGCAATTTTAATATCAATGGCAATTTATTGCTCGGGTGGGGTATTTCATGGCCAGGCAATTCCAATTGTCAAAAACTTTACGTATAGAAATGGTGACAGCAACAGCTTAAATTTACGGTTTTTGATAATATAAATTTTTTATTCACTAATTTGTGGTCACTCCTATTCATATTTTCATTTTTTGTTTCAAAATGAAGGAGAAATTATTCAAAATCGTGGAGAAACCATTTGGTAAAAGACGAAACGTCAAATTTTATCGTGGAGGACGTATTAGTTTCCTTAATATTTTGCTCAGCAAGCTTAATTTTCTGGAAAAAACTTAAAAAGCTAAATCAGAGCTAATGTAATCTTAGCATTTTATAATCAGTGAGATTGGAACAAAGCCCCATTATATTCCTATGCAACCAATGTAAATGATTGCATTACGACAATGCAGACATACATTGTCTCAATGCAAAATTAGGCGCGTGCTTTTAGGTTGGTAGTGAGAATGGAACGAAACGGCGTCCTATGACATCAATGTAAATTATTACGTCATGCCAATGATGCTTTGCGTTGTCTCAATGCAAATTGACATTGCGTCAATGCATAGATAACTTGTATGCTATATTTCAAAATGGCGCCGATCAAGAATATTCATTGAATAGAAACGTTTTGAGATTATGAAGTATGCAATATAAAGCTATGTTTACACTGGTTCAGCAACTCTGAATTATTCTTTTATGCGTTTTCCAATTTTTCTGTCCGTGATATTGTTAATAATTAGCGAAAAGTTTTTAAATACATTCTCACATACAATTGTTTGTTTTGCATGATGTTTTTTCGCCACTTTTTATAGGAAAAGCCGACGGTAGCTGTATATAGGAAAGGCATAAGAAAACACGAACTACTTTGTAAATATTTTCGAGTGTGTAAAACGTCGTGGTTCAAAAAGTGATCCGTAGTTTAGAAATTTTAACTCGCCGATTTTGGCGAATCAACAGAGATTGAAAGATGTTTTAGACATGTAATATGGTTATGATCACATTCTTGAACCTTGAACCACCCATTGAACGAAAAATTTCGCTGTAGCTCCATTGGCAATATTTGAGGCGATGGCAATTTTAATATCAATGGCAATTTATTGCTCGGGTGGGGTATTTCATGGCCAGGCAATTCCAATTGTCAAAAACTTTACGTATAGAAATGGTGACAGCAACAGCTTACATTTACGGTTTTTGATAATATAAATTTTTTATTCACTAATTTGTGGTCACTCCTATTCATATTTTCATTTTTTGTTTCAAAATGAAGGAGAAATTATTCAAAATCGTGGAGAAACCATTTGGTAAAAGACGAAATGTCAAAATTTATTGCCTGGTTGATGGACATCAATAATTGACTTTAATCTTTCAGGCAATATTGCCATTGCCATTGCCAAAGCGTCTCCATTGTCAATATTCAAGGCAATGGCAATAAGGAAAGCAATTTATTGCCTCGAAGATTGCTAATGGAGACGCTGGAACGCTGTAGCTCCATTGGAAATATTTGAGGCGATGGCAATTTTAATATCAATGGCAATTTATTGCTCGGGTGGGGTATTTCATGGCCAGGCAATTCCAATTGTCAAAAACTTTACGTATAGAAATGGTGACAGCAACAGCTTACATTTACGGTTTTTGATAATATAAATTTTTTATTCACTAATTTGTGGTCACTCCTATTCATATTTTCATTTTTTGTTTCAAAATGAAGCAGAAATTATTCAAAATCGTGGAGAAACCATTTGGTAAAAGACGAAACGTCAAATTTTATCGTGGAGGACGTATTAGTTTCCTTAATATTTTGCTCAGCAAGCTTAATTTTCTGGAAAAAACTTAAAAAGCAAAATCAGAGCTAATGTAATCTTAGCATTTTATAATCAGTGAGATTGGAACAAAGCCGCATTCTATTCATATGCAACCAATGTAAATGATTGCATTACGATAATGCAGACGTACATTGTCTCAATGCAGACATACATTGCCTCAATGCAAAATTAGGCGCGTGCTTTTAGGTTGGTAGTGAGAATGGGACGGCACGGCATCCTATGACATCAATGTAAATTATTACGTCATGTCAATGATGCTTTGCGTTGTCTCAATGCAAATTTATATTGCGTGTATGCACAGATAATTTGTATACTATATTTCTTAATGGATATAAATATACCATGTTGTTAATTAGATTTAATAATATATTTGTTGAGCCGGGAAAAAAGTTCTTTAAGTTTCTATATAATATAAATTTAAATATTCCACGTTATTACTTAGATTCAATAGTAATTTCGTTGTGTCAATGAAAAAAAATCATTAAAGTTTTTCATAAATATGAATAAAATTTAATGAACTTTTTTCATTGGCTCAACGAAATAATTATTAAATTCTTGTAGCAAATTTAATAATAATTTCGTTGATTCAATGAAAAAAGGTTCATTAAAATTTTTCACATATAAACTTATAATATGTAAATACACCACGTTGTTACTTAGCTTTAATAATCAATTCGTTGAGTCAATGAAAAATGTTCATTAAAATTTGTCATAAATATGAAAAAAATTTAATGAATTTTTTTAATTGGCTCAACGAAAGTATTATTAAATCTATCTAACAAATTTTATTAATAAATTCGTAGAGCCAATGTAAAAATTTCAATAAAATTTTGTACATATATATAATATGTAATTATACCATGTTGTTACTTAGATTTGATAATAATTTCGTTGAGTCAATGAAAAAAGTTCATTAAAATTTGTCATAAATATGATAATAATTTCGTTGAGTCAATGAAAAAAGTTCATTAAAATTTGTCATAAATATGAATAAATTTTAATGAACTTTTTTCATTGGCTCAACGAAATTATTATTAAATCTTGTTACATGAACTTAATAATAATTTCGTTGGGCCAATGAAAAAAGTTCATTAAAATTTATTCATATTTATGACATATTTTAATGAACTTTTTTCATTGACTGAACGAAATTATTCTCATATTTATGACAAATTTAATGAACTTTTTTCACTGGCCCAACGAAATTATTATTAAATCCATGTAACAAGATTTAATAATAATTTCGTTGAATCAATGAAAATAGTTCATTAAAATTTTTCATAAATATGAACAAAATTTAATGAACTTTTTTCATTGGCTCAACGAAATTATTATTAAATCTATGCAACAAAGTGTGTCATATTTATATTCATTCAAATATATATATGTATATGAATGTAAATATACCATATATAAATATACCACGTTGTTACATACATTTAAAAATAATTTCGTTGGACCAATGAAAAAAGTTCATTAAAATTTGTCATAAATATGAATAAATTTTAATGAACTTTTTTCATTGGCCCAACGAAATTATTATTAAGTTCATGTAACAAGATTTAATAATAATTTCGTTGAGCCAATGAAAAAAGTTCATTAAAATTTTTCACATACCTATACATATAATATATAAATATACCTCGTTATTACTTAGATTTAATAATCATTTCGTTGAATCAATGAAAAAAGTTCATTAAAATTTTTCATAAATATGAACAAAATTTAATGAACTTTTTTCATTGGCTCAACGAAATTATTATTAAATCTATGCAACAAAGTATGTCATATTTATATTCATTCAAATATATATATGTATATGAATGTAAATATACCATATATAAATATACCACGTTGTTACATACATTTAAAAATAATTTCGTTGGACCAATGAAAAAAGTTCATTAAAATTTGTCATAAATATGATAATAATTTCGTTGAGTCAATGAAAAAAGTTCATTAAAATTTGTCATAAATATGAATACATTTTAATGAACTTTTTTCATTGGCCCAACGAAATTATTATTAAGTTCATGTAACAAGATTTAATAATAATTTCGTTGAGCCAATGAAAAAAGTTCATTAAAATTTTTCACATACCTATATACATATAATATATAAATATACCTCGTTATTACTTAGATTTAATAATAATTTCGTTGAATCAATGAAAAAAGTTCATTAAAATTTTTCATAAATATGAACAAAATTTAATGAACTTTTTTTCATTGGCTCAACGAAATTATTATTAAATCTATGCAACAAAGTGTGTCATATTTATATTCATTCAAATATATATATGTATATGAATGTAAATATACCATATATAAATATACCACGTTGTTACATACATTTAATAAGAATTTCGTTGAACCAATGAAAAAACTTCATTAAAATTTTTCATATATAAATAATATATAAATGTTTCAAGTTGTTACTTAGATTTAATAATAATTTCGGTGAGTCGAAATTATTAATGTGCGTCATATTTATATTAATACAAATATATACATAATATATGTATATTTATGTATATTTATCATTCAAAATTGAAAGAGCAACTTCAATGAACAAATTTTCATAGCTCAATGTCCTTCTTTCATTGAATAAGTCATTGAAAAACTCAATGAAAAAGATCATTGAGCTATGAAAAATGTCATTGAAATTGTTTCATTAAATTTTTTCTTCAACTTTTGTATGAAAGTCAATCAATGAACGTAGTTTCATTGACACAATGAAAAGTGTGTTAAGCACAAAAAGAAATCATTAATTTTTTTCATTGTCGCAATGTTTTTTATATTGTCGCAATGAAAAAGTGGTCAATGAAAGCCGTTCATTGTTACAATGATCGATTTTTTTTTCAGTGTATTATTAACCAAATAAAGTCTTTTGGACTTTCAATAAGTTTTCAAAAAGGCTTTTCTACACAATCAATGTTTCCTCTTAAATGTTTCAGCCATAATATTTCAAAGTGGAAATTACAACTTAGGAGCAACTCCATTTATGTTATGAAATTCTTCGCTCCTGTATTATAGACTATCGGCGGCGGCGATGGCAATGCAACAGTATACTCAGCTCAGAGTTCCAAACGGAGTTAGGTATTGCTGGGTTGTGATTTAAATTCGTTGCGTCCAACAACTTAACCGTCCCGTCACTTATTGTAGTTCATTTTACAGGCAGCCATTATTATGGTTCGTATATAATCTATATCTGTTTCCCTTTTCTGTTTCGCAATAAGGGGCTTTAGACAGTCCGCACAACCATAGCTAGGTTTATTGACTCTATAGACCAGAGTTTCCGTTGACAATTTTAAAGATCAGATTTTGGGAGTGTTTCAAGTCTATTGAATATGAAAATTTTGTTCATACCTTTTTACTCTAAATTTTCCATATTCAATAGGAACGGTTTTCCCAAGCCGGTTGGCGCGGCGCGAAACATTCGGTCCAAAATTGTGACGACCGAAGAGTGTACCAAGATTCGCATCGCACGTCAGTGAGTGTGGGAACTTTCATTAATCACCATATGAAAATGAATTTAGATAGGTTAAAGTTTCGTCGTCGCGTTCCGAATGTTTCGCGTTATGGTTTGGGAGAGCCTTTAAGCTTAGTACCTACTCATAATCATCGGTCATTAATAGTTTTTGAATATTTCCCTATTTCTTCTGCTGTCAGTTTGGCAGATAAATGCGATCAGATTTTTAATAAGGCTTCTTAAGGTATAGTACTATAATTGTCGGAGGGGGGCTTAAGTGGTCGTCCAAATACAAACAAAAAACAAAAAAAAAAAACCTATGTAATTCTAAGGTGCCAGTTATATATATCTATCATTGAAGCTCATCATTGCAAATTTATATGATTTATTTTAAGACGTTTAGGAGGCAAAACCTATGATTATTTTAATGCCAAAATAAAGCACAACATTTCTAATGTAATGAATTATTATTTCAATGATTATTGATAATGTGATCCAATTATTAAAACTAGTAGGTACGTCCAGCCCCCGAAATTCGAGTGCCAATTACATTATCTTCTAATTGACAGTCTGATAATCGGCCTGATGGCTACCGTGAAATAGCTATAACTCCAGCGTCTAGCCTATAAAACTTGGTGGTAGCTCACTCAAGTTGTTGTTCTTTCATTCAAACCTTTAAATGTATTTTTGTTTTTGTTATAAAGGACGATTTTTATACTAATTACTACGTTTCCATGTGGTATTTAAGCGAGCTTAAAGCTCAATTAGGCCCTTTGTATACCTGCATCGAGTTGAAATGAGCTTGAACCAACTCGACTGCACTTCAGGAGTGGAGTCGAGTCGAAATTTGTGCTAAAAAACCTGGGTTGAGAAGTTAACTTGAGAAACACCATATGTCATCTCGACACCATTTCAATTCAACTCAATATAGAGCTCTCAAATCTGTGAAGGAAAAACCTGGGTCGAAAATCCGACCCAAATCCAACTCGAGCTCTCGGTCCTGAATATAAACGTAGTAAATGTGGCGGTGCAAGCTGCCAACTCCGCACTATGGCTTTATGTTCTATCTCGCTCCCCCTTTTGCCTAACTATCCAAACCAAACACATGCACAATAATTGTGTTGCATTGATTCGTGGTTGTTTTTTTTCTCTTTTTGTAAGTATTTGGTGATGATTCTCCGCTGAAGCTCATCCGTGGACGATGAACAACCCACCCATCGTGTGTTTTTACAGATATTCTATCTCGCTCTCTCTTAATACCAAATTTACTTTATAATAGCTAAATCACAATCACGCGTTCGGTCGTGCCGACTTTGACATATTGAATAGAAACAATGGATTCTTATGAGGCAATCTGAAATGTTACCTCAAGCTTCATGCTCGCTTTAGATCGTAAATATCGTAAGCTCGAGCTCAACGCCCGAATAGATCTATTTTTTATTTTGTCGCGCTTTGACAGCTCACGGTAGGTAATTTCCTTTTTTTTTGTTTCCCTTTTCTTTCAGATGGAAAAGTTCTTGTGCGTTTAACAATGTTCATTATAAATAAAACATTATGGTCTTATATATAACTTTAGACAGCCGTCCAAGTTTTTAAAAAACGTTTCTAATTTTTGCTAAAGTAATCTATCTTTTTATCTTGCTTTAGACAACGTAATCTATTGTCTAAACCTAGAGAAATGCAATATTTTTTTTATTAAAAAAGCATATTTCCGACTGTTTCAAATTACTTAGACATAGTTTAAACAGTCAAAAATCTAATTAATAAGACCATTAGTTTATAAAAACATGAGAAAATTTGTTTGAGTGACAATAATATGTACATATATTAATTATATAACATGTAAATAATTTCTATTTTATAAAAGTTATTATATTAATGTATGTACGTTTGGTTTATGTTGTGGTTCCACTTTGGGATAAAATTGGAAATTAATTTGGATGTTTTTATAATTCCAGGATATGTTTATACTTTTATCAATTGTATATAATAAAATGAAATATTGTTTTCTGTGAAATTTATTGTTTGTGTTTTATTTATTTCATTTGAAAATACCTAAAATAAAATTGTTTTGTTGCTCTGTTTTTGAAGTATCTCTCTACCTCACCTCTTTTTAGACGTGTTCGATTTAGGCAATTTTTGTTTGGTTCCGGAGAGTGTATTTACTCCAGTGGCTATACTTCTAAGTCGAATTTACACTTGTTTTCTGTTTTTTGTTAATGAGTGATGTGTCTTGTGGCGCTGTTTCTTTTTAATTTGTATTTTATTTTTATGTGAATATTCTTATTGAAAAATCAATGTTCACATACATAGATTACAAGTACAGAAAATCCTGACACAAGAAATGTGTGTCTTCCTTTTTGTAATATCAATTACGATTTGTCTCTTGTTTTTTTTTTGTGGAATTGTGTCTTGTATGGGGGAAAGAGAAAATATTACTCATGAAAAGAAAAGAGTTGAATAGGGAAAAAAAAGATGACAGTTTGCAACACATCAAACTTGACAAGTGTGTATGTACTAAGTCGGCGGCGTAACATCGCCACATTTAAATGAGAAAATCTGTTTGCAAGCCTATTTTGCAGTAAAATAATTCCCACAGCTTAAGATTATTTCGTCTGACGGGATTTATATCATCAGTTATTTCTTACGTACGTGCCCGTTTACTTGGGCTTTTTACTGAATGGCACATGCAGACAGGCGGGTAGATTTTATTTGCGTGAAAAAGAGAAGGGTAGATTGTATTCAAAATATGCTGATACGCTAATTTTAATAAATTAATATTCTCGGATTCAGTATGAGAGACTTTTTAATGTGTGAGTGAGAGGTAGATGGATTTTAAAAGCATGTGAGATAGGGAAGGGTAGATTGAAGTGAAAGGGTTTTTCTGTATAATGTGAGCACGTGGATCATGGCTATGAATGAAAAAAGGCTTTAGTAAAATGATTATATAAGTAGGCACTTTCAACAGAAAGAAAGAGCGATAGTATACTATCAAATTTTGGTTGGGCATTTTAATAGCTTACTATTTCATCTTTTTTAAAAATTTCACAGAGCAAAGTTATGGAGTTAAAACAATTAAAAGAATTGATTTATTATTAATTTTGCTTAAATCCACAAGAAAAAGACCAAAAATTCCTTTTGGCACCTACTAATTAATAACATTCGAAAAAAACACAAAACAAAAATAAAATTGAAACAAACCCACAAATGTCAAAAGGTAAATTGCTTCTTCATAGAATACTATTCATAGCTTTCTATGAGCAAAGCAATATATGGCATGAAATTTTTTTTATAGAATTTTATAAATGGCCTCCATGAGCAATTTTCATAGCATGCAATACAGTACGGAAACAGAACTTTTATTTGTCATTTCTCAACGCCCGAGGTTTGAAGCCACATTTCGTTTTGCAATTTTAAAGGTCGCGCTTAATGACACATGGTATCGTAAAGTCGATCAAAAGCCCATCAAAGCCCGACCGACCGAAATCGTGATTGTGATTTGGCCATAAAGTATTCACATTAATACAGGTTGTATGTTGCCTCCATGTCATTTCAATTGACAAAAATATCTAATTCTATATAATTAGAGTCGGAACGGAACTAAATGTGTTTTTTTGTCTAGACTATGCTATCAACTCAATACAAGCGACACATTATTGTGTGAATTTAAGTAGATTAATTTTCAAGAGGTCGGTAGCGTAGATTATAATTTCAATAATATTTTCAATAAATTGACTATGTATAAATATGTTTTGAACTAAAAAAAAACTAAATTTCCATTTTAGATTGGTTTGGGACTGACTCAAAAACAATATTGATTTGTTAATCAGCAATTGCATTCATTAGACGATGTTACATTGTATTTTTGTAATTAGAAAGAGAAGGGAAGATCTCACCGAAATAGTCGGAATCTACCCTTCTCTTTCTTACTCACCCTAAAATCTACCCATCTCACTGGATGCGCCGTTCGTCAAAAATACAATGTAAACATCGTCTTAAGCTTTAACTACACTGGCCACTTTTTGCTAAATTAAAATTAAATTAAATAATAAAAAATAAATTTGGTGGCACAAACGGCTCATGAAAAACCAGGGCCTAGTGACTTACAATTCTCAACCATTTCTGTGTGCATGTCTGCAGGAATGGAGGGGACCTACAGTTTATTGCCGAATCCGAACGGCTAAGGTGAGCGGCACTTTTCTATGACAAGAGATGCTCTTGTAGGATTTGTCACTTCCTCGCAAGAGGCAGTAGCTCGGAAAAAAAACTTAAGGTGTAAGCGGCTGGTATTGAACTCCAGACCTTTGGCATGACAGTCCAACGCACTAACCATTACGCCACGGGCTACTACTACTTTTGCAAAATTACAAAAGTAAAAATTTTTTTTTTCCCGCTAGCACATTTGTGTTGTGAAAAAGAATATACATAATTTTTTTTTAAACCAAAATTTAAGCTTTCTGCATTATTTTTATAAGATTTCCAGTGAGATAAGAAGCACTATCCTAAAATGAGTTTGAAAATGTTCACTTTTGTAATTTTTCACTTTTTAGGCCAATGTAGTTAAGGCTTTAATTTTACTGTTAACTTTAACAACTCATACAAAGATTTGAAATGGAATGATAATACAAATAAAAACATATTTTTTTTATTACAAAAAATAATACCCCCATATATGTACATAAAGCTTAAAATCTGACCAAACTCACCTTATTATTATGCCCTTAAACTTTTATAGTACAAAATTTGGACACTTTTTTGAATCATTGCCCGGGCTCAGTTCCAAAATGCATCAGATGCGCATTTGCAAAGTCATAAGTTCCAAAACTTAAACGAAAAAATTATGAAAATGTAGCAAATTCCAAAATGCATCCGAAGAGTCTATGATGCGCAATAATTGCGCAAACTGCGCATCAAAAAATTTTTGGCTGCTTTGATTTAAAATATTTTTTTAAACAACAAAATCGTCTGAGAAGTCATCAAAACATTTGTATTGTTTATCTTGCGTTCCGAAACGTCAAACTTATGCAAAGTAAAATTTTTACAAAGCATCAAGTTTGCGTTGCTGATGCGTGTGAAAATTTTATAAACTACCGCATCAAAACATATTTTTTTTTTACATTTTGTAACTAAGCCAATTGGTTTAGGTAAATATTTACACAAAATATTTAATTTAAATTTTTTCTTTTGGCTAAGTAATTTTAATATGGTTCTGTATGGTATAGGTCCCGTTATTCGAATTGAATACTTATGTATAAATAGCCTTAAATAAATTTTGTGGTACCATTTTCTCAAAAAGTATTTGACCGATTTCGATAAATTTCATCATATGGTTGGAAAGCCACATATGCGAAGATGTGCAGAATATACTTTAGACACGCATTTACATATTGTGGGTCATTTTTGTTTTGGTACTGTCGAAAACAGCATATTTAAAAAAATAAAAAAAAATGTTTTTTTCCTTCAATATTTTCAAACAAATTTGTTTGCGAAATTGAAAGTGTTGAAGTTCGACACAGGAGAATACTAGTTTTTAAATATTAAACAAATCGGCATATCAATTTATTCGACAACTGTTGGTGGTCAAAAAAGTTTAATAGGTGGTCCAAAATGGTAATTAAATTTCATACTTTTTTGGGGTCAAGTTAATGCATTTTTCTCTAATTGCCTTTTCAATTATTAATTTGATGAAAAAACGCTTCTAGTTTCGATTCTGAAATCAAATTCAGAATAATTTTCTTATTTTCACAATACGAAAAAGCCATTAATGTCTGCTTTGAGCTCTCTTAACAACAAAAAAAAAAAAACTTCCAAAACGGCCGAACGCTTCAAAGTTGTCAAAACTGATTTATTTTCCTCATTATTGATGATAGTCAGCTCAGCTAGTGAACTGGAGGTTATCCTTTTATAGCGACAACAACGTACTTCTCTGAGCTCCTTTCCTTTTCTTCTTTAAGAAATGTTTTTAAGATCAAATAAAGTTTTTAATTGAATCAATCTAACTTTTAACATAAACAATTAAACTAGAAGTTTCTTGTAATTAGTGTTTAATTGTTTTTTTTTGTGTTAAGTACACATAAGTAGTTTCAAATTAATGAAAATCCAGAGTTCCTGTTAAGGTGTGTGTGTGTGTGTGAAGTGAACTTATATATGAATGAAGTATATGTAGGTACCTAATTAAAAAGTCATTCCATGATGACACATCAATTAAGAAGACTTTATCAACACTAACTTATTGCGGTGTGGAGCGCTGTGCGGCCGGCGGCACCTCCAAACGAAACAGTTATGTATTAGTCTTGATGAATGAGGTTAATGAACTTAGATTATAAAAGATAACTTTTGAAAGTAAACTATTAACCCCATTGCCAATAATTTTCTTCAGGGTGTCCCCTTGAATGAATGAAATGTCTACATATTAGTGTTTTTATTTTTGGGCCATCTTTTGGGTGGAAAATATGCCATAGTTTTATGCATGACAGAGCTTTTACTCCCATTAGCATTGTTGACACAATTTCGCATTTGACCATTGCCAAATTTATATAATTTAAAGTCGTAGGCATTCTTTATGTTCATTTTGTTTCCGTAATAATTTATTTAATTCCTTGTTTCAAATTCAACTCAAGAAATATCTACAGTGGAATGAGGTTACGTAGGTGGCTCTTCAATCGTTTAGAAGCTGGGTTTTATAACATGTGTACATACTGCGGGGAAAAGTGAGCTCGAGTCGAGTGTTAAATAGAAAATGATTGTCTGTTTACTTGAAAATTGACATTGAAATTAGTATAGAGTAGTACTTGTGTTGCCCTGGAGCAGTGGTTAATAGGTACCTTTTTTAAGCCTCCATCATTGATAGGCTTTCAGACTTTCACCTTAAGCTGATATCTTAAATTTTTTTTTTTTAAGAGTTATAAAAGAGGATATGCAGTGTTGTTTGACTTTTTTACTTTACGTTTTTACATAGCTTTTTTACGTTTTTTACGTTAGTTTTTTACCTGCTGTAAAAAAGTAAAATAAAGCGTGGAAAATAATCAAAATTGATTATAGCTTCAAAACTGAAGATGATGGTTGAAGCTAATTATTCTGTGCGGTTTCTAAAAAAAACTTTTGAGTTTTCATTTTCTTTACGATATGTTTATAAAAACAGATTTTCTAATCCATTTCCGTCACTATAAAATGCTTTAATTAATTGTTGTATCTTTTGATTTCAATAAAAAAAATTTGCCTAATCTGAAACTACTCCAAATTTAAAAAAAAAAATGCTTTTTCTTACAGGAAGTAGCCTTAATAATACTATTTTTGGCACTTTATATAGAATTCAACTTACTTGAATGACTGCAAACTTTCTTTATTTACTTAAATTTTGACAGATAGTGATAATTTCTCTCATTTTCTCTCTTTTTTCTCAGTAATTTAATTTTTTACTTCTTATTTACCTTTTTTACGAGTTTTTTACGCGATTTTTACGTTTTTTACACCAATATAGGCGTTGTGTACCTACTTAAACGTAGAAAAGGTAACAAATTTTTTACATGAATTTAAACATCACTGAGGATATGTGATTTTCAGCCTGCTTATATATCTATACTACACGGTACCTTAAGCAGGAGCTAAGTGTGTTTGATGTATAAATCCGCCACTGCAAATGACCCAGTTATAAGACAGAAGGTATTTTTAACTTCTTCTTAGTCGTTGTTTGCATTTTTACGAATGTCACGACATTTCGAAAGTGTCATTAAACTTCTGTAGTAGTTATACTAAAAAAAAAAAAAGAAATACTCTGTCGCCCACGGATGTTCCAAATACGGAACTACAGGCCATGCATGATCCAGCCAGTTATGCTACTCCAACAGACCCACAGACACATTACTCGTACAATAAGTCAAGACTTCCTTCCTTTTGCGTAACACTTGTGATGGAGTGTTCATTGCACAGGTGTTGTGACTCTTCACGAGGACTCCACATATGGAGGCCACATTAGGCACTATCAAAACTTCAACAGGTTTATTCCTCGAAGATAGTTAAAAATAAAAAAAAAAAAACGAATGTGCTACAAGCAGCCCAGTGACACTGTAATCACTCCTGGCCTCATCTTGTCAATTACGGATGGCCGGGGAAGGTAACTATACGTTGTGTCACTATGCAGCGTGCAGCACCTGGGAAATGCACACAAACAGTCAACAGGTTAACTGTGATAACAGTCCAACGTCGCGGAACGGGTTTTGTATAAAAACATTTCCCCCATGCTGTTTTCATCATAGTGGCGGGAGGCAACAACAACGTTCAAATGAATTTACTTCACTCTTTGGCAGTAAAGGTACGCGTATGAGTTCTTCCGGTTTGACATGACTTATGTAACGGTTTTGTTTGTTTTTGTTGATTTAATCACCGCCGCCGGGCTTTGACTTTTTTCCCCAAAGAAAAACAAAAACATACCAATTGTGCGATAGAATACAAATAATGGACCGAAGATAAAAACTTCCCATGTACGAAGACATAAACAAAAAACTTTGCACATCCCATGGGAATTAATTTGTTTAAAAGATGACAATAGAAAAAATAACGACGCACGTCCAAACCAACCAAAAAGTTAAAATCCACACAAAATTCAAATTGGAAACAAAGTTATCTGAGGATAGCAGAAAAAGCATGGGATGCGTTTTTTTAAGGCAGAAGAACAGAAAGATCTTATTTCTTTTGATGATGTAGAAAATTTCCCAATTTCAACCAAGTGATGTGCTATTGACATGAGAATGGTCGCGTTCTGATTTGTGTCCATAGTAATCTCGATATCTTTGTGCTGTTGGAATCGCTTGATTACAAAACTGCTGTCTCCTGTTGCTAAAAAAGATATAAGAACAAACTTCATAGAGTAATTTTAGATTATTTTGCATCAAATAAACTCCAATGCCAATCAGAAAACTAGTTTGCTGGCAAGAAAATATTTCGACTTAATTTCTTTGTATCAGCTCTTTTGATATTAGGAAGCAATACAACCTATTCGGTATTGGTCGTTCAGAAATATGCATAGATACGGCGACGGTCAAAAAATTACAAAAACAACGATTGATATCAGACAACCAGAACCATAATTCTGCGACGCCTAAAGGGCTATAGACCAAACCTAAACCTAAGGATTGAGATGAGACTAGGAACGTGAAGGGCCTATAAGTCAACAACACTCGAACTGAGATATTTTACAGCTAACACACGGATAGAAAACTTGTCCGTTGGATAACTTTTATTATTAAAAAAAACATATCATAATAGTTTCAGTCTATAACTACCTCTAAAAGTGGTGTCACATAGGCAAGTGTATATACCTTATTTGTTCTTTAGCTATAGCCTTTATCCTTTAAACTCAAGTTTCGTTATAAAATATTGGCCTATCTAAGCATAGAGTTTAAGGACTTAACTATAATCTGGATCAACATTGATCAATCGGTGCGAATATCATTTTAGTCCCTTTTTGTATTCGTACGCGCATAACTCGGCTAAACATCATCCGATTTGGACGGGGATTTTTTTATTGGATTAGTATTAAACCAGATTAAAACAGAAAATTTGAAAATTTGATCGGAAATCTGAAAAAGTTGGAAAATCGTGAAAACACCTTGAAATAAAATTGTGCTCGTACGCGCGTAACTCAGCTAAACCTCATCCGATTTGGTTGGGGATTTTTTTCTTGGATTTATATTGAACCAGATTAACACACAACGGAACCGAAAATTAGAAAATTCGAACGGCAAAATCAGAAAATCGTAAAATCATCTTGAAATTTCAAACTTTCTTCATTAGATTTTTTTTTTCGTACGCGCATAACTCGGCTAAAGATTATCAAAATTGGATGGTTTTTTTTTCCTGGATTTGTATTGAACCAGGTAAACAAACTACGGAGATAAACATTGGAAAATTAGGCCAGAAAAGTCGGAAAGTCGTGATAACAATAAATTAAATACTTTATGAATTGTTTTTTTTTTTTTTTTTTTTTTTTTTTGTTCGAACGGCGGTGTTTCTACATTGGCGATTGAGACGTAGTGCATCAATACAGAAGCTTATTGCGAGACTTTATTAAAAATAGATTATTTAAATAGACTTAATTTATACTGTCGTTATATTAAAAATCGTATCGTTAATATTTTTTATTTGATTATTTCAAATGTGTATTGATTGTTTTATTCCGAATAGACTCTCACAATAACACAACGAAAGTACATTTGAATTGAATATATTTATTTTGTATGCACTATATAGGTATCTTTTTGTTGGATTTGTTTCGTATTGAAACAGGTAAATACACTACGAAGCCGAAAGTTGAAAAATTTGCCCGCAAAAGGGCCGGCAAATCGTAAAAACCATACTTTCTGAATTGGGTTTTTGTTTATATTTACGTGCATAATTCAGCTGAACATCAACCGATTTTTATAGGAAGGGACATTTATAATTTAAATTAGTCTTTTTAAAAAAAGTATAACTTATTTGTTTCTATTGATGTAGAATTTAGGGTAGTTCATCATATTTGTATTTGTGGTACTAAGAAATGTTTAATATATACAAATTGTGCGACGAATTTGACCTGTTCGTCAGTGATGAAAAGACAAAAAAATATATGTGTCGACGGAAATAATAAGGGATAGTTAGGGATAAAAGGAAGGAAGGGATAAATTTCGCAATCGATTTCAATTTTTTTAAACAACAAACTCTGACTGAACTCTAATTATATAAAATTAACTTTCAAGCTGTTATGTACATACAGATTTTTAAGTCTAACTAATATATGCTGATAAAAAAGTACGTGTACGCCACAGTGACCCCATTAATGCTTATTATTATTATGCATTTTTTATTTTAAAGGGTCTGTAATATTATACATAGGAACTCAAAACATAAAATTATAAATAAAATATATAAATTTGATGGCACAACAGCTCATGAAGAACTAGGGCCTAGTGACTTACAACTCTCAACCATTCCTGTGTGCGTGTCTGCAAGAATGGAGGGGACCTACAGTTTATTGCCGAATCCGAACGGCTGACGAGCGGCACTTTTCAGTGACAGGAGATACTCTTGGAGGATTTGTCAATTCCTCGCAAGAGGCAGTAGCCGTTTTTTCTTTTAAATAAATAGGTGGCGAGGCTGGGGATCGAACCTTAGACCTCCGGCATGACAGTCCATCGCACTAACCATCACGCCACGGCTACTACTATAGGAACTCAAAACAGGCAAAGATTAATAAAGAGGATTTTTTCACATCTCTCTCTTCTTATATGCACATGTAATAGATAACAAGATCCTAAACAAAAATGGAAATATAAAAATTTATTAGGTTTGGCTATATTTTTTTAGGGTCATCATAACATTTGGTTATTTTCTTCTTCATCTGATGGTAAATCCTCTAGAAGTAGGTACTCAATTTTTTTAATTATATATTCCAGTTCGAATTCATAGCTAAGACAGGACAACGTCTGTCGGGTCAGCTAGTATGTATGTTTAAAATCAAACAATTTTTTTTTAGTTACCAAATGATCGATAAGTGTCTTGGAGTTAAGTTTTTTTGTTTTTATTTCAAATAGTTTTTATTGCTACGAGGTATTATTTTCTACACTTTTATTTTTATGCCGCATATGCTGAATATATTTTTGTTTTGCATGCTTGACAAATAGCTATAGGCCCCGATTTCGTAAATCTATCCAAAATTTTTTGTTTTGTCCATGTACCTACATATGTACATACCATTGACGGCCTAGGTGCGACCATCTTATTATAATTACCTAGACAAATTTTATTTTAATTTTATAAATAAGTAGCTGATAATTTAGTGTAAGTTGAAGTAAGATTGCAGTTGATATCACTTCTAAGCGACCGGTAGATCTTTGGGGTCAAAAAAATGTTCAGTAGCATTTCTTGGAGGACTAGGATTTTGTATAGGTGTATGCATGAAGATTTTACCGCACGATCCGATGAATGGAATGTTTTGAAATTCCAAAAACACTTGCTTTTTTCCGCTCTAACAGCCTTATTTATTAACTCGTTTTAGAGGCGGAGTAAGGTTACTCCGACTTTACGACACGTCTAATCCTGAAAAAGTTATTTATAAAAAAATACACGCGGAATAGAGGCGGAGTAAGCTAAAACTGGTACATAGTAGCAAGAATAAAGCAGGAGTAAAGCCGTTTTAGTATCTATGTCATTTTGACATGAAATCGGCATCGTGTGACATTTGCAAGCAGGTGTGCTAACGAAATCCAAGTTTTACAGACCGTTTTCTTTTATTTTGCTTTTGATAGACAGATATTTAGATAAAACCAATAATAATTACATAAAATGAATAATTGTGGAAGTTAGCTGGGGTTTGTTTACGTTTATAATAACCAAAGTTTTAGATTGGTCATTTTTTTGATAATATATTTTATAAATAAGATTTCTTTTGACGTAGCGTAAAGAGGGAGTAAATTCTTCGACTCGGTTTAGCTACTCCGAGGTTAAAACGAGTATTAGTGAAATCTAATAATTGAGGCTGTAAGAGATTTTTCAATGGCAAAACGAACTTGGTCAATGCTTACTTGACCTATCCCAACTAACAATTTAACTTGTGTTAGGTTCAATACAAGCTATTCCCTGGCTTGTACAGTACCACCAAAAGGCCTTTTGCCAACCATTTTGGCGCACATTATAGAAGCAATATACCTCATACAAGACCTATGATCAAAAGTGCTATGCAATTCAATTGCTTTTCTTGAACAGATGTAATAAGGCCATATGAAAGCTTTTAATAAAATTGTGTAATTAGTTCTTACAAAAGCCGGCATATAACTCGTATGTGAATGATCATTAAGGCCTTATACAAACAACTAAGAAAATGATTGTATAAAAAGAAAATATTTTTTGCTTTACATTTCAATTTCATTATTTTTATATTTTCTGTGATTTTCTCTTTAAACTGTTCGTGGTTTTGGACTGCCTTTATGTTGATTCTGGAATATTAAGAATTTAATTTAATTTAAAAAAAAACCCACTTTTACTCACATGATTTTCCAAGATTTGAACTCACGTCGTCCTGATTAGAGATCCAGCACTCAACCCACTACGTCATACCGCAAATTTAAAACTTTGTGTAAAAATTTTAATGAGTTGATACTCCACGTGTCAAGAATGCAAATGATTGATAATTTCTATAAGTTTGCTATTAACAAAATGCAAAAGCTATTGACAGGGTTCGGACTTGAGATTCAAAAATTTGTTTTTGTTTTTCAACAAAATAAAATAGGTAAATTAAATAATTATTAGGTACAATGAATTCGGACCTATTCCTTACTCAAATAATAATTTGCTTGTTTTTTTAATAAATTTGCAATCGAGGATTTTGTTCTATTTTATAAACTATTAACTCAAAAAGTACCACATAATTTTTTTCGGTTATTGCTTATAGAGTTACAAAATTTACGCAAATTTAATTTATTCGATTATTTTGTTGAAATGAAAATTAAAAATAAGCACATTGATAAATAAATTAATCGCGAAAGAGAATGAAAACGAAGATTAAAGAAAAAGAAATCGTTCAGAACAACATTTCTGACATTAAGAATTTGTTGGAAACGTGTTGGGTACCAAATCCCGAATGCCAAAATCCCGAATGAAAAAATCCGAATGGACAAAATCCCGAATGCCAGAATCCCGAATGAAAGAATCCCGAATGCTTAAATGCCGAATACTAAAATCCCAAATGGCTCGCGCACGCGATTTTAAATACCAAAAAAAGTACTGATTCGGGATTTTAGCCTTCAAAATATAGTTGTTTTTTTTTTTATTGTTAATGTTTGTTTTTCTGTTAATTTGTAGATACTATATTTAAAATCGGTATTTTGTCATAAAATAATTGATATTTTGATATGGAAATAGTGGATTTTAAAAACGTGAATTTAAATTTTAATTTCTTGCGTTAAATGTAAATAGTTTATATTGAATTTTTCAGTTTTGTTTCGTTTATTCGTTCTTTTATGAAAGAAAATGATTCTCAAAGAGATTAACTTTAATTTCAAAGCAGTAAAAATGAATAGAAGTCAAGCCATACAAAACAGTACTGAAATAGTATTAAAAATAGTATTGAAATTCAGGATTCAATACCGAATTCATTCGGGATTTTTTGTCATTCGGGGTTCTGGCATTCGGGATTTTGGCATTCGGGATTCCGTCCATTCTGGATTTCGGCATTCGGGATTTTGTCTCCTTCCCGTTGGAAACAACAATGCTTTTTAGCTAAAACGTAACAAGTGGGTGATGATCTTTTTTTTTTTCATTTATTTATTAAGGATTTTTTCAATTAAAAAAAAAATAGAAGTTGATCTTGAAAAAGCAAAGTAGAAAAGTAGATTCTATTTTTTCCTGAAAACTGAAGTAAATCTACTTCCATCGAAGTGAAGCACGAACCCTGGCTATTGATTTGTATGAGTTAGCGATTAACAACATACAAAGGCTATACATTTCTATAAGTTTGCTATTAACAAAATGCAAAAGCTATTGATTTGTATAAGTTTTGCGATTAACAAAATGCAAAAGCTATACGTACATTTGTAATAAGTATATACTGTTGTTTAGAAAATGCAAGGCTATATTTTTCTTTTCAAAACAAAAATATTTTGTGTTATGAATGTAATGTCATTGTTGAGAAAACTCCAGACAAAGATAAAAACAGACATGTTTTTTATTTATTACTTATTTACTAAAAATTGATGAAAATTCAAATTTTTATTAACATTTTTGCTTTCTTAATAAAGTCTTAAAGCAGATGTTTGAAACGACTTTTAGCTGAATGCTTTATAAAAGCTCTTATCTTTTGTATATAGAATCAATTTCGGCAAGCCTTAAACAGACTTCCATAAGACCTCATTACAACAGACTCCTATTGACCTAATATTTAGAGGCACAAAACAAGGTATTTTATATAAAATGTGTCAAAAAATGATTGACTTGCATACATAAGTCTTATGATTATACTAAACGAGCTATAGCTTCCCAAATTCCAAAAACTGGACCTTATACAATATAAATTGTTAGTTGGGATGTTTGTGTTGTAACGGTTCTCTGCAGTCCCTTCTTATTTTGGAACACCTAAATGCATTTGCCTACTAACGAAGTAATTCAGTTTTGAACAGGAAGATGGCCGCTGGCGCTGTGCTGATTTTCGAACCCTAATGTCGGTAAAAACTAAAAAACACGTTACACAGTGATGATGGAGCCAGATTTCACAAAAGATGGTTTTGACACGAAAATCGTGATATCGTCGGACCAATTTGTAGCTGAAGGTATTGTAAACTTAAGTTCCCAATGTTCTTTATAGTGCGGGAAAAATACAAAATGAATCTGCCACGCTTCACCCTGTATGTCATATGAAAAATCTTGCAAAAGTTTTAGGTCTTTTACTTACTCACATACGTAGGTACTTCCTAAATTAAAATAATGCGTGACAAAGTTACTGAATTAACACGAATTTCCTGTTTAATAAAACCCAATAAAATAACTACGTGAATACCAAATTACTTCTAAAACCAGAACCAACTTAACATGAATCAGTTTTGATTAAAAAAAAAATATACATATATAACACGCATTATGCAAGGTGGCTTAGTTTGTTTATTCTTAGTATGTACCGCAATCCGTGACCCATAAATTATTTAATTGTTTGGTGTTTTCTGTTTTTTTATTTTTTTTCAGTTCCAGCTTTGTTAGCTTTTTAACAATAACAACAACTATTGTTCTACCTTTACGCCAGCAAATAACGTCTGTCGCCATCAACTGGCACTCGCATAACTCCATATTCATACAACATCATAAGCGTGCGTGTTTACAGTTTGTTCGAATTCTTGTTACCTGTGTGAAATGATGCAAAACATAATATCGAACTTCATTCGCAAAATAGGTTGATAACAGTGAGATATTTACGTTCGGAAAAAGATTGCTTCTTAACGTCAAATAGATGTCTGATGCTTTCCACGACCCGCGTTATAATAACTCAATCATCAGTATACCGATTTGAACCACTATTTTCATAGCTACCTACCAACTATTTCGCTGGTGTTCATCTTCATGTGCATTCAGAACACAATAATTCCTTAAGGCTTTGATTGCATTGAACTACCTATTCGGCGCACTACTACTTCAGAAATATGGTTATAGCAGTGAAAAATTAATATGCACACCGATAACCCTGGCGCAAACGATATTAATTCGAAAAAATCAATATTCATTTGTGAGTCTTACTGTGGGATTTGTGAATGCAAAAACCGACAAAGTTTGGTTTCTGGGTCAGAGACGGAACGAACAAAGCCGGTTGAGAATGACACTGAATGTGTTCATTGAAACGCATACGAAATATGGTTCATTCTGTATGAGAGGGTATATAGCAGTAGATTTGAGGAAATCATAGTCTTTTATAAACCGGCTATGCTTAAGCATACTTCAACTAATATAGTCTCGGAAGTAGAGTTGTTTAATAACATTCTACTTGGGTATTTCATTCTATTAGGCCATTCTGAAGATATTTTAAATAAGCACACCAATAACAACTTGGAATTAAGCAATTAATGGATTGCAATGTTTGAAGCAGATTTAATGGCTCTTTTGACTTTTCTTTACACTCAGAAGAATTATAAAAAAATTTGTTTTGACAGTTGATGGTTTTAACATGTGTGTTGAATTATTGCACATCTTGAAGCTTGTGACTGTTTGATGTATTTGGAGACAATCTAAGATTCTTTACACGGTGTCTCCACCTGAAATATTTTATAGCTTACTATCTGTCACTTTCAATAGAAAGAAAGAGCGATAGTAGACCATAAAATGTTGGTTGGGCATTTTTGATAGCTTTCTATTTCATTTGTCGCAAAAATTTCACAGGGCAAAGTTATGAAGTAATTGATTTATTATTAATTTTACTTAAATCAATAAGAAAAAGACCAAAATTTCCTTTTGGCACCTGCAATAAATTAATTACATTCGAAAAAACACAAAAAAAAAAAAAAAAAAATTGAAACAAACCCACAGATGTCAAAGGGAAAATTGCTTCTTCATAGTTTTCTATGAACAAAGCAATATGTGGTAAGAAATTTTTTATAGCATACTATGAGTAGCCTCCATGAGCAATTTTTCTAGCATTCTATGAAATCTTTCTCGTGGATCCACCATGTTAACAGCGTAAAAGTTTTTGACACATTGCATTTTTGACTGGATTAATCAATTTAATTTCTCGTATGAAATTTTTTGACTGATGTTTTTTTTTTAAACCAGTTTTAAAATTTATTTAGCTTTGTTTTTGTTTTTTTTTTTTTTTAATTATAATAACAGTCTTTTTAATACTTCTGTTATTTTGATTAATTCGAAGGATTTTGATAATAATATAGAGCGTATTCATAGTCGTTTGCTAATCTCATGAATTATTGAACTGCAGTTTAAGATGTGTTTTGGAAGTATATTGAATTATTCGACTTCAAATATTGAAATGACAAACAATAAAAATTAAAATAAATGTCATAAAATTCAATTAAAGCTACTTCTATCTTAGCCACAGTTTAAAAATGACTAATGAATACAACTCAACAAATTTAAAATCATTTGTGGCTTTTTTGCTTTGGTATTTTTGATCTCAAGAAGTCATTTAAAAGCCTTACATAAGGTCTTTTGGCTAGTTTAATGGCATAAGTTGTTATTATCTTTAAAAAAAATATAATAAACCAGGTTATACTCTCAGGTGACTGAGGTGCAATTATTTATATCACAAGCACAAGTTAAAGTTATTATAGTAAAAATTGCATATAGCTGTTGCGTCTACTGCGCAACTGTTTCAGATTTTGTGAACCGGCGAAATGAAACAAATCCAAATCCAGAAAGTAACATTTATTATTTCGCAAGGTTACAAAATTCCTGTTAAATAATTCATTAATATAGGAATACAATTTATAAATATACGTGCTTTTAGTTTACTTTTATGTTTTTTTTAACAATTCAATCTTAAATCTTTGATATGATGAGCCCAGACTAACCTCAAATTAAAAAGGGAGAAAACTGACATGTGGTGTGTATAGTTAAAGTTTGACAGTTGGGTATTTTTACCAAATTTATTTATGTTGGCTGTCTGTGCGGGAAGCAGGGTTGTTAACAAAAGCTTTTAGGTGATTGGTAATTGTTCTGTGAGAAAAAGTTGGTACGAAAATGATTCTTATTTTATTAAAAATACAATTTTGGATGATCTTTTGACTGGATTTGATAGTTTTTCCTACTTTAAAATGGTATTAAATGTTAACTAATGAAAAAAAAGTTTGTCTAGAATCCTTCTTATGATAATAAATAAAATTCCGCACTTATTGTGAAAGAATTACAAAATCTACCCGACCATGCCATTCCAGAAATTGATTTGACTACGTCCTGGTCAGGGGCTTTGTCTATATATCAAGACTAGGACAAAAATAAAAAAAAAAAACGTTATAAGTCGAAAAGGAAGCGAAACGAAAAAACTAGCTCTTAAGTTTTTCGACTTAAAATAGCCTCAGGAATCAATGGTTTTTGTCTGCATCTCCGACTGTGGGACACCCTGTATATTAGCCGTGTTTTTTTGCAAGCCCGAAGGGTATGGATACAAAAAAAATGATGTCGGGGCTGAACAGCTTACTTACGTGTTAAATACAACAACAACTAAGCCCATTCGGGCTTAGCTAAGTACGGAAAATTTTCGGTGCTTAACTTAAGCACGGAATTAAACTGTGTTACCAACATGAATTCCATACATGTTATCGATAGTTTGTATGGAACCTCCATGTTTTTTCTGTTATGGGGTCGGTAATCCCCGATGTCGTTTTTTTTCAACCAAATTCTTCCGTGCTTGCAAAAAAAAACATGCCTATACTACTTAACAGACTGCTTGTGAGACTTTTATCGTCGTTGGTGGTGTCCCCTCGTCATCTCGTCGTTCATGTGAACTAGGTCACTAAACCATTTAAATTATTTATTTAACAAAACTGTAAAATAAATTTATAAATAATGATCTTCATTAACATATTTTATTTGACACATTATCTTTTTTTCAATTAAATAAAAAAATTTAGTTATGGTTTATTTTTGTGTGGTTTAATTAACATATTTTTTTATGTTTGCATATTCAGACAATTTCACGCTTGCATAAATTAGATACTTACTCTTTTGTTAAAAAAAAATTAGTTTATCCCAGAAAGAATCCTATAAATCATTTGAATTAACTGTGATTTGTTACGAAGAAAACTTATAAAATGCAAACTCAAACTGTTTAATCATAGTAAAAAATACAATAAAAGTGGGTGAAACAGATTTAAGAGTTCAAATGTTTTTGTAGGGAAATATTATAACTAATATAATATCAAACCCAAAGGAAAAAGATAGTTTGAACCAAGTTGTACATATTGATATCAATGGATCTGATGAATTAAATGTTAATATTTTCTTATAGAAAGCCATAATTAATGACCCTTCATAGGATGTGCCTCTGCCTGGTAAAAATCCAATACAAAAATGACATCGAAAAATCTCATTCAGGTTTCATTCTGCAGTACGCTGTTCAAAGAGCGGAATTGATAATAAATTGTAACGTTTTTGCACTTTTTTCTCAAAAACCGAAAAAAGTGTGGTATAATCTTTTCTATGTAGAATTTCCATAAACTTCAGGCACAGATAATAGAACTACTATAGTATCTGTGCTTACAACTCTTGCCTTTAAATTAAAAAAAAAATTAAAGTTTTCGAAAAAATTGCAAAAAAAAATTAATTGTACCCCTTTCAAACTCCGTAAAAAAAATTTAGCCCCTATCCAAATTTAGGTTACTTTGTGAAAGACACAAACATAAATGCTCTCCACTAGTATTCAGCCTTGTCGGAATTTGTTCGTACTCTGCCCCTGTTACCGCCACTCTGGCAACACCATGTTTCTTGAACTATAATCTATTGAATATAATCTACTACAATTAATTATTAAAAATCCTTTTTCTTCTTGACTAAGAAGAAAAATCGAATTGTTTCCGGAAAACATCTGCTTCATTCATTTTGATTTAATTTGTTAATCTTAATAACAAAATTGTAATCCATTATAATCTCTTGGTTTCTACACTATAAAGTAACTGGCTGAACAGAATAGAATGACGGAACTGAAGCCGCAGACGGAACTGGAAGAGCTGTCAAAAAGTGTCGTACGTTATTTTTTTACATGTCCACAATGGAGCTGTACAGCTTTGAAAGTATTTTGAAATAAAACAAAAGAATATTATTGTGTACAAGCTCAGAGTTCACATTTTTTGTTTCCTCTAATTTTCCTTTTAATAAATATTTTTTTTCGCGATACAAATAACCACAATATTTTTTTCCGACCCAAAAAGTTGTTTTTTTTCTTCATACAAATTGAAACGTCAAAAGTGCCGTACGTCAAAAGTTAAAAGTTGGTGAACTCTTCCGTCTGCGTCTGCGTCTCCGTATGCGTCTACGTTCCGTTGTGTTCGCAACATTGAATTTGCGTGTATTCAATATTTTGACAGCTGTTCCAGCTCCGTCTCCGGTTCCGTCTGCGTCACCATTCTGTTCAGCCAGTTAGTCGATTTAAATAATTTACAAGCAAATATTATAGCAAAAATATTCTTAGGAATTTTAACCAAAAGTTTGTCAAAAATAAAAAAATAAAACATTGAATTTACATTTGGGTTTTCAATTTTGACAAGGGTTCAAAATCTTCTTGATCCAGGAGATCGTCCACTGCCATTTGAAGTGGACTCACACTGTAACGTACGCCTCGAGATGTTGTTCGAGTTAGAGATGAACAATTAAATTATTCACCTCAATAACCACCCACTCTCCACGCTACCATTATGACCCAGAACTTACAGGAACTCTGAGAAAATCCTGGAAGCAAAAGTGGATGGGTGTCCAGGTTCCAACTGCGTGGCATGCTTGCACAGCCGATGGTTAGCTCGTCGGAGGGGGGGTTCTTGCTGTCAGTAACCTGGACGGCCGTTACTTATTTTCATGCCTAACATAAACCGTACTAAAAAAAATTCGCGAAGCCTGCTTGTCCCAACGTAAAGAAATCAAAATTATTTCCGAATAAGTGAGGAGAACTTAGGTGTAAGAGTCCTCTGAGGAGTGACCCACCCCAGTATCACATGACGTATCCTATGGATGCACCATATGACACAACCTGGCTATCATGTCCTCGATTCTAATGATAGCCCCTAAAGGGTATGAAAATATTATGTCTATTTATACTTTCATCTATTTGCCTTCCATCGTCCTACAGTATCTTGAGTGTTCCCCACAGAGTCAAATCCACCTAAAAAAAAGTATTAAACCATAGCCATGGCTTACATCGGATTCAAGATTCCATTAACAAGAATCACACAAATATTCAAAAAAATTTAACCAAGAGTTTACAACTGTATAATTCAGAACTCCCGAAACTTATTCAGAAGTATTCTCATTCAGAAAAGAAAAAAAAAATCAAGTTTTAATTTACTAGAAAAAGCACAATTTCAAAAATATTTTTATTAAAGTATAAGAAGGAATTATAATTGCAATAAAAAAATTGAATTGATTAAAAATTGAATTTAAAAATTCTAATATGAATCAAAAAATAGGCAAAAAAAAACTCAACAAAAGCAAAAGTTTTTAAAAAAATCGACCTATAAATCTTAAATTGTAACTCAATAAAAAAAAACCTTAAACAGAAAAATGAAATCAATAATATTGCATACTTGTCCATATGGACATTTGCAAAATAATATTCTATGTTTCTTTCTATCTTTTTTTTTTTGATTCTCAGATGTTTTGTTGAGAAAACAAAATTAATTTACTCTCCCTTTATATATTCAGATTATCACTTTTTTTATAAATGTAAAAACGCAATTAATTTAAAAAAAATCACTAAAATCAAAATAAAATTTATATCCTGTCCGTTCAAATTCAATGATAATATTATATGATTATGATCAATAATCACTTACCCCGTATTCAAGTCTTTTATTTTTTTTTATATAATTTTATGTAGTTTATGTTTGATGTTAATTCCGCTTTTTATTTCGATGTAATGAATTCGTTGATATATATTTAGTTTGTGAATGATGTTTTAATTTGTCTCCCAGATGGTGTGCACAGCATCCAGGGCATTTGTAGATTTGGTTTTACAGTTTTTGTCTTGAAGCTAACTAAAAAAAAAATGCAAAGAAAAAAAAACAACAAAAAATTTGAACGAACTGATTTACAAAGAATGAAAAGGTAGATATGTATGTATAATCATATAGTATAGAATTAGTGATAAAATAATGATAGTTTTGATAGTTTTTTTTTTTTTTAATTTTTTGTAATTTCAAAAAAAAATTGATATAGGTAGGTATGTACTTAGCTTCGGATAGGTTGTCTATTAAAATTTAAAAATTGATACGAAGATGATCCAAACGGGAGCAGAGAAGATGATGTAGAGCCGTAGCTACCAATGCAGTATGTGGAGTGTACGATGTATAAGCAAGGCGAGGGGCGAGCTTAGGCATGCAGTGCTGGACTTCTCGGCTGTTGTGGAACTTGGACCAGATGTGATTGTTGTTGTTGAATGCTGGATGATTGGTACAGTCTGATGTAGTAGTCAGGCTCCGAGTATTTCTAAACGTAGATTTAGTTGGAGTTTGGTGGGAAGATTTCCACTCTGCTAATACCGGAGTTTTCCAAGTCAGGGTTTTTTGATATACTTTTTTTTTGTTTTTTTGTTTGGTTTTTCTGGGACAGCACAAATGGGGGAGTGTTGTTGATGGTTTCTCGAGCTCGAGAATTGGACAACCATAAATACGATAGCTTCGATGATGGTGTCTTGGATGCAGATGTAGGGTTTATTTTTTTACTTCTTGGACGTGTGAACTGCGTAAGGTTACGTCGTGGAGGCAGAGTTCAATTTTGTCTGGATTTGTGTGAACCTTAGTATAAATCCAAAAATAGTATCACCACGAATAGCACCACCACGTTGCTCCAAAAAATTAGATTGAGCCCCTCAGCGTTTTATGCAATTTCGCTCGGGCTGCTGTGGCTCATTAGCACTCGAACTATAAAAAATAGATTTCACTGATAAGCTCGCGTTCCATTAGGTTTAAATAATACCAAACTCACCTTTATGTATAGATTTTATTTAATTTTACTTTTTTTTGTTTCGTTTTACTTATTTAAGTTTTAGCACTTTGACTAAAATAAATTAATTAGATTAAGTTTTAATTTTAAATTATTTTTAGTTTTTTTTTTTTTTTATAAATTACCACAAAAAGAGTACAAAATTAATTTTTTTTCCGCCTCGGGGCTCCGTAATTTTATGTAATTGACTGTCCGAAAAAAATATACCAAAAAAGGCTTAGATGAAGTTTGTTAGGGGTATTTATAGCCCTTGAGTCAAGCTCATAGATGGTCACAAATACATCCATATGGAGCCATCATGGACGCGTTTGAGGGCTTCCGTTTGTTCTTTTTCTTGCTTGATTTTAACCAAATCATTAAGTGAACTAGCTTAAAAATAAAATTTGATTTTTTAAAAAAATATGTGTGTCGAATTTTTAATAATTTGGTCAAAATTCATTAAGATTGACATTCTCGGAAGTCGTCCATGTCATTTCTCTTCCATGTATTGGTGAAAATTTTTACATTCTCCGAGTAAACAACTTTAAAACGATTCTAAAGCTGACCACAAGTGCGTGTCCTTGAACCACATATTCTGGTGTGTGTGAAGTTAGCATATCAAGTGTCAGCATATCAATTTTTTTTTGGAGTTCTGGTCGCATGCACCATAGTTCTATAGTTCCTGATAGTTTTCCAAAATAGTTCTGTTCGATTTCCCCGTAAAAACGGATTTTAAAAAATGATATGCTAACTTCGCGTAGCATATCAATTTTTGAAATCTTAAATGAAAATATTTTTTTTAGATGTAAGAAACATCCCTTAAGAGTTCCTCATACCTAAAAAAAATAGTTCCGTTACATTAGGGCCTAAAAAAAAAAAAAACAAAAACGACCTTGATATGCTGATACTTTTTTACGAGTTCTAGCTCATTTATCAATTTAATCAGATAGACCTAATGTTCTTACAATATAATCCGAGGAGTTCCCATTTCTAACGCTTTTCTAACAAAAAATATGATTTTTTTTATTTAAATCGTTTTTTTCAGGTTTTTTGGTAAACGACCTTGATATGCTGATACTTTTTTACGAGTTCCAGCTCATTTATCAATTTAATCAGATAGACCTAATGTTCTTACAATATAATCCGAGGAGTTCCCATTTCTAACGCTTTTCTAACAAAAAATATGATTTTTTTTATTTAGATCGTTTTTTTCACGTGTTTTGGTAAACGACCTTGATATGCTGATACTTTTTTACGAGTTCCAGCTCATTTATCAATTCAATCAGATAGACCTAATGTTCTTACAATATAATCCGAGGAGTTCCCATTTCTAACGCTTTTCTAACAAAAAATATGATTTTTTTTATTTAGATCGTTTTTTTTTCACGTGTTTTGGTAAACGACCTTGATATGCTGATACTTTTTTACGAGTTCCAGCTCATTTATCAACTTAATCAGATAGACCTAATGTTCTTTCAACATAATCCGAGGAGTTCCCATTTCTAACGCTTTTCTAACAAAAAATATGATTTTTTTTATTTAGATCGTTTTTTTTCACGTGTTTTGGTAAACGACCTTGATATGCTGATACTTTTTTACGAGTTCCAGCTCATTTATCAATTTAATCAGATAGACCTAATGTTCTTACAATATAATCCGAGGAGTTCCCATTTCTAACGCTTTTCTAACAAAAAATATGATTTTTTTTATTTAGATCGTTTTTTTTCACGTGTTTTGGTAAACGACCTTGATATGCTGATACTTTTTTACGAGTTCCAGCTCATTTATCAATTTAATCAGATAGACCTAATGTTCTTACAATATAATCCGAGGAGTTCCCATTTCTAACGCTTTTCTAACAAAAAATATGATTTTTTTTATTTAGATCGTTTTTTTTTCACGTGTTTTGGTAAACGACCTTGATATGCTGATACTTTTTTACGAGTTCTAGCTCATTTATCAATTTGATCGGATAGACCTAATCTTCTTACAATATAATCCGAGGAGTTCACATTTCTAACGCTTTTCTAACAAAAAATATTATTTTTTTTTTATTTAAATCGTTTTTTTTCACGTGTTTTGGTAAACGACCTTGATATGCTGTTACTTTTTTACGAGTTCCAGCTCATTTATCAATTTAATCAGATAGACCTAATGTTCTTACAATATAATCCGAAGAGTTCCTATTTCTAACGCTTTTCTAACAAAAAATATGATTTTTTTTATTTAGATCGTTTTTTTTACGTGTTTTGGTAAACGACCTTGATATGCTGATACTTTTTTACGAGTTCCAGCTCATTTATCAACTTAATCAGATAGACCTAATGTTCTTTCAATATAATCCGAGGAGTTCCCATTTCTAACGCTTTTCTAACAAAAAATATGATTTTTTTTATTTAGATCGTTTTTTTCACGTGTTTTGGTAAACGACCTTGATATGCTGATACTTTTTTACGAGTTCCAGCTCATTTATCAATTCAATCAGATAGACCTAATGTTCTTACAATATAATCCGAGGAGTTCCCATTTCTAACGCTTTTCTAACAAAAAATATGATTTTTTTTATTTAAATCGTTTTTTTCACGTGTTTTGGTAAACGACCTTGATATGCTGATACTTTTTTACGAGTTCCAGCTCATTTATCAATTTAATCAGATAGACCTAATGTTCTTACAATATAATCCGAGGAGTTCCTATTTCTAACGCTTTTCTAACAAAAAATATGATTTTTTTTATTTAGATCGTTTTTTTTACGTGTTTTGGTAAACGACCTTGATATGCTGATACTTTTTTACGAGTTCCAGCTCATTTATCAATTCAATCAGATAGACCTAATGTTCTTACAATATAATCCGAAGAGTTCCCATTTCTAACGCTTTTCTAACAAAAAATATGATTTTTTTTATTTAAATCGTTTTTTTCACGTGTTTTGGTAAACGACCTTGATATGCTGATACTTTTTTGCGAGTTCCAGCTCATTTATCAATTTAATCAGATAGACCTAATGTTCTTACAATATAATCCGAGGAGTTCCTATTTCTAACGCTTTTCTAACAAAAAATATGATTTTTTTTATTTAGATCGTTTTTTTCACGTGTTTTGGTAAACGACCTTGATATGCTGATACTTTTTTACGAGTTCCAGCTCATTTATCAATTCAATCAGATAGACCTAATGTTCTTACAATATAATCCGAGGAGTTCCCATTTCTAACGCTTTTCTAACAAAAAATATGATTTTTTTTATTTAGATCGTTTTTTTCACGTGTTTTGGTAAACGACCTTGATATGCTGATACTTTTTTACGAGTTCCAGCTCATTTATCAATTCAATCAGATAGACCTAATGTTCTTACAATATAATCCGAGGAGTTCCCATTTCTAACGCTTTTCTAACAAAAAATATGATTTTTTTTATTTAGATCGTTTTTTTCACGTGTTTTGGTAAACGACCTTGATATGCTGATACTTTTTTACGAGTTCCAGCTCATTTATCAATTTAATCAGATAGACCTAATGTTCTTACAATATAATCCGAGGAGTTCCCATTTCTAACGCTTTTCTAACAAAAAATATGATTTTTTTTATTTAGATCGTTTTTTTTTCACGTGTTTTGGTAAACGACCTTGATATGCTGATACTTTTTTACGAGTTCCAGCTCATTTATCAACTTAATCAGATAGACCTAATGTTCTTTCAATATAATCCGAGGAGTTCCCATTTCTAACGCTTTTCTAACAAAAAATATGATTTTTTTTATTTAGATCGTTTTTTTTCACGTGTTTTGGTAAACGACCTTGATATGCTGATACTTTTTTACGAGTTCCAGCTCATTTATCAATTTAATCAGATAGACCTAATGTTCTTACAATATAATCCGAGGAGTTCCCATTTCTAACGCTTTTCTAACAAAAAATATGATTTTTTTTATTTAGATCGTTTTTTTCACGTGTTTTGGTAAACGACCTTGATATGCTGATACTTTTTTACGAGTTCCAGCTCATTTATAAATTCAATCAGATAGACCTAATGTTCTTACAATATAATCCGAGGAGTTCCCATTTCTAACGCTTTTCTAACAAAAAATATGATTTTTTTTATTTAGATCGTTTTTTTCACGTGTTTTGGTAAACGACCTTGATATGCTGATACTTTTTTACGAGTTCCAGCTCATTTATCAATTTAATCAGATAGACCTAATGTTCTTACAATATAATCCGAGGAGTTCCCATTTCTAACGCTTTTCTAACAAAAAATATGATTTTTTTTATTTAGATCGTTTTTTTCACGTGTTTTGGTAAACGACCTTGATATGCTGATACTTTTTTACGAGTTCCAGCTCATTTATCAATTTAATCAGATAGACCTAATGTTCTTACAATATAATCCGAGGAGTTCCCATTTCTAACGCTTTTCTAACAAAAAATATGATTTTTTCTAATTAATGACGTTAAATAATTTTTTAATAATGGCAATGCATACCTACAAAGAAAATTAACTCCATTCCAATTTTTCTATTGTTATATACCTATACCTAATTTTTTTTTAATAAGTAGGTAAGTATACCAACCCATGAAAAATAACGAACAACACCTTAGATTACTGTTGACAGTGTCTAATAAAAACAATCATTGTCACTACCCTATCCATCCAAGCATAAAAGTATATTTGAAAAATTAAATTTTATTCTGGCAATATCTTTAATCAAACTTCTTAGAAATAAAAGGATACCTACAAAAGAAAACAAAATATAATATGTACCTCCCTCTTGGATCAGAAACATATACATAGGTACATACATTACATACCTACCAGCATACCTTAAAAAATGCAAACTTCAATTTTTTCCTGTGTTCATCAACTTATAACATTCACACTCCACATACAAACAAATGATCAGTTCTTCTCCCTTTTCATGAACTATATTTATGTATGTATGTATTTTGTTTGCAACGAGATTTTTTTCTTAGGCAGCCGTGGCCGCCAGAATTCCGTCTTCGAAGTTGGTTTGTATTAAGGATTCAATAGTGTTACCATGCGTCATATATTCACCCATGAATTAAAGAACGAATCGTTTAGTAAAGTAATGTACAAAATAAATGGATTCAAATTCAAGACTAGGTTAATTTAGGTTAAATTATTTGATAAAGACAATAATATAACTGCGAAAAAAACACATTTGACTTAACCTTTGAAGGTTGATTTTAATTAATTATGAAAAGATGAATCCTTTTCCATAAAAAATGGAATCAATTGAATGCAGCAGTTGGTAACTCTGATAAAAAGTATTCTTTGTCTGGGTTGGTTTCTTGGCTTCGTCAATCGTCACCTTTTTTTTGACTATCGTTAACCCGTTAACCGTATATTTATGGTTGGGGTTGGAGGTATGTATGCATAATTTTATATTACAATATGAAATTATTTTCATATTACAATATGAAATTATTTGGTAGGTATGTATATACATAGGTATGTAGACACCTAATATATTTAGACATTTAACAATCTTAATGGTCATTATTGATAGCTACTAAAGTTTTTTGATTTTGAATTATTTTTTACCAAAGGTAATCATTTTAACTTTTGAAAAACTAAATTTTTAGATAGGTACCTAACCTAGGTATGTATGTGGGTACCTATTAAAAACCAAAAAAAAATTACACATGCCTGAAAAATAAAAATTATAATACATACTTATATTACTAACAGTGGTTCTGTTTTTATAGGTTTCAGTGTTATCGAATTGAAATTCGAAGTTTTTTTCAATAAAATAGTCATTTCAACTTTATAACTGATTTCAACAACAGTGATTCTGATTTTATTGATTTCAGTGTTATCGAACAAAAATTCGTTGTCTTTTTCATAAAAAATGAGCCATTGCAACTGTATTACTGATTTCAATAACAGTGATTTTGTTTTTTACTGATTTTAGTGTTATCGAAGTCTTTTTCATTATAAAATGAATAATTTTCAATTTTATTATTGATTTCAATAACAGTGAATCTGTTTTTACTGATTTCTATGTTATCGAATTCTTTTTCATTATAAAATGAGTCATTTTCAATTCTATTATTGATTTCAATAACAGTGATTCTGTTTTTACTGATTTCAGTGTTATCGAAGTTTTTTCCATTAAAAATGAGTAATTTTAACTTCATTATTTATTTCAATAACCGTGATTCTGATTTAATTGACTTCAGTGTTATCGCACAGAAATTCGTAGTCTTTTTCATAAAAATTGAGGCATCGCCACTGAATTACTGATTTCAATAACAGTGATTTTGTTTTTACTGATTTCAGTGTTATCGAAGTCTTTTTCATTATAAAATAAGTAATTTTCAATTTTGTTATTGATTTCAATAACAGTGAATCTGTTTTTACTGATTTCTGTGTTATCGAAGTCTTTTTCATTTTAAAATGAGTCATTTTCAATTCTATTATTGATTTCAATAACAGTGATTTTGTTTTTACTGATTTCAGTGTTATCGAAGCTTTTTCCATTAAAAATTAGTAATTTCAACTTCATTATTGATTTCAATAACAGTGATTCTGATTTAATTGACTTCAGTGTTATCGCACAGAAATTCGTAGTCTTTTTCATAAGAAATGGGGCATTGAAACTGAATTACTGATTTCAATAACAGTGAATCTGTTTTTACTGAATTCTGTGTTATCGAATTCTTTTTCATTATAAAATGAGTCATTTTCAATTTTATCGAACAAAGATTCTAAGTATTTTTCATTAAAAGTAGAAAGTCGAGCAACGGTTTGTAATGTGTCTGTAGGTAGGTAAAAAATTAAAATAATATTACCCGTTTTTATGAAAAAAAGGTCAAATTTGTTCGATAACACTGAAATTAATAAAAACAGAATAAATGTTATTGAAATCAATAATAGAATGGAAAATGACTCATTTTATAATGAAAAAGAATTCGATAACATAGAAATCAGTAAAAACAGATTCACTGTTATTGAAATCAATAACAAAATTGAAAATTACTTATTTTATAATGAAAAAGACTTCGATAACACTGAAATCAGTAAAAACAAAATCACTGTTATTGAAATCAGTAATTCAGTGGCGATGCCTCAATTTTTATGAAAAAGACTACGAATTTCTGTGCGATAACACTGAAGTCAATTAAATCAGAATCACGGTTATTGAAATAAATAATGAAGTTAAAATTACTCATTTTTAATGGAAAAAACTTCGATAACACTGAAATCAGTAAAAACAGAATCACTGTTATTGAAATCAATAATAGAATTGAAAATGACTCATTTTATAATGAAAAAGAATTCGATAACATAGAAATCAGTAAAAACAGATTCACTGTTATTGAAATCAATAATAAAATTGAAAATTATTCATTTTATAATGAAAAAGACTTCGATAACACTAAAATCAGTAAAAAACAAAATCACTGTTATTGAAATCAGTAATACAGTTGCAATGGCTCATTTTTTATGAAAAAGACAACGAATTTTTGTTCGATAACACTGAAATCAATAAAATCAGAATCACTGTTGTTGAAATCAGTTATAAAGTTGAAATGACTATTTTATTGAAAAAAACTTCGAATTTCAATTCGATAACACTGAAACCTATAAAAACAGAACCACTGTTAGTAATATAAGTATGTATTATAATTTTTATTTTTCAGGCATGTGTAATTTTTTTTTGGTTTTTAATAGGTACCCACATACATACCTAGGTTAGGTACCTATCTAAAAATTTAGTTTTTCAAAAGTTAAAATGATTACCTTTGGTAAAAAATAATTCAAAATCAAAAAACTTTAGTAGCTATCAATAATGACCATTAAGATTGTTAAATGTCTAAATATATTAGGTGTCTACATACCTATGTATATACATACCTACCAAATAATTTCATATTGTAATATGAAAATAATTTCATATTGTAATATAAAATTATGCATACATACCTCCAACCCCAACCATAAATATACGGTTAACGGGTTAACGATAGTCAAAAAAAAGGTGACGATTGACGAAGCCAAGAAACCAACCCAGACAAAGAATACTTTTTATCAGAGTTACCAACTGCTGCATTCAATTGATTCCATTTTTTATGGAAAAGGATTCATCTTTTCATAATTAATTAAAATCAACCTTCAAAGGTTAAGTCAAATGTGTTTTTTTCGCAGTTATATTATTGTCTTTATCAAATAATTTAACCTAAATTAACCTAGTCTTGAATTTGAATCCATTTATTTTGTACATTACTTTACTAAACGATTCGTTCTTTAATTCATGGGTGAATATATGACGCATGGTAACACTATTGAATCCTTAATACAAACCAACTTCGAAGACGGAATTCTGGCGGCCACGGCTGCCTAAGAAAAAAATCTCGTTGCAAACAAAATACATACATACATAAATATAGTTCATGAAAAGGGAGAAGAACTGATCATTTGTTTGTATGTGGAGTGTGAATGTTATAAGTTGATGAACACAGGAAAAAATTGAAGTTTGCATTTTTTAAGGTATGCTGGTAGGTATGTAATGTATGTACCTATGTATATGTTTCTGATCCAAGAGGGAGGTACATATTATATTTTGTTTTCTTTTGTAGGTATCCTTTTATTTCTAAGAAGTTTGATTAAAGATATTGCCAGAATAAAATTTAATTTTTCAAATATACTTTTATGCTTGGATGGATAGGGTAGTGACAATGATTGTTTTTATTAGACACTGTCAACAGTAATCTAAGGTGTTGTTCGTTATTTTTCATGGGTTGGTATACTTACCTACTTATTAAAAAAAAATTAGGTATAGGTATATAACAATAGAAAAATTGGAATGGAGTTAATTTTCTTTGTAGGTATGCATTGCCATTATTAAAAAATTATTTAACGTCATTAATTAGAAAAAATCATATTTTTTGTTAGAAAAGCGTTAGAAATGGGAACTCCTCGGATTATATTGTAAGAACATTAGGTCTATCTGATTAAATTGATAAATGAGCTGGAACTCGTAAAAAAGTATCAGCATATCAAGGTCGTTTACCAAAACACGTGAAAAAAACGATCTAAATAAAAAAAATCATATTTTTTGTTAGAAAAGCGTTAGAAATGGGAACTCCTCGGATTATATTGTAAGAACATTAGGTCTATCTGATTAAATTGATAAATGAGCTGGAACTCGTAAAAAAGTATCAGCATATCAAGGTCGTTTACCAAAACACGTGAAAAAAAACGATCTAAATAAAAAAAATCATATTTTTTGTTAGAAAAGCGTTAGAAATGGGAACTCCTCGGATTATATTGTAAGAACATTAGGTCTATCTGATTAAATTGATAAATGAGCTGGAACTCGTAAAAAAGTATCAGCATATCAAGGTCGTTTACCAAAACACGTGAAAAAAAACGATCTAAATAAAAAAAATCATATTTTTTGTTAGAAAAGCGTTAGAAATGGGAACTCCTCGGATTATATTGTAAGAACATTAGGTCTATCTGATTAAATTGATAAATGAGCTGGAACTCGTAAAAAAGTATCAGCATATCAAGGTCGTTTACCAAAACACGTGAAAAAAAACGATCTAAATAAAAAAAATCATATTTTTTGTTAGAAAAGCGTTAGAAATGGGAACTCCTCGGATTATGTTGAAAGAACATTAGGTCTATCTGATTAAGTTGATAAATGAGCTGGAACTCGTAAAAAAGTATCAGCATATCAAGGTCGTTTACCAAAACACGTGAAAAAAAAACGATCTAAATAAAAAAAATCATATTTTTTGTTAGAAAAGCGTTAGAAATGGGAACTCCTCGGATTATATTGTAAGAACATTAGGTCTATCTGATTAAATTGATAAATGAGCTGGAACTCGTAAAAAAGTATCAGCATATCAAGGTCGTTTACCAAAACACGTGAAAAAAACGATCTAAATAAAAAAAATCATATTTTTTGTTAGAAAAGCGTTAGAAATGGGAACTCCTCGGATTATATTGTAAGAACATTAGGTCTATCTGATTAAATTGATAAATGAGCTGGAACTCGTAAAAAAGTATCAGCATATCAAGGTCGTTTACCAAAAAACCTGAAAAAAACGATTTAAATAAAAAAAATCATATTTTTTGTTAGAAAAGCGTTAGAAATGGGAACTCCTCGGATTATATTGTAAGAACATTAGGTCTATCTGATTAAATTGATAAATGAGCTAGAACTCGTAAAAAAGTATCAGCATATCAAGGTCGTTTACCAAAACACGTGAAAAAATAGATTTAAATAAAAAAAATCATATTTTTTGTTAGAAAAGCGTTAGAAATGGGAACTTCTCGGATTATATTGTAGGAACAGTAGGTCTATCGGATTAAATTGATAAATGAGCTGGAACTCTTAAAAAAGTACCAGCATATCAAGGTCGTTTTCCAAAATACGTGAAAAAAAAAACGATGTAATTAGAAAAAATCTTACTTTTTGTTAGAAAAGTGTTAGAAATGGGAACTCCTCGGATTATATTGTAAGAACATTAGGTCTATCTGATTAAATTGATAAATGAGCTGGAACTCGTAAAAAAGTATCAGCATATCAAGGTCGTTTACCAAAACACGTGAAAAAAAACGATCTAAATAAAAAAAATCATATTTTTTGTTAGAAAAGCGTTAGAAATGGGAACTCCTCGGATTATGTTGAAAGAACATTAGGTCTATCTGATTAAGTTGATAAATGAGCTGGAACTCGTAAAAAAGTATCAGCATATCAAGGTCGTTTACCAAAACACGTGAAAAAAAAACGATCTAAATAAAAAAAATCATATTTTTTGTTAGAAAAGCGTTAGAAATGGGAACTCCTCGGATTATATTGTAAGAACATTAGGTCTATCTGATTAAATTGATAAATGAGCTGGAACTCGTAAAAAAGTATCAGCATATCAAGGTCGTTTACCAAAACACGTGAAAAAAACGATCTAAATAAAAAAAATCATATTTTTTGTTAGAAAAGCGTTAGAAATGGGAACTCCTCGGATTATATTGTAAGAACATTAGGTCTATCTGATTAAATTGATAAATGAGCTGGAACTCGTAAAAAAGTATCAGCATATCAAGGTCGTTTACCAAAAAACCTGAAAAAAACGATTTAAATAAAAAAAATCATATTTTTTGTTAGAAAAGCGTTAGAAATGGGAACTCCTCGGATTATATTGTAAGAACATTAGGTCTATCTGATTAAATTGATAAATGAGCTAGAACTCGTAAAAAAGTATCAGCATATCAAGGTCGTTTACCAAAACACGTGAAAAAATAGATTTAAATAAAAAAAATCATATTTTTTGTTAGAAAAGCGTTAGAAATGGGACCTTCTCGGATTATATTGTAGGAACAGTAGGTCTATCGGATTAAATTGATAAATGAGCTGGAACTCTTAAAAAAGTACCAGCATATCAAGGTCGTTTTCCAAAATACGTGAAAAAAAAAACGATGTAATTAGAAAAAATCTTACTTTTTGTTAGAAAAGTGTTAGAAATGGGAACTTCTCGGATTATATTGTAAGAACATTAGGTCTATCTGATTTAATTGATAAATGAGCTGGAACTCGTAAAAAAGTACCAGCTTATCAATGTAGAAAGAAAAATTCTAGAAAGTTGGATCTTAAACAATTAGAAAAATATTATTATTTATATAGTAGAAATGTATTAGAATGGAAAATTCTTTGAATTATACTCTAGACACGTTGTACCTATGTTTGTGCATCGATGAACCGGATTAATTTTCCGTGATTTCTGAAATTCTGTTGTTTTTTCCATAACAAGTCTTTTTTTTTTATTAAAATTAATTTTTTTGTTTTTTTTTTTTTTAGGCCCTAATGTAACGGAACTATTTTTTTTAGGTATGAGGAACTCTTAAGGGATGTTTCTTACATCTAAAAAAAATATTTTCATTTAAGATTTCAAAAATTGATATGCTACGCGAAGTTAGCATATCATTTTTTAAAATCCGTTTTTACGGGGAAATCGAACAGAACTATTTTGGAAAACTATCAGGAACTATAGAACTATGGTGCATGCGACCAGAACTCCAAAAAAAAATTGATATGCTGACACTTGATATGCTAACTTCACACACACCATATTCTGTTGTTTTCTCACTTTTGATCACATCATATTTCAACCAGACTCCTTCAGGTCATTCCGTAGCACAATGTGTAGACAACCGGATCCATCCAAGTGGGTCACGGGTTCAAATCTCGATTTGATAATCTTTTTTTTTTTTTTTGTTATTCTTTTTCATATTTTTATTTAAAAAAAATATAAACATTATAATATAATTTTTTTTTCTTTTTTTTTCAATTTGAATTAAATCTCTTATTATTTATTTTTGATACAATTTCGACATGTGTCTATTTTCTCGTATCGTATCGTACGAAGTCCTTTGGTGTTCCATTATTAGCATCATCAGTATCATCCCCTGCTATACTCTAGAATCTAACATCTAGTCTATCCAGTCTCTAGTCCGCCTGCAAATATGCAATCTTGTTCACCACTTTACCAATATCGTAGCTCTGCTAAAGTTTCACTCGGACTCGACACGATCTGTTAAAATTATTAGTTGAAATAGCTCAAGGGTAGAACACCATAGCTTCTTAAACTTTTTAACATTAAATGATTTATCAGTAGTGTATTGATTATTGAGTTAAATGAGTTCTTAACAAAAAAAAGAGGTGAAATGAAAGAGAACCAGTGATGGTATATAAACTGATAAGGTACCTACTTGGAAAAATCGTAGGGAAGGGTTATGTAGGTATAGGAAAAGCTAAAAACAGAAATGTCAGTTCTATTAAAGAGACCATTTTAGAGGGGAGAATAAGTCATGCGTCTATCATATGAGAAGACCAATTGAATGATCAAAATTCATGACTTTGATGACAGTGGCTTAGGTTTCCCACAAAACTTTTTCATTTTGTATGCCCTGAAGCATACAAATGAAAATGAAAAGAAACCTGTCAGTATGTATTTACGACCCACGCCCGAGAAAATTTTTTTTGACTCATGCTCAGGCTGGCTAGCCAACAATTTTCTATCCCATATTTTATTATTTTTTTAAGTCTTTTGAGTGAAATACTCCAATAATTTTCCCCTTTTCATCTTCTAGCTCATAGAGGTGGTTTCCTACAATTCGGGATATTTTGGCTTTTATAAATTTAGGGCATAATTTCGCATTCCTTTTCTTTGCTGCATCGCTTAATATAAAATTTCTTTTAAAGACAACATCCCCTATCTTAAACCTAACTACCTTACTTCGTGTGTTATATCTATGCTCGTATTGATTATGAGCTTTCTCGAGCGCTTCCTTAATCTTTGAATGAATAATATTTAATTTTAAACTTTTTGGGATTATGTTAAGTTCTGAGGTATTTACTTTGTCAAGCTTACGTAAGAGTTTGAAATCAGACCCATGTTCAATCATCTTCTGGCCGAATAGCGCTTCGTATGGGGAAAGTCCTATTGCCGAATGCACCGCAGTTCGTAACGCACAGCCGATGGCTGGAAGGTGAACATCCCAATCTCTTTGGTCTTCCTTTAAATAAGATCGTATGGCTGCCAGAATAGAGCGGTTTACCCGCTCGCTAGCATTAGCTTGAGGTGCATAAGATGCTGTTTTTATATGCTGGACTCCATTTGATGTTAAAAATTTTGTAAAAACCGAACTCGTAAATTGTTTACCATTATCCGTCATTAAGGATTCAGGTACACCGAATACACAAAAGATTTCATCTTTTAAAAATTGAATAGCGATTTCTGAGTTGGCTTTTCGAATAGCTTTAATCACAATAAACTTTGTTAATTGGTCAAGTGCAATTATAATGTGGATGTTTCCTTTCTTGGAACGCGGATACGGTCCAAGAAAATCCACATACAAATGTTGAAATGGATAATCTACGATAAAAGCTTTTCCCATTTGATCACGAAGGATTTGGTTTGAAGCTTTTGAGGTTTTGCACGTATCGCAATTTCCTATGTATACCTTAACTTGGGTTGCCATATTTGGCCAAAAAAATCTTTGTCTAAGCCGGTAGAGAGTTTTCGCAATCCCCCCATGCGAAGCTTTAGCTGGTTGATGAGCCAGAGAAATGAGTTGACTGGTAAGCACCGATGGAACCCACAACTTCCATACTAAATCGTCCTCCAATGGATTACCTGTACAGTGATTGACCTTCTTGTACACGAAACCGTCCGAGACAAGAAGGTCAGGTAGCTGATTTTTTTGCTTTTCGATGCTGTCAATGATCTTAAGATATTCATCCGATCGAAAAGCCGGATCCTTAAGATCTATGTGCAGCACATCGGTAGGGTCTTCAATTGAAATCGAATCTAGGCTGACTGCATCTGATGCATGAACTCGAGATAGAGCATCAGGCACCACATGTAGGGAACCTTTCCGATGTTCGATTTCAAAATCGTACCCTTGGAGTTTAAGGCTCCAACGGGCTAATCGTCCACTCAGATTCTGCTGTCCCATCAACCATTTTAAACTGGCATGGTCCGTAATAATTTTAAACTTATATCCCTCTACATAGGGGCGAAATTTTTCGACTCCCATCACTGCTGCCAAACATTCCCGTTCTGTCACGCTATAATTTCTTTGTGCGCCATTCAGTTTATGGGAATAATAGTAGATCGGACGCTCTACTTTATTTTCATCCAACTGACATAAGACACATCCGATTCCTGAATCTGAAGCGTCACAAAGAATTATGAATGGCTTACTGAAATCGGGGTTGACAAGAACGGGAGCAGTCGTCAGCATATCTTTGATTGTGTTAAAAGATTTCAAGGCTTCATCATTGAACTCAAATTTGACTCCTTTTTTCAAGGTATTGGTTATAGGGGTAGCCAGAGTAGCATAGTCTCGAATGAATCTCCTATACCACCCTGACATACCTAAAAACCTGCGAACTTGACGTTGACTATTTGGAACAGGAAATTCCCTAACGGCAGCTACCTTATCCTGATCTGTTTTCAGACAGCCGTCGCTAACAACATACCCTAAAAATTTGAGTTGCTTGTAACAAAATTTGGATTTTTCTACGTTTATTGTTAAACCAGCAACACATAATCTACTAGCAAGTTGCATCAAAATTTTAACATGTTCGTCGAAATCGCGTGAAATTACTAGAAGGTCATCGACATACGGGAAAACATTTTTTTTAAGTTCTGGGGTGACCACCTTGTCCATGAGACGGCACATGCGCTGAACACCACCGCTGAGACCAGGAGGCATTACCACAAACTCTAACAGGGGCTTGCCAGGCACCGTAAAGGCGGTTTTTTCCCTTGAAGATTTTTCTAATGGGATCTGCAAGAACGCATCCTTGAGATCAACACTAGAAATGAAAACTGTATCTCCAACCCGCGACAACAAGCCTTCAATAGGATGGAGTGGATATGCATCATTCTTGGATACGGCATTAACCTTCCTGTAGTCCAAGCACAACCGGTTTCTGCCGGGCTTACGTACCAAGACCACAGGAGAGCTCCATGCACTATTACTTTCTTGAATAATGCCCATTTTCATCATTCTTTCCAGCTCATCGTACATCAGTTCTTGTATCGCGGGCGATACAGGATAATGCCGCTGCTTTATTGGTCTGGCATCCCCTGTATCAATCACATGTTCCTCTAGCGTTGTCCGCCCCAAGCCATGTATGGCAAACGACGGGAACATGCTAATGGCTGCTTGAAGTTTCCTCGATTGATCTTCTGTTAATTCATGCGGTTCGAAACAATTACCTGAAGGAAGTTTTTTCTCTATTGTGATTTCCGATATAATCTGAGGTGCAAGATTAAAAGCTAACCAAAAATTTATACCTAGGTATAATGTCTGTTTCAAAGATGGAACTATGAATATTTCAATATCCTTTATTAAACCCTTGTATGAAATAGGGGTAACGAATTTTCCTTCTATGGGTTGACTTTTCCCATCCGCAGTTTTCACATTGGAAGAGAAGTTTGTCCGTGAAATACCCCATTTTTTAAGAAGCTCATGACCACCTTGTCCCAAACAACTGATGCTGGCGCCACTATCGAGCAGCCCCAACATTGTATCTCCACATATGGTTACCTCCGCATAAGGACGAGGATCTTCGGGGGAGCACAAAGTTGTAGCTTCTATAGATTTTTGGGTAGACTTTTTTGATTTTGTTTTTTCACGGATTCTTAAAATGCGCTTGGACACGGGATTAGGTTTATGTCCAAAGATTCTTTCCCTAGCTGAATGATACGCTATAAGGCGTTCATGTAAGGATTTTCTTGGTGGATATTCCACTTTATCTTTCGGTGTAGGAAATTTTGAGTCATAAGGAATTATTTCAATTTGTCTTTTCAAAATCTGAATACCGGAAGCCTGCTCTTTATTTGGCTGTAAACAGTGATTTTGTCTAGTGTTTTGTGTTTCGGTTTGAGATAAATTTTGGTGATTTATTTTTGGGAATCCCGATTTTTGTTCTGAGAGCAAAATGTTCCGGGGGACAGATTGCTCTTTTTGAAGTTTCCCGGACATTTCGGGTTCGAACAGTTGGGGGAAGTGGTATCCTCTTTTCCACATCTAAAACAAAAGAGTGACCTTTGAGGAGCTGGGCACTCAATGTAGCTGTGGCCAACAGCCTTGCAATTCCAACATGTGTATGAACTCGTGTCTCTCTTCAATTGTAAAGCTTCAACACTTTCGTTTGACGGCTGCACCTCCTCATAGTCAACTTCCTGCACAAATTTACGGAATTGAGGTACTATCGGACCCTTACTTCTTTGGCTATCCTGATCATAAATATACTTTTCAATTTTCCTACATGCGTAGACTAATTCTTGCAAACTCGCTGTTTGAAAAGTTATGACCAACTCTCCCATTCGTCTGCGGACGTTTTGCTTAATCAAGCTTATAAGTTCGAAATCAGGTTTGGGTGTGCGAAGCCTGTTATTTAATTGTTGTAGGTCCATGTAAAAGTCATCGAACTTTTCATTTGGCCCTTGACGACGATCGCACATTCTTCTTAAGAGCTCAGAATCAGTTTCAAGAGATCGAAACTGTTCAACCAAAGCTATGCGCAACGTAAACCAGTCAGCTAAAGGGTGAGTTTTCATGAAAACCCAGAACCACGTCTCAGCTTGACCGCTGACGAACTGGTGGAAATGAGAAACAATTTCCTGCCAAGTTACACCATAGCACTCCTTTAAACGCTCTAGCCTAAAAATAAACTCGTCAACTGTCATATTCGAGTTATCAAATTTAAGTCCCCACTTATGGAAACTATGTGCTCTAAAATTCGCTCCACAAGAACCACCATAAGAGGGAACATTGGCCTGAGAAGGAGGAGGTCTTCTTGAATCTGTCGATGGGTCACTAATATGGACATTATTGAGTTGTGCTAGAAAATCGTCGGCTGTGAGGTTACCAAAATTGGGTGTTGTTTGCTGAGGTCCAAAAGCAGTGGAAGTTGTTTGTTGTTTTTGTTGCGGACGAGGTTGAGGAACCGTGAGTGGTGGAGTTCCTGGACGTCTACGAAGCTCATACTCATTAGGAGTAGTTGTTGTTTGAAGTGGCTTAGGGGCTAAAAGCTCTTGCCGAATAGTAGCAATAAGCTCCTGTCTCATCATGGCTGTATTCCTTTCCATCTCCCTCTGCAGAATTTTCATATCGTCTGCTCTACCTAACCCTACCGTTGCCGAAACTATTCCCTGCACATATCTAGAGAATTCAACTTCAGAAGCTTGGATTCCAGCTTCCTTCTGTCTAGCTGTTTGATTTGGCCCAACATTTTGTTTTTGGGTGTCTCTTGGGGTTTTTGAAGTTGCACCAGTAGTATTCAAAACTCCAGATCCAGTAGCTGGAATGGGTGGATTGAGGGCTGCTGCACCAGCAACAGAACCATTTGCGGTTGAACCATTCGAAGCATTTGAAGCTAAATCAAGGTTTAAATCATTCAAAGGTTGCTCTGATCTATTCCCCCTATTCCTAGCATAGTAGGATCCCTTTCGGGGCGCCAGATCACGCTTTGGGTTAGACATAATAAATAAAAAAAGAAAACTTGGAAACTCAAAAAAAACGTCCAAAAGTTGGATAGTTCAATTCAAGTCGAAACTTTTAAAAGTAAAAGGAAACGCTAACTAAAATCAAATTGAAAACAAATTAATTGAAAAATGGAAAAGTTAACTAAAACAAAAAAATGTTTTTTCTTTATTTGTTATCGGAACTGAAAAATGTATTGGATATAGTAACCAAAGATCAAGTAACCAAAGATCAAATCAAAAATTTTCCTAAATTCCCGATAAAACAAAAAAAATTGAAAAAAAAAAAAATTCAAATCCCAATCAAAAACCACACTCTATCGGATTTTAAGAAACTCAATCGATCAAAAAAAAAAAAATTTACTTTTATCGGAACTCAATAAAACAAACAAATTATTAAAAACTTATCAATATAAATTCATTGAAGGTTGTCTTCATCAATTATAAATCGAATAGAAAAAAAACATAAACCTAAAAAAAATATAAACCTAAACCAAATTTGTTCTGAATTGGATGAAACAAGAACAAAGTCTTAAGAATACTAAACCAAAAAAAAAAATACTAGACCAATTTATAATTATTTATAAGTATCGAAAGAAGAAAATATAAAAATATTAAAAAAAATCGAATATCGAAAACAATATATATATATTTTTTTTATGTTCACTTCACTAGCATGCTTTGTATAGGTGGATGTGACCCTGTGTAAAGAATGTACTCAAGATAAACGAAGAAAACGGCTTCTTAACTCACTTACTAAAATAACTCGATTCCAAAACCAAAAATCTTCTGCAAAAAGTTAAGGCTGATGAACGGAAAATTGCGAAAGCTGATATGGTAGGTACTATGGAACTATGGAACAAAAGCAAAACTATTTTTCGCATCGAACTAGACAAGCTGCCAGCCATGCTATCGGTCGAAAGATAAGTTTTATAAACAAAAAAAATAAAAGTTAGAAATGATGAAAAGAAAGGTTGAATTACTTAAAACATTCAAATTCACAAACCAAAAGTTGTTAGATAGACATAACAGGCTGTTCTATTGCCAACGGTAAGTTGAAATGAATGATTAAGAAAAAAAATCAATATCAGAATTAGATTCTCAGAAAAAGAGGGATTGACACAGCAGACTAAATGAGAGTCTCACCCATTTTCTGGATATCAGATCATTACTTAATCTGAGAAATTAAATTATAAAATTAAACTGAAATATGCAAAAAAAAGAAAAAGGATTATAAGGATACACGCAGCAGACTAACTGAGGATACCACCCAATTACTGGTCATGTTTTCCAAAATCCTGCTGAATTAAAAAAAATGTTATTAGAATATAAGATAGAAAAAAAACTGTACCATATCAACTTAATCGAAGTTTTGTTCACCCTCATTCAATATAAGAATGAAATTGGATACTAGTACAACTTTTCGGTTGCACAACAAGGACAAAATCGGGCCCCACGTTGGGCGCCACCTGTAACGTACGCCTCGAGATGTTGTTCGAGTTAGAGATGAACAATTAAATTATTCACCTCAATAACCACCCACTCTCCACGCTACCATTATGACCCAGAACTTACAGGAACTCTGAGAAAATCCTGGAAGCAAAAGTGGATGGGTGTCCAGGTTCCAACTGCGTGGCATGCTTGCACAGCCGATGGTTAGCTCGTCGGAGGGGGGGTTCTTGCTGTCAGTAACCTGGACGGCCGTTACTTATTTTCATGCCTAACATAAACCGTACTAAAAAAAATTCGCGAAGCCTGCTTGTCCCAACGTAAAGAAATCAAAATTATTTCCGAATAAGTGAGGAGAACTTAGGTGTAAGAGTCCTCTGAGGAGTGACCCACCCCAGTATCACATGACGTATCCTATGGATGCACCATATGACACAACCTGGCTATCATGTCCTCGATTCTAATGATAGCCCCTAAAGGGTATGAAAATATTATGTCTATTTATACTTTCATCTATTTGCCTTCCATCGTCCTACAGTATCTTGAGTGTTCCCCACAGAGTCAAATCCACCTAAAAAAAAGTATTAAACCATAGCCATGGCTTACATCGGATTCAAGATTCCATTAACAAGAATCACACAAATATTCAAAAAAATTTAACCAAGAGTTTACAACTGTATAATTCAGAACTCCCGAAACTTATTCAGAAGTATTCTCATTCAGAAAAGAAAAAAAAAATCAAGTTTTAATTTACTAGAAAAAGCACAATTTCAAAAATATTTTTATTAAAGTATAAGAAGGAATTATAATTGCAATAAAAAAATTGAATTGATTAAAAATTGAATTTAAAAATTCTAATATGAATCAAAAAATAGGCAAAAAAAAACTCAACAAAAGCAAAAGTTTTTAAAAAAATCGACCTATAAATCTTAAATTGTAACTCAATAAAAAAAAACCTTAAACAGAAAAATGAAATCAATAATATTGCATACTTGTCCATATGGACATTTGCAAAATAATATTCTATGTTTCTTTCTATCTTTTTTTTTTTGATTCTCAGATGTTTTGTTGAGAAAACAAAATTAATTTACTCTCCCTTTATATATTCAGATTATCACTTTTTTTATAAATGTAAAAACGCAATTAATTTAAAAAAAATCACTAAAATCAAAATAAAATTTATATCCTGTCCGTTCAAATTCAATGATAATATTATATGATTATGATCAATAATCACTTACCCCGTATTCAAGTCTTTTATTTTTTTTTATATAATTTTATGTAGTTTATGTTTGATGTTAATTCCGCTTTTTATTTCGATGTAATGAATTCGTTGATATATATTTAGTTTGTGAATGATGTTTTAATTTGTCTCCCAGATGGTGTGCACAGCATCCAGGGCATTTGTAGATTTGGTTTTACAGTTTTTGTCTTGAAGCTAACTAAAAAAAAAATGCAAAGAAAAAAAAACAACAAAAAATTTGAACGAACTGATTTACAAAGAATGAAAAGGTAGATATGTATGTATAATCATATAGTATAGAATTAGTGATAAAATAATGATAGTTTTGATAGTTTTTTTTTTTTTTAATTTTTTGTAATTTCAAAAAAAAATTGATATAGGTAGGTATGTACTTAGCTTCGGATAGGTTGTCTATTAAAATTTAAAAATTGATACGAAGATGATCCAAACGGGAGCAGAGAAGATGATGTAGAGCCGTAGCTACCAATGCAGTATGTGGAGTGTACGATGTATAAGCAAGGCGAGGGGCGAGCTTAGGCATGCAGTGCTGGACTTCTCGGCTGTTGTGGAACTTGGACCAGATGTGATTGTTGTTGTTGAATGCTGGATGATTGGTACAGTCTGATGTAGTAGTCAGGCTCCGAGTATTTCTAAACGTAGATTTAGTTGGAGTTTGGTGGGAAGATTTCCACTCTGCTAATACCGGAGTTTTCCAAGTCAGGGTTTTTTGATATACTTTTTTTTTGTTTTTTTGTTTGGTTTTTCTGGGACAGCACAAATGGGGGAGTGTTGTTGATGGTTTCTCGAGCTCGAGAATTGGACAACCATAAATACGATAGCTTCGATGATGGTGTCTTGGATGCAGATGTAGGGTTTATTTTTTTACTTCTTGGACGTGTGAACTGCGTAAGGTTACGTCGTGGAGGCAGAGTTCAATTTTGTCTGGATTTGTGTGAACCTTAGTATAAATCCAAAAATAGTATCACCACGAATAGCACCACCACGTTGCTCCAAAAAATTAGATTGAGCCCCTCAGCGTTTTATGCAATTTCGCTCGGGCTGCTGTGGCTCATTAGCACTCGAACTATAAAAAATAGATTTCACTGATAAGCTCGCGTTCCATTAGGTTTAAATAATACCAAACTCACCTTTATGTATAGATTTTATTTAATTTTACTTTTTTTTGTTTCGTTTTACTTATTTAAGTTTTAGCACTTTGACTAAAATAAATTAATTAGATTAAGTTTTAATTTTAAATTATTTTTAGTTTTTTTTTTTTTTTATAAATTACCAGAAAAAGAGTACAAAATTAATTTTTTTTCCGCCTCGGGGCTCCGTAATTTTATGTAATTGACTGTCCGAAAAAAATATACCAAAAAAGGCTTAGATGAAGTTTGTTAGGGGTATTTATAGCCCTTGAGTCAAGCTCATAGATGGTCACAAATACATCCATATGGAGCCATCATGGACGCGTTTGAGGGCTTCCGTTTGTTCTTTTTCTTGCTTGATTTTAACCAAATCATTAAGTGAACTAGCTTAAAAATAAAATTTGATTTTTTAAAAAAATATGTGTGTCGAATTTTTAATAATTTGGTCAAAATTCATTAAGATTGACATTCTCGGAAGTCGTCCATGTCATTTCTCTTCCATGTATTGGTGAAAATTTTTACATTCTCCGAGTAAACAACTTTAAAACGATTCTAAAGCTGACCACAAGTGCGTGTCCTTGAACCACATATTCTGTTGTTTTCTCACTTTTGATCACATCATATTTCAACCAGACTCCTTCAGGTCATTCCGTAGCACAATGTGTAGACAACCGGATCCATCCAAGTGGGTCACGGGTTCAAATCTCGATTTGATAATCTTTTTTTTTTTTTTTGTTATTCTTTTTCATATTTTTATTTAAAAAAAATATAAACATTATAATATAATTTTTTTTTCTTTTTTTTTCAATTTGAATTAAATCTCTTATTATTTATTTTTGATACAATTTCGACATGTGTCTATTTTCTCGTATCGTATCGTACGAAGTCCTTTGGTGTTCCATTATTAGCATCATCAGTATCATCCCCTGCTATACTCTAGAATCTAACATCTAGTCTATCCAGTCTCTAGTCCGCCTGCAAATATGCAATCTTGTTCACCACTTTACCAATATCGTAGCTCTGCTAAAGTTTCACTCGGACTCGACACGATCTGTTAAAATTATTAGTTGAAATAGCTCAAGGGTAGAACACCATAGCTTCTTAAACTTTTTAACATTAAATGATTTATCAGTAGTGTATTGATTATTGAGTTAAATGAGTTCTTAACAAAAAAAAGAGGTGAAATGAAAGAGAACCAGTGATGGTATATAAACTGATAAGGTACCTACTTGGAAAAATCGTAGGGAAGGGTTATGTAGGTATAGGAAAAGCTAAAAACAGAAATGTCAGTTCTATTAAAGAGACCATTTTAGAGGGGAGAATAAGTCATGCGTCTATCATATGAGAAGACCAATTGAATGATCAAAATTCATGACTTTGATGACAGTGGCTTAGGTTTCCCACAACACAACAGCCCCTTTTTTGCCTAATTTTCCTAGGCAATAAGTTATCCATGAATATTTGCCTCGTACATATCGACCCCTTTCCGCCAAATTATCGTAAGCAACATTGTGACATAAAGTTAATTATTTCATTTTTTCCTGTGCATTAAAAGCAATCGGACTTTTAGATATCTGTCAGTAACAGTATTGTCAGGGCCGGACCAACCATATGTGCAAGATGTGCAAATGCTGAGGGCGCAAAGTTCTGGGGGCGCATTACCAGGAGGAAGAAAATTTAATCTCATCCTGCGCAAACAAATATGTACTGCCGTTTGCATTTTAAAATAAATTGTATCTTGTGTTTCCGTTTTTCCGATATGGACAAAAAAAGTCTCCCTCTTGGGTAATGTGGAAAAGGCCTATGCATGTGTATCAGTGTATGTATGAACATATGTATGTGTGTAAATATAAAAAGGGGCGCTTAATACAAATCTTGCACAGGGCGCTAGTTTGGCTTGGGCCGGCCCTGAGTATTGCGGAAAGAGTTAACATTCCTCTTGGGGTTATGAAGGGCAATATATTCTCAATTTTTCTAAATGAATCCAACCGTAGGTGGAGCAGTTTAGCTTACTGCCTCATATCCAGAAAGACGTGACCCACCTATAGCAAAAACCGAACAACTGACCTTTTATGCAGACCCAGGCGAGACATAGCCAGGGTCGTTGCGACCTTTTCTGGGCACTGGCCCATCGGAGAACATGCGGTGAAGCTGGGCATCCCTCACAACACTCACTGTAGTAGCTGTGGGGACCAGCAGGAAAGGGAAACTGTTTACCATTTCCTGTGTAAATGTCCTGCTCTGGCCAGAATCAGAACACAATCATTATGGGAAAAGCCTTTTTTGACGATCTCAATGAACTCTCCGAAGTGAAGATCAAAGACTTGATCTCTTTTCTCAACGGGTCGAAATGGCTCTAAGATGATTCTTTAAGTAGCTACTACTACTACACCATTTCCCCCGTCAGAATCCATAGACTACAAGCAGGTGGTAAATGGACTTCTGAAACCAACAATCTGCCTAGCCTGGCATTTTGATCCGTGAATCCCTCTTATAACACCGGTTCTTTATATAGGTCACATGAGTCATGGTATCAAAACGGCACTCCTCAGCGCTAATTGGGTTGGGCTGCCATTTCTACCTACCTACCCATTGTTAATAATGTTCAATGCTGAAATTTTGCCTTATTGGTTTCGTTACTGAGTAAACAAAAAACAAAATGTCGCTTACGATATTTTTATTTTTTGTCACTTACGATAGTTTGGCGAAAAGGGCTCGATAATATGTTATCACTAGCAATTCGATTTTCTGTTAAAGACTGTAGAACATTTTTATTTCACATCAGCAGCGACCTACATTTTCGTCATATTACGTTTCTTTTCAGATTGATCAGTCGTAGGACAAAAATTGTTTCAAGATTTTGTATGAATTTGTGTTCGTAGTAGCATTTATATGCAAAAGTGGATACAAATTTTGTATGCACACACGATTGTGATTCCGTTGAAAAGTCTTCACTTTGAGGCATTATTATCTTCTCTATTATACTTTTACATGTATATAAAAATGAATCCCTTTTTGTGTTCGTACGCGCATAACTCGGCTAAACATCATGCGATTCGGTTTCGGATTTTTTTGTTGGATTTTTATTGAACCAGATTAACACACAACGCATCCGAAAATAGGAAAATCGACCGAAAATTTGAAAATTCGACCGAAAAAGTAGGAAATCGTGAAAACACCTTGAAATTTCAAAATTTCAGAAATGAAATTGTGTTAGTACACACGTAAGTCGTTTAAATATCATTTGATTTGATTGGGGACTTCTTTGTTGGATTTGTTTTAAATCATATTAACACACAAAGGTGCCGAAAATTAAAAAAAAATCGAACGAAAATTAGGAAATTCGACCAACAAAATCAGTAAATCGTGAATACATCTTGAAATCTCAAACTTTCTGAATTAGTTTTTATTCGTACGGAAAGTCGTGATAACAATTGGAGCTTGCTCGAATTTCAAAAGGATTATTAATAATTTAATCAATTATAGGTGCATTGAAGTTAACCGGGTCAGCTAGTTTAACATATAAAAATAATAGATATCTATTTTATGTACTACATAAATACATAATGTAACTTATATATTTACCAATTAATTACACAATTTTTTCACTTTCGGACTTTTGGGTACTTTTTTACAAACAATGTGTATTTATGTACATATGGAGGGTTCACAGCTGTACGGAACCAAGTCATACAAAAAAAAAAACACTCTAAAACGAGTATTAAATTTTGCGTATTTCGTTCATTTTATATTTAAACTAGACGAAAATTGAGAGAATAAATTATTAAATTGCCTGTAGTACGAGTAAAATATTAGTTTAGTAATTAATGGCAGTGTATTTGCCTAACCTGCTAATATCTTCGAATTTAACTTTTTTTTGGCTTGGTTCACTACAGCTGTGAACCCTCCATTATGTAGTTGCACCTTAACGTAGATTTTGAGCAGAAACGGTTTGAAGAACCTTTGTTTCCCTCCTTTAACACAATTTCAAAAGAAAAAAATTTGGTTTTAAATACTGACAAACTAGAATAGAATTTAAATTTTTCAAACTCCAAACATTTCATAATCTTAAAAATTGATATTCTTGAATAATCCCCTTTATAATGCACGTTTTATTTTTCTTAAATTAATAAGATAAACCGTTTTAAATCTTCTTTCCTACTATACACATAATTAAGGCCATATACTCTTAATAAAGTTACATATTTAAAAAGATGGGGGAAAACAATACAAATTAATCAACTCTTTTGAGGGATTAAAATTTGTATAATTTAATTTATTATAGGTTAAATATAAATGCGAAAAACTAACGGAACTAATCTGAAGAAATTTAGCATTTCATAATAAATGCATAGCCTCTTTTTTTTTCTCCAGAAGATATAATATTAAATTAGTGATTATGAATTCGATGGCTACATCAACACAAGTATTTAATCTTCACTTTCGATTGCAAATAATAATTGATATTGCAGTTCCGATTGTTATAACTTGCAACTTGTCATGATGATAAAATAGGAAGTAGTCCATAAGAAAAGTAATTAGTTCAACATTGATCAGCCATGTAATTTTAAAGACAAAGAGAAAGTCGTGTTCATCTCGGTTATTTAGTATCGTAGATGAGTTACGTACTTTTAACATAAAAAAAAAAAACAATCCCACGTTCAAGGAATGGTTTTTCTCTTGTAAATTACGTTGCTTAAGTTTTTTTTTATTTAATTTTAAGTTGGAGGATTTGTTTTTTGTCTCTTTGAGTTGCGTATAGTAGGTTCATTAGGTTTTAGTTTATTATGGATTTATCAGCAAATATAAGATGTGATTTGGTGGCAATGATTCAGTCATATTGTATTTCTTTGGATAATTTAATAATAATAATTTGTTGGTTAATTACTTGCGTCTGTTGCCAAAGTTTAAGAAGATTATTTTTTCCTCAATAGAGCTTCAGGAAACGATACCATCAGATTTGTTTTTATTACTTGAATGTTTGAAAACTATACAAATGTGTGTATTAAAAAACTTCAATTTCTCACTAATTTTATCAAAGAAAGAAAGAATATTCGTTGTAGGCTTAAATTTATCATGAAAACCTACATTTAACTTAGCGCCAGATTAAAAATAGGCATACATATTTACATAGGGTACCCGGGGCATAACGGGCAAATGGCAGTTGCCTTTCGTTTTGAAGAAAACAAAATTTTCGATAGTGTTTTTATTATTTTGAGGTTTTTTCAAATGTATTTTTCGAGAAACTGGTCACTTGAATATTAGATTCTCCTTTTTTGATAGCAAGATAAGTAAATAAGTTTATATACATAAATTAATTTTCCCATTAAGTTAAAGTTTTTAACTTATTTTTTTAAAATGTTTATTTAAAAAGAGGTTTGGGGCAGAATGGGCAGGGCATAATGGGCATGGGTGCCCATTTTGCCCCGTTCATGTCTTTAGTATCAATTTCTATATGATTTTATCAGTATGTTATACATCTTCTCAGATGGTTCGCAAATATGACAGAAAGACCAAGTGACAAAAATGAAGCAAGAAAAATGTGTTTTGGCTACAGGGTTTTAGGTTTCATGACGTCGCATAAAAAGTCCACAGAAAGGTGGGTTTCCTGCAGAGCTTGTTGCAAGTGGTATCATTGCTCTTGTGCTGGGAGAGGCTAATGTTGACGAATGGAACCAAACATGCTCGCTTTGCAATCCAATTTAGCTCCGTGTCCATTATACCCCGCATATGCCCATTATGCCTTAGCACCGGGGCATAATGGGCAAATTGAATGACTTTTTCAAAGCAAAAAAAATATACTAAATAATTTTTTTTTTTTAAAACTCCGCTAGCTCACTATTTAATGGAGCGAAATCTTTGAAATTTCATTTTCCTGAACATTTTTCGAGGGCTAATCAACACCAGACTTATTAAGTACTTAAGTATTTCAGTCCTCTCAAATACAAGTACGAGTCCCGGTGCTGATATTGGTACTGGTACATACATAGACACTAAACACTATCTGCCTTATTCATAAACAAAAAATGGTTATTTAAGCTATTTTGTTCAGGGAATAAGAATTTTCCGGAATTTTCAAATAGAGTAGTAAGCAAGCCTTTATTTTGAGTCTGTAAAATTTCTATTCCATGGTTACCCTGAACACAAGATCTAAAATAACCATTTTTTTATGAATAAGGCATTATCGTTATTATTGTTAGGTACATTTAAATTTGTTGAGAAAAACATCTACAGTCTCGATATCACACCATCGCATCGATAGTTATTGCATAAAAATCAATAATATCACAACATCGATTTTTTACGAAAAAATTGAAAAAAGTCAACAGCATACACGCAAGTCGTAGGTACTTGTACTTATATGATTATTTTTTCAATCGTATATGGATAAAAATAGTCGGTATCCTTGCAAAATAAATCACATTTCTTATCAAAAAGTCATTTTTATTTGTGCCCAAGCGATTTGTAGTTAGTCTATATTGTCCCTATGGGAAAACCCTTCAGGGCCAGTTGTACAAACGTGTTTCAATATTTAACATGTGTTTCAGGAAATTTAATTCGCCGATTTCGGCGGATTAACTGAGGTTTAACGATGGTTCAAGGTTCAAGTTTTATGTGAAGAAAATGTCCAATCACATGCCTCAAACTTAATCCGCCGAAAAATCGGTTAATTAAAAATCCTGAACCACGAATCATTATTTAACCCACGATTGTACAACTGGCCCTAACCGTATGTAAGTATTTCGCAAGTAAAATTAAAAAAAAAAATAAATAAATTTGGTGGCACAACGGCTCATGAAGAACCAGGGCCTAGTGACTTAAAACTCTCAGCCATTCCTGTGTGGGTGTCTGCAGGAATGGAGGGGACCTACAGTTTATTGCCGAATCCGAACGGCTAAGGTGAGTGGTACTTTTCTATGACAAGAGTTACTCTTGGAGGATTTGTCACTTCCTCGCAAGAGGCAGTAGCCCTGAAAAAAACTTAAGGTGGAATCGGCTGGTATTGAACCCAGACCACTGGCCTGACTATAACCATTACGCCACGGGCTAATACCGCAAGTAAAAAAGTAAAATATCAATAGATACAAAATCATGAAAAAACTCTTCTTAATAGTTGGGTTTAGGCATAAAGAACATACAAGAATTTACGTGAAAATGTTTGTATTATTCTGACGTTTTTCTTCATCAGAATTAATTAAAATATGTATTCATATTGAGATTTTTTTAAATTTATTTATGTACATATGTCGTACCGTATTCGTTTGGGAATGTTTCATTCCTATTGAATATGGAAATTTTTTTCACTCCATTCACTCCAAATTTTTCATATTCGATAGGAACACTCCCAAAATCAAATCTATAACGACATTAAAAAAATTATTCATAGAATTGTTAAACTAATACAAAATAATCATTTTATGAACTATGACTCTTCAATACATTAATACGTAATTATTTAAATTTCCTTTCAGACAAATATCTATGGCAGACCTTCCGCCATTGCCAAAAAGCCTCAGTACTAATTTAACTTTTAACGAGCCAAACGATGTTGATTGTGAGACTGGAAATGGAACAAACAATGGAACTTCTGAAGTAATTGGCACTACATTGGACAAACAGCTGTCAGTTTTACGAAAAGAAATGGTAAGCAAATTGCTATAAGCTACATATTATGTATGCAACAATAAATTGCCAAATATATATGCATAAGCATACATAAGTCATAAATAAAGGTCACCAAAATTCCAACTCCCAACTTTCCTATGTGCCAGGCCAGTGGAAGGTCATAGTATATACCAAAACCATGAAATTTCTCCTGTCCATATAATAAATTGAATATGATAAACATAACGACGACAATAAAAGACAATGATGACTATAATTGTTCTCACCTTTTGCAAAGGTTTCATTAAAAGATTCTTTTTATTTGCGATTAACGTTTGTACTTTGAGGGCCAGTTTGTGCATTCGAAAAAAAAAAATCGATATACCTAACCTACATATTAGGTGTGTCTTTTTTGCAAGCACGAAGGAAATTGGTCGGGATTACCGACGCGACGCCATCACAGAAAAAACATGGAGTTTTCATACAAAATATCGATAACATGTATGGATGTCATGCCGATAATGTAGTTTTTCTCCGATGGACTTAGTTGTTGTTGCATTAAACACGTAAACTGTTGAGCCCCGACATCGTTCGGGCTTGTAAAAAAACAAAGCTATTATTTCAATGGCATTACGACTGAAAATGAAAACAAATCTTTAAATTACAACCCATTCGATTTAATTTTTGGGTAGCAAATGATTGAAAAAGGTGTGGGTTCCATTTTTGAACAAAATTAATAATTCACGGAATTATAATTTAATGAACAAGTTTTTGTTCTTGTGGGTTGATATGAATTGAAGAATATAATAAATAGGAGATCAACCTAATGGATATATGCTGCTTCATATTTTCTAAATGCCTTTTAAGGGAAACCTTAGCACACACATCTTTGGTGAAACTAGAAAAGTGTGTAACTTTAATATTTGTCTTCCGAAAATGGGGTTATAATTAAATTTTGTAAGCTATCTCACTAAAAAGATGCGATATTAATGATTTTATGGTTTCACCGACGATATAAGTTGATATGTAAAAAACATTCATAAGAGCCACTGCCAGCAACCAAGTCTTGCATTTAATTCCTTTAAGCGAAATAGAGACCAACATCATAATATGCAATAATGTGGCCCAAGACAAAGTGTTTAGTTAGATGTTCATCATGGCTAAATCCACCCGAATGAGCTTCTTAATGCGAGGAACTTTCTTTTATGGGCTCGAATTTTCTTTGAGTATGATGTCAAAGTGCTGTGTCCCAGGCATAAACTAAGCACACTCTCTGTACTTAACCTCAAATTCACATCACATAGAAAACGCTGATGATGATGACGATGATAATGTGTGCTTCTGGTGCAGTCAGAGATTTTAAAATGCGTTTCAAAGCGCTCGAGTTTCTTTTGTATATAGGTATGATGGGTTGTCGATGAAAGAAGTGGCTCTGTCCAATTTACGAAATGAATGTCGAGAGTATTCATGTCATGATGCAAAGCTGAAATGTGTTATGTTTTGTTTTCTCCATTGTGGGATTATCGTGAAAAACGGTTTCCAAAATTATGCAAATCCATCTGTTATGTCCACAAGCTCAGTTTCAAAACGTTATTGTTTTACTACACAATTCATTTATTTAATGCTTGGAGGGAATTTTCGTTTTTTTTTTTTTTTTTTTTTGATTTCTTTGATCTTATCAAAAAGACAAATTCATTCCAATCAGACAGAAAAATGTTGTATCGAATTTCAATGAACTTGAAATTGAGCACAAAGAGACAATCGCAAGTTGGTAATGCTGAACAGAATTTATATGACATTGTGAATACAAAAATAAAAAAAAAAACAATACACATACCAGTTTTTATTGTTTAAGAAAAAGAATTACGTAGTTTTGTTCATTTTTGTAATTTTTTTAATTGGATGATGATATAAATAAACTTTATTCAGGTTGTCAATGAAAAAATTACGATTTACGAAGAGTTTAATATTAGTTTTGAACAAGAAAAAAAAATACAAAGGCATTTTAATGATTACTCTAGAATTATTGATTTCTCAAAATTCATAATTTTGAAAGAAGTTGTGATCATTATCAATCCAAACGATTTTTAATTGTTTGTGCTTTAGATTTTAAACAAATTTATTACCTAAGTATAATATTCTTGGTATAAGTTATAAAATTAAAAAATTATTATAGCCCAAGAAAATTAGAATAAAAAATGGCCAAATTACAAAAAAAAAAATCTGACAAAGCTGAATTTTGGTGGAGATGTGTATTTTTGTATATATTAAGCATTTTCCAAAAAATACCCTTAATTTGGACCGGGGATAAAATTTTTACGGGGGCGAAAGGGGTTGAATTTTAGTTTTTGCTAAATTCTCAAAATTTATAAGTATGCTTTTCGAAAAATGTGAAAGCAAAAGTTGTAGCTTATGTAAGGGAATGTCTATTTTGCTATGAAGCTTTGGCCAAGAGTACGAGTTTGGTGTCAAATGAAAGGTGACATTGAGCTTGTTATGTAAGCCAAATATTTTCAAAATCTTCAATGGGAAAGTCGAGATATTTGAGCTTGAAGTTGCCGATTGCAAAATAAAGATTTTAGCTTTTTCTCCAAATAATGGTTTATAACGTGAGAAATAAATAACCTAGAAAAATTATTTTTGTATCAAATGAAAGGTATTTTTCTTGTCTTTAAAAAAGTAAGTACTAAAAATATTTTCCTATTTTAAAAACATTTTGAGACTTTTTAACGGTTAAAGCTAGAAAAAAAGTAATTAAAGCAAATTTTTTACGTTATGCAATTCTATAAAAAAATAGGTTGACATTTTTTTTGTTTCTCCGACTGTTTAGATGATATGACCATTTCAAGAAACGTGAAATGACAAAAATGTCGGTTTTTTCGAATAAAAAAACTCCTAAAACTTATTTTTTTTTTCAAAAAAACATGTTCATGCTAAGTTTGGATATAATGTGAATTTCTACAAGAAAACATAAAACAAATTTCCGAGCAAGATTCCTTATTTTTTTATAAATTCTTAAAAAAGTCTTATAATTTTTTTTTTTAATTTTAACTTTTAAATGGCTAGGTTAGGTTAGGTTTGGAGGGGTGATAGCACGGCAAGCCGCATCATCTCACTCGGATCTCAATGGATCCATTGCGCTCCCCAGGATGTAGGTAGGGTAGGTATAAGGAAGGGCTAGGAGAGGAGTTGGTAGAGATTGGGATTAGGAATGGGGAGCCTCCCTGTACCATTTTGAATTCTTGACGAATTTCAGAATGTTCTTTAGTGGTAAAAATGAGATATCGCCCAATTCATCGAAAAAGTATTCTCCGAGGGCTGTCTTTCTGGTTTCTGGTTATAGCTAGACTGGGGCATTTACAAAGGAAGTGATAGGAGCCCTCCTCTGCCTCTTCATCGTGGCACCCTCTGCATATGTCAGATGTGGGTTCCCATTGAGTTGTGACCTGTTAAGATTCCAACCAATAGAGATATAGTTGAGGTGTGTTTAGATCGAGAAGGTAGTCTGTTTTATTCTTAGAAAGATCCGGCCATAGATTCCTCGAGACCCGACAGGTATCAAGTGCTGACCATCTGTCGCTTGCGGCTTTGAGGAAACTTTGGTGGATTCTACTTTTTTCCTGTTCTGGTGGCATAAACACTGAGTAGTCAGTTTGGCTAGGGTCAAGAGATGACCCTTTCTTGGCCAGTTCATCCGCTATTTCATTATTAGTACTATTATAAGCTTTCTTTGTCAATAAAGCTTATAATAGTACTATGCCCAAAGTGGCCCTCTTTCCAGTTATTGCACAGCTTCAGTCGTAAGGTACTCCTGGCAGGGGCGACAAGACCCCTCCTTGTGGAGTGCCTCTACAATCCAATTTGAAAGCATCGGATCAATGTTCCTGGAGTCAAGGGCTCTTCAACGTTATTGAAGGCCCCTTCTATGTCAAGGAATGCACCTAGAGTAAATTCTTTGAATTGTATTGATTTCTCAAGCGTGCCATCTACTTCATGAAGTGCCGTCTCAGATTTGCCCTTCATGTATGCATGCTGGGCCTACGAAGGGACACTGTCGTTTAGTTTTAGGCGAATGTATGTATGTATATGAACATTAGACTGATTCAAAAAAAATTAAAATATCTCTTCTATTTTTGATGCCACTAGCTTTTTAGTTAGAGTTTAGTGAAATAATAGGCCTGGTAAAATTTCAGCCGTTTAGATTTAAATTTAGAGATCGCTCATCGCAAATTTCTTTTTTCCATACAAATTATGTATGGGAAAGTTTTCTTTTGTTTGCTTTTTTTTTTATAACTATACAACAGGTTATCGCATGGAAATGAATGAGATGTATTATCAAAGGGAATTAAATTTCCTTTAAAAGCGTTTCCAACAAATTTTTTAATTACAGTACTCCTTCCAAAGTTATTGAAGGTTAAAGTGGATGGTTAATTCCTAGTTTCTTGGATGCCCTATTGAAAATATCGTCTATAATATAAGTTTCATGAGATAAAAATATTTATAAAACCACTGCTTCTCAAATACATCTGTATGAAAAAATTCTTTCAGATTAATTCCTTCATGAACCGAAAATAACAATAAAAATGCGCTATTTTTATTGTTTATTATTTGTCTTTTTTCTTTGCGTTAAATATTTTTTTTTTCTTTAACAATACATTTATTTCAAAATAAAAAACATAATTTAATATTAGGATTGTGTATTATAGTCGACATTTTAAACAGGGAATCCAAGAAACTATAGAATTAACTATCCACTTTAACCTTCACTAACTTTGGAAGGAGTACTGTAATTAAAAATTTATTTAAGCATATTTTTAAAGAAAATTTAATTCCCTTAAGAATAGGTCTCAATCATTTTTCACTTTTTAGCCAGAATTTTATTTTCCGAAATCAAAATAATTGCGTTTGGGAATTTTCACTTTAATTTTTCAATAAAAGTACATTTTGCCATGCAAGTAAAGAAAGTGAATAAGAACAAAAATTTTCAATCATTAAAATGCATTTCTTTACTTTATTTTTGTTTGAATTTAAAACACTCTTTTCAAACATTTAGCAATAAAATACAAAAATTGCCTGATAATGCTAAATTTAGTTGAAATTCGACTAATCAGCAATTGTGTTCCTTCACGACATCTAAAGTCGTCGCGTCTCGGCGCTGTCGGTCGCAGTCGCTATAGATTAAACTTTAGAAGACATTTTGGGGTTCGGCATCCAAAATGATTATTAGCCTAGATAAATGCTCAAATAAATCCCCTGCATTGGGTTAGTTGGGCAATCATGAAGCTTTTTCGCGATGTTAATACAGCGGGGCAGTTTATGTGGCAAGTTGAACTAAATTTCAAAATTATTTAAAAGTAAAAGAGTTTTAAAGTAGGTCAAAAAATGTTAACTAAGCGTTCCGTTTCGAAGATATCTGAAATGCAGTATTTTTGGACCATTATACAAATTTATTACATTGTTCCTTTGACATTAAAATTGTAATCAAAATTTGAATTGACCTTTGTTGTTTTATTTTTCTGTTCCTGTTTTATATGCATCGAATTTAGACACTTTCAACATAATTTTTTACGGAACTTCATACATACTTGGTTAAAAAAAATTGTACCTTTTTTTTATAAATGTGAATTTGTATGGAAAATGGTATGATTTCCAAATAGAAATTTTAAAATGTTCAAGGAAATTAAATCATTTTCCCTTCTGAAAATGTAGGATAAAGTTGTTTTCCACTAATTTCAGTAAATTTTACACACTTACAGCCCTATTAATAAAAAGTCACTGTTCGCTCCTTAACACACGTGTTAGCTAGCACTCGGATAGACAACTTGTTCGTTGGATAACTTTAATTATTAATAAACATATCATAATAGTTCCAGTCTGTACCACTTAAAGTATGGCAACCCTTCATCAAAACTTGGAAGTATTCGTATACTTGTGTCACACGCATGCATTGATTGATGTAAAATATGCTTGTAGTTGAACAGGTTATTATAAAATGTAAGCATGTGTGTGTTATGAAGTTATCCATACCTTAAACGCCAAATTTGGCGAGTTAAAGTTATCCGCTCGCTGTCACCATGTCACAGACCATTACATATTTATCAATATGAATTGCAAGCTGACAGATGTGTTAGTCTTATTCTTCCGTTGTTTTCCGTTTATTGATATGGGGGTTATGCTTTTAAAACGACAAGAGGCAATAGCAACAACATAAATAATATTGAAATTAACTCTACTTATCAACCTACACCTCTCCCTGTTTATTCGCCAACTTGTAAAAACTTTAAATTTTTTATGTTCTACCACAACGTTGGTGGATTGCGAACTAAAATGCATGACATTCTTCTTTTCTCATCTTCACAACAATTTGATATTATCGCACTAACTGAAACTTGGCTTTCTGAGAACCATTTTAATTCAGAAATGTTTGACAACCAACTGTTCAATGTGTATCGAAATGATCGCTGTTATCATACAACAGGACTGACTCGTGGAAGCGGAGTATTGGTTGCAGTTCGATCTTCTATTTTAAGCATGCAGTTAGAGTTGCCGTCTTCTTCTAATTCTTCAATCAACATCGACCAACTAATTATACGTTTCAGCGTTGATAATATTCATGATGTTTTTCTTATTATTAGTTATATACCACCGAAAAGTTCTTTTGAAATTTATAAAACTCATATAGATAATTGTTCATTTGTTTTGAATAACTTAAAAGAATATCAACATGTTATTATCTTAGGTGATTTTAATCTACCTTTTTTAAATTGGGTTTTTGATCCCGATGACAAATGTTTGATTCCTTTCAATGTTAGTAGTGATTGTGAGAGTGTGGTTGTCGATACTCTAGCTGAGTTCGGACTCATACAGATCAATAGTTTTCATAATAATTTAAATCGTTATCTTGATTTAGTTTTTACTGATAATGAATTTGGTGTGTGTATTGACAGTCCCACTCCTCCTCCTTTACCTAACACTGATAATCATTTATCACTTTGTGTGAGCTTTGAATTCTTTGAATATATAAAATAAAAATCTGAAATTGGTTATGTTCTAAACTATGATAAATGTAATTTTTCTAACGTTTCTGGCTTTTTGAATAGGGTTGATTGGTTTTCAATTTTTAATAATATGGATATTGAAGAAACTTTTACCATATTAACGAATTTATTAAATGAGGCAGTTGATTTTAATACTCCTAGAATTCTTAAAAAATCTCAATCGAAGCCTTGTTGGTTCAATAAAAAATTAATAAATTTAAATATTCGTAAAAACAAAGCTTTCAAACTTGATCGTGATTCCAGGGATGATAATGTTTTATATACGAACTACCTTCGATGTAATCGTGAATTTAATTTTCTCAATAAATTTCTTTATAGTCAATACCTATTAAGTATTGAATCTAAGCTAAAAAAAAATAGTAAATGTTTCTGGAAGTTTATTAACAATAAGAAATGTTCTACTGGAATACCTAATTCAGTCCGATATATGGGAAAAACTTCTAGTGACCCGTCAACTATCTGTAATTTTTTTGCTGGTTTTTTTCGTTCTGTCTTTAAATCTTCAAGTAATCAAACAAAACCTTCTTTTATGTCTTTATCTGAATTGATTAATATTAATCAATTATATTTGGAGAAAAGTGATATACTAGATGAACTTTTAAATTTAAAAGATGAAATGCAATATGGATTTGATGGTATTGCTCCCTTTATTTTAAAAAAATGTGCTATTTCTTTAGTAACTCCTCTTGAAATCATCTTTAATCGCTCTCTTCGAGATGGCTACTTCCTTAAACAATGGAAAAATTCTTATGTGTACCCAGTTTTTAAATCTGGATCAAAAAATGATGTAACAAACTATCCTAGCCTATTTGTAAGATATCCGTAATACCTAAACTCTTTGAAAAAATTGTTTATAATAAGCTTGTTTTCTCAGTGAAAGAAATAATCTCCCCTTTACAGCATGGGTTTATTGGTGGCAGATCAACATCGACCAATCTTACGATTTTTAGTAATTATGTATTGGCTTCTCTTGAACAGGGAAATCAATGTGATGTTATATACACTGATTTCTCTAAAGCATTTGATAGGGTTGACCACTCAATATTGATTGCTAAACTTCATGGTTTAGGTTTTCATTCTAATTTATTAAAATGGTTTGAATCATATCTTGCTCGTAGAATTCAGTATGTTCGAATTAACGACTTTATTTCTAATCCGATTGTTGTAACTTCCGGGGTTCCACAAGGAAGTCATTTGGGACCCCTTCTCTTTCTCCTTTTTATCAATGATATTCCGAGTGTTTTGATAAATAGTCTTTGTTTAATGTATGCTGACGACCTTAAACTATACTTACGTATTAAATCTATTTTAGATTGTATAAACCTGCAAAACGATCTTAATAATTTATCTATTTGGTGTACCAATAATGATCTGCATTTGAATGTTTCTAAATTTCATAGTATGATGTTTTACCGTGGTGCATCACCAATATTATTTTCATATGATATATATGGATCTTTTCTGTCCAAAGTTACCGAAAAAAAAGACTTGGGTGTAATCTTTGACTTAAAATTCACGTTTTCCAATCATATTGACTACATCATTTCTAAGGCCAGTTCAATGCTTGGATTTATTTCTAGGAATGCTAAAGACTTCTCTGATCCTTTCACTCTTAGATCATTATATTTTAGCTATGTTCGTTCAATTTTAGAATACTGTTCTTCCATCTGGTATCCTATGTATGCGGTCTATTCAGTAAGAATTGAAAGAATACAGAAACGCTTTACCAGAACTGCAATTCGGATCCTACGATGGAATGTTGATATGCCATCATATAATACAAGGTGTTTGTTATTAGGCATTCAATCCTTGGAAACACGCCGTATATATTTTGATGTCATGTTTGTAAGGGATTTAATTAATTATAAAATCAATTGTCCTCATTTGCTTTCGTTGGTTGGTTTTCATGTTCCAAGTCGTAACCTACGAAGTAATCGTTTATTTTGTGAACCTTTTCATAGGGTTAACTATGGAACCAATGAACCCTTAACTCGCTGTTTAAGACAAGCTAATTCTCTATGTAATGTTATTGATTTTAATTTAAACCTAAGTAGAGACTGTTTTAAAAAAAAAGTTATTATTAAGTCTTAATTACAATGTTTAGTATTTATTTTAAGTACGTATTATTCATATTTTTCTTATATTGTTAATTATTTTTTAAGTAATCTTTAAGAGCTGTGTCTCTGCTTGATGAATAGTATAATAAATAAATAAATAAATATTTTAAGTGATAATTTGAAATTTTTTAGAAATTAAAACCACACTTTATTATTGTCTCGACTTTGTACTTAAAAAAACAAAAGTTTTACTTTTTCACCTGTGTAAGTGTCATTTAATTTTGCCTTTTTGAAGCTTACTTTTGTCCTACTATTATGTCGCCACAGTTTAAACCTTTCACATTTTAAATTCAACTTCGATAAAAAGAACTAAGCTCTTTTTTTTGTTTGTTTTAATTTGTAGCAAGTAAATCCATGTTGAAATCGCTTCTATATACGCCTGAGTAACGAAACGAACAAAAGATTGTATATGATTACTTCAATAATATTAAGCTCAACGATGCCTGAAGGGGGATTTTAACTCACGCGAAAAAAAAAGTAATTAGATATTACTGAAACCTAAACACCCGCAAAAAGGAAATTAATTAAGCATTTGCAATCAAAAATTGTTATTATTGTTACGATATTCTATTTGAATTTCGTTTAATTGGATTATTTTAAATTTTAAATTGAGAATAGCAACATTTTATTAAGTCACGAATAAAAATAAAAACATTTTATATAATTAGGAAGGCAAGAGTTTGAATGATGCGTGTATGTGTAGGTAATTTAATTAATTGGGATGCTTCTCATTGTCCACGACCTTTCCTGTTATGCAAAATTTATATTGTTATTGCGTTTTTCGTTCGTTGAAAATTGAATGCGTATTGAGGAGATTAAAGTATTTTTTTTTTAGTTTTAATTAAATTACTAGATAATGTGAATCATTCCAACAATTAGTCTTGATGGTATTTTGGGAACTTTAGAAAACTATTAACAGCTACACATTTAGAACTTTGTTTTAGATAATAAAAAAAATAATGCCCTTTTTTTTACATGTGTGATGTGTCGTTTTGATTCCTTCGTGAGTACATAATGATGAGTAGTTGAATAATTTTGTATTTCGTGAATGTGTCGCTGGGACCATATTGCTTTTTATACATTTGATTTTCGAGCATGTGTCGTGCAAACATTTCGTTTGAGCACTTGTGTGTTGTTCTGGTTATACACTGCGCGTCACTTTTTTGTGACCACTCTTTTAATAAACATTTTGTTAAAAGAATTACGCTTTAAACGTTTCATAGCCATTCAAAATATGTAATTATCAGCTGATCATGTAATTTTTTATCGCAAACCATAGTAAGTCCACAGGAATTGGTGGGGATTTGGAAATAAATAAACTTTATTAAACTTTTAGAAATGTTTTAGAAAATCTAAAGCAGGGTAAACTGTTCAACAGTTTTAGTTACAACAGTTTTTTTTACCGTAGTTTTCAGCCTATTAGTTTAACTTGGTAGCTAAGTTATGTTGGGCGGTTTTAAGTGTGAAATTCACAAATAAAATAATGCTTGTGTGTCTCAGGGCTCCGTTTTGTCTCCGATTCTGTTCCTTATATATTCATAAACGATCTTTTGTGTGAAACTTCTAATCTATTAAACTGTTTCGCTGACGACAGTGTAGCCTTAGCTTTTCATATTCGTTTTTAGATTGACACCCTTGTCCTTCGAATGTGGAACTTGAGCCGCAGCGTATGACAAGCTCTTTAAATTCTGATCTCAATACTTCCGTGCTAACTGAATATGATTAATGGTCTTCTTTGAAAATGTTTTAATAGTTACAAAACGATTTTTAATAAAAAAAAAAGTTGTGTTTCGATTAATTAACTGCTCTTTAAGCGATATAGAGCTTTAGTTGTCAATAAAAACTATCCCCAAGATTTCAAACTTGGTCTGAAGTGAAAAAATCAACAAATGTCAGATACGTCAATTTCAGTTAGCATATATCAGAATAGCTCTGTCCAACTTTTGTTAAATGACCAAATATTCGACTTCGCCAAAAAAACCTCTGCTTAGTGTTCAGGATTTTTTCAAAGATGCAAGAAATGTTTGTCCATTTCTTTAAAATTTTTAAGGTTAGTCATAATCCCTTTTGTGAGATCAGAAAAAAAGGGTCAAAAAAGGATTTGTCTGACAAAAATCAAATACAAACTTACCGCCGTAATATTCACGCCGTTTAAAACTTGGTTTAAAAGCCCTTAAACCGACTACATTTAACCGAACTAAACCGATAGAATTTAAACGACAAAATCTCGTTTAAATCGGTAATATTCACTCCGTTTAAGCAAAAAATTCCATTCGGTTTACGTCGGTTTAAATTTGTGATTTAAACCGACCGTCGCATAGCATCGCAGGTATGAAAAAACTGAAAAAGGCTTTTCTTGACATTTATTTTTTGAATTGTCATTTTATATTTAAATAAAATAAATTTAGCCAGTTCACGTTTTTAAGATCTCACTGAGATCTCACTGAGCAAGCTCTGTCAGCTCCACTGAGCAGAAGGAGAAACCTGAACAAAATTTCTCCGCTAGAAGTTAAAACCAATTTCCATCTCTTTTTTATTAATTAATCAACTGCGACAAAAAATAATTGAGCAAGCGAATCCAAAAAATTTCAGTCTCAGTTTTTTGACAGCAAAAGTGAGGAATCTCAGTGAGAAATTACGTTCAGATTTCTGAGATTGCTGAGATCTCTGAGATCTCAGTGAGCTTGAGAAACCTGAACTCAGTGATGGAAATTGACTTTTCTTGATAGTACTGAAAGCTGAAAAAAAATAGTACTGAAAATGGCCAAATAGTACTGAAATTTTTCCAATCGTGAATTCTACAGGAATTTAATATTTTATTGGTTGTCATCGTTAGAGGAAGGTTTGGTTTGAGTATTCTGCCATCGACCCCTTGCAGCCATCTTGACTTGTAGATCAAATACTGGTCGATATATTTTTTAAATGTAACATACATATATATCGACAAATTTTGAAAAATGTAAAAGCTTAACTACATTCAAGACTTTTTGCAAAAAGTACAAAAGTGAATAACTAAAACATGCGCTAGAAATGCCTGAGTGCGAAAAAGCTTGCGGAAATAGTGTTTGATATGTCATTTCAGATTGACACTGCAGTTTAAACAACATTTTTTCGCACACAGGCATCTCTAAAAATATTTTTGTAGGTCCCGTGTTTGAGCAATATTTGGTTTACTTGTTTTTTTCGCGGAGAGAATTTTTTAAAAAACATATTTTTTTCGAGAGAAATTTTAATCGTTGTTTTTATATTTTTTTTTCATATTTGGAATTATTATTTTCGAAAAACGTTGACATTTTTTTTAGGAAAAAAATACTTTTGTTTATTCATACAAGGTGTCCCTTAAATCGTGGACTATGCTTTGAGGGATGATTCCTGGGATCATTCTAAGAAGTAAAATTTATGGGGGGAAAGTTCTATCCCCCCTTTCTTTTTTAGTTCTTAAGAAATAAACATAAAGGGACAACAATTTTAGACGATTTAGTATGATTTTAAAACATTTTTAGTAGTGCTAAGATAAATAGAGCATTTTCGAAATTTTAAGCGAGTTACAATTTTACTAAAGTTAAAATATCATACTTACTTCAAATGTCACTTTGACAATTATTACAAATGTGAAAATGGCGTGATATGTCACTTTTTTAGGTGTGTTCAGCTGGATTTTATTGAGGAAACTGGCTTAGTATGATACTAGTTAAAAAATATTTAAAACTAAGAACATTTTACCTTTAAAGTTAGAAAATTGTTAAATAGTATCATGTTTACCTCAATATCAGTTTCTTAATTTTAAACAACTTTTTAACTAGTATCATGCTTAACCTTTTTCCTTAATTAAATCCAGCTTAACACGACTAAAACAGTAACACTTCATGCCATTTTCACATTTGTATTTGTCAAAGTGACATTAGGAGTTAGTATGATACTAAAAAGATAAAACAGCTATTGGATATTTTATCTTTGGTAAAATGTTTAAAAGATAATATGATTCTAACTCGTTTAAAATTTGAATAATCCTCTTTTTACCCTAGCAGCATACTAAAAATGCTTTAACATCATACTAACTCGTCTAAAATTTTGCGCCAAACTTATTATATTGGTTGTTTGTTTTGTTAGGTTTATGACGCAAAAATATTATTCATAATTTTGACTTTTAAATTTAATTTCTCAAAAACATTCACTAAAACAACATGAAATATAAGATTAAATAAAAGATTTTCAGTTTTTCAGAAACTGCCTAATTTTGTTTAAAAAAAGTTTTACAAAATTTATTATTTTCCTTAATTTTTTAGATACGAAAATATTTGTTAACTATGTATAGCTATGCAAAACTGAAGCAAATTCCTACCGCATCAATTATCTACATTCGAAATATACCTACATTTTTTAAATTTTCGATTCGTTAGAAAATGTCGATATTTTTGCAAGAAATCATTATGTTGAGTTTCATCAGACTTAAACCAAACTAGCACTTGAGTGATGCGTTCAACTCAGGTGTAAAAATTTCAGTATTGGTGTTTTGCCAATAATTGAAATAGTACTGAAAGTTGAAAAGTGGTACTTACGTACTGGGAAAATTAAATAGTACAAAATTCAGTACAATAGTAAGCCCTTTTCCAACCATGCCTGAACTGGCTAATTAATTAATTCGTGTCAAACACAAATAAGCATTAGAAATGTCTTTAATTCCTCTTTATCGTGTTTTACGTTGCGAAAAAATGTCAACAATAACGTCCACCGCATTGCGTCTTCCAAATATTCCATGAACGATTTGTTGCGAGTTGAATTCTTCTTGATGATCTGGTTGCAGTTCCGCGTCGGTCGTTAATTCGGTTCTAATATCTATCATATTATATTAAGCAAGATGGCAACTAAATTCTATCAACCTAACAGCAATACCGCAGCCCAAACACCTCCATAATGCACATATAAAATGCAACACAAGTTTTTTTAACCGCTCCAAATTTTATATCTGTCCAAACTGAATTACATTGGTCTGGCAGCGATACCGTGAACATTACACTACCATTATGCACTTTCCTAACAAAAAAATAGTATTAGCATTTTGAGGTACATATTACTCTCAAGGTGATGAAATTGAGCGTGGACAGTAACCACCAACTATTCTGATTTTTTTGGTTGCATTTTGAAAGTACATTATATAGGTGTTAGGGCCACGGTATCGCTGCCAGACCGATGGCATTATGATCACAAAATTTGGAGCGGTATAATACACATAAACTTCACTCATTTTTTTGAATTTTGAAAGTGCATTACGTTGGTCTTAGGGCCGCGATATCGCTAAAAGGTCTATGGCTTGTAGTTTGCACTGCGGTATACAAATATCATGCTCACAAATTTTGGAGCGATATAAAACACTTTGATCAAATCGTTTACCAGCTCTCGGTATATAAGCCCTTTCTGGTTAATTGGTCAACTCTACCCCGATGTGTGAATAACGTGCACAAATAATATGATGTGTTTGAATAGCCATCATCGCCGAAAATAACACGATTGAATATTTTGCACTGACTAAATAAACCAATAAAATGTTGAATATTAGCTAAAACCATTTAAACCGTACCTAAACGACACGAAAATGCCTCGTTTAAGTTGGAGTCGGTTTATCGTAATTAAACCGATCATTCGGCTTAAAATTTTGGTTAACGTCGGTTTAAGTGAGTGAATATTACCGATTAGTCGGTTTAAAAATTTTTAACCGACTTCTGAATCTAAACCGATTTTAAACGGCGTGAATATTACCGGCATTAGAATTGGAAAAAGACATTAATAAGAAACTTTAATTATTTTCTGCCTTCCTAAAAAAAATAAATTAATAATAGAAACTTTAAATAATTAAAAATATCATAAGAAAAACCAGTGTTTCCCAGACTTTTTACATTGCCGTACCCCTTTTAAAATTTTCATAGCCCTGAGTATCCCCCGTTATAGAAATATATTTATTTTTTACTTTTGTAGTTCATTAACGAAATTAAAAATTAGTATTTTAAGGTATAGAAGACGAAATGTTCTTTTTTGACGCTTTGAATACTCGAAGGTTTCAAGCTAAAATTTAAGATTTCGACCGTTTTGAAAAACGTCAAATCAAAGCCAATTTGAACGGAATTTATGATGCCAGAAGTTGCAATCGTCCTGCTTGCAAACAATCCTTTTGATAAATATAAAATATTTCTTTTTTTTGCAAGCGCATTTGACGTTTTCGAACAAAAGCTAAAATAAAACATAGTTAATTCGGAAAAAAATCTATTTACTCAGTCTGTTTACTTGCAACTTTCAGCAATTGTTGCAAACTTGTTTTTGTTTTTCGTATTGATTTTTGCAGCCAATTCTGTTTGTTAACAAACAGGAATATTTATTGAGCTAGTATCCACAGTACAGATTCTTGATTATATTGTTTGCAGCTCACACCTACATATCTGACAAGAAGTAAAGAAGAAATCATTTTATCTGTCTTTTTCGTCACCTCAACTTTTTACTGCATAGCTGCACTGCAGTCTGCAGTTGATGTTTTCTATCAAGCGACTTTAGCAAATATGCATTAACGAACGCACAGTGCTAATGCAGTAGAATTTGTATTTGCATTCTCGAAGAAAATTTAGAAGAAAAGACTTTTGCAGTATAATTGAGATAATAGAATATGAAAACCAATTAAACACAAATTCAAATATTTTTCCTATTTTGTGTTGCTTTTTTTTTCCAATCAAAAAATTTAACCTGCTTGCTAACTTCACACAGAAAAAGGACAAATCTATACTCCCAGCGGGTACGCTTACCACACTTTCGGAAACACTGAGTTAAACTATTAATTTCTTCGATTCACTATAATACCTCTGCAGAGCCGCATTAACAGCAGTTTAATAAACAGACTGTTTTAAATTGACATTTTTTTTTAAGTCAACATTTTTTGAACCACATATTATATTATAACCTTTCAAATATCTTAATTGATACTTGCAATAGCTATTTTAAGATTTATATAAAATAGTCTCAAAGTAGGAACGTTTAACTCAATGCGTTGTTTTATCGCATGTCCTAGGCCCATATCCATGGCAAATGCACCTCCCATCAAAAACACTTTTAAGTACATGGATATTATTATTATTTTATTTTTAAATAAAATTTTCAACAATGTTGCATTTTTGTATTCTTCCGTAATCAATCTTCATGGAAGAATGGTGATGCATTCAACTTGCACCTGACCTCAGACTTTTCGTTATGTTTTCGCACATCCATCAAACCATCTACAAAAACTAACGAGTGTATTCAACTATATAATGTACATATAAACATATGTATATGAGATAAAAAACTTAAGCTAAACATTAAAGTGTGTAATGGAATTTTGTAATTATTTCCTCAACCGACCAGGCACGTGATGCGGTAGACTATATATTATTTTGTCCCTCAACTTTATTTTGCACTTGCATCCACATTCCCAGTCGTGGTCATTTTTTTTTTTTTTTCAAAACAAAACGAAAAAAAAAAAGATTATAAAAAAGAGATCTTCTTTTTTTATTATTACATCTGGCTGCAAAAATGCAGTCAATGGAACGCCATCACGATTTGATAAAAAAGAGGAAAATAAATTGCCTAGAGGAGTGTTACTGATGGATTGTTAAAAAATGCAGACTTTTTGACACAGCGTAGTAGATGGAGAAGAGACAACAATGAAGTCATTGGCCATGAAAAACTTGAATTTACAATAGAAAAGGTTGATTTTACTGTTGAACTGCAGAAAGGTTGATACAATGCAAGGGTTTGGAATTGAAAAAAAAAATCCTTCCTTTCAACAAGTGGATTTGTCAAAAAAAATAACAGAACTTAATTGCGATAAGTATGGAAAAAGTTTATTTAAAGTACTTATAAGGTGCTTTTTATTGGTAATTCATAGCTAGCGCAGCAATACAAGTTCAATAAAACGCTATATCAACTTTTATGTCCATTTTTTATTCTCTGGATGTGTTCACACCCTTTTTTGAGTGAAAAACAAACTATAGATTACCGACATTTAAGGTTCAAGTCCACACTATTTGTCCATTTTTATATTCACTAATTTACTGGCTAATTTATCGGCACTTTTGGTTTTGTTATTATTCACCAAGGGAAATTTTACTGCGCTAGCTATAAAATTGTCAATAAAACGCACCTATAATTTTTTAGGAAACATACTCGTAGCTTTTAAGCTAAGTACAGACCATTGAAAAAGAAGTAAAGGAACTGGTGTATATCACATATACAGTGTACGACTGTACGTGAGTGAGGCCGCAAGAATTGAAAAAAAAGAAAAAAAGAAAAAAAAAAAAAAAACAAATTAGACTCAGTGCTGTCATTTTGCCGACGCGACCTCTTGAAACGTGTATAAGATTTTAAGTTGTGTAAAAAAGTAAAATAAAAATAACGAAACTAAAAAAAACGTGAAACAAGGGTGAATAATTAAAATATTCGATAAAAACAACATAATAAAAAAATATACGGTGCTGTGTGAAATCGCATATAATAAGGAGTGTACAAAGTTTTCTTTTCACAAGTATATTTTGTCTCATATGTTACATAAATTAATGTAAATTGATGTTTTTTAGATAAATACATTTTCCTAGAATACTTGAATAATGATATTTCGTGGAATTTCGCTATAAAAAAGCAAATTGGTTTAAAATTAAAATACACTCCTAAAATATACTTCTCCAGTTCTCCTGTCAAAATTAGAAAATCTTATCCAGGGACGTATTAGTTTTTGTTGGTGATGGCAAGGCGGTCAAATCCGTTGAGCGTCCGTAGTGCAGAGTTATTTTTCAACGATTTAAGTTTATGTTATTATATTCATTTTAAATTTTATCACAATTTAAAAAAAAAAAAACATGACTTTCATTCATTATATTTATTTAATCGGATAAATATAACCCACATTTTTTTTAACAGGTTCATTATCAACTGCGGTGTTCCTTTAAAGTTGCCTAAGTACTTCTGAGAAGATAAAATTCGTAATCTAGTTTTACCAGCTACATGTTTCTGCTTTACTGACTGAAAAGAAATATAATTAAAAATCATTTGGGCGCCCCAGCTTTTAGCCGTCTAACTTCACGCCGACCCTGTGTGAATGTAATTGTGTTTGTGCAACTCACACTACTTTGGAAAAAAGCCTCAGTTTTTCCACAATATGCCTGTTCCTCTTATTTCTTCTTCTATGGTACAGACGATTGTCAGATCAGGTCAGAACCGCCAATGGTCTGACAATAGCTGACAATTAGCTGACAATTGACATATTTCTTACAATATAAAATTGTCGGTTCACACGATTGGTAGAATTTGTACCAAAGTCTGACAATTTCATTGTCAGCTCTTGTCTGACAATTTTCTGACAATATTGTCACCTTGAAATTTTTCTGTTCACACGGTTGGCAGATCTATACGAAAAATTGATTGGCCGCTTTCGGTTGGCAAATCCAATAAGCTATCTGAGATAGGTAGTATCTGAATTAGAATCATTATAATAATACCGCTCGAAGTAGTGGAAAAACTACAATTTTAAAATCTCAACCAACTCGCTATCCAACCTTTGGGTTTTGTTTTTGCAAAGCAGTTTCATTGACAACATTTTGAATAATGAAGAAATTGTCAGCAATTAGTCTGACAATGTCCCAATCGTCTGACAACGATAAAAATTGTGTTCAGACGATTGTAAGATACCTGAAAATTTTTTGTCAGATTGTCGTCTGACAATTACCTGACAATAACGTTTCTGACAATATTGTCAGACAAAATTGTGTATTCAGACGACTGTAATACATTTGGGACAGTATTTTCACTGACAGATCTGACAACCGTCTTAAATTATGCCATTTGAGTTGAAATTCACATTTTACATGTTGATGACATTTCATTAAAAAACAAGTTTCATGCAGACTCCACCCAAAACATAAAATACCACTAGGTCACCAACCTTGGGGCAAGTGTGTCAGGCAGTTGATATTTTTTTTCAAGCTTTTCAGTAATTTTTGTAAAGACGAGACCTGAAAACTGATTCATCTAGACAAATCGAGCTCTTGGTGGTGGATGCAGCTTGTGATAGAAAAAACCAAACACCCGAAAGCTTTGCCAAAGTCAAAAATTATACAAGCCATCTGATATTAAACAATAATTGAAACATCGTATTTAGATCACCTGTCTCGGTCTGTGTTGGCTTGGATAACCCAAGTTTGCCTCTGGTCCTCGTCAGTTCCAAATCAGAATCAAAGAAGCGGTGCTGCGGTTGATGAATTAAATTGAGTTCACTATGTGGCTGAATGACTTTCACTATGTTTTACTATATTTTTGGCTTCTGTTGTTTATACTCATAACATGCCTCTCTCAAATGCAAAGCTGCACATTCAAAAGTTTTCAAGTGGCTCATGGCAATAAACGTATCACTTTAAATGGAAACTTTATACAGCACAGCTTCTTTTAAAGCACAGGAACTCACTAGGATTACTGCACAAATCGTTGCACTCACTTTTATAATAATATATATTGCATGGTTGTGTGTGTAATCCGAATGTAATGGCAAAATGGTTTGAATTGTGTTTCCAGGCGAAAGGTCAAAGAGGTTTATGAATGTTTGCAATTGTACTACTATTGCGGCTAAACTACTTTTTGGGTGTACAGTGTACAATTACTATGTTGTTATTATTTTTCTTTGCATCATAAATATACAGAGTTGAATATTGCAGAATTATTGTTGCCATTTAAAGTTAGATGTTTATAACCCAGGAGGTAAGGTTTGCATTTTGAGAAATTTTTTTTTCTAACGATCATTTTCAATCTTCTGGATCTTTAAATTTTGTGTAACTTTAACGATATTCATGTAATTATAAGTGTCCTGATAATTTTTAGAAGGGAGTAAGTTTATTTTTTTAACATAACATATTAAATTAAAAATTCGACATTGAGGGAGGTTAGATAAATAAAAACGCATTCCTGAAGAATAGTTAAAAACAAATATTTTTTCTATGAAAGGGAAAATTTTCTAAAAAAAATTCTGAATATGAAAAAAAAAATTTTTTTTTTAAGCCAGAAGTCTATTCCATCTCCACGATTTGACCTTGAAACGATGTAAGAAGCGGAAATTCAAATATTTTGTTGTAGCGAACCCAGTTTGATGGACCTGAGTTTATCTTGATCCTGCCTTGAATAAGTCCACCATTGAATTTAATAATTAATTTATATTATTTTTTCAAAATCTCATTCCTGTACCCGCCTGGAAAAAGAATCTAGTTTTCAATAAGGCCTTGGCAAGTTTTTCATAGTTACTAACAAGGGTCTAGCAAGGGTTACTATAGGCATTCGCTAGGCCCTCGCCAGTTATGAACCTTTTTGCCTCGTCATTAAATTCTGCCTAAGCCCTGACTAGTAAAAACTAGATTTGTTCTACATATTTTGTTTTAAATGGTTTTACATTCAACTATTTCATATATGGGGGTCAAAGCTATAGAAGCTATATTATATTAATCTAGATAGACATCCAGTTCCTCGAGATTGGGAGGTATTCAAAAACACGTTTTTTCTTGTTTAAGACTAATTTCATAATTTCACTAATTAATCAATAATCCATTTTATTTTATTTTTATTTTATTATAAAACACTGACCAACTTCTTCCGCATGCAAAATTGAATATTTAAACTGAAGTTTAGTTTATTGTCATTTACTTTGGCGTGTGTGCAAGTATGTGTGAAAGACTGGTATGTTTAGTGAGGCTATGCGGAACAGTTTATAACAGAAAAGAACAAGTTCAATGAGAAATTTTCTGTTCTAAACTGTTCTGGGCTTGCTGTTCAGTGAGTCTGTTTGCACTTGCTTTTTAGGTAAAACAACTGAGAACAGATTTCTGAGAAATGTCAAAATCAGTGGTTATGTCTTGTTCTGTTTTGTCTGCAGTTGCAATTTTACTATTTGACACACCGATTCCCAATCCTAATTTGAAATTTGAAGAGTTAATTAACACGCAAAGACTTTTATTACGATATAATAGGATCCTTTTATTAATTTTCGTAAAATGATAGTAGTAGCCGTGGCGTGATGGGTAGTGCGATGGACTGTCATGCCGGAGGTCTAAGGTTCGATCCCCAGCCTCGCCACCTATTTATTTAAAAGAAAAAACGGCTACTGCCTCTTGCGAGGAATTGACAAATCCTCCAAGAGTATCTCCTGTCACAGAAAAGTGCCGCTCGTTAGCCGTTCGGATTCGGGAGTGGCAACCGTGGCATGAGAGTGATGCCGTTTTTTTTGCTCGCAAGTGTAGTTCTATTTGATGAATATATCAGGTTTCAATGCTAAAGTGACGAAAATATTTTGGAAAATAAATTCTCTTTTCCAGGAAGGAATTTAAAACGTTGTCCATTAAATTGTATAGGTTTATAAAAATTTATATATTCCGATCCATTCATTCATTATGGTTTACAAATTAGCAAAAGTCAGTCTTGCATTCTCTTCAACTATATTCCCCGCCTTGAAAACCACCTTTTAAATGAAAAATAAAAAAAAAAAAAAAAAAAACAAATCCCTTTCAACGCAACTGAAATGATAAATTAAATTAAAACTAAAACAAAAATAAAGTTTGTTAACGATATAAAAAAAAATTGAAAACCATTGCATGCTTGAATGTTTTAAAACTTAATCACTAATTAGCTAAAATGGATCCCATTAAGTAATCAGTCTTAATATACTTAATTAAAACGTACCAACACATCCTAACCCATCTTCTTTTTTTTTTTTTTTTTTTGTTTACTCTTTTTTCCTTGAAGAGTTTTATACACATTTAATTATTATTATTTTATATATGTGCTCCGACTTCCAGTAATAAAAAAAAAAAAAACACTCACTGGCGTGTAAGTAATTTTTCTGTCTGTCTGTCTTTTTTATTTATTTATACTTTTCGTTAGCTTGAGAGACTATGAAATACAAATATCCAAAAAATTTAGCTTATATTGGGGTTGAAAAACAGAAAAAAAAATGTTTTGTAGACTTAAACATTTGCGCAGCAATAAAGTATAACAATAATAATAAATTGTGTCGAAAGAACTATTATATGCAAATCCCTTCCGTCCATTTGCCCAAAGGAATATTACATAAATCCATTTGGCACGCAAATGCATATTCGAGGTAATTCTTCTTTTAGGTGCTTGACTCTATTTAACCTTAGGGTGTGGTTGGTGTTTTTCGTGCACAGATTAAACTACTGAAACAACAACAAAACATTGCGGCTACAGCAGTAAAATTTATTTTTTTAAGTTTTTGTTTGAGTTTAACTTTTGTGAGGTGAAAATTTTAAAGGAATGATTTTTATAATAAAAGTGAGCAATCTTTTGAGATATCAATGTTTAAAGCCCATATGGGTTTCGAATTTTTGAATACTGCAATGATAAGGAAAAACAGAGCTAGGCAAAGGATCGCATTCATGTAGTGTGGCTAAAGAAAGATTCTCTGTAAATTTTAAATAAATTCCAAGTACCTATAACTACTCATTTCAACTTTTAATAGATTTATTAAAATTACAAAGAGTAATGCCATTGAAACTTTTTTGGTTAAATTGAGAACTTCCCAGGAAGAAACCAAGTACAACAATAAACTTTTAAATGGCTAGCAAAAATGCTAGTTGATTTAAATGCAATTACCAAACAATAAAGCCCTACTTGGGATGAACATGAACACGTGACTTTCGGTAGCGCAAGGCGTAGTGCGTAGCGTAGTGTATAGCTTGAGAAGCTTGGTCTATCATTCGAGCCTCAGAATGTGTATTGTTCTGACGTGAGCACCTGCCTATTATGGCCTAATCTCACGGGATGCCTACCTCCATAGGAGTGGTTCATGTCAACAAGCATCCTGGTATGGCTTGGCCGCACCAGTCGCAATTAGAGAATATGTAGGGCTATTCTCCACCCTGGTAAAGAGCCGAGGCCTTTCTGCACCTCTTGCATTCAAAATCCGAAGATATCAACTACCAATGCTGCCGCATTTGACGTGAAACCACAACCCGACGATGGTCCTAGTACAAGGGACAACCTCAAGTGTGATCTAATGGGCAATTAGGAGGGGGATCACACCCCGTCGTACCCAATTTGGGTTATTTTAGAAGTATTGATCATCCAGCATCCGAAGACGCATCAGGTACCACTAAAACAACCAGTTCTCTTGTCCCTCACCTACAGGATTAGGACAGATATTTCAACCTCCAACTCCACTCCCGAGGCCGAGAGCAGAGTCGTATTTTCACTTAGATTATTGCACCCAGGCTGACCAACCAAGACTGGCCAACCATACTTATCATGACTCCCTCTATTATGAGCCATGTTTAATTTTGGAATAGCGCCAGGTGTCTTCGTCACCCCCCGAACGACAAGGAAAAAGACGCTCCTTGACAATCAAAAGATTGCCATCAACCCTGTTGTTTAGCTAGACAGAGACTTCGGTCATTCCAAACACTCCGTTCGATTTTTCTCATCATTATTGGATAAGCCAAAATTTACTTTCTTCATCGTGTGCTTCATCGACATACGCATATCAGTCTATTACCGGCTTCCACTAGGAGGAGGTACAACATAGGTACTTCAAGGTCCCTCAGTTTGGGCATGGAAAACCGCACCTAATGAGTGGACACCTGTTGGAAGCATATATTAAGCATTACCATGCATCATTTAATAAATCTGAGAATCAGCCTGATAGCCGTGAAATAGCTATAACGCTAGCATATAGGAACTTGATAGTATAGCTCCCTCTAAAGTGGTTGTTGTTTCATTCAAAATATTCAATATTTTTATTACAAAGTTCAAGTGACCTAAACTTATATAGGTTGGTTGCTGGTGCGGATGGCCTACCAGCTGAGCTATTCAAAGCAGGGGGAGATGACTTGGTAGGGAGTATACACCAACTTTATCTACGAAATTTGGTCGGAGGAAAGTATGCCCGTGCCCGATGAATGGAACCTCGGTATAGTGTGCCACATCCACGAGAAGAGAGATGCTCTGAACTGTGCCAACTACAAAAGTATAAGTCTCCTCAACGTCGCATATAAAATCTTGTCATCTGTACTGTGTGTGTGTGATCCCTTAAAACCGTTTGTCAACGATCTTATCGGCCCCTATCAGTGTGGTTTTAGGCCCGGCAAATCAACCGTCCGTCGATTAAATGTTCGCACTCCGACAGATTTTGGAAAAAAACCCAAGAGTTTTAAATCGATACACACCACCCCTTTAAAATAAATAAATAAATTTGATGGCACAACAGCTCATGAAGAACTAGGGCCTAGTGACTTACAACTCTCAACCATTCCTGTGTGCGTGTCTACAGGAATGGAGGGGACCTACAGTTTATTGCCGAATCCGACAGGAGATACTCTTGAAGGATTTGTCAATTCCTCGCAAGAGGCAGTAGCCGTTTTTTCTTTTAAATAAATAGGTGGCGAGGCTGGGGATCGAACCTTAGACCTCCGGCATGACAGTCCATCGCACTAACCATCACGCCACGGCTACTACCACCCCTTTATCGATTTTAAAGTCGCATATGATAGCGTAGACAGAGACGAGCTATACAGAGCCATGGCGGCACATCTCGGCATCCCTGCCAAACTCGTCCGCTTGTGCAGGATGACGATGGAGAAATCTCGCTGCTCCGTCAAAGTCGGCAAGAACACCACCGAACCCTTTGATGTCGAGAAAGGTTTGAGGCAAGGCGACGCGTTATCATGCAACCTGTTTAACATCGTTCTTGAAGCAATTGTACGCAACTCGCAAGTCAACAACAGAGGTACAATTTTTCAAAAGTCTGTTCAACTACTTGCTTATGCAGATGATATTGACATCATTGGGAGAACGAAGCGAGCTGTTAGCGGCGCGTTTGCAAGTATTGAATCGGAGGCGGCGAAAATGGGTTTGGCTGTTAATGGGGACAAGACGAAGTATATGCTATCATCGAGAAAGGAATCTCAACATCGTCGGCTCGGGCAAAACGTCACGATGGATAGATACAACTTCGAAGTCGTCAAGGACTTTGTCTACCTGGGTTCCACTATAACATCGCAAAATGACATCAGTGCAGAGATCAAACGAAGAATCACTCTTGCCAATCGCTGTTTCTTCGGGCTAAGAAGGCATTTGAGTAATAAAGCCCTCTCTCAGAGAACAAAGGAGACCGCTTAATAAAAAATCCATGTTGATCGGTTGAAATATAATGTGCATTTATCTTACCCTAAATCATCCCAGGCCTGCTATATGGGGCAGGAAAATTCTTCGGGTGGATCTTCGGTCCAGTCTTTATCGATGGAGTATGGAGGAGAAGATTCAACAACGAGCTTTATGGGCTTTACAGCGACGTCGACCTAATCAAAAAGCTGAAAATACAGCGGCTGAGATGGCTGGGACACGTATGGAGCGTATGGACACCAACGCACCAGGCTAACGAGTCTTCGAATCTACACCTAACGGCCTGCGCAGCAGAGAAAGACCCCTCCTTAGGTGGCGAACACAAGTGGAGAACGACCTCAACCAACTTGGAGTGCGTAACTGGATGCAACTAGCTAGGGACCGAGCTGGCTGGATGGGCTTGTTGGTTGAGGCCGTAGTCCATCTTGGGCTGTGAGCGCCATCTGAAGTAAAGTAGGTAAGACCCAAACTCCAAAATGCGTTTAGCCCAGGTACGATAATGGATTCATCAGTTAGCAACTGTCGTACCCTTCTAAGACGCAAATATATGAATAAATGCAATTCATTTAAAATTTTCAAGTGCGAGGAGTAATTTTCTAAATTTCTTCATCTACATATGTTATTACTTCAATATTTCTTGCCAAAAAAAACAAGCGGGTCGTGTTGTGTAAGATGGGACATTGTCTTGTTTACACCACATGTCATCCACATACACATTTTCAATTCGAGACCAAACAAATCCGGTTAAAAATTTTCTATAACGATGAGAATTGAAGATGATGGTTACATGTGAATATATTGTTTATTATATCCACTATAGTAGTAGCCGTGGCATGATGGTAAGTACGTAGGACTGTCATGCCGGGGGTCTAGGTTCAATTCCCAGCCTCGTCCACTTAATAAAAAAAAAAAAAAAAAAATGGCTACTGCCTCTTGCGGGGAAGTGACAAAACCATCACATTTGTAACACATTTTGTAACTGTCAAACCTTCTTCTTCATTCTTCCTTCTATAATGCTGAATTATTTAAAGTCTTCTTAAGCTGTTCACACGCAGAATTGTTCCTGCTTTCACTAAAATATTTGATATTCATGCTTCACATTTTACCTTCGGAATGTATAAATTTATTACATTTATGCTTATAAATACCAAGTACAACATGCAAAACGTAGATTTCTCCACCAGTAAATCTACAAAAGAATAAGTTATAATCCATTTAGTGTTCTTTATTTCCGGGTTTTGAATTTCAAAATATTTTTTTTTTTTTTTTACCGCCTTCCTAACAGAATATACAATCATTTCGTAGTTGCTTTCTTTAATTTAAATGCTTACTTCTTTCAAACACAAAAACCAATTCCATTTCTCAGAAAGAAGAATCATGTTCTGTCGCTATGCTGAAAAACCAAACTATTATTGCAATGGTATTACAAGTGATTCAGGAACTCTTAACTGACGTTTCATTCACATAAAAAAATGCATTCTCATGTGCAAAGCATATATATTTTGTTCTGATGCAGCTTAAGTGCTGAAATGAGATACTTTGTGGCTCGAATTTCATAAAAATAAAAATGAAGAAAATGAAAAATAAACTAAAGACTAGAAAAATGGCAACAGACAATGGAAAGCAATTAACGTGTAACTCATGTGCTATCTGTCCAAGCATTTTACATTCTCAAAAGTCTGCTGATGAATTATGCAAGAAATGCGACCCGTGACTTTCAAAGAAATGGTGATAAATTGAAGAAGCGCTTACTCGTATTCCTAAAGAAAAACGAACATACATACTATGTATGTACGTATGTATGTAAGCATATCTGAATATGACTGCAAACATGCAATGCATGTTGAGATTTTATATTTTTTGCCTTTTCCTAGTTGGGAGTGCAGAGAAAACACAGCATTTTCCTGTCCATACCATAACACCCCCTTTTAACTAATCCAATTTTGAAAAATGTCTTTTTTTTTTTTTTTTTAATGTGGCCTAGTGGGCACAACACAAGACTGATAGAGGTGTTGAGTATTTTATCATAAAGAGAAAATCAATATCCAATCAATATACTAACTAATTTATAGCAGTTCCTGGCTCCAAGCGGCTTTTGGCATTAAATTGGTGAAGCTAAAAGAATCTGCTGAAATGCCAATTGCATCATTATCATCTATGGGGTATCATGATGAAAGGAAATGGAGGGGTGAACATGTGTTGGGACGGGTCTGTTTTTTTTTTTTTTTCTAATGCGATCAAATGTGGATTAGGTTAATAATTGCCAAGGCTAGGTCATACCAGGAAGTAGAGCAAATGCCATTAGAACATGCTTCGATGGTAATTTTATATTATAAGACTATTAGTATACAGGCAGGGCAGTAAGTTAAGGGATTTATTAGAACCTAACATTGTGTGACGTAAGACATTCTTGATTTAAGTTTAAACTTCAAAACAAAACACTGATATCTTAAGTAAATAAAATTTAGATTTTAAAAACATGAAAAACAATATTGCAATATACAAATTTTTTGAATAAAAATCAAAAACAAAAATTGGGTGTCACGACGCGACAGGCAGTAGGTAGAGAGCCAGAGCCTATAGAGACTTACAACCCTCGATAATTTCTGAGGCTGAACTTATAGTGGAGTTGTGAGCAGAGCGGTGATGCTAGAGGTGAGGGGAGTGGCAAAACCCGGCAAATCTTTTGACATTGAAGGTTTTTAATGAAACAACAACCGTTTTAGTGAGTTACCACCAAGTTTTTATTGAGTGGAGTTTCAGTTTTTCTTGGCTGCTAAGCAAATTATCAGACTCCTTTTAGTAGAGCTTAGCATATTAAATAAATAAATTAGGTGGCACAAACAGCTCATGAATAACCAGGGCCTAGCAACTTACAACTCTCAACCATTCCTGTGTGCGTATCTGCAGGAATGGAGGGGACCTACAGTTTATTGCCGAGTCCGAACGGGTAAGGTGAGCTGCACTTTTCTATCACAAGAGATGCTCTTGGAGGATTTGTCACTTCCTCGCAAGAGGTAGTAGCTCCGAAAAAAACTTATAAGGTGAAAGCGGCTGGTATTGAACCCCAGACCTCTGGCATGACAGTCCAACGCACTAAACATAACGCCACGGGCTACTGCAGCTTAGCATGTTATGTTTGTTTAAATTTGAAAAACTTTTTGCCGCGCATGAGTATTGAACATAGGCCAAGTGCCTTCAGAGCAATATTCACAACGTAATACTAAGCCACGGTTCTGAAAATTTTAGTGATGTAGTAGTTTGAATTTGATCCAAATCTTCCTCACACTCAAAACAGAAAACAAACATAAAAAAAAAAAAAAAATACGTATACGCCACAGTGACCCATTTTGTATACCAATATACTAGTTTGACCGGGCAAATGGCATTCGCTAGTAGGATTGTTTTCTTTTTTATTGTAATAAATAAGTGAGGAATGATGTAAAAGTCATTCAACGTAGACAAAAATGTCGCCCTAGGTCGAAAAAAATTGCACCACGTTGATTTTTTGAGAAGTTACTAGGTTAGATACCAACAGTGTGAGACCAAGTTTGCACCTTCGAAAGATCTGTGCTAACTGCGTAGTGTTCGAAAAACCTCGAAATTTTTGGACTTTTTTTCATTTTTTGACTTATAACATTTAAAATGTTTATTCTAGAAATTAATCACAATCTACAATGAGTTAATTACTTCGTGTTATTATCAAAAACAGCAAAAACAGCGATAGAATATTTATGACTTAGGATTCGAGTTCAGCATACCTATGCAGTACTCGATATCAGGTAAGTTTCTTACCACTATCAAGGATATTATGGAATCTGCACTTAGTGAACTATCTTCATGGGCAGAACAAAACGGTCTTCGGGTTAACCCTGCAAAAACTGAACTTTTTCTGTTTATGTTTACGAAGAAAAGAAAACTAGAGGACTTTACTTCTCCCAAGCTAAATGAAATGCCTCTGAAACTATCCAATGAAGCCAAATATCTTGGGGTAATCCTTGATTCAAAGCTAACCTGGAAACGGAACACAGAGGCAAGAACAAAAAGAGTACTTTGTGCCTTCTACACCTGCAAAAAAAACCTTCGGTACACGGTGGGGCATGAGACCGCAGGTAATCCAGTGGATGTACACGGCGATCGTTCGTCCCATACTTACCTATGGATCGATTGTATGGTGGAAGGCGGTTGAAATAGATAGCTACCTCAAGAACCTGAACAAGGTACAGAGATTAGCCTGTATAGGTATAACAGGGGCACTTTAAGGTCTACACCACAAGCAGGACTGGAAATCATTCTCAATCTTCCAGTCTTGGACGAGTACATAAGATGCACAGCAGCCAAAAGTGCGTTTCTTCTTAATGGCCAAATCACAATCACGCGTTCGGTCGGTCGGGCTTTGATGGGCTTTTGATCGACTTTACGATAACATGTGTCAATAAGCGCGACCTTTAAAATTGCAAAACGAAATGTGGCTTCAAACTTCGGGCGTTGAGAAATGACAAATAAAAGTTCTGTTTCCTTAAAATGGCATTTCTGAAATTCTTCGCAGATAAAGAGAATCAAAAATGTCTCTGTATTTTGTTTTCATTTAGGTTCTACAACCAATGGAAATAAATAGCTTTGGTAATGAACGTATTCATTAGGTATATGAGCTAAGGTAGTTTTTCATCGCTTTTCCTTTTTTTTTATTCTAATGGAATTTGAAAGAAAGCTATTTTACAAAAAAAAAAAACATTTCTTCAAGCATTTATAACTTTGACAAGCATCTAATGGGAAGAAGTAAGAATGTACTTCTAAAAGACCAGCAAATGGAAGAATTCGCAAAAGGAGTTAAAAATGGCAGCAAGGCCAAATAAAAAGAAAAAAAGTTAATGATTGGTCCATAAATCTTAAAATCAGTTCACCGAAAATTATGATTATTATAACCTATTATGATCAAGTGTAACGGAACCGTTGGTGTAGTCGGCAGAACTCATCGATAGTTGGTTCTGAAATCCCCTGAAACACAGAGGTGCTAAAACCCAGGACCAAAAACAACAGCAGCCCATACGTGAACATCCTATCGATGAATCCTTATACCTTCCCTTCCCTTACCACCATTACATCCCATGGCTTACAGGAACCATGAGCGGATCCTGGCAGCAGGAAAGGAAGGTGTCCAGGCCAAGACAGCGCGGCATGCTAGTATTCAGCACGTCCTAGCTCGTCGGTGGGGGGGTCCTTGCTGTCGTAGCACTAGACGTTTGTTACGTTTACATGCCGGAGGATGTTTAAAAAAAGAACGGGTTCAAAAAAAGCAGAGCCCGAAGTCGTCCCGCAATAGGCGAAAACATTCAACAAAAATTTCAAGTGAGGAGGAGCGAGGTGAAGTAGCCCCTCAGAGGTAGTTCCCACCCGCATATCCCTATTGGATATAACCGTGGTTATTATGTCCTCGATTTTAAATAATAACCCCTAATTATCATACTGAACTAAAAAAACTAGACTGAAAAACTAAGCATAATAAAAAAAGTAATACTCATCAGTGCGTATTGAAAAAGTTGTACCATCATCTTTACATCCGATTTTGATTTCTGTGCCTTGCGATCGTTCGCTTACCCATGGTCACACCCACCAATGACATCTTCTAGTTACAGTCCATAGTTAAATAACTGATCTTAAAATCTGAAATTTTCCCAAAGCAACTTCCCACGGTAAAAAAAAATCAACCAGTGAGCGGAACAAATAAGTAGTCTAAATGCAGTGATTTCATTTTATACCTTTGCTTTTCAATTTTATTGGAAAATAAACTTAATCTAACAAATGTTGAAATAAAAATAAATCCTAAACAATTTGAAATTAATTTGAAGCCAACAGTCTATGTTTTTTTTTGATTTAGTTTCATATAAATTTTATTATTTAAAAATTAATACATATCCAAAATTGAAAGTTTGAATAATAGTACTTATTTCCTATATCAAGAAAAAAATATAAAAATGAAGAAAAAAAAAAAAAATCAAATTTCTAACGTAAACTAAAAGAACGGATGGATATTTATTAGTATCGTTGTAATTTGGAAAATTTTTCTTATATCCTAAACTTGAGGTAACATAATAAAAATATATCCTTGTTCAAAAAAAATATATATATATATATAAAAAAAACAAATTTAGAATAAAAATAAAATTCGTCACCTCACTGTCTCTAATCAAAATTTTCTAAATTCAATTATGGCGTTCATAATTTCTCTTTAATAGGCGAAAACTAGCTAATTTGAATTCGCCGCAATAATTTTGTAGGTATAGTATGTGTACCATTTATCTCGCAAAGTTCTATCGTTCCATTAGGAGCTTTAAGCATGACTTTCTTTTACCTACGGTTATAGTGTATGTAGATCTTATATTGTTTATCGAATAATTATTTAAAAAAAAAAATTTAATATAATGTATGTTTTTTTTTTAAATTATTATATGAACACTTACCAGAATTCCTGAATATTTGATAGCGTTTGATGGGGTGCACCGCTCCAAAGCTGTTGTTAAAATGGTTTAAAAAATCTTAGATTAAATATTAAATACTCATTCGATCCACAATCCAATCACACGCACCGACTGGATATATTGATTGGAACAATAGAACCTAAATCGATTAGGTTTATTGATTTTTTTTTCTTTTACGTTATGTTATTTTTCTATTAATTTTAAAATTTAATTTTGAATTAGATTATAAAGGGTATACTATTTTTTTTTTTTTTTTATTATTTTTGATTAGAGTATGGGAGAGAGAAAAATATATTATTAAAGACTGATGGAAATATATAATAAAACTTTTGAATTAATAGGACATTAGAGATAAAAAAATAAAAAAAAAACAATATGGCGATTCACTGATGATGTTGAAATTATGAAGATGGAGATGACGTCGTCTAAAGTTGTGGATGGAGATTCGGTTCGAGATCACTCTACTGGTACCGGTGTTTGTTCCATTAATTGATTTTCACTATATACTGACAGCGGAATTTTTGTTGGGAAGGTAGTTTTGACTATTTTTTTTTGCAGGGTTTGGTTAAGTTTTTTTTCACTATTGTTTTATTTCTAGACTATTTATTTTTTTTTATATGCATGGGTAGATAGTTTTTTTTTTGGTATATCGTAGGGTAATTTTTATGACGCTAGGTATTCAGTTTCTGCATGTTTTCCATTGTAAAATGGGGTATTTTTTTTTGTTTTTTTGGAATTTTATATCTTACACGTTTTCTGCACTTTTTCTCTTCGTTTTTTTTTTTTTGCTTTACAGGGCAACTTTTCTAAACGAACTAGGGTTTCTGTATCCCCCTTTTTTTTGCACGTTTTAGGATTATATTTTGTTGAGACCTATTTTTAATCTTAATTTTTTCCTTTTTCTTAGGGCAAAAGTTGTACGCAGCACGTTAACTAGACCTTTTTTTTGCACGTTTTAGAGATTTGTTTTGCGATTTATTTTTTTGTTTTATATTTTTTTTTTTGGGTAACGAGTTTTTATACAGCGCGATAACCGGTCTTTTATGATGCAGACAGTCCTTTTGGCGTTTGATTTTGACGGTCACGCGGTCTTACTCGTACCTACTTCTTTTTTTTTTCGTTCGAATTAACTTTTCCGGGATTTGGAAGGGTTTCGATTAGCGCGTTTTACTTTTCTTTTCTACTTTAATTTAACAGCTTTTGCGATGCTTTTTCGGTAGGGTATTAAATTACTTTTTTTTCACGCCGCCGAGTTGAAATTTTCTTTCTTGGCTAGATAGACGCGCCAAGCTGCCAAGTTGCAGCTACCGAAAAGACAAAATAGCAAAGAGAGCCTTTGCTGTTTCGACAAGCCTTTTATATCCCAAGCTCAACCCTGACACGTTTTCCGATTCGAACATGAGCGGGATTCGAAAATGGCGTCAAAACGATTCCGGATGAACTGATTTATGACCAAACTTTAGACTAAAAAATACCATATTTCATCTCAAAAATTATTTTAGAATTTTTCTGAAATATGTGTGACGAAATATGATACCTTCAGTCAAAATTGGGGCTGACATCATCATCGGAAATGCTTCCATGATGGAAATGGTGAATGTAGTGGTGTCCATTCTCGATCTAGCTATTTCATTGTACTCTCAATTACCGATTCGAACATGATAACAATTATAGATGGTGAGCATGAGCATCCAAATCTCCTCTCATCACCGATGATCTCTTTTATTGAAGCGAAAAAGTCTTTCGTTTAGAGAACCATCTCCATCGTCATAATTACATTCCACATAAATTGAGTGGAATATAAAGCAGGAAATGATAAAAAACTAATGTCCAAAAATTAAAATATAAGATAGACTAACTTATGAGACTATCAGAGATTCTAAAACTGTTGACTGTTGACTTCAAATTCTATTTCAATTTAATTTTTCGAGAGAATGGAAAAATCAAATTTAAACGTTTCCAAGGGTCGTTTCCCACACAAGGAAAACAAATATAAAAGATTTTGTACTGCATTCTGTCGATTCCCAATACCTACACTTCTTTTTTGCAACCCGCTGCCTACAATTTACATAATCACTTTACTGAAGCATTTTTTCATTCATAGCAATGATCCTCATGCTTACATTATAGAGAAAACCCCTTTCACTTCAATATACCCTTCCCTATCTCACTCCCTTTAAATCCACCTATCTCTCACTCACATATTTTAAAGTCTCTCATGCTGATTCCGAAAATATTAATTTATTGAAACTAACGAATCAGCAAAATTTGAGTTAAACCTACCCTTCTCTTTTTTACGCACATAAAATCAACTCTGCACGCGCCATTCAGTAAAAAGCCCATGTAAACAGGTACTTACGTAAAAAACACCCGTCGGTGAATAATTTTACTACATAATAAGGCTAGCAAAAAGATTTGCGCATTTAAATGTGGCGATTTTACGCCGCCCGACTTAGTACATACACACTCTTGTCAAGTTTGATGTGTTGCAAACTGTCATTTTTGTTTTCCCTATTCAACTATTTTCTTTACATGAGCAATATTTTTTCTTTCCCACATACAGAAAAAAAATGTATTCACTCTTCGACAGAACGTGGAATACCTATGTATGTATACCTTCCGCAGAAACATAAAATTTAATTTGGAATTTGGTCGCGAGAGAGCAAACATTGGATTTATTCGCGCTACTGCAACACGTAGGTACGTCGCGTTTCGAACTTTGCCTTTACTATAATAGCCAAAATATCAAGATTTTAGAAAATGGCTGCAATAAATGAAACTTCAGAATTTATGTCCACATTTATTTCCTCTGAGAAGACAAGATATAAATGAAGATATTTATGTCTGAAAATTAAAAATCTTCTTGACATAAGTGGCCTCCACAAGAAATTTTGACTACATAACACATATCTTGCAATGATTCATGTCTAGTGGAGCCGTTTATTAAACAAACACAAATTTCTTGTGTCGGGATTTTAATTTATTTGTCATCTTTATTTGTGAACATTGACAAAAAAAAAAATACTCACAAAAAAATAAAATACAAATTAAAAAGAAAAAACTGCAAGTGATAGCGCCACAAGACACATCACTCATCAACAAAAAACAGAAGACAAAGTGTAAATTCGACTTAAAAGTATACACACCGGAGTAAATACCTCTCCGGAACTAAACAAAAATTGCCTAAATCGAACACATCTAAAAGAGGGTAGGAAGATACTTTCAGAACAGAACATCAAAACAATTTTATTTAGGTATTTCCAAATGAAATAAATAAAACACAAACAATAAATTTCACAGAAAACCATTTCATTTTATTCTATAAAATTAATGAAAGTATAAATATATTCTGGAATTATAAAAACATCCAAATTAATTTCCAATTTTATCTGAAAGTTGAACCACAACACAAACCAAACGTAAATTAGAACTTATAATAACTTTTATCAAACAAAAATGATTTACACGTAATTATAATTAATAAATAATTGCCACAAAAACGAAATTTATTATGTTTTTGTACACTAAATGTTTTCTTTTCAATAAAAATTGCTAAATGCACAAGAACTTTCCCACCCGAAAGAAAAGGAAAACAAACAAAATGGAAATTACCTACTGTGAGCTGTCAAAGCGCGACAAAATAGAAAATAGATCTATTCGGGCGTTGAGCTCGAGCTTACGATATTTACGATCTGAAGCGAGTACAAAGCTTGAGGTAACATTTCAGATTGCCTCATAAGAATATATTGTTTCTATTCAATATGTCAAAGTCAGCACGACCGAACGCGTGATTGTGATTTAGCTATAAGGAAATGAGCTTTTGAAAGCACAGCACCTTCGGTCATGGGTCTATCTTGCAAAGGTATATCAATCTTGATGTGACTACGGACTACGCACCACCTGTAATAGATTTCAACAGAAACTTCTCCATCTTAATACCCGAAAGGCAAGGATGGGAACCCAACTCGCTAATTGGTGAACAGGGTATCCCATTCTACACAGATGGGTCAAAAATGGAAGAAGGAACAGGAGCTGGGGTGTTCTGTGAAAGTCTTAATATAAAAGAATCATATAAACTCCCAGATGAATGTAGTGTCTTTCAGGCTGAGATCTTCGCTATTAAAAAAGCAGCCGAAATGGTTCACAAGAAAAAACTGACCTCGACGGAGATCACATTTTTCGTGGACAGTCAAGCTGCTATCAAAGCAATAGCCAGTGAAACAGTAAGATCGAAAGTAGTTGCAAAATGCAGAGGCTTACTGAATAATACTTGCAACACTAACCAAGTCAAGCTCTGCTGGGTTCCTGGACATAGCAATATAGAAGGGAATGATATAGCGGATGAACTGGCAAGGATGGGGTCATTATCAAATACAGACAGTAGAAGCCAATCTGATATACGGGACCAAGTGTCCCAATTGGTGTTATTAAAAGGAAGATAGACCTTATAACAAAAGAGCAAATCAACAACTCCTGGATTACCAGGAACGACTGCATTATCTCTAGAAGTTTATGGCCTAGAATTAATGAAAAAGAAACTCGGTATATATTATCGCTGAGTAAAAAGAATATAAAGACCCTGATAGGTGTACTAACGGGAAATTTTGGCAAATAGATTGGGTGTATTCGCACCCGACTTCTGTAGGAGCTGTCAGGATGTCGATGAAATTGAAACTATTAAACACATGCTCTGTGATTGTCCAAACCTCCAAACAAACCGCCTCCGCTATTTTGGAAATAGGTTTGCTGGAGAACTGGACGATCTAGCACGAGTCTCAATGGTAGACATGAAAAAATATATTGATAGCATAGGCTGGTTTGCTAATGAACCAATCTATGTCAATAATTGTTAAGTTAGCATCTCTGTTTTTGGGAATCACAATGGATCATTATAGGCCCCCGTGTATGCAGCAGCCTTTGGGCTGGCACGCCCCTCCTAACCTAACCTAACCTAACCTCAGCATACCAAAAAAACTTAGGAAAATTGTACTTTGTTTCTTCGGCAATAAAAAACAAAGCTTAATTTTTGTTGACCAATATTATTACTTTTTTCCTGATAACAATGTAACTATTAGTCTCACAGGATTTCGCTTATACTTAAATCAAAGCTATGTAATCTGTCTACAATACGATATCTAATTTAACTGGCCTATGTTGAGAAATGGCAGGTAAATTATTCTCAATCTGTTATAGCATCGTATGTAGTGTTCTTTTTATAAAATTATATTGTCGTGGCCTGTCGTAGCGTTTGTCTTTAATTCAGGTAAGTGCCTTAATGGAGCAATGGTGTGCTTCAAATTTTTTTTTTACTGAGAATTGGAACTTTAAACAGTAGTTTCTTGAAAAAAGACTCTATATCTTTATTGATTAGTATAGTTTATGTGAGTTATTTTTTATTTAGTATGAGATTTATAATTCACGTTTGGACTCTTATGTGAAAATAAATATTCCATAATTTAGACTTCCAGAAAAAATACTGCAAAAACCACTTTCACGAAACCAAAATATGTTTGCAAACTGACAGAAGACAGCAATAAGTGTCACCATGAATGACACCCCATATAGAAAACTAGGAATATATAATATCAAAGTCGTGTGCCATATGAAAATGACATTCACCATTCAACTTATTATATGCATAAATATAGGATCTGTAGATACTTACATTGAAACAGCACACCAACACCTTTCACATTTTGTCAGTGATCCATCATAATCAAAATCGTGCACAACTAGTATAAATATGTTATATGTATATGCGATGTCATTTGTCTAAAGTAATTAATGTCGAAAATAAATTTATAACTCTTATGATCTCCTTGAACTCACAGTGTTTGTTGTTACAACATGGATTAAAACCACAGCAGTTAAAATTAACATTTCAACCAAGTTGTATTAAGTAAGTGCTATCGAAATCATATACACCGCATCATGATGTGAGGTGTCACTTTTTAATATCGGATTTCCAATGAACTATGACCGCAAGAAATGAGGACGAAAATAAAATAATATTTTTGAAGAGATTTCGATGAATTAAAATGCAACTTAATCTCTTGTGGTTATAATGTGAGAGTGAAATAAATGGGGTCTGGTTCAAACCTCAGAAAATACAAATTTTGCACAAATAAAATAAGCTAATCAAATAATGAAATGAAAGAGCTCATTTGGCTCTTATGTTATTGCTTTGAGTTGTAAGAGATTAATAAATTCATATTAATAAAACAATTTGGAATTGCAACTATGACAGAAGATTTTGTTTTATAAGGTAAGAATAAAATGCATATACTTAATAAACTGTCGGGTGTATACAGAACACAGATTGTTCTGGTGTCAAATTGAAGCATTTTTTGATCGCCTGAAATCGTACAGCGAAGTTATAGTCCAGAAACTAGTCCCTCAGGGTTAAAACCAGCAATAACTGGAAAACGAAATCTTGAATTTTTCATTAGGTCAATATCATAAACAACTCAGCAAAAAATCTGAACTACCGGATACGACGCAAGGTCTGATGTATAAATTACTGGACTATTAATTTTATTTTTAAATAAAAATAAGCTGCTCATTTATGAACTAACAACCATAGGTGGCGCTGAAAAAAAAATAAAAGAGCTAACATTTTCCATTGCGCTGCAAATAAAACTTTGTATTCTTTATGAATTAAGAAGTGCAATCGAAAATATTCAAGTTTTCCGAAAGTTGATGCTGAACACTTTAATTTTAAAATAAGCTAAAACTCAAAAAACAAACCATCCAATTGAGTTGAAAAAGAAGATAACTTTTTAAACGTAAATAGAGCAAAAATATTTTGCCACAACGTAATTTGATTCAAATCAGTCAGGTAGCTATCAATTATTTATAAATTAGAGGTAAGTTCTGCCAGAAAATGTTTATGCAAGTGACCCTAATGGCCAATTTCTTCACAAATTTTTAAAATCAATTTAAATCTCAATCCAGTAACTCTCGGTTTATGTTTACAACTTAAGTTTTTAAAATATTATATATTTATATAACAATATATTATGTAACTTTATAATTTCTTCACTTCTAATAATTTCCTTAGAACTCGGTCTTAGATTACTAGAAAACACGAAAGAATACTTTTTCTGTTAAATTATAATTCACACTCTGTTTCAACCGAAATATATATAAGAGACCGTGAATAAACAGAGAAAGATCGAGCTCTGCCATAGTAGAAAATAGTACCAATCAAGAGTACTTAGTGAGACTCCCTTTTGAAAGACTTAAGGCTGTTTCACAATGCGACGAGAAAACGAGACGTCAGCGTGACGAGAAACGCTTTCATCTTTTTCTCGTTATAAAATCGTTCATCAATTTACAATGCAGCGAGTTATTCACAGAGACAGCGTAAAATTATTCGTGTTTGTCAGTGAATTTGGGAAATAAAATACAAAATTTGAAAAAAAGGAAAATGAAAATGTTAAAAAAAATGATTTTGGTACTTTTGGAAATGTTTATTTACAAAAAAGCAAAAGGCAAAAAAAGACCAAAAGTGAGCAGAAGGAGACGGTGGGAATGTTAATGAAAATAAAATGAATTAGTCGCAAAATAAAAACACTTAATTTGCTCGCCATTTTGGTTTTTTATTTATTTATCTACACAATTAATAAATATAAATACAAATACAGATACGCTCGGTGTCCTCTTCTCAATTGTCAAAATGAAAATCGTCGTCTTGTCGCGTCTTTTTTTCAATTTTTCGAAATCATGGCGTGACAGGACGACGAGAAACGCTTTATTGTGAATACTCTGGTATATTCTCATTGCTTGAAATTGGTTTGACAGCTACGACGAGTTCTTGTCACGTTCACATCTCGTTTCCTCGTCGCATTGTGAAACAGCCTTTAGGCTCCAGAGTTGACAGTGGAAGCCCAGGTTTAAAGTAGTTAGTTAGTGACATCTGCTATCTCAGATTGCAATTTAGTGACGTCTGCTGTCTCAGATTGCAATTTAGTGACGTCTGCTGTCTCAGATTGTAATTTAGTGACGTCTGCTATCTCAGATTGTAATTTAGTGGGGTCTGCTATCTCAGATTGTAATTTAGTGACGTCTGCTATCTCAGACTGTAATTTAGTGACGTCTGCTATCTCAGATTGTTATTTAGTGGATCCTGCTATCTCAGTCATATATGTATTTGAATTATATAAAATTAGTTTTAAAAGTATATGAATTGCCGATTATATAAATATAACAAAGATATTGTAAAATATGAAAATTATAAAGACATTGTAAAGAAAACATCAAATAAACATTGTAAAGAATAAAAACTATAAAGATCACAATATCTGAAATTTATAAAAATTATAAAGACACTGTAAAGCTAGTATTAATTATAGACATTGTTAATTAAGAGCAACAACACTAAAGTTTGTTGCTTCTTTGGTAAAACCCTGGATCCGACGAGCATACCCCAGCCTATGACAAAAAGCATCTCACAGTCTTAAGTACTTTAGATCTCGATTTAAAGAAACGAAGTTCTTAATAAAATAAATAAATTTGGTGACACATACGGCTCATGAAGAACCAGGCCCTAACGACTTACAACTCTCAACCATTCCTGTGTGCGTGTCTGCAGGAATGGAGGGGACCTACAGTTTATTGCCGGATCCGAATCCGAACGGCACTTTTCTATGACAAGAGATACTTCCTCGCAAAAAGTAGTAGCAATGAAAAAAACTTAAGGTATTGAACCGTGGCATGACAGTCTGACGCACTAACTATTACGCCACGAGCTACTACAACGAAGAAGTTCTAGTGTTTATTTAAATACTTTCATAGCAACTTGTATAATTCTTACAAATTTCTGCCAATCTATCAATAAATATTTAAATATTTGTCAATTTTATTTTGCTGGAAACTTTTTTTTAACATTTTATTTTATTTTGTTCAATAATACAAAATTCATTTTTATTTTTTTTGTGCCAGTTTTGTTTGTATTGGTATTGATGTTTTTATTTCATTTTTAATTCTATGTTGCGTGATTTCGCGTGTATTGATTTTTGATTACTTGGTGTTCGCAAGTAGTAAATAGTTTTACTAGTCCGATAGCTCGCAACAGACTTTTGATGTTGAATGAAACCTTCCTTCGCGCTGCAAAGCTTGAACAGTCAAGACGTGCTTTGTTTATCTCTGTCGTTATGTCTGAAATGTGCGTTAAATGTGATAAATATATACACGATGAAAAAACTATACATTGTGGAATTTGTTCTTCCAAAATTCATTTTTCGTGCTCAAAAATGTGTGAAAATGAAGCTAATGTGATTCAATCAAATGATAACATTTGCTGGAGATGCAATGCTTGCGTTAATTATTCCTTCTTGGAGTGCCTTGTGAAATTCAAAAATTTTCAATCTCTTTTAAATAATGTTCAATTATCTATTAATGAATTAAGATCAGAATTTTTAGCACTTAAAGATTCCAAATCTCAATTAGTAAATTCTGGAAATGACACCTTAAAAAAACCAAAAAGCCAAAAATCTACGGTCAAAGTGAACGTTGATTCAAACAGAATTTTGCGCTCAAATTCTACTTCTATTAAGTTGACAAGTAACTCTCCGCGGCATCTTACACCAACACATAAAAATCATAACACTTCTTCTCATGGAAATGTGCGTACATCAAATATATCTGCCCTTTCCCCTTGTCTAACTAACCCACCGCTGCAAAAAAAAAATAGTTCTAACATCAAATCGCTCTCTAATAAAGCTAATGCAAATAAAATAAAAGGTGTTGATGCTGGTGGTTCTCCTTGCTCCACAGCCAGCGCTTGTGCAGAAAATTTGTCTCCCATTCTTAACGATCTTTCTCCATCTAATGTGGAAATAAACAATGTTGTTACTAAACCAAATACAATAGTAAATGTTGATGGTGTGGACTCTGTTGCTAAGATGGACTCGAGTGATGTTGATAAAGTCGTTTCTAATCGAGATGCTGTTTTAAATGTTGAAATAAACAATGTTGTTGCTAAACAAAATACATTAGTAAATATTGTTGGTGATGTTGTTAAAGATGTTTCTAAACAAGATGATGTTTTAAATGTTGATGTTGAAGTTGCTTATCGAGATGCTTTATTAAAAAATGCTGATGGTGTTGCTGCTGTTGCTAAATATTCGGATGTTGTTGCTGGTTTATCTGCTGTTGTTAGTGCTGTTCAGGATGATGCTGTTACTGCTGATGCTACCGATGGTATCGGAAAAGCAAAAAGTAATTATATAAAGCCTGGAATAATTTTTGGTAATAAAATAACAGATTTCGATGATAATGTTATTGAACACCTCAAATGGCTTCATCTATCTAGTTTTAAGCCCAATACAAGCCCAGAGTCTATTGTTGAGTACGTCTCTTCATCTACAAAAATAGATTCTACGTTAATTCAATGCCGCAAGCTAATTAAAAATGATGGAAGTGAGGACAATTTTAAAAGGGTAAATTTTAAAATTGGGATTCCAACTGAGTTAGTTGATGTAGTCTACAACGAAAACTTTTGGCCTAAGGGTATACGTGTAAGATTCTTTGAATTCCGTCCAAAAAACGAGAGAGTTCGGACTCTTGGCAAAAAAACTTAGTTACAAACAAAAGCTCAATTTATTATCAAAACATTGGAGGTATGCGGACAAAAACGACTGAATTTTTCAATGCAGTTGCTGATTGTTCCTATGCTATCATCGCTCTAACCGAAACATGGCTGTGTGATAAGATACTTACAACAGAGCTCTTTGATGCCAATTATGTTGTCTACAGAAAGGATCGTTGTCAAATTCAAACTGGTTTATCGAGAGGAGGAGGAGTCTTGCTTGCTGTCCATTCTTCTCTAAAAAGTAGTTGGGTTGACCTTAACGATTCTTCGGGGTTGATCGAGCAAATATGTGTAAATGTTGATTACATTCGTGCTACTGATGAGGCAACTATAAAATTATATTATTTTGTTTCATATATACCACCTTGCTCTAATATTAGTTTATACAAAGCCCATATTTCTAATATAAAAAATGTTGTGCATAATTTGGACTCAAATTCTTATGTTGTAGTTCTTGGTGACTTTAATCTAAGTAATATTAAATGGAGTCATTTAGATAAAAACTGTTTGCTTCCTTGTAATGTTTTAAAAGATTTTGAAATTGAGACGCTTGATTCTATGCTATCTATGAGCTTTAAACAATTGAATTCTGTTCAAAATAGTATTTTTCGAATTTTAGATTTAGTTTTTGCTTATGATGAATTAGATTTATCTGTAACGGAAGCTGATTTTTTACTTTCAAATAATAGTATTCATCATAAAGCCTTGCATATTTCTTTTTATATATCTTTTTTGAACTCTTATTGCACTGATGATAGTATCTTTAACTTAAAGTATGATTTTTTAAACGCTGATTATAATCATGTAAATACATATCTCTCTTCAATTGATTGGGAACTTAGTTTTTTGGGGTCCTCGAATTTACGAGATGTCTATACACTATTTATGAATATAATAGAAGACGTTTTGGCTAAGTGTGTGCCAATTAAAAAAATTATTAATTCGAATAAGCCTGTCTGGTTTAATAAACGACTACAAAATCTTAAAAATGAAATGAGACGTATTTACAAGAAAAGTTTAAAAAATGCATTGTTTCATGGTGAATTCTGTCGACTAAGAAAAGAATATGAATTCTTAAAAAGATTTCTCTATCGTCAGCATATATTGGCTATAGAATCTAAAATTAAAAGTAACTCTAAAGTATTTTGGACTTTTATTAACACAAAGAGAAAATCTATTGGTATTCCATCTTCTATGAGTTATAATGGAAATTCTAGCTGTGATTTAAAAGAAATTTGTAACATGTTTGCGAGTTTCTTTCAATCGAACTATGTTGCTGAACAGGAAACGAATTTCGATTTAGTAATGGATGATGCTTCAACTAATCTAGGGAACATTGAAATCTCAGATGATGATATCCTCACTGAGTTATCTTCTCTAAAAGTTTCTAATAGTCTTGCACCAGATATCGTTGTCGTTCTTTGAAAACTCCCTAAGTCCATTTCTTAAGAAACTGAAGAACCTTTCATAAACACGGCACAGTTAATTAAATACCAAAATTAAACTTTTGTAAAAAGTACCCAACTCTTTTGCTACATTTATTCTAAATATAAAATTTATCAAACTTAAAAATTTTCAAGTTATTGTTAGTAAAATTCCACAACAAATGTCAATGTTACAAAATTTAAAAAAATGGACTTAGGGAGTTTTCATAGAACGACGACGATATGATCCCTGCTAATTTCCTCAAAAATTGTAGATCATATTTATATACTCCTCTTCGTATGATTTTTAATCTTTCGTTGTCAACAGGTGTATTTTTGGATGACTGGAAGTATTCTTTTGTCACTCCAATTCATAAATCTGGTTCTAAGCAAGCCGTGGAAAACTATAGGCCTATTGCGAAATTACAGTTGGTCCCCAAAATTTTTGAGGCCATTGTTAAAAGAAAAATTTACTCAGTTGTACGTGGTTTTATATCTGAGTCCCAGCATGGTTTTGTAAGTGGTAGGTCCACCGTAACTAATTTAGCTACCTTCACAAACTACTGCCTTGTGAACATGGAACACCAAAATCAAGTTGATACCGTATACACGGATTTTGCTAAGGCTTTTGACCGTGTTCAATTTCATATATTGGAACGAAAATTAGCAAACATTGGTTTTCACTCTACCTTGTTGAAATGGATTATGAGTTACTTGAAAAATAGAAAACAATATGTCAATATTGGATCTCATTTTTCTAGAGTAATTTTTAATTACTCGGGAGTGCCTCAAGGAAGCCATTTAGGGCCACTCTTTTTCCTTTTATTCATTAATGACTTACCCAACTGTTTTTTAGACTCTATTGGCTTACTGTTTGCAGATGATTTCAAACTTTTTCGGATAGTTAAGTCTTCCTCTGATTGTTTACAACTTCAGCAGGATTTAAATAGACTTTTGAAATGGTGCAAAAATAACTTCTTGGACCTCAACATCCGTAAATGTTCCGTTATGTCCTTTACAAGGTCTAAAAATCCTATTTTGTTTGACTACAAAATCTCTAACAGTAATCTTCTACGTGTTTCTTCAATTAAAGACCTGGGAGTTGTTTTTGATTCCCAATTAAGTTTTGCTCTGCATATGGATTTTCTAATCTCTAAAGCAAATGCTATGCTTGGGTTTCTTTTTCGCAACTCTAAGGATTTTAGTGATCCTTATACCCTCAAATCTTTGTTCATCTCCTTGGTTCGCTCTAATCTCGAATACTGTTGTATAATATGGTCACCATACTATAACAAAAATTCGCTACGCATTGAAAGAATTCAAAAGAGGTTTACTAAGTATGCTCTGCGTAAAATTTATTCGAAATCTGATATGCCTTCATATGATATCAGATGTCAACTTATTGATTTAAAACCTCTTCATAAAAGAAGAGTTTACTATTTCACTATGTTTGCAAGGGATATTTTATGTGGACATATCGATTGCTCACATTTACTGTCTTTATTTAATATTTATGCACCGTCGCGTTCCCTAAGACCTAGACAAAACGCCTTCTTTTATATCTCTAGACATTCAACTAATTACGGTTTGAATAATCCTGTGGATAATGCTGCAGTATGTTACAATCAATTTGAAGAGTTATTAGATCTCCATTTGAGTAGAACTGAATGCAAGGCTATTCTTTTAAATGCTGTGTAATTATTTTAGTTTTAAGTTTAATTATGTAAATTCATTTTCTACGAAAGTCTATGTACTTGTTAGATAAATAAATAAATAAATAAATAAATAAATAAATAAATAAATAAATAAATAAATAAATAAATAAACCAAAAAGATAGGAGGTGTGCATGTGTATCAAAATGCATCAATAGTTCAAATTGGAACTGGAGCCCATGTGCGGTTTTGCCCTTCCAGATCTTACCCGAAGTTTATCGAGTTTGTATGTTTTTGTTTTCTTTATGTGTTCTTTCTTTCGCAATAAATAATTTTCAATATGCGCTTTCTAATAATAAAAAAGAATAAGTTAATGATTTTGAGTATTTTACTGTTAAGAAACAACTTAAATTTCACCCGAACGATAACGTTTTTCCGAAAAATCACGAAAACTACCGTAACTTCTCGACGAACGTCTCAACCGAATTACCTCATACTGGAAGACATGATCGATCTTACCAAAAGCCACATGTTTTTCATTGTAAGTGTTGATACTTCCATTTTTTGCATACATGGGGGCAAGACCCTACAAAAACGGTCTTGCCCCCATGTGCGGTCTTGCCCCCACTTCCCCTACATAAATGTAAAAACAGGTCCGTCCGAAAACGCCACAAAAATTGTGTTTTTCGTGGCTTTTGACATCGGTTTAGCCTCACTCATAACGTCTCTCAGATTCATACTCGCACTCTGCTGTGTCGAGATGCGTCATTAATTATTCTATTTTGAGGAAAATAGTGCTTTGGATGTACTTTTTGTCTTAATTAAAAACTGCAGCAATAATGCATTTTTGTTACCTTTCATACCAAGGAAATATATTGGTATTGAAAGCTTGTTGTAATAGCAGGTATTCACAAAATTGTGTTGTGTGCAGCAAGCTTTCCTGGTTATATGCATTTTTTAACGCATGCCAAATGGCTTGCAGCGAAAACCAAATTCATCCCAAATTGATTTGTATTCCATTCCTTTTTCATATCGAATCAAAATTTCAAATCAAATAAGTTTTTTGAAGAAATAAAAGAGTTCTAAGTCTCAAGACCCCCGAATTTGAGGATCCAAATTCATCGAAGTTCTATTTTAAACTGTTATCTAAATCGAAGCTCTAACACGTTGAAACTCGATGAAGAAACGAGTTACAACTCAATCAAGTTATTATTTTTGGATGAAACGAGTTTTAGGGGTTAGAACTTTTTCAAGAAATTGGTCGTTAAAGTCTTGACCTTGAAGAAAAAATTTTTAAATTCATTAAAAAAAAACTTTGGATGGACCAATTACTGAAACTAGCTGTTTTCTGGTGTCCTTTGAAATGCTATATTTTTTTGCGAATGTGCCATTTATGTGGTGCTAAGCTACGACACATTTATTATTTTCTTCCACAGTACCTAATCTATGTATAAATTTTAAATTATAATATTTCTTTTTCTTTTTCAGTACGGATTGCGGCAACTAGATATTTCTCTTCTTTCTCAATTGTGGACACTCAATGATTCCATCCAGAATTTTCGAACAATGTTAGACGATGAAGAATGTTATTCACCATCTCCTGAACATTCACCATACCCATCACCATACGATTCAGTATCTTCCGATGTTGAAGAAGATCTTTCTCCCTCCATTCAAACTCAAATTCATCAATGTCCAGAAATGGATTTGTTGCATCAAGCCCCAAAACAAACATCTTCTTTGCATTCATCACACGCTAGTCTAACCACGACATCAACAGTTCAGTCAGAAGCTCAACCTGTAATGCATGCAACAGCGATAACTTCACAGCCAACATCTCGAATCTCTATACCTCCAACACCTACACCTAGAAGTCCTGTCAAATCGTCACCACCAGTATCATTTCCAAGGCAAATTAATTCAAAATCCTTGCCACCACCTCCAGCACCGCCAATTACAAAACCTCCCGTAGAAAGGCTTTCATTGAGGCCTTCACAATCCTTCCCAGGAACGAACGGCAATAAGCACCCATCAGGAGCGACTTCTCATTTGCAGATTCCAGTGCCAGTACAAAGAATGCGTATTGCACCACCTCCACCACCAGTCCAACGACGACCTTTGGTATCACCGGGGAGACCATCTTGATGTTATCCTTCCGAATTCCTTGCATCTATCAAATTGGCGATGTGTAAAGTTTTTCATGACAACAACGATGACGTAGTTGAGTAAATTTTCAAAATTAATGCGGAACAAGGAAATTCGATGGTTTTTTGCGAATGTAAACGAAACAAAAGCAAATTATGCTTATAAAAATTATGTAAAAATAACAACATTTTAAATTTAAAACAAGATAAAAATTAAAAAAAAAATTTAATTAAAGCGCAATCATTATGAAAACAATATTAAATGACAAACAAATATTTTGTTTTTAGTGCATGTTATACATATAATATTGTTATTAAATATTAATAAGCTTTAATGCAGCGAGAAAATAATATAATTATAGAGCTGAATGCTTTTCATGCTAAAAAAAATTACAAACATAACATATATAGCCTTTTTATTCAAACAGGCAATAAGACTTTAATGCTTCTTTTAATTAAGAGCAAAATTACTCAAATCTGTTGATTTATTTTAAGACTTAAGAAAATAAATAAAATCTGCGAAATATAATGAAAAGTTTTTGATCTTTTAAAATTCAAAACTAGAAACTATTGGTCTTTTTGTAATTATATCCTGTCTTTTTTCAGAAAACGAGCGCACGCAGATATTATAATATTTTTTTAATTTCAAAGCAATTTAATAACTTTTTATCAATATTATTTTTATTGATCAATAATTATATTACTTAATTTTGTTGCATTTTATTTGGGCTTTTTTTGATCATTAAAGTTTTAAAGCAATTAAATGACTAAGTCATTAATTTACCCGACGTTTCGATGAAAGTATTTAATTATTTCTTATCAAAAATACAATGTAACGACGACAAAAGTAAGTAAACAGTTAAATTAACACAACCCTGTTCAAAAAAATGTAATTTTTAAAATGTATTGAAGGAATAAAACACCCCTGAAGATGTTGGCAAAAAAACCAAACGAAACGTTGAGAAAATTAATGGATTAGTCTTTTAATTGCTTTAAAACTTTAATGATCAAAAAAAGCCCAAATAAAATACAACAAAGTTTTTATCAATTTTAATCATTCTCAACTAATATCTTTCTAAACATAGTTTTATTATAAACATATGAGCATACAGGCTACATGAAATTAGGCCCCAATGAAAAATGGCCGCAAACAAAAAATGAAAAATAGCCCCAAAAATTTACATAAAAAGCAATAACAACAAATAATAGATAAAATTTTGTGAATTGGTGGAATTTTTTTATGTTTTTGGGGGCTGTTTTCATTATGAAAAATGACCCCACTTTTATCTGTTTTTGTTGCTTTACATTTATATTTTTAGGGCCATTTTTCGATTTGGTTTGAATATTTCTTACTTTCTTGGGGCTTTTTTCATTAAGTTTGGGATCATTTTTTCAATTTTGAAAATGGGATCATTTTTCATTATGAAAAAAGGGCGCAATTTTGGAGCTATTTTTTATATTTCGTTTGGGGTCATTTTCCATTGGGGCCAAATTTTATGTAGCCGAGTACACACACAGAATTTTAGATTAGAAAATTTTAAATCACACAAACCGCTACAAATTATATTAAAACAAATTCCTCAAAAACAGTAAAAAAAAAGCTATGTATTTTTATATATTTTCAAACGAGTATCTCAAAAACGTGATATGATTGAATATTTCTGACTTCGGAACAAGATCATCTCGACAAAAAACTGGAAAATTGAACTTTGTTTTTTCGGCTAAAAAATTGTGTTCACCAGTGTTAGGTTAACATTAGCCGAGTTTTCTTGGGAAAGCAATAATACACAGTACAGTAGGATTTTGTACAAATTACAAATACCTACAAACAATATCCACAGTTGATTACTGCCAATATAAGGAGAAGTAGAATTCTACTGAAGATGAGTATGTGACGTTTTTATATTATGTTGGTGCGATTGATAATTTCATTTGAACCTCGATGGCTGTGTTCAAAGATAAGTTGTGCATTTTTCATGTTGTGTTTTTCCATTGGGCAAAAAAATAAATTTTTTCTGTTTTTCTATGACAGGAGTATTTTCTATTTTACAGAGAAATAATCAATGATTCTGTTTTATCTGACAAGAATACGAGTTTCATATACGGAACCAAAATCTTGGATTTCGGCAGCAAAATTACCAAATCTGACTGAATCGTTCGCACCATACATAAACTAAATTTATTTTGACATTTCAAATGAAATTAAATGTTGATAGAAACTACAAAAAAAGAATGCAATCAGTTAAAATTACTGCTTCACAATGTGCCATACAAAATACGTCATTTAAACATTTAAAACATTTTGTTAAATATTTGTGAAATCGAACAAGTTAAATTGTATATGCAAGCCGTAAGTATGACATAATGTGTTGTGTTCTTGTTTGCCAGAATCACGAATAATAGCTATAAATCTAGCAAGGAGTAAGGTTGGCTTGAGTTCCCTTAAGGAGGCTATTAATTATGATCGATTGATCTTAGGAGCAATCCGGTCAATATATTAAGGACACCAAATTCTCTTTTGGCTTTGTAGTTCTACGGTGGCTAGATTATCGTTTGCGATCTTAATTTGGCCTGTTAGTTGTCTAAAAGTATGCATCATTTCATTGATACTTTTTTAACATATAACTGAATTTTTGATTCATTAGCTCGATGGCCCATGGCCAGGGGGTGTCCAAGGTAAGAAGTAAGCTAAGTATCTGAGACATTGTTATTTATTTTATTTCATAATAATTCATTCAAAGACAATTGTAAGGGGCCAGTTATAGCTATTAATTAATTCCGGCCTAAATTTCGATTTAACATGGTAGTTCAATCATTGAAATAATAAAAGTCATTTTAAGTGGAAGCAGGTTTGGCCAAAATGAAATATTTTTTTGACTAGAATAATAATTTGAGTCATTGATATTTTGGCATCAAAATATTTACCGATTTGACTTTCAAAATGTCTCAAAATCAACAATTAAAATTTTAAATGATGGTTTTCAATGATAGCTATAACTGGCTTCTTAATTCGAAAAAATCAAGTTTACCATTAAACAAATAATAAACAGAAGTAACAGATAATTTTCTCTTAAATTAATAGTTTTACATTTATCAATATTAAAAACCAAACAATTACGAACACACCATTCAAAAAACGAATTGAGGTCACACTGCAACTCTTCGGAATCGCGAGTGTTTGAAATAGTTTTGAAAATTGTAACATCATCCTCATAAATGAGGCAGTTTGAAAACTTCAACACTGACGGTAAGTCATTTATAAATAAAATAAAAGTACAGGTCCTAAATGACTACCCTGCGGTATACCAGAGTTAACTTCAAACTTATTTGATTCACAATCATTGAAAAGTACCGAGTAAGATCAGTTAAGTAAATAAGATTCGAGCCACAATACAAATTTTTCGCTAAATCCCTGTTTTCCTAAAAGACACAATCTACTTGTTTTCTATAATTAAATGAATCAATGCAGTTTTCTGCAAATTCAATTAAAAAGGTAACAGTAGAACGGCCTTTTGTAAAACCATGTTGATTTTGAACAATAAACGATTTAACTTTAAAAGATAGCAATTCACAAATTATAGCTTCGAAAAGTTTAGGAACAACCGATAATCTTGCAATAGGTGTGCATTTTTTAATTTCGTCTTTTTTACCTTTTTTGTTCAGAGGGATTATGAAAGAATCTTTCCAAATAGTAGAGAATACACAAGAGGACTTTGAGAAGTTAAAAAGGACGGGCAAAGGCAGAAACAAGTGACTTAAACAGTTCTTCAAGATAATAGAAGGTATACCATCAGGGCCTGGTATGCAACTCTCGTCGAGATTTTATATCTAATCTTTGATTTTGTCAGTACATATTAATATTAAAGTTTATATCAGTTAAGTAAGTAAAAGATTTTAAAAGGTCAAAGTATAGGGCTTTTTCGTCATGTTTATCACAGTTAAAAGTATCACAGTTAAAAGTATCACAGTTTAAAGTATCACAGTTGTATGTATCACAGTTGAAGGCACTTTGAAAGAAGTTCGAGAAAGTTGCGTTATAACCCGTAGGTCATAACTTGAAATGCCATTTGACTTGAGAACAGACGGGTAAGGGGAAGACTTTCTTTTTCTATTTATGAACTTCCAAAAACAGTTTGGATTCATTTTAAGATCTCTTTGCACCTTCTGAATATAATTGAGATATCTTAAACTTGAGATTCTATTATTGGTGCAATTCAAACTGTTCTATCCCTACTGTTGAATAAGATATCAGTGTCACAAAGAATCTAAACGCACTTTTGCAAATAAATGGTCAGTACAGTGGAACTTCCATAAGTCGAACTCTCAAAATGAAAGAAAAAAAATTCGACTTATAGAAACTTCGATTTATAGAAATAAAAAAACAAAACTTTTAGATTTATTGTTTTATTTAATTATAAGGATATTCAAAGAGAGACAACAAATTTTAATCAACACAATAGGCTTAAAAAAAAACTCAGTGTTATTATTCGTTAACTTATTTTATTGCATTTTGATTTGTAAAATGTTTCAATTTCGTGAATTGCATTGCACAAAATATTTTTAAGGCTTCATACACTTAAGCTTGCTTCGGGTGCCTGTAAGTAAGTCTTCATCTGGATCTACATTAGCATCATCTAAACTGTCACTTATGGTTTCCACTTCAGAAGCTATACCGATACCGAAAGCAAAATCTCTTCATCAGGCTTCATATGACAATGAATAATTTAATTTTCCTAGTTAATGTATTCTTGAAGGCTTCACCTCATCTCTTGTATATTGTGTATTAATGGAAAATTCTTGCATTTCGCTGAACTCAGGTATGGGCACGCCAAATTATGATTGAATTTCATCATAAGTTCAAAATATACCTCCTCAAACGACTTCCAAAATATTAAATCACAGTAAACTAAGGAAAATTAAAAAAAAAAAAACTTGAAACAACAGAGAAAACATCGCGTTGATTTAAAAACGTATTTACCAAACAAACTTCCAAAATAATCACAGTAGACTTCAGTTAATTTGAAAAAAAAAATTTAATAAAAGGGATTTTTCCAAAAAAGGAACATAAATTCGAGTTAGAGAGACTTTTTGCAGTCTAAAAACTTCGAAATATAGAGAAATTTGAGTTACAGAAGTTCGAATTACGGAGGGCAAAATTCATGAAAATGAAGTTGCAAATGCAAAGTTCTCAATAAAACTTTGAGTTATAGAGAAATTCGATTTATGGATATTCGAGTTATGGAAGTTTCACTGTATTGGTCTGCCACATAAGACTTTGTATGAGAAGGTCATAATTTTTTATGAATATTTTAAAATTCTTTTAAATTGGTTAAATGATTGCTGGAGCCATAAATACTATAAATATTTTGATATTTCAAAGCAACTAAAAATTTCAAGACCTATCGACCATCAAGACATAAAATTATGCCTTTGTGAAACCATGGCAACAAGAATGCTTTGCAAACACAAAAACAAAAGTTTACATAAAAGTAGATAAGGCTCAACTAAGTCTACATTCAAGACTTTTTTCATTAAAGTGGCAAAAAGTTGAAAAGTGAAAAACGAAAACATGCTCTCGAGATGCGTGTGTGCGAAAACATTGTGTTTCATTTGTCAAAATTATCCGATATGTGGCTTCAGATCACTAGGTACATCAGAATGATGTGTTATTTTCAAATATATAGTATACTTTGCCCGTAGTAGCCGTGGCGTGATGGTTAGTGCGATGGACTGTCATGCCGGAGGTCTAAGGTTCGATCCCCAGCCTCGCCACCTATTTATTTAAAAAGAAAAACGGCTACTGCCTCTTGCGAGGAATTGACAAATCCTCCAAGAGTATCTCCTGTCACAGAAAAGTGACGAGCAATAAACTGTAGGTCTTCTCCATTCCTGCAGACACGCACACAGGAATGGTTGTGAGTTGTAAGTCACTAGGCCCTAGTTCTTCATATGAGCTGTTGTGCCATCAAATTTATTTTTTTATTTATAGTATACTTTGCCCACACATTAAATCCGTTTCCGTTGTTATTAATTTTATATTTGCCTAGAAATATGCAATGAAAACAGACAACTTTAACGGCTTCTTTGGAACCAGTATGAAAGCTTTTAACCTTTTTGATGATTTTAATTCAATTAATTCATTGAATAAAGCATGTTGTTGCTCTAAACATTAATATCTGTTTTCGCATTTCATCATGTTTGGGAGGTAATAGCTTTGTTCGTGTACTATCCAAAACTACAAATTTTTAAACTATTTATTTTTGTATATGAACTTTGCAGTATTTTCGGTGAAAATTTGTAGAAATTCGTAATTTTGGACAGTCCTAGAACAAAGCTATTGATATCAATGCAAAATACAGCAACAAATTCGCTTAGTTATCGGCGAAAAGAAATTCCTGGTTATATAAAAACAGTGCTCCAAAATTTGGATTAATTCCTACGAAATTACATCGATTCATTCAAAAGTTTTTATTCGTTTGACAACCATAATTTGACTCTTAAAATACAAAACGAAAAATAAAAAACGGGAAACAAGAGACTGTCAAATTTTAAAGAGGAAGAATGAAATTATTTCAAAAAATTGAAAACTCTGCAAAAATGCGTGAACGCAAATTCAAACAAATTCGCATTACTTTGTAACTGCCTTAATGTGAATGACACATAGGCACTATTTCTTCTAATTTTTTTTACTCTCAAACTGACATTGTACTGAGCTGTGAATTTCTGTCCAAAGAAATTTTTTAGGCAGGAAATCAAGTCAATGATAGGAGAAATATTTTATTCTCTCAAGTCAAGAGCGCTCTCGATTTATGAAAAACTGTGAATTTTTTGATTACAGGAACGATATTGGACTGAAATTCACACAAATGCACACAAAATCACAATTTCAAAGTAAAGGAGTTTACCTGTTAATGGCAAATAATTGTAACTTACAGTTGTATAAACCGGAATAATAAGCCATTTTGCCAAAAAGAAAATGGACTTTGATTTTTCGGTACGCACAAAGAACATCGAAAAACTTTTACTTATCATACAACAAAATTTTTTTGAAATATGTAAATTTTTTTTGTATTATGATTAATAAGGTTATAGTTATATGTTATGTAGCTATGTATATACTGCTATAGAGCAGGCTATGATATAACCTCAATGTGCTATATCAGTTCCGCCAAAGGTTCCTGGGGCGTTTTTAACTCATTTACTTCCTCACTATAAAAACCTTGCCCTGCCTTCTTTATTAGCTTATATTTTTACTCACATGCTTACATAATGTTCCTTTATGGTTAATGCTTACAATATACATAAAAAGATTCATAAAAACGGAAAATATAAATGACAATGCATTTTTAAAGCTCATAGCTAGGTTTTATGAATTTGTTTAAATGGATTGTGACTAGTAAGGGCTAACAGTTGGGAACATCCATTTTAAATTATGTTTAGGAAAAGTATTTAAATTTAATAACACTTAGGGCCACTTGCAAGAAAGTTTTTTTTTGACAGAAGTTACTTCTGATTTATAAATAACTGAGATTGAGAGCTATCTGACATATTTGAATTTTAAAGTGGAACTATTCTGATATGTTTATTAATAATAAAAGTTATCCAACGGTCCAACGGACAAGTTCTCTGTTAACACGTGTGTTAGAGAGTCAAATTACGAGGAAGCAAGTCCAAGTGTTAGAGTTTGTTTATTTTTCAATGTGTTTTGTTTGTTTGTGTTGTTGATTCTGTGAAAATATTTGTATCCGCTTGTTAAGTATTTTCCATTCGTGCAATTAAAAAACGAAAAGCGTTTATTTATGTCGTTTTCGATTGGATTTTCAGAGTGTTTCACTCCTTTTTGATTCCAACGGAAAATGAAAAACTTTCTTCCATAATATGTGTATCTACGTAGAAGTAAATACTAAAATGAATTCTTCAATAATTTCAATTCCAGAACATCCCAACAAGAAGCATTTACTATTCTGACAATTAATCCAACACATAACTTTTAAAAGTATGAGTGTTTTCAGAGTGCACTCCTAGCACTCCTTAATGAAATCCGGAGTAAAAAAACACTCCTAAATCATCTGCACTCCGAACAGCAAATGGAAGGTTTTTGGAGTGTTGGGAGTGCGAATAGAGTGAAAAAAGAGTGTTAAGAGTGACCAACGGACAACGACATTAACATTTATCTAAACTTGGATAGTTATCCTCAGTTTTATGTATTTATCCGTTTGTTTTGTGGAAAAAATAGTAATCTTGATTCAAAACAGCTTTTAACAACCCTCATTCTATGAAAATTGAAGTATCGTCTCGGCGGCGCAGCGATCTCATTAAGACTCATCAATTGACTAGTGAGGGCCTTGTCAATACGCTATTTCTATTAAGTTCAGTTTCAAATTAACTTTAAAAGTTTTTGCAAATAATCGAAGTCTAAAAACTTTTGAATGAAATTACATAATATACGACATATGTATCTTATGAACGTATCGGAAACTATACGTCTTATGCAAGCCTAATCCCACATAAAAATAACTCAAAAGTAGTTGAATTTGTATGTACGTGACCATGGAATGCTTCCTAAAGTATGGAATGTTAATTAAGCAACATTTACATTTGAATCATGCAGCTGAGCTTTTTGAAATCTCCGAGTTTCAGAAATCTGAACGCAAAAGGCGTATTCTCTTGCCACAAATTACTTCTTGTCGCAGTTGATAAATTTATAAAAAACCTTCTTTTCACTTTTCACTTTGGTACTTTTTCTTTGCAAATATCAGTTTACCAAACGGAAAATTCCAAAAATCTATTTATTCTTCTGAAAAGTTGAAAATTTTCTCCTTATTCTGGAAAATAATTTTTCCACTTTGTCAATTTTCTGACCCGAAATTTCTTTGGAAATATCTATTGCTTCCATTTAGTAATTAATTCCTATAAATCAGACAAAATAAAGCAAAAGAAACACATTGTGGTCATAATACCAAGTTGTGTTTATCTTGAACTCTTATTTTCCTCGAATCTATTCATTAACCTTAAAGAGCTTTATCAGAAGTAAAAATCACAAAATCAAAAAAAAAAATACAAAAGAGGTTTTAATCGGTATTAGTGTTATTTTAATAAAAGAATTCAAAAATTCCCAATCATGCCTCATGAATGAATATCAAAAATGCAATTCATAGATATTTTATGAGATCACTAATTTATTGATCCGTCGCGTCTTTTGTGTGTAGGTAGGTACACCTATTGTTAAGATTTCCATCAGCAAAATTATGCAAATATTACTAACAACTGTTAGCAGTGTCAGCATGAAAGTTGACCTCAAAAATAATAACAATTAATCATAAAAGCCTCTTTTTGTACTTTACACTCAAGTTAATTGGACACTAAATTCCTCTTGGTTAGATTATCTCTGAAGTGTCATGAGAGTTTCTTCATAAAATCCATAATTATGTTTTGATTTGTGTTTTTATTTCAACAGAAATAGGGATGACTATCGACTATAGCTAAAGTTGTATATTTTTTTGTCAATTCATTTATACCAAAGAGGTGTTATTTTAAGTCATCAATGAGGCAATTAGATGGTGGCATTGGCTATTAGTAGCAACATGGTCAGTTCTAAAGGCGCCTGACGGGCAAAGGGAGAAAGGTCACTAGTTGTTCTCTGAAAAATTTCCCAAATATCTGCTATGCATTGAAATAATTTAAAAGAGTTGTAATAATTAATTTTCTCAGCTTCCTGTTGTTATTTCGCTTTTAAACATTTGTGATGGGGTGAAAAAATAATTTTGCTTTTGTTGCAGATACTTTATACATATATACTTTAAATATATATATTAATACATGGATATGGGATCCATATCTAAAGATGAGATAATTGCAGAGCTTTCTAGCCTTAATAGTAATCATAGCATCAGCCCTGATAATATTCCTGTAGTGTTCCTCAAAGAATGTGCATATAATTTGGCGAAACCTCTATGCATTATATACAACCATTCACTTGCCAGTGGTGGGTTTATTTTATAGATGCATGGAAATATTCGTATATCACTCCCATCTATAAATCTGATCCAAAACAAGCTGTTGAAAACTCCAGACCCATTTCTACAGTGAAAGCTCCCTTAGCAGGACCGCGAAGGTCACTTTTGTCCGTCAAAGGGAGTTGTCCGTCCAAGGGAAAAAGAATATATTTTAAATAAGGAAATGTACAGCATATAGTGGCACCTACAGACCATGAAATTCATTCAATCTAAAAATGAACATGAATATACAAGGAACAAGATGCAAAAACTGACCACATCTGCAGAAATAAAAATCGTTATACATATATTTGATCACATTAAACAGTGATTTGGTGATATCGCATCTACTGTCGCTGTGAACCGGTGGGAACGTTTTTAAAGCAAAAAAAGATATGGAAAAGTTTTGCTGAAAATAAGGATTGAAATTTACAAACTAAAAATTATTTTTTGTCCGCCTTTAGAGAATTAAATTTAACAAATCAGGGCTGATATTCTTGTCCGCGTCCGGGTAAGGGAGTGCCCGCTTAAGGGATCATAAAATGTATGGAATTTAAATCCAAAATCCATGGTCGTGAGAATTTGTCCGCTCAAGGGCATTGTCCGCATTACGGAGTTGTCCGCTTTCACTGTACTTAAATCCTCCCTATCTTCCTATTAGGTTTGTTTGGTATCTTTTTCCACTAAAATGTGTAAAACCTGTTAAATTTTTAAAGAAGGGAAAATTTCCCAAAATGTTAACAAACGCACTGAACCACTTTTTGTCGCTTTTTGTGTTTTGGCGCCAAACGGTGACATGAATCATTTTTATTTGTTGTGACTATAAATTTTAATTATTTTATTATTTCGTATGTTCTCAAAAATCTCTAACGAAAATATGATGAAATAATGCCATTATAATCAGATAGCGAAGACCAAAATTTCTTTCTTTTTTTATATTTCTTATCCGATGTCAAGTGGCATACACTGATAGGGGTTTTGACAGAATAACACTACTTGCACACAGAAATTTATGTAGCAAAAATTCGCAAGTTATCCAAAGGAGGGAAAATTTTGGCTCTCTCATTGTGCTCTCACGTTGCAACAACAGGACCATATTTTAACACGTAATACAAAAACAATTCGGTATCCTGCTTAAGGGATCATAAAATGTATGGAATCTTTAATTCTTACTGTGGCGGGTAGATGGTAACTTTTATGGTTAGATAGTGTTAATTGAGAACTTCCACCAAACGTCAAAAACTCTAGATGGGGGGAAAACAAACACACTATTAAAGGCGCGAACAGTATCGGTGTGTATTTCTATTTGTTTGTATTGTTGTTTTCCCCCCATCTAGAGCTTCTTTTCGATTAAAGAACTGTCAAAATAAGAAAGAGAAAAGACAGAGTCAGATTCTGGAAAAGCCCAATTGCAGTGTAAGGAAAAGAGACAGGAAATAACTGAAAATAATCAAAACGTAAGTAAAAACGAGATTTTCATATAACACTGCTGTCTTTGTTTACCGTATCGTTTTATTTTCAAGGGATGATCCTGATCCAGACCCATGGATAATAAAACGCGGCTAATATCAAAAAACAAGTACAAAAGTATTTTACAATAATAAAGTTATTTTAACATGCGAAGCAAGGCGAGCACGGGGCCTGCTAGTAAATACATATTTCCAAAACATATTTTTTTAATTTGTTTCGAAAACAAGTAAACAATCAATTTGTGGAAAGCGTTTCCGCAGATTATCTCTAAAAAGGGATTTTTTTGTTTTCGTGTAATCAAAACTTTATAATTTCCCTTTAGAACAGTTGCTTCGATGATGTTCTTCATGAGCTTTTTTACCGCTAGTCTGGTGCCACTGCAAAGTCGTGATTGATTGATGTTACGTACCGAACCGATTTTTATGCGGTGGCAAACCGGACAATTCTAAGGAGTTCAAAAACTCGGTTTGGGTTATTGACCACTTCGTCTTGGTTCATCACATCGTCCGCCGATGTTTAGGAAAAAATCTGGCCCTAAAGCTCCTTTTTAAATGGCCGCATTAAGATCGTTGACGTCTTTGTTTTTGGCAGCCAAAATATAGCACGTTTGCTCAGCCAAATGTGGTTCTTGTAGAAATGTGGAATATCCGGAAAAACTCTTTGGATGAGTTCTTCTCTCGACGCAGTGAAATTGCAAAAATCTTTAGGCAAGGTAATAAGTCCAGTAGAAACATCTGCAACAATTTTCCCGTTTCCAATATCCAACAATTGTTTTGAAAAATTTCTTAGCTAAGAACCTTCCATAGAAAATGCCGTACATAATGCAAAAAAATCAAGGAAATCTAACGGGCCGTTCGTGTGTGATGTGGTTACAAACGAAAACCATTTCATTTATATACATACAATACATATATAATTTCTGTACAGTAATAAATAGTAAATTTATACTATTTTATTGCCTTTGTCTTTTCATTAATTTGAAATCGAATTTGTCAGTACAATTTTTGATATCAACCTCCTGCATGCGGCCTATATGTTTGATGGTAACTTAACTTTAGTTTTTTACACACCAATTTTCTTCAATGAGATTTCAGTTGTGTTTCTATGCCACTAATACTCGTTGAACTTTAACTCTTTTTCTGTTTTGTTTATTTTTTTTTTCTTTTGTAATGGTCTAACATTGTTAAGATGATTCAGCAATTCTTACCATTTGCGCAAACAGCAAACACTTGTATCCCTAAAGTATTTTTACGGTCGAAAAAAAGAACCACAAGTAGATAATAAGCAAGTTATTAGTTGTTAACAAATTATAAAAGACCATTTGCGTTCATTGATAAAATTAGCTTAATGGATATAAAAAAGTTTGTCTTAAGCCCAAACGGAAGTTCAATTTCTATACAAAAAAAAATCAAATAATATGTTTTGTTATTGGGAAAAAAACTTAAAAAAAAAACCGACAATATAGAATATACATATAGAAGGCCTCGTTCGGATAGTTTATTTTGACGTAATTTATGTACTTGACAACAAATTTTGTAATACAAATAAAATCTATAAAGTGATTGATTCATTAATTCCAATTAGACGGATCGATAACATAATGTTTTTGTACAAAAAAAAAATACTTATTTGAATGGTAATATTGGTCAAAATTATATAGTAAATTATTATTATAATAACAATTATTATTATTTTTTTTTCCGCTTAATTATTATGCTTAGGGCAACTTGTACAAAATAAAAGGATAAATAGATAAAACTGAGGATAACTATCCAATTTTAGATAAATAAGTAAACGTTTATCGTTTTTTAACTGCACGAACGAAAAATGCTTAACAACCGGATACAAATATTTGTTCAGAATCACCAACGCAACAAACACAAAACACATTGAAAAATAAACAAACTCTAACGCTTTGACTTGCGTTCTAATAAGAAATTCTTAAATTTGTCGTGAGAGCTATTCAGAGTTTAACAGTCTTATTTATAAACCCATTCCAAACTATGTCTAACTTAATGTCGTTTTTCTTTCAGCCAAAAAAAATTGATCCCTGTGAGGGATTTTGATCCCGGACAAGTTTTTGCATTTCATTCAACCAAAAAAAATCAATCCCTGACAATTCGGAATCAAAATCTCTGATCCCGAATTAAGGCTTTCCCAAACCAACGCGATTAATCGCTGCGACAATAGAAAACAATTACAACAACGTGTAGTTTTGTTTGACAATCACGTGTTGTTATTGTTGTTTTCTTTTGTCGCGGCGATTAATCGCGTTGGTTTGGGAGAGCCTTTAAAGAGAGATTTACACCTACATGAAACACGCACTTACACACACACTATTTATAAAACGTTTTGTGCTTTTGTGTGATTCTGTGATTTTCTTTTTCATTTGCATTTCGTTTTCGATTCTTTGCCTATCAAAATTATTTTTTGCTTTATTAAATTAAAACTATTTTTGACAAAATTAAATTTGACATTCCACACACACATTTGCAAACAAAAAACAAATCCAATCTGCGTTTCTTTTGCCAAAGAAAATTCGTGATCCGGGATCAAAATCTCTATTTGCAAAAGAAAAACGACATTAGACAACAAAATTGGTTTTCCAAACCTATTCTAATAGCCCTTCCACACTGGTGTTAATACTTAGTGGGATGGTGTGGAAGGCCTAGGGTCGACACGTTCAATGAACAAGGTAAGGCACTTTTCTTGTTGCGAAATGACAAGTTATGTTGAAATGTTCTTTGAACATAGCCAAAAAGTCTCTTAAATTCAGTAATTCACTCGAGAATGAATTATTTCAGGTATGCATTTGTCACGGGCAATATGAGGTCGTATTTAGACAGCTGCGGGAATGTGATTATAAATAATGAGTTGTCCAACTATTTAGACAGTGGGTAACTGTCCAAGAGTAGTCCTTAATTGTAATAAATACAACTGTGAATATTTATTCATAATATCTGGTTGATGGCCCAAGCCATGCTATAAAGATTTTTGTTATAATTTAAGATTGTATGTACATAGGTATATTAATCATCATCATATTATTATAAAACGGCAAATACGAATTTTGTGGTACAATTTACGCGGTCTAGAAAAGCCGAAATCATATAAATTATATATCGATGGAAAGGTGGATCGATGGACACAGAAGTGCACAAAATATAAATTAATTAAATTATTAAACCGCAAATAAGTTAAATTAACAAAAGAAAATTTCGTATTAAGAGGGAGCGAGAAGAGAGAGAGAGAGAATATTTGTAAAAACACACAATCGTCCACGGATGAGCTTCAGCAGAGGGTCATCACCAAATACCTACAAAAAGAGGAAGAAAAAAAAAAACACGAAACTCAACACAATTATTGTGCATGTGTTTGTTTGGTTTCGATAGATAGGTAAAAGGGGGAGCGAGATAGAATACGAAGTCATAGTGGAGTTGGCAGCTTGCACGAGTCGCATTAGTATACAAATCGTCGTGTATAACAAAAACAAAAAATACATTTGGTTGGGTATTGTAGGTTCGGTCAAGGTCTTATTATAGGTTTTAATAGGCGTAAATTCACGAAAACTGTTGTTAGTAGGTACTTTGTAGGCTTTTAACTTCAGTCAAAATTTCTGTCAATTAGAAGATAATGTAATTGGCACTCGGATTTCGAGGACTGGACGTACTAGTTTAATAAAAATCATCTATCTATCTATTTATTTATCCAGAGAACGACAGAAATTAACCTTTTAAACCTAAATAGAGAAAAAAGAAATGTTAATCGGTATTAGTGTTATTTTAATAAAAGAATTCAAAAATTCCCAATCATGCCTCATGAATGAATATCAAAAATGCAATTCATAGATATTTTATGAGATCACTAATTTATTGATCCGTCGCGTCTTTTGTGTGTAGGTAGGTACACCTATTGTTAAGATTTCCATCAGCAAAATTATGCAAATATTACTAACAACTGTTAGCAGTGTCAGCATGAAAGTTGACCTCAAAAATAATAACAATTAATCATAAAAGCCTCTTTTTGTACTTTACACTCAAGTTAATTGGACACTAAATTCCTCTTGGTTAGATTATCTCTGAAGTGTCATGAGAGTTTCTTCATAAAATCCATAATTATGTTTTGATTTGTGTTTTTATTTCAACAGAAATAGGGATGACTATCGACTATAGCTAAAGTTGTATATTTTTTTGTCAATTCATTTATACCAAAGAGGTGTTATTTTAAGTCATCAATGAGGCAATTAGATGGTGGCATTGGCTATTAGTAGCAACATGGTCAGTTCTAAAGGCGCCTGACGGGCAAAGGGAGAAAGGTCACTAGTTGTTCTCTGAAAAATTTCCCAAATATCTGCTATGCATTGAAATAATTTAAAAGAGTTGTAATAATTAATTTTCTCAGCTTCCTGTTGTTATTTCGCTTTTAAACATTTGTGATGGGGTGAAAAAATAATTTTGCTTTTGTTGCAGATACTTTATACATATATACTTTAAATATATATATTAATACATGGATATGGGATCCATATCTAAAGATGAGATAATTGCAGAGCTTTCTAGCCTTAATAGTAATCATAGCATCAGCCCTGATAATATTCCTGTAGTGTTCCTCAAAGAATGTGCATATAATTTGGCGAAACCTCTATGCATTATATACAACCATTCACTTGCCAGTGGTGGGTTTATTTTATAGATGCATGGAAATATTCGTATATCACTCCCATCTATAAATCTGATCCAAAACAAGCTGTTGAAAACTCCAGACCCATTTCTACAGTGAAAGCTCCCTTAGCAGGACCGCGAAGGTCACTTTTGTCCGTCAAAGGGAGTTGTCCGTCCAAGGGAAAAAGAATATATTTTAAATAAGGAAATGTACAGCATATAGTGGCACCTACAGACCATGAAATTCATTCAATCTAAAAATGAACATGAATATACAAGGAACAAGATGCAAAAACTGACCACATCTGCAGAAATAAAAATCGTTATACATATATTTGATCACATTAAACAGTGATTTGGTGATATCGCATCTACTGTCGCTGTGAACCGGTGGGAACGTTTTTAAAGCAAAAAAAGATATGGAAAAGTTTTGCTGAAAATAAGGATTGAAATTTACAAACTAAAAATTATTTTTTGTCCGCCTTTAGAGAATTAAATTTAACAAATCAGGGCTGATATTCTTGTCCGCGTCCGGGTAAGGGAGTGCCCGCTTAAGGGATCATAAAATGTATGGAATTTAAATCCAAAATCCATGGTCGTGAGAATTTGTCCGCTCAAGGGCATTGTCCGCATTACGGAGTTGTCCGCTTTCACTGTACTTAAATCCTCCCTATCTTCCTATTAGGTTTGTTTGGTATCTTTTTCCACTAAAATGTGTAAAACCTGTTAAATTTTTAAAGAAGGGAAAATTTCCCAAAATGTTAACAAACGCACTGAACCACTTTTTGTCGCTTTTTGTGTTTTGGCGCCAAACGGTGACATGAATCATTTTTATTTGTTGTGACTATAAATTTTAATTATTTTATTATTTCGTATGTTCTCAAAAATCTCTAACGAAAATATGATGAAATAATGCCATTATAATCAGATAGCGAAGACCAAAATTTCTTTCTTTTTTTATATTTCTTATCCGATGTCAAGTGGCATACACTGATAGGGGTTTTGACAGAATAACACTACTTGCACACAGAAATTTATGTAGCAAAAATTCGCAAGTTATCCAAAGGAGGGAAAATTTTGGCTCTCTCATTGTGCTCTCACGTTGCAACAACAGGACCATATTTTAACACGTAATACAAAAACAATTCGGTATCCTGCTTAAGGGATCATAAAATGTATGGAATCTTTAATTCTTACTGTGGCGGGTAGATGGTAACTTTTATGGTTAGATAGTGTTAATTGAGAACTTCCACCAAACGTCAAAAACTCTAGATGGGGGGAAAACAAACACACTATTAAAGGCGCGAACAGTATCGGTGTGTATTTCTATTTGTTTGTATTGTTGTTTTCCCCCCATCTAGAGCTTCTTTTCGATTAAAGAACTGTCAAAATAAGAAAGAGAAAAGACAGAGTCAGATTCTGGAAAAGCCCAATTGCAGTGTAAGGAAAAGAGACAGGAAATAACTGAAAATAATCAAAACGTAAGTAAAAACGAGATGTTCATATAAAACTGCTGTCTTTGTTTATCGTATCGTTTTATTTTCAAGGGATGATCCTGATCCAGACCCATGGATAATAAAACGCGGCTAATATCAAAAAACAAGTACAAAAGTATTTTACAATAATAAAGTTATTTTAACATGCGAAGCAAGGCGAGCACGGGGCCTGCTAGTAAATACATATTTCCAAAACATATTTTTTTAATTTGTTTAGAAAACAAGTAAACAATCAATTTGTGGAAAGCGTTTCCGCAGATTATCTCTAAAAAGGGATTTTTTTGTTTTCGTGTAATCAAAACTTTATAATTTCCCTTTAGAACAGTTGCTTCGATGATGTTCTTCATGAGCTTTTTTACCGCTAGTCTGGTGCCACTGCAAAGTCGTGATTGATTGATGTTACGTACCGAACCGACTTTTATGCGGTGGCAAACCGGACAATTCTAAGGAGTTCAAAAACTCGGTTTGGGTTATTGACCACTTCGTCTTGGTTCATCACATCGTCCGCCGATGTTTAGGAAAAAATCTGGCCCTAAAGCTCCTTTTTAAATGGCCGCATTAAGATCGTTGACGTCTTTGTTTTTGGCAGCCAAAATATAGCACGTTCGCTCAGCCAAATGTGGTTCTTGTAGAAATGTGGAATATCCGGAAAAACCCTTTGGATGAGTTCTTCTCTCGACGCAGTGAAATTGCAAAAATCTTTAGGCAAGGTAATAAGTCCAGTAGAAACATTTGCAACAATTTTCCCGTTTCCAATATCCAACAATTGTTTTGAAAAATTTCTTAGCTAAGAACCTTCCATAGAAAATGCCGTACATAATGCAAAAAAAAATCGAAAACCATTTCATTTATATACATACAATACATATATAATTTCTGTACAGTAATAAATAGTAAATTTATACTATTTTATTGCCTTTGTCTTTTCATTAATTTGAAATCGAATTTGTCAGTACAATTTTTGATATCAACCTCCTGCATGCGGCCTATATGTTTGATAGTAACTTAACTTCAGTTTTGTACACACCAATTTTCTTCAATGAGATTTCAGTTGTGTTTCTATGCCACTAATACTCGTTGAACTTTAACTCTTTTTCTGTTTTGTTTATTTTTTTTTTCTTTTGTAATGGTCTAACATTGTTAAGATGATTCAGCAATTCTTACCATTTGCGCAAACAGCAAACACTTTTATCCCTAAAGTATTTTTACGGTCGAAAAAAAGAACCACAAGTAGATAATAAGCAAGTTATTAGTTGTTAACAAATTATAAAAGACCATTTGCGTTCATTGATAAAATTAGCTTAATGGATATAAAAAAGTTTGTCTTAAGCCCAAACGGAAGTTCAATTTCTATACAAAAAAAATCAAATAATATGTTTTGTTATTGGGAAAAAAACTTATAAAAATACCGGCAATATAGAATATACATATAGAAGGCCTCGTTCGGATAGTTTATTTTGACGTAATTTATGTACTTGACAACAAATTTTGTAATACAAATAAAAGCTATAAAGTGATTGATTCATTAATTCCAATTAGACGGATCGATAACATAATGTTTTTGTACAAAAAAAAATACTTATTTGAATGGTAATATTGGTCAAAATTATATAGTAAATTATTATTCTAATAACAATTATTATTATTTTTTTTTTCTGCTTAATTATTATGCTTAGGGCAACTTGTACAAAATAAAAGGATAAATAGATAAAACTGAGGATAACTAAGTATAAATAAGTAAACGTTTATCGTTTTTTAACTGCACGAACGAAAAATGCTTAACAACCGGATACAAATATTTGTTTAGAATCACCAACGCAACAAACACAAAACACATTGAAAAATAAACAAACTCTAACGCTTTGACTTGCGTTCTCATAAGAAATTCTTAAATTTGTCGTGAGAGCTATTCAGAGTTTAACAGTCTTATTTATAAACCCATTCCAAACTATGTCTAACTTAATGTCGTTTTTCTTTCAGACAAAAAAAATTGATCCCTGTGAGGGATTTTGATCCCGGACAAGTTTTTGCATTTCATTCAACCAAAAAAAATCAATCCCTGACAATTCGGAATCAAAATCTTTGATCCCGAATTAAAGAGAGATTTACGCCTACATGAAACACGCACTTACACACACACTATTTATAAAACGTCATTTTGTGCTTTTGTGTGATTCTGTGATTTTCTTTTTCATTTGCATTTCGTTTTCGATTCTTTGCCTATCAAAATTATTTTTTGCTTTATTAAATTAAAACTATTTTTGACAAAATTAAATTTGACATTCCACACACACATTTGCAAACAAAAAACAAATCCAATCTGCGTTTCTTTTGCCAAAGAAAATTCGTGATCCGGGATCAAAATCTCTATTTGCAAAAGAAAAACGACATTAGACAACAAAATTGGTTTTCCAAACCTATTCTAATAGCCCTTCCACACTTGTGTTAATACTTAGTGGGATGGTGTGGAAGGCCTAGGGTCGACACGTTCAATGAACAAGGTAAGGCACTTTTCTTGTTGCGAAATGACAAGTTATGTTGAAATGTTCTTTGAACATAGCCAAAAAGTCTCTTAAATTCAGTAATTCACTCGAGAATGAATTATTTCAGGTATACATTTGTCACGGGCAATATGAGGTCGTATTTAGACAGCTGCGGGAATGTGATTATAAATAATGAGTTGTCCAACTATTTAGACAGTGGGTAACTGTCCAAGAGTAGTCCTTAATTGTAATAAATACAACTGTAAATATTTATTCATAATATCTGGCTGATGGCCCAAGCCATGCTATAAAGATTTTTTTATAATTTAAGATTGTATGTACATAGGTATATTAATCATCATCATCATATTATAAAACGGCAAATACGAATTTTGTGGTAGGTACAATTTACGCGGTCTAGAAAAGCCGAAATCATATAAATTATATATCGATGGAAAGGTGGATCGATGGACACAGAAGTGCACAAAATATAAATTAATTAAATTATTAAACCGCAAATAAGTTAAATTAACAAAAGAAAATTTCGTATTAAGAGGGAGCAAGAAGAGAGCGAGAGAGAATATTTGTAAAAACACACAATGAGGTGGTTGTTCATCGTCCACGGATGAGCTTCAGCGGAGAGTCATCACCAAATACCTACAAAAAGAGAAAGAAAAAAAAAAACACGAAACAATGCAACACAATTATCGTGCATGTGTTTGTTTGGTTTCGATAGATAGGTAAAAGGGGGAACGAGATAGAATACGACGTTATAGTGGAGTTGGCAGCTTCCACGTGTCGCATTAGTATACAAATCGTCGTGTATAACAAAAAATACATTTGGTTGGGTATTGTAGGTTCGGTCAAGGTCTTATTATAGGTTTTAATAGGCGTAAATTCACGAAAACTGTTGTTAGTAGGTACTTTGTAGGCTTTTAACTTCAGTCAAAATTTCTGTCAATTAGAAGATAATGTAATTGGCACTCGGATTTCGAGGACTGGACGTACTAGTTTAATAAAAATCATCTATCTATCTATTTATTTATCCAGAGAACGACAGAAATTAATCTTTTAAACCTAAATAGAGAAAAAAAAAATGTTTTGCTACAACGTGGATTCAAATCAGTCAGATACCTTTCAATTATTTATAAATCACAAGTTAGTGCTGTCAGAAAATATTTGTGAAAGTCGCCCTTAGTTATTTAATAATTTATTTTTAAATGATTTATGCAAAATGTATGCAATCATTACTTCATATTTATTTTTGATCTATAAATATACTTAAAAAAAAAAAAAAAAAAAAAAACAGTTCAAAGAATGCGTCAGAAAAAAATCACGGGTACACCAAACAGTGTCTTTTTGTGGATGCACCGGCTTTTCAATAATAAGTCTTGGAACTTGGATCTTCATCAGCCCAAGAGCCCAAAAGTCTTGTTTTACTAAAAACATCTGACAATGACAAGTATGGAGAAAGTATACATACAAATATTAGAGCAACATTTTAAACAATATTGTCTAAAATATCCATGCATGAATTGTATGGGCGTCTTTATGTTATTTAATACTAAATGTCAAAAATTACAGTTTTTAGCATATAACTTTTTAACGGTTAATTCTATCGTAGGATATGAAATTTTCAATAAAACCTATTTAAACAATTTTTATCTTACGACTGACTGTTTAGAAGATATCGCCATTAAAATATTAAAAGTTCAAGTGAACTATATTCAATCGCTTTACCTAAAAAGAAGTAATTCCTTTTAAATATTTTCATTTTTGTTATTGAAAAATATGAACTAAATTAAATTGGTCGAAAATTAAAAACTTTTTACCTTTAAATGACGAAGTTTAAGATCTTTTTTTTTATAAAACGATCAGTTACAAGATATTGCTACTTGCAAATTGTTTGACATTTAAGCTAAGTACAGACGATTGTCAGATCTTACAATATTGTCAGATCGGTCAGTGAAAATACTGTCCCAAATATCTTACAATCGTCTGAACACAAAATTTTGTCTGACAATATTGTCAGAAACGTCATTGTCAGATGAAAATCTGACAAAAAATTGTCAGGCATTTTACAATTGTCTGATCGAACAATTTGTGGCATTGCCAGACGATTAGGACATTTTCAGACTCATTTTGGTAATTGTCAGATGTTTTCATTGAAAACATCTTACAATTGCTGACAATTTCTTCATTGTTCGAAATGTCAAACGGTGGGAGCCGAGTTGAGAGATAAAAAAAAAAACATTTTTGTAGGAAATTTGTAGTTTTTCCACAACTGAATAAAAAAAATCTATAAACTCACTTTTTTATTATTTACATATATTAAATTCCTTGTGTTGTGTAGTTTTGTTGGGAATAAATAAAACCATTGAAAGATATTTACTCAAATGAAGATTAAATACGATGAAAATAAAGTGAACAGCAAATTCCAACAAGTTAAAAAAATTGGACTTCAAAATGGCCAACAAACAATACGAGCAATCAAATAAATTTGAAGAATGCCAAAACGAGTGTGGTAACAACAAGCAACCTGCCAGATCTAACATAGTCTCAAGGTCACTTTCTAAATCAGCCGAGCTCTCTGGAGTAAGCCTGCTGAATTTTTTGCACGCAAAGGTTTATTTTTTGTTCTACACAATATAGTTCAATTATTGCAAGATCTTCTCATTCTTGCAAGTCTTTCAAAAAATAAATCATTTAATTTTTAATAAATCGATGGAGAATTTGGACTTTTGTTCTTCGTAGCGCCTCTGGCATATTTCTCCTTCGTAGTGTGTAAAGTCGTCCGTCGCCCTCGATATCCAGTTGTAGTTAAATGGTCTTATTAATAAACATTGTCTAACTTTAGACAGCCGTCCAAGTTTTTGAAAAAACCTTTCTAATTTTTGCTAAAGTAATCTATCTTTTTATCTTGCTTTAGAGAACGTAATCTATTGTCTAAACCTAGAGAAATGCAAATTTTTTTTTATTAAAAAAGCATATTTCCGACTGTTTCAAAATACTTAGACATAGTTTAAACAGCCAAAAATCAACCAAAATTGTTTCAAATGCTCGTCCAATTGTTTTGGCATTACCACGATAACACTAGATTTTCAAATCACTTTGAAAGTATCCTTTTCTTGATAATGGCTACATACGGATTCACATTTTTAAAAAGTAAAATTCTATAAAAGATGTTTGGTCTTGAAATCCACAATTGATTTGAATTTTTATTGTGACTTGAATTTTTATTGATCTGCCAACCATGTGAACAGAAAATTTTCAAGCTGACAACATTGCCAGATATATAATTATTGTCCGATTATTGTCAGACAAGAGCTGACAATTAAATTGTTAGACTTTGGCACAAAATCTACCAATCGTGTGAACGGACAATTTTACATTGTAAGAAATTTGTCAATTGTTAGCTAATTGTCCGCTATTGTCAGACCATTGACAGATCTGACAATATTGTAAGATCTGACAATCGTCTGTATACTTAGCTTTAACACTATTACTATGCAACACATCTATATTCGGCTTTTATAAGGGATGCTTGATCTTGAATTCGAAAATAAAACCAAAAAAAAACACAGGAATTCTAATCTTGGTTATATATGTATGTAGTTCACACTATGACTACTCGTATTTAGTATGTATATATGTATACATTATAATTATTTCGTTTGGTTTTAAGATTTAACTGAAATATAAAAGTTGACTTGTTCAATACAAACCACAAATTGTTTATTCTACGATATACAAACCTATTGAAAAATGTTGGTTAATTTAGGTAAGTTATTTTCTCTATCCGGTTCTTTTGATTTTTTTTTTCAGTTCAAATATAACAACAACAGTCATAATTTTGGAATTTAATTTTATTTCAAATTAGCTAAGGTTGAACTCAATTATTTTCAATATAAAAAATAGCTTCAGCCATGTGTCACATTCGCTGTCAAAAATAATCTCAGATGTATATAATTTATCAAGAAGATGTAAATTTAATAATAAAACTTAACGATTTAATAATCTGACAGTAAAAAATATCTTTTAAAAAGAACTATTGACAGCCATTACCATTAGATCAAATTGTGCTGGAAGTGCTAAGGTAATGCAAAAAAAAAAAAACTTTAACAGAATAAGGACGAGTGCAGTTAAAAAACATCCTCTGCCCAATTATCTATGAATTTATTAAGAAAAATAAAATTTGTTGGAAATTTTCAAAACAGTATAGTGCCCTAAATTATAATGCGTTTACTTTTTGCTTTCGTTATAAAAGTGCTTATGACCGTAGCTCATAAGCTAAGGTCGTGTGCGAATTCGTTTAAAATTACGATTAAATTTTATCCGAGATTAAATTTTGACATTTCTACGTACAGATTCACCTCACTAGTGTCAAAAATTAATCTTCGGATAAAATTTAACGCGATTTTAACTCAATTCACACACGGCCTAAGTTTAAAATTATGGCTAGTTGGAAGAAAATAAATTGTTAGATGATGATGATGGCCAATTACCCTCGTTTACAGTAAAAATGGACTTGCAATACCACTAATTTTTTTGAACGCATTTTGGCCTCCTATAGAGCCGAGTATCACATTGAAAAGAATTATGATGCATATGTTTTCGAGATATGAATTTTTGATTTTTTTAGCTGTTCTTAAAACCAGCTTTACAATGTTATACCTTATCTGGTTTAAATGGGTTAGGTTTAAACGATATGGATACCTATCACAAATTTAAAATTAAAAAAGTTTAAAAATGAAAAATACTAATGGTGAAAGAAGACCACCGGATGTATATTATGAATATGAACCGATATGACGAAAATGGGAGAAATCACATTAAAAAAGTACTCATCATGAACTTTGCCTCAATGGTGGTGGCGGCATAGAAAATAATTGATTAATTTAAAAATATGGAATTCTGCCTTAATTGCTCAGGAAATATTTTTCCTTAGCCATAAATTTACGAAATTTAAAAATAGGTTTAGGATCAAAAAGTTCAATATCAACAAAAATTGCTGGGACAGATTAGCAAAAGTGGAACATATTCTGTAATTTTATTGATACCTATTAAGTTTTTATTAAAATAAAAAATTACAAATTTAATTCTCTATGCACAATTTTAGTAGCCGGTGGCGTAATGGTTAGTGCGTTGGACTGTCATGCCAGAGGTCTGGAGTTCAATACCAGCCGCTTCCACCTTAAGTTTTTTTCGGAGCTACCACCTCTTGCGTGGAAGTGACAAATCCTCCAAGAGTAGCTCTTGTCATAGAAAAGGGCCCTCACCTTGGCCGTTCGGATTCGGCAATAAACTGTAGGTCCCCTCCATTCTTGCAGACAAGCACACAGGAATGATTAAGAGTTGTAAGTCACTAGGCCCTTGTTCTTCATGAGCCGTTTGTGTCATCAAACGTTGACGTTATTTTCGCAGATTTCAGTAAGGCTTTTGATAAAATTTCACATAGACTTATACTCTTTAAATTGTCCTCCCTCGGCTTTGAACCTATCATCTTGAGATGGATATCTTCTTACTCACCGCCATATTATTCACTTGATACATCCAGATTTCAACTTAAATCCAGATGAATTTACATTGAATTTGTATGATTTACATCCAGATTTAAGTTTTAATCTAGATGTATTGAGTGAATGATATGGCAGTTAGAGAACCGTTACTACAGCGTGCGCCTTAGACTGACCCTTTCCAATCCTATCCTAGCTACCTCCGGCGGCGTCCCGCAAGGCAGCCATTTGGGTCCCCTTCTTTTTATCCTCATTATTAACGATACCGAAATGGTGATCAAACATTCCTTTATCTCACTTTACGCCGACGATACGAAGTTTTTCAATACCATTTCGTCGTCACGCGACACTTTGCTTATATAACAAGACCTCGATAATTTTTCAGTCTAGTTTTTCAAAAATTGTTTGGAGCTTAACATTAACAAATACCAACCAATCACCTTTACCTACTTCCTCTATAACCCATCTCAATCGTAGAATCCATTCGCGATCTTGGCCTATCCTTTGTGACCAGGAACTTAATTTCCCTGCACATAGATGACATGATTCTTAAAGCCAACTCAGCTCTCGACTTTGTTCAGAGGTAGTCCAAAGAATTCTCCAACCCCTATTTGATAAGGTCGCTGTACATAACTTTTGTTCGATTTCTTCTTGAATAAACTTGTCAAGCTTGGTCGCCTTATCAAGACATTCATATACCTATCTAGACTTTAGGGCATTCAACACCGATTCTTTCGATTTGCTCTTCGAGGCCTTCCTTGGAACGATCCGTTGATCCTGCCACCTCGCGATCGCTTTCAATTAATTAACCTGATATCGCTTGAGAAACAAAGAGAAATAACAGACATTCATTTAATTCCGTCTCCTTTCTGATTCTTTCCACTGCCAAACTCTTTACAATTCTATCTCTTTCAACACTAATGGTCGATTTCATAGAGATTTAAAAGGCTTTTAAATTTTTAAATGATGTATTTTGTATGGAAGAAATGTCATTTAAAAATTTAAAAGCCTGTTAAATGGTTAAAAGGGTTTATGAAATCGGTCATTGGCCCCGAAACTTAAGAAACTCCCGCCTCTTCTACTTGCCTACCTACCCACCGCACCTCATATTACGGTGCTTACTTATGGTGAGGGGGGGGGGGGGGGGCGCAGTTGCCTTCGCGTAATAAATTTTACTTTCCTAAATTTTTCATCAATGCGAAGTGAAATCCAAATCGAATTGAAACATCAATAAATCTTGCCTCGAAAGGTTTATAAAGAAAATAAATTTTGTTTTATATTTGGTTTAAGTAAGTCCGTTGATTTAGATTCAATTCGAACAAAATTACTTCCTCCTTGTCGCTTAAATAATTGCATTTAATTTTATTGAATTTTTCATGCCTGGGAAAAAAGCTAATTTTTTGTATGAACATTTCACTTCGCTTCGATCTATAAACTAGGCTTTTCAAAATTAACAAAGAATACAAATTTTTGGTACATTTCCGTACTAACTAGCTACTATTATATAGAGTAGGGTGTTTTTGATCAGACACCTCCTAAATCAAAGGATTATGCCCTACAAAAAATGTATTTACAAACAAATTCTGTCATTAACCTGTGCCTCATACAAAAATTTGTAAATTATTACAAAAAAAAGTGTTCACATTTTAAATTTCATTTCATCCAGGCTATCTATCAATAGCTTGTTTTTATTTGTTTTTGAATTCTGTGTCTGTCATTTAAAATGGGTTCCACTTTGAATAGACTCCATTTGGGTGTGTTCATAAAAGTTTTACGTAATTTCCTTCCGAAATTACCTTATTTGGAAATTTGAATTTGTATGGGAAATGAGATGATTTTGAATTTAATTTGGAAATTTTATTACCTCATTTGCTGTAACGAAAAATGTTGAAAATATTTTCTATAACTTTGAATTATGTTTTTTTAAGGGATGATCATATAATACAAATCAACAAGAAAATTAAGAATATCTGCAGTTGTTCGGGAGGAAAAAAAAATACGTAAAAAGTTTATAAATTCCGTAAAAATTTGAATGTGAAGACTATGGCTTTAGAGGCACGGATTAACGAGCTCGACTAAAAGTTTTTTTTTTTTTTTGGTCCATAAATTTACTGTAGGCATAAACTTTTTATACAGGGGGTGCCTGATCCAAGCAAAAAGTGAGTTTGGGAAATAACGGACACCCCAATAGGCGTGTACAAGCTGTTAAAATTTACCTTTTCAGTCAAAATAATGTAACTGAGTTTTTTTTTATAGACACAGAGTGCCAGTTGTACAATCGTGGTTTAAATTTTGATCCGTGGTTCAGGAATTTTAACTCGCTGATTTCGGCGGGTTAACTGAGGTTCAACGATGGTTCAAGGTTCTAATATGCACTAAAAGCCAATTACATGCCTGAACCATCGTTGAACCACAGTTAATCCGCCAAAATTGGTGAGTTAAAATTCCTGAACCACGGATCAAATATTTGTACAACTGGCCCTGAATATTATAATATCTACGTTACGAGGCCTGTCTGGGTCAAAATTCTTTTGTAAAAATTATGCTTTTCAAAATTTTGCTTCCAAAATTCTCTTTAGCAAAATTCTGCGAATAGGAAAAAAAAAGTTTTGAAAATTTTAAAAATGTTAATTTTTTTTATTATTTGCAGAATTTTATTAAACAGTATTTTAAAATTTTAAAAATTATATTATGCATTTGTTAATAGAAATAATTTTATTATTATTATATTAATGTGTCGCTTAAAAGTGCTGGTTGTTTTGGAGTCATGTTATTAAGTTTTTAAAATCTCAAGAAAAAAGCGCTTTAAAAGCTGGAAAGCAGATAAAGTCATAAAATGGAGAGTAGGTAAATTAGTAAAAAAAAGAAAATTAAAAATTAGAAAATAGACCTATGCGCTAAGCCTAAGCCAATTAAGATTTCTTAAGAAAATAGCAAAAAAATATATATATCTTAGGTTTTTTTTTCTCTAATTATTATAATTTGTACCGACCGGTATCTTGTTTGAAAAAATAAAATGAAATGTGAGTTTGCCCCCCCCCCCCCTAATCGAAATCCTGCGTACGCCCTTGGTTTTGCCCCCAACTAAATTAAAAAAAAAAAAAAAAAACTAAATTATATTTCACATTTCAGAGCCATTGCAGCATATAAATATTCAAATACTTATCATGCGTATGAGAGTGTATGAGTATGATTAAAGAAAAATTTAAAAAATTTGATTTTGTTTTAACCATAATCACAGTATTCATGTTTCATTTTCACTAATTTACTCTCAAATGCATGACATGCATTTGAACAGTGAATATGCGCCGTATTACAGAGAATCATGCTAAGCCACTGAATCATTTTATTCTAAACGTTTTTTAAACTTGTTTATTTAATTTTCAGTAAAAAACAATAAAAAGTAAGGATAATAAATTTCACATGTCGTCAGAAATAGAAATTAGATCTTAAACACATTTTTTTTCTTTATTAAATTTATTTTTAACTCACTCCAAATTTTTCAATTCTTCTAATTAATTCACTTCATGCAATTTATAAATCCAATTTAAACTGGAAGTAAAAACAAACTTAACTTGGTACTGCAACTTATAACATAAAGCTGTTTGATGATGCTAACATAATAATTATTTACTGTTTGTGTAATAAAATTTTATTTAATTTCCAGTTATTCTGAAAAACAAAAAAATAAAAAGAATTACTTCCAGTTAAGTGCATTTAAAAACAGTTAACTTTTGTGGGTTTGATTTTAAATTAGCTAACTAAATGATATTGTTGAAACTTGTCGGTAAAAATCAAAACAAATTTCCTCAATTGATTAACTCTGACACAAAATAATTATGAACTTAAATTTTTTTAAATAATTTGTCTCAATTAAAAACGAATAATATAGTAGTTATTGAATAATATGAACATAAGAAAAATTAAAAAACATTAAAATGCCAATAGATAGCTTTTGAGTAGCCGTGGCGTGATGGTTAGTGCGATGGACTGTCATGCCGGAGGTCTAAAGTTCGATCCCTAGCCTCGCTACCTATTTATTTAAAAAGAAAAAACGGCTACTGCCTCTTGCGAGGAATTGACAAATCCTCCAAGAGTATCTCCTGTCACAGAAAAGTGCCGCTCGTTAGCCGTTCGGATTCGGCAATAAACTGTAGGTCCCCTCCATTCCTGCAGACACGCACACAGGAATGGTTGAGAGTTGTAAGTCACTAGGCCCTAGTTCTTCATGAGCTGTTGTGCCATCAAATTTATATTTTATTTAGCTTTTGAGTTAGAGTTTAGTGAAATAGTAAACCTGGCAAAACTTCAGTCCCTCATCGCTTATTTCTATTTTCCATTTTGTTTTCCTCTTTATTTAATAAATTTTACAACGGGCTACCTAATAGTCCACTGAAATGTTACATTAACCTTGCATTTCATACAGGACAAAATTTTTTTTGACGGATCTGTAGGAGGGATCAGTGTGAGTGTAAAACGAGTTTTCGGGGTTGAACTCCCTCCCATTTGGCCTCCATTTTGGAAAAGGGGGCCATACATTGCACAATCAAAATTTTACTATATTTGTGTAGAGAATTAAATTATTTACAATTTATGTTAACACACTTTTTATCGTAAAATTGAAAACAAAAAAGTTATAACCAAAAAAAGATGGCTGTTCTAAGAAATTTATCTTAAAGAGGATATAAAATAAATAAAAGAAGAAGATAATAAAACTTTTCTTGACAATGGTCATCTTTTTTTGATTATAACTTTTTTGTTTTCAATTTCACGAAAAAAAGTGTATTAACATAATTTTTAGAGATTTTAATTCTCTACACAAATATGGTAAAGTTTTGTTTGTGCTATGTATGGTTCTCAAGATATTGCGAAGACCTTTTTACGCCCCCTTTTCAAAAAATGGCGGGCAAATGGTTGGGAGTTCAACCCCGAAAACTCGGTTTTACACTCACACTGATCCCTCCTACAATTTTGTCCTGTACAAAATGCAAGGCTTGGCCAAATTTTTGTAACATTTCAATGGACTATAATATGTTATCGAGATTTATTTTTAAAGGAAATTGAATGATCTAAATATAAGTTAGCAATGAGCTACTTCTGAACAATATTGATCTAAACGCCTGAAATCTTACCAGGTTTATTATTTTACTAAACTCTAACTAAAAAAGCTAATGGCATTGAACATCGAAGACATTTTGGTTTTTTTTTTTTTTTTTTTTTAATCAGTCTAATGCACATAATTTACAATTTTTCAGTTCCGTAATACTCCAATTATAGAGGCTGGCAAATAAATAACTTCTTCAAATCATTTTGTAAGAATGTTTGCTGCTGTTGTTATATTATTCTATAAGAATTTGTTTGTTCAATACTTTGTTCGGCTTCATTGAACGAATCCTAAAACAATTATACATATTATTCAGGTTTATGAATTCTCAGAGATCATCAAGATAACTCGGCAGTAAGTCAAAGAACTTTTTTTGATTATGGAGTAAATAATTTCAGTCTCCTCGGTCAGCAATTTAATCTTAGTAATTAATAAAATTCATAGCAAAAAATATTCCACATACACCACAGAGTAGCCCACATTGATGAAAATTAACAGTTTTAACTAAAAATAATTTAATTGACAAAAAATGTCTATCGACTTCCAATACATTTCTCTGGAAGTTATTTCGTCTTGACAATTTTAGGCAACATAATTTTCGAGGTTTTAATCAAACTTAACATTAAGTTGGAGTAGAAGACCGAAGAAATGGTCTGTTTGCCTTTGAGCTAGTACAACTGCACATTAATGCGTGGTTCCTAACTGTAAATTACAGAAATTTTTGCTCTAATCACACTCACTGCACGAATGTTAAATGCTTCACCCACATCTTATTTCCTACAAATAGAAATATAAAGTTGGGTTCCTATTCCTTCTTTTGGTCTTTGCATTCAAAAATGGTCACCCATTATAAAAGTTTAACAAACATGAATTAGTTTTTTTTTATTGCTTTTATTAAATCAGCATCATGATTTCATATCAGGTTGACCCCCAAAAACAAGTTGAATAAATTTTATTAATATCAAAGACCAAAAATTTAAATATCTCAAAGTGTGAACTGATTTCTGTTTGCTCTTTGTAACTGACTATTTGATACCTTTAAGGTCTTATAGCATTCCCTACCTTGAGAAAATTGAAAAATTATGAAATCTACTTAATTAAATTCCTTAAATAAAGCACATCAATGAAGATGTTTACTTTTTGGTCAAGTTTTTAACACATTTCATTCTTGAACATTTATGAATTATCAAAAAAATAGCCATGCATTAATCTTAATTAGTATTAATTTATTCATAAACGCTTGAATGCTAAAACATTGTGTCATTAATTTCTACAAACTAAAACATTTACTAATGTTTTCTTTTATCCCATACGGATTCATTATGGTAAAATTGTCAAAGTTAGTTCAATCTGGTATATTCTGCATTCTCATCTTTATAACCTATCCGGAACTCGATATGAAATCAAAAACTAGTTTAATTTTAGATTTTTTTTATTTTTAAGTCTAGAATTGTTTTCGACCTTCAAACACTAAATAAAACATAAAATTTTGTTTTAAAACTTGTTTAAGTCAATAAATCATAGATTATCTGATGTTACCGTACCAGCTAGATGGGTCTTTTTTCAAAGGAATTCTATATTTGAATAAAATATTAAAAAAGAAAATGTAATAAAAAAATATGCTTTTTTTTGTTAAATCTTTTATTCTCGCAAAATTAACATTAATTTAATAACTTAAATTAACTAATAAAATTTATCCAGATAGGGATTGCAGAAGTTTTGGTGATACTCCTCGATTTTTCAGCTGAACTCTTGGTCGGTATCCATTTTTGTCAGCTGTGTACATAGTAGTTGTTTCGATATTTCCTTCAGTGTAACTGTATGCACCCATTACAAAAAGTTCCTCATTTTCAGTTCCTGGATTCATGATCATACCAACTTCTTCGCGGTAGGAGCCATCGGATGTTTTGTAGCTGTAATGAGAGAGGAAAGCAATACATTTTATGGAATAAATGTTATGAAATTGTTTAGAAAAGAAATCAGTATTTATTTAATTGTACCTAATAAATTTTTTATTATGAGGCTCAGTCTTTCAGTGCATATAATGTGTACGTTACATTTAGGCGGGAGTTCCACCAAAATGTAGAAAATGTTTTGATGCAGAATTAATGCTTACATTTTTCATACGCATCAGCAACGCAAACTTGATGCTTTGTATAAATATTACATTGCATAAGTCTGACGTTTCGGAATGCGAACAGTTTTTTTTTGGTAATGGTTCACTGGCTCACTAAAATATGGTTTTACGGATGCAAGGTATACCTACAACTTTGCATCCCCTAATTTGTAGCTTTCTTGGATCCATTTTTATTTGAATTTCGAGTGTATTTCCATTCAGCTAAATTTTAAACTTTTTTATTTGCCAGAAATTGTAGTTTTTTAAATGTCTACTTGTCAACATGAAATTAGTAGCTCTAGGGTTTTTTTTTATTTATTTGCGTACTTTTGATAACCGCTTCATTGTTTTGTAAAAAAGTTTGCATTAGGGAAAATGGATTTCAACGTTTTTTGAGAAAATCGATTTATTTTATCTTTTCTTTAATGACTTTCTTAATAAGGACCTCACTAGTTAACTGATGAGTCCAAAAGTGAGCTCGTCAGGACGAAACGCCAATTTTTGTGAACTAAGGGTCTTTAAAAGCTATTTTAAACCAATACAGTTGTCGCTGTCCGACTTTAGTCGCATTTAGACCATTTTTTAGCTTCATTCGACGACGAGACGACTTTTTAAATAAAATGGCTCTTTAGACACTTTTTTTCCAAATCTTGCGAATTTTCTGAATATATTTATAGAAAATTGCTTGGACTAGATTTATTGGTCTCTATCTATTTTAGATGCATATTCATATTCTCATAAAGTCATACAGCAGAACCTGAAAAGCAATTATTATCCAAATGAGGAAGTGGGTCAGAATTCTGGGTAAAAAAAAAATCCAAATGACGAACAAAAATCTGGCAACTGAACTGCAAAAATGTAGTTCTTTAAATTATTTGTAATTTTTTTTATTTCACTTTTATATTTGTCGCTACAAATAAAGAAATTAATTTTTCGTCTAAAAGGAATGAATTTTTGGCGAAAAATCAATTCGCTAACCGAAATACGGAATTGCAGGTCTTTCGCCACATCGTTGGACTTCAAGCAAATGTTGAGGTCGCAAACCATAATAAGGCACTTAATTTCTTTATTTAAAAAGATGCTGGATGTGACCCACACCCACACTGATAACTTTTTATTAGGCGTTTTTCTTTTTTAGTTCAGAGTTTGTTCAGAGCAGAGCACTGAGTAGACTCTGAGCGAAACGGAGTAAACTCTGAGCAGAGTATGTTCAGAGCACTCCGATTTAATTATGAAACACACCTGAGCACTCAATTGTCATATCTGTCAAATTACATGGAAACTGTATGAAGTTGGCCGCGCTCAGTTTTTTACTCCGTCTGCTCGGTTGTTTTATTCTGAGCTCATGGAGGACGCTCTGAACGAAAAAAGAAACACAAACTCCAAGCTCTGAGCGCTCTGAACTCAAAAACAAACACAGCATTTTTGTTTGACAGTTCGGGCTCTACTCTGAACTAAAAAAGAAAAACGCGTATTGGTTCCCTTTGAAACTCGACACCCAATGTTATTTTTTATAAGAAAATTACCAAATAAAAATCTTTGAAAAAATTATCAGTTGCGCAATCAAGGGAAGACCAAAGTTGGTCTGTTTTTTTGCAGTTTTGTTGGCCTAGAAAAAAAACCGTCAATTGAATTTTTGTACAAACCTTATTAATTACTAATTATGGTATTGTGTGTAGATTAAAATTATTTCAGAGTTCATATCATTGGTTTTTCTCGAGATATTCGAGGCGAAAAACATTTTTTTAACAATTTTGAGCAGTTTTTTTTTGGCCTAGAAAAAAACCGTTACTTGAATTTATTAACAAACTCTACCGATTTTCAACTATAACTTTGTGTATCAAATAAAGTTAACCCGAAGTTAATATCTTTGTGTGTTCTCAAGATATTCGATATTTTTAAACAATATTGTTAATGGTTTTTTAAAAAAAAACTGTAGGCTGATTTTTTTTTAAAGTCTTATCAATTTTTCACTACGTAAATATGCATAATATATGTCGATAGCATTTTTTTTTTCTAGAGATATTCGAGAAACAAGCCATTTTACAACTTTTTTTTAAATTATTGTAATAAGAAAACCGCTAATTGATTTTTTCGGACTTATGGAATTATTTTCTGTAAAATAAAATCTACTCAAATTTGATTCGTTCTCAAGATATCGTCGGCGAAAAAAGCTTCCGAACGTACGTACACATATGGTACACAGATATTTCTCTAGAAACAATATAATCCGGCTCCAGAGACATCGAAACGTGGAGAAATGTAAAAATTTTCAATTCGACAAATCGGACCGATTACAATTATTTTATGGAAAGTTAAAAGAAAAGTGTGATAGTAAAATAGATAGCTAATTACGAACTTCAAATAAATTAAAACTTTGATAATTCCCCAAAAAAATATCCGCGAATTGGTTAATGATAGAAATTTTTATGATTTTTTCAATACGATGGATTCTGTAATAGTTTTTTTTTCTGGATTCGTAACAAATTTCCGAATAAGATGGAATTCATTGCAGGGCTGATTTAATATCTATATTTATAAGAATTGAAATTAACTTAACCCAAATTAAAAAAAAAACACAATATTAAGAAATATATTGATGAATAAAAATAAAACTAAGAAATTAACTTATCTGATTAAAAAAAATAGAAAAATGGATTATTTTGCTATGGGCAATTTGTTTTAATAAAAATTACAGATAATTTTATTTTTTTTTTAACTTCCCTGAAACCCGATTGATTAAGCTTGTGTATTCGGAATGTATTCGCCTTATTTCGAACTTTGGAGTTCCCGGAAAAGAATATATTTTAAAAGAGAAATTTAAATAATTTTCTATTAACTTTTTTTTAATCCTTTACAATCACCTCAAAACACATTGCACTTTTTTTTGTTTGACACTGCAGTTTATAATTTCGTTTACTTAATTTAACTTCAATCTCTGAAACTTACTTAAAGCGATATCCTTCTTTCGTTGGAACATTGTTATATTCCAAAAGTAAGATTTTCGGGACCATAACATCAAGGACTTGTTTTGCAAATGGCTCCACTACCGACTTAAGACTTGGTATACCAAACTGGGCATTAGCGTATCCCAGTACACAAACCACAAGGACGAACTAAATTTTTCATTTAAAAAGAAAAAAAAAAAAATCGAACAAAACAAATTATTAATTCTCATGTTTAACTTTTTATTTAAACCCACCAATTTGATGGATGCCATTATTGAAATTTAATATCTATATCCAAACCGCGCGAGATGCTGAAGTTGATTGAATCAAGCTTAAAGACAGACTGAAGGCTCATTTGACCATTGCTGGCTTAGATATAAAATCAACATTAAGAGGAATGGTATAATTACCACTCTCAGGTGTCAAATCTTTTTAGTTTTTTTTTTGGTGGTTTTGATACATAGCCAATTAAATAAATAAAGCTATGACTATTGTTTTAATAGGTTTTTCAGATTCGGAAGACATTTCAATGAAATTTGAATAAATTGATCTAGTTGATTGGTTTGCGTGTGTATGAATCGATTTGTACTCTAACTTTTCGACTAACTTATATCAATCTCGGTGGTTTGGTATTTCGATAAACATTAGTCAGCAGTTATGTTAAAATTATAATTTAAAAAATTATTATTTATTCAGAATAAATGAACATCAAATTATCATAACGAGGTAGTTTATGCACGTGGTGGCATCTTATGAGCTTTTCTTAAACAAAACAATATGGAAAAAAAAATAATGGCATTTTGGTTGATTCAAGGAAATCAAGTATTTGAAAATCCATAAAGAACATCATAAAATTCTGTTTGCGGGTATTATGAGAACATGGTTAAATGGTAACACCTGGGAAGATTGCTTTATGTATGTACTCAAAGGTGATTTGATGTGATGTTCAAGACAACATTAAAGCAATAAGCCTAGCGATGTTGGAGATTACAATGATGATGCTACAAAATATAAATAAAGTTGGAGGTAAATTCTAGTAGGTACTTGTTAATTAAGTCTTGACAAGTTTCTTTATGTGATTATAAAAGAGTTTTATTTGTTCTGTTTGGATTTAACAAACGAGTCCAATATTTTGTTTGTATTTCACAGCAAAAGTCGGGAAATTATGCTGTTTCCTTTGAGCTTTCTAAAATGCTCGTATTGACACCAGGTAAATTGCTTTCGACACCACCTACATATCAGCGCGTGAACTACTAGTGGGGGATACAATTTTTTTCGATTTGACATTCAATGTATTTCCCATAAAAGAAAAAGGAAAAATGTTCTGGCAAACACTAATTTTACTAATTAATTTTATAAGAACTAAAAACTAGAATGCCTTATTTTATAGATACAAAGGGCCTTACCAATAACCAAATTTATAGATGACTTAAATATTTAAGTGGAATCTAAATTGAAAACCATACCAATAATCAATTTAATAGTCAGCTTAACACAAAACGTCACCTTAAATTTTAAAGTGAAGAAACTCATGTTTAACCTCGTGACTAAGTGTAAACGCGTTGTTTGTGCTGTCATTATCAAGCTTATCAAACCTTAAATTAATATTATTGAATAAGTTTTATTTTAGCGCGATTACTGTAACAAAAAGGGCTTACCTAAAGTGGCGGAAAAAAAACTGTGTCGTTGTATTCTGAGAAGGGATCGATTCTCTTTTTATATATTTTGGTTCTACGAGCTAAAGATACTTCGTCCAAAATGTTTAAATCTTCTACTATATCCTCATCTGTACTCATTTTTATTTATGTAAAAGAAATCGATCTAACAAAATATATCTTTTACCTTTAACAATAACAAAAACACAAATGTCATTTCTACAGCTGTCTATCTGACAATAAATGTAGTAGATTTAGTAATAGAGCGCTAATTAGTAAAAGGCGTGTTAAGTTTGGTTATTGGTAAGCACAAGAATTAACTCATCTTTAAAGTTTAACGTTGTGTTTATCTAAACGCGTGTTTAGCGATTGATTATTGGTAAGGCCCAAAGTGTAAACAAATCACCCTTCAACGAGAAACAACAGCAACGATATCCAGTTAAGAAAAAAGCAAGGCAGAAGCGTAGCCAGTTTTGTTTAAAATACTACGTTTTGTTTTTATTTTGTGCTGTGTAAAATAAGTTTGATAATTTTAAAGAAATTTTGCCCATTATTTTGAAAATACATGAAATCATTTTTTAAGGTGAAAGTTTTATGTTTTTTTTTAAATCGAATAATGCCGAAAATTATTGTTTATTTTGTTTTGTACTTTTTAAAAACTTTTATTTGTATCCAAAGAATGCTAAAAGCTCCCAAAAGCAAAAAAAGAATCAAAAATTTAGCAAGAATAGTAATAAAATGTCTGTCCCTTTACTTTGAAACTCTGTGATTTTCTGTGCATTTTACTGCCATTTTATTTTTTTTATATGAACTTTGACAGAACATTGGACTGAAATTCACACAAATGCACAGAAAATCACAGAGTTTCAAAGTAAAGGAACAGGGCTAAAATTTTAAGTGAATTATAAATTTTCGCTCTTAAAAAGCTGTTCCAATTCTATGTGTTCAAAAATTAACCGTATCTGTTAATTATTTAAGTTTTCTTCATAAAAAATGTACGTTAAATTCCTCTAAACATAAAACATACCTATTCTCCTATATTACATATCTAAATGCAAATATATACTTACATGATATACATATCTATACCTACTTCTATGTTAAAAAATTATTTCAGTTGAATCCATAATTGATTTTGCTCCTTAAAACCCTTCCCTCACTACGCACATGATCTCATTTCAACTGGCGACGTTCATCCATTTTGGAAAACAACAACAACAATACACGTTTGTTTACATTTTTTATGGGCAAAATGAAGCAAATAAGAAGTTATATTCGCTATATATTCTTCTTGATTGACAAACTAACATACATTGTTAATCTATTGCAATTATTATATGGATACCCGTTCATAAAAAATGTATTAGTAAGATTAATGTTTTCCAGACTATTTTTTCCTTTTCTCTTATGGGAAATACATTGAACGTCAAATCGAAAAAAAATCTATCTCACAAGAGATCTACGCGTGCTGACTGCCAGGTGCCGTGACTCCATGTGCCAATATAAAGTGACACCAAATTTTCTTGTCATTGTTATTAACTTCTGACTTTAGCAAAACTATAGACTAAATGTATCATTTTTACTGGCGATATATAGGAATAAAGTAGTAGCCCGTGGCGTAATGGTTAGAGCGTTGGACTGTCATGCCAGAGGTTCAATACCAGCCGCTTAAACCTTAAGTTTTTTTCCGGAGCTACTACCTCTTGCGAGGAAGTGACAAATCATCCAAGAGTATCTCTTGCCATAGAAAAGTGCCGCTCACCTTAGCCATTCGGATTAGGCAATAAACTGTAGGTCCCCTCCATTCCCGCAGGCACGCAAACAGAAATGGGTTGAGAGTTGTAAGTCACTAGGCCCTGGTTCTTCATGAGCCGTTTGTGCCACCAAATTTATTTATTTTTATTTATATAGGCATATTTTGGATTCGTAAAGAAAATCGAACTCGAGACTTTGATCAAACTTGACATTACGATGATAGGGGAGAACAAAAAAGTGTTATACTCAGAATTCCGTCCGTCTGCGTCTGTTTATCTGTGTCTGTCTGTCAATTGGCCTACCTATAGCCCAAACGCATGGATCGATTTTATTTAAACTATGGTAGCGTTTTTCGGACACTCCTTTTTTCACTTTTTTAGGACGCACCACGCCGTATAATTTTTTTTAGCATTTTTAGAAAATCTTCATTTTTTTCAAAAATGGCTCCATATAATTTTCTAAAAAAAAAAAAACAAAACTATTAGATTATGGAGCAGTTTTTTAAACTATCAAGAATATTTCGAATACAAACTTTTCTTATACCTTCCATATATCGCGATACAAATAACCGCAATATTTTTTTCCGACCCAAAAAGTTTTTTTTTTTTATTCATACAATTTGAAACGTCAAAAAGCTCCGCTCTGCACATGGCAAAAAAGTGGGAAGCAACTCATGTATAATAGTGTGGAGACAAAATATGAAATTTCATCCGACATGACTTGACATCCCATCTCACACAATTTGACATGTGTTAATACACGAAAATTTTTAGGATTGGTTCTAAAACCATCACACATTCTATCCCACTTGGGGGTTTGAGGTTATAGTGATGCAAGTGTGAAAGCAAAATATGAAAATATTTTCTTCACACAAATTTGGCTTCTATCACACTTTTTTTTGACATGTATTATAACTCGATGGGATAGTGTGGAATGGCTATTAAAAAACATTTTCAGTTTCCGATATAAATTCACACAATAATACCAGCTGCAGAAGATTACGATCCAGGGTTATAAATGTCACACATATAGTATGTCAGATCCACAAAAAAAAAACAATACATAGCTAATTCAGTTTTAAAAATGTATTTTCAAATCAAATCATATACTGATTAACTGTTGTCACTTTGATGTTTTCCAAAGTCAATTCAATGCATTTTTTATTCTGAAATTCCAAATGTACCATTTGTATGGGGTCCAATTGCACGAATCCATTTTTCGATAAACTGTACGTAGTCACACTATTATGAATGATTTCAATATATACAAATAAAGCTGGACGCTGAATCTTTATTGCTAAGCTATAGCTATTTTTCGTTGATTCGCTTCGACAATATCTCGAAGATATTTCAACCTATTTAAAAATAAAATTAATTATTTATCTCATATAATATATTTTAGAATCTCATAAAGTTGTAAATTACCTTTAGTTCAGGATCCATAATTCCAACTGCTGACTTAATTTTAACTGGGAAGTAAAAAGTTCGAGACAATATATTCTGCCCTGTGCTAAGAACAAACTCCACAAAAGAATTGCTCTGAGTAAAGGGTTCTATGAAGATCTGATCCAATGGAATCACTTTGTTCAAGTGGTCAGAATTGGGTTTCTGTTTTGGGAGGAAATTTAAAAAAACAAAGAACATTTTGTGTAAAAGCTTTGAAATTTCTTACCAATTCAGCTTGCCAAGTTATTGATTTCTTCGGATACAGTTCGGACCACAAAAACACATTCATTGTAACATCTGCTTCTAAAATTGTGTCTTGTATATCATCACGAACAAGTGTCAAATTGATGGATTTCGAACGCCAATCAAATAGAGCTATTATGCATTGAGGAGCTAAGAAATCTCTGGCCCAATAATGAAGAATCTTCCAATTGCCATAAAAGTCAATGCTAGACCAAGAAGGAGCTACCCAAACATCGTTTAGCTGCCAATAAAGAGCACCCATCGTCCGATACTGTGTACTTCGCAAACTGCGATAAAGTTCCGTTTCGACCTTCACAGACATAGCCTGGGCAATTTGACTTAGATAGATTGTTGCTTCCATTTTGGGGTCCTCGAATGGTAATGGAAGATGTCTCAACACCATATTGTTGATTGGAAACATTCCATAAGGATGATGCTGACGATGTTCAACCAAATCGTAAATCTTGTCATTTTTACCTAGAACTCGTTTCCAAGCTCCTGCAGCGGGAAGACTCTGAAAACCGTATTCTGATGCAAAGCGAGGCCTTGGATAGATATCAGGATCCCAAGAATCCTTTAAGACATCATAAAAGTGAACTGTGAAAAGGAATCTTTTTAATTACAGAAGACCAAAAGCTTAAATTCGACCAAACTTACCATCGCCATATTTAGGATCTTGAGGATTTTTCGAAATAAATCGATCCTCAACTCCTTTTATACCATTCGAAGGAGACGAAATCAAAGGATCCGGTCGAGAACTATCGGCGATTATACGAAGTTCATGATTGATTGTGCCCACGTACAACTTTCGATAATCTTCATCAAATTGAGCACGATTCATGCCAGTTCCATACCAATTTTGAGCTAATGCCGCTTCGTTTTCATTGTTCGTAGCAAATATAGCTACACTTGCATGGCGAGCTAGTCTTTTGGCATTCTGGATAACTTCCGTTCGCACTGAACTGAAAAATATATAAAATTGTTTAAAATAAGCTTAATTAAAGAGCAAGAAAAACATGTTATTACTCCAAAAAAGGTAAATGAGTTGGATACATTGCACAAGCAAACATCATATCTTGCCAGATAAGTATTCCGTGTAAATCAGCTAAATCGTAGAAATAATCAGATTCATAGATTCCTCCGCCCCATACGCGGATCATATTCATGTGAGCTTCTTTGGCCGATAATAGGAGGTGTTTAACTATATCAAAGGAAAGACAAAAAATAATAAATTATATAACAAGTTTTTACCATTTGCATTTTGAATAAAATCTTCAAGTTCTGAATAATTTTTGCGAAACAGTGGCAACATTTCTAAGAAGTTTTGTGTCTTATACACGACAGCAATGAGTACCAGCCAGGACAAAAATATGCACAAAAAGTGGCCCTCAAGGTGACAGGGCCAAAACAGAAGTCTGCATGTACGATTAACTGCCTGAACCAAAATAGAATGACGGAACTGGAGCCGCAGACGGAACTGGAAGAGCTGTCAAAAAGTGTTGTACGTTATTTTTTATTACATGTCCATCCACAATGGAGCTGTACAGCTTTGAAAGTATTTTGAAGAAAAACAAAAGAATATTATTGTGTACAAGCTCAGAATTCACATTTTTTGTTTCCAATAATTTTCCTTTTAATAAATAATTTTTTTGGCGATACAAATAACCACAATATTTTTTTCCGACCAAAAAAGTTGTTTTTTTTCTTCACACAAATTGAAACGTCAAAAGTGCCGTACCTGAAAAGTTAAAAGTTGGTGAACTCTTCCGTCTGCGTCTGCAGCTCCGTATGCGTCTACGTTCCGTTGTGTTCGCAACATTGAATTTGCGTGTATTTAATATTCTGACAGCTATTCCAGCTCCATCTCCGGTTCCGTCTGCGTCACCATTCTGTTCAGCCAGTCAGGCTCCAGTTCCGTCTCCGTTCAGCCAGTAAGGGAACATCGCAGTTGCAGTCGATCTTGAGCTAATACATCGGCGCTGAAAAGAATTAAATTCCACTGTCACTGAAGTTCAACAATCAGTTTAACTCAACTTCGGCAATCGTCTGCGTCACCATTCTGTTCAGCCAGTCAGGCTCCAGTTCCGTCTCCGTTCAGCCAGTAAGGGAACATCGCAGTTGCAGTCGATCTTGAGCTAATACATCGGCGCTGAAAAGAATTAAATTCCACTGTCACTGAAGTTCAACAATCAGTTTAACTCGACTTCGGCAATCTAAAGATAATTACATATGTCTCTAAGTCCAATAAAGCTGTTTAAGCTGGCGTTCTTGCGAAATTACTTTACTTTACCTTAGATGGCACTTACAGTCCAGGATGAACTACGACCTCAACCAACAAGCCCCTCCAACTAGTAACTTTATATTTCTTGGCCATCCACACTAGCAACCTTCTACGAGTAAAGCGTGGATATGATGGATATTGTAACGTTTTACCACGGTTCGCTATAAAACTTATTTCTTTTAACCGTCAATTATTTCCTTTTTAAATGAAACACACTTTACTTCACTTGAAATATTATATATTAATCATCAATCTCAATAGTATGCAACTTAAATTCATTTCCGGATACTTTTAACTTCGAACTTTACACTTTCGCTTTCAAAAATAAACTGTCCCTGTGCTCAAAAAGTTTCTCCTTGGGCGTTTTTCTTTTTTAGTTCAGAGTAGAGCCTGAACTGTCAAACAAAAAATCGTGTTTCTTTTTTAGCTCGGAGTGTATAACAGTTCAAATTTGTGTTTTTTTTTGTACAAAGCGTGTTCAGAGTTTGCTCAGAGCACGCTCTATTAAGCTCGGTATAAAATAACCGAGCAGACCGAGTAAAAAACTGAGCGCGGCCAAATTCATACAGTTTCCATTTAATTTGACAGATATGACAATTGAGTGCTCGGGTGTGTTTTGTAATTAAGTTGGAGTGCTCTGAACATACTTTGCTCAGAGTTTACTCCGTTCGCTTAGGGTCTATTAAGTGCTCTGCTCTGAACCAACTCTGAACTAAAAAAGAAAAACGGCCCTTATATAGTGATCTGAGAGGTTCGAGACTCTACTCGAAAGTACTGGCACAAAAGCCATCCAGAAAATTCCATTCCAGCTGTCAGATGGCGTTCTCTCCATTTGGGAATTTGTACTCTTCCATTCAGCGCATTTCCCCCTAGAGAGAGACGGTGCGTTCCCTCGGGAATTTTTATAGATGGTTGTTGTCTTTGCTTGTTCCGAAAGTAGTTAGGTGGTGATTTCATCGTTACAATATCTTCGCCATTTAGCAGTCTTGAGAAGAGTGTTGTGTCCAGATCCTCAGCACACCGAATGTATATATCAACAACCATATTGCCACTCTCATCTCGGCAGATTTCTATATCAGCCTTGATGCCGAGCTGTTTTAAGGCTCTCCCAAACAAACGCGATTATTAGCCACGGCAAAAGAAAACAACAATAACAACACGTGGTTGTCAAACAAAACAACACGTTGTTGTTATTATTTTCTATTGTCGCGGCGATTAATCGCGTTGGTTTGGGAGAGCCTTAAAACATCGCGGCATCAAGCGACGACTTAGTCAGGAGTATGCATCAGCTTATTTGCATAGACGGCAAGTGGAGAAGAAGATACAACAACAACAGACGAGCTTAGATAAAAAAAAAGTAGAAGTCCATCGACTTATGTGGATTGGGGGAGGTAGAAAGTCTTTGAATCCACCCTGGAAGCCAACATCTTCATATATAAATCTTCAATAACTATAACTTACTTCTGCTTTGGTCTGCACTTAGTTCCGGCAAAATATGCGATGGAATATAATTGGTACCCTTCATAAAAATAGGAACGCCATTCACACGGAAATAGAAGCTATTGCCATCATCTTCAAAGAAATAAACTATTTTTATTATTCCTTATTTACGAAAAGATTTTAAAATTATACCCAATTCTTCTTGTATCAATTGAATAGTTCGAAAACCAATACGAATAGATTTCTGTGATATTGTTCTATCCCGAGGTTTTGGACCTTGTTTGTCTAACCATGCATTCATTGTGAAATGTAATGGGTATAACTTTTGTTCTCCATATCCATTTGGCCACCATAAAGCAACGTCTTCCTATAAAAATCAAAATAAATGCAAGTGCTTCTATTTCAAAATGTTTAAGACAGGTACAAATCATACCACTGGAACAGTCACAGCAAAGCTTATAACTGGGTTTGTATACTTTATTGAATTATTGCGGTAGCTCACAACAACGGGACTCGAAAGAAGCTCTCTTTAAAGTAAGTTTATACAAATTAAAAAAAAAAAAAGACAGATACAAATAGATATAATAACACCTACACGGCATAAAATGTTAGTTCTCCATAAAAGTCAGTTTTAATTCCGGTTTCAAGAAATACCCGAATATTCATCGTCCAGTGGGATACATTCCTCGATACAGCAACATCAATGTCCCTTATCAAAGCTACTTCATAGTATTCCAAAGCAACAGTTTTCCTTAAAGATAAGCAATTAACTCTAATACAGTTACAGTTCTATTTTCTTTCGTTTCAATGACTGGCTTACCAAATACCCATAGATGGCGCTGCTAGCCCCCAATCCCATGAAAAGCTTGCCTGCATCTTTCTCAGCATATTCATGTGGCATTCACCGTGATAACGTAAGTTTGGACAATTTGGTGGTATAGTGGAATTCTTTGCTTCTATAGCATCAGCTAACATTTTAGCTGCCCAAACGGGTGATTTAATTGCAACTTCTAGCAAATTTTCCTCCTTCAATTGTGGCCGAATATTATAAGTGTATCGAACAAACATATTATCTGTATGACCAAGAAGATCTCCATTCAAATAGATCGATGATATTGTATCGATTCCATGAAATGTTAAATTGACAAATTGAACATTTTCAATATCAGTCTTTTCAACTATAAAAAAATAAAATAAAATTACAATAACATTATCACTAAAAATATCATTACTTCATAATAATCTGTTAAAATTAGATATTTTGTAATTTAACAGGTCATTATAATATGAAACCGCTTTATAAAATAAACTGGATTACCTTTAAAAGTTCTGTAATATGTCCAATTGTCATAAGCTATCCACCGCATATTGACATCGTTGTAAGATAAAAGAACATCTTCACTATGAAGTGAACTGTAAATACCAGAAGGCAGCTTTAGGTTTCCTTTTGCAACAGCTGAAATGAAATATAAGGAATATGTAGAATAAGTCTCTCGAATGCCGACCATCACTGTTTCAGAATGCAAACAGTAGCCGTGTTTTTTTGCAAGCGCGAAGGGAATTGGATGAAAAAAACGATGTTGGGGCGTACCAGTTTACGTGTTACATGCAACAACAACTAAATCCATTCCGGCTTAGCTAAGCACGGATAATTTTCGGTGCTTAACTTAGGTTAGGTTAGGTTATCGTGGCTGTCAGCACAAGTGCTTGACATACTCAATCAGATAGAAATTCTTCCTACTCATTGAACCATTTAGAGCTTCTTACAAAGCGTGCGAGACGATTAATGTCTATGTTTGCCAAATCGCTAGTATCATTATAGTAGAACTCTCCTAGATAGATCCTAAGCCTTTGAGAGAGAGCAGGACATGTACAGTACAGAGAAGATAAGGAATGGATTTTTCCTCTTCTTCGTCCATATAGCTTCTGCAGAAATCGTTCGAGTATAATCCGAGTCTCGTCGCATGTTTGCCTATTAGACAGTGTCCAGTTATTACACCTATTACGGAGCCGATATGTGATCTGCTTAGAGATAACAAACACTTAGAGCGCTTCAGATCTAGTTGTTGCCAGATTTGTTTTGTGGGATATCACTGTTTGATATCACGTTTTCTCTTAGCCAAGACAGGACTTCTTTTATCGCCAAAACTTCCGCCTGGAACCTAACGCTACAATGGTTAGGAAGACGAAAGAATCGACTTAAATTAAGTCTGTCAGAGTACACCCCTGCACCAATCCCTTCATCAGTTTTTGATCCATCAGTGTAAAACTGAATTGATTTATCTTCTAGGAATGTTGAGTCCTCCCAGATGGATCTAGAGGGGATGGTAACCTCGAAATTTTTATCGAACTGTAATTGAGGAATGGTGTAGTCTATGTTGCTTGGTATAGATTTGAAGGAATTCAGAATAGTGGAGTGGCCAATACCATTATTGGTCCACTGGGAGGAAGCTTTAAAACGAATGGCTGTGCTTGCAGCTGTTTTTTTTTTACCAAATATATCGAGTGGTGTGAGATGGAACAAAATATCAAGTGCAGCAGAGGGGGCTGTACGAAGTACTCCATCCATACACTTGCAGGCTGAGCGTTGGACCTTGTTTAGTTTTTCTTTGTTAGTAGTTTTATCTAAGGTGGTCCACCATACTGTCACACCATATGTTAGGATCGGTCTGATTACCGAAGTCTATAGCCATGAGTAATGCGGACCCCTATTTCTCACTGATCTGCCCAGTTTATAAGCAAATTTAAAGCGTTTTGTAGGAGTTCTTTCAACGAGTTAAGGTGTTTTCTCGATACAGCTGTAGCAACGTCGTCCACATAGGCAATCGCCCTGTAGCCCTCCACTTCCAGGCTGATTAGTAGCTTATTCACTCACTACTAAGTTCCAAAGAAGGGGGGAAAGAACACCGCCTTGCGGCGTACCCTTATGCCCAAAACAGATGTGCAGCTGTTTCCAATGCAGCGAAAATAAATTTACACAGGTTCTTATGAGAGCTGACATATTCCAGGCTCTGCATGCAGCCTTCTCTGCACGATATCTCTATTTCTAATTTCGCTGCATGGGGAAAAAGCTGCACATCTGTTTTGGGCTTTACTGACACATCTTCTTGTGCTTAACTTAAGCACGAAAAAAAAACTGTGTTACCAAATACATGTTATCGATAGTTTGTATGAAAACTTCATGTTTTTTCTGTGATGGCGTCCGTCGGTAGTACCCGATGTCGTTTTTTTCGACCAATTTCCTCCGTGTTTGCAAAAAACACGCCTAATGTCCCTGTTTAATAGATATATAACAGTCTGCATACAACATTCTGTCTTAAAAAGCTTAGTAATATACTCGTGCTGATAGGAATTCTTATAAGTCCTCATGCCTCAATTTGGGATGGTGGTACTTTAAACTGTCAAATGTGACTATTCGTTCAAATACGGAATGCTTTACCTATTTTTATTTCCGATTGTTGTATTCCTGATTTTAAAACCAATCTGCATCGAGATGTCTTATTAAGGGCGAAATCAACAGTTAGCGAAAAATAAGATCTTGTTAGACAACAAATTACCACTTAATAATATGCAGCCGTATCTATAATAGAATCTTAAAGGCTTCTTAACTTTAAAATGCCTTTAAACAGCACTTAAGCGTGAAATCGGTATCTATAATCAATTTTCACATTTAAGCAACGTTGCTTAAAGGTCTCTTAACTTAAACGCCATCCATCGCGTTTAGAGGTTGCTTAAATCTATCTTTAGTGTAGTTTGACATTTGAGAAGTATTTTTTTTTTATATTTGTAATTGAGAATTTGTGTTTTGTGTGTAATATTTCTTAAAATCTGAATTTAAAAATGGATGCCAAATTTATTTCATTTATAAATGACTTAAATGTAATAAATACGTTAGGATATTTTAATTCACATAATATGATATATTTGGAAATGTTTTACGTTACCTTGTCGGTAACGTCCCAATTTTCTGACCTTTTTCTCTTATTGGCTACTATGGCGAAGTTGTTTTTTATTTTCCAATTTTTTTTTAATTTATTAAATCTGTCACGAAACAGCTGTTAAAAAAAAAATGTAGTAATATTTTGTTTTGATTGTACTAGATTCGCAAATTCTTTTACGTTACGTGACACAACCATTGATTAGTTAAGCACCCATGCATAATTGATTATAGATGAGAATTTAAGCAACGTCGTACCGATAACTCTTAGGCTCGATTCACACAGAAGTGGCTCATGGTTCTGGTGTGTCATTGGCATGCTTCGGGGGCGGAGTGGGTGTGATGTACTCAATTTACACAGAAGTGACAATGAACCGACATTTATCAGAGTGAATTGAAAACGCAGAGTTAATTAATAAGAATTGATGCAAAGGAATGCTTTTTTTTTAGTATTTGGAAAATTTTCCTAATCGTTGTGATTTTTTTAGAATTGTTTAACACAAATAAAGTGATAAAAATACTTCAAAATAAATAAAGTAGTGGTCTCATGTTCAATCTTCAAGTGATTTCAATATGGCATGCCGGTTCACGTAGGCCACTGGAGTTTTCAATATGGCGTGGCGATGACATGTCGCACCATACCCTCGCCTCGTCATCTGTGTGTGTATTGTCCTATAAGAGAACACGCAAATTCCACAACGTGGCATATGTATGCACCACGCCAGAACCATACCAAAACCATAAGCCAGTTCTATGTGAATTGGGCCTTAGGCTGAGCGTGCAGTATTGCGAGAAGTGATGCGAGAACATTTAATTGCATGAAAAGTTTTTCCTTCAAAGGAAATAAAAATAAACAAGAAAGCGAACCTCGTACTTGTCGCACAGCTTAACTGTGCGCAGCTACATAGGTGTGACGAAGCTTTACACTTTCAAACCCCAAACCCTAACTTCAATATAAATATTCACCGAATAAAAGCTAGCCACCGGCACCCTGCAATCAAACCCACATATACGCCATAATTTCCCACCACACACCGATACCACTTTGCAACAAAACCAAATCAACAAACTTGACGTCATCCCTCAAAATAGTTATTTTCACTTCGTCATTTTTACAATTCACAATGTGTCGTTACCGCAAATATGTACAACAAGAGGACGTACGAGATGTCATAAATTCAAAGATTAGTAACTAGTTACTTTCTTGTTTGCGGATTAGAAAAGCAGATGATGAATAGGCTTCCGGCTTATTTCACTTTGTAACAACTGTGATAGCTTCAGGTTCCTGTCGTGGTGCATTCGTGCCAGAGCTGTAAAAGACTGCAGTACTTTAGTAATGCAGTTAATAAAGTCGCAGTTAATTAACTTACCTATTGAATGTAAGTTAATACTGTAAATAAGTACTTTAACTGCGAAACAAGCAGTCAGCAGTCAGTACTAACATTCCAACTGTGCAGTTAAAAAAAAAGTTAATTAACTTTAAATTAATTAACTGCAGTACTTTTTAACTGCTTTTAGTCTTTTTAGTCAGTAAAAAGTCTTTGTACTGCGATGATTTTACTTTTAGTCAGCAAGTCTTTTAACTACAGTCAAGTAAGTAAGTTTTTTTAAGCTTTTTTTTCATTTAAATTTCTTTTATTTTTATTCCATCCTTTTATAAGTACAAGTAAAAGACTAGAAAAAGTTAAAAGACTTACAGTTAATTGACTGTTGTTAAAAGACTTGCTGACTAAAAGTAAAATCATCGCAGTACAAAGACTTTTTACTGACTAAAAAGACTAAAAGCAGTTAAAAAGTACTGCAGTTAATTAACTTAAAGTTAATTAACTTTTTTTTTAACTGCACAGTCGTAATATTAGTACTGACTGCTGACTGCTCGATTTTAGTTAAAGTATTTTTGTAAGTTAAAAGACTTAATGAAATTAGTCTTTTTAGTCAATTAACTGCAGTACCGAAAAGACTGCAGTTTTTACAACTCTGATTCGTGCATTAGTAAAGCTAACCTTTTTGATCACAAAAATATTCCTTTGCTATTCCCCTCTCACTAAAGTGAGTTGTGGGCTGAAACTAGATTCCTTCCGTTACTTCCCTCTTGCTTTCGAGTGAACAGCGGGCCACTTGTTATTCCTTTGGGGTAGCCAGAGGCTTGGATCAGATTCCTACCGTACCGTTTTTCCCCAGGTTCACTTCTTCTAATCGAATCTTGTGGGCTGAGTTTACTCCTGTGGCTCATATAAAACCAGCTTTTTATTATATGAAATTCGTTGTTATACTGCGTTTTCATTAGAGCAAATGAGGTATGTAATTTCGTTCAAAATTTCCAAATTCAATTCTAATTCATCTCATTTCCCATAAAAATTTAAATTTCCAAACAAAATAATTTTAACCAAATTTTCACGAAATTCGGTAGGAAATTATGTACAACATTTATGAACACACCCAAATGGAATCCATTCAAAGTGGAACCTATTTAAAATGATAGAATTCAATGTTAAAAAACAAAAACAAACGATTGGCAATCTGGACCTTCAAGCTAAATTAGAAAATTTGAAATGTGAACACTTTTTTTTGTAATTTGCCAAATAACCTCATTTCAGCAATCAGTAATTTTTTTTTTTGAAAAATTTAAAACTCGAAACCCCTATAAAACTAGTTTTTCTGTAAAACTAGCCTTGAAGAAAATCAATAATAAGGCCGTTAGAGTCCTTACTTTCTAACTTTACCCAAGTTTTACTTGCTTTCTTCGGGAATACCCTGGACTACGACGAGCTTATCTCAGCCTTGAGAAAACAACATTACAACGCTCCTCGCATCGCGCGCAGCTTTAGTCGGAATCCGAAGAAGAAAAATATTCAGACTTGTTTCGTAGAAAATCCATAATCTGGCAAGCTTTGCATAAAGTATAGTTACCTACTTATTGTCTATAGCCAGATTCGACTTTTGCGTACTGACAAAGCCCTCAGTAGTCAACTTATGAGCCCAAGTGAGATCGCGGGATGAAATGCACTATTCTTTTCGACTACTCGACTAAAATGATCATGAAAAATTTAATTTGTGTAAGAAGAGACACAAACTAAATTTAAATATGTTTTTGTTTTTTTTTTTTTAATTTTGACACCCAAACAAATCTTTAAGCTTTATTCCATTTATTAAGGTTAATAATCTTCCTATTTAATCTCTTGATTTATGCAAATATTCTAAAAAAATATCTCACAACAGCCAATAAAATAATATTTTTAAACCCTGTATCAAGATTATTAAAATAATGTGTAGAGGTTTGGGTAATTAATACAGGTCTTTGGAAGATGCTTGATGTGAATTTCTGTTTGAAATTGAAGGTAATCTATACAGTTGACTCCAGTTAACTGAAGCTGTAATTTTTTGAAGCATTATAAAATGTAAGAAATCTCAAACAAATGATTATTGACTGTCAAAACTATATTTCCAATTTCCTTGGGAAACGATACTAAAAAATGTTTTTGATACATTTTCATTATTATTTAAAATGCTGGCATTGGACTATAGATCACAAAAAGACTTTAAATTGAAATTTATCAAATACAGTCCACAAAAACAAAAATAATTTTTTATTTCTGTTGTCTCCTTCTTATTTTTTACATATTATACCTCTTGAACTGTAAATGTTTTTAAAAAGCTGTTCATGAATTATCTGTAGATGGTATGGTTTCCTTCGACAAAGATAATGATACTTCTTTTTCTATAAGCTGTATCATGTACATATTCATAGACGTTAGCTAAACTCATGTTTTACTAAAGTGCAGTTTATGAACTATTGGATCTATTGGTCTTTAACCAAATTCTATTTTGTAATTATCGAAATAGATGTGTATTAAATTATTCGACTTAAAATATTGGAATATTCAACCAGAAAAATTACAATAAATGTTTTAAAGTTCAATTAAACTCACTTTTAACTTAGCAATAGTTTAAAAAAGACCCATTATGAAGTATTTCTAACTTAAGACAGCTGCTAAACCTTATTTATAAACGTTTTCCATCGGTTGCCTAACTTAGGCCAAGGCCACGTAATTAAGCGTCAAAGTGGTAGAGCTAGAGCAGCAAAATGCTGAGCAGCAAACAAAAATTAAAACATATGAAATTGTATGGTTGTGGTCAGGCAGTCGTTGAGCGGAAAACGTCATTTTTGAGCAGCAGAGCGGCACCACTCAGCTTTTAAATCTTTTCTATTATTTTATGCAAAGCATAAAAGTAAATCAGATTTTGTTAATTTTCTCAAAAACTAGGACAGGAGCATTAAATAATATTAAAAACAAATTTAGACTTTTTTAATTTATTTAATCAAAGGTCACGAACATAGGATTAATTAATATTTAAAACAAAAATACTACGCCTACCCACAATTTTGAACAAAATTAGTTTGAGCACAATCGTTTTCATTTTTTTTTCACAATTTTGAGTTTTGAAATTAATTTTTCAAAAACCATTCACTAAAACAATTTATAATAAAAAAGTAAGAGAATGGATTTCTGGATGTAAAAAAAGTTAAATTATGACATTGTTAGTGTTTCCGTAGTTTTTTTTTAATTTAAAGTCAATTTTTTCGAATTATAGACGACACACTTTCGTTTTTTTTCTTTTCTGAACCCAACTTAACTTACATGCCTTAGTTTTTGTGGTATCTTATGCAAAACACCCTGTATAATGTAAATTGTAAAATTCACCTTTCGCCGTCTTATTTTAAAACGAAAGATAATTCCCCAAATATCAGGGCGAATTGTTATGTCCCTCCAAAAAATCGCATTCAATTATTTTCCTCCGAGCGATAACTTAAAAAAATATCATCATTTTAAAAATTTTGGTAAAAATTTAAACATATTTCGTTTTACATTTTTGTGTACACTTTTGGTTAAATTGATGCTCGTAGAATATAAAATTCAATACAAAAAATGTCTCGATGTCTGTGCGAGCAATTCTTTACAAGATATTAGGATATTCACTCGTATGAGATTAAATAAAGTAAATTTGGTGGCACAACGGCTCATGAAGAACCAGGGCCTAGTGACTTAAAACTCTCAACCATTCCTGTGTGCGTGTCTGCAGGAATGGAGGGGACCTACAGTTTATTACCGAATCCGAACGGCTAAGGTGAGCGGCTCTGACAAGAGATACTCTTGGAAAATTTGTCACTTCCTCGCAAGAGGTAGTAGCTCTAAAAAAAACTTAAGGTGGAAGCGGCTGGTATTGAACCCAGACCTCTGGCATGACAGTCCAACGCACTAACCATTACGCCACGGGCTACTACATCTCGTATGAGATGAAATTTCATATTTTGTTTCCACATGTAAACTCAAAAATCAAATAGTTCAGGCGATAACAAGACCTAAAAATTTGACTACCATCATAAAAATCAACCACTCACTATTCTTCTGATGACGAAAACATCAACAATGCTCCTATATTTAACAAATAAAAATATTTTTTTCCAGATTTTTATTAATTTTTCTTAATTTGTTATTATTATTTGACTAATCTTGCCTCTTAGGCTAGGCGAATATTGAGACGCAACTAGCGCGTGTGACGTGACCTGACGCGAGCGACATGACCAGGCGAATATTGAGACGCGGAGCGTGTGACGTGACACAGCACAGCACGAATTTTTGTAAGCAATATAAATCAATTAAATAGCGTATATTGATGAAGCGACGCGACATGACCTGACGCTCGTTTTACAAAACACGCATGACACAGTGATTGAAACACAGTTTTCCTTGCGAGACTTTGACGTTTTTTTATTTATTTCCTGTCAAAAAAAATACAAACTGTCGAATAAAATTGAAAAATAAAAAATAGTTTGCTAATTTCGAAAATAATTATAGTTTTTTGTGAGTTTTTTTTATTTTTGAATTAAAGATGAAAGAAGAAAAATTTGAATTTTCCATTGATATGTTCTTGTTGGTACTTCAAATTCAATATAAATAATGTTTTTAATAAGATATTAACACGAGACTCGCGATTCAATATGCGGAAAACGACATAACACGTTTCTATAAATCTGGTCATGTCGCTCGCGTCAGGTCACGTCACACGCGCCAGTTGCGTCTCAATATGCGCCTAGCCTAAATGTGTTGTTACTCGATTAAAAACAATAGATTTTATTTGGAAATGTATTGAAAATATTCTTAGAAAAGTAATCTGCGATGCTGTGTCGTGTCGACCCTTTTCATACAACAATAATTATCTCACTGATTAGGTTTTTTTTTATGTCTCACATCTTTGAGCATGATGTTTAATGAATAAGGGATGCGTCCCACCCTTGTTATCAACCTTATTCTGTATGTTTTATGTTATTTTAGGACAAATTGTTTACAAAATTTAATTTAATAGGTATAAGAAATATTTGTAATAAAGAAGTAGTTTATAGTAAACAAAGCAGTTCATCGTTAAACTTTTCTAAGTGCGGGTGTGTTTTTCGTTGGTCCATTAGCTCCACAGGAGAGCAGATTTTAAAATAGAAAACGGCATGAGTTGATTTATTTTAATTAAGAATTGTTAATAAAAGTAGACTGAAAAATTTTTAATTTTTTTGATTCTTTATCAAAACGAAACTGAAATAATTGAAGTTGACTGTATTTCTTTTTATTTTTGTTAATTTTTGTTCATAAAATTTATTATCAAAGTCTACAAAAAATTGCAAGATTCATAGTATAGGAACAATGAAATAAGTAAGCAACGGTATTAATTATTTTATATTCCCAAACAAGTTAAGCCAGAAATTCGTATTTAACTGAATCAAAATAAAATTTATTATTTCATTTTGAGTTTAAATTTCTTCGGATTCAGTAAATATTATTTAAAATTCGTTAAATTGAAATGAAATATCCCAATGCAACAAAATTTTTAAAACATTGGTTCTTCATTTTACCATTTGCAGGTATCTAAATTTATTTTTTAATATTAAAAAAAAAACTATAAAAAGTTATTTGAATCAGTGTACTTATTTTATAAAAGAAGTGTTGAAAAAAGGTTGCCTTATAAGGATAATGTGTTTTTTTTTTAGGAAATTGGAATTATGAAAATCCTGATCTATGGTTGTTGTCAAATCCGCAGTGTGGGGGAAGGATTCAGTCACCAATAGCGCTTGACACACGAAATGTAAGAAATTTAAAAGTGATTGGTTTTGCGGTTTACAATTTTTGTTATGATTATTTAAATGATTTATGAAGATGAATATCATTTAAAAAAAAAAAGGTTTAAAAAACCGCTTAGAAATAAAAATCACAAAGACAAACTTGTTCAATGCTTTAAAGAAGACTTGACCATATTATTGAGAATTCAAGAAATTGATAAATTTACATAAATTTTAGACTTTTTAAATGCACAACTGGATTGCAAGAACTTGCCTCTTGCGATTAAAAAATGTAATGTGGCTAACTATTGCAAATTTATGTTAATGGTTCAATATGGTATGAATTATATACCGTTAAAGAACAAATATGAACAAAATCAATAGTAATAAAAAATAGAGACATAAAAACATACGTAACCCAATAATAAATTAATTTTCAAAAAAATTTTTAGGACATAATTTCCGTTATATAAATTTTTTTTAGCAAAAATTATTCATTCACTTTTAACTTTTTAGTTCAAAGTTCCTTAAAATCGTTTGAGTAGTTTTACGGGAAACTTGGGAAAAAAATAAAATCATTTTTTTATCACATTTTTTTCCTCTAGAGCCTAGAAAACATATAAAAGTGTTCTGTTTCAAATTTATAGTTAATTTCATTCATTCTTATTTTTGACCATTTTAGATTTTATTAAAACCTCCAATTTTTTATTGGAACGAAATCAATATGAAAAAAAGTAAATTATATTAAATAATCTACCTGAATTACTTTTGATACAAAATTTTAGGTTGAGGTCATAGGTCAACATAAGAAAACCAAATCCTATAATCAAAATAAAAACGTTTAGTTTATTAACATTCCTACATTCACAGACATGGGTAGTGGATAGGGTATAGAGAGGGGAAAAAGAAAGAAGACATTTGAACAACACCACCCTGTCCTGTCCTGTCCTGTCCTGTTGATGTTAATCTATGTTTAAATTACTTATTCCATTTCATTTTAGTCTCACTTTCGATGAAATCTTCAATTGGAATTTTTCAACTACAGAAAACAATTATCTTCGCCAGTCGAAATAATTAACAATGGCTACTCTGGTAAATTTAGTTTTTTTTTTTTTGTTTTTGGAATGAAATCAAATATAAAATTTAAATCAATTACAGCTGAAGTGGGTCTTCGGATTAATGAAGATGGTACCATGCCTTTTCTAACAATTGGTGATTTCCCCGAATTTTTTGAAATACAAGCAATTCATTTCCATTGGGGATCAGCAGGAATTCAAGGATCCGAGCATATAATCGATGGACGACGTTTTGATCTTGAAATGCATATTGTGCACAAGAACTCGAAATATTCAACTGTCGAAGAGGCAAGAGATTATGCTGATGGATTTGTTGTGCTGGGTGTTTTATTTCAAGGAGTTCCTGTAATTTGTTCTTCTTGATGAATGAGTTTTCAATAAAATTTTAAATTATAATATTATAGGAAAGTGAAGGTCATAGGACGTTAAATGAACTATTCACAGCTCTGGAATCTATACATATATACAATAGCACGGCTGAGCTAAGAGGACCTATAACTATGGAATCGTTTATTCCAGATTTGAGACCCAATCAATATTTCACATATAGAGGTATAGATAAATTCTTATAGTAGAATAATAAAACAGTGTTGCTTATTTATTAATTACTTTTAGGATCCCTAACAACACCTCCTTGCTCTGAAGCCGTTATATGGTATGTCTTTTCAGATATTCTGCCCATATCCTATAATGATGTAAGTTCTACTTTGAAATTATAAAATTATTTATCTAATATTAAAATTATTTTGTGTATCCTTAAAGCTTCGTAAATTTTGGAATCTTCTTGATGCTAACGGTAAACCGCTTCTCAACAATTTTAGACCAATTCAGCGTTCAGACAGACCAGTTTACCGACAACAAAGTAGACTGCATTTCAATACCTAATCATGTTGTGAAATCATGAAAACCCACCTAAAGTCGATTTGTCTGTAATTTTTGTACGGTTTAGAAATGATTTCAATAAAATCAAGTTGTTTTGTTAAGTTTTTGTTATATAATGTTCCATTTTGAAGTTATCCTTACTTTTATTTATTTAATTTATCCTCTATATAAATATTTAATACAAATTTATATAACAGAATTTGTAGATGTTCATGACAGGCTTACAGATTTTTAGTTTCTGAATGCAAATACAACTATGTATTTAAAATATGGGGAGGTTTCTCCACTCATTAAATATTATTGTATATTAAAAAAAAAATAATTATGTCGATCGGGCCATAGGCGTCTGCATATGTCCACGATGCTAAGCAAAAAAAAACGATCAGCCACCAGAGCCCCGAAGGTCTACAAGTGTCTTGATGCTTGTCTTCGAGATAATAAATGAAAAGACTAGTAAATTTAATTTAATTTGTTCAAGAGAACTTTACTTGTCGATAGTTCAAAGTGGAATGATTCTTAAAATTAACATAAAACGAAAAGAATAAGGTAGAACTATAATTGTTGGAACGCAGCGTACGCAGCCGTACGAAACCACACGAATACAAGTGATTCAATAGGCGCACACATAAACATAAATACAAGTGATTCAATAGGCGCACACATAAACATAATTGCGTTTTCTTACGTTTCGTTCATTTTCGTTCATATTTGCTTTCGGAGGGGAAGAGCGCTTCTCGAGCGCACCTTAGTCCCCTTTCACACGAAGATACTAGTTGCTGGTGATTTTTTTGACGTTTTCTTTAAATCTCCTTAACAATCTCCTGTACCTTTCACACGCAGATACAAAGTTGGAGGAGACTTGCTGTATTTTCCTTTTAAACTACCTTGGTTGAACGCACACAAACGTAGTGTGAAGAGAAACGTCAAAAAAGTTTCCTGAATTTGTTGACCGGGGAGATTTCATTTCCCCCTCTTTCTTCCTGCCCTTCTCGCCAATGAACTATTTGTTGCCGGCAACTCAGTTGCCCTGTGTGAAAGGGGACTTACGGAAGAAAATTGACAGCTACATGTAAATTGTTGTAGTAAACTAGTCTCGAATCTCTCGTGCATTATGGTTTACGTGTGCATTTGACGTTTCGGAAAGAAATTTTTCGTTCGTTTATGACATTAGTTTCCGACAGCGTCCACCTATTATAGTTCGACCTTAATATTTTACAGTTAGAAATTTAATCAGAGAGAACGAAAGTAGACTGCAATAAAAAATTGAATGTATTAGATTACTTCGTTTAGTTACAGTGACTCAAAACAATATTTATACATATGTACATTATATTAAATGTACTAGGTTTTATTTTAAATAGTCAATAAATCAAAATATTTCGAGAAATTAAATTAAAATTTAAATAAATGATATTATTGTTGATGCTAGAATATATTGATGTATGTTGATTGGTGTAATTCAGTCTGTTACAATACAAATTTATGTTTAGAGTCCTTATAAAGATTTAAAATAAGGAAGATACTTACATATCTACTTTAAAATTTTATTAACAGAGGGTGGGAGGCTGAGTTCCAAAATGTAGAAAATGTTTTGATGAGGAAGTAATGCCTATCAATACATTCCATAAGTCTGACGTTTCAGAATGCAAAAAAAAAAAAATTTAAATCGAAGCAGCAAAAACATTTTTGGATGCGCGCAGTAAATGCGCATCTGATGAATTTTGTAACTCAGCCTATCCATACTCCGTATCCGTACCCTTTGTCGAATGGCACAGAATTTTAAATACTAATCTAATAATAGCTTATGTAATTTTATTTCCATCCACTTAATTTTAAATCGATTAGAATAATCTTATTGTTTGCCAACCTCAATAAAATAAATTTGTTTTTATTTAAGTAATCACTTACTGGCAATCAAGAGTATAATAAACAGTAAGAGCTTTATCAAACCTACATAATAACAATAATTTATGATAATATTATACAAAAAATGTTTGCAAATTTAAAAGTACCTATCAACAAAAAAGTTTAAATCTAACAAAACAAAAAATATCATAAATTCTTATTTTATTTTACTTCGGTAACTTCGAGCATTATTAATTTCAAAACGAACCACTACCTTTCTATTATGTGCATACATTCGGGTTTCGCCAGTAACTACCATAGTTAGTAGTTGCAGCTTGGAAAGAGCTGTCCTAATTGTTTGGTGCTCGAAACACCTTGAAATTATTGGCTTTTTTTTTTTATTTTTGGCCTACCTATAACTTTTAAAATATTTATCCTTCAAAAAAATCACCTTTAACATTTTTAAGGCACGCAATATTTTAATTTACCCATAGTTTTGAGTTTATGAAGACATGTATAATTGATTTCATCGTTCCATTTTTTTTTCATTTTCTTTTTCATTTGTTTTTTCTGTTATTATTTTCGCCCTCTTTTAATATATCGGAATAAAATTAATGAAATAACTTATATTTTTTATACATTTCAAAAAAACTTGTCCCAAGTTTTGCTATCAGAAATATGGTCAGTCACCGCAAATATGGCGGACTTTTAACATGCAAACTTCATAAGATATATGACACAATCTCGCCGTAATGCACAAGGGCGTACGTAAGAGAGGCAGGGGGCGGGGGGGGGGGGGGGCAATAGCCACCCCTCTTAAATATTACTTTCCTACATTTTTTACTAAGTAATGCACAGTACAAATTTTAAAAACTATCTTCGATGTCAAAATTTTTCTATAAGCATGTTGTTCGTCATTAGAAACAAAACTTTTCAATACTTTCTTCAAAAGTAACAAAGAATACACATTTTTGAACGAGATCGACCAGGTTTTATTTGGTCCAAAAATTTACTATAGGGAATCTTTTTATACAGGGGGTGTCTGATCCAAACAAAAAATGAGTTTGGGAAATAACTGACACCCTAATATGCATGCACATTGCACAAGGTGTAAAAATTTACATTTTCAGTCAAAATAATAAAACGGAGTTTTTTTTTTATAAACACTGAATATTATATCTATTTATTTATTTACTCCGTTAAATACTAACGCTAAAAGCTTATTTACATAGTATTCAAAAGGTTAACATTTCTATAAAAGATCGTAGAAGTTGAGTTATAAAAAGCTATTTTAAAATTAGTGCATTTAAAATTGTCATTAATTGATGAAACTAAAAAATAGTATTTATTGAAAACTGAAATCAATTGATTAAGAGGACTATTTAAACCATAGTTTGACCTACTGAATATGGGACATAAAGGCAGTTGTCTTCTTATGCTAGCTTGACTAAAGCTGAATCTCAATCGATCCAGAGCTGATGATGATGCTATCGAACCATTGATTATTCCAACAATAAAGCATAGCTGGAGATACTCTCTATGTTTTGAGAGCAAAGGAAGATTAATCAAGTTAAGTCTTTGAATATAGGGAGGCAGAGTTGTATTCTGGGACCATGGAAGAAAACGAAGACAAAATCGCATGAACCTTTTCTGAACTGCCTCAAGTCTATTTAAGTGAACAGAGTAGTACGGTGCCCAAACTACACACCCGTATTCAAGGATTGGCCTTACAAAAGATACAAAAAGAAGCTTAAGGACATATGTATCTTGAAAATCACGGGAAAAACATTTAATAAATCCTAGCATTTTGTTAGCTTTTTTTATAATAAGATTAAAGTAATCGGTAAATGTCAACTTAGCGTCGAGAATTATACCCAAGTCGGAGAAAATAGACAATCTAGAAAGAGGGGAAGAATCTAACATGTAACTAAAAGTTATGCAGGTTTTTTTGCGGGTAAAACTCATAGTCTTACATTTGTCAACATTTAACAAAAGACGGTTTATATTGCACCATTCCCTAAACCTTTTGAGATCTTGTTGAAGAAGTAAACAATCGTTTGTTGAAGTTATTTTTTTGTAGAGTTTTACGTCATCGGCGTAGATGAGAATGGAGGAGTGTTTTAATACCGAGGTCAAGTCATTAATAAATAAAATAAACAATAAGGGGCCTAAATGACTACCCTGGGGAACACCAGAATTAACATAAAATTGGTTAGAACACTCATTACGAAAAGTAACACAGTAACTTCTTTTTTCTAAATAAGATGATATCCACATTAAAAAACTTTCATTGAATCCCAAGGACTTCAGTTTATTAACTAAGGTTTTGTGACATAATTTGTCAAAAGCCTTACTAAAATCAGTAAACACACAGTCAACTTGTTTCCGTTCTTCAAAAGCATCAAGACAAAAGGATGTAAAATGGAATAAATTTGTAATGGTTGACCTTTTTTTGACAAAACCATGCTGATTATCACATATTATAGAACTGCAGTTAAATGACAATACGTTGCAAATAATAGACTCAAACAGTTTTGGAATAACTGAAAGTTTAGCGATAGGGCGGTAGTTTTGTATGTCGTTTTTTAATCCTTTTTTGTGAACTGGTATTATAAAGGCACTTTTCCAAAGATTGGGAAAAATTGAAGAACTTAAAGATTTATTAAAAAGAACAAAAAGAGGATAAGACAAATGAGATACACATTTCTTTAAAATGCAAGACGGAATGCCATCAGGACCAGTGCCGAGATTTAGCTATATCAGCGAGTGAAGTGAGATGACTCGCCTTACTCGCCGACTCATCTCACTTCATTCGCAAAAGTGATTTAGCTGTTAAAGTGAAATGAGTAATTCCGAATCTAGTTTCGAACACATAAAATGTCATTACCAAAGATTATCTTTTAATTTGTTGTCTTTGGGTTTTGTTTGTTTGAGATTTAATCTTTCAATTTTGTATTTTTATTTGAATTAAACTTCATCAAAAATCTTAGGAAAATAAAATTTAATCAATGTGTTAATTTAGTGTGTAATTAGTGTGCCCTATCCACCCCTAAACATTCTTCCAAAGTTTTGTAGTTAGTCCTCACGAAGTTGGTGAGGTCATCCTTGCGATGCTGAATTATATATTCCACCTATATTAAAAAATGTATACCTACAATTAAAATGTAAATACAAAAATTCATCATATATAATTTTTACATAAATGTATGTTTTTATAAAAAAAATAAATCTTTTATGTGCTGCATACTCAGTTTTACCTACATACATTGTTGTTTTTCTATTTCATTTCACATACGAGTATAGATATGTTGACATTCCTTTGGAAAAGAACGCATACTTATGCAAAAGTGTAAATTTACCAACACATACACCAAGTCACCGCTGAAATATCCGGCGAGTAAACTGACGTTTCATTTCACTCGCCTACTCACTCACTTTTATTAGCTAAATCGATTTTCAATGAAAAGTGAGTCATCTCACTCACTCGCCACGGTTTCGAATTAGCTAAATCTCGGCACAGGACAAAAACTTTCATCCAATTGCAGAATGTTTTCAACAATAGAACTTTGACAAATAGAAAAATTGATTGAACTGAGGTATGAGAAATTTTGCGATGAAGATTGAAAAGGCAATAATGGTTCATTATGACTGGAGTCCAAGAAAGCATCTTTGAAAAAATTTGCGAACATATTAGAGATTTCTAAAGAATTATGGCTGGTAACATTATTTAACGACAGATAGTTAGGATAGCCGTGAACTTTTCTTTTGCTATTTACAAATTTCCAGAAATTTTTTGAGGAGCTTAGCGTAAGCCTAATAAGATTTCTTAAGAAAATAGCTAAAAAAAAATCCCTTAGTTTTTTTTTTCACAAATTATTATAATTTGTACCGTCCTGTTAAAAAATTAAAATCTTAGTTTAAAATCATCATAATTTTATAATTAAAAAAATACATTACCATCACAAAATTATAGACTGACTTAGCTTAGCCCTAGCTAAATTTTCATGACGGCAGGGTATTCCACTTATGTATGCATATATGTGATTAGTTATAGTTAACTATTTAAATGTAACTAAGAACCAGAATAGCATCAATTATTAGTTTGAAATGCGATTCAATTAAGTCAAGCCCAATAAAACGTGAAATATTAATTTAGCTAATCAGTTAATCATATTTCAAGGTAAGCAACAATTGAAATTTAAATAATTTTTTTGGTTTAAGATATCATTGACCTTTGTTTGTAGCTCATTAGCTGCATAGGTATCGTATTTTTTTCCTTAGTATAGGTATACGAATAGGAGATACAAATATCAAGATTTTCGCTTTTCACTCAACTTAAAATTTCTTTTATATCTAAGGGGCCAGTTATAGCGATCAGGAAAACGCATCAGGAAAAAAATTTGTTTTGTATAGTTCAATGTTTTATCATACGATTTGAAGTACAAAAAGGATACGAATATCGATGGTAAATCAATTGAAATATTTTTTTCATGAAAAAAATTTAAATTGGAGGAAATACTTTGCCTAAAACAAGTACTTATTCATTTTTCTGATGGAAATTCCGTACAGAAAACGACTTTCCATTAGAAAATGCATTTAATAGAATAAATATTTATTCTAAAGAAATGTTTTTTTTAATGAAATAAATATTTCAAATGATTATCCATCGATTTGTATCCTTTTTATATTTCAAATCGTATGGTAAAATATTAAATTATCAAAAAAAAAAAATTTTCCTGATGCGTTTTCCTATCGCTATAACCGGCCCCTAAGGTAAGTTTAAGTACATACTTACATACCTACTTATTACTTAAATATTATTTTTTTTTTTAGTTTTCATAAACAAACCGGTGACTCTTCTGACAATAATTATTATTGTTTCTGTCTTAAGTAAATTTATGTACCTACATGTACCAAGTGCAAACAGACTATTAAAACCAATAAAATTGACTATTCCCTCTATCATTGTTTACGTTAAACACAAAATACAATATTTCAAATATGTACTTACAATTTTAAAAAAGCTTTGTTTATCAATTTGATAAAAAAAAAAGATGATAACAATACATTTATTGAATATTGACATATTAGCTTGATTAGTCACACACATCACACTGCATTAGGAAGGAAAGGGAAATTTACTCACAGCCATTTTCATTCTTTATCGACCAACCAGATGTGAATTCAACTTCTCTGATACTTTCACTACTTGCACCTCGATAACATTCGACAATAACAATCGCTAGAATAACGATATTTCTGAGAAACATTCTCAACTGCAATGAACTGGGGGTACAACAAATATAATTATTGTATAGCTTTTTTGATTTTATTGAATGTCGTATTGAAAAAAAGACCCCGTTGCGATCTCGTTCGCGGTCTAGGAGCAACTAAACAAATGTGCGTGTAAATATAGCGGTGAATAAAAAAAAAAAAAAAAAACTAACTACAAACTGATAAAGTCATAAATTAATTTCATTTTTTACTTGCGGTAATTCACTATAAAGGCAATTTAAGTATTCGTGAAAAAATATACATTCTTATTAAATCTTTGTTAAATAACAATTTCTGTACCAACTGGTAAAATATATTAAAATTGCTTGTGTTTATAAAAAAAAAAAAAACACAAACCACATCTACGGTTTTGTTCAAAAGTAAATTACAAGACTTGGTAACAATCGTCAGTTGTTGATTTTTAATTATTACCAAGTCTTCATTACCCCATTGTATAGAATGAAATTGAGCCGCAGTCGATAAGCTGGCCATTCACGATCGAGTCAAATGGCTCGGTGCCAATTAGACTGGTGGATTTATAACCTGCCGAAAGTCCAAATGGCTCGGCCGAACTTGTTTACATGATGTAATTTGGCTCGAACGAGCCATTTGGCTCTATCGTGTATGGCCAGCTTTAGCATTATTTGTTCTCGAAATATTCGAGACGTAAGAAATTTTTCAACTTTTTTCTTTATTACTGTTATAAGAAAACCTTTAGGTAATTTAATTTTTTTTGAAAACACAAAATTCTGCACGTTATATGACGTTTTTATCTATAAAAGTCGATATCGAAAGAAGTTGATAAGTTGATAACTTTAATTAATATTTCTCGAGATACGGTCGATGAAATGTACGAACACATATCTACACAATGCACCACTCGGACATTTCTCTCTAAAAGGGTATGGATTCAAATTCCAGAGACCTCGAAACGTGGTGAAATGTCAACTCAAAAAATCGGAGCAAATAAGAACAATTTCCAACAGGAAGTTAAATATACTCTGTTTTGTCGTATAAAAATCTTCGAAAAATGTCAAAACGAATCCCGTTTGAAGACTACCAATTGGTATGATTTTGGTATAAAAATAGCTGGTTGTAAGAAAAAAAACAATTCTTACTTAAAAGGCCGTGGCGTGGCGTGATGGTTAGTGCGATGCCGGAGGTCTAAGGTTCGATCCCCAGCCTCGCCACCTATTTATTTAAAAGAAAAAACGGCTACTGCCTCTTGCGAGGAATTGACAAATCCTCCAAGAGTATCTCCTGTCACAGAAAAGTGCCGCTCGTTAGCCGTTCGGATTTGGCAATAAACTGTAGGTCCCCTCCATTCCGGCAGACACGCACACAGGAATGGTTGAGAGTTGTAAGTCACTAGGCCCTAGTTCTTCATGAGCTGTTGTGCCATCAAATTTATTTTTTTTACTTAAAAGGCTTGGGTGTGAGGAATAAATACGTGACGTGAAATAAAGCACAACGAAATAAAGCCAAAAATCAAAAATTTTGCCCTATTTCGTTTTCAATTTGGAAATAAGCCCGAATTTTTTTGTTCGCTTTACAAATCGAAATAAAACCAATTTGGCTTTATTTCGATTCTAAAATTTCTATATTTCACTTTCAGTAACATATTTTTTTGACGCTATAGAGTAGGGTAAGGTGGTCGAATCATGGTCACTTAAGGAAACAGTATGAAAATAACCCGTAATTTTTTTCAAATATTAATTATGCAAAACATAAATTACATATTTCTTAAGGTTTTTCAAAAGGAACCAAAATTCTAATAAATATACTTAAACAAAAAATGTTTAAAAAAAAGTCCAACTTCACCGTCATTTTCCATCATAGTGGGTAATGACGGTCATGAACACAGGTAATTACGGTCAAGTGATTATCTTCAAAACATCATTGAAAAAAAACTTAAAACAAAAATAACTTATTTTTTAATTAAATTATAAAAAAAAATAATATCTCTTGACATAAACAAAAAATTACGTGCGAATCGTTATTCAGCTCCAGCTAATTCTGTGCTAAAATTGTTTGGGATGCCGTTTTGTTGCGCATATTTAAGCTCCTCCAATGCGCTGAGGCCATAAAACATTTTGCCTAGAGCAATATTTACCTGATCAGTAATTCTTTTTCCTGCTTCTGAGTGAAAATAGGCTTTCTCCCCATAGCTTGGGACTTTAAAATACCATTTTGCATGCGTTCCTGAAAGCTGAAGAACGGGATTTTGTGTTTGTTGACCGTAATTTTTTTTTATTTTTTTGGCTTTCAGGGCATTTTACAACTCCTGCTCAGCCAACCTCAAAGAAAAAACTTAGTGCTAAACACAAATTTTAATGGCGGTCATCTGACCGTGATTATACTCATTTTCATGAGCAAGCAAAAAACTAATTTTTATAAAAAATATCATGTACTTTAAAAAAAAAAAAGAGAATGAAACTATGTGCGCAAATACATAGAGTAACCAATTAAGCAAAAAAAAATATATATTTAATAGTACAAAATGACATATTCAGAACCAGTAAATTTTGTTTTTGTTTATTTTCCCTTTGGGTCCTGCCGATAATATAAATTCAGGTATGTCGAATTGTCTTATTCGTTCTTCTCTCTCATAGGCGTTCAAAAACAAAACTAATTTCGCATTAGTTAGGGCGAAACTACACTAACCGTCATTGCCCACTGACCGTGATTGGACCACTTTCCCCTACTCCCTAACGTATTAAGTCTAGAACGCAGATCCAAAAATACTGAATAAAAAGATATGAATCCTCGGCTGTCAGTTCAGTTTGCCTACAAGCTCTATCAGATAAAAATGAGAAAGTATGTGTAAAAATGGCGGTATAAAACTCACACATTCACAGTACTTATCTTCACAACTCACACATTCACAGTATTTATCTTCACATCATTGTGCTATATTGTTGTTGGATTTCACATCTATAGCCTAGTACGCAGATCGGGAAAACTTTTTTCTTTTCAGTTTTTTTCCAGGCAGTACGCAGTTCACTTGCAAAATTGTGACGTTTGTACCCGCTTTAGGGTGAAGTCTCCACTTAATTTTGCCAGGAAAAATAATGTTCGAAGCATTATTTTGCGGGAAAAATTTTTACAGGTCAATAATTTTGCACGATAAACACGATCAACTTTTATATATCGATAATTTTACATAAAAAAAAAAGAAGAAAAACATTAATTTTGCGCGATTTTTCCAACGTTTTTGTAGAGATTAGAATTGTAGAGATAAAATTTGTCTTTTCCCGATCTGCGTACTAGGCTTATTCATCGACACAAAATTAAATTACAAATACAACAATGTAAACAAATGGGTTTTGGAGGGTGAAACGACGAAAGATTGATATCTTTATATTCAGTATTTTTGCGGAGATTGGGAAAAGACAAATTTTATCTCTCCAATTCTAATCTCTACATAAACGTTGGAAAAGTCACGTAAAATTAATGTTTTTCTTCTTTTGTTTTCTTTTTGTAAAATTATCAACAAACAATAGTTGATCGTGCTTATGCTGCAAAATTATTGACCTGCCAACATTTTTCCCGCAAAATAATGCTTCAAACATAATTTTTCCTGCAAAAATTTAGTGGAGACTTCGCCCTACAACGGGTAAAAACGTCACAATTTTGCGCGTGAACTGCGTACTGCCTGGAAAATGACTGAAGACAAAATTTGTCCTGGGAAAAATTTTGTATGAAAAGAAAAAATCTTCCAGATCTGCTTAAACGAACAAATCCAACATTTGGCTTTATTTCCAAGCAAATTTTGGCCTTAATACGTTTTGGAAATAGAAATAAAGGCCTCGTTTTTTTATTAGACCAGCTGCACTGCAGATAATATTTTCAAACATACGACTTGAGCGTTGAGCAAACTAGATTGTAAGCATGCTTTCTATGCCTACTGACAAAAGTTTGTTTATTTAACGCCACCGAATAAATCATTTTGATTTTAACTTTTCAAAAATGCAAACTTTGTTAACACCTCCCCTTTAAATTTTTTGGTGGTGGAGACAAAAATGCTTCTGGAGAATTGATGCCGTGCCCTTTTTATGATATATTGTTAAAAAAGATAATAAATTAACTAAATGTTTTAAGGCCTTTGAAAAAAGTCAATGGGGTTCCAGTTAAAAGCTAAAAAATTATTCGAAGATTAAAATTCAAAACTTAATATCGGATAAATTTAAACCGAAATTTTAATCTAATTCGGCACACGACTTATCGTTTTTTAAGCTATCGTTCGTTTAAGCCATCATAAGTGCAAGTACATAATACGTCCCACTCTGCCGGACACCTTTTATATTTTTTACTTTCAAATAACAAAGTACTTTCTTTGAGGGAAACTGAAAAGAACAATGTAAGCAAGCGGTAAATATCAAATGAAATTTTAGATGAATATCACAAACGGTAGAATAGAAGCGGATGAATGCATTTCACCTCACTCAAATGAATAAACCAAGTTGCATGGTTGAGTTTAGAATTTTTTAATCAATTATTGACAGAAAAACGATAAGAACTATACCGTATACTTTGGTTGGGATTTTTTGATAACTTTTATTTTGATTAAGTTATCTACTCAAGCAAAGTCATGGGTTTCCTTTAGTCTTTTAGGTGTACAGGCAAAAATTATTAAATAATGTAGGTGCCTAAAAATAAATAATAAATGTCTTTTAAAGTGAGTTAGGCTTTTCTGCAAACAAAGATTGAATCATGTATGATGGACATATATGCAGTTTCATGCCATTATTTGCATGGAACTGCATTTAAAAGGCGCCCATATGTAAAAATAATATAGTTCTCAATGAGACTTAATAAAGTTTTACAATGATATGAGATAGGTACTATCAAGGGGCTACCAAGTGACTATCGAAATAAGCTAGATCGGCATTTATTATAATCAATTTTGTTTCGAGAGATAAAAAAAAAATAAAAAATTTGGTTTATTTAAGATTGGTTTCTGAGACCTCCGCTTACTAGTCCCAGTCCGATAAACTTATCCGGGCTAATTCGGGATTATACAATATAGGGTGATTCGCATAAGGTGTGACAAAAAGCTAGAGCCTGTAGGTTGAGTCCAGAAAAGAAAAAAATCAGTTTTTTTCATAAACTAAGATTTAAATTTTGGCCTACCGATGTGCGAAATTACAAGATTCTACGGTGTCTAGAAGTGCTCCATAATGAACGCAATTGACTATAACCGCCTGAACAGAATAGAGATGGAGCTGCAGCTGGAATAGCTGTCAAAATATTACATAAATTCAATGTTGCGAACGCAGCGCAAAGTAGCCGCATACGGAGCTGTAGCCGCAGATGGAAGAGCTCGCGAACTTTTAACTTTTCACGTGCAGCACTTTTGACGTTTCAAATTGTATGAAAAAAAAACACTTTTTGCGTCGGAATAAAATATTCTGGTAAAATTATTAATTAAAAGGAAAAATATTGCAGATAAAATATGTGAATTCTGATCTTGTTCATAAAAATAATGTTTTTTTTTTTTCAAAATACTTTCAAAGCTGTACAGCTGCATTGTGGGTGCTCAAAAAATAGAACGTACGACGCTTTTTGACATCTTTTACAGCTCCGTTTTCAGCTCCAGTTGAAGGAGCAAAGAAACTAAATATAAAGATATGAATCCTTCGTACGTTTCACCCTCCAAAACCCATTTGTTTACATTGTTGTTTTTTAAATTTCGGTGCGTATCGATGAAAAGATTTGAATTGCAACGACAATTTAGCGGGGAAGTAAACTGAGGAGCCTGCTTATATGTGTGGGTTTTCTATGGTTTTTCCACACACATACTTTAAAAAGCTTATGAGTCAGCTGATTACTGTAGCTTGTAGGCAAACCGGAATGACAGCCGAGGATTCATATCTTTATAAATTCAGTTGGTCTTATTAATTAAATTTTTAGCTGTTTAAACTATGTCTAAGTATTTCGAAACAGTCGGAAATATGCTTTATTTAATTAAAAAAATATTGCATTTCTCAAGGTTTAGACAATAGATCACGTTGTCTAAAGCAAGATAAAACGAAAAATCACTTTAGCAACAATTAGAAAGGTTTTTTAAAAACTTGGACGGCTGTCTAAAGTTAGACAATGTTTATTAATACGACCAAGTATCTTTGACTGTGAGTTGAAGCATTCTAGATGTCGTTAAGAAGAATAAATTATTAACATTTGACATTTGACATTTTTGAAATGAAGAGAGATATTTCTCGACTATGGATTTCCAGTCACGTTTCAATAAAAGTTGCCTTAATTGTGGAATGCATATTTTTGACAGCGGACCATTCAGAAACTAAAACCTTGCCTCGCCTTCAGGTGACTCCACGAGAAAGATTTCATAGAATACTGTATTGCATGCTATTAAAATTGCTCATGGAGGCAGTGTTGCCAACCGTATGATAATTTTGTTACATGTATGATATTAATAGACTTAAATTAAATTAAATTCCTACTCAAAACATAAAATACTAATGAAATTATACTATAATAGAAAATTGTCAACAGTGATAACTTAACGAACTGTCCCTCTATTACTACGTTTTGGTAGCTTGAAGCTCACTAAGACCCTTTGTATACCTGCATCGAGTTGAAATGAGCTTGAACCGACTCGATTCCACTTCACGAGCAGAGTCGAGTCGACATTTGTGCTAAGAAACCTCGGTTGAGGAGTTAAGTTGAGAAACTTGCGATTTTAAATCGCGTGCGTCCACAGCCATTAAAATATGTATGTTGTATTCGATAGCGATTTTTAATCGCTATTAAATGCAACATACATCTTTTAATGGCTGTGCACGCACTTGCGATTTTAAATCGTTGCGACTGAAAAGTCGCTCTAAAAATGGAACCTGTTTCATTTTTTTAAGCGCCGCGATTTTACAGTCGCATGTGCGTGCACTCACATTTAAAACCATGTGTTTCATTTCTTGCGACTGTAAAATCGCGCGACTGACAATCACAAGTGCGTGCATGTTTATTTCTTTCCGCGACTCCGATTTTTAAATTGCAGAAATTTAAATCGCAAGTGCGGTCACAAACAAGTAATTGCATTTGTTTCATTTTATTTTGCGACAAAATGTTTGTCCAATATTCACAAATTAAACTTCTTAGAAGGATTTAAACAGATGTTTCACCTAATTTTTTGTTCATAAAAAGGTTCATAAATTTTTTTTTTTGCCGTATGATAATTTGCCCTCTCGTATGATCATAAAATAGCCAATTGTATGATAATGCATCCACAAGAATATGGCAACACTGCATGGAGGCTACTTATAGTATTCTATAAATAAAACGCACGACTGGATCGCACAAACTTGCTCTTGTAGTAAAAGTTTTTTCGAATTTTAAAGATTGAGTGTGATAAAAGTAAATAATTTTTTTATGTGAGCCTTAATTTGAAATCTGTTATACATTATAGAGCTTAAATTGAAAAATTATTAAAAATCAACATAATTTCAAAAAAAGTCTTCTTAAATTGTTTTGAGAGCTAAAAAAAAGTACACCATCTGATTTCTTTAGCTAATCTTAGTTTTTGAGAAAAAAAATTTAAAATCGTAGGAGCAGTTTTTTTTTAAATTAATTTTTTATATATAAAATTTTGTAACATTTTTAAGAAAAAAAAATTGGTACACAAATTTTTAGTATTTATTTATGTTGAAATAAAAATTAAATTTCGTAAAAAATTATCTACCCGATTTTTGAAATATCGAATTTTCAAAAAAAAAATTTTAAATTTTTTATAAAAATCCAAAATTTGTTTTTTTTGAAAATTTAGATATGCAGTATTATTTCAACTTTTAAGAAGCTTGTTGAAATATAAAAGTATTCCATATTCATCGGCATTAACTTTTCACTCACTGTACTTGTATTTACTTTACATTTCCTCTCATCTTAAATTCCCCTTTCACACGAAGATACTAGTTGCTGGTGATTTTTTTGACGTTTTCTTTAAATCTCCTTAACAATCTCTTGTACCTTTCACACGCAAGCAACAAAAACCCGGAGATTTTCTTTATTTTCCTTTTAAACTACCTTGGTTGAACGCACACAAACGTAGCGTGAAGAGAAACGTCAAAAAAATCTCCTGAATTTGTTGACCGGGGAGATTTCATTTCCCCCTCTTTCTTCCTGCCCTTCTTGCCTATGAACTAATTGTTGCCGGCAACTCAGTTGCCCTGTGTGAAAGGGGACAAAGCCTATATTATTTTACATAAAGATTAACAGTTCTTTCTTTTGCAATGTACTATTGATATCAGTTATATAATAAACTCTTCCCTTTTGCTAAGAACCATCAAACAAGTAAGACGTGTTTAATTTCACAAAGCGTTTGTATACAAAATTTAATTTAAATCGGTAACACACATAATGAGTTCTACAGACAGACAGACAGACGGACAGAATGTCAAGTTTGATTGTTATCTCAAGTTCAATTTTTTTTACGAATCCAAAACCTGCCATATAGTACCTATATGTATATCGCAAGTAAAAATTTCTTGCCACATATTGCTTTGCTCATAGAAGGCTATGAATAGTATTCTATGAAGAAGAAATTTTCCTTTTGACATTTGTGGGCTTGTTTAATTTTTTTTTGTTTTGTGTATTTTCGAATGTACTTAATTAATTGTATGTAGGTGCCAAAGGAAGTTTTGGTCTTTTTCTTGTGGATTTAAGCGAAATTAAAAAATAAATCAATTTTTTTAATTGTCTTAACTTCATTTTATGGTATACTATTTTATGGTATACTATCGCTCTTTCTTTCTATCGAAAGTGGCAGATAGTAATCTAATAAATATTTCAGGTGAAGACATGGTGTTATGTCTTCTGAACGTAGGTAAATCATTAGAAAATTACAGATGAATTCTATAGTAAAAATCATAAATCCCTTATAACATATGTACCTATAAGAATGAAACAAATAGTTTTATATATTCTTGAAATATTTATTTCAATATAATAATATTATCGTTTTAATATTTTATTTGTATACTATATTATTAAATAATATATTTTTATTTTCATTTATATATTCTTTTAAATCGATTTGATATTAAAAAGCAACAAATCATACTATTATTATTCATCAATATAGACGTTTTGTTTTTATCTGTCTCAACAGTTTTGAGTATTTTTTTTTTCTGTTTGTATTTTAAAAATTAATATTAAAATTAATTTATTTTTCTTGTTAGACAAAACTTAAAAAGTATTATTCAGCATACCTATATACAGTCTCTTAAATGATATAATTTACTCTTTTTGTTTTTATTTGTTTCGTATCTAATATTTAATTGTATTGGATTTTTGTATGTAGTGTTAGTTTAAATAGAGCATAGGTACTTAATAAAATGAAAGTTTATTGACAAAAAAAAAAAAAACTAAAATAAAATATTATCATAGATGATATGGAGAGCATTTTTATGGGTGTGAACAACAATTAAATATGTTTTGCATAATTTTTCTTTGTATATTCCCAATAAGTATGTTTAAATTTATTTTTAATGACATAAAATGTATGATAATTTTACATATGTTACTCAAGTATTGAATTCCAATTTGAATATTAATTATAATTTTGATTATCCATTTTCCTAATACCATTCCCATGTGATTAAAAAGAAATATGTAAAAATTTAAATTATGTTTTTATTTAGATATAAAATTTGCAGTAAAAACATTATTTTTATATTATGTAGATATATAATATATATAAATGTTAATATACATATATGTTTTTTTTTTTGTTATTATTTTTTGAAGAAAGCATTTCACCTTTTGTTTAAATAAAATTAATTAAAGGAGATTCGCATCGAAGGCAAAATATTTTCTAAGCGTTTTATATTTTTTAGGGTTTCCTATTCTTATTTTATTTATAGTTTGAGCTTTGAAACATAAGATTGATTTATCTGAAAATAAATTTTTACTACAAAAAAAAAAATAAAAATGTTGAATTTGTTAATATTTTTTTTTTTTATTTTCTTGCAGTTGGTTGTATTTTTCTATTGTAACAGAGGTGGGATGGTAATTATTAGTTTGCTTGATGCAATTTGTGTGTGCTTTCGTATTTGCTTTTTATTTTAAATTATTTCTATATGTGTAGTGTAAGAAGACTACGACATATGCAGCATCAATCAAATTTGAAGGACGGTATCGAAATGCAATATTTTTCCTTAAATTTTCCTTTAAAGTTCAATTAAAAAAAAGAAAACATATTCAAAGCATAAAAAATAGGAATACGGTTGATTTAATCTTGACACGATTTCACTAATTGTTTACGATCGTAAGAAGTAGTCAATATCAATGTTTTAAGTATATCAATTAAACGTTGCTGATAATTGTAAATTTCGATGATGAGTGCCACCCCAGTTGGCTTGTAAGCGCCGCGCCCACCGCCCGTCTAAATGACAAAACAAAAGTATAAGTATACGACAACAACTATATTTTTTTTCATTTTTCGAATTATTTCAATTTTTGTGGATTTTTGTTCTCAATAAAAGTTAAAAAATTACACTCCATTGGCGATATTCTTATATATAAAGCCCATTTACGTGAAAGTTTGTATTCTGCTATCCGTCGGAGGGAAATAATTGCTCCAAATTTTGTATAAAATAATTAGATTCTTTTAAGAATTTTAAAACTATGTCAGTTAAGATTTGCACTCCAAAGATTGAAGATTTAAAAAAAAATAATGTAAGGCAAATTGAACGAAACTTTCACGTGAATCGAAAGTTTCGTTTGGATCAAATAGCAGAATAGGGCTGATAGATAAGCTCGCCTACAAAAAAAAACATCGGAACATCTTTTTTTTTTACTCTGAAGACATTTTTTCTAAATTATATAACATTATCTGAATTCAGCAGCACATTTAAGATACTGCATAGGTGTAGGTACTTGAAAAAATATTTCTTATATAAAAATAATATACTTAATTATAATACTAATAAATTGAGTTTTTGATCTTTAGACTGTTTTACATATAGATCCTATAATAAGGAGCTAGCAAATGTTACTACAGAAATAAGCAAGGCCCTTGCCAGTTAATAATTAACAGTTTAACAGTCCCAGTCCGATAAGCTAACCACGGGGCTAATTTGCAAAAAAGAAGTAGGTACATTTCTGAAAATATATAACTTTACACTTTAATCTTATATACCATTCCGCCTGGAAAAATGTCAAGTTTTTGCCAGGTTTAGTCAAGGCACTGGATAGTTTTCAGTAGATAAAACCTCTAAGAGGAAAACTTGTTAAATACCGTTGGACACGTTCTGCCATCTCATTAGTAATACACCGTGGATAGGTTGACACCGCCTTGAATAGGTTCTTGAACGCGAGGATTTTCAATTTTCAAATTTTATATTCCGAATGAGCCCATGATAGCTTATCGGAATGGGATTGGGAAGCAGAATCTCCCAGGATCAACTCTTAAATAAACCAACTTTTTTATCTCTCACTCTAAGCAAAATAGGACATATATACATAACTGGTGAGGGCCTAGCTCATTTCGATAGAAATCCTACAGATAACATAAGTATGTAAGATTTCTAGAGCCCTATTTAGAATTTGATTCTATTTCCAGGTGGGATTGTATGTTGGTCACAAGGTTTTTTTTCTTGATATAAAGGGGGTACATATTTATGATGAAATATAGCAAAACTTACCCATCAAGTCCTTACTTAAGCAAGGACCTTACAGAGTATTTGACAAGTTTCCCTCGTCTAGATTTTCCATACTGAAAACTCTGCAGGGCCATGATTAAACCTGGCAAGAACTTTCTATTTTTCCAGGTGGGATCTTTAGAGAAATATAGAGAGCAATAGTTAAATCTACAATCGTTTAATTGAGCAAAACGTGATTTAAACGAGATCATTCAAACTTTCTGTTTGTGTTCCGTTCAATATTAATTGCAAATGCATTGCAATCTTAACCTAACGAATTCTTAGTTATCATACAAAATACTCTTTCAATCGAATCTTTTTTGGTATACTTAGCCGTTATTGCAAACAGCGTTTTTTTTTTATTAAAAGCAATCTTAATCCCGAATCTTACTGTTTTTTTCTCTAATATTTTCCTTTTATACCCGCATGGAAAAATGGCAAGTTTTTGGCAAGTTAAGGCGAGGCCCTAGCAAGTTTCCGGAAAGGAAAACATGGACGAGGAAAACATGACAGACCCCTATTAGTGCCTCGCTGCAAACATTTATTTAATAAAGTACTGATGAGTCTTACAAAAATTAATAAAAGCAGGATCCTATTATATCGCATTAAAAATCTTTGTGTGTTAATTAACTGTGCAAATTTCAAATTAGGATTGGGAATCGGTGTTTCAAATAGTAAAATCGCAACTGCAGACAAAACAGAATAAGACATAACCACAACCATGTTAGGGCTTAGGCAGAATTTAACTGACGCGGCAAAAAGGTTCATAACTGGCGAGGGCCTAGTGAATGCCTATAGTAACCCTTGCTAGACCCTTGTAGTAACTATGAAAAACTTGCCAGGGCCTTATTGAAAACTAGATTCTCTTTCCAGGCGGGTAATTAAAAAAATCTAATTCATTCAAAGACAACTTGGAAAATACCGAACGACAGCTCCGAATTGTACCTTTCCTAACATTTTTGATCACTATTATTACTTTACGCAATCAGTTTCATTTGTAATTACATAAATTCGAATATATTAGAAAATCAACTAACTACAACTGAGCAAGTCAGTCAGTAGATTCAATCCGATTGCAAGAATATTCTTTTTCTATTTTTCCAGTTTCAATTCAAATGCAAGAATATATCAGCATTTAAAAGAAGGTCCTTAAATTGTAATTGCTACAGATGCAGTTTATACCTATGGCTTGGACAAAAATCTACTCAAAACATTTTTCATATCTTTATTTTCACCCCCATATAGCCCCTGTAACCTTTCAATTTAAATATGCTATTTTACACTATATAACAGGGTGTTTCGCACACAATATGTGAGAGAGAGAGCTAAAGCTTGTACTTTGAAACCAATGATGAAAAAATCATATGGACCCCCGTTCCAGCAGGAAAAGCAATTTACTTAAAAATAAACTAAATGAGTAGATTTTAAACTATTCAATTAAAAAACGATGGGAACACATGGAATACCGAAGGGCGTTTGAAAAAAAAAAAATAAATTCAGTACCTATTCTTCAGATATAACAAACATTTTATTCCTATTAAATCCTCTGACAGATAACTGTTAATTTTTAATTTTGAAAATCAGTAATGTACCTACTTAGTAAAATTGTTTATGTCGTTTTATGTATTTTAGTTTTTGTGAAAATTGAAAATTACGAAACAATTTTTCTCTTAGAAAAATTGCCTCTCCGATCTTTATTTATTTAGTTATTCTACTCTTTAATTAAAAAAAAAAAAAAAACAATCAGGCTGTAAGGCTACGTATAATAAAATACCCGTGAACGAAAAACTAGAACTAAAACCTTATTTCCGTTATACGATAGTCATTTCTTGCTCTATAAACCAAGTAAACAAGTAACGTTTTGTGTTACAGCACCACAAATGAAGCTAAAAAGAATGACGAGAAAACTCTTCACAACAGATTGCAAGTAATACTTTCAAGAAATCAATTACTGAATCCTCTTAAAAAGCTATTAACTGCATTTTACGATACAATTTAATACATTTGCGATGTCAAATCGGTAAAACCCACAAAAGGATTGAATGATTTCTAAGCGAATCATAGCGCCATGCTCAAAGATTTCGGTATTGTGAATTGCTTCAAATAAATTAGATGAAGAACAGTATGCAATAAATTAATCAAGTGGAAAATTAAACATGATTCATGCTATAGCCAATTCGACGTTAAAAAAAAAAAAAACAATAAATAAAAGAAAACAAAATTCCAAAAGTACTTTAGGTATTTTAAAATAATTTTATTTGTTTGACTGTTTTTTTTTTTTTGTTTATGTTGTTTGTTTATTTTTGCATTTTAATTACATATTCCTTTACGAATAAATAAAAATCCACTTCCGTATATAGTCAAAAAGCTTTTGAGTAAAATCCAATTTTTAGTTTTAACATGTTTATCATAACATAAAAAAAAAAATAAAAATAAAACATTAACATATTAAGTTTTTGTCTGAATATTTTCGTTCTGAACATTTCAGACACTTTAAAGGGATTCTTTTTGAGTAGTAAGGTGCATATTAAACAAAAATAAAATCATATTAATTTAAAGAAATCCATTTGCATGTTCACAGTCTATGCGAAATTAATGAATGTTTGCTAAAAATTTCATTAAAAATTGTTTAAAATTACACAAACAAAAAAATTCCGTCTTATTTATTTCTTGTTACATTTAAATACATCATCTTTTTTATTTATTTTTTTTTTTATTACTATGTTTTACACACTAGAATAGTATATTTTTTAATAATAATTATAATAAGAATAGTAATAAAAAAATACAATTACTTTGTGAGTTCTCCCGCGTCTGGTTTTAAATAATAATTACTTTTATATGTTTTTAATATATTTTTTTTTTTAACTTTCATTTTTTATATTATATTTTTCATGCACTTTTTTTTACTTTTGAATATAATCTATCAAAATCATAAATGACTATAAATATATGTTTTTGCTTAGTATTTATTATATAACACTGAAAACTAAGAGAAAAAAATTATAATTAAAAATTAAAAAAAAAAAAAGTGGAAACAGAAAAAATACATTTGAATAGCAAAATAAACTTTGTTTCTATCCTAACACATGACAACACTGTCCATTTAAATTATTATAATTTTAATTAAGTTCTTTATGTTTAATTACTCATTTTTTGTTTGTATTGAATAAATTTAAATGTCTTTCATGAGGTCATCATGAAATAATGTGTGTATGTTGTTTTTTTTTTTTTTTTTTTTGTATATTTGCCACCTCACATCCATTTCAATTTAACTATCAGTTGTTTAGGAGTGGGATTTTGTATTTTATCGAGTGCGTGATACAGTTCTGAAATGAGAAAACAAGATACATTTTAGTGGGTATACATTCAAGTTTTAGAATTTTATTTTTAAATTAGGACATAATCTGCTACTATACTCCCTATAACTTATGATTTAATAAAGTACCACCATTATGAAAACCATCAGCAGTAAAGAATTACGTCAAATTTTCTCCGCTGAGTCGATATACGGCTCTTATAATTAATATGTTTCGTTTGCTAATCAAAAAATCCGAATTTTTTGTTTTGTTAAATTTCGCAAACGGAAGTTCGATACCCCAGTTCTTAGCGTCTCCAATATTAAAGTATTAACTTCCACTAACACAAAGGAGTCTTATCAACACGGTTCAATTTTGATTATTTATTTCCGTTTCTAAACTTCCAGAATCAATAAAAAGAATAGTTAGACACGCAATATTTAAACAATGCGACCAATTATTTTTCATTTACTATTAAAAATTGTATGTATTGTAAATTTTCTGGTCAATTCAGTTTTAAATGCAAATACATTTTAAATCTATATATATGTACGTTTGTTCCCGTGTTGGTTGACACTAACGAAAAATTTGGGTTTCGCATCAGCAGTGTATTAGGCTGAAAAGTAGATCGTACTTCCCAGAATAATTTGGGCCTGAGACAAAAAACAATAAAAAAATTAAAGTTAAGAAATCAAAAAGATATCAAAATTTTTTTATTTCGAAATTTTTATTTTAATGCATCTATTAGTTTAGTCTCTAAACATGAATCTGAAGTTGTCCGATAAATATTTTACAGAAAATATTAGAACAAAAAAAAAACACCAGCAATTTAGACTTTCTTTTTGTTTTTGCCGTCCAGAAACTACAAAATCAAAAATCCTGAAAACCCAAAATCCTGAAAACCCAAAATCCTAAAAATAAAAATCCCAAAAGGCGAAAATCCCGTAACTAAAACTGAAAATATATTTATTTATTTTTCTTTTTCGTGATTTACCATTTCCTATTTTTTTTTTTTTAATTCACATATGTACATAATGTATGTTTGTTCAGTGAACTCTCTCAAAACCGGACACTGATTGATTAAATACAAATAGAAGTAGACACCGGAAAAATCGGCCACTACGATTTGCAGGTAGAGCTACTATCGCATGGTAGGTTGATGTATTCAATAAAAAAAAAACTTCCTTAATCATAAAAGGGTTATGAATTTGAATGGGAATTTTTTCTAATTACTATGGATACGAGTAGCCCTTGGCGTAATGGTTAGTGCGTTCGACTGTCATGCCAGAGGTCTGGAGTTCAATACCAGCCGCTTCCACCTTAGTTTTTTTCGGAGCTACTACCTCTTGCGAGGAAGTGACACATCCTCCAAGAGTATCCCCTGTCACAGAAAAGTGCCGCTCACCTTAGCCGTTCGGATTCGGCAATAAACTGTAGGTCCCCTCCATTCCTGCAGACACGCACACAGGAATGGTTGAGAGTAGTAAGTCGCTAGGCTCTGGTTCTTCATGAGCCGTTTGTGCCCCAAAATGTATTTATTTTATACGTGGAATTCGAGTAACTGTGGCGTATGAGTAATATTTTCGCATTTATATTTTTTATAAGAACTACCATTTAATTAATATTCCTCAGCTAAATTATATCACAACTGTTAATTTTGAATGACAAAATATGAAAAGTTAAACTTTCATAAGTAATTTATCCAAGCACAATCCAAATAATTGATGATAATACAAAAATTAGGACAAACATTATTTTTTACTTTATCAGATTTGATATAAAACTTAAAATACCCAGCACATTATTAACACACTAATTAATAGGATTTTTTATTAGCATAACTAGGCAAACAATCCTCTGCTGTTAGAAAATAATAATATTTTGCATGAATTCACACTTTTTATCTCAGGGGACAAGTTATCTAAATTTTCTATTAAACGAGAATAATAATTATATTTACCTTGGTGACTGCACTCGGCGTTTGGGTGTTGTTGTGTTGCTGTGATTGCCATTATTACTGGCATTTCCAGTTCGATTGCTACACGGAGTTCGTGTCCGTGGTGCTGGTACTGGTGGTGTTGTTGCCGCTGCAGCTTGATGTTGAGCTGCTGCAGGTGCTGTCGCTGGTAGGCTGTACCTTTTAGGTGGTACTATTCGACTTGGCGACCGCAAACTCTTTGGGTCTTGTATCACTCTAGTGTTTAGGTTAGAAGAAGGAGTATGAGGACTAGCATTTATGTTATTCCTAATGAAACGAGTGATTTCGAACAAAAATCCAACAAAATCAGGCGAGTAAACACAAATCAAAAAAAAAAAAGAAAAAGAAAAAAGAGAGGAGAAAGTAAACAAAAGTGTGTGTTAAAAACTTTAAATTTCGACAACTGAAGACGATAGAAAACTAAAATATTAATTTCGAGAAAAATATAAACCAGTGCATGTGGTGACTGTGATTGTAAACTTACTTCCCCGCCGGATAGCTAACCGGTCGTGGTATCCTCGACTTGTGCGCCGCATTTGCTGATGTTGGGGTAGATCCTCCACTTTTGGTTTCTTGTTCGTAAGCCAAGTCCTTCAACATCATGCTTGAGTCCTTGCTTAGCAGTTCCCATTGTATTTGTAAGCGCCTGAAACGATTCGTCGAGATCTTATTCGGTTCCTGTTCTCTTCGACTACTTCGATGTGGAGGTAGTCCTCCGGCGTTATTTAACCTCAATGCCATCGAGATGTTCGGTGAGTTTGGTGGTGTTGTGAATCGTTGAGTATTTAATCCAAGAGTGTTGCATTCGGTCTTCTGGTTAAAGGAGACTTTCTTTTGACTTAAAGCTCGACTGACTTCTTTTTTTAGTTCAGCAGCATCATAGTGTTCCACCGGATGGTGATTCTCTTCAACGGATTCCAAAAAGTTCGCTATTTCAGCGTAATACTTGAGCTCTGACTTGGGAACGCTGGCGAGGAAGTTCTCGGCCCTCGTCCGGGCGTCCATGTCTTTGCGCGATAGCCGATGGCTTCCTTGAGTTAGTTTCAAATTTGAATGCAATTCATCGTAGTACTCGTCTATTTCAGCTAGGTGTTTCCCGGCTTGAGGGTTATGCAAATCATCATTGGATGAGAAATAAGCAGCCGGTTCCTGCAAACTACGCCGCTTTTCAATGTTATTGCGAACGTTCGAATTGCACTGTTCCTCAATCAAACTCGTCCGTTTGTTGCGCAATCCAGATGTCAGTCTATTAGAGTTTTTGCATGTATTACCTCGATTATGGCGAGCCGAACACCTCTCTTCTTCCATTCGTTGGTTCTCATATTGATACACGTACATATTCTTTAGCGGGTCCGAGTCCTCGGCTTTTCGTGGATTATCGAAAACTGAATCAGACAAAAGGGTCGACGATCCGCGATATCCTGAGCTCGGAGGATGACTAGATCCAGAGCTGGAATCGCAGGCAGCTCTGGTGGCTGCCTCTGTTGGTTCTTCACCCGTCGTCGTTTGGAAATACTGAGCACAATCACAGACGTTAGCCCGATTGTTGGTCCGCCTTATGGGCGGCGTCATACAGAACAGCGGCTTCATCGAGCAATCCGCTTCGAGATCTGCAACATCGACCTCTGGAATGTGTTTCAAGCGTTTCCGATACTCTGTAGGCAGAAGAGTGGCCAATGACTTCCAGTCAACAACATGCTTTAAGTCCACGTTCTTTAGGAGCTCGTCCTCGCTCATAGATCCAGTGCTGGTTCGCTTCTTTACACCGACGGCGTCCTTGTAGTTGAACGGAGTGAAAATTACCTCAGCTGTGTTTGTCTTGACGAAACCCAAATCCGGCAGGGCATAGTTCGGATAAATTACATAAATCGGAGCCTGTTTCTCCTCGCCTAAGTTGTTCAACTTGGCCAGGAATGATGGCGGTACAAATTTAAGCCTATCTCGTGCAGATGTTTGCATGGAACGAGTTATCATTTCAGCGGAGATCTTCATACGCTGACTTCTCTGATCGTTGTACACCTGGGTCAGGTTCTCCGAAGTGCGACTAGCCTCCGAAAGGGAGTTATTGTTATTGTTATTCAACTGATTATTGTGCTGGTTATTTGTCAAATTAATGACTTGAGGATTTTTGAGCAGTTGGAGCTTTTTGTGCTCCGGCGAAGCAGAAGCAGCAGCAGCTGCTGCCGCCGCCGTTTCAAAGACCTCTCTAAACAGATCATGTTTAACTTTTCTGACAGGCGTTGTTGTTGCTGTGGTCTCATTTCTCTCTTTATCACATATAATATCAAGACTGTCTAATTGGTAGCTTGAATCAGCTGGATCCTCTTCTTCATCGTGTCGACTCAAGGCGGAGCCCTTACCCGAATCATTCATGCTCTTCTTACGAATACGTTGCTCAAGCGAAGAACTACCTTCACTCGATGGCCAACATCCCGACGAGACATCCATGCAGGTCGTTTCGCTGGAACAGCTACTCTTTTGTTTAATAAAGAGTTTGACTAGATTGAAGGCCGGTTGATTGGCATTCATTTGTTTAAGGGTTTGAATGTTGTTTGTGGCCGAACTGGAATTCATGCCGCCAGTCGAATCGATGTGGGACGAATCGTTATTATGACTGTTGTTTGATGAAAAATGTATGGGACTGCCCACTGACGTCTGGGATATTGGCATCTGGCACATTGGAAGAAGATTTCTAGATTTACACGATTCAACCTAAAAAACAGTTTGATGAATATGTGTGTCAATAAAAACAATTTTTGCAGAACATAATAGCAATTTTTTTTTTTTTTTAACTTACGGTGGAAGTGCTGAGCGCTTGTGACACATTAAGCTGTTGTTGGCTGGCGCCTTTTTTCAGTCGCAAATTAGGCAAGCTTAGACTCTTGCGTACAGTGCAATGAGGTGCATGGCGCATAACAATATTTACAGATGTATTGTTGTTGCCAGATGGATACCTAGAAAAGTATAATAACAGAAAATTAATGAAAATATTAAATAAGAGGTCCTTTTTTGTATCCCTGTCATGGTTTTGTATTCATTGTATTTATTCTTGTATGATGACTTTTAAATTTCAATGTTTTGCATCGTATATGATCCCAATACATAAACAAAGAATCCTTTTTGACCCAATTATTTCGTTAAATATTCAAGGCTTATGTAGTATTTGTTCAATATTCATTGAAATCCATCCTTCAACCCGATTTCAACCGCGGATGAGTTGTTTGTTTAAAAAAAAAAAAAAAAAAAAAAACACTTCCCAAGGTTAAACAATTTAAATACGAGTGTGAAGCTTTTATCTTTATCAATAACCAACCCTGAATAATTTGCGACGGAACCAATTAAAAGAATAACGAAAAATGTAAATGTTGTTTTCATATTCAAAAGTACCGGCAGCTGTGGCAATATATTGCTATAAAAATACGGTGGCAAAAACACAAAACAATAATGATTTGTATGGAATGTGAAGAATGTTAAATATGTTCAATTAGCTAAAAAAAAATACACTAAATCAATATATTTCAATGTTTAGCCTCAAAGTTGAACGGACATTACTTGGATCTGAGATCAAAAATAAGAGGAAAAAATCATTTCAGGGAATATTAATTTAAAAATTTTACAAATAATTTGGAATATGTAATAAGGTATTAATGTAATGCTGTGGAATACTATGCAACCGAATGTTTTGATACCGGTTTTATGGGTAAATTTTCAAACAAATACAAGGTTAAACAATCATTGCAGTCAATGAACCGTACGAATTAAACTTAAGTTTAATTTTTTTAATAATTGTTTAACTCTTGCCAATCGCTGTTTCTTCGGGCTAAGGGGGCTAACAAGGAGACCTTATATAAGACCTTAATCATCCCGGTCCTGCTGTATGGGGCAGAAGCATGGACCCTGACAAAAATGGATGAGAATCTGCTTGGGTGCCTTGAAAGGAAGATTCTTTGGGTGATTTTCGGTCCAGTCTGTGTCGATGGAGTACGGAGGAGAAGATTCGACAACGAGCTTTACGGGCTCTACAGCAACGTCGACCTGGTCAAAAAGCTGAAAATGCAGCGGCTGCGATGGCTGGGACACATGGAGCGTATGAACACTAACGCACCAGCCTGACGAGTCTTCGAATATACCCCTGATGGTCTGCGCAGCAAATGAAGACCCCACCTTAGGTGGCGCACACAAGTGGAGAACGACCTCAACCAACTTAGAGTGCGTAGCTAGAGGCAGCTAGCTAGGAACTGAGCTGGCTAGAGGAGCTTGTTGGTTGAGGCCGCCGTAGTCCATCCTGGGCTGTGAGCGCCATCTAAAGTAAAGTAAGTAAGTTATTGAATATGCAATCGTAATTATGTCAGTTCCAACCTACGAGAACAATGCATATTCTAGATTTTACTCCAGCATTTAATCTAACCGAGCAATATTCGTCTTCTCTAGATGTTTTGTTTGTCTTTTGAAGAAGCTAAGGAATTCAAAGAAGTCATTACTTTGACATAGTTACTCATACGGAGTTATGTGTCAACAAGGTTCTTAAAAGGTTATTTATAAGCAACTCGCTCCAAACATCATCCGATTTGGTTAGGGATTGTTGGATTTTTATCGAACCACATTAAAACACAACGGAGCCGAAAATTAAAAAAATTCGAAAAAAAATCGACAAGTTCGACCGACAAATTCAGATAATCGTGAAAACATCTTGAAATTTCAAACTTTCTGAATTATTTTTTTGTTCGTACGCGCGTAACTCGGTTGAATATCATCTAAATTGAATGGGTATTTTTTTTGTTGGATTTATATTGAATCAGATGAAGACACAACGTAGATAAAAATTGGAAAATTAAATCGGAAAAGTCGAAATACGTGATAACAATAAATTGCATACTTTCTGAATTGTTTTTTGTTCGAACGGTCTTTCTACATTGGCGATTGATACGGCTTTCGAAAGGAACATTATTAATTCAATCAATTATAGGTAGAACGAAGTTCGCCGGGTCAGCTGGTATTTTATAAATATTTTTCACAAGCTGTTCAAAATTTGTTCAGAACTACTTCGCTACTAAATTAAAGTTTTAGATTTCTCTGTCGACCAATTTTTTGTTCTTTGAAGTCTTCCAATCGTGTTAACAGACAATTTTTAATTGGAAGGCAAAAAATTACCAGCAATATTATTCGCCAATTTTTTACCAAAAAATTGACTGAGTTTTTGATAAAATCAACCAACCGTGTAAACGGACAATTTTCACTTGATATCAAATTGGGAATTGGAAGCTAATTGGAAGACTTTCGACAGGTCTGTCAATATTGGAAGATCTGTGTGTGTGTATACTTTTCTCAAACTCCAGAACTGTACTTTTTAATTAAACATGTTGAAATAGAAAAATTTCATCTTCAAAAGTATGTCAGCTCATATTTTGTAGTAGTATCGGTGACGATTATTCACACATAATACTTTCTCATCCAAAACGCATCTTTTTTTTTTGAATAAAACACAGGAAAAAAAATGAAAAAAATGCAAATCTTTTCCACAACGAAAAACGACATTAGCTAGTTCTGATAAAATTGGCAGACGATAATTTTATCAATTGAATAATGCAAAAATGCGATAAAATTGAAATTTTGAATATGGTGCAGCAGTTAAGCGGCAATGTCCCGAAATGTTCGTAAGTACTTACATATACATATGTATTGTTTCCGTTTGAGAAAATATGTTAAGCGAACTCAACATAACGATAATGGCGAAGCCCGAAAAAGTAATTTTTAGACATCCCGTTTATGGTTCCGTGTGTCCCACAGTGGCAAATGATACTCAAATAATGGTGTGACATAATCTTACAATCAAATAAATTTTCTGGGTAGAATTATTCATAAGTTACTGCTCTGTATCGTAATAGTTATGGCTTTGGACTGTCACTTCGCACAGTGGCCCATATTGACTTTTTTGGTTGTAAAAATTATAACTATGAAAATGGTTAAATGTTAAAGTATCGTGAAAATTTATGTTCTGCTTTAAAACTGTTAAACTTTAAGAAAAATGGGTGCTTCAAAATATTCTGCTGAACTAAGAAATAAATTTGATGGTACGCAATAGCTCTTGGAGAGCCAGAGCCTATCGAATTACAACTCTGAACCGTTCCTGTGCGCGTGCTGCTGTTGGACAGGAATGGAGAGGACATACAATTTTCTCTCAATTTAAATGACTAAGAAGAGAAAAATATTTTCGTTTTTCTAGGTGGAAAAGGCTGGGAATCAAACCCGAATCGAATGAATTTGCTGAGAATTAACGAACGTGCTTTTCTCAAATAGCATAGTGGGGTGGGGATAGAAACCGTTTTTGAAAATGATGTATTTTGTTTAACCTACATTATGTAGGTATTAATATTAATCATCAGGATGGCGCAAACGCAAACAAAACGAAGAGGTTTAAAAACATTATGGGCCTTACCAATAATCAAATAATCAAATAGTTATAACTTAAATATTGCAGTGAAATTAACCATACCGTTATCTGTACGGTACCTTTGGCAACGGAAATTTGATAGACGGACACTTCACCACCGCCGATTGTGCGCTAAATGATTAAGTGCTGCCAATTGAGAGCTGAACATTTAGTGTCGTAGTTTTTAACTGCCAGATTTTTCGTGTCTATATAACAAACCGTGCTATTTTGTTGATCATTTAATCATTTCTGTAGGCAGTGTTTAAAAGTCTAGTGGTGAAAGAACGGCAGCGAACTACCTAGTGACGAAACCATACTGTAGCGATATCTCCAAGAGCTAAAAAGGCTAGTCGTCAGAAGCTGGTGGTGAAAGTTCGGCACTGAAAAGTCCTGCTTCGTAACGTTATGGATCCTAAATAATTAACCATTCTCAATTTTTTGGGGTCAATTCGTTCATTATTTATATAGTCGACGTAAATATTTAGTTAATATACCATGCACGGTTTTATTATTTAGAGCCCATTTTATTATGGTCCATTTTACTAAATTATATTTAAGTCGTAAATAAATTTGATTATTGGTCGGGCCCTATAACTTCTTCAGTTATTTTTGTTCTACGCGTTTTTTACTTGTGATGGCAATATTATGAAACCTTTTCGACGGAGCATTTGCAATAGCCCGCTGCGTTTTTCGGAGTAAACCCATATTTCTTTTTTTTTTTGGGACAATCAAACGAAATTATACGTCAATAAGCCAGATATCATACTTCAACTTAAAAACGATATTCGAGGTTTAACTCGAGCGATACCACCTTATAGTCATGGACAAAGTCTTGAAAAGATCGGAGTAAAATTTGTAAACCATAGAATGGACGTCACTTATGCAACGTTATTTTCAACATTAAAATTATGTATTTAAATATATTTTCTATTCGATTTTATTTTTTGAAATTCAAAACCGCTAAGTGCCAGTTGTACAAACGTTGTTTAATATTTAATCCACGGTTCAGCAATTTTAACTCGCCGATTTTGGCGAATTAACTTGGATTATGGTTCAAGGTTCAAGCATGTGATAATAGCTAATCACATGAACTGAACCATCGCTTAACTTCAGTAAATCCGTCGAAATCGTTGAATTAAAAATCCTGACCCACAGGTCAACATTTAACTCACAATTGTACAGATATAGGAGTGGCAAAAATCTTTAAATAGGACTTATTTAAAACCACTCAATACCACTGTGCATCCGTCTGCACGGATTTGCTTAACTCGAACAGTTTAGTTTCTAAATAACTTCACCCAAAATTTAACAATCATTTTTAACCTAATAAAATAAAAATAAACTCATTAGCTAAAACAATGTCTAAGGGTATTAAATCCAATTCATAAAAAATACCCTTAAATAAACCCTAAATTATTAAGTTCCAGTTGTATCTGTATGTCAAAAGATTACTCACTCAAACTAAACACACCATAATAATCAGAATCATTTCATAACTAAGAAGCAGCAGTTGATTGAAACCAATTGAAATGACCCCAAAGAGTAATATGTAAAAAAAAAAATTATATTTTCCAACGGAAACTTTGTCCAATTTATTTATTGACCATTTACCCACAGCACACACGTATATGTACATTCGCTCGCTGTGGAAGTGGATAAATTGAAGCCTCCTCATACTGAGACGAGACGAAGACACGAGATATGGACGACACACTCAATTTATTGTCAGATTCAGTTCAGAAATAATCGTATACAATGAACACATGCCACTTGGAAGAAATTAAAAGGAATATAAGAACATAGTCTGACAGACTTACCTCTGCAGTTGGGATGTGCTGCTTTTCTTGAGTTTGCTCCATGTCGTAAATGCATGATCCGACCGTGACATGGAGACTTCTAGCGATTTTCTTTTAAGGATGTCATCCAAGTTGCTATGCAAATTGATAAAGTTCTGTTTGTTCTTCATCGCGATTTCGTTTGGTTCTGCTGCAAAATAAATTAAATAAAATAACTCAAAGAAAGTGAAAGCAACCCCAACTTTCTTGTTCGCAGACGACAATAACAAAGCATCGCCATCGTGTTAAGGAACAAAGAACTACCATCTACAAACTACAACTAATACTGTTTTAGAGTAACTCACCATAGAAACTTTCATCCGAATACAGGGCACTGCCCTCGAAGGCAATCGTATAGTTGTCCTTGTTCGCCTTACATGTCAATATTATATCCCCATCGTCCGGATATGCATCTAGATCCAGGGAGTCAATACTGATGTGTGATTCCTTCACTGGCGAGAACAACAATTCCGACTTGCAGATGGAATTCTCAATCTTGTCGTCGTCCTTGTGGTGCTGATACGATGGAATGTGTGACAATAGCGAGTGAATGTCTTCCGCCCGGAAACTCTCCATATCCACCTCGGCCAGATTTGCGTCGATGTTCTTTGCCAGATCATCGTAGTATGATAATTCACCGATGCCATTGTAGGAGGCAGACAGCGAGGAGAGGACACTCTGATGCGTTACCCCATCTCGATAGCCGTAATCCAAGAACCACTGGTAATCGGAATTGTCATGAGTGAAATCGTGCGACGAAGCTATGGAACAATTAAGGGGACCACCACCATGAGTAACACCACCACCACCACCGCTACCAGCCCCAATCATACCACCTCCAACAACTCCACTAGTCAAACCTACCAAATGGTTGAAATGGTGATGCGGAGTTGTTGCATTGCTATTGTAATCCGATTCCGGGGTGGTAACCATGTTGCCAGCCATGTTGCTGATGCTGCTCAGATTGTTATTAAAGCTGCTATGGTTGCTGCTGATGCCACCACCGCTGACTTGCTCATTCAGGATGATGCTACGCAGAGCGTTATTGTAGCGGTCCAAATTGTTAAGGACGATTTGGACGTTCTTCTTCAGGCATTCGTCGGTTAGTTCGTCATCGTTGATGAGCAAATCATTGAGGTAGGGATTTGCCGAAGACAGACCGAAGGGATGATGCAATGGATTGTGTGATGAAGGATGATGTGGAAAGCCATGACCATATAAATTATTGAATGGTGAATTATTAGGACTAGTTAATGGGCGTTTATAATGATTGTTATGTTGCTGTTGTGTTTGTTGTTGTTGTTGTTGTTGTTGTTGTTGTTGTTGTTGTTGTTGTTGCTGTTGATGATACTGATGCTGATGATGATGGGTCGGGGAATGTGGTGTTGTCGAAAGGGTTAATGGTTTAGGTTGATGAAAGTGATTCTGTAGGTGATTATGATGATGATGGGATGAGTTATGATTAAGCTGAGGCAAATGTGATTTTTGGTTTTCGTTTGTTGTTGAGAATTCTGTCATGCCACGTCGGGGTTTCGGTCCTGAAAATAAAACAAAAAAAGTTGGAATAAGTTAAAAAAAAATTTCAGCAAAGTTATCATAATCAAAGAAGAGGAAGGTTTCAGGGAACATGACACAATTCGTATATGAACATATTAAATTGTTTAATATTTGATAATAAATTTACTTACATACTTAATGGCGGATATTTCTAGTCAATCAATCGAATATTCCGAGCATTTACAGAAAGTCTAAAGCCAAGTTATAAAAACATTTGAATTTTGGTTCAACAATTTTAATCCAAGGTTTTTGGCTTATTAACTGAGGCTGAACGGTCGTTAGTTCAGGTTTCAAGTATTCGATAACAGCCAATTACATGCTTGAACCCTGATTGAACCTCAGTCAATCCGTCGGGGTGTTATCTTAAACCAAAGTTGAACCAAATTTGTGAAACTGCCACTAAGGGCCAGTTGTACAAATATTTGATCCGTGGTTCAGGAATTTTAAGTCACCAATTTCGGCGGATTTACTGTGGTTCAATGATGGTTCAGGCATGTAATTGGCTTTAAGTGCATATTAGAACCTTGAACCATCGTTGAACCTCAGTTAACCCGCCAAAATTGGCGAGTTAAAATTCCTGAACCACGGATCAAAATTTAAACCACGATTGTACAACTGGTACTAAGTATTTTTTGTTTTTGATAATATAGAAGAAAACCCAAAATCAAGAAATCTACCGATTTTGGTATAAAATTGGTTGTGATCTATATTTAATGTGACGAGCCCCAATTATAATACCAACAACAACAAAACTACAGGGTGGGGCAAAAGGTATGGACTGGTTTTGACCGACTAATGGCGCTCGGCCTGTGGTTGTGGTGGGAAAAGGGGAGGGGTCTCGCTGTGGCAGTCTAAAGAGTCTAGCTTTCAGTAGCAACCATTGTTTGGACGGGAGAGCATCGTGGATTTGCTGTTAGGACTTTTTTTGAACATGGCCTTTCTGTTGTCGCCACATTGAAAGCCTTCTGACAGCACTTTAATATCCCTGTTGGGGGAAACGTCCCTGGCGGCAATGCAATTAGATGTTGGACTAGGACATTCGAAAACACTGGTTCAACAGCAACTCCTTCGGCCATTAGAAGACCCAGAAATGTAAGAACTCCTGTCACCGCTGAGGGCTATGTGACAATGTTGGAAGAGTTTTTTGAACCCAAGCTGGAAGAATTGAGTGAAGCAACTAATCTGGGAGACATCTGATTCCAACGGGACGGGGCCACATCCCACACTGCTATGGGATTTCGATGGAGAGATTGAGGCAAGTGTTCCCCCAGCGCCTCGTCTCTTTGAGGGGTGACGTGGAGTGGCATGCTCGCTCACCAGATTTGAGCATTTGTGATTTTTTTCTTTGGGGGTACATAAAGGAAAATTTTTTTAAACTTCGTCCACATACCGTGGAAGAAATTAAGGACAGAATCAGAGATAAAGTTACGGCAATACCCATATCGAAATGTGCAGAAGAGCGGTTGAAAACTTCAGAATTCACCTTCAAGAGTGCATCGCGGCTGACGGCCGCCACCTACGTGATATCATCTTTAAAACTTAATGTAAAAAACAAGTGAAGAACGACCTCGACCAACTTGGAGTGCGTAACTGGAGGCAGCAAGCTAGGGACCGAGTTGGCTGGAGAGGCTTGTTGGTTGAGGCCGTAGTCCATCCTGGGCTGTGAGCGCCATCTTAAGTAAAGTAAGTGAAAAACTGGATTCTGTTTTGAATTAAACAATATAAACATTATTTTTGTAAGTTGCATTGTTTTTGTTTTACATCCCTTTAAAACAGGTTCATACCTTTTGCCCCACCTTGTATGTACTTGTCAAATATGCCAAGTGCTTGAAGTTGCGGTGCGGCATTGTTATTACAGTTTGATCTACTATATTGTGGCAAATAATCGCGATTGAATATTGCTACCAAAGTAAATTTAAAAATTGACTGTGGATTCACTTTTTGTCTTCTCCTTCTTTATTTGAAACTAAAGAAGGATCTCAAAAAATTACTTTCCATATAAAAAAAAAAAAAAAATTGCTCCCCAAAATGACTTATTACTCAACATAATTCAAATTCTCTCAACCCCAAAAAAATTCGAACATAAATGCCTGCATCGTAGTTTTTATAAATTCAGTCCATGGCCACCCAAACGAATAATCGTCATTTCTGCGCTATCATTATCCACTTCGCGTTTGTTCAATTAAGTTTTCATATAAAATAAAAATAAATAATATTTGAACAAAACGCATTAAATAATTCTTTTCACTCTTCACACGCTACATCAAAATTAATTGCTTCCCATTACGCATTTGTATTAATGTTCATCAATTTTATGCTCTCTTCACTATCTTTGGCAGCTAAAAAAGGCATTATTTCAAATATTACCACATTATATTAACCAACAGAGCGTGTTCTTTTATAATGGCACATGGTTTTGTGAATGAAACATTTAAGAAAATCTATTAAATCTTTCTTGTACAATGTCTTCAATTTTTAAATGTGTAGTCGATGAAGCATGTTGTCCATTATTATAGTCGGAAAATTCCCTCAAAGCGTTCGAGTAATTTTGACTCGTACGACCCACAAATCTAATACAAAAAAAAAATATTCAAAATAATAATTTTTGATCCTTCGAGTAATAAAAAATACATTCTTAGCCTGGGGTATACAAAAATACTTTTAAGACGAAACTAGTTGATTTTTTTTCTTATTCTGTTGGTCATGCATGATTTCATGCAAACAGGCCATTAAACATTGAAGTCAAAAGTCATAAAAACATGAACACAGGGTGTCGTGTCACCCAGTCACAGGCACAGAGATGTTTCTGTATAAGTAATAAAATAGTAAATAAATGACAGTAAAATTCATTGGAAAACATAAAAATGCGTAATAATTATTTAAAAAAAAAACTTTAAGCAACGGTTATTTGATATTAAAGCCTAGTACGCAGATCAGGAAAAATTTTTCTTTTCATACAAATTAAATTTTGTCTTCAGTTTTTTTGCCAGGCAGTACGCAGTTCACGTAAAATTGTGATGTTTGTACCCGCTGTAAGGTGAAGTCTCCACTAAATTTTGCGAAGAAAAATAATGTTCGAAACATTAATTTGCGGGAAAAATTTTGACAGGTTAATTTTGCAGCATGAACTCGATCAACTGTTGTTTGTTGATAATTTTACAATAAGAAAACAGAAGAAGAAAAACATTAATTTTGCGTGCCTTTTCTAACGTTTTTGTAGAGATAAGAATTGTAGAGATAAAATTTGTCTTTTCCCAATCTGCGTACTAGGCTTAAGTGTTAAAAAAAGCAAAAGCTTTAAACCGCCCAAGAACGGGATCATATGTAAGAACCCAACCGAAATAGTCGGAGATTATTGCCAGTAAAGTTTTGTTTGTTTGACAGGTATACGAAATCATTAAAAAACTAAGACAGCGATTTTTAATCTTTAATATTTATTTCTCTTTCGGTTTCCTTCTCATTGCAAACACCCCTTTAAACGCTGCAATTTTTAAAGAAAATTAACTTGGTGCAAGTTAAAGGTTTCATCTATCTGCATTCTTAATTCCACTTGATTTAGCAAAGTTCACTAAGTAGAAGACGAATTGAAATAAAACACAAAGAAGAAATGGCTATAACTCTGCATTTTTGTTTTTCAAAATCAGCTACTTTGTCTACTGCCGCCATCACATACATACGTCCCTCGCCTACGTTCTTATAAATTGCAAGCCGCATGGAAAAATTGCATCGTTTAAAAGCAGCCGTCTAACATATTCAATGTGCAACAGTTGGATGATAAATAAATAAATTTGGTGGCGAGACATCCCCAGCTTGCGACGAACTAGGGAATAGTGAATTACACGCTGAATTAGGCTATGGTTACGTCCAATGCAAGTAAGCGAGCCAGCTTGCGCTAGTTCACGCCAGTTTGCGCAAGTAAGAAAATCGTGGATTATTGTTCGCGCTAGTTCGATACTCATTTCTTGGTATTTAGTACTTCAAATTCTCTTGAGAGCACATTTAGCTCGCTTAAAAATCAAACGAGTTTTGATCTGCTAGCTTACTAGCGTGAGCGAAAACGCACTTTCATAATTATTTGATAAAATTAAAGTTCTTCATTAACTCACCATTTCCTAAATGGTATATCTTGCATCCTTTTCTTCACATTCACTTAACCTCAATTGTTTGTCAGTCTAAAAAAAACGACTTTCAGACATTTGGCCAGTTTATATTTCAGAGATCTCGGAGGAATCCGTATTCTCAGAAATAGAAACACAATTCCTCAGTTTTGCTGTCAAAAAACTAAGCAAGGTTTTTTTTGGATTCGTTGCTCAAATATTTTCTGCCGCAGTAAATCAAATAAGAAAGAAAGGAAAAGAAAGTGTTTTTGAGGAATCTTGTTTATATTTAATGCTCCTGCTCTTTCAGCTGACGGAGGAAAATTACTGAGCGCTCTGAAATATAAACTGACCAATAGAGCTTTTTAACAAACAGCAATATATCTGTCTCGTTCATTTTTAAATGTCAAACTAAAATTCTTGGCACAATGACATTTTAGTGGCAGCCATTTGTTTGTTTTATTTTGGAGGCAAATAAAGATTTGGAATTGTGTTTTCCTTTTTTTTTTTTAGAAAACCGACAAGTAAAAATGTTTTTATATTTTATATAAGATATTTTAATCTTTTTATGGCACAAAATAGCTAGATTTTTGTAATTAAAATAAGCCGGCTTTTTTTTTCCTTTCCAATTTCATCTGTCATTGTGCCAAGTTTTTGCTGTCATCTGAAACTGACAATTTGGTAGAGATCTCTATTGTATCAAATTACTGCAATTTTATCGTGATGACAGATGCTCTTAAACGGAGTTACCAAATTTAAAAAAAAAATTGGTTTCAAAATTATTGTTTGACCAGACTTCATACACCAGAAAATTGCCCAAAGATAATTATCTAAGATTCTAACGGCCAATTTCTTCACAAAGTTCTAAAATCAATTTAAAACTCGATCCAGTAACTCTCGGTTTATCTTTGGAACTTAGTTTTAAAAAAATTTAGAACTTGATCATTTCTTCACTTCTAATCATTTCCTTAGAACTCGGTCTAAGATCACTATTGAGTTTTAAGTACTTTAGATCTCGGTTTAAAGAAACGAAGTTCTAGTGTATATTTTAATACTTTTGTAACACCCAGTATCATTTTCTGACACAAATTTCTGACAATCTATCAACAAATATTTAAATATTTGTCAGTTTCATTTTGCTGGAAACTTTTTTTGTGAAGATATTACTTTTATTTTTTTCATTAATTAAAAACACATTCTCATTTTTACTGTGCCAATTTTGTTTGTATTGGTGTTGATGTTTTTATTTCGTTTTCAATTCTATGTATTGATTTTTGAATACTTGGTAAATATTTTTATTAGTCCGATAGCTCGCAACAGACGTGAAATGAACCCAAAAAGATAAGTGTGCAAGTGCATTAAAGTGCATAAAAAATAATTTAAAAAAAAAGAAGATGTGGTTCTGACAAATTGTTTAGAAAAATGGCAATTACTTACATGCTTTAAGCATGCAATACTACGTGTCTTTTGGCTTTCTTTCATGAAACAAAAATCTGGTGCGAGTTCAAAAATTAAAGCTAACAAAATGCACAATATAAAACAATTTTATACCACGAGACTAAAAAACAACACCAGCATATGCAACTAAATTGGATACAACAAAATTGACCATTTACTTAAAATTAATAAAATGGATAACTTTAAAACAATATATCTACCTACATAAATGCAATATAACTTCATTCCCAAAACGCCACAAAGATCGTGTTTTTCATGGCTTCTGTCCGGGGTTAAGCTTACTCAAAATGTCTCTCAGATTCAAATTCGCACTCTTCCTTCATTGTCAAGATGCGAACGATTGTCATTAATTACTTTATTTTGAGGAAAATAGTGCTTTAGATTCACTTTTTGTCTTAACCAACAACGGCAACATTAATGCATTTCTGTTTCACCAGAAAAATATAGTGGTTAAAATCTTGTAACATGTACATAGGTATACAAATTTGTATTTTGTGCAGCAATGCAGCAAGCTATCTCGCTATGAATTTTTCAACGTACGCGAAAAGGCTTGCACCTAAAAATAAATTTATCCAAAATTGATTTCAATTACCTTCTTTTTTAAAGTCGAATCAAAATTTCTAACCAAATAAGTTTTTTGAAGAAATAAAAATGTTTTTAAACTGAGTTCTAAGTCTCTAGACCCCCGAATTCGAGGGTCCAAGTTTATCGAAGTTCTATCTCAAACTGAGATCCAAATCGAAGTTCTAACGCGTGAGAACTCGGTGAAGAAATGAGTTAGAACTCAATCAAGTTCTAATTTTTCGATAAACCGAGTTTTAGGACTTAGAACTTTGTCAAGAAATTGGCCGTAAATGTTATAATACCTATAGCTCTGTTCGGACGAGACATTGGGTACTACTACGTTGGTTGAACGCAAATTTGACCTAGGAACTTAATTGATGACTAGAGGTGTCATTAATGCAAAACTACGAACTTTACTTCAAACCTTTACCTTCCGTTGATAGCAAGAAAGTACTTCTAATAATATTTTTATCTGAGAATCACTTCAAACAAGGCAGAAATCAGTTAGGAATTTTGTAATATTATTTGTAAACTTTTCTTAATAATGATACATTGTTTGAATTGGATTTTTATTTATTTATTTCAAACTATTAAGCGATAAATGTGAAAAAAGCAAGTCACGGAAGAATAAAGTTCAGCTTGCTATTTAAGGACAAAATATAATCAGCTGATATTCTGACATAAATGCACTTGACTAGAAATGTAGGGAGATATTTCTCACCTAGATTTCCAGTCATTTTCCAATAAAATTTGCCTAGATTGGAAGGCATATCTTTGACAGCTGACCAATCAGAAACTTGAAACTTGGCTAGCTTTCTAGTCACCTCTACGTCTTCTGAACGTGCCCATTTGCATTAAGTTTCCCCCACATGAGTTTTTTAGCTATAGATTTTGGTAGCAAAATGTAAAAATTTGCAGTAAATTTCACGATAGGTACCAAAAGACTGAATATGTTAAAAAATAGTGTTTTCCGCAACACCCTGTTTATACATGATTTTGTTTCTTTAAAAATTGTTACCAAGTCTTTATACTTAATAGCCTTTTTGTTAACTAGCTAAGAACCAAAAATAAAATACATCGGTAATCTGCATTTTAATAAGCATGCACGTTGTACTTGTACAGTCTTGCACCACTAATTACCTTAATTACACAAGGATTCTCTGTTGTTTCGCACGTAAATTGCACATACGATATAGATTCGCAAGTTTACTTGAGCTTTTTTTTTTGTCGATAGACATCTACTAATGGATTGCATAAGTGGCACTTTGCGCAGAGACCTTCAAAGGTCAAACAGAAAAAGCGAGCAGACTTTAGGGCTGAGTTTTTTTTTTATCCACATGTAAGTAGTGCATATCTAGTAGGTAATCCATTGTTACAGTTAATTAAGTTTATATAAGTTCTTTTGTTTGACAGTTTTGTAGCATGTTCTTTTGTCTGTCGATTTCATTGTTTTTTTTTTTTTTTTAGAAAAGGAATCATGTAATTGACTGCACTACAGCTCCCGGCGAGTGATTTTTATGTACATATACATATAGCTGGTTGCTATCGATTTTTCCTTTCTTTTGTTTATTTGGTGAAAAGAAAGCTTGAGGAGAACATGTACCAGAAAAAAAAAAGGAAATTCCAATGAAAGGTTCTTAAGTAACATTGAAAACAAGATTTAATTAAGTTGTCACTATTGGGAAAGTAAGTAACAAAATTATCAGTGTACATAATGTATAGGTAAAAGGATACGTTATGCAAGTGATGTTTACATATTTTTTTAATGTTTTTATTAGTAAAGTTTTTTTTTTATCTAGCAGATTTAAGATTTTCTACCAAGGGCAAGTATAAATGATTTTAAAGACTGCATCATTCACAAAAAACTGAATTTTTATAAAACATTGTTTTGTTTTTGGGAACTAAAATGAATATTTGTTGACTGTGCCATTTTTTCCCCCATACTTAAAATAAATCGATTTAAGAAAATAAAAGTGACTGAATTGAAGTGAAGAAAGCGCTCTGAGGAAAGGTAGGACTGTCCAAGGGACGTTTTCGGAAAACCAAGTGGTAACCGGGACCAAAGTATTCGAGGAGATACCGAATATTTTGGACAGAACGCCAAACGTTCGCTTTAAAGCAGATTGACTTTAAATGTTTAAAGTAAAAAAAAAAATTGAGGTTCGTAATTTGTAATTTGCCACACAAATTAATATTTTCCAAGTTTTGTAGTTTTATATTTTAGCATCAGATCGAAGTGCCACTCTAATAATACAGATGAAAAGTCACACCTCGAAGTGGAATACAGACACTGCAAGAAAGAAGCGAAGAAGAAGTGCGCCCAAATTTGGGAGCTGGAAGAAATTTATATCCCCCAACTGCTGGTGCTATTCAAGAGCTATGACAAAACACCACGAATAAAGGTGCAACCATATTCAAAATAGCCGCTCAAAGAAGGAGAAATGCTCAGGAGATTCGCTCGCCAATTTATTAACAATGCTCAAGGCCAAATTCCTGTGGAAAACGACGAAATTCTTCACAGATGGCGATAGTATTGTGATGGACTTTCAAATGAACAATTTCCTAGGCTTTACTTTCCAATATAGCTTCACCTAACTTAAGCAAAGTAACTGACGTCACAGTCGTAGAAGTTAGTGAGGCGGTTAAATACTCCAATAAAGGAAAAACTGTTGGACCAGACGAAATACCCTCAGAGTTTTGGAAAAAGATGGGAGACATCGGGCTTACATGGCTCATGATTCTTGTCTCCAAGCTTATAAGAGGTGATAGAATGCCTAATCAATGGAGGAAAAGTTTTCTTCCAATTTATAAAGAAAAGGGTGATACGCGAAGCTTTGAGAATTAACGTTTGATTAAGCTGATGTCACACACCGTGAAGATCATTGAGCGAGTCTTGGGTAGCCGACTGCGAAAAATAATTAGGCTGTCTGATGACCACTGCGGGTTTGTCGCGGGTTAGACAACCACAGATGCAATCTTAAGTGTTATGCCAATCGCTTACTAGGCAACTTTTTGTTGCTCCCAATCCAATTACATTAGCTTATATGGGAGAGCGCCCACTAGGCAACTTTTTGTTGCTCGGAGTTGCTCGCAAAACTTTTTTCGCGGCGAGAGGTTTTTAACCCGAAAAACAAGTTTTATTTTTACACTGAACGCATTTTGTACCGTCACTAATGCAAAATACAAGGCGAAGTTAACATTTCAATTAAAAATACTAAACCCAAAAGGTGCTCGGAAATTACCTAGTGAGCGATGGTAAGCAACTCCGAGCAACTTTTAGTTGCGCAACAAAAAGTTGCCTAGTGAGCGATGGGCCTTAGGATCATTATGGAATAACATCGCGATTCCTTGGAGGATTAGCTTATCGTTTTGGTTGATTTTAAAAAAGCATTCGATCGACAACCACGAGATCTGATATGGGTGGCCCTCAGGCAACGAGGAGTTCCAGAAACCTTTGTGCGCATAATTATGGACATGTATGATGGAGCGGTTACTAAAGTGAGATGTCCAGCTGGAATCACCGAAGAATAGGTGTACACCAGAGAAGCGTCTTGAGTCCTCTGCTCTTTATTAGAGTCCTTGATTACCTGCTTGAAGGTAAAGTGACGGACCCAAAAGTGCATCAGTTATTCTTTGCTGATGATGCAGCCATCATAAATAAAGATTCTACATCTCTGCAACGAGCACTTGACGTATGGGTGGATGTTCTGGAAGGAAGTGGGTACCGCATAAACACGAAAAAGACAGAATTCTTATGCTGCCCATTTTCTGATCCGCACATAGGCCTATTCCTGACATTTATTTGAATGGAGTAGTGCTTCCCAAGTGTGAGAAGTTTAAATATTTGGGATGTATGATCAATAGCGAAGCTACTTGTGATGACGACATCAGTCATCGCGTAAGCGTAGGGTGGATGAAGTGGCGAACAAATTCTGCTATCTTCTGTGACCGAAAAATGCCCCCTAAGCTGAATAGAAGGCTCCACACCGCAGTTGTGCGTCCAGCACTCACATATTCACAATGTTGGACAATGTACAGAAAGTATGAGAGTAAATTAACGGCCGGCAGGTGAGATAAAGATGCTTCGTATGACAGCAGGAGTTACAAAGCTTGATCGAATTAGATAAGTACGAAGATCCTAGGAAGCCTATACTACATGTTTAAAGTACCATCTCTCAAAAAATAGAACACGACCGATTTACTGGCTGAACAGAATGGTGACGCAGACGGAGACGGAGCCGGAGCTGGAATAGCTGTCAAAATATTGAATACACGCAAATTCAATGTTGCGAACACAACGGAACTGCAGACGCAGACGGAAGAGTTCACCAACTTTTAACTTTTCACGTATGGCATTTTTGACGTTTCAAATTGTATGGAGAATAAAAACAACTTTTTGGGTCGGAAAAAAATATTGTGGTTATTTGTATCGCGAAAAAAATTATTTATTAAAAGGAAAATTATTGGAAACAAAAAATGTGAATTCTGAGCTTGTACACAAGAATATTCTTTTGTTTTTCTTCAAAATACTTTCAAAGCTGTACAGCTCCATTGTGGACACGTACAAAAAAAAACGTACGACACTTTTTGACAGCTCTTCCAGTTCCGTCTGCGGCTTCAGTTCCGTCATTCTATTCTATTCAGCCAGTTAGTTGGTATTAACATGTTCAAAGAAGGGACCCTGAGAACCCCGTCCAAAAAGCAATATCATACAACGTTCCGATACGACCGCGAACTAAGAAGAAAGGCAGGCCTAAAAACTCCTGGTACATACAAGCAAATGCAAAAATACCAGTATTCAGTTGGCCTCAGAAATGGAAAAATACAAAACCGGTAGGCTTGCCGCCGCTTTCTGAGCTCAACCCGGCAAACCCCACAGGCAGGCGGATCATTAGTGTGAAGCAGGTACGTGGAAATGTTATGATCCCCTCGACATCGAGATCATGACAGCGCCGAATAAAAGGAAGAAGAAGATATTTTAGCAGATCTACTATCTACTCTTTAATACTAAAGTTTATAAAAAGTATATAGATGGGGGCACAATAGATATTTAGGCGCAGAGCAATTACCCCATATTATTTTCATTAATTTCATTAATTTACAATTAAAATAGTTTGAGAAGGTTCTTAAATGTTTAATGCAAGTAATTATTGCTCATAAATTAATGTAATGCTTAAATTCAGAAACTCACGTCTTAAAATCAAAATTTAACATAATTGAAGACATAATAAAATTTCAAACGGTATAGTAATAGCTGGTGAATAAAGGAAATTGAAATTGAAAACGCAAAATAATTTCTTACAGCCCTATTCTGCTATTTCCTCCGATCGAAACTTTCGATTAACGTGAAAGTTTCATTTAAATAAATAAATTAAAATCTTAACTGATATTTAGTTTTGAATTTCTTAAAAGAATCTAATTGTTTAAATCCTATTTTTATTCTTTCCCTCCGACTAATAGCAGAATACAAACTTTCAGGCGAATATTTAGCAGAATAGGGCTGTTAACCTAATTTAATAACCAAACTCAATATAAATTGATGACAAGGGCCTCACTGGTCAATTGATGATTCAGCGAAGTGTGATCACCTATTTTTTGTGGACTAGAGGCTATTAAAATTTATTTTGAATCGAAATTTAATAACTCTTTTTGACTAAACTTAATTCTCGCTTTATCACATTAATTTATTAATTTCTTAACATCCAAAGCTTTTACCATGTCAAAAAGAATAAAGTTTTTTTTTTAACACATTTTTTATAATATTTAGGGAGAACTGTTTTCAACCACAAACACCTGGTAAGTTATTGATCCTGCTTCTATTTATAAACTGTTTTTTTTTTTTAATAAAATGAGAATTCACCTTTCATTCTTTTCTAAAATTAAATTTTTCTCTACAACAAAGCTCTTACATGTTAAACAAAAAAATAATAAAAAATTTAAGGCAAATAAATACTGAAAAACAACTTCACCATGTGCCATATGTTGTAGATCATTAAACACATTATGCAGTAAAAAAAAAAAAAAACAATAAATGAAGAACATATACATAAGTACTATGTACATATGTAAATAAAAGCTCAATAAGAATAAAAAAAAAAAAAAAAACTAAATACTTAAACAATAACTGTGAATAGAAAAACATATTGAATTCCTTATTATTTTAATGCCACCCTACTTATAGGAACACATAAATGCTTCTTTCTACACACTATGGAATGTTCCTTAGACGCACTCACTCAAGTGCATCATCTACGAACAAGACAAGAGCAGCCGATTTGACTTTTGATTAAGTGCGCATAACATGGCATTGGTCATGCAATTTAGTTTAAGAAAAATAAATTCCCAGTTCCCAGACATTGAACAACCATCCACCCACACTCACACCCTCTGTTAGTTCAAAACAGACAAAAAATCAACCAACGAGAAAAATCGATGGATGTTGTCTCCCACACACTGACTTTATAGCTGAATTCCCTCAGGAAAAAAATAGGCAACCACAAGAAACTATTATGGGAACTCGATTATTCAACTCAAAATTGAGTTATTAAGAATTTTTGAAATAACACACAGAGGCTCAGTCAAAAAGAAAAAAAAATATTTTGATTAGCCAGGAGAAAAGTAACTTTTTCTTTGAACAGAAGAAGATCGGGGGGCCAACGATCCACCATGGGTTATTATTTTAGTGGCATATTGCTTCGGAGGCGTCTCGTCTGATGATGTTGATCTTCTGTGATCTTCTCTCCTATATTTCTATATGAACAAGTGCAACCCTCGAGATGGAGATAAATAATCTCTCATTCAAGTGATGTTATTACTGAGCGTTTAGTTAAGAAAATGATCCCCTCCTTCTACGCAATCACTCAACACAACAACGATTCTATATATTTTCACAAGAGGGGAGAACCCCCAAACAATTTAAACATCTGATGAAGACTCTTCTTGTCACCAAATAAAAATCATTTGTTTAAAAACCAACGACAACTTATAGACTCCATTAAATATTTGTTTCTTTCTTAATTATTATTATTGTCAGAGAAACGATTATTTTCTGGTTTGTCTGTCACTGTCTGATGAAAATGGGTACCTTATAAGCACTTAAGATACTTGTGTACTACTTGAAAATGAAGTCAAAAGCCTTTTACGAGTACAAATAGATGTCTTATTCCTACTTTGAGTGAAGCCTTTGCACAAAAACTAAAATCCAATTTAAAGGCCAACTTGAGACTTTTAACCATCAGCATAGTGAATTGTGCACTTGAAAAAAAAAAAAAGTCGATTGTATTTTTAAAAAGATACTTTTTTAAACAGCCAAGAGAAATTAACGCACTTTTATTATATACACAAAAGATTTCAATGTCTAAACACCATAAAGTGACAGTAAACAAAAATGCTCATGAACGCTCACGAGCTATTGACCTGCAATTTAATGGAAGAGATTTTGTTATTTTATACTTAAAAAAAACTGGATTTACTAAATTTGATTAAATGTTATAGGTTTAATTCATTAACGAAGTTGATGAAGGGAACCTGTTTTACTGGCTGAACAGAATGGTGACGCAGACGGAACCGGAGACGGAGTCGGAATAGCTGTCAAAATATTAAATACACGCAAATTCAATGTTGCGAACACAATGGAACGGAGACACATACGGAGCTGCAGACGCAGACGGAAGAGTTCGCCAACTTTTAACTTTTGACGTACGGCACTTTTGACGTTTCAATTTGTATGAAGAAAAAAAACAACTTTTTGGTTAGGAAAAAAATATTGTGGTTATTTGTATCGCGAAAAAAATTATTTATTAAAAGGAACATTTTTGGAAACAAAAAATGTGAATTCTGAGCTTGTACACAATAATATTTTTTTGTTTTTCTTCAAAATACTTTCAAAGCTGTACAGCTCCATTGTGGACATGTAAAAAAAATAACGTACGACACTTTTTGACAGCTCTTCCAGTTCCGTCTGCGGCTTCAGTTCCGTCATTCTATTCTGTTCAGCCAGTTAGTTTTTAAATATCATGCGCAGTTTTATTTGTTTTATTTAGGAGATTCTGCATAAAATATTTGATAGAAATCGGTTAAAAGGGCATTGCATTGAAAATAAATTGTGTTTTGTAAAGGGTCTTTCATTTATCGGTTCCTATCTTTAAATTTAAATAAAACAAAGTGTGTTGGAAAGGCCTATCGATGCCATTATTTATGGAATATAAAACACAGTTCAAATGTCCGCATCGGCTTCTCTGTGTGGTGCGCATCCGAAATGTCCAATTTTCCATGACTCTGGCGCATAAATCAGGCTGAATTTGACCGATGGATGGCATGTATTATGTTGGCTTTGAGGGCCACAAACAGTGACTTTTTTCGGGATGCATTGGACGCTCTTGGATCTCATGTCGATTGGTCCCTTCCGAAATTCGACAATTTTATTTGTTGACCTCCATTCATCCAGAAATTATGGCGACCGTAAAATGGGCGAAGCGCGCGGAACGTTGCCCGAACAGAACAACCAATTTTACCATTTGCACGTGTTCTTGAACGTTATAATCGTCCATGGTCATCTGGCAAAACAGACTGAATAAATGACAGCTAATTTGAAAGATGTAGCTTCAACAATATGGCCGCTATCAACTGTCATAGTTCGGATGTCTCTATTGAAAGACCCTTTAGTTTAGTAGGTATATTGTGTAATTTAGTAGGTGCCTAGTTAAATTTTGCTTTATCAATATAAATTTTTTACTTTTCCATAGCAACTGAAGTTATTTCGAACGAACATCAGGCATACAGGGTGATCGGTATAAGATGCACCAAACTGCTGGAGCGAGTAGGTTGGGTTAAGACAAGAAAAAAAATCGTATGGGAGGGAGGGTCTATTTCCCCTCGTTTAGGCAGGAAATTAAAAAAAAAAAAAAAAAAAATTAAAAAAAACTTTCAAATTAATTTTTTTCAAAATTTTATGTAATTAAATATAATTTTTATTTTCAAAATTCAATGCTCTTATTAGTTTTCAAAAAAAAACAGAAAACCGGATGCTAAAATGTCTTTTAGTTTTTGAGAAAAATGAAAATAATGAAATCTACTTTACTACTTAATTTGCAGAAATAGAATCTTTTGAACAACAAAATAACGGATGGAAGTCGAATTTAAGGAAAACTTACTTTTGTTATTTTCAATTTTCTCAAAAACTAGACTACATTTTGACATCTGGTTTTCAGTGTTTGACTTAAAAGTGATGGAAGTATTGAATATTAATAATAGAAATACTACTTAATAACGTAAAATTTTGAACAAAATCAGTTTGAACACAATTTTTTAATTTTTTTGTTTTTCAAAAATTAAAGTTTGAAAATTAATTTTTAAAAAACGGTTCACTAAGGACCACTTGCACAGAACGAACGGATAAACATATAAAACTGAAGATAACTATCCCAGTTTAAATTAATAAATGAAAACTTCTCGTTTTTAAATTGCACGAACGGAAATAAATAACAAGCGGATAAGAATATTTTTTTCAGAATCACCAACACAACAGACACAAAACACATTGAAAAATAAACAAAATCTAACGCTTTGACTTGCTTTCTCGTAAAAAAATTATAAAATTTGATGTGGGAGCTATTCAGAGTTAAAATATTTATCCAGAGAACGAGGAGAAGATAACTTTTTAAACTAAGATAGAGAAAAAATATTTTTCTACAACATGATTTGATTCAAATCAGTCAGATAGCTTTAATTATTTATAAATCAAGAGTTACTGCTGTCAAAAAAACTTCTGTGCAAGTAGCCCTAAAACAACTTTATTTATAAACAAAATGGAAGCACATATTTCTTGCTTAACAAAAAAGTATAGCACGTCATTTTTAACTTTACCGTTGTTTTTTAATAATTTTTTTTTTTGTATTAAGTCAATTATTTTAGAAATTTTCAGTTTTCTCAAAAACTAAAAGACATTTTAGCATCCGGTTTTCTGTTTTTGACTTAAAACTAATAAAAGCATTAAATTATGAAAACAAAAATTATACTTAACTACATAAAATTTTGAAAAAAATTAGTTTAAAACTTTTTTTTTTCATCTTTTTTTTTCAAAATTTCGAGTTTGGAAATTAATTTTTCAAAAACTATTCACTAACAAAACTTAATTTAAAATGAAAATCCAAGAAGAGATTTCTGGCTTTCCAAAAAGATATAGCATGGAATTTTGAATTCTACCGTTGTTTTTAAATATTTTTTTTTTCTGTTTTAAGTCAATTTTTTTAGAAAATTGCCCCTACTGCCTAAACGGAGGGAAATAAACCCCCCCCCCTCCCATACGATTTTTTTCTTGCCTGAAACCCAACCTACTCGCTTCAGCAGTTTGGTGCATCTTATACCGATCACCCTGTATATAACAATGTAACATCACCTTAAGAGTCGAATTGAAAAATATTAACGAATATAGTTTTTAAATAACGATAGTAGACTTTAACTGCATATTTTCGACTTTGATTCTACTTATTCGCAATAAGCCCCTTATTGTTGCATTTTTATGATTGCTTGCTAAACTTGTATTTTAGTTTGAATATCTATTAATGAAAGGAGTGGAAGGGTTTGTTTGCGCTAAAAAACAAAAATAAATATTTTTTGAATTAATTTGGTGTTGTTTTGAAAATTGTTAAATAAAAATCGGCTCTATATTTTTAATTTAATTAATTTTTTTTTTTTTATTTGAAATTGTATATTTATCGATTTTTAATGATTAAACTTAAACTTGATTAGTAGGTTGCAAATTCGTCAGGTTATTAAATAAAATCTCATATTTAAATATAGATACTAATTTAATTCATACATACGTGTAGTGTGTATCTATTTATGTATATACACTTGTCAAAACAATTAAGTTAACGAAAAACATATCACTTTTTTTAGTGTTTTTTTGAAGAGCTGTATCTCTGTAAATAGTGGTCGTATTAAGATGAAACAAAAAGCATTCTGCAGATTTATATTTTTTGTATTGAGAAATTATAACAAATGATTTTTTTAAGGTACCATTATTGCGCAATCATAAGAAGCACTACTACCCAAAAATTTTAATTTAATTGTTTTTTTTAACATTGTCAATTTCTTTGAAAATTTTTCTTGATCCAATTTAATAGTTGGTTTCGATAACTTGTTTATTGAGCTTTAAGGTCGTCTTTTTTCGTCAGTCTAATTGTTTTTTTTTAAGAAGAATATCTGGCTTTGAATGAAAAAACAGACTTTTGACTTTGACTACCAATATCTTCGCAAGGAATGACGACACGGAAAATTTAAGGATAGTTTCAAAAACTGGAATTAATTTTCTAAAAGATTTTTTCAAAACTTCATAACGATTATTTTTTTTTGGCTCCTCACCGTTACATTCAGAAAAGGTAAAAAAACGACTTTTTAAAGACTTTTTTGTAAATCTTTCACTGCTTTACAAATATTGACTGCACGACCTAATTTGGTAAAACATTTTAAAGAACTATAGACCACCAATATTTCTGTAAAATTTAAAATTAATCCATTGAACCGTTTTCACGTACCGAATGATCAAAGTCGTAAAAACTAATTAAAGGAACAAATTGGCTGGTTCATAAACATTGTAAAAATTGTCATCAAAATGGAAAATAAAAGAACAATTTCTGGCCACTTTTTTCACAGTTTTGCGTGAGTTACAATACTAATGAGATTTTAATGGGAAGCAAACCATCTTTTCGAGAAAAAAAATTACAACTAAAATTTTAAAATTTTGAAAACATTCAATTTTTGCTCCAATTTTTTTTCTTTTCAACTCTTACCAGTGGGCAGAAATTATTCTTTTCGTTTCCATTTTGATGTCAATTTCAAGTTTGACAAGTGTACTATAATATGAGAGTATAATAAAATTATATGCAACCTGTTTAATAATTGATTTAAATTTTTTTACAGGAAACATAAATGAAAAAGAATAATTATATAACATCGTTATGATGACTCATTCTCGATAATTTAATTCAATTTGGTTTGTCTCTTTACGGAATTCACTGAAATTTTGTTATAATTTTATTTTTTAACATAAAAACATACATCTTTTCGGTCACCTTAAAACCAGGGCAAACATTCCAATTCCAAGAATTTTTGCCACCGGTGGATTTAAATTTCCTTCACACATCACACCATTTGGCAAACATTTTTTTTTTGGACAATGGCCAGTTCAAAAAAAAAATGTTTTATCAAAACTTAAACTTGAAAAAAAAAAAAAAAAAAAATAAAGATAAAAAAATAACTTAATTTAATACCTTTACTCGGTCCACCATTTGAATGATTCCTCGTTTCTACCGAACCCGGTCGTGTCGATGTTGCAGTATTTTGTTGCACATTATTATTATACTGATTCTGGTATTTTAAATCACAATTTTGTTGCCTTGATTTTTGTCTACGCAACAATTCACGTTGCAATAGCAACAATTGTTGCTGTTGCAATTGTTGATAGTGACGAAGTTGTTGCATTTGTTGTGGTGTAATCGGACATAATCCGTCATGTTGATTTGAGTTATTATTTTCAAAACAATAATTTTCTTTCGATGATGAATTACTGCTACTGGCACTACTGTTGCCACTGCTGCTAGTGCTGTTATTGTTGCTGTTGCTTGCATTGCCATTTGTTGCAGCAACATTCGGGCCTCTTGAACGGGCCCGATTTAAAATCGAAATATCCACGAATTTCATTAGGAAGACGAGTAATATTAACAACATTAGATTATAAATAGAAACATTAAGTATGTTTTTATGTATCTTGCATCGGGATTGAAGAAACACACACAAATTTTTATTCGATTTTTTTTTTGTTTTTTTTTTTTTTTTTTTGTAGATTTCTATCGAAGTTTTATTTCACACAAATTTAGCATACAAATACACTTGATAGGAGAATACACTGTGTTGATAATGTTGATGCCACGTTGCAGTGTTGGTGCCGGCAAGACCAACGCAATGCGACGCGCGCTTTTTTCCCTCAAACTTAATTGAAGTTTTTTTTTTTTTTTTTTGAATTTCTTTTTAGTTCATGTATTTTTGTATCCAGGAAGTTTAGAGAACAGGCCGATCAAAGATCGATTCTCGATAGTCATGCACATGCAATTGTAGTGCACAACTGCGAATGGGTAACAAAAAAAAAACACCAACAATAATGACGGGAACGAGGACGAGGACACAAAATCTCGCTGAACAGAAAAATGTATCGGTATCCGTTCGTTGGCTTTTTGGACCGAATCCGAAATGTACGATGGACTCTATGTTAAACTCTTTCGATAGATACTCACTGAATGTATATTTTTAATTCACTTCGAGTTTTTGGTTTTGATGTTGTTTCTGTGCACATGAATATATTATAGACGTGCAATGAATTTTATTTTTAGGTTAATTTTGTTTCTTCTTCTTGTTTTAGGCGAAACACTGCTGTTGATGCTGCTTCAACTTAAAGAACACACAAAACATAAGTTTCTATAAGATGTATAATTTTTTTTTTATTTTTCAACACGAAATCGAGAGTTTATGAGTTTTTGAAATTAAAAAAAAAAAAACAATCTTCGTTCTCTTTTAGCTTCTTCACTCAAATCTTTCGTAGCCTGCATTCGAATAAGCTAAATATAAATCAAAGATGGCAGTGTCATCTAGCGGTAAAGTGCTATGCGAGAGCATAAATATTATTCAATTTTTTTTTTTTTTAATTTTTGCAGGAAGAAACGAAAATGGCTTAAAATTGAATTTCAAAAATTCACATTAAACACCAGGTTTTTCTGTTTAAATGAAGAAGGATTTATGTGCCATTATATAAAATGTTGCAGTAATTTATGTCCTTTAGAGTGATCATTAATTAGGCTAGGAAATTTGACTTTTTGATATGTGGAAATTTCAAGCAGACAGCGCAGAGTGATTTAGATTTTTTTTTTTTGTCAAGTGCCGAAGAGCTAAATACTAAATTAAATTTTCTTTGAAAAATGTTTGTAAAATTATTATTTTACATAAAATAATTATTATAATATTTTGACAACCAAAAGTGTCATTCTTATTTTCACATTATCGCCCACAAAATGAATTCCTCTTTGAAGACAATTTTACATCATAAATTAATCAAACAAAAACAAGTATAAAGAACTGAATTTATCTTCTTGGTTTTTTTGTTTTTTTTTTTTAATTGAAGTTGAAAAGTGCACGCAAAATGAAAATAGAATTAGAAATATAAATAATTTTATTTATATTAATTGACAAGTATAATAATTTTTTGGTGGTAGGTAGACATTTTTTTCACACACATATGTACATAATATGTACATATATGTTTGTGCCAATTTTAATTTATTTTTTTTTTTTATTTGTAAGTAAACGAGATGATGAAATAAATATTCATACAAATACAGTATTAAAAGCATTTACTTGTCATGAGATAAATATTTTTTTCAGGGTATAATCAATTAAAATTGAGAATTTTATTTAAACGAATTTAGGCTAGGGAAGTATAGTAGACTTTTGCTCTAACAATGAGAGGTGTTAGTCATTGAAAATAAAATAAATATTTGGTTATGAGAGGTCTGTTTATATTTTGAGAGAAAAAATGAGTAATAAGTGCAGATTATAAGCTTTTTTTATTTTTTGAAAAAAAAACCGACTATTTTAAGATATTTTTGAATAAACAATATTTTTGTTTGTATAATTCTTTGGCTTTCACACTTTTCGTGAGTTCGAATCTAATACAACCTCCCACAGTAACAATTATCACTGGTCTAGAGTCTTTTGAAAATTCTGTAAATATTTGTGAAAATATGTAGATATATCTAAAGAATTACATAGATGCGTATATAACCAAAATATGAGGATAAAGGTTTGCTATGATATTTTTTCTTCTCAGCTTTTGCTGGGATGTAGGAGTCTAAATTGGAATTTTCCGAGGTTTTGTTATTAGTCCAGTCGAATTAGACAAAAAATAGGCCTAAAATTGAAAAAAATAGATAGAGGTTGTTTTTGATACTAATCGTTAGGGGGGCTTATTAGGAGTCTAAATTTAAGTTTTCGACCGCCTAGCTCCATTGCGTTGGCCGCCATCTTGAATTTAAGGAAAATTCGTTTTCGTTGAATAACTCGTTTATTTTGTTCCGAATTTAATTATATACAACTTTGTTTTTTTTCCTAGGATTGATATTTTTCCAATTAATCCGGAAAATACAATTACAATCGTTTTTTCATCTGTTAAGCGCGTTAGTTAACATTTTTTGAATTAAAAACAAAAAGACAGTACATTTTTTTTAAATCGTTAGGAAGGGGCTTAAAGGGTATATATTGAAATTTTCGACCAATTTCCTCTTTAACTTTGGCCGCCATCTTGAATTCAATTTTTTAAATGCTAAATGTTAAATATTTTAATCACTTTCAACTTTTGAACATAAATTAATAGGTATAATGAATGTTTTTGTTTTGGAACTCTACAACATTGCAAGTTTTCAACATAAAATTGTGAAAATTATTCAAGTTAGTAAGAAAAGTTTAATTAGTTGAAATCCAGTTCTCGAATTCCTAAATTTTAACCAAATTAGATTATTTGATTAGGATTGGATTAAAATTCAGTTAAACGTGCTTTGTACGGAACTAAATAACTAAAGGCTGATTTCCAATGCCGCGTTGGGCGTCGCTTTGACAGATTTTTCTTTCAGCCCGAAAGCTCACACATAGCAATTTAAGCAAATTGTTTACAATGACGCGTTGGGTATTATGTTACGATTTGGCACCTATTAGCATGTACACAAACCAACGTAACATAAGCTACCTCGACGTTAAAGTTGAAAAAAATCAACTTTAGCTTGCGTTTTGACAGTTAAACTAATGTTCGAATTCCTTTCAACAAAAAAATCGATTTATTTAGAAGAAAAAAATCGGGTTTTCCGAACAAATTCCTTTTATTGAAAGAAAAAAATCAATTTTGTTTTAAAAATAATGGAATAGTTTGTTGAAAGGAATTCGAAATTACAATTATGTAGGTTCATTTTGATTTTCAGGTTTTCTGCAAGTCGTCGGTCATGTCGACGCGTTCGTAAAGCTTGTAAACGTATACGTAAGCGTCTCTAACGCGAACACTCCATTGGAAATCAGCCTTAAACTTTCATTTTTTTTTTCAGGTTTGTATTCATTCAAATTCAAAAGCTTCGCGTAACGAAAAAAAAAATTTAATTACAACATAATAAAATTTAGGGAAATAGGTACCTACATGAAACTAAAATATGCGTGAAAATCTTTTGAGAAGTAACATTTTCGCATACCTAATGTTTTTTTTTTTTTCTCTCAACAACCAAAATAATGAAATAATTTGTAAATAGTTGAGAGAATTTATAGACTCATTGTCATTAATTTGTGTAATAATTACGTTTTCGCAATTTAATTTTTGCTTACGGAATTTGCTCTAATTAAATTATGTATGTCTACAGAAAGTACTAATCTCACGTTTTTAAGCCATTAGCCTGTCTCATTGTTGTTCTGTATGTGAAAATTGTTTACGAATCAAATAATGTAGATTACCGAATACTTGACCGGAAGCAAGTCATGAATATAATTTTTTTTATTTAAATTTGTTTCCCCCATGATGAGGATGACCCTTATGTGATTGGATATATTTTGACGTCTATAGATTTTAAAGTCTCTTTGCATTGTATTTAAAATTACAACGAAAAGTGACATTTGGCAGAACAATAAAAAGTAAGAAGGTATATTTTCTATACATTTAAAAAGAGATAAGGGGTGACGTGGACTTGGAGTAGGTATTTATTTGTGTCCTCAATTTGAATTTTCCTAGAAATATGATAAAGAATTTATATAAACAATTTATTGTTTAATTTCATTCGCCATCGTCATTATTGCTGAGTAACGAGCACTTAGGTCGTGGGTGAGTTGAGTAACTAGATACATAGGTATATGTATGTACGTCAGAGAAAAGATTTTGGTATTTGTATTTTGTCATTATCCTTCAACCGCCAAATGTTTACATATCTGATTTATTATGAAAATCGGTCATGAGTTCAAAAAGTACTAAGTTTCTAATTCAGCAAATTTCTATACATTGAAAAAAAAAAGAGAAGAAAAGAAAATTCTTAGGGTAAAATTCCGACAAGTTTTCAGATATCATTGTCTTTCTTCATTTTGTATACAAATATTAAAGAAAAGAATTCCTCTTCTGACGGATGCGCTCTATGAAGCATCTCAGAAGAATCATCCTAGATGACGTTGTTTTTGTATACATAGACATTTTCGCGCGTCCTTTTAAATGTCATGCTGAATGTTAACATAGCACGTATCGTGCAGCATTGCCAGATTAAAATATTTAATATTTAATAGGGTAGATACTCGCATTAGTCTAAATATAGAACAATAATAATTTAGCTAACCTAATGGATAACTAACTAATGCTGATATCTAGGTTTAGTGACGATAAACAAAACGACATAATCTCAAAAAAACGATCTCCACAGACAAAAGCCTCAAGAGGAAACCGAGCAAGGACAAAATCCCAAAAAAAAAAATCCCTTAAAAAAAAATCCCCAGGAGAAAATGCCAAAAAGAGAAGGTGTGAAAGCAGTGAATCAAGCAATAAAATCGCGCGCGCGATTTAATCATTGATTATATCCATCAGATTTTTGAAAAGGAGGACATTTTCAAGTGAGGAAGGATGGGAGGGCAAATAGTTGAAAAGGAGGACTGTCCTCCCTCCCAAATGGAGGACAGTTGGGAATTCTAGCTGGAGTTATCGCATTTTCACGGTCGCCAGGCCGCTCATCATTCTGCTTTAGTGGTACTTGGTCTATGTATGTTCAATTTTATTTGAAAAACTGTTTGCCTCACTGAAATTCGAACCACAGACCAACATAATGAGTTTTGAATACATACAATAATTCCTTACTGTGAATTAATAACTGCATCAACTTTTACAATAAAAATAAAAAACAAAAAATATATATTGGGGATTTTGTTGTTTGGGCGCCAGTCCCCGCGGGGATTTTGTCGTGTTGGATTAATTTTTTGTGGGGATTTCGTCCGATTGAAAAATGTGTTTTTTTGAAGATAAAGTATGCATCCCTGATATCTATCCTTTTTTCGCGGGATTATCTCTTTTTCTGACTTTGAAAAAACTATCATGTAATATAATAATATCCCTTTTTCAGTCTCAGAAAATTTCAAACGAAAAATGTTTTGAATGAAGTTGAAAACGCTGAAACGATCAAAGAATGCGGCGATTATACGTACATGTACTCTACATTACACAGTTCTTGTTTTCATAAAAAAAAGATATCAGCATTACGTATAACCAATGAAAAAGAGCTTTCCAAATCCTCAAAATGGATGTCACTCTATTATTTTGTTTGTATTTCTATTTCGTCAAGTGTAAAGCCCCATTCACATGAGAGCGACCAACGATTTAATGAATAAATGGGATTTTAAAACATTTTATAAACCTAAATTCTTCACAAAATTTAAATAAAGTGATAGAAATGTAAGCTAGATTAATTTTCTAATACTAAAATTTTCATTTTGATTACTAAAACAAGATAAATTTGAGAAAAGAAATTGGACGTCGCGAACGATCGCAATTCGCTACGACTTATTTAATTAAAACTGAAAATTTTAGTATTGAAACATGAATTTAATTTACTTTTCTATCATTTTATTTAGATTTTGTGAAGAATTTCGGTTATGAAAGATTTTAAAATCCCATTTATTAATAAATTCGTCATTCGTTGGTCGCTCTCATGTGAATGGGGCTTAAATTTCGTCGTTCGGCAGTGCTGTCGGCTTTGGTCTTTTCTATGGGCACAAACAATTTATTAGTTATTTCCTATTAACGTTTCCAAACGTTTCATCTCGCCTGGAAAAATTGCAAGTTTTATAGTCAAGTTTAGTCAAGGCCCTGAAAAGTTTTCATTGGAATAAATCTAGTCGAGGAAAACTTGTTTAAATACTCGTAGAAAAATCCCCTAATAGAAAAAAAAGTCATTACCGGCGCCATACAACAATTATACTTACCTACAAAATTAAGGCCGTGTGCGAATTAGATTAGTCACGTAATATTTTATCGGAAGATTAAGTTTTTACACTAATCTTAATGCGAAAAGTCAAAATTAATAAAATATAAATTTAATAAGATATAAATTTAGTTACCTTTTCATTTTAACATTGAAATTTTATATCGCAAATTAAACAAGTGGACTGGTAAGAGGACGATAGCAGGATGGAATCTCAAATAAAAGAATATTTATTTTCATTTTTACCTCTCGAGGCAAAACGAAGCATAGGTCTGGTGAGGCCCTAACAAATTTCGATAGTCACCCTTGCTAGCTTATTGTTCGTAAAATTTTGAAGTACCTCACTAAAAAGTAGCTTATTTTTTCAGATGGGGTTATTTGACATCAAACAAAAGTTCACAAAAAAATATTTATAATTATTTAATATTAATCATTATAATTAAACCTGGCAACTCCAAAAGTGAATAATAAGAAGATACTGGTGTTTTTCTTTCTGTGCATTGAATTCATTTCATTTCAATAGAAGCAAACTTGCTCGCTACGACTGTACGAGTGAGTTTTAAGGGCCAAACAAATATTATCCTCTGCTTACATACTTTCAAGTACACATCACAAAAAAGCACACGAAGTGGAATGAAGGGAAGTTTCGTCAGTCAGTCCTCACAGCCGTCAGCCATTTCAGCCAGCTCTTCAAACATTAATGCAATAGCAATGCAAAATGGCGATGCATGTACAGTTATCCGTGTACCTACGTGCCTACATGCATACGAAGACATAACACAGTACGCACACTTTCACAATATGCGATATTTTATTTCATTCCTATAAGCTGGATGCCATTTTCGATTTCATGAAATCAGAATTTATTTTTGAATTGCAAAAGTATGAGTGCTTATAGGATAGCGCAATAGTTTGCGATGCGGTCTTTTGTTACGTGAGGTGCTTAACACCTTTGGTAATTAATGACCTAAGAAGAGGTAAAAAAAACATAAATTTTTTGTTTTGCTTTTTTTTTTTTATTTTTTTTAGGCAAAGGAAGAAAATATAAGCAAAGAACATTTCCTGTATTTCTTGATGACAGTTGTATTTATTTTCCAATTTATTTCTGTTGCTAATGGTGTTTGGAGGAAGATATACAAATCCTAAACAATGGATGACCTTTTCGAAAATTAGGATCTAATGGAAGTTGTTCTTATTTTTTAATTAAAAATCGATAAGATTTGCTTTTTTGCTTATTAAGAAAAAAAAAACCTGATTTTTACCTATATCACAGTGAATGTCAAGTAAATTTTGAATTTAAGCCAATAATAGAACTTTTCAGATTAAATTTAAATAATTAAAATGAGGTGTTCAAGCTTTTTATGATTGTTTTTGTTGTTTTTTATTTAAGATTTATTAAGACTGTTAATGTTCGAAAATAGAATAAATTGGTAATTTATGGCTAAAATTTATTTTATTTTCAGAAAGTTTTCCATCAACAAATAAAAGTAATTTGATCTTGCTAAATAAAATTTTATTAACATTTGGACGAGACCAGCCTTAACTTTAACTTGAGTACCTATTGCCTAGGTACCAATATTATTATTTTTAAATAAAAGTTCAGCATTCTTCAGCTGTTGTAAAAGGTTGCATTTTTGTTTTTAAGACTATGTAAATGTACAACTATGTGCATAGAGGTCTCTAAAGCAATGATGGTATAATGGCATCTTTTTGATGTTTCAAATGGACAAGTCACCGAATAATATACGTTTTCACCGACCTTTGAACTGCCATTTATGTAAATTTACCCAAAATTCTCAAATCTGGAAAATTTATTATATACAAATTCATCTTTAGACACGTTTTCATTTTCTTTGAAAAGCGACTTATATTTTGATGAAAGTGCACATGTCCTGTTATATAGAAAAGTGCTGCTCACCTTATAGCCGTTCGGATTCGGCAGCGAACTGTAGGTCCCCTCTATTCCTACACACAGGAATGTTTGAGATTTTTAAGTCAATGGTCCTGGTTCTTCATGAACAAATTTATTAACTCAACGTATAAATTATTTATTGACAACTGCGTTTTATGTTTTTTAATAAACCAACTTCATAAACTCGAAAAATATCGTAATTTTGTTGACTTAACGAAAAAATCCGCTGTTTAATAGAGATTTATTGACGTATGAACGACAATTCATTAAGCCAAGTGAATTTTAATTAAAAAATAACAAAGTCAACGAAAATTGTTCGTTGTATCAACGAACGGATTTGGGTTAAGTGCAATTAAGAACTTTATTTTTAATTTACTACATCTTAATTATTAACCTCTTCATTAAATTTTAGACAGTCATCAAAATTTTAAAAAATATGGAATAGTAATGGTCTATTGTTGTTTAATTCTGAGAATTTTCTTACTTAGGTACAGCCAATTTCTTGACAAATTTCTAGACAATTAAAACTCTGTTTATCGAAGCTGACATAAGTAGCCTGTGGCGTAATGGTTAGTGCGTTGGACTGTCACGCCAGAGGTTTGGGTTCGATTCCCAGCCGCTGCCAACTTATAATGCTTTTTAGGGCTACTGCCTCTTGCGAGGAACCGACAAATCCTCCAAAGAGTATATCTTGTTCATAGAAAAGTGCCGCTCACCTTAGCCGCTCGGAGTTGGCATTAAACTGTAGGTCCCTTCCATTCCTGCAGACACGCACACAGGAATAGTTGAGAGTTGTAACTAAGTCCTTAGGATCTAGTTCTTCATGAGCTATTGTACCACTAAGCTCTATATTGCATTGGAACTCTGATTTAATTCCCAGTTTGAGATAGAACTTCGAACCCTCTCGGTTTAACAACATTTTCATTTCTTCAAATGCGTTCATCAATTTGGACCGAAACCGGGTCTAGATACAGGGGCACATTTGCAAATGGCTGCATCTCGAAACTCTAGATTGCGCAGTACCTTAAGACTAGTACGCTGCTGATACGAAACGAAATTTTTAGTTGGTCTCCAACATGACAACGAAATGCCACAACGAAAACCACAACGAAAATTACCTCTTGAAAGTGTCACCATTTGCAAAAACAAAAAACAAACACAAACGCATAAAAATCACAGAAAGAAATGTCGTGATGAAAGAAACAACAAATACAAACAAGAATAGAGACCAAATGTCACTTTTCCGCACACAATTAATGGTACAGGCAATTAATTATGTGCGAGAACAGAGGGGAGATCTCTCCAAATAATCTGCTACAATTATCGATTTCGCTCATCGAACAGCGTACCGCAGAACGAAAAGCAGAACGAAATTTTTCGTATGGAATTTTCGTTTCGCATCAGCAGCATACTAGGCTTTAGCTTAGAGAATCTTATTATATTTTCAGCAAAATCAGTACTTTTGAAAGACTTTTCACATCCACGCTCAATTAATTTGAATTCCTTTCACGTCGAAAGCCTGGTACCAGTTCTTTGTGTAATATTAGGGTCGGCATACTTAAACAAACACCAAAAGTCTTATTTTAAAACCCATTTCAAGGCCTGTTTAAGTCCAAAACGTTATTTATAAACGTTTTCCATCGATTGTCTAACTACAATTGGTTGACCAAGCCTTAGAATAGGCAATATTCAATAGAATACATAGGTGAAGTTGTTTTTTAGTTACATATTGTATACACTAGTCAAAGAAATGAAGAGAACAATTTTTTTCAGGTTTTTTTTTAATGTTTTTTGAAGAGCTGTATCTCTGTGAAAAGTGGAAGTATTGAGATGAAACAAAAATCATTCTAAGGCTTTATGTTTCTAGTGTTGAAAAGTTTTAGCAAGTGATTTTTTTAATTGTACCGTTATTGCGTAACCATAAAAAACATCACGAGACAAAAATTTTAATTTTTTTTTTTTTTTTTTTTTGAAGAGTGGCAATTTCTTTAAACATTGTTTTGAGCCAATTAAATGTATTGGTTCGATAACCTGTTTATTTAGCTTTGATGTCGTCATTTTTCGTTGTTCTACAATTTTTCTTCCAAAGAATATCTGGCTTCGAATAAAAAAAAAAGACACTTTTGAATTTAGTTACCAATATCTTAGCAACGAATGATAAATTTTTCGTAGAACCCCGTACTTCTACGAAAACAATAAAATATCTTATAATTTTATAACTTTATTTCATTAAACCATCAGAATCTCAAATAATTAGAACTCAATAATGAATTTAAAACAAGTTTTAAGGAATCGATTAGAGATGAAGAAATGGTCGAGGTCGTAATATTTTTAAAAATATTTTACGAAAATTACTAAAATATCGTGTTTTGAATTAATTTTAGCACATTGTCAAAAAATTTGTCGTAACTGCTTGACCTGAAGAAGCATTTTAGTTTATTATTTAGTACTATTTAAACTCTGTTAAACTAAACAACTGTCTAAGGAAATCCAAAAAAAATATGATTTCTCTAGAGAGATCACTCAGAATAAGGATTTGCCGCCCGAAAAAAAAAAATTAACATTAATTTTCTCCAGAAACGTGCCATTTTTCGTGCTATATGAAAAAAAAAACACAAATTCGTTGTTGAATAAAAAAAACTGTAAATAATTTTATTACGGGGCGTAGATCATACAAAATCAAAGAAAATTATTTGCTCTGTTCGTGCATTGCCAAAATTTCTGTCAATTTTTTACGGAGTTTGGAGCAATTTTCATTAAATTTTGTTCAAATTTGCTTAATTTTAAGTAAAATTATGAAAACAAAAAATCGTGCTATATTGAAATTTTCCGTGCCACGAGTAAATTATCGTGTCAAAAAAGAACGCTCGTGCCAGTTCGGCAACGCTGCTCAGAACAACATGCAATTACATTTTAGAAAAAATGTCTATTTAGTCCATTGAATTTTATTTTTTATTTAATTCAAGATTTGATTCAAGAATTTAGATATTTGGGTTCATTTTAACCAACGAAAATTGTTGAGCCAAAGTATAAAATTGTTGGCATTACAACTTTTTTTCCTGAGTGTATGAAATGCTAGGTTAATTTAACATAACCTTGCATTTCATAGGACAACATTTTTTTTTATGAATCTGTAGGAGGGAGATCAGTGTGAATTTAAAAACGAGTTTACGGGGTTGAACTCTCTCCCATTTGGCCCGCCATTTTGAAGAAGGGGGCGTAAAAAGTTCTACGTGATATTTTGAGCAACATACATCGCACAAACAAAATTTTACCACATTTGTGTAGAGAATTAAATTCTCTACAATTTATGTTATTACACATTTTATCTTAAAATTGAAAACAAGAAAGTTATTACCAAAAAAAAGATGACCGGATATAAAATAAATAAAAAAAGAAGAAAATGATACTTTTCTTGACAATGATCATCTTTTTTTAATTATAACTTTTTTCTTTTCAATTTTACGATAAAAAGTGTGTTAACATAAATTGTATATAATTTAATTCTCTATACAAATGTGTTAAAATTTTCTCTGTGGGGTGTATGGTTCTCCAGAGATCACGAAGACCTTTTTTTGCCCCCTTTTCCAAAATGGCGGCCAAATTGGATGGAGTTCAACCCCGAAAACTCGTTTTTACACTCACACTGATCTCTCCTACAGATCTATCAAAAAAAATTTCGTCACAAAATGAAAGGTTCGGCCAAAAATTTGTAACTTTTCAATGAACTAGTTCAGAAAATTTAGAAAAATACTTTTGTAGTTAATTATAACTGTTGATTAGATCAATGTAAACAGAAAAATAGAAAAAAATAAGTTTAAATTTGAAATTTTTTAAATGTATTACATATTTTTAAATACTTTCACAACTTTTACGTTAATGTAACGAACGCATTTTTGATTATATGCATCCATGTTGGGCTTAATTGTTTGACTTGAAGTGTGCTCTGGTTAGAAATAAGACACGCCTTTCACATCAATTGATGAAAATATCCTTCATCACTATTAAAATAAAGTGTGCGTGACTACAAAAATTAATTTGGTATTTGCTAATTGCTTCACATCTAGTGTAACGAGAAAAAAAAACTTGCTTCTCATGATATAGATTATAATTTATTCCTCTTAGCCACTCTTGGAATATACAAAAATATACTTTCTTATTATGGAAGGAATAAAACTTGTTCTATGACCAATTAGCTAGCTTCGAATCACATCACAAACCAGATTTGCAAAAACAACTCCTTAAAGATATTCTAAAATAAAACTTGAACCAATACCTGCGTCCTACGTGTGTTTTTTTTTTTTTTTTTTTTTTTTTGCGCATTTAATTTTTCTTAGGATTCAATTTTTAAAATAAATATTTATTCAACTGCCTGCTCGATGAACTGGCAATTTATTTATTATTTGACTTGGACTCCGTGCAAAAACGCACTCTATGTAAGTAAACGCTGATGCTATTCCACACCCACTCGCAATCTAGGGCATTTGGGTTTGGTACATTGAACTAAACTTATTTCCCTTGAGTAAAATTATTTAACTGCAGATGCAATGAAGTCGAATGCAACGCAGCAGTAAGAACTGTTTGTATAAGAAAATTTCAAATTCCATTTAATTGAGAATGGAATTTCAAAAATGGAGATAAACAATTAAATGAAACTAACGGCATTCGGCGATGGCGATATGATGAAGCTTTTTTTTTTTTTTTTTAATTTCAAAAACTCATAAAATAACTCCAGGGATGATTTAGAGGAAAATATTAGTTTAATGGTTTTACCAATTTTGTTTGAATTTGTATCCTTTTTTGGTTTTATTTAAAGGTGGTGCTCAGATGAACTAAGTTTATTTTTTAGATTTTAATTGTTTGTTTGTAATTTATTCACATTTCACTCTTTGGTTAGTTAATCATTTTATTCAATTTCATAATAATTCAATTGACCTTAAGAAAACCTTGTGATAAGGCTAAAGGCTCAATAATTTTAGAGATAAGAAAAACACAAAATATTATTCACTCTTCAATACACAAACAAGTTGTGTTTGTTTCTTTAGTTATCTCACACTAAACACGTCACTCTGTGTGTCACTTAATAAATAATATATTTTTCACAAAGATTACAAAATATAAATTTTTTTTTTTTTTATTATTAAAAATCTATTTTTATTTTTTTTTTTTTTGAAAACAAAAAAAAAATATGTAAATAAATAAATAAATATTCGCGTTCCGCAATTTCTACATCCTATTTTTTTTGTAGATTCTTTTGATTCTTTTCGATAAACACGATCCAAGGAGACTAACTGCGTGTTCTTTGGAACACTCTCTGTTTGTATCTGCTCTGGATTTAATTTTGTATATTGTATCTCACGCCGCGGGATGCTGCTCGCATTTGATTAATAAATAATACAAATACAGCACGCGCACTAGCTACACACAGAGAGATATTTTGTGCTTATGGCTGTGTGAGATTCGATTTGAAAATGAAAATAAAAAAAAAAAAAAAACAACCCATGCGGGTGTTTTTCTTCTTAAAGATACAAAATCCATATACATAGAAGCAAAAAGTATCTATGATGATAAGTAAACCATAAATATATTGGGCTTTAATGTGTCTGTGTTTCGAGGCAGAATTTATGATATATTTTTTTTTTTTCTTTTTGTTAATTCACCGACTATACCGGCTCTGAGTTGTGCGTTTGGCCGCGGAAAAATTACACTAAACGAGGGTCTTTTCGGTAGAGCCAAACCGACATACTAAGTACATTTTTGATATTATCGTCAATATTATAGGGTGATTCAAGTATGGTGAGCACTATAATAAAAATTGTTTTGGTTTTTTTTTTTTTTTTTTCAGTATTCAGTATCTACCCTCTTTGTGGAGGATATCGATGGTTGTGTGTCTTAGGAATTTATTCTATATGTAGTTTTAGGGATGCTTGTTAGATATGGTCCTCGAAATTGATTGATGTTTTGGTATGGTGGAGGTCTTAATAAATCCAGATGGTAGATATGCTTTAGCTATGTGTCGTAGAAAAATCCACATGCACAATAACGGAAGGAAGACAAGTCCGCCCTCGTATATCCACTTGAATTGAAAACACTTGAAAAATGCAGTTTTGATATGAAATTACATAATAGACCATAAGAAATATTGCTTTTTACAGGGTACTTTTGGTGCTTTATCAATTGGTTCTACGACGCAACGGCTGATGGCGATGGCGGTGGCGCATGTGCACTATATCTTATTTCAGAGGGTATTAATTGGGGCAGTTTTCTTTTATTCCTATCTTAAGTTCCTTTTTATGAAGCTATGGTTTAAGTATGCAGTTTTTTTTTGGAGAGGGGAGAGAGGGGGAATTCTATCGAGGATTAACGAAGGATAGAATTAAACCACTATGGTTCATTAAATTTTCGTTGCACTTATGCACTTGAATGTTATGGGGTGTTGGTTAATTTATTGAAGAGGATTATGGGTTTGACAGACAATCTATATAGTTATGTGCGATACTATTTATGGGCAGACATAGTCAAAGGATTTATAATGTTGGACAAATTTTAAAATCACTACTCATAGACCAAGATAGGATTTCAAGTGTTCGGATTAATTTCAAGATGATTTATAAAATTGTTTAATTTAAAATGCACCGGAAATGATCTTGAAAATCTATAAAACTCCTTGATGGAGGACCAATTAATTCAACCAAAAGTCATGATGAAAGAATCCCATAATCCCGGGTGCCCCAAATCCCGAATGGCTCAGTACTTTTTCTGGTATTTAATTCGGGATTCTAGCCTTCAAAATATCCTTTTTTTCTTTGTTAATGTTAGTTTTTCTGCTTATTGGTAGATACTAGATGATTTCTATATTTTAAATGGGTTGAATAACTTCGTGCCTAAAAACTCGTTTTTCGGTATTCTGTCCATTCGGGATTTTTTAACATATTCGGCATTTTGGCATTCGGGATTTCGTACCCAACCTAGGGCTGTGTCAATCATGAACGATTCGATTTTTTTGATCCGATCATCGAAAAATATTGATGATTGAAATCACAAATTTTCATTTCAATCGATCTCAATCTCAATCATTTGGATGATTCTCGATTTTTTAATCCCAATCTTAAGCACTTCAATACATCTCGATTTAAAACATCAATCTCTAGTACAGCAAGAAAAAATTCAAAAGAAATAAAAGATTAGGCTGATCAGTATAAAGGGTAAAAAGTAATAAAAATGAGTTTTTTGCAAATATCTCAGGAACGGTTTGTGCTAGGGAAAATTTTACTCCACAATTTTGTAGCTGAGGCAATTTCCCATATAAATGGCGGTTAGAATTTTTTTCGTAGCATTAACCGTTTAAAAGTTAAAGCACATTTTCATGACCTTTGGCCCCTTTTATGAGACTTTTTGACTTTTCGATTTGCTGTAACTTTTAAACGGTTATTGCTACGAAAAAAATTATATATACATATACACCATTTTGTGGGAAATTTCCTCAGCTATAATGTGGAATTCATTTTTTTTTTTCTAGCACAAACTGTTTCTGAGATATTTGCAAAAAAAAAACTAATTTTTATTACTTGTGACCCCTTATACCGACCTAGCGGTCATCGGATCGGTGAGGACTGAGGATTGAGGGACTCTCCCATTGGATTCGATCAAAATCGGTACATTATTTAATTGAATTCGTTAGATTCGGAGATTGAATTTCATCGAAATCGAAATGAAAAATCGAATCGGAACAGTATGAAATACTGAATTGAGTTAAATGAAACAAGGTCTTAATCTAAAATATAATAATTTTGATATACATATGTAATTATATTTTAGATTCAGATAATAAAATTTGTAAGAAGCGTGTGCTCGAGATACCCTAAGCGGGGCAGAAGACCCAAGAAGGGAGCTAAAATTCTTTAGATCCGAAAAGCATACTGGACACTCTGAGAGTGCAAAAAAGTTCAAAATCATTTTGGACTTTATTGAATTGGACTTTATTTTATGGCTCTTTAATTCTTAAAAGTGCAATAAAGTCCAAGATTTCTCATTAGACATTATTTCCTAACACCTCAATTTTAACATTTAAAAGAAGCTGACCAAACGCTTCAAAACAAACAACTCCAATGTACTGTTGTTAAAGAAATCTGTTGACATAAATATATAGGCGCATCCCTTAAATTAAAATACCTACCTGTTACTTTGGTTTGGATTAGTTGTTGTTTTTGTTTTTACAGACAATTTTTTTTTTTTTTTTTTAATTTTAATTTATTTTTTAAATTAAATATCTAACCTTGAAAAATTATGGAAAACCAAGATAAGTGCTTTGTAATTTCGATGTGTTATTATGAATTCTGACAATTCTATAAAAAATAACCAATACATTTAAAGCACTATGAGAGCTTCTGACTTAAGTGTAATGATATTTTAATCTGCAATTTTTGACTTCTCAAACATTTTTGGTTCATTGCTTCATTCATTCATTCATTAGTTTATAAATAAATCGATGTGATATAAAAAAAACAGTATTTTGATGAAATATTTAATTTTTGTGGTACATATTTGAAATGTGATATCGCTGTATTTTATAATGTTTGAATATTGTAAGTTAATTTGACTAATGTGGTGAATTAATAATATAAATAAATATATATTCTATTTTTCTATTTGGATTGCAAATAAAAGCGACTAAGAAACATTGTGAAATTCATTCAGAATTCATACCTAATCCCTAATCTTCCATACCTAACTCCCGAGCTCCACCAACTCATCTCTTTACCCTTCCTGGGGAGCACATGGATCCAATGAAATCCGAGTGATATGATGGGACTTGCGGTATCATCACTCCTCCACACCTAACCTAACATTTGGATCTTCTAAAAAAAAAACCTTTTAGTCTAGTGCATTTATGAAAATTGTATATGGGTGACCCAGCAGTGACCCCAAATTTGTTTTCATCAATCGAAAGGTACTTCAACTAGGGTCATAACTCTACACTTGCGCACTTGTAAAATTCACCTTTCGGCCGCCATCTTGAATTTTAGTTTTCATTGAATATCTTGATTTCTGTAAGTCCTACAAAAAAGTTTATAAAACAAAAAGTGTGGAGAATTAAATTTCCTATTTTGTATTTTAAGAACATTTTTTCCATATTGTAACTATTGAAAAAAGTTATTGGCCATCAAAGTGAAAAATTCAAAATTTTCAAGTATAGGTATTTTTCAAAATTTAGCACATACAGGGTGGGTCAAAAGGTATGAACCGGTTTTGACCGGCTAGCGCTCGGCCTGTGGTTGTGGGAAAAGGGGAGGGGTCTCGTTGTGGCAGTGAGAAAACCTAGTTTTCAGTAGCAACCGTGGTTTGGACGGGAGAGCATCGTGGGTTTGCTATTAGGACTTTTTGAAAATAGCCGTTCTGTTATCGCTACGCAGAGAGCCTTCCGACAGCACTTCAGTATCCCTGTTGGGGGAAACGTCTCTGGCGGCAATGCAATTAGACGTTTGGCTACGACATTGGAAAAGACTGGTTTAACAGCAATTGGAAGACCCAGAACTGTAAGAACTCCTGAAAATGTCATCTTTGCAAGAAATGCTATCGAACAGTCTCCCAGGCACTAAGCCCTTAGACATGCAGTTGCTTAGGGCATATCTAGCAGATCTTTAAGGAGAATTTTGCACGAACTTGATCAACTCGAGAGTTTACTACAACTCGACAATTGAAATGCAAGTTTGAATTTCTTTGTATGCCCTATTTTTTTCTCAACTATCCCCAATTGAATAATATCTTTAGGATATTTGTGAAAAATAAAATAAAACAGTCATTTTCAATTTTAATATTCATTTATTGGGTTAAGCAAAAAATTGTATTTAGCAAAGAAAAAAGATTTAAAAGCCTTGATCCTAGATTTTTTGTTTAAAACACAGTATACAACGGTGTTAAAAAAAAAAAAAACAAAAAACAAATATTCATATCTTTTTTGTGTATTGCATTACAAAAAAATATGTATGGCTTAATTGTCGAGAATATGAAGTTCTACAAGTTTGTAGAACATATTTTTTTTTTTTTTTAAATTTTGAAAAATACTTGAAAATTTTGAGTTTTTTTCACTTTGTTGGCTTGTAACTTTTTCAATAGTTACATTATGGAAAAACTGTTCTTAACATACAAAATAGGATATTTATTTCTCCACACTTTTTGTTTTACAAACTTTTTTTTAGGACTAACAGAAACCGAGATATTTAATGAAGAAAACTAAAATCCAAGATGGCTGCTGAAAGTTAATTTTCACAAGAAACTCAGGGTTATAATGATCTCCGGTAAAGTAGGTACCTTTCGAATGATGAACTATTTGCAGTTAACACTTACCATAATGATAAAATTTGAAAAAATATTTTTTTTTAAAGTTTTAGTAGGTTTTTAACTTATTACTTTCAATATTGATATGAAGCTTATAGCTTTTTGAGATTGACGAACAAAAAAGTAAATGATATTAATTGAATAAGAAATCTGTTTTGAACATATTTTTCAACATAATGAGTCAGATATCAGAGAATTTATTTTTCATTTGAATTTAAATGCATACATACTTTGTTTCATTTGTGAATCACACCGGTAAATGCAAATTGTTGGAAAACATTATACATACTACCTATATAGGTACATTTATATGTACTTAACCGATAAGAAAAATGTGTAACAGAAATTCGTTCTTAATGACTTGTTTTGACTTCACTATTTATACGCATGAATAAGATACAATTTTTGTGTGCTAAGGTAGAGGTGGAAAACACCTTAATTGCATTTAAAAATGATAAGGCCTTTGTGATGGTTGTTATTTTTCTACAGAGTTAAGCATATGCTATAAAATATCTGAAGAAATATGAGGAGTTATTTATAGGTAAGTAGTTATTCTGGTTTATTTTTATTTGAAATACATTTTATTAGGACATGAATATGTACATGTACAAGTACAACAATATGAAAACGATGAATCCATTTTAAAATGTGATTATCAAAGCCTTGGATTAAAAAAAAAAAGTTAATGACAGATAATACTATGTATTGTTTTCAAGTCTTTCAGCGCAGCAAATTTTTACAAGCCAACAATAACACAGTTTTTATATGAAGGTTCTTATAAAAAAAAGTTCTATAATGTAGGTATATTCCTGAAATAAATCAGCCAAGTAGAAGACTGAGCGCTATTTATATGGACTTGTTGAATTATTAATTCAAAATATCTTTTTACGGCTTTTATTCCATACTTTGTTCGGATTTTCGTTACAAATCAAATAATAAATAAATAATAGATTCCGTAGTAGTTCGTGGCGTAATGGTTAGTGCATTGGACTGTCATGCCAGAGGTCTAGAGTTCAATACCAGCCGCTTCCACCTTAAGTTTTTTTCTGAGCTACTACCTCTTGCGAAGAAGTGACAAATCCTCCAAGAGTATCTCTTGTCATAGAAAAGTGCCGCTCACCTTAGCCGTTCGGATTCGGCAATAAACTGTAGGTCCCCTCCATTCCTACAGACAAGCACACAGGAATGGTTGAGAGTTGTAAGTCGCTAGGCCCTGGTTCTTCATGAGCCGTTTGTGCCAGCAAATTTATTTATTTATTTTTAATTGATTCCGTAAGCGGAAAAAAAACACTTTAATACGAATAGGGACAAAGTCTCCTAGATTCATGTGATATCACAATTTACCAACTCATGGTCTAGGTTAGGTAAGGTTTGGAGGGGGTGATAATACGACAAGCCGCGCTATCTCACACTGATCTCAATGGATCCATTGCGCTCCCAATCAGAATAAAGGTAGGGTAGGTATAAGGAAGGGCTACGAGAGGAGTTAGTTGACCTTGGGTTTAAGTATGGGGGGCCTCTCTGAACCATTTTGAATTCTAGACGAATTTTAGAATGTTCTTCAGTGGCAAAAAGAGATGTCGCCCAATTCGTCGAAAAAGTATTCTCCGAAGGCTGTCTTTCTGGTTCTTACTAGACTTGGGCATTCCCAAAGGAAGTGATAGGAGCCCTCCTCCGCCTCTTCATCATGGCACCCACTACATAAGTCAGATGTGGTTATACCAATTCTGTTCATGTGGTCATGTGGGTGGGTTCCCATTGAGTTGTGACCTGTTGAGGTCTAGTTGAAGTCTGCTTAGCTCGAGAAAGTAGTCTGTTTTTTTTTTGTTTACAGAAAGATCCGACCATAGATTCCTCGAGAACCGATAGGTATCAAGTGCTGAGCATCTGTCGTTAGCGGCTTTGAGGAAACTCTGGTGGATTCTGATTTTATTCTGTTCTAATGGCATAAACAGTGAGGAATCAGTTTGGCTCATGGTTTAAGAGTGTCAAGCCTTCATGCTGACAGACACTAATGGGAATCTTTAAAAACTGAGAGAGTTCCTAATCGATCCGATGACCGCTAGGTCAGTTATAAGGGGTCCAAGGGTTTATAAATCAGTTTTTTGCATATATCTCAAAAACGGTTTGTGCTAGGGAAAAAATTTTTTTTCTATCTTGTAGCTCATGTAATTTCCAACATTTTTTTCGTAGCATTAACCGTTAAAAAGTTACAGCAAATCGAAAAGTCAAAAAATCTGTAAAAAAAAAAAAAAAAAAAAAAAAAAAAAAAGGGGGCAAACAGTCATGAAAATGGAAGCAACTTCTTGCCCTATCAAAACGCCAAGACAAAGTCATTGGCAACAAATTATGGTATATTAGGTTGTGAACAAAATTCAAACCTTTTGTTCCAAAAAAGTCGGACCTGTCTTTGAGGTTGCAACTATTTATCAAATAAATACATTTGGTGGCGCAACCGCTCGTGTAAAACCAGGTCTAGACTTACAACTCTGGACAATTCCCGCATGAGTTTTATTGGCAAGAATGTAGGGGACCTACAATTTCCAGACGATTCCGAACGACTAAGGTGATATGCAGTTTTTCATGGCAAGAAATACTATTGGAGGATTTGTCAATTTCTTGCAAGAGCCCACATACATACCTACCAGAGAAAAATATTTTATTTTTTTTGGGATTGCAATAGGGCTCCAAATAACAATATATCTCTCTCGTTCACTCATAAATGTCAAAATCATCACATTGTGGGTTTGACATATTTTCACTTCGGAACAACACATACTAAACTTCTAGTATAAAAAAAACCGCCTTTTTGTTTTCGCTTTCGTTCTTCGTTTGCATCTGCAAGTTATGGCTGTCACTTTTGACATTGACAGATTCGTAAAGTTCCCTATTGTCGATCCTTCGGTCTGACAGAACTACGCACTACCTAACCGCTACGCCATGAGCTACAATTTCATATACAAAACAGAAAAAAAAATGTGGAAAAATAGATCACCCTATGCCAAGTAAAATTCAGCAGTTGATGTTCTATGAAAAGTGTGTGCACTCTCTTGCTTCTCTCTCTTTCTCTGAATTAATAATTGAAGAATTTAATCTATTTGAGTGATACATGTATGTATGTCTTGTGTCTATGAATGTCTACCAAAAAATATTGCAAATGACTTCAAAAACGACATGCCATATACCACACCGGCTAAAGCTCTATAATCATCCTCAAACAAATCCCAAGAGTGATGCTAACCGAGTACAAATCACCTGTTTTTTGCCCAATATGAAAAAAAAAGTTCCTAAACAGATTTTTTCAGGTAGGTAGACTTTGTATATATACAGACGGCCTATTTGTATGTTTTAGTGCTACAATGTAGATTGCGTATAAAGCAAAATTTGAACCATTGCCAATTATTTTAACCGCTGAATAGATGAGATGAGAAGAGAATAGCCTTACAAAAGCCAGAAACGTCCGACAACGACTACACGATGATGATGATGGGGCATCAAAAGCGGGTGCTGTCAAGTCAGCATCTTTGTTTTTTTTTTTTTTTTTGTTAACCCCCTCTGTGAGCAAATAGAATAAAAAAGAAAATGATACAGTGCACACTAAGAATGCTAAATGACACGGCACTCAAAGAGAAGACAAGACAATTTGTTTTGTATCCCCAATCCCACACGGATGCCATGAAAGCGGCTGCATTGTACATATTATGCATACATATGTAATGTTAGGTACCTACATCTAACGTGACCAAAGTTGGGTTTTTTGAAAATATATTTATACAGATGCTTCAAAATTCGCTACTGGAGTGCTAAAGATTGCCTCCACCGACCATGGCACACCAAGTGGGATTTCATGGGGCCACTGTTATTCAGAATGGCTATTAAGAGCTATACGGTGGCCAGCTGCTCTTATTTTGAAAGACACTTTCTTTTGTAAGAATTTCACACTAAAATCCACCGCTTCAGTGTTTTCTTTTATAAATAACACCAGGATAATTGTTTAATATGTAGATATCCATTAATTCTTATATTCAGGGGCGGATTAAAACATGCAGAGCCCCCAAGGCAATGCTAGCCTCGGGCCCCCGTCCTAAGTAATTTTTTTTAGAAAATTTCCCCTCCAGCGTAAAAAGGAGTAAATAGACCCCCCATAAGATTTTTTCTTGTCTCAACTCAACTTACATGCTCTAGCTTTTTGTTACACCTTAGGTAAGTCACTCTGCAAAATTAAATTTTATGTTATGTCCAAAATGAAAGTTAAAAGTGACTTAAAAAACACCCTGTTGTTATTTCATATACAAACATTTCTAGATTAACATAACTGTTTTAAAATTTTACATTTCTCTAAAAAAAAAAAAATAGAGTTTCCTATCTTCGACCGGAGGCCGATTATATATGAAACACGCAGAATTTCGGTTTCATATTTCCGGTCCCCTTAAACATAAATACAATTACAACATTTTTTTCACTTTTTAGGAAAATTTAATTAATATATAATGTTTTTTTCATTATAGTAAATTGAAATATTACATTAACTTTGCATTTCATACAGGACAACATTTTTTTGAAGGATCTGTAGGAGGGATCAATGTGAGTGTAAAAACGAGTTTTTGGGGTTGAACTCTCCCCTATTTGGCCGCCATGTTGGAAAAGAGGGCGTAAGAAGTTCTTCGCGATATCTTGAGAGCCATACATCGCACAATCAAAATTTAACTACATTTGTGTAGAGAATTAAATTCTCTACAATTATATTATCACACTTTTTATCGTAAAATTGAAAACAAAAAAGTTATAACCAAAAAAAGATGACCGTTCTAAGAAATTTATCTTTAAGAGGATATAAAATAAATAAAAGAAGATAATGACTTTTTTTTGACAATGGTTTCTGATTATAACTATTTTGTTTTCAATTTTACGATAAAAAGTGTGATAACATAAAATGTAGAGAATTTAATTCTCTACACAAATGTGGTAAAGTTTTATATGGCGGCCAAATAGGGGAGAGTTCAACCCCGAAAACTCGTTTTTACACTCACATTGATCCCTCCTACAGATCCATCAAACAAAATTTGTCCTGTACAGAATGCAAGGTTCGGCCAAAATTTTGTAACATTTCAATGGACTATTATAAAAACCGCATATTAACCCATTTACCCAAAAACTGTCCTTAAAAATACTAATTCCTGAAGCAATATTCAATAACCAACAGTAAAACAGTGGGAAAAAATGCCGACGTGGTTGGCCAGTTAATGCTTTATAACTTGGAAAGTACTGGACAAATTTAAGCAAACTTTTGACAGATCATAAGGCATAGATGACAGATTTTATTGAGACTGAAACAGAAAAGTAGTTTCACTAACTACAATGGTTTTCTTGGTAGGTGGCCGCCGATAACTTGAGACGGCCGGGATAAGGCAACTCTACCCTAATTTCCAAAACAGAAAAGATTTTTTTTTTGGAACCAGAAAAATGCGCATTTCGTCAGGTATTGGAGAAGCACTTAGAAATGTCTACCCGGATGAAAGGGTTTAAGTTACACATTATTTTTTTTTTTATTTATTTTTTTTTATTTCATCTAAAAGATGCAACATTTTTAGAAGCGCTTGATAGAACCTAGTTAACCTTATTGCGAGTTTCACCCGGAAATGTTTCATGTTTCAAAAATTCCCCTTATTGTGAACATTCATTTCAGGCGGAATGTAATGCCATTGACGGCTTAAATGTTCACTAATTTTTAGTAAACGAACGCGAGAAAAATAATGCAGCAAATAATGTAAATTTCATTCAGGTGAAACTCACAATAGCTTCTGTTCAACTCAAATATTTATTATATGTCGTTTAAGCAAACAAACCTTAAGGGCTAGTTGTACAAACATTTGATCCGTGGTTCAGGAATTTTAACTCACCAATTTCGGCGGATTAACTGTGGTTCAACAATGGTTCAGGCATGTAATTGGCTTTTAGTGCATATTGGAACCTTGAACCATCGTTGAACCTCAGTTAACCCGCCGAAATCGGCGAGTTAAAATTCCTGAACCACGGATCAAGATTTAAACCACGATTGTACAACTGGCACTTATTATTTGTTTTGATTAAACCTATGGCTTTAAAGAAAACGGTCACCTACACACTACACGACATATGGCAAATGTCAGACAGAAATAGAAATTCTGCAAAAATATCTTGGGGTTGGTTTATAAATTAAAGAAAAACGGAGAAAAAAAAAAAAAACACAAAAATAAAAATTATATCATCAAGTTGAGTGATTACAGTGCATGGGTTAAAGTAGTTAAAGAATCATTGAACCACAGCAGCGTAGCGTTCCAGGGCATCGGATTAATTCAGCTTAGTATAGTTTTTTTTTTTTTTTATTCCCATATACGAATTGGCAAAAAAAAAATCATGCTAGATTGGTGCTTATTCATCTCCATGGTAGATATACAATAATTATTGAATGAATATAAATAACGATGGATGTATCTACTTCTTGAATTTCAAAAAACGAAAAAAAAAATATGTAATACAATTTATTGATTGACATTCAATATGTTGTCTTAAGATGGGATTTCCTTTTGTTGCATTCGCAAACGTGACAGATACATGGCATATATTTTTACACATGACTATAATAAGCATACTACGTAGGTATAGGAATTAATTTATAGCAAACTTAAGCTTTGAAAGTGTCAAATAGCAATTTTTTTTGGATTACAATTGATTAATTTGCTGTCAAAGCTGTTATGGTAGCTTTTTTTCAAGAACTATTGAACATATTTTATTCTATGATATATTTTCTAAGAAGCGGATAAATTCTTGTTTCGGTGAGCGCGTTAAGGCTAAGTAACAGTCTGGAATGTGACGTTGCAAATAAATTATAATTTTACATAAATTTTAGGAATTTATGAATAAAATAGATGACCAAAAGTAAATTTTTTGAATTTATTGGATAGGTAGTTGTCAGATGAACATATATTTGAAGGTTAGGTTAGGGTGTTGGGCTGATAGAGGATCTTGTTCATATCACACTTAGATCAATGAAGATCCCTTGTGATACCCTGGAGGATTGGACGCTCCAAATAATAATATTTGAACCTATAAGTTTTCATGGACCATCTAGCCATCTAGAGGCATTGATGAATTTCGACAGTTGCACACCAGATAAGTTGGAGAGCTCTTCTAAGTTATTGAAGAAGTAATTTCCTAGCCCGCCTGGAAAAATGGCAAGTTTTTGGCAAGTTTAAAGAAGGCCCCGGCAAGTTTTCGGTAAGGAAAGCCTGGACGAGGAAAACTTGACAGACCCCTATTAGTGCTTTGCTGAGAACATTTATTTAATAAAGTACTAGTGAAGTTCTTGATGGTAACTAACTATGAAAAGTGAAATCATTTTACGAAAATGAATAAAAGCAGAATCTTATTATATCGTAATAAAAATCTTTGTGTGAACTGTGCAAATTTCAAATAATGATTGTGAATCGGTGTGTCAAATAGTAATATCGCAACTGCAGACAAAACAGAATAAGACATAACCACAACTGATTTTGACATTTCTCAGAAATCTGTTCTCAATTCTTCTACCTGAAAAGCAAGTGCAACAGACTCACTGAACAGCAAGCCAGAACAGTTTAGAACAGATTTCTCATTGAACTTGTTCTTTTATGTTCTAAACTGTTCCAAACAACATCACTGAACATACCTACAGTTCTTTCACACATACTTGCCCACACACCTTAGTAAATGGAGCTATTATGTAGCCCCATATCTGCAATGGTTGAATGGAAAACCATGTAAAACAAAACATGTGGAACAAATCTAGTTTTTACTAATCAGGGCTTAGGCAGAATTCAACTGACAAGGCAAAAAGGTTCATAACTGGCGAGGGCCTAGCGAATGCCTATAGTAATCCTTGCTAGACCCTTGTTAGTAACTATGAAAAACTTGCCAGGGCCTTATTGAAAACTAGATTCTTTTTCCAGGCGGGAGGTTTTTATTTCTTAGTTGCGAGAGTGCTGGGCAGTGACATAAGAAGTGAAGAGAGTCTTAATGTGCTTCTTCATCGCCACAACCTCTGCATAGATCATCCGTGCTGAGCCTCAGTTTTTTCATGTGGTACTTTAGCAGATTGTGTCCAGTAACTGTACCTACGCGAGAGTACAGTGATTTCTTATTTAGCTTCAAGATCCTATCTGTCTTCCCCTTGTCGATACACGGCCAAAGTTTTTTGGAATTCGTGCAAGAGTCGAGTAGGGTCCACCTTACATTTGTTTTCTCAGGAGTTTTTTTTTTTTTTGCCACAGTCTATTTGAACGAGCAGATTGGTGCATATATGTTTAGTTCAGCTTGGTTTGGATCAATTGCTGATCCAATTCGTTCCAACTCGTCTGCTTTTTCATTGCCTGGAATTCCTATATGGCCAGGAACCCAGCAGTGCCTTATGTTGTGCTGCGAGCCAAGAACCTTGAGCTCTTCGCGGCAGCAGGAGACGAGTTTTGATTTAATTTCGATGGCAGATAGTGCTTTTATGGCTGCTTGGCTGTCAATAAAGAAGGTAATATCAGTTGGCGGTATCGCCAGCATTGACAGTCGTTCCGCAGCTTTGGTTACTTCCAGAACTTCAGCTTGGAAAACACTGCTGTTGTCCGGGAGTCTAAAGGAGCTGGCTAAGTTTAGGATTTCCGAATAGAATCCCGCACCAACTCCACATTTCGTTTTAGACCCATCGGTAAAGACTGCTACCGTTGGGTGACTTCCCATTCATGTCTACTAGGGAAGGTAGACGTAAATGGTCTATAGAAATCTAGTTGGGGAGTAATATAGTCTGTGCAAACATTACTACCTATATATTTGTTTAAAATCTGAGCGTGGCTACCTTGACTGTGTTTTCAGACATTTGTTTGGCTTAGTCGTAGCGCACTATTTGCTGCAGATTCTTGTAAAAATAAGTCTAGAGGATTTAGTATAGCTTCAAGCCCCGCTGTCGGGGTGGTTCTAATTGCTCCTTTGATCCCAATGCATGCCATTCTTTGTACTTTGGTTAAAGTTTTAAGATTGGTAGCTTTTTCTAATCCATTCCACCAAACTATGCAACCATAAGTTAGTATCGGTCTTAACATATCTTAGAAATTGACTCTGTAGCGAGGGGCACTATGACCTTCAATAAAAAAACATTCAAGTATTAATTATAAAAAAAAATTTGGTCGACCAATTAGTAAAACTACAGTTGACCTTTTTTGACCAACTAGTGACATTTTAGATGACACACTTTTTCTGTGAATATCTCTCAGTTGAAGTGCTTGGATATCTAATGAACTTGAAAAACTTTAGCAATTGATTAAAAAAATTTTGTAGCTGATCAATTTAAAAATAGTTGACCTTCTTTGACGAATTTCTGCAATGGTATACTATTTTTCACAAATGCCACATGTGAGGTTCTAAGATCTCATCAGAGCAAATTTCGTACGATTTTTTAACCTAAATTGAAAAGACCCCATTTTGAATACAAATGTATGTACATATGTAATTACTAAATCATTCTTTTCATTAAGAATTTTAGTGGAAAACAATTTTTGCAGGCACGTAAGCAGTGTAGTTTAGGACTTTGAATTATGCATATTGTTCCTAAAAGTCTAACAGCCATATTATTCACTTCAGTTGTAAATTGGGTTGAAATAAATTTTAAACTCGTCCTTTAATCCGCATGTTTTAGATCTAACAATTTAAACTTATGTCCATAATATTCACTTAAAAAAAAAAACACATCGCACTCGGTTGAATAAAAATAAGTAAAACGCATGTAAAACTATTAAAACTTAATTGAAATTACATTTAAAAGCTATACGTTATATTAATAATATGACATTTGTAAACATATTTTTAATTTTTTGTCGCTAGCTTCTGTGTTTTGTATTTTGAGTTTTGTATTTAATTATTTTAAATGCTCCCTGGAAGTCTGTTTAAATTAAATCGAATTAAACTTGACAAGGTTGAAAACGAGTGGTGTAACGAGTGTTATCTGAGTTTGACTTGCTTTAAATCCAGGTGTACATTTAAAACCGGATTTAAGTGACTGAATAATATGGCTGTAAGGCATAAAATACAAGTTTGGGGTGTATTCCCCTTTCCAGCACCCCCTCAATTAGCTTATTTGTTTTTTTTTAATTTTTATTTTATATTTTGGAATCAAAAAATATTCAGCTTGTAGTTTTGAGCATATGTGACGTTTTAGTTCCGACCAGTGGTGGGGGATCGTGGGAATTTTAACCTCTAAAGGGAAAAAGGGAAAACCGACCCATTTTGTGGGAATTCTTTGATTTTTGAAATTTTACCCGGAAAAGAGCAAATCAACAAAATTATAATCAATTAATTCGAAACAAGTGAAAATAAAGTTCAAGAAATGTCAGAATGATTTCTTAGAAGATCTTATAACACCTGATAAATTACACAATATGTACAAATCGCAATGTGAATATAGTAGGTACTATCAACGACTAGATATATATCTTTAGTGATTATTTCTACATTCGTGTTCAGTTATATATCTTTAGTGTTTAGAAAAAACATGATATATCCAGAAATAAATTGCTTCTTCACTTTCACAGTTAATAAAGCATAAACGCTTGGACCGATTTGCTTCATGTTTGGTACTTGTATGCACTTAATAATATACAGGGTGTCATCTACTTCGTGTAATACATTTTAGGGGGATGATTTTTGGGTCATTCTATGGGGGAACACCCCTGAGGCTGGAGGTGGCATTTTCTGAAAAGTTAATTTATAATGGAAAAAATTATTTAAAATAAAAGGATGTTTTGAGGGCTAATATTTTAATTTTTTTAGTAATTTTTTAAATCAAGTTGCTTTAAAAAGTTTAAAAAATTTTTTTTTTTTTCATTTTTAAAATTTTCGTCTTTTGTTTTTTAATTTCTTAAAAATTCAAATCAAACATTATTTATGTGCTTTGTTGGTTTTTATTTTTTTTTTATATTTTTCATTTTAAGTCCACTTTTCAACTTTTTTTTCTGTGTGAAATAAAAAGGGAAAAAAGAAAATATTTGTGGGAAAAAAGGGAATTTACCGACTGCGTGGAGGGAATTCCGTTAAAAATGCCCCCCAGCACTGGTTCCGACTGTTTTTATTGCCTAAAAGGATAGAGAACGACAAAGCTTTCACACATCCAGTTTCTTCATATTTAGACCTGATAAATTCTGGAAACTTACAGCCCTCTACCTTTTTGAGTTGTGACAGAGGTGACTTAATGGTTATTGCATATAAAACTATTACACCGAAGGAGTGAGGATCATGTTCCAGCCTCTGCCACCTAAAATACAGAAACGGTATTTCTTGTCATAAAAAAGTGCCTCTTTAAACTGTTGGTCCCTCATTCCTACAGATTCGCAAACAGGCCCTGATGGTTTTTCACGAGCAGTCGTGCCAAATCAAGATATTATTTTTTTTTTTTCGATCGAGTGCAGAAATGTGCTTGAATGACAAAAATTCGTCCTTATTTTACTTTCGTTAAAAGAAATAAATTTTAATTTTAAAATTTCACGTTATTTTGATGGGAAATGTTGCACAACACCTTGATTAATTTGTCTTTATAGTAAAAAAGGAAACACTTCGCACATCTTTTATCATCATCCAGCCATATTTATTAATTAAACTGAATAATTTTGTGTAGGTAAATGCACATTTTCAGCTTTTAAAATTGTTATAATTTATGACATGAGTTGGTTGTCTGAATATTTTATACAACCAACTCACCTGTCAACGGTTTTATAATTTATGTTTTTCCACTCAAGTTTAATTTAAGTCAACTAAGTTTTCCTTAAAAAGAAATTGTTGATGATGATGATGATGATGATGATGATGATGACTATAATGGCGAATATGAGTCTAGAATACGATATTTCATTTTCTAACGTTAATTTATTCAGCGTGATAACGCATTTTTTTTAACTCATTTTATAAAAATTCTTAATTAATTGTCTTACTTCCGTGAAATATGTAAAAAATGTAATCTCTTTTGTTATCATTTTTGAGAGATATTTGCAGGGAAAGTTAAGAATTGTATTTAAAGGTGTTTTGAATATTTCTTCGTTATGATAAAATAATGTTACCTCTCAAACCATTATTCATTATTTTATTTGTCTTGTTGAATAATTTTTTGCAAACAAATTGATTTCTTTTCGGAATTTTCTTTTTTATCATATTAGGAATGAAAAATGATACAAAACTCGTAGCCTCTCTTTAATTTTCAACTACACAAGCAAGAGGAGATTATGATACAATATCTAGAAATTGAAATCGAAATACAATCTGCAAGTCTACAGGCAGGCATTCATATAAACACGCCTCGCTAATCGAAAACTAATATTTATCGAATTACCTTAATTTAAGCAGCCCAGCACATCGCACCGGGGTACCGTACCGGGTAATGGTATTTTAATGATCATGGGAAAATTATGTTTGTTTCTCTATTCGAATTTATGCGAAACTGCTATACCCATACCCACCAAACATTGGCAAATTTTCACAAAAAAAAAAAAAAAAAAAACAGAAAATACCATTAGTTAACAAGTTTTGTGGTTTTGGTCATCGCCACTTTGTTTTTTCTGGTTTCACGCACAAAATAAAGACACAGCTATACTTGTTGCCAATTGCCACAATTGCAGAACCAGTATTGGTGGGGCAGTAGATGTTGTGTTGTCAAACTATTGGAAGGTACAAATTTGCACCATTATTGCGCGTATCCGTGTGGCAGTATCATCAAACATGGTCTTCAATAACAGTGCCGGATTTTCCAAAGAGCAAAGCAGATTGTATTATAAGGGCTATTCCATTTTATGTATGTAGGTATTTAATTTGTGAAGAATAGAGATCTTTCATCCTTTGGGTTTCATTTGAACAACTTTAACTTCATTCGAAAATTATTTCATATTCAAAAAAAGCGCAATTTACAAAAATTTTCTAGGACGAAATGAGGTGCAATTGACAGGTACACAATTGTCAAAACACATGCATATGAGTATACAGGGTGTCCCAAGGTCGGCGATACAGACAAAAACCATGGGTTCCTGAGGTCATTTTAAGTAGAAAAACTTAAGAGCATAGGCGCCCGCAGGGGAGGGCAAGAGGGGACAGTTGCCCCCCCCCCCCCTTGGCTATGGGACATAAGAAAACTTATCAATATATGTTTTATTTTTTACTAGAGACGTATGATAAATACGACAGTTTTCTTGTGGTTTTAAATCGAAGCCCAGGTTTTGCCACCTCCCCCCGCCCCTCCCCCCCTGGGCACAAGGTCACTCATTAGTTAACTGATGAGTCCACGTGAGATCACCACACCATCATCGAGACGCTAAAGGCTATTAAAGTCAATTTTTAATCAATAATTCCAAAATTAATGCCCAATTATTAGATTTATTTCAGTAAAATATAAAATTTATATTTTAAGAAACTTTCTTCAAAAAATATGTTCATTGTTTCGATATTATTGGAAAATAGAACTATTTTCGTTAAAACTTTTGTTTTTTTCAGAATCCATGGGTTGCCCTCCCCTGGCATTTTACCATTATTTTAATTAAATAAATGTAGATCGAAATAAATCTCATTTTTTTGTTCGCTGCTGACTGAGAAGAAAAGGAAAAAATATTCTTTAAATTATGGTTTTTGATAAATCGCAAAATCTGTAGGTATATTGCCGAAATTGAGTTAGGTTGTGGTCAAAATTGTATCGGGTCAAAACTAAAAATTAAAAATTCTACTTTTTAAAATTTCGTTTTTCAAAATTCTGCTTTTCAAAATTCTCTTTAACTAAGAAAATTCTACAAAAAAATAAGTTTCAGAAATGTAATAAAAGCGTGCGCTTCTTTCTTAATAAATAAAATGAAATTAATAGTTGCGACTTGAATTTTTAAGGCTCTCCCAAACCAACACGATTAATCGCCGCGACAATAGAAAACAATAACAACAACGTGTTGTTTTGTTTTACAACCAAGTGTTGTTATTGTTGTTTTCTATTGTCGCGGCGTATAATCGCGCGATTAATCGCCGCGACGATAGAAAAAAACAATAACAACAACGTTTTGTTTTGTTTGACAACAACGTGTTGTTATTGTCGTTTTCTTTTGTCGCGGCGAATAATCGCGTTGGCTTGGGAGAGTCTTTAAAGGTACTTGCTTGTTATAAATGATACTCTGGAAAAGAGAATGAAAAAAATTTTACGTGTAACTGACCTAATACCTAAAAAATAAATTAACTTTTTGTGAAATAAAAATGACGATATAAAATTTTAGTTTAATTTTTGTTTGCCCACCCCCCCCTTGGGAAAAATTCTGCGGGCGGCTCTGGTTAAGAGGTAATTTTATCGTATTCGCTTTCTTTTCGACTTAAATATAACGGTTTTTATTATTTTTGGTCTAATTTTTTTATAATGCTCTAACTTTACCAAAGTTTAACCGATTCTTAAATTTTTTTAAGTTTTTCGATTAAAAATAAAATCTTTGTAAGTAAATAAATAAACAACAATTTATTCATTTAGCAATAAAAATTTCTTCAACACTAGAATCTCTAACCAGCTTACTCCGACCATGAGCAAAGGTTTCTATAATTTACACCCTGTTTCTCATTTAAAAAAAAAAAACCTGTGCTTCCAGTGAAAGTTGATATTAGGAAGAATTTTTTTAATAGCTCTCTATCGATTGCAGTTGAAAATGCAATTCAATACGCACATTCATAGCTTTTATTTAAACGAGTCGAGTACAACTTGCAACGGTCAGGTGCCTTCGATCGACGACGACGGGTGTGGAATGTGTATAAGACACAGATCTTCAAAGTAATCGATGAATCCACCGATCATGATTGATTGATATCGTCGTCGATGGATATCATTTGAAAAATTATTTCCACAAAATCAACTCAAATAGAAAGTAGGTAGTACGTAGTACCTACATTATGTAATTTTTTTTTTGTGTTTATTTGAAATGTTTTTCTTTTTTTTTTTCCTGAAATAGGAATCTACATTCAGTCACTTTTTTTTAGACAAGTTTGTAGTTGGTTGTACATCAGCACCTTTGGTGACAGAGCACATAATAGATTGAGATGATGATGTTATGAGTTATTAATGTGTGAGAGTTTCATTGAATGTTGTAGTGTCAATCACCTTCTACGTCATACAAATTAAAAATTGTCAACAACTTGATAGGTTCATATCAGAGCGGCTTTAGGCCAAGAACGTGAGCAAATATTAAAATTAAGGTAGATGTTGGACAACAAAAAAAAATCAAAAATTTCAAAACAATTAATCGACGCCCACATCTTTTTCATAGATTTCAAGGCCGAAAATGTCAACATCTACAGAGACTTACTCTGAGTTCGTAAAAGTAAATATGCTCAATCACTGCTAAAAACAATTGCAAAAAATGGTAATAATTACGAACTTTTTAGGCAAAATTTGATTTTAATGCTGAGAGTAAACATCAGCGCTTCTAAATTAGTGAACATAATTCGAAACGGACTTCGTTTGCCTTCAAAAATATGACTTGAATGTGGCAATGTTGCCGAAGTCTTACTTTTACGAACTTGACCAATATTATAGGGTTAGGCTAGGAACACACTTGCGATTTCTATCGCGCAACTATTAAGTCGCAAGAAATAGAACATTTCAGTTTTGGCGATGCGATTGTCGCAAATTAAAATGAAACAAAAAATGAAATTACACGTTTATGACCGCACTTGCGATTTTAATTTCTGCAATTAAAAAATAAAACAAAAAATTAAATTACACGTTTATGACCGCACTTGCGATTTTAATTTATGCAATTAAAAAATAGTATATTCGCTGAAAGGAATAAACAAGCACGCACTTGTGATTTTCAGTCGCTCGATTTTTTAGTGGCAAGAAATGAGACACACACGATATAGATGTGAGTGCACACACAACGACTTAAAATCGAAAGTGCGTTTAAGCGGCCATTAAAACATGTAAGTTGCAGTCGTTTGCGATTAAAAATCGCGCGGCTTAAAATCACAAGTGCGTGCACAACATCAATTTATTTCGATAGCGATTTTTTAATCGCAACGACTCAAAATCGTAAGTGCGTTTCAGGCCTAAAAATCACAAGCGCGTGCACAGCAACAATTTTTTGCGATAGCGATTTTTTAATCGCAAAGACTCAAAATCGCAAGTGCGTTCCAAGCCTAATGTTTAATTTCTGCCAAAATCATCCGATTGTACAGGATGACAATGTAGAACGCAAGCTGCTATCAAGGTCGGCAAAAGACTCAGCGATAGCTATAACTTTGGGTACTTAGGGACTTAATCTACCTAGGCTTCACCATCAAATGTGCTGAGATCAAATGAATAATAACTCTTCGGACTAAGAAAGCAATTAAGGAGCAACGCCCTATCTCGATTATTTGTCTCTGTATCAAACGATAATCATCCCGAATTTGCTATATCTTGCAGAGGCGTGAACATTGTCAAAGGAAGATTTTCCGGGTGAATTTTGGCTACATCTACCACGTAAACGGGAAGTGGAGGAGAATTACCGAGAAACGACCTGTACGGCTGAACAAGGATATCGACCTACATAGCAAAAAAAAAAGTGAGAAGCAAGCGACTGATGCGTAGCTGGGGTAAGAGCGAATGAACACCAAAGCTCCGGCCCGAAGACTCTTTGAACACAACGCCGAGGGATGGCATATTATACAGAAAGACACCAACTCAGGCGTCGTCAGTCGTTTGCTCCCAAGTCCAAGAGGATCTCAACCAAATTGGCGTTCCAAAACAGGAGATCCCTAGCTATGGAACGAGTGGGTTGGAACACTGATCTCTATAATACACTCAATAGTGGATTCCCTACAAAGTATAACAGTTTTTCTGATTCCAATATGAAAATGACAAGTACGTAGGCAACTCAACACTTTAGGTATGTTCAGTGAGGCTGAGAAGGCCAGTTCAAGTTGCTGAGATCTCAAAAATTCTACTACAACCGAAGAGGGGCAAAAACCAAAGTGAAATTTCTAAGAAAAAAAAGCAAAAGAACCCTCACTTGTTTGTAAATTTGATTTTTTGTAACTTAAAATAATTCTAAAAGTGAATTTAAAATATTTTTGTTGCAATTTTGTAAAAAAAATTTGCATTTCATTATGTTATATAGTTATACTGTTATACAAAAAAATAGGCAACTCAACATTATAAGTATAACAATTCTCAAATGGCTTCAACTTTCTTGTATATGGATGAGCTATCCAGTGTATTATAGAGATCAGTGGGGTGGAATAGTTGTTTGAGGTCCTGGTTCAGTACGGACTGTAAGATCTGTGTGTTCCTGTTCATTGCTCTTTGGCGTCACAATTCGACTGAATATAATATGTTTGCTGCGCAATATGAGAATTCAAAAATCACATTTTTGACGATGTCAATAATTTCGCTTCTTTTTATATCACAGCTTATAACAAAAATTAATGTCAGCATTTCTTTTGCTGGTTTTTAAGAAAAAAAAATATACTAAGAACACAACATTTGATTTATCGAACTTGATGGTTCGACGAAGTTTTAAAAATAGTATGAGATGTGCGGCGTACAATGAGGCTTCGAATTCTAATAAGAATAACCAAAAAGTTAAATAACACATAAATTTTTTACGATTTAGAAAATTGAATTCAACTCACAATAAACTAGATACACCCTATAATATAAACATTGTCATTTAAGTACATAATGAGCATAAGCATTTTTGCGTATAAAGTGAAATTTAAAAAGACAATACTGTCGAAGAAGACAAAATGTTAGTTAAATCATAATAAAGCCTACCTACCTACATAACTAAACTTTAAATATTATTATAGTTCCAAGCATGTTCTTTTAAATTAAAAATATCTTATCTTTTTATAAACTTTTCAAATTACTATTTTTATCAAGTTCTTAAGATAATTCAGAGATAAAAAGCTTGCATTCCATATATCATTTACAACAAAATAATCTGCTTTAATTAAAAATCATTTCACAATCACAAAAAAAAAATAATATACCCATAAATTCCTTGATTACAAAAAAAAAAAAAAAAGAAAACTTTAAAAAAAAAGTTACACCTCGCACTAACAATCTTATCAAACGACTGTCCTTGAAATGCTTACATGATGCCACGATGCAAAGTTTAATTGAATTGCACGCTAAATGCATCAGTGATTGGTTTTACCTGTCATTGGTCCGTCCGTATCGTCTTCATTAAAATTTATTATCTAATAGGTATGTAGATTTTGTTTTCTTTTTATTTTATTCAGATCATATTAAGTGAGAGAAAAATGCAATAAAAAAAAAAACATCAATGAAACCTGACCGAAGAGGAAATGAACAGAACAATAAACATAAAAAATAAAAATTCATTGAAAAAATTCAAATGCAATTTTCGCTTTTGTCTCTTGCTAGATCCGCAAATAGTGTACTTAGTCGCCAGTCGCTTGCATTTAACAATGAGCTGACAGCTGAGCGCCGCCGCACTTCCAAATCATTCTTTCAACGTCATTTAACAATAATGTTTGTGTTTTTATCTAAATAAATAGTTTATGTGGGTAGGTACCTAGTTCTTTGGAATGCATCTGTTTTCATCTGGTAGCAATTTTCAATTTTATAGGATCACAGACAAAAATTCCGAGAACTGTTTGTTGTTTTTTTTTTTTTTTTATACCATCATTATTCTAAACAATCAAATTAACAATAAGTACCTATTCCTTCCCATACTTAAAATCTGAAAATAAATAATGTCTCTTCCAAATGGATGGAATGTTTACCTCCCACGATTTGAGTGTGGTTACCCGCATTTACTAAAAACATGCCAGCAGATTATTTAACAAAGGGTTGTAAAACTTCTTAATTTAATTCAGAGAAAAACAAAAATAACGGAATGAACCCTTGGCGCTAAAACAGAATGACATGACGATGACAGCCTCGAACAGTCGAAATGTTTGGCAATAAAAAAAAAAAAAAGAAAACGTTTAAAGATGAAAGAAAAGGAAAATCCTAGTTTAGTTTCCATGAAACTATCAAAACAGATGTGAGAAAATCTCTCTCGAACTCGAAGTATTTTATCGAAAAACACCCGAAAACTAACAAAATTTATAGGCAACAAGTATCCATCTTTTATATAATAAATTGACCAATCAGACATGTCATTTAAATTTTTATTTAATTAAAGAAAACACTGCAGGTTGGATTAATTATGGTAGTATAGGTACATTTATGAAATATCATTGTTATATTTGTGTGATTAAACAATAATTAAATTAAATGCTACTAACCGACCACTTTTGATCAATTGAATACTATTATAGCACCACAACGACCACGAAACCGAACAAGGTTGGCTAAACCACCGCTCTACACCACAACCGACACTGAATACCCCAGGTGACAATACCGTATTACTAGAACGACATCATATACACATTGTTAAATGATTAAGAAAAAATAAACAGTTTTTCATTAGATTTTTTGTGTAAGTAGGTACCTATACCGAAACTAAAGGGCAAGTCTTGTGTTTGTAAAAATTTTGATTAAAATAAGAATAGAATGCTTTATAGCTATCAACACAAAACTAGCAAAAAATAATTGAGTGTCTTTAAATGACATTTAGACTTTTTTGTGGAAAGAAAGCAGAGATCAGAAATAACTGTTGACCTTTATTTTCAATTGGTTTCTCTCTAAGAGTTACCACATTTCTTTAAGAAGATTTCGGTTACGGTTTGAGATTTATTTATTGAAAAACAAAATATCGATTAGCGGTTGAGATTTATTTTTTATTTTTTAAAATATCTCTCAATGGTTGAGTTTTTTACGAAAAAATTAATGGAAAAGGTCAACCTTTAACCTTTTTCGTAGAAAATAAATCAAAAATGGTTAATTCGAACAAAAAATTTTAATAATATAACTAAGCGGCCTAACGACTTAAAAAATGCATATTCGTAATCTAGGAAGTGCCACATTTCAGTTAATGCATCGCATTATATGAAAAATCGACTTGAATCTTTAAATGCGATTTGCGGCTAAACTAGACGTGCTAGAGGCATCAAAGTTGGCATCTTTAAACTTGACTTGCGGCTAAACTTAGCAACTTCAAAAATACATATTCGTGATCTAGGTAGCGCCAGTAGTTATACAAAATCAATAAAAAAGTTGTTAAAAAAAGTTGTTTTTTTTTCAAAAACTTTCAAAAAAGGCCGGGCAAGGTGCTTTAAAATAAAACAGATTGTAAAGAGAAATTAAATTTTTGGTTTATATGGGTATTTTAGTCAAGAAAACTGTTCACATTGGCGCCTGCCTGGCGACTGATCACCCCCAGAGCGGAGCAACGGATTTTTATGTTTTTTTAATTTATGGTATTAAATTTCGCTAATGATAAACTCTCAAGGTTTTTTCGACCCAAGATTGTCCTTTTTTGTCACTTAAAATAAAATTTAAAGATGAAAATTCCCTTTCAATTTTGAATTCAGTCGCTGGGACGCCAAGCAAATATGTCAGGAAACTTGATGATGATGACTAAAAAGCCTAATAAGCTGCATTTCAGCATGCAGTGCTAACAAAAAACTAAGGGCCATACTAAGAGACATTCTGATTGATAAAATTGCAGATGAGATTTATTTTTTTCTCTCAACGATAAATCTCAGTTGTTGACCGAAACATAAAAAAAATCAGAATAAAGGTTTCTCTCAGAACTTGACCCAACAAATTTTTTTTTAAAATAAAGGTTATTTTGTGACTTTTATTGAAAATAGCAACAAATACGAGTTATTAAGGGAGCTTTCAAAAGGTTGAGATTTATTTCTGATCTCTGAAAGAAAGTCGAAAACGAAGGTAGGTTTCGATGTTTGAAAGAGTTGCACCAGTCAAAAATAACATTTTGCAACTGGGGGCAAAATTCTCTAAACGTCAGTTTTCTCTGTGTACACAAAAACCCTTTATTTATATTAAATTTTGAGATTCCGCAAGATTGAGGTGCTAATTTTATGACAGACAATGCATATTTTGAGCGTGAATATAAAATTGTATACTTACACAAAAAATTATTCACACTTGCGTAATCGGGCCATGGTGTCATTATGCCACCACCTTGTTTGTAACGGTTATTTTTATTTTAGCATTACTCAATTTGATGGCCGATTTCATAAAGCCCTTTTATCCATTTAAGAGGCTTTAAAAAATCATTAAAAAATAAAAGCCTGTTAAATACTGCCATGAATCTTCTAAAATACGTGAATAACAACATAGCAAGCAAACAAAAAATCATATAAAAACCTATCGATTAACGTGAAAGTTCAATTCAATTTGTGTAAAATTATTTTTTTAAGCCTGCTACTGATCTTAATTTTCGAATTTCTCAAGAAAAACTCTGTTCAAATTTTATTTTTGATCGACATTTAAATACGAAATTTGGAACATTCATTTCCCTCCAACCGATAGGAGAATACAAACGTTCATGCAAACGTTTAGCAGAATAGGGCTGAGTTTACTAAAGACTAGCACTAGCACGCTGCTGATACGAAACGAAATTTTTAGTTGGTCTCCAACATGACAACGAAATGCTTACGAAAAACATAACGAAAAATTACCCCTTGAAATTGTCACCATTTGCAAAAACAAACACAAACGCATAAAAATCAGAGAAAGTGATAAAAGAAACAACAAATACAAACAAGAATAGAGACCAGCGTTGCCATAATGTGCCCCATCGGGCCATTTGCTCTGTTTTTCATTTTGTCCTTTGGCCCCGGGCCACCAAGAAATGGCCCACACTTCGTAATATATTTCAATTTCAATTTTTTTTAAATTTGTATTGTATTTTATTCCATTTTCGTTTTATATTTATTTACTGCTTTGATATAAATTACAATGTGGCTGTAAAACGAACAGCCGTTTTGACCAAGAACCAGATGTACAACAACCGTGGTTTAGTTTAAACCCACTGATTTCAAGTTTAAACCCACTGATTTCAATGCATTATCTGAGGTTCAACACGGTTCAAGCATGTTAGTGCCAGTTGTACAAACGGGGTTAAATATTTAACCCGTCGTTCAGGAAATTTAATTCGCCGATTTCGGTGGATGAACTGAAGGTCAGCGATGTTTCAAGGTTCAAGTATATGATATTAGCCAAGCTCATGCCTGAACCAGCGCTAAACGTCAGTTAATCCGCCGAACTAAAAATCTTGAACCACGAGTTAAATATTGAACCACGTTTGTACAACTAGCCCTTGTTGGCTTTACCAGTTCATCCGCTAAAATCAGTGGGTTAAAATTGCTGAGCAAAGGTTTAAATATTTGAACAATATAAACATTTTTACAGTCGAAATCTCCGAAAAAAATCTCAGCTCTTAAGTGAGATTTTTTGTCCCTCTTGAAAAAATCTTTGAGCGCTCAGATGTTGCTCTCTAAACTAGACAACAGATTTTCTATAAAAAATAATTAATTTCTACAAATTTTCAGTGAAAATAATTCAATGTTCATATAAAAATATAAATTATGTACAAATTCGTAGTTTTGGGCAGTATACACGAACAAAGCTAATGTAAACGTTGTTTGCCAAACTATTAGCGACCTACCTACCTACGTAAAAAAAAAAAAAAATTTGATGGCACAACAGCTCATGAAGAACTAGGGCCTAGTGACTTACAACTCTCAACCATTCCTGTGTGCGTGTCTGCAGGAATGGAGGGGACCTACAGTTTATTGCCGAATCCGAACGGCTAACGAGCGGCACTTTTCTGTGACAGGAGATACTCTTGGAGGATTTGTCAATTCCTCGCAAGAGGCGGTAGCCGTTTTTTCTTTTAAATAAATAGGTGGCGAGGCTGGGGATCGAACCTTAGACCTCCGGCATGACAGTCCATCGCACTAACCATCACGCCACGGCTACTACTACCTACTACTACCTACCTACGTATTTAAAAAAAAAATTCTCTGGCGGATTGGCCCGCACTTTGAGGAAATGGCCCTCAAAGTGGCCCTCAATAATTTTTTCTTTGTGGCAACGCTGATAGAGACCAAATGTCACTTTTCCGCACACAATTAATGGTACAGGCAATTAATTATGTGCGAAAACAGAGGCGAGATCTCTCCAAATAATCTGCTACAATTATCGATTTCGCTCATCGAACGAAATTTTTCGTTTATGATTTTGTTGTGTCATTTTTGTATGGGATTTTTCGTTTCGCATCAGCAGCATACTAGGCTTAAAATAAGAATAAAATAAAATAAAAAAAAAAAGGTCTCCCAATTGTGTTGTTGACATTTTAACCAAGAAAAAATTCTTTATTGTGAAAATTAAAACATAAAATTTAAGTTTAATAATGATTAAAAAAAAAACTTCAAACGTTTCCATTTTTTTGTCCTATTTATTTTGTTTGAATTATTTAATCAAAAATAAACAAAATAAAAAGGTACTTCAAAACTTATACATACCTATCACTTTGGCATTATCAGTTTATTCGTTACATCAACTCGCCCCAGCGAAAAACCTGGTTCTAACTCAGGGCGAGTTCAGTGCGAACCCAGGTCTAAAAAAACCTGAGAATTCAATTCTCAGGGTGAGTTCAGGGTTTTAAAAAAACGTTTTGGGGCGACCCCTGATGGTTACTTCAGGGGTCAACGAACAAACCTAATGCAATGTCTTAAATGACAGACATCAGCTGTTTGCGAATTTCACGTGGTTTCTAATTAATCTGCTATTGCAAGATGACTTTGTCACTGGCTCTTTTTTTTTTTTTAAATTGCATGACTGGGAGGCTGAAATCAGATTGTTTTCTCCTTTGCACTCTTTAAATTTTTAAAAGAGCACGAGAAAAAGAGTCAAGCTCAAGCATGTTTACGTTCCTTTTCCTACGCCCTATACCTTTCTTTTAATATTGTATTTTTCACGTTCACCTATGTCAAGCTCCCAATCAATGTTGCCGCTGTGCCAGTTTAGTCGCATTTTGACCCCTTTTTGAGCCTCATGCGACCATGAGACGAATTTTTAAAAAGTTGACTTTTTTTACCCTTTTTAAATATCTTGCGACTTTTCTGAACCTATTTCCAGATAATTGCTTAGTCTATAAATTTAGGAACTGTACTCCTTTGTAAAAAAAAAAATCTTTTTTTGTTTCACTTTGATATTTGTCGCAAAGAAATCAATTACCTAGTATTTCGTCTAAGAGTAATGAATTTTCGGCGAAAAATCAATTCGCTAACCGAAATTAACTTAACTTAAGTTTCTCGTCACTAATGTCAACTGATTTAAAATTTAAAAAACGAATTTTTAGCTATATTTTACAAGATTTTTTGAATGCTACGTTTTTTCCTCGTGACCCTTTTTTTGCAACCATTTCAAATTTCTCAGCGGCAACACTGAATTCAACAGAAAGTAATCACGCATTCCATTTGTATCATCTTCATTGCTCCCAATCAATACACTATATCAGAATCAGAACCAAAAAAAAAAGAGCATATTGTGTTACCAAAATATCAGATGACAGATTGATGAACGAATATTTTGTTGTTCCTGAAATGAGATTTTTTGTATGATTTTGAAGCACCGGCGACGTTTTTTTGTTGTTGTTTGTTTGTCTATTATAGAACTTAATAATGCACTTAATAAATTAAAAAGTCAATGCGAGATTTATATTCAGCAAACTGAAACATTTTTTTTTGCCAATTTGTATTGTACACAACATTGCACTCTTAATTATTATGAAAGGATAAAAGATAAGATCAAAAAAGAATGAAAATGATTGTGAGATATGAGTTAAAGTTTATAACCTATTTGGTCTGTTTAGTAACGTGAAATTTCTTGCAAATTTTCACATTTTGCTGTCAAAACCCATAGGAAAAAAAATCCAAGTGTAGGAAACTTGGTGAGAATTTCATGTTACCAAACGGCAAACAGGCATATTATGGCTTATTTTTTGGAAATAAGTTTAAATCATTTGTTACAGATTTGCAGCAGGTTTCATTTAAATATAACAAAAACACTACAAATTGCAAATGATTTTCAAAGTTGCCATTGATTAAATTAATAAACCCCAAAACTTTACTTTTTTTCTGTTTTCTTTGGCCCTACAGTGATTACGCAAGTTTTTTTTTATAGATAAACTACATATTTTGTTGAAAGCCGATCAATGATCAAAGAAAATTTGAGATTTTGGCTGCATCAGCTTGGAGTACAACATTAACCTGTCAGATAATTTTGGATAAAAATGTAATCTCGCTCATTGATACGTTGGACGGCAATTAAAATTACGGCCTCAGTTTTGGTTTTACCGGCAGAATTAGACAAGCAAATTCTTGTACTTAGTATTTAACAACGACCTTAACTACGAGGAAATTAAAATTTGGTTCTCTGAATGCATTCATCCATACCGAAATATGTCCTACAATATTTGTCCGCATCCGCAGCGTTCTTTCTTTCCCAGTAAAGTATTGACCGTCCCATCGGCCTGCGCTCTGTTTAGCCAAGCCTTAAAAATGTTAATTGCTACTTCTTTCACCTAATGGGAAGTACAAGAACAAGGACTGATTATGCTCTTGGATTTTACCACTTCATTTGTGGGGAATTCGCACAAAAATATGTCATCTAAAACGTCATTGTGGGGCATTCACAAAATAGTATGTCATCACTAAAGGCCGTGTCACACAGAACGCGGGCCGACCGACGGGCCGGTCAATACTTCACCATGGAAGGAAAGAACGCGACGGGCAAATTTTGTTTGTAATTTTTTACAAAGACCGCCGGATCGCATTCTGTGTGACAAGGCCTTAACAGTCATTGTTTTAGGGGAGTTCAATCCGAGTGTATTAACTGCCTGAACAGAATAGAATGCTGGAACCTGAGCCGCAGACGGAACTGGAAGAGCTATCAAAAAGTGCCGTAAGTTATTTTTTTTACGTGCCCACAATGCAGCTGTACAGCTTTGAAAGTATTTTGAAGAAAAACAAAACAATATTTTTGTGTAGGTACAAGCTCAGAATTCACATTTTTTTGTTTTCAATACTTCTCCTTTTAATGAATAATTTTTTTCGCAAATAACCACAATATCTTTTTCTAGCCCAAAAAGTTGTTTTTTTTTTATACAATTTGAAACGTCAGAAGTGCCGAACGGGAAAAGTTAAAAGTTGGTGAACTCTTCCGTCTGCGGCTGCAGCTCCGTATGCGGCTACGTTCCGTTGTGTTCGCAACATTGAATTTGTGCGTATTCAATATTTTGACATCTGCGGCTACGGTTCCGTCTCCGTCTCCATTCTGTTCAGGCAGTAAGAACATAATTATGTAAGTTCATAGATTTAAAATGATACCAGCTAGGCGCCAGATATAGCTTTCATTGAAAACCATCATGGAAATTTTTGTCTTCCCATTTTGAGGCACTTATAGGAAAAAAGTTGATGGCATTTTGGGATCAAAATGAAGGGAATTAATTATTCAGTAAATTTTTTTCGTCAAAAAAAATAGTTAATATATTTTAAAGCTTTCTTTTAAAATCAATTTTATTATTTCAACGATCAAAATCGTTTCCAATGTTCCACACTGAAAATGAAACAATTTCGTGTGACAGCTTACGTCAAAAATTATAGATCTGTCAGAAAATAAATGTATTTCTTTTTTGTGTGAATTGTGAAATTAAAAAGAATCTCTTCTTCAGTCGACGTTCAAGATTTTTTTGGTTCATATTTTCCTTTCGACATTTTTTTTTTAGAAATATTTTAAAAAACGAAACGCCAGTTCAAATATACTTTTGTCAACAACGAAGGAAATTAACAGTTAATAGAAAATTAGCTGTCATTCTTTATAGTTCTATTCGTTCACTTTATTGAGAAATTGTAATAAACTGTTATAAAACGTAATTTTGTAAGCAATTTCATTGAAATGGAGGTAATTTGAGATGATTTTGAAATTGCGTCATTGTATTGGAAATTGTGTAATTTTGAAGATGATTTCCGAAAAATAATTCAAAATTGCGCAATTTGGTTCAGTGAGATGAGAACATACTATAAAACTATTAACATTTTAGGAAAGAACTTTAAAGTTAGAAAATTTTATTGTTATGCTTACTTATACTTCAACTAAAATCAGGTTGTTTAAAATTTTGTGGAATTGATAAATATTTTATTTGAAAAAATAGTTTTTCCTAAAAAAAATACCAGACAAAAAAAAATTAAATGTTGCGATACTTTTTGAATTTAAATTATTCCTTCAATTTACAAAAACAAACCATGTGAGTTCGCGTTTACTTTGTGCAGATTTTTTTTTTCATTAAAATAAACTGCAAATGTGATTGTAAACTCAGTCGGTTACTGATCAAATGTCAAATCAAAGCGTGTGTGAACTTTTCAAGTCCATCAATTTGACGGTACCTACTATTAGGTTGAAGAAAATTAAACGATTTTTAAATAGTTCAAGTTGAGTCGTATGCAGGGCTACGATTTCTATGTTAATTCATATTTTTTGTTGGTGAACATAGAAGCAAACGAGTAGGATAGTTTTACGAATCATGAAATTTCAATAAAAATGGCATTCAATCTTTAGAGCATATTTTTGCATATTTAAATATAAATGCATATAAATGTATTTTTTGGATATTTTTATAATAAATGCATATTTTTCGTTCATATTTTTAAAATATTAAACAAATTAAAATAATTGAATTTATTATTTTGACGACAGTGCATAAAAATGTATGCATCAGAATTTAAATTCAAACTTATTTACATGGAAGACTTTTTTTCAGACCTAGTTCCCTTTCACATGAGGAAACTAAGTTTCCAGCAACTTACAGTTTTTGTGTGAGCAGGGCACAAAGTGGGTGGGCAAAATCTCCTCGTCGGACGATTTGAGATTTTTTTGACATTCCTCTTCATATCTACTACGTAAGTTGCGTTCAACCAAGATACTCTTAAAAAGAACTTTAGAATATCTCTTACTATTTTGTTTCTTTGGGTAAAAGGTACAAGAGATTTTAAGGAAATTAAAAGAAAACGTCAAAAAAATCTTGTTTCTGTGTGTGAAAGGGGTCCTGATAGACCAAGTTTTCTTTTTGAAAAAAAAAAAAATGATGGTATGCTAACAAGGCTTAAGGAATTTGGAAAACTATAGTTCACACATACAAATTTTAAATAATTTTTTTTAATTTTATTTTCATCTCAAAGTAGTAAAGTTTATTTATTTTAATAAGTAATTTTCTTTTTTACTTTTTAATAAAAGAATGATTTATATTTAAATTTTCATGTATTTCATTTTTTCGTAATAACTTTCTTAAAGCATATATTTTCTCAGTTTATGTGCATATTCTATGCGCATATTTTGTGTTTTTTAGCACAATAAAATCTGAGCTTTGGTCATATGTCTTTTTACTCAATTGAACTGTATGTAAGCAATTCATTGGCCTCTCTGTCAAACCAACCTTTTTTCAACTCAACGCCAGATAAACAAAGGGGTCAATGTGTAGTTTAACATCAAACCTGATTTTTTTCGGTCTTAGGCCACTTTTTGTCAAAATTTAAAAAGCTGATTAAGGAGGAATACAAAAAAGTTTTGATTTGATAATTTTATAGTAGTGTGAAGTACAAGTAATATAAATGTAAGAAGTCCTAGTAGCAGTTTAGGAAGATCTGTTTTAAGAGACGTACGGTAATTTTCGTAATATAGTCCTAGTGGTGTTACCTCAATGAATCCAGTCCAGTTTCACTGCGTTTCTTGCACAGACAACTAATTAATAGAGCAATGTGAGAACTCAAGTTAAACTAATATATTCCAACCTTACCTAAACTTTTATAAACTTTAAACAATTCTACATAATATAGATGAAAATGAAAAAGCGTTATAACATTTAAAAGAATCGGTATAGTAATTTTTTTTTATTAATTTGTAAGAAAATGTACCTAGCACATTTATTTCTTTTTTTTTAAGAATCTATGAAAAATTTTGAGCTATTTTTAATAACATAATTTATTATTTTTACAATGCAAATAAATTACTACAAACAAACTATGATTTTATAACAAAAAAAAAGTTATTGTTCACAATTAAATAGTTTCCATTCGTAAATATGAAACTAAATACTAAACAAACATTAATATTATGACTTTATGTAGGTATATTGAATAAATTTAGACTTAACATAAACATGATTATAATTATATCAATCTACGAAATTTAAATGTGGAAAATTAACAAAAGCAAACAGAAAACTATTTATGATAAGAAAAATTGAATTAAATATTTTTGTTTAACAATAAATTAAGACGATAAGTTGTATTTTTTTTTTAATTACATTTAAAATGAATGAGCTGCGCATATAAAGTAAACCCTCCTAATTGTGATAAATTATGAAATAACATTTTTATTAGAAGAGAATAACTTTATCAAACTTTTAAAATAATGTTTCAACTGGTTTTAAATATTTATAAAGTCTGTAAACATAAACAATTAACATTATGAACAGAATTATCAACTCAAAAAAACTATAGACCATATACTAAACGTACAATATTGTTCTATGATGCACAATCTCTTGACTGATAGAATAGAATATAACCCGTTTCCGAGGACTTCTGAATGTCTGAGGTGAGCCCGTAGAAATCTTCGATTGTTGAAGCTTCGATCTTATCAACCATGTCATCGTCGAATAGCAGCCATAATCCATGACTTTTGACAATACTTATGTAATGTCCTCGATTCGGGCCAGATCCACAATGTATTACAACAGCCATAAGGTTGTATAGCCGATCCGGATTGACAGCATCATCGGATGTGTTGAATAGACGCAATTCCAATGGAAAAACCACACGATGGGAAACTTTAATATGTCTATTGAACTGTTCCATGTATTTGAAACGTTTTAGGTGTAAGGCTAGAATCATCGGCAGCTTCTTAACGCGCATTCTTTTCTGAGCCTCTTGGTAGCTGCAGCAGTTGTCACATTTAAATTTGTTGTCACTGCAAAGCGTTTCTGTGTTACTAAAGCATCGCAGACAATGTGTGATGCTTGTGTTCTGATCAACATCAACTTGTAAATCGAAGAAATTCTCATCTTTGCTACTCACAGTCTCACAATTCAGGCAACGAGTCTCACTGGTTAGGATGCCTTGAAAAATCTCATGGACCCAGGTGGGTTCAGTGGGACCCTCATTTGTTCCATTGCTGTTTCCATTTTTGCCTTTGCTTGTATTCCGTTCGGCCAAAATGATCTCGTTTATGTGATTTATTAGGAAATTCAAGAACTCATGGGCATCTTGTTGCATATAGTTATCGAATTCTTCCTTTTCCTTTCTCAAACGGGCAATGAACTTTTTCGGAGCAATCGAACCAACTTTCTTCTTTTGCGTTGCAATGTTGTAGAATAAATCGGCTAAGCATGAGAGAAGCGTTTCCTTGGAGCGTTTATTCTTGGCCTTGTATTCAAGAACTTTCTCTCTAAATGGTTTACAGAAATATAATGCTTGCAACACTGAATTACTGTAACATGTGTTGCCGAAGTTAACAAGGCCAAAGTAGTGTTCGTTGGGGGGAAATAATTCGCTCCCTATTTCTCGTTCTAGTTGTGACACATTTGCACCCATATTTTTGATTTTAGTTTTTAATGATAAACTTATAATGATTTAATATTTAAGACTCTTTGACATCGGTTTGGGATAAAGTTAAGTCACAAAATGACTCGAAACATGTTTTATGTTGCTATATTTTCTCAGTATAAGCAATCTGACGGAATTTGAAACACAAAATCAAGTCTGAAAATAAATTTTGAAGAGGGGATACGTGAGTAAAGAAAATTAACTTTTTTTTTTTTTGTTTAAATAAAAGTTAAAAATTTTCTATTTTTTTTTTTTTTTTTTAATTTAAAATAACTAAAAAAGAAAAACAATAATATTAACAACTAAATTGCACTTGTATCCCCTCTCCAAAATTAAATAAAATATAATTAAGGAAAGGACAAATAGATGAAAAAAAAAAACAACTAAATTTAAGGAGAAAATTTATTGTATTTATTTTGTTTCAAATTATGATGACTTTGTTTTTCGATTTCATAAATGTAAATTATTTCTGTAATGATAAATATTTATAAATATTTAAGCAAATTTTAGGAGGGTTTACAAGAGCATGAACTAAACTACATAAATATATTTTCATTTAATTTAAAATTAACTTATAGTACAGCCTAGTGTTTCGCTCTTAGCCTTAAAAAAAAATCACGGAATATGATAACTTTTGGCAAAAAGTGGAAAAACTGAAAAAAAAAAAAAAAAAAAACGTGAGCTTTTAGATACCTAAGTGGGAATAAGCCTACGAAAAGTGCGTTTGATTCGTCAAATTAATCTAAACTGACAGATCAAACATACTTTTCCTACGTTTTATTTTCGCAAACAGGCATGTTTTTCACTTTTTCCAATTTTTGCAAAGAGTAAGTGCAGTTTAACCTTAATAATCGAAGTTTCAGGAAAAAATATATACCTACACTCCCTTATGGAAGATGGCAACCGAATAAAGGAGGGGGCTTTCAATGGCGAAAACGGAGTTTGACACTCACACTGATGCCCCTTACACATAAAAAGAAAATGTATTGATGCCTGGACTCGTGGTGAGACAGATCGATTTGTACTTCCATTTAGACGATTGTTTTACTTTTGATTTATTCGCTAAGTGTAAAAAGTCCCCATCGATAGGAGCGCCGCTAACAATTTTACGGGGGGTTAAAGGCCCCCCAAAATGGGTTTTCAGGCATATCGCCCTAACAGTGCCTTGTACAGAAAAAATGTTGATGACGAATTTGTAGCTTAGAAAATTTCCTACAAAAAAGATTGACACTTTTTTCTTCATAAAAATAACGGTTTTTGAAGTAATTCAATCGGTAGAGTTAAGGTTTTTAGTTTTCTATACAAATGGAGAATGCCCAAAAATGTTTAAGGTGATTCGCATACGGTGTGACAAGCGTATAGGTTGAGTCGAGACAAGAACAAGGGGGTCTATTTCCCCCCGTTAAGGCGGGAGGAGGAAATTACTAAAAAATCGACTAGAAATAAAAAAGAGATCATTTAAAAACAACGGCAACACTTACAATGACACGCTATACTTTTTTTTAAAGCTGGAAGTCCGTTCTTTATTTTATTTTTTATTCAAATACTTTTAGGGCCAGTTGTTGTGGTATCACAACGGGCCACTGATTGGCCTACGTGTGTCGATTCCCGACAGCCACTTCTACCTAAACTAACCAAGGGCCAGTTGTACAAACGTGGTTTAAAATTTAATGCGCGGTTCAGCAATTTTAACTCCCCGATTTCGGCAAACTAACTGAGGTTTCAAGGTTTAGGCATGCACTAGTAGCCAATTACATGCCTGAACCATCGTTGGACCACAGATAATCCGCCAAAATTGGTGAGTTAAAATTCCTGAACCACAGATCAAATTTTTGTACAACTGGCCCTTTAGTTTTTGAAACATTTATTTTTCAAAATTAAAATTTTACGTTATTACGTAGTATTTTTGTTTTCAGTATTCGATGCTCCTATTAATTTCTAGTCAAACATTAAAAATTACGGTCATATTTATAAACGTTGTCTAACTTTAGTCAGTCGTCTAACTAAGTTTTAAATAAAACTTTCTGATTGTTGCTAAATTGATCTAAATTTGGACAACGAAATCGATTGTCTAAACTTTTACAAGTGCAATATTTTTTTTTTATTAAATAAAGCATTTCCAAAACTATTAGGTTTGTTCATTGAGCCCTGAAGTCGCCCTGCTGGGGTCGCCCCAAAGCGTTTTTTGAAAACCCTGAACTCACCCTAATAATCAAATTCTGTTTTTTTTTTTTTTTTTTTGGAAACCTGGACCCATGTTCTGTAACTTCTCGCATGCATAGAATCGGCCGAGAAACGATGCGTTTCTCGACTGATTTTTTCGATGTCAGATTTACAGAACATGGGCCCTGGAGTCGCCCTGAACTCGCTCTGAAATAGATTCTGAGAATCGAAAAACCCAGGTTTTTTTGACAACTCTTGGGTTTGTCAAGAAAACCTGGGTCAACCCTGGGTAAAGTTCGACGAAAAAACCTAATTTTAATTAACTCCCACTGAACAAGCCTAAAAAAGTGACAGTTCATATAAAAACGTAGCAAACATACCCTTTTTCAATTTGTAAATGTCAAACTGACATTAGGCAGTTAGTAAGGCGCTAACGCGGGCCGACAATACTTCGTCGGTCAATACTTCACCATGGAAGGAAAGAACACGACGGGCAAATTTTGTTTGTATTTTTTTTACAAAGACCGCCGGACCGCGCTCTGTGTGACCTGGCCTTAAAAGTTAAAATCCCTATAATCAATCACACTTGGACTCATGAGTATACTTAAGAGGGTCTAAAAGGTAGTAAAAAAAACTATTTTGAATCAATAATTTAACAATAAATAAGTGCTTAATCTGATCAGTAATATACAGAATTTGTGTTATTAAAATACCTTCGGAAAAACAGGCCTTTAGTGATTTTAGATTTAAAAAAAAAAAATTATATCAAAAAGATAACACGTTTAAAATTTGCAAAATCCTTTTTTCAACCTAGTAAGGTATGATATTAAAAAAGTATTAAAATCTTTAGTAAATCATCTAAAATTTTACGTCATATAAAATATACATTTGTTTTATAAAAAAAAAAAAAATTATGCATACATATCAATAAGAGCAACTATAACTTCGTTGCGTTAAACTATTAAGACCAAATATCAAACAATACATCATGAAGACTTTTAATTTCCCAAAGATTGAAGCCCTAATAAATCAAGAAACCTTGTAAATAAGGCCCCTACTTCAAACTCTCAAACATTAAATTATTCAATAGTCTATCTATATGCTAATATTAAAAAAGAACATAATAGCCAAAGACCATTTTCAATTCGGAACTCGGAAACATGTTGAACATTAAATACTTTAACATCGCACAGATGTTATTAATTTTCCTTTTTTTTTTTTTGTTTTTTTTTTTTAATCTCATTCCCATGCTCTGATTTTTTTTTTCTTCTGAATATTTTGATTTCGTAAGTTAAGCACATACGCAAGTATGTCTCTATCAACAAAGGGGAACATCAAAGTTGTTGCACTATTATAATAGACAGACAGACAGACACATAAAATTATACTTTCTAATATTAGCCCACAAAACTGAAGACAGGTTCATTAATCTTGATAGAGTTTCCTCTTTTCTTTGTTATTCTCTTTGTTTCACTTTTATATAGTTTTCACTCTTTATCACGAATATAAAAATATTTAAAGAACATTTTATAAATTATTAATTTATTAGACACACCCCGACCGCCAGTCAACGGCCATAGTTTGAAGTTTGAACGACACGACGACGCAACGCGACGAGAAAAAAAAAAAAAGATTTCAAGAACGAGTCACATACGAGATTAGAAAAACAAATTAAATTAAGGACTTAACAAAAAAAATAGAATGCCAGTTTGTTAAGGATATCCGCAATAGCGGAACGCTTACGTAGTGTTTCACCATCAACCGCTCGTTATATATTAAACAAGGATTTCTTTTCTTTCTTAGCTTTTCTCTGTTGACTAAGGTACACAACACACTTCTGGGAAAAGCGTCTAGCCTTATAATACACACAAATGAGTCCTTTATGTAGGATATATAGAATTATACAATATACACACACAAGACCAGGAACGGCTACTGGAGTATAGACACTGAGGTATGTATTTCAGGAGCGATAGATTTTGGAGAGCGCCCCAAAACAAAAAAAAAAAAAACTACGATTTTCATTAGATGTCTTTTATTATCGGGTGGGACATCTGTTGACTTCTTTTGGAATCAAATTTTATTTTGACTATGACAGAGTGACAGCTCTAATACGCGGAAGAAACCTTAAATTCAATTAATTAGGTAGTTCAGGTTTCTCGCAAGCTCATTGAGATCTCAGAGACCTCAGCAATCTCAGAAATCTATCCTCAGTAAGATTCCTCACTTTTGCTGTCAAAAAACTGAGACTGATATTTTTTGGATTCGCTTGCTCATTTATTTTTTGTCGCAGTTGATTAATTAATAAAAAAAGAGATGGAAATTGGTTTTGACTTCTAGCGGAGAAGGTTTCTCCTTCTGCTCCAGTGGAGCTGGCGGAGCTCGCTCAAAGAGATCTCAGTGAGATCTCAGAAACGTGAACTGGCTAAATAAATAAGTTTGTTCAGTGAAGAAATAATCAGAACAGAACAGAACAGAACAGAACAACAACTATTTTTGACATTTCTCACAAATATCTCTTCTAAGTTGTTCTACCTCAAAAGCAAGTACAGAAAATCCTGCTCTAAACTGTTCCAAACTGTTCAAAACAGATTCAATGAACAGCAAGTCCAGTTTAGAACAGAAAATTTCTCACTGAACAGCAAAAACTTGTTCCTTTCTATTTGTTCCAAACTGTCCGAAAAACCTCACTGAACAATCCTAATGATAACCAATTTTGTATGGCCTGAAATTGTGGATTTGGCGAAGTATGGTTCCATCAAAATAGGACTAAGTGCCACACGACAAATCGTAATCAGTCATTTGATGACTGCTCACATATATACATAGGTTGATAGAATAGACTAATAAATGGCAGCATTTCTTAATATTCTTTCAGGCGCAATATTATCTAGAACCGACACTGCCCAGATAAACCACCAACACCTTTATCGAAAGCTCAATCTTTCCATTCTATGCTTATTGCAATGAATTTTTAACAAACTTTGAGAATTTATTCGCAAAGAATGATGATTAATATTTAAAAGGATAAATGATTTGATGAGGGGTCACCTAGAGTTGATGTGGGGGAATATAAACTACTGTACATTCTCCAGAAGACAACCACTTTACTACGCTAGGTCGTAATTGTTCACATTAGGGTTTGAAAATGACATTAGAGAATTATTGGAAAGGGCACTTGGACTTTTCTCCTTCTGCTTCATTAATTAAAATTAAATTCCTGGCAGAAAGTAGAATGTTTGAGCAGGATTCAACAATGAGTGAGACCTGTATCATAGACCGAACGAACATCTACTTGCATACTTATTTGTTTCCTGCCTGTGTGACTAAGAGTCATGAATAATCGTTGCTGTCAGTGTCCTATGCTATATATAGTGAAAAAAACAGAAGGGAAGTTTTTACAAATATCAATGCTAAATAAGAAGGGAGAACCATCAGAACAACAAATAAGGGAAATTCAACGTTTAGCGAATGAGTCATGAGGAAGTTGCTTGCAGGAACTTTTGCATGGGATATGCGAAAAAGAGTCGCTTTTTAGTTGATTTTTTTTTTATATTTTGTTTAATATTGCGGAAACGGAACGACTTAAAGTGCAGTTTCCTAAAAAAGAAAAGTAGTATGTTGTACGTACAATGTACGAAGAACGATTTATTCGCAGTATTGACTTGGATGACTCATAAAGGTTTAAGGATAATATTTTTATTCGTCAACTTTAACAAGCTATTAAAGCAATTTAAATATGTTATCTGACTTTTCTCTAGCATGTCAATTTCCTACCCTACACCCCTCCCCCCTATGGGTTAAGGTGACTGCAACACAAAAACTTAGTTCTATACGATCGCGGTATTCGTTTCTGCATGATCGGGGTGGAGATGTCACAACTGAAACTGATTACCCCACAAGAAAAGAGTGTTTCCAACAAGTTAGTTATTCCTGTTAAAAAGGCTTAGCGCATTCATTCTCTAGAGGGAATCAATATTTGGTGTGATGGCGCTCCAGTTCCAGTTCAGGAATGTCAGGACCTCAAAAAGGCAATCAGTAGAGAATCTGAATACGCTAAAGCTAATATAACAGCCATTCAGGAAACGCGATGGGATAGAGGGGGCATCATACGAAATCGTATGATATCTACTTCGGAAAGTGCTGCAAAGGAGCAGTGCATTGGGCTTTCAAAATGTAAGCGATTGCAGGTTTACAATACATACGCACTAAAGCTAAATTCATAAACAATAAGTTGGCATGTGCCCACTGTCCATATTCCGAAGTAACACTTCAAGATTATTCTTGGCAACCTTAACACAATTGTAGTAGCCGTGGCGTGATGGTACGTGCGATAGACTGTCATTCCGGAGGTCTAGGTTCGATCTCTAGCCTCGCCACCTTATAATTTTTAAAAATTCAAAAGGGTGTACTGGCTCTGGCGAGGAATTGACAAAACCTCCATAAAAATAGCAAAGTGCCGCTCACGGAATCGGCAATAAACTGTAGGTCCCATCCATTCCTACAGACACGGCACACAGGAATGGTTGAGAGTTGTAAGTCACTAGGCCCTAGTTCTTCATGAGCTGTTGTGCCATCAAATTTATTTTTAAATTTAACTTTTACACAAGAATCGAAAAGGAGAAGCATCTCTGCTCTTTCAAAATAGGTGAAAACACCCCGGAAACTTTTGACATAGAGATTGGTCTATTGTCTTGAAGCAATTATACACAATTCGCATCATGAAGCAATTATACACAAGTCGCATCATCGAGAGAACGAACCGAGCTGTTAGTGGCGCATTTAATATTTTGAAGCGAAGGCAGTATGGGCAGTGAAATACCATCAGCCAGACGTGTCCTGAAATCTACCAGCGATGCTCTACACAGCCGAAGAAGATTTCACCTTAGGTGGCACGCACAAATGAAGAATGCCTTTGACCAACTATAGGCAGCTATTTAAAGACCGAGCTGACCGGACAGGCTGATTAAGATCATATCGTCGTCGTTTCGTTCAATGAAAACTCCCTAAGTCCATTTTTCGCAAAACTGAGGTAAATACGCCATTTTTCCTCAAAAAAGACAATATCTACGTTCTGAGAAAACTCCCTAAGTCTACGTCACTCTATTTCCAAATTACACAGACTGAAAAATCCCTAAGGGCAATCACATTCACTATATTGTCAGTGAAAACTCCCTTACTGGACTATTTTACGCTTTTCCTTCCGATTAACAAATTACTGGATTTAGGGATTTTTGTCTGGCAAAGTTATGCTGGTTTTTGTTTACAGTAATTTCCTTCTAATATACTAAGGCTACTCCCTAAGTACATTTGTGCTATTTCACGCTTTTCCTATTTACCAATTACAAAGGTTTTTTGTCAGTAATTACGCAATCCTTCAAGTATATTTTAAGCCCAAGATCATACAATTACGATCATTTTATAGCCCAAGAAAATTAGACAAAAAAAAAGGCAAAACTACGAAAAAATTCCGACAAATCTGAATTTTGGTGGAGATGTTTATTTTTATACCTTAAGCATTTTCCAAAAAGTACCCTAAATTTGGACCGGGGCTAAAATTTTTACGGGGGGTGAAAGGGGTTGAATTTCAGTTTTACGCTAATTTCTCAAAAACTATCAGTGTTTTTAAAAAAATGTGAAGATAAAAATTGTAGCTTATGTAATTTTACACTAAAAATGTTATGACACTTTTTTTCGTAGACTCAATAAGTTTTAAGAAAAACGTGCACAAACTTTATAATGTACTGGATTTATTGAAAAAAATTTATTGAAGTTGGATGTTTTAACGGGCAAATATTTTTTTATGGTATGTGTTTGGGAACATCTCCACATTATAAAAAAAAAATTTCGGGGTGGTAGGGGCTAGGAAAAAGCACCCACATTGAAACAGCTCGCCATTTTGTTTTCATTTAATAACTCGCCGTGATTTTTTTTTCTGTAACAAAATGGCCAATGAAAAACTTTAAGAGAATCAAAATACCTACAAAATGAGGTATTAACGATCTCTGGGACTTTTTTCATCTTAAAGTTATAGCTTGTCAAAGTTCACCTGCATGTAATGGGGTTCAATAGTGTTTTTAGCTTTAAGGCACCCCTCCTGCCTCTCCTGTGGCACTTACTCCATCAAAACCTATGACAACTTTGTAGAGGAGATAATTTCTTAAAATTGTAAAATTTTGCATCAACTTTTGCAATTTTTAAAAACCGAGAATCACATTGATGGCGGTTTCAAACACCCCTCTCGTGCGAAATTTGTTACCCCTCCTCAAAAACTTGTATTCAAATATGTAGCCTAATATTTTGGCTTAATTTAAAGACTCCAACCTTGAAGATACGATTACTACGACAAAAGTTATAGCTGCAAAAGACAACCATACTGCTCTATTTTGAATTATTATTGAAGTGAAAATTAATGAAAAATAATTCAACATCGAGTGATATTTTTGGCTATAACTTTCGTCCTAGTAATCGGATCTTCAAGGTTGGAGTCATTAAATTAAGCCAAAATATCAGGCTACATTCTTGAATACAAATTTTTGAGGAAAAATAAATAAATTTGATGGCACAACAGCTCATGAAGAACTAGGGCCTAGTGACTTACAACTCTCAACCATTCCTGTGTGCGTGTCTGCAGAAATGGAGGGGACCTACAGTTTATTGCCGAATCCGAACGGCTAACGAGCGGCACTTTTCTGTGACAGGAGATACTTTTGGAGGATTTGTCAATTCCTCGCAAGAGGCAGTAGCCGTTTTTTCTTTTAAATAAATAGGTGGCGAGGCTGGGGATCGAACCTTAGACCTCCGGCATGACAGTCCATCGCACTAACCATCACGCCACGGCTACTACACCATCTAAAGTAAGTAAGTGGAAAAATTAAAAAACTACCATAATGAAACTTGATGATTTTTGTTAAAAAATTAAATTTTTAGGTCCAGTTTTTCAGGGGTAAGTTTAACCAGAGTTAGTTAACTCTGGAGTTTGGACATAAATTTATTTACAGTTTTCAAAATAAAAATTATGCGAATCGACTTTAAAAAAAACTCGGAGGATAAAATATCAAATCACATCCGTTCAGTACATGCCGAGTTAACCTACCAAATGTGGTGACTTATTCTACGTTTTCATTAAGGCAAATGAGGTAATTTCGCTGAAAATTTCCAAATTCGATTCGAAATTATCTCATTTCCCCTACAAATTCACATTTCCAAATGAGGTAATTTCAACCAAATTTGCACGAAATTAGATAGGAAATTACGTAAATACTTTATAAACACACCCAAATGGAATCCATTCAAAGTGGAACGCATTTAAAATGACAGAATTCAATGCATAAAACAATAAAAACAAGCGGTTGACAGCCTGAACTGTCAAACGAAATAAGCAAATTTATAATGAAAACACTTTTAACGTAATTTGCGAAATTACCTCATTTCGGCTCTAATGAAAACGTAGTATAACTCGGGTTTAAAATTATTATACATAATAGGTGTTTTTTTGTAAGCACGGAGGAAATTGTGTCGAAAAAAAACGACATCGAGGACTACCGACGCTACCAAGGAAAAAACATGGAGTTTCCGTACAAACTATCGATAACATGTATGGAATTCATGCCGGTAACACAGTTTTTCTCCGTGCTTAAGAAGCCTAGTACGCAGATCGGGAAAAATTTTTCTTTTCATACAAAATTTTCCCCAGGACAAATTTTGTCTTCAGTTTTTTTTCCAGGCAGTACGCAGTTTACGCGCAAAATTGTGACGTTTGTACCCGCTGTAGGGTGAAGTCTCCACTAAATTTTGCCAGGAAAAATAATGTGCGAAGCATTATTTTGCGGGAAAAATTTTGAAAGGTCAATAATTTTGCACGATAAACAAGATCAACTATTATTTATCGATAATTTTACGAAAAGAAAAAAAAAAAGAAGAAAAACATTAATTTTGCCCGATTTTTCCAACGTTTTTGTAGAGATTAGAATTGTAGAAATAAAATTGGTCTTTTCCCGATCTGCGTACTAGGCTTAAGCACCGAAATTTGTCCCAAACGGGCTTAGTTGTTGTTGCATTTAACACCAATTCCCTTAGGGCTTGCAAAAAAAACACTGCTAATAACAAATGGTAATTTGAAAAACAACGATTTTTGAAAAAAAAAAATCCCGATTTTGGTTTAAATTTTTTTAAATAAGTAAGTTTTGAGAACATTCAACTATTCCGAGGAATCGGGGACTTTTTACGTATATTTTAAATATCTTCCACACATGTTTTGGTGCGTAAATAGGAAATATTATTTGTTTGCAGGCATGTACGGGAATCGGATTGACAGGTTCAGTAATTTATGAATATGGCATAAGTCTAACTCAAGTCGCCAAATTCGATTATCGGAGACACTAAACTTTTTTTTATTGCCCTCTTGGCACGTTCTACAAGCAAAAGAGAATATACATGTTATTTCTTTATAAATTTGTATATTTTTTTGAAAAAAGATTGATGTTTGCTTTTTAGTTTTATTTAACATGCTTTTTAATATAATATTCTACGGATTGTAAAATAATTAAACTTAAATTTACATTTTTAATGTATTAACAAATTTTTTTTTTATTGAAAATATATTTTCAATAATCTTGTTTCATGCTCATTCAATTTATACTTTTTTCTTATATCCATTAAATCCATTAGCCATTCTCACATAACCTACGCAAAGACTTTCATTACAAAATACGTATATATTATAATTTAAATAAATAGCATTTACTTTCGATTTTTCATTCATCAATAACTATTTATATTTACTTGAAGTACATACACAACATTAATTTGAAAACTAAAAGAGCTTGCAAAAATTACAAGGACATTAGGGCGTAATAAAATAAGGAAAGTTAAGAAATTACTTGCTATAAATTTCTTTTAATGGTACTTTTACTGTGACATTGGGTGGATTATTTTGTTTGCTATCCTCATTTTAAGATGTTCCAGATCGTTTGCAACGCATTAAGCAGTTGGCGAATTTCCAAAATCATAAAAAAAAGTCTTATTATAAAAAGGAGGCAAGTATTGAAAACAGTTTTAATATAAAGAGCTTTTATATCATATCTAAAGCTTATATAACTTAAAAACTATGCATGTTGGATATATTTGGAAGGGGATATTAAAGGTATATTTGTATCTAATTAAATTTATAAATAATATGCATACCGTGTATATTTATGGTTTATCATCCAATTAGAATGCAAGCATCCAGCACTAAAAATTTCTACTAATCAACATCTACAAAAGCTAGTTTTTTTTTTTTGTGAGTGCTTATTTAGTTTTACATAGAAATTTAGTTTGAAGCTTTGCCTGGAAATAAATAAAAAAGAAGATATTAAAAATTTGTATTAAGTTTATCAAACAGTTAAAAATAAGATTGGGCAAAAATTGGTGAGACCAATAGTTTTAGGCAGTTTTGGACTAGTACGCGAACACACTTTATATGTATGTGCGTGTTCCTCGTCTACTCTCGTGTGAAATTTGGAACAGAAAAACACCGAAAATATAAATGGCTTGGAATCGAAGTACTCAACGGAAGACTTTTGGGATTAGTAGGAGTGAAAAAGGAGTGTAAAAGGAGTACTCCGAAAATGAAATAAAACACAGATAAATTGTAATAGCCATAAAATTGACTTTATTCAAAACATAATTATTTGCGATTTTTTTTTTTAATATGATTTCTGGCATATGGCCACCGCGGATGGTTCTGATGTAGTCCAATTTTCAATCAGTCTTTGCAGCATTTGGGGTCGTATATTGGCACATTACTTGGCGAATGTTGTTTTCCAAGTCGTCAATTGTCTCGGGCTTATTGGTGTAGACTAGAGACTTCACATACCCACACAGAAAATAGTCAACGAGGTGTTAAATCGCACGATCTTGGAGGCCAGCTCACAGGTTTAAAACGGGAAATAATGTGCTCGCAAACCGTTTCCTTCAACAAATCAATTGTGGCACGTGCTGTGTGACATGTTTCGCCGTCTTGGTAAAACCACAGCTCACCTAAATCAAGGCGATTCAATTCAAGAAAAAAAAAGTCATTGATCATGACTCTACTCTTTGGCCGGCATCGTTTTTAAAGAAGCAAGGACCAATGATTTCACCAGCCCATAAAGTACGCCAAACTGTCAGTTTTTTTGGTTTTAACGGCGCATCTAAGCAATGGCTTGAGGATTATCTACACTCAAAATGCGGCAGTTTTTCTTATGAACCTATCCATTCAACCAAATATTAGGTTCATCGCTGATCAAAATATTCTTGTGAAAATCAGGATCAACAGCAATCTCGATTCGAGCCCATACACCGTGTTGCTTCGAGCAACAATGCAATTATCAGTCCGAAAAGAATATAACCAAATTTTTGTAAGTCTCTTTATTGTGGGTACAAATTCCAAGTAGGACTACAAATTTCCTACAAATACATACATACATGAATAAAGACAACATAGAGTTATAATAATTTTTAAACTTACTTTTAGTATCTTTTCAAACTTAAAGCTTGGCTCGTTTGCTGCGTGCGTTCCATCGAAAAATCCAATCGTTTTATTTAAATTTTCACCAGCTGCCCAACTTGACGACGTCGACCAAATTTTCGTTGGGTGCAGTTGGTAGATTGTAATGGGTGTTGCCACTGTCATCGACACACCGAATTTATTGTGTGCGCTTGCGTTGTTCAGGCGCCAGTCAATTCATGATGAAATGGCAAACCAAAGTAAAGATAAATCACATGACAATGACAAAATGGCTGTCAATGAAAACAGTACTGCCAACTTTAAACATCCTTTATAATCTACTACAATTTTATCAATTTCGCTTACAGAACAGCGCAGCCAGCGCGCGTACTTAAGAGCGAAAAGCCGAGAGAAATTATTTGTTGTGTCAATTTTGAAGCCAGGAGCATGAATGAGCATTTTGAGTTGAGTATAGTTATCTTGTTCGATCGTTCTAGTGTTGTCAATAAGAGGATATCGAAGAAAACGTTTTCATATTTGCAATGTCGTTTTCGACACTTGACACCTTAGGCTAGGTACGCACTTGCGATTAAAAGTCGTTGCGATTAAAAACTCGCGATCGCATCAATTTTTTGCTGTGCACGCACTTGCGATTTGTAGTCGGGCGATTTTTAATCGCTATCGAATGCAACATACATCTTTTAATGGCTGTGCACGCACCTGCGATTTAAAGTCGCTCTAAAAAAGAAACCTGTTTCATTATTTTTAAGCTCCGCGATTTTTCAGTCGCATGTGCGTGCACTCACATTTAAAACCATATGTTTCATTTCTTGCGACTAAAAAATCGCGCGACTGACAATCGCAAGTGCGTGCTTAGCCTTAGTCCATTTTGATTCTAATCGAATATAAAAATTTCGACTTTCCACATTTAGGCACATACTACCAACCAAAATGTCGCCATTTTACAAAATGAATGCTTGAAGGATTGATAACATTTTTGACAAGTAATCCGAAAAAAAACTCTGTACCGGCGCAAGGACATAAGGCCCAGGGACATAAAGCCCAAATTTTATTTTTGGGGCTTATGTCTCATTTAAGTGCGACATAAAGCCGAAATTTAATTTGGGCGTTAAGTTAGATTTTATATACAAAGATGACATTTAACTAAACGTCAGTTCACAGTTTGAATATTTAATTTTCCATGCACAAGAATTTTTAGTGGTCCGTGTTATATAATAAAATAAAAATTAAATAAAATGGATTCGCGGTTAATTATAGTGAACTTTCGTCAATTTTATCTAGAAAAAACATGTTTTCAATACCTCCTAAAGAGCATAAATACATATATATGAAGTGGAACAAATCTAGTTTTAACTAGTCAGGGCCTAGGTAGAATTCAACTGACGAGGCAAAATGGTTAATAACTAGCGAGGGCCTAGCGAATGACTATAGTAACCGTTGCAAGACCCTTGTTAGTAACTTTGAAAAACTTGCCAGAGCCTTATTGAAAACTAGGTTCTTTTTCCAGGCGGCCACCTTATTATTAGAAACAACAACAATATGGCAATGGATCGATTTTGACAGATGTTGTTGTTACCTTTAATTTTTTGTACTGTGATACTATTCTACATCACTTTCGATTTGAATAAATTGAGTCAGAGAATAAGTTTTATTTGTTTATGTATTTGAAATTTTAATCTAATGTATTTGTTATTGTTTTTTTTTTTTTTGTTTTTATTTATTTTGACGAATAATCTCTGTCAGTATATTTGCTTTGCTCTAAAAGATAACCCCACAGTTCATAGATTTTGTCTTGCCAATGAACCATTAATGAATCTGTTTCATTCAATGACGATAAGGAACGTCCAAAATCACACATTCATTACTCTTGAAACTAAATTGTGTTTTAGTTAGTGAATTAGTACAATGACGACGCGAGCAATTCTTAATCGCAGTGTAATTTTTGCAATTTTAAGTTTTCATCAAATATGTGCCTTTCAAGTGCCTGATATTGTTATAAGTCAGAATATATTTCGAATTCCTAGAGCAGCAAAGCTGCGTAGATATATCAATGAGTCAGTCGATCCATGTTTCGATTTTTATGAATTCGCATGTGGAAATTGGCAAAACTATTATCCAGCGACCGAGGATAATCCGATTACATCGCCTTTAAAGGATTTAGAAGATACAATCAATAAAGAGCTACAAGTTATTCTAGAGGAAGATGTTCTGACAGAAGATGGAGTAGTTGGAAGGCGAATTAAAGATTTCTATGCATCATGCATGGACAGTCTAACTGCTTCGAAGACAATCAAACAAGTATTCTTACAGTTTGTTAGCAATAGTTTAGGAATGCCAGCTGTTCAAGAGCATTGGGATGAGCGAAGGTACAATTGGGTAACACAAATAAGCCACTTGAGAAAGCATTTCGGTATGGATATCATAATAGGACTAAATATCAAAGCAAACATAAACGACAGGCAAATAAATCGAATTTTTATTGGAGAACCTTCAACTCTAATTCCGAAGGCTATTTGCAAGGAAGGTGATTCTAATAATAGCCTTTACATTGAACTGCAAACAGAAATAACTGATAACATGGCTTATTGGTTCGATATAGATAAAATCGAGGGTTCAAAGTTTGCAAGCGATCTGTTGGATTTTGAGACGAGCTTGTGTCGCGGAATGTCTGAAGAAGTAGGTCCTAATGTTTTTCCAAATATCACTAGAATGAGTTTACATGTTCTGGACTCGAGATTTCCCAGAATTAAATTTACTGACTTTGTCACAACTAGTTTGGGAGTACCAATAAATGAAAAAGTCAATTTGCAACATGACGGTTACTTCCATCATCTGTCCAATATTATACCATCTTACAAAAAGCAGGTGATTGCAAACTACATAATGTATCGAGCTTTATATGCCATCAGTTTTCCCGAAGAGAATAATAAAGAAAAACGGGCCAGTCTTTGTGTTGAGAAGTGTATGAAACACTTCTCTAAAGGACTTGGTGAAATGTTTAATAGAAAGAATACTCTGGCGAAAAAAGAGAAGGAAGTCGAGCAGTTATGGAAAAAACTTAAAAAAGCATTCGAAGATGACATTGGCAGTCAATTATGGATTGAAGAGAACACCCGGAGACTGGCTGCTTACAAAATAGATGGAATGCAACTCATGTTTCCAAATTACGCCAAGGATTTTCTTTTCAATGAGTACGGAGCTGTTGATATAGAACAAAAACAGTTTTGGCAAAATGTTCTCAATCTGCTAGAGTTAGAACAAAAGAATGAAATAAACAAACTCTATGCCAGCGATGCGCAAGCGGGTAAAGAAGTGGAGCCTTTCAACATCAATGCGGAATATAGTCCCGGGCCAAATAAAATTCAAATTCCTTTGGGATTGCTTCAACCACCGATTTATCATCGAACTGCTCCTTATGCCTATAAATATGGAATTCTAGGTTACTTAATAGCTCGAGAACTGGTACATGGATTCGATGAGAATGGTTGGTATTTTCACAATGGAACATCTATGCGCCCATGGTGGGATCAGAATTCAATGCTTCTGTACAAAGAGAAGGCGGCTTGTTTTCGTGATCAATATGTTAGTTATGCTGGGGAAGATGCAGCCATTTCACCAATGGAATTAGACGAAAAGATCCGAGAAATCATAGCTGATAATGGAGCACTTAATATTTCATTCAATGCATATTTGCAATGGTTGGAAGAAATTGAAGATATGGATATTTTGCTAGGTGAAACTTTATCAGATATTGACTACACCAATACGCAATTGTTTTTTATATCATTTGCACAGAATTTCTGTACTTCAGTTTATTCAAAAGATGAACCAGTTGGATTTTTCCCATGGGATGTTTCTAATTATTTGGAGAAATTCAAAGTGAACGGTTTGCTTTGGAATATGAAAGAGTTTTCTAGAGAATTCAATTGTCTACCAGGAACTGAAATGAATCCTGGTGACAAGTGTACTTTATATTGAGAAAGATTGAATTGAATATGTAGAATAAGGAAAATTTTGTATTTTTTTTTTTTTTTATTTTTATATTTTTTTGTTCAATTTTTGTATTTTTGTATTTTTTTTTTCTTGTTTTTGCAATAATTTTGTTTTTTTAGTTTTTTTTTGTCGACTATAAATCACCACCAAATATGTATTCTGGATATTTTTTTAACGAAGAAAAAGACAGTTGGCTTTTCGATTTTTCATTTCCTGATAAGTTAGAGGAGAATGACCTCAAATATGCAGAAGTTAAAAAGTCAGATGGCGTCTTATCATTGCATTTGGGTAACAAAGCGCACTTTTCAGCAACAGAACAGATAAGCTGCATCATACTTCTACAATCCATATTGAAGCAGTGCAAAATCAGCTCAGAATAGAGTGTCCAAACGTTAGATAAGAAACCAACTATTTTTTTTTTTTTTTATCTAAGATATTCTAGATTATGTGATGAATTGGAATTAAATAAACGTATATGAGAAGCTAAATGAAAGTATTTAATTTGTTTTGTTTTTAATTATGACAGTAATAGACGAAAAAAAAGTCACGTCTTTTGTACAGATTTTTTTTTTTTTTTTTAATGTATTGTTCTTACGCCGCCACGATAGTAATGTTTTCAGAGTAAACACGGGCACGCTTTTGCGGCGGATGCGGAAAGTGTCCAATATGTGTTTATGCGGATTGCGTAGACAACAACTTCTTCAGTTTTTCTTTTTTAATTCAGAGTTGGTTCAGAGTAGAGCACTGAATAGACCCTGAGCGAACGGAGTAAACTCTGAGCGGAGTATGTTCAGAGCACTTCGATTTAATTACGAAACACACCCGAGCACTCAATTGTCATATCTGTCAAATTACATGGAAACTGTATGATGTCGGCCGCACTCAGTTTTTTACTCGGTCTGCTCGGTTATTTTATACCGCTCTAAACAAACTCTGAACGAAAAGGAAACACAAATTTGAACTGTTATACACTCTGAGCTAAAAAAAAAGAAACACGATTTTTGGTTTGGCAGGTCAGGCTCTACTCTGAACCTTAAAAGAAAAACTCCCAATGCGGCAAAATTAAACTATGTATCCGGAGACGAGTGCCACATATTACTACTATTGGACATATGGGGCACGTTAAGGAGTCTCCCAAGAACGTTGTAAGTGTAAGGCTTTTTTTAGCACACGAATTTTTGCCCACTTTTTAATAGCCCATAGGAAAGTTAAGCACAAAAATGCCCAAACTATGTAAAAAAAAATCTGGCAGACCCGAAATTTGGCGAAGAAATTTATTTTGGTGTCTTAAGCATATTCCAAAAAGTACTCTAAAATTGGACTGGGACTAAAGTTTTTGCGGGCGGTGAATGGCAGTGGCTGGGAATCGAACCCAGACCTCTGTGGTGACAGTCCAACGCACTTACCATTACTGCCTGAACAGAATGGAAACGGAGACGGAACCGCAGCCGGAGATGGAATAGCTGTCAAATTATTGAATACACACAAATTCAATGTTGCGAACACAACGGAACGTAGCCGCATACGGAACTGCAGCCGCAGACGGAAGAGTTCACCAACTTTTAACTTTTCACGTACGACACTTTTGACGTTTCAATTTGTATGAAGAAAAAAAAACAACTTTTTGGGTCGGAAAAAAATATTGTGCTTATTTGTATCGCGAAAAAAATTATTTATTAAAAGGAAAATTATTGGAAACAAAAAATGTGAATTCTGAGCTTGTACACAAGAATATTCTTTTGTTTTACTTCAAAATACATTCAAAGCTTTACAGCTGCATTGTGGGCACGTAAAAAAAAAAACGTACGATACTTTTTGATAGCTCTTCCAGTTCCGTCTGCAGCTCCGGTTCCAGCATTGTATTCTGTTCAGGCAGTTACGTCAATATTTGAGACAATAGGCGTGTCCTACCAAATAAAATCTCACTGTTCGCTCAATGTCAATTTGGCGTAGGCGACAGCATTCTCCGCTCAATTGTAAAAAACTCGGGTGTTATAATTCTCGTTCTGAAAAATCACTTTCAACTTTTGCTTAAAATATTTAATTTTTGAAGCAGAAAACTTATTGAAATGAATGAGAAATAATAACAAGTTCAATTTATTTTAGTTTTTATTAACATTCCGTCTTTATTTTGTATTTATTTACCACTTTTGCACTTCCGCACCACAAAAAAAAATTGAATTTTGTTGTCAAAAGAACAGCTGTTTTGGCTGAGAAAGAAAACTGAGAAATGAATCCAAAAAATTATCGTCTCACATATCTCAGCGCTCAGGTGAGATTTTTTGTCCCACTTAAAGATTTTTCCTTCGTGGAACTGGCCTAATGGCAATTTCAATGGCAACGACAATTTATTGCTTGGGTGGGGCATTTTATTACCAGGCAATGTCAGTTGTCAAATAATTTCAAATCAAAACTCCTTAAATATACTGGCGCAAAATTTTAAAAGATCTAGTATGATGTTAAATCATTTTTAAATATAATGCTAGGTTAACAAAAGGATTTTCCAAATTTTAAACAAGTTCGTATTATATTTTTGACATTTTATAAATTATAATACTAACTCCAAATGTCACTTTCACAATTTTTTGTTTCATTCCTACTCATAATGTTGTTTGTAGTAGCCGTGGCGTGATGGTTAGTGCGATGGACTGTCATGCCGGAGGTCTAAGGTTCGATCCCCAGCCTCGTCACCTATTTATTTAAAAGAAAAAACGGCTACTGCCTCTTGCGAGGAATTGACAAATCCTTCAAGAGTATCTCCTGTCACATAAAAGTGCCGCTCGTTAGCCGTTCAGATTCGGCAATAAACTGTAGGTCCCCTCCATTCCTGCAGACACGCACACAGGAATGGTTGAGAGTCGTAAGTCACTAGGCCCTAGTTCTTCATGAGCTGTTGTGCCATCAAATTTATTTATTTTATTTTTTCCTACTCATACTTTCGCTTTTTATTTCAAAATGAATGAAAAGTCATTCAAAACCGTGGAGACACCATTTTGTAAAAGGTGGAACATACAAATTTATTGGGCCTTACCAATAATCAAGTTTAGTTATGACTTAAATATTGCACTGAAATTAACCATAACGTTATGGATCCTAAATAATTAACCATGTATTATATTCTCAACTTTTTGGAGCCAATTCGATATAATTGTTCATTATTTATTGTCCACGTAAATATTTAGGTAATACCATGCACGGTTTATTATTTAGAGCCCATTCCATTATGGTCCATTTTACTGAAATTTTTAAGTGGTAACTAAATTTGATTATTGGTAGGGCTCATTGCCTTGGTCACGGAAAGCTTTTAATTTCTGAGCAATATTTTCATTGCCATTTCCGAAGCGTCTGCTTTGGCAATATTCAAGGCAATGGCTATAAGCGAAGCAATTTACTGCCTCAAATATTGTCAATAGAGCCACTGGGTTATGGCGGTAGTAAAGGTCTAGAGTTGCCAGATTTTTTTCGCAGCTCGGCGGGACAAAAGACAAAAATATAGAAAAATACCGGGATTTCAATTTTTTTCCCGGGACAAAATAAAAACTCATTATATTAAAATTAATAAATTATTTTTTTAAACAAAAAATGGTTAATTTAGCATTTGTGTTAAGGTTAACTACACCATGGAATAGGAATTGTTCGGACTTAAACTAAAGGCAACTTCTTACTGTTCCATTTGACTACTTTTGAATATTTGTACCGCGGTAAGAAGCTTTAATCTCCTGAGAAATGTCAAATCTCCCTAGCATGTGTGCAAGCTCCCGTAGATCTTGCTATAAAAACGAAAAATTTACTTTGTCTAGAAAAAGTGAGTTTTTGCTAAACAGACTCGATTTTTTGGTTGCATGGAATTCGACATAGGTATTTCATATTTTCACGACATATTTCCACTGTCTATCTTGTCAAAAATCTAATAAATACGACTGCTAGTCCAATTTAGTTTTTTATATTAATTTTGGACTAAAATTGGAAGAAATTGGCAGTTTTGGGAACCAAACTAATGTTAATAATTCTTCCAATTTGAAGTGACAGCTGTCAAGTTGCCAGAATGACATTCTACTTAAAGTTAAATCTATATCACAGCGCAGTTATTCTTTTGAAAAACGTAAAAATGTAAAGATGTTTTTGCAATGAATTCTGGGTTTAAAACCCGGGAAAAAAGCTGCCCCGCCGCCGCCGGGGCAGTTAAATTTATGTACGAAATCCGGGACGTCCCGGACAAACCGGGACGCCTGGCAACGCTATATAGGTCTCAAAATATTTGTAGGTGGCTACAGCTAAAGTCGCTTGCGATGAATTGGGACAGATGGAAAGATCTTGTTGCTGTTCTATACTTCAGATGGAATTGAATTGCTGCTAAGTGCTACTTTACTAGCGTGATAGCATATTTATTAATATTTATTCAAAAAATCGTACGAAGCTCTGTTTCTATAGCTCAAAACTATTTGAGAAGCAATCTTTTGATAAAGGCCTAAAAAGTGTTAAAGTTCATAAGAAAATTAACTGTCCGGAGCTCCCCGAGAATGTCATCGTCAACGGTATTATACGTTATTATAAGAACATAACTGCATTGCAATTAATTGATTTTATTTGCATTCAAAACATTCCCGTATTTGTGTATGCCTAGGAACCTAAATATCAAACGATTAACACTGGTGCTAAGACAGTTGCATGTTATTTTTGAATAGCCCTCAAGGCCTCAAGCTAGAAATGGCGCAGCCACTCCAGATGTATATATTTAGTTATATCCATATAACAGCAACAACGCTAAGGTGTTTCTATTTAAAATTCAAAACTTCAGAAAAATAGACCAAGAACAACACCATCAGTGACTTTTGCTAGATTAGTTCAAGGCCCATATCTATTCTGACAATAAGTCGTTTGGGTGTAATTTTTGTATGCATATTTGTTTTCTTTTTTTTTTTTTTTAATTGCACGAACAATGTTAAAAAGTACACACTTATTTTATATTTTCTAAATAAACTAAGAGCTCTTGTGTTGGGAAATTCATTAAGTCAAGACCTTGCAAAACTTTCTTAACAAAAGAAGAAAAACAACAACAACAAAAAGTCTCCGTTTTTATTTGATGAGAGACCTAAAATTTAATATTCCTTAGACATTCGCAGCAACCAAACACAGATGATGCACGAAAATAAAAGTGTGATTCAATGGAATGCCTTGCCTAAGAAGAATGAGTCTGCCTATCTCAATAGCGATAAAAAACAACGAGCAAACGAATATTATACCCCACCCATCATGGGTTGTTATGGGTTGATGTGGAAGAGACTTCTTTGTTATATTCTCGCCGGATATACATTCCGCTTGAGCATTAATTACTATTCCGCACCAACAATAATTTTAATTAAGATTAAATGCCATAGACATGGTTAAGGGAAGTACATACATACACCACCCTACCTTCCTTCCTCTTGCTGAGAAGGGGTTATTGTTGATTGCCAAATGGATCTAAAAAAAAAAAAACACTGGAGTAAAATTTGTTTGTGGAAGCCTATATAAAGTTGGCAGATAACTAAAGTCAACGGTAATATTACTTTGAATGTGTTTCTCTATTTCGCATTGGGAATAACGATTAACTTTAGTCAGCACTTGTGTTTAAGGCACAGTGTTAACTGAGATTCTGCATACGCGCTTGCTTCATGTTCAGCTTGTTCAGAAAATAGCACAATGCATATTTTGTTTATGTTTATAGTGTTCTAGCAAACTAAACAACGAACAGAATAGAACCTTATTGCGTGTGCATTCTTTGCACGCGTAATGAATAATGCGCCAATAGTTTATAATTGTGCGAATGTAGTGCAAGTTAACCATGAACTTAAGTTTTTGTATTACACTTGATTTAAGACTACACTTGAAATAAGATACGTGTTTGATTTTTTGCAGTTTTTGATGCAACATCAAAATTAATTAAGCTTATTTCTTGGTTTTTTTTTTAAATATTCTTATTCCAGAGCAAATCTTTTTGACTGTCTAGAGCAAGAATTGGATTTCTTGTCAAACAAAATTCGAGATATTAATCAAAACAAAACGATGCGGGAGAAGCCCAAAAAAGTCGTTTTTGGCATGCCTTTCGTCACTTAAATCTTTTGACGTTACTGGTTACAGATAGGTATGAAGTTTAATCAAAATCATTGAAACCGTTTTTGAGAAACTTTGAAAAAACCTAAATCGTTGTATGGGAGCTCGTGGTCTATAATGAGCTAAGACAAAAATTTATATTTCGCCTCTTGGGAATATAAATAAAAATGCAAATGTACCAAAATAGAATAGGGGACGCGCAGATGCAAAAACTAACGGACCAGAAGGTTTGACGAAACCCACTTTTTCGAACTTCCTTGCCTCGAAATATTGTCAAAAAAAATTAAAATTAGAATTACATAAAGGGCCTTCCAAATAGGGAAGGGACTTCCGAACTTTGACAGTTTATAGCAGCCATATTGTTGAAGCTGTTATTTATTCAATCTGTTTTTCCAAATCACCATCAACGTATATATGTATTTAGAGGTACAATTTTTCAAAAGTCTGTTCAACTATTTGCTTATGCAGATGATATTGACATTATTGAGAGAATGCCCGAGGTGTTACCTACCGGCCCGGCGCGTTTGCAAGTATTGAATCGGAGGCGGCGAAAATTGGTTTAGTTGTGAAAAAGGACAAGACGAAATATATGCTAGTCAAGGACTTTGTCTACCTGCAGAGATCAAACGAAGAATTACTCTTGCCAATCGCTGTTTCTTTGGGCTAAGAAGGCATTTGAGTAATAAGGCCTTCTCTCAGAGAACCAAGGAGACCTTATATAAGACCCTAATTATCCCGGTCCTGCTATATGGGGCAGAAGCATGGACCCTGTCAAAAACGGATGAGAATCTGCTTGGGTGCTTTGAAAGGAAGATTCAGTCCAGTATGTAACGATGGAGTATGGAGGAGAAGATTCAACAACTAGCTTTACGGGCTTTACAGTGACGTCGACACAGTCAATAAGATGAAAATACAGCGGCTGAGATGGCTGGGACACGTGGAGCGTATGGACACCAACGCACCAGCCCGACGAGTCTTCGAATCTACCCCTGACGGTCTGCGCGGCAGAGGAAGACCCCACCTTAGCCGGCGCACACAAGTGGAGAACGACCTCAACCATAACTTGGAGTGCGTAACTGGAGGCAACTAGCTAGGGACCGAGTTGGCTGGAGGGGCTTGTTGCTTGAGGCCTTAGTCCATCCTAGGCTGTGAGCGCCATCTAAAGTAAGTAAGTAAGTATATATTTAGCGTTCTTCAACACGTGCCCATTCGCCCACTTTACGGTCACCATAATCGTCTTGCCGAGAGGACTGTGCGCAGTTTGACCGATAAATTTAGGTTCACTGGTTCAGTAAACGATCAAACAACACCCGTACGTCGACGAAACGCAAGTTCTGTCGAAAAGAGTTCCCCTTTCTGTATGAGTGTGCAGGAGAATCCGAGACAGTCACAAGAAACCGAGCTTTCGCAGGCCATAAGTTGGAAAATTTTGCATCGTATGACTTGGGCTTGTACCTGTACAAAATTCAACTGACCCAGGAGCTGAAGCTGAATGGACTCTAAAGCATTTGGTAACTAACCCGAGTTTTCATCAAAAAATCATCTTCAGCGATGAGGCCCATTTCTAGATGAATGGGTACATCAAGAAAACAAAAATTGTCGAATTTGGGACGACTTTATAACCAAAATGAAAATATTACACATATTGGGTGGTGAGATACCAGTTACAGATGAATGGCAATTGCAAGTCGAACAGAAAGTGCCTGGGTTAAACATGGATACCTGCCTATTACGGCCTCACCCCACGGGAGGCCTGCCTCCATAGAAGTTGATTATGTCAACAAGCATCCTGGTACCTATGGCTCGGCTGCACCAGTTGCAATTAGGGAACATGTAGGACTATTCTCTACCTTTGCTGAAGGCCCAGGCCTATCTGCACCTCTTGCATTCAAGATCCAAAGATCCCGAAATACCAACGCTATCGCATTTGACATAAAACCACAACCCGACGATGCTCCCACTACGGGGGCCAACCTTAAGTGTGATCTAATTGGCAATTAGCTGGGGGTCACACCCCGTCGTATCCAATTTGGGATGTAATGAGCATCTAGCATCCGAAGACCCATAGGCACTGCTCATACAACCAGATCTCATGCCCCTTCCCTAAAGGCCCTAAAGGGTTAAGAAAGATATTTCTATACGTGAAACGTCCAACTCCATTCTCGAGGCCGAGTTTTGAGCCGTATTTTCACTTAATGCCAGTTGTACAATCGTGGTTTAAATTTTGATCCGTGGTTCAGGAATTTTAACTCGCCGATTTCAGCGGGTTAACTGAGGTTCAACGATGGTTCAAGGTTCTAATATGCACTAAAAGCCAATTACATGCCTCGTTGCCATGCCATCGTTGAACCACAGTTAATCCGCCGAAATTGGTGATTTAAAATTCCTGAACCACGGATCAAATATTTGTACAACTGGCCCTTAGTAGGGTGTCACTCAGGTTCACCAGCCTTAACTGGTCCCCTTTTATTTATCATGACTCATAAAGAGCCGTGTTTAATTTTGGAACGGCGCGCGGGCGTCCTCCATTTCAAGTCTTTGTCGCCCCCCGAACAACAAGGAAAGACACTCCTTGATAATCCGAAGATTACCCTTAACCATGTTGTTCAGGCAGACAAAGACTTCGGTCGTTCAACACACTCAAGTTCGATTTTTCTCGTCACCATATTAATTAAGACAAAATTTACTATCTTCATCGCATGTATCATCGACCTTACGAATATTTGCCTGTTACCGGCTTCCACCACGAGGAGATACTTCCTCATAGGTACTTCCAGGTCCCAAAGTCCGGGCACGGCAAGCTGCATCTAAACTAGGGGCCCCAGTTGGAAGCCAATGCAAGTTGAACAGCCTACTGAAGAAACACACAAACGAATATTACGTAAATATCGCGATGTGGCTTCAATCGAACTGCAGTAGCAGTTGGACGAATTCGCCAACTTAACTGCCTGAACAGAATAGAATGCTGGATCTGGAGCCGCAGACGGAACTGGAAGAGCTGTCAAAAAGTGTCGTACGTTATTTTTTTACCTGCCCACAATGCAGCTGTACAGCTTTGAATGTATTTTGAAGAAAAACAAAAGAATATTCTTGTGTACAAGCTCAGAATTCACATTTTTTGTTTCCAATAATTTTCCTTTTGATAAAAAATTTTTTTCGCGATACAAATAACCACAATATTTTTTTCCGTCCCAAAAAGTTGTTTTTTCTTTTCTTCATACAAATTGAAACGTCAAAAGTGTCGTACGTGAAAAGTTAAAAGTTGGTGAACTCTTCCGTTTGCGGCTGCAGCTCCGTATGCGACTACGTTACGTTGTGTTCGCAACATTTAATTTGCGTGTATTCAATATTTTGACAGCTATTCCAGCTCCGGTTCCAGTTCCGTCTCCGTCACCATTCTGTTCAGCCAGTAAAAAAATAAAAAAAGAAGAATTATGTACCGTGCCGGACAAAAATATTGTAACTCTAACTGGCCGAACACAATAGTGAAGCTGCAGCCTGTAGCACTGTCAAAGTCGAAAGATACGAAAATAGTACAATGCGAAGCTGCAGCTGCAGCAAGAGAAGTCTCTGCAGCAAAAGTTGACTCGACTCTAACTTTTCTACTCGCTACAGGCTGCACTTGAGATGGCATATATGGGATCGTTCAACTCCCTCCCTTTCTTACTCAAACTTGTGATTGGGAACCGCGCTACACCATTGTAGAAGATCTTTCTTTGCTACATGAATGAGCGATTTTAGTATGACAGCTTGTGCAATAGCGATTCTTTTTGCTGCAGCTACATCTCATTGTGTTGAAGGGATAAGTGCTTCTTTACGTTGCGAAATAAATTACAAATTAAGCCTAGTATGCTGCTGATGCGAAACGAAAAATCCCATACAAAAATGACACAACGAAATCATAAACGAAAAATTTCGTTTTGCTTTTCGTTCTGCGGTACGCTGTTCGATGAGTGAAATCGATAATTGTAGCAGATTATTTGGAGAGATCTCCCCTTTTTTTCGCACATAATTAATTGCCTGTACCATTAATTGTGTGCGGAAAAGTGACATTTGGTCTCTATTCTTCTTTGTATTTGTTGTTTCTTTCATTACGACATTGCTCTCTGTCATTTTTATACGTTTGTTTTTTTTTTTTTCTTTTTGCAAATGGTGACACTTTCAAGGGGAATTTTTCGTTATGGTTTTCGTAAGCATTTCGTTGTCATGTTGGAGGCCAACTAAAAATTTCGTTTCGTATCAGCAGCGTGCTAGGCTTTAAAATAAAAAAAAACATGAAAATAAAAAGAATGTGGATGTTCAGTCCACCGTACACCGCCATATTGCTTTGTTTTTTGTTTAAAATGCACAAAAACACAACTGCATTGTGGGCGCCTAAAAAATAGCATGTACAATACTTTTTGGCGGCTATTTTCCATTCCAGCAACAGTTTCAGTTTCATTTCAATTGTGTTCAGGGAGTAAAACAAAAACTCTCTAAGATACTTTTTGTCAGCAAAACTTAAAAGTGTCAACAGAAGTTGATCGCTTACGACTATCGATTAATTTCCCACACATAAATTTCCAAATAGTCAACATAATACAAAAATTATTGACATTTTATTAGCCAATGGATATAATCTCATAGACAATAAAATATATGATTATAAATTTTGGCAAATAAAAAAAAATTATCGGATTTTTAATTTACTGCTTTAGTTTTTTTTGAGAAGATGACATCAGCTATTAGAAAATTAAGTTGTTATATTAAATTGCTGTAAAGTTTTTTGATATGAATTATAATTTGCTGCGTCGTTGTATGAGAAATTGTAAAAGCTTTAAATTAAATTTATTTTTTTTTTTTTCTGAAGGTCACCCTTAAAATGTAGAAATGTATTTATGGTATGAAGTAGAAAATATTTTACTCTAACTACATGTGCATGCTGCATGCATATAATATAAGACACATTCATGTCTATTGTCTGTACGTATAACATCTTGAACATTTAGTTTCAGTTTTTTTGTTTTCTTTTTTTATAAGTAAAAATGGTGATTTTTACACAGTTAACACTTTTTTTTAACTTCGTTACAAAGTGACTGCACTCGTTTATCTTAGATTTCAATTTCTCTAAAATAACAAAGACTTCAAAAAAAAAAAAGGTGAATTTAAAGTAGGTTGAATGACGTGAGCCGCTCCGCGCCAGCCGTAAGTACTTCTATCATAGATAAAAAAATTTATTTAAATGAGATATATGAAAGTAAGTGTTGACAGGCATCGCGTATCTACTTTTACATATAATTTGAACTTGTTTTAATGACCATGTATTGAAGTCGTGAAATAAAATACGAATATGAGTCACAATTGCTCAAGTTGTTTTGGAGCTACATAGGTATACTATAGGTTGGTTCTTATTTGTAAATTTATTTTTTTATTAACTTCCCATTGGTTTAATTCGAAATCGAAAATTTTGACATACCTCCACTTTTCGAAATTCGTTCGTACGTACTATTGCACCAACAACTTATCACTATTAACCTAACGATTTATCATAAATCGTGATACGATTTTGTTGGGTTGGCTGACATAGCATCTTCGGAAATAATACTCATTGACCTTGAATCGGACATAAGGTCCATGATCACTATATGCGAGAAAATTATATCACACTACGCAATTAAATTATATCACGTTTTTTGATAAATTGCTAAATGATTAGTGATAAGTTATTGGTGCAGCCCATATCTCGAGTTTTTCTTCTCGCATATCTTTAGAGCAAAAGGGACCAACTTCGGTCTTTACTTGTTTATAGAGCACCTGATAAAGGGGGTCATTCCGTAATTTTCAAAACGATAATCATCAAAACGATTATCGCTGACGTGATCGTCAATAATTTGCTTCACGTAATTCAAACACTATCTCCTCGTCTATCGTTTTTCCAGAGATTGTCAAATCATCATTGAAATGTCATAATAACAATTTGCGTTATTAGAACGAAGTTCTTTAGTGCACGGTTTGTTTGTAAGCCCAAGAAATCGGCAGAAATTTACATAAGATGGTGGCGCAAAAGAATAGGTACTTGCTTCTTAACCGAAAGGTTCGGCGTTCGATCCCTGCTGGCGACACGTTTTTTTTTTTTTTTTTAATTTTCATATGATTTGTATTTTTCTCAAATGTTTGTTGCCATTTTGCAAAATAAGTAAATTATTTCACTCATTTAACTATAGTCGCGTACAAACTTACACACAATCATGAAAACAAATGCGAAACGATACCTATTTGGGTATCGTCCAAAAGCCATCGTTTTGACGATAGCGTTTTGATGATAATCGACTTACGTGAAGCAAATATTAGATCGTCAAAACGTGATCGTGCAGACGATATGTATTTTTAGGGTTACGTGTAGTAGGACTATCGTCGAAACGTTATCGTCGGGTGATAATCGTTTTACGGAATGAGTCCCATGGCTTTCGAAGGTCTTAAATTGGGATTTTCTTATAAAAAATAAAATTCGGTCTTCACTTTCCAAGGACCGCTCCAAGCCTCTTTTTTTTTATTTTACTGATGATTTCGTGAATGTTTTTCAGTACTACTGCCTCTTGCAAGAAAGTGATAAATTCTCCAAGAGTATCTCTTACGTCATGGTGCCGCTCACCTTAGCGGTTCAGATTCGGAAATAAACTATAGGTCCCCTGCATTCCTGAAGATGCGTACACTGGAATGGTCGATAATTGTAAATCACTAGGTTGTAAGCCCTCGTTCTTGTGCCACCAAATTTATTTATAAGCGCAAAAAAATGTCACATATATGTAAGTATGCAAAATCTCTCGTGTATTTATATAGCGACAGCAAAAATGGCGCGCGGAGTGAGGATGGCTGAACATCAAGCTGACATCAGAAGGAAAAAAACAACGACAGGCTTATCACAGCATATGAAAGAGACCAACCACACAGCTGATTTTGACAATTTGAGTATTTTAGACAGAGAGAAAAGGTTAAATAATACGAGGTATACTACACTTGAAAGTTTACGTATACAAGAAATATTAACAAAAGCTATGAACACCAAAGAAGACTAAGACAACATTAAATCTAATTACAGTGTGGCAATAAAAAAAGTTCTGTGACATTAGCAATAATTAGGTCTGTTCTTTTACTCACCAAAACTGACAATTTTCAGAAATTGTAGACAAATTTCCCCCACAAATCCTGTTCTTTTACGCAAAAATTGTGTAGTTTTGGGCAAAAGAGAACGCTCAAAAGAGAGTAAAACATTTCCCCTTCTTGACAATTTCTGCCAAAGAAATTTCTTCGGGCAGAAATGTGAATTTTGTCAAAAAAAAAAGTAAACAACAACAAAGAAAATACAAAATTGCTGTTGTTTACTTTTTGTTTTATTTTTAGTTTGGTTTGTTTTGTTATTTTTTCCATGTTATTTATTATTAAGGCTTTTCAATAAAGTGTTGCTGTAATTTTTTAAGGTTTCTATAGTGAGATTTCATAAAGAATATAACAAATACAATAAAAATTCTTGTGTTGTCACTTTGTTTACATTTTTGAGATGTTACCTTTTGTTTATTTTTTTTTTAACGTTCAAAACAATTTTTGTCCAAAAAGCGTTCTTTTACTTTTATGCAAATCTGCTCTCTTTGAGAGAATTTTATACCCACTCCTCATAACATTTGACAGACATTAAAAATTTATAGCAGAAATTAAACGAACAGACCTATTGTTTTATTTTTGTTTATTTATTGTTTATTGTTTGCCGTTTGTTAAAAGTGTAGATCATTAAGGGTATTCATGCAACGTCGTAAAACACTAGATGATAAAATTATTTAAGGATTTTGCTGCGGAAACTTATACAAATTTATTTGGATAAACTTATACTTATAGAATTAGACGTGTTCAGATATATGATACATATGATGTCTCAGAAAATTAAAAAAAAAACTCTGACCGTGCTCTGTAATTATTGCATCGCGATTAGTAAGCGATACAAGTTGTGAACTAAAACGTACTTTAAAGGCAAAAAGAGTTATAAATTAAAGCGTAGTGTAAAATTGTGAATTAAACGTAGTTTATACAAAAAAAAAAGATAAATGAGGACGTCTATATTTACTCAACAATTAGGAAAGCTGGTTAGTAAATTATTAAGGTAGATCTACATATAAAGGCTCTCCCAAACCAATGCGAAACATTCGTTGACGACGTCGAAAGCAACAATCTAAACAAACAATACGAATATATCGCATAAAGGAATATTTCGCATTGGTTTGGAAGAGCCTTAATAGTGAGAAGTTATCAGAAGCAGATGTCATAAACCAATGAAAAGTAGAATGCTGAACATTAAAAATCTTCGTCCTTGTGTCAATATATTTCAGTTTCAATTCCGTGAGGTGCAATTTGAGGCGCGCTTCACTTTCGAAAGAAAAAGTTAGTGAAAATCATATGATTTTTTGTATTCTCTCATTTTCGTTCGACCACTGCCTTGAGCTTGCGACTATTACCGCCATATTATTCAGTCGTTTAATCCAGATTAAAACTTTAATTTTATTTAGTTTGATCTATTGCCACATTATTCCATTTGGATTAAAAGCTCATTTTAATCCAAGACTGAATAATATGGTGGTAAAAGTTCATTTTAATCCAAGACTTAATAATATGGCGGTTATAGTTCTACCTTAAAACGCGTGTATCGTGTATCTATTTAACATTTTTGTATCATTCCGAAAAAAATGTCTACGATTTCGCGTTGATTTGGGAGAGGTTCTCCATTTAAAAATAACTTCGAAATCTGAACAAGTCTAATGTGTCACACATTTGACGTTTAACGAACAGCTGATTCAATTATGCAGCATATATCCAATTGAATAAAAAGGACGTTCACGCAAACTTTTGCGTAAACTTATCTTTTTACACAATTGGTAAACTTATCTCGTTGCATGAATACCCTTATTATTTATTTTTTTTTATTCATATTCCATTTTATTAATGCTTAACTTTAATCTAAAAAATTAAAATTATTCACGTAAATTTAATAAGTAAGCAAATATTTTTTTTTTTATTTTTTTTAAAAAGGTTTAAATTAAAATAGAATTATTGTGTTAATTAATTGTTTTACATTAAAATAAACCAAAATCCCTTGTTGGAAAATACCCAAAGAAACATCGGAAAGTACAAAATGGTTTGATTAATTTCATACTCTCCCATGAGTAACTTTCCTTAGTGGTACCACAATGGACCCTTAGGGTCTAAGTGAGTCAACAACATCTAGACGGCCACTCTAACCTAACCTAACCTAACATCGGAAAGGAATGAAATTGTTTTTTTATTTATTTGCATCTCGAGCTTGTACAACAATGAATGTACCCTCCAAATTTTAATTAAAATAACCCAAACAAAAATATTTATTAAATCAAACTTTTGTGATTTTAAGCCAAATGTTTTAATCCTCTTCTTGGGGACTTATAGGAGCAAGAATTTGCGACTTTATCATCCCGCCTGGAAAAATGACAAGTTTTTGGTAAGTTTAGGCGAGGTCCTAACAAGTTTTCGGCAAGGAAAACATGGACGAGAAAAACAAGATAGACCCCTATTAGTGCCTCGCTGAGAGCATTATATAATAAAGTACTGGTGAGGCTCTTGATGGTAACTAACTATGTATAGTGAAATCATTTTACGAAAATTAATAAAAGCAGGGTCTTATTATTTATATCGTAATAAAAATCTTTGTATGTTAATTAACTGTGCAAATTTCAAAAATGATTGTGAATCGATGTGTAAAATAGTAAAATCGCAACTGCAGACAAAACAGAACAAGACATAATCACAACTGATTTCTTAGAAATCTGTTCTCAGTTGTTCTGCCTAAAAAGCAAGTGCAAACAGACTCACTGAACAGCAAGCCAAAATAGTTTCGAACATAAAATTTCTCATTTAACTTGTTCTTTTCTGTTCTAAACTGTTTCGAACAGCCAAACTGAACATACACATATACTTTGCACACACACCAAAGTAAAACGTTACTCCTCATCGATTGGAATCTAGCTGAATTTTATCATCTAGGACAAGTACACAACGTGGATGATATTCCGCAAGGAGCCATTCTTCCACGAACATGGACTGGACTGCACACGACAACGATCATTTAGTGTATAACCAGGGTAGTAGGCATCGAGGAAGTGGATATCTATCTAGATTAATATAATATAGAGCGACTGACAGCTTCTATCTTTGGCCTCCATATCTGAAATGGTTGAATGGAAAACCATGTAAAACGAAATATGTGGAACAAATCTAATCTTTACTAGTCAGGGCTTAGGCAGAACTTAACTGACGAGGCAAAAGGGTTCATAACTGGTGAGGGCCTAGCGAATGCCTATAATAACCCTTTGTTAGATCCTTGTTAGTAACTATGAAAAACTTGCCAGCGCCTTATTGAAAAGTGGATTGTTTTTCCAGGCGGGATGTTAATCATAAAGTGTTAATCATAAAAAAAAACGATTGAATAGCTTAAAACAATTCAATCGTTTTTTTTTTTTTTTTTTTTGTTTACGAATTAAATTTTATCCAAGTGTGTTCCTACATCTTCATCTAGGTGGAAAAATGTGGTTAGATAAAGATTACTTTACAAATAATTGATTTCCGCACTTCGTTAAATAAAGGAACACATGGCACAATATCAATAGAAACACAAAAAAAAAAAAGAAACAGATGAAACAAAAAATCCAGCTCCATGTCTTGTCTAGACTCCAACTATGAGAAACGAATGATTGATGTATGTAAATGCTCTTTAATTAAAAATGACTACAAATACAATATGTACACTTGTTGCCATGTAAAAGTTTTTCTTCATTTGATCTGTGTCTGGTTTATAAATTTAGGTATATATCAACATTGTATGATCATGTTTTATGTTACCTTCTACATAAGTAAGTAAATATATAAACAAATAACATGTATCAAGTTGGGAGTCGTTTGCGACGAATTGATTAATTTTTTTCATATTTTATCTTGGATTAGTGCTTAGTTGGACAGTACAAAATTTGCAATTTCAGTTTAATTGGATTTTTACATTTATTCTTTAATTTAAAAGTGAAATTGAATTCAAGGCAATTAATAGAATGAAAGCTTGAAAATATATATATTTTTATTTTATTTGTATTATTTTTAAAGTTCAACTCAGAAAAGAATACAAAAATAAAATGCACGACTGGATCGCACGAACTTGCTCTTGTAGTAAAAGCTTATTCGAATTTTAAAGATTTAGGGCCAGTTGTACAAATATTTGATCAGTGGTTCAGGAATTTTAACTCATCAATTTCGGCGGATTAACTGTGGTTCAACGATGGGTCAGGCATGTAATTGGCTTTTAGTGCATATTGGAACCTTGAACCATCGTTGAACCTCAGTTAACCCGCCGAAATCAACGAGTTAAAATTCCTGAACCACGGATCAAAATTTAAACAACGATTGTACAACTGGCACTGAGTGTAATATAAGTACAATTTATAATAAATAATTATATACATATGTATTTGTCCATTTAATAAATTGAAAAATGAAAATTTAAATATGGAAAAAAACATGAAATACATTTTTTTTAAATTGATAAAACAAGAACTTCAAATGATTTAATCTCAGAATGAAGAACGCCATCTCAATTCTTGAAAAAATATGAATTTATGCAGAAAAAACTTTAAAAATCGTTGGAGCACGTCTCTTTAACCGTTACCGTTGTTTTCTAATATTTTTTTTCTGTATTAAGTCAATTATTTTAGAAAATTGCTCCTCCCGGGAATAAATTATTTCTCTTCTACAATTTGATTTATATGTCAAATAATGAAAAAAAAAACTGTTTCGATCATTCAGAACTCTCATTCCCACTATCGAGGGTAAAAAAAATTCAACCGGGGAATTCGGAGTCACAGTATTTTACTCTCGAAAGAAATCGTCTCCCGGGTAGTTTTTTTCCGAGAAATATTTAGAATTGGGTTGATATTCTTGAAATTTTTTAGAAAAAAAATTTGGTATGCCATTTTTATGAATAGAAAAATAAGCAACTAAGGCCATAATTTCAAAAAATTCATCAACCCGTTTAAAAAAAAAAAAATGATTTTTCAAAAAAAAAATTGAACTTTTTTTAAAAATCCAAAAAATATTTTTTTTTTAATATTTGTACGCAGTATTATTCACACTTGATAGGACCTTCAGAGTAAAAATTTTGATCAAAACCGGATGAGCGGTTACCGAGAAAGTCGAAAATCAAAAACAAAGAAAAAAAAACCGTTCTATGGCATGTATCGTTGATAACAATTTTTGATAATTTTTTTTTTTTTGCCATCAGACAGACCATACCACCACTCCACTAGTGCACACAAAAATTTAAAAAAAAATTGTTAGATCCGTTTTTGAGATAAGTAACCTTTTTCAAAACGGTTGTATGGCATAGTACCGTATTTTTTATGCTCCAAATTTTAAGAAAATCGCTTTAGTGGTTTAGGCTGTAGCCGAGGTACAGACAGACAGACAGACAGAAGGAATTCCGGGACCCACTTTTTTCGTGTTCTCTATCATTGTAATGTCAAGTTTGATTGTAATCTCTATCTATATCGCGCAAGTAAAAACATAGAAATCATTGAACGACAAATTCCCAATATCACAACTAATTAACGGCAGATTATTCACCTGACCACTTTTCGGTCGGCGAATGTTGCTTCGTTAAGTTGACATTCATTCACCTTAACAACCCAGAATACCCCATCACACCAATTTTAAAAAGTTTGATCTGATAAATCGGTATACATACATATATACATACATATACATACATGTCTTTAAAACAATTTAGTTTCCTGTAAAAGCTAACAACATTCACAATTGAACATATGCATATATATCTTTTCATTTTAATACGATGAAATGAAGCGTAAACGTAAGGATTACTTTCATTTCCGCGACGCATTCACATTATTCGAGAGTCGAGACGAGAGTAATATGATAATTGCAGTTGTTAAACACGCAAAAGATAACATTTGATTACACGATTTAAATAGCAGTCAGTTAAGTTTGGAGGCACGTTAATTTCCGGAGGTTTAAAGCTCCAACCTCCAATATAAAAAATAAATTAAATTACATATGACAATCAATCACCAGTCGTCACTTCAAGTCGATATTTTGATAATATCAAATGAAAAAGCAAAACCATTTATTTACCTTGTGTGTGTATACACTTCGCGCCACAGATCCATGCATACATTAAAAGCTTATAAACATATCAGTTAATTTGAGCTCAATTACCAGAGCGTATCCTTTTGAACGAAGGTAGGTAGGTAGGTAGAAATGGCGGCCCTGAGCAAACCTAGCTCAGAAACCCAACTAGCGCTGAAGTGCGCCATTTTGATACCATAACTCGCGTGACCTATGAGGAAAACGAATTTTTAAGTGTAACTTGCCAGACAAAATGCCAAACTAGGCAATTTGTAGGCTTCGGTAATCTATAGTCACTTGCTCGTGATCTCAGCAACCTGACTAAGAAAACTTGGAGGACGTTGTAGACGCGACCGAGCTTGGCTTGCGTTGAGAAACCAGATCAGGTCTCTGATCTTCAGTTCAGAAAGTTCGTCGAGGTCATTGAAAAATGCTTTTCCCCAATGATTGTGATATCTCGTTTTGGCCAAAGCGGGACATTTGCAGAGAAATTCAATGACTGTTTCTTTTTCCTGCTGGTCCCCACAGCTACGACAGTGAGTATTGTGAGGAATGAAAATTGAGAAAATATTGCCCTTCATAACTCTAAGAGGAATGCTGACTCTTTCCGCAAGTGAGCTATGAAGGGCTGATCCTTGCCTGGCCAGATCGTCTGCCCGCTCGTTTCCCTCAATGCCACTGTGACCCGAAACCCAGATCAGAGTGACCTTGAGGTTAGGATTTAGGTTTGAAATCTCATCTCGGCTGATCTCAAGGCCCGTGTGGTACCAACGCTAGCTGTTCCTTGAACCTTCTTAAGTTTATCAATGTTGTACGCTTTGTTAAGTGCTAGTGCGGGCCACCATACAATCGAGCCATACGTGAGGATTGGTCGTACCACGGCTGTGTACGCCCACAGTATCATCTTCGCCTGGAGACCCCACTTTTACCGAATGTTTTACTACAGGCATAGTATGCAAGCCTTCTTTACCCGTTCTTCAATATTCAGCTTCCAGTTTAATTTAGGGTCGATAACAACGCCTAAATATTTTTTCCACTTGAGGACAGAGATAGAGTTTGATCATTTAGTCGGGGGGTATTTTAGTTTTGGCAGTAAAGAACATCAGTTCAGTCTTACTTCGGTTAACACCTAGTCCACAACTCGTGGCCCAGTTACTAACCTTACTCAGGGCCATCTCTGTGATCTCACTGATCACGGGCAGGAACTTTCCTGACACCAATACAACCAAATCATCCGCATACCCTACCGCCTTCACTCCACATCCCTCCAACTTTACGAGAATTTTATTCATAACTAAAAGCCATAGAAAAGGGGATAGAACCCCACCTTGAGGTGTTCCCCTACTTACGTGCTTAATCGAACTTGTATTTCCTAACGTAGCTTGGATCTGTATTTCCCTTAGCATGGAAATTATCCATCTTCTGATATAGTCCTCTACACCAATGTCAACCAGGGATTCAAGAATAGAGTTAGTTAGGACATTGTTAAAGGCTCCTTCTATGTCTTGCATAGAACAGCGCTGGCCGTTGACATATTTTCAAATATTGTCAAAAATTCAATCAGTCGCAAATAAAATTACTCTTGGAATATTTCTATTATTCGGAAATTGGGTGAATAATGCTCAAAAGTCGGAAATTTGGCATCGGAAATATAATTTTTAAGAGGAATTTTGATTTTTATTTCATTGGATTTTTGTTGTTTTCTAGATACTCGCGATGGCAGTAATTTTTTGGAAATAAAATATTCCTGAGGGGTCAAAATTTCGATCCATATTCCCTACGGACCCATAGTACTGGGTTAGTATTGAGTTAATTTTGAGTTAAAGCATAACGGGATATATAAATTATTACCGAACTTGGTAGTTTTACTCACGAAAAAACATAAGTTTTAGAAATTTACTTGAATTCAAACCCGCGAAACTCAGATACCAATTTTCAATCTTATTACCTTGAAAGAAGTATTTTGTTAGCCTAAAAAATTTTACCTTTTTTGCCGAGAGACTATTTACAGTCCGTCTACCAGTTTTAGTGCCAGGAGCGGGAGGAGAATAATGTAATGTGAAATATGTATGATTGTAAAATTTCGGTGGCTCAGAAGAAAAACGAGACAACTCAACAAATCTCATTTTTTGAAATAGGCAACAGCAACAGGAAATTGAATGGAAATTTGAATTTCAATTATTATGTTAAAATATCAAGACCACACAATAATTCATTAAGTTCAAAGTATTGTAGTAGAGTCTGGAATTTTTCCAAATTGAATAAATAGTAATAAATGTTTAATTTCTAAATTTCTTAGAAGCTTCTTATACAACTTTATCAATGGTACAAAAAAAAATAAAAATTTCAGTAGCCAAAAATAACACAAAATAAACCGGAAATATTAATTTCCTTTTAAAAGTTTCTTGTTGCCAATTTTTTTGTTTTGTTGAATTTGCAGCGAAAACATTATCCTTCATAAAATTCTTTAATCAATATTTTTTTTACTAGCCTTAGCTTTTATCTGTTCCGTCCCCACGTCCTTGAAATGAAAACAAAACAACAAAAAAAAAAACATACCTATAAACAACTAAATGTTATACAATCCTCCTTCAAAATTAAGATAAAGATTTCCATTGATAGGCAGAATAAGAAGAAGAAAAATGAGAAAAAAAAAGGATGAAATAAATTCTTATTTTAAAATATAATCGTACCAATCAACTTTATGGGCGGACATCATCTCAAAGGATACCTAGTAAAAAAGACCGGACAAAAGCGAAAACTGATTTTTCCATTTTTTTTCTTGATCTTTTAAAGGCCGAAAGTAAAATAACACAAATCTTTAAGGAGAATATAGAATTATGTAAATTATAGTCTAAAATATAGCGTTTCAAATGGTAAAAAAAAACTTGATTTTTATTTGTACTCAAATGACTAACAAAGGTCTGTATACAAAACTTGAAAAATAATAGACAAAATAAATTAATTTAACACACATTGTTGGGCACGGTAGTGCTCAGCCTTTTCAGAACTACCCCTTTTTACAGGAACAAATTCAAGCGATTTTTAACCCCCTTTAACTTCGCAACCAATCATGTCAGAAACTTCAAACTCGCCATATTAGCAAAGCTGGGCAAATATGGCGCGTCACCAAATTTTAACTAATTAGCATTGACATTAGTGGTTCCTATAAGATATAGGAAGTCAAAAATCGCGAAAACCGTAACTAACTCACTAATTCACTGACTCACAAGATCATCAAAATTATGGAGAACTTTCCGACATCGTAGAATCTTGAAATTTCGAACAACGGTAGGCCTATACCGTTCCTATACAAAGGAAAAAAATCGAAAATTTGGGGTTTTCCATATAGGGGCGTGGTATCCGCCCACTTTCTAAGGATTTCTATCAATTATATGGATGTAGAAAGATAAAATTTTTATAGAGTGGTAGACTTTAAAATGAGTGCAGAGAAAAAAAACTTAAAATCTGAGATTTATCATTCAGAGGGGGTGGCATCCACCCACTTTTGTCAAAATAGTTATCAATTAAATGGACCACTTGACTGTTGTAGAATGATTAAATTTGGTAGAGCGGCAGGGCTTGCAACGTTTATGAAGGTTTAATATGTATCAAATATTTTAAGTAGAGTTATATCGAAGCAACTTTAAATTATGAGAAAATTTTCTTATTTAGACCGTGTGTGAATTGAATTAAAATCGCGTTAAATTTTATCCAAAGAATAATTTTTGAATCTGTAATGTCAAAATTTGGATGCGATTCCGAATGGTCAAGTTCTTCCTCCATATCAGGAAGAACAACAAGAAAAAGAAAGCTTAGAGACAGTAACTTTTAAACTTTTAATTTCAGAAAAAAAAAAATCATTTTAGAAATTCAATATTTAAGTTGGTAATTTCAAATCCACCTGTTTTTGAAAAAAAAGCGTTCAAAGCGTTAAATCTACCATTAAATATCACAAAAGGCAAAGTTAACAGACGATTTCTTCCATAAGTAATAGTTGAGTGTTTAAACCTTAAATGACTATTAATAGCAGCACAACGACATTGCATCGTTTAGATCAGATTTTTACACTTTCTTACGTGTTTTGACCTCCAAGATTGTTGCATAGCTACCCAAAGCTCGTAACAAGCTACGTATACTTCTTCATGTCGCACCAAAAATTTTGATAGGGTTAAGGTCTGGGGTCACTCTATCACATTAACCGTCTTTTCTTGAAACCACTGCTTCGCAAGTTTACTGCTATGCTTTGGGTCATTGTCTTGTTAAAAGACCCATTGCAGTAGATTTTTATCTTCAGCATTATTGTTACATTACTTCCTCCATGATTTTCACATAAAGATGCTGATCCATGATGCCTTCAATTCGGTACAAGGGAGCAACACCATATAGAAGAAAAAACATGCCTGAATTATTAAGCTGGATCCCTCATGTTTTATTGTTTTGGCTGTGAAGCTTGATGGATTATATTTGGTATTTGGAGACCTTCCTACGTATTAACGAGATCCCATTACACCGTATAAATAACTCTTGAACACTTCTGACTTTGATGCACCCCAATCAAGGTGTTTTTTCGAAAAAATTCTTTCTCCTGTTTAAATGTTTGTTTTTTTTTTTAGAAAAGGTACCTTTCGCAGACTGTGGGCTGCTTGACCATAGTATCGTACGTAAAGCCTACGAACCGTTGTGATTCTATTTGGTTTCTGATGCTGACGTAAAAGGATTTATTTTATTGGAATGCATGCAACTCGGTTTTATTAACATTGGTGACATTATCGGCTTCTGCCCACGAGTTCTTGCCTCGTCTTATTTCTGACGAAAATTTAACGAATTTTTCAAAAAAAAATATTCAGTTGAGGAAATTAGAGGGAAACACATTATTTGGTCAAATTACGGATGCACTACTATTTTTTTTTGACCGAACATATTTGCAGATTTGATTAACAACGGTTGTTTTTTTTTTTTTTTGTTTTTGTTTTATTTACTCAGCAGCGAAAAATATTTACACATAATCTTTGATAAGAGGTTATTTTTTCAAAGTGTAACAGTTTTTGACTTTCAAGGCAATCAAAAACACGAAAATTCGTGGGTTTAACAATGCTTTTATAAAAACACTACTATTATTTTGACCGCAACATAGACTAAGCACCACTAAGGAGTCTGATAAGCGACCTGGAGACCGTGAAATAGCTCTAACTCCAGCCGATAAAACTTGGTGGTATGTACATAGCTCAATTAAGTTGTCTTTGTTTTATTCAAACCTGATGCAAATGAAAATACTTTATAAGTCTCCGAACAAAACAACTGACATCTAAAATAACATTAAAAAATCTGTGCTTCCAAGGTTTTTTAATTTTTTTTCTAAAGCGTTCGTTTTTTAGTGCACTTTTATTTCAAGCGAATGTGTACAAAAAACACACTTAATATCAAAAAGGCAAAAAAAAAAGTAAACTATAACTGCCAGACTATCTTAATAACATGCAAACTATCTGATTACCAATTATGACAAAAACTAAACACCAATCGAACGTAATCAATAGATTTTAAATGAAACGTATGTACAATATGTTTGTATAGCTAAATAAAAATAGCTGTAATATATTATTTTCTTTTTTGTGAATTTCTATGACTGCAGTTAAGCGACTAAATGAGAAAAGACCAGAAATAATGATCCACCAGCAAAAAAAAAAATAATAAACAAAATTCGAAATCAATAAACGTTGAGTGTTGTTTTATGTTCCACACTTTGTAAGTCCTTTTAAATACTGAGGCCTAACACATAAACGCTCTGTCGACAAATGGACAAATTTTCAAGTATGTTTCGCATTTACATTGATCGATGTCTTTAACCAAAAATAGAATGAACAGATCTTTTCCATGGAGGAAAAAGAAAAAAATTCCAAAAAACTGAGTCAGATGAGACGATGAGTAAAACACCATAAATGCTTTGCTCTGCACATAATGTTCATACATATACATATATGCCTGCATCTATTCACTGATGGCATATATGCTAATGGAAGTATTTTTAATACCAAATTTGACGATAAAAAATGAATTAGTTAATTCGAATCAAAGCACTTGATTGATTTTAACAATTTTGTCTCAGCTGTTTAGGAATTTTAAGAGTTCATTTGGATATATATGTAAGTATTTAAATGTGAATTTATGTTTATTTCAAATTACCTACTAATAAATTCATTCCGTTAATTGGTGCAATAACTTAAAAGCGGTGGTGGCAAGCTAATTAGAAATGACAAAATTAATGCTTCCGATGCCTCGTGAGAACATCTATACCTAGACTGACGGTATCCAGTTTCTGGGATGTGTTTTAAACTGGTGGAAATCAGTTTCTGAATATTTTCATTTTTTTGCGTTGTTCCTTGATGTTATTTTCATGGGAAACCGTCAGAGTTTCGAAAGACAAAGTCTCGAAAGGCAAAGGTTCGAAGGACAAAGGTTCGAAAGACAAAGGTTCGAAAAGACAAAGTTTCGTAAAGACAAAGTTACGAAAGACAAAGTAACGAAAGACAAAGTATCGAAAGACAAAAATTTGAAATTTCGAACCTTTGTTTTTCGATACTTTGTCTTTCGAAACTTTGTCTTTCGTAACTTTTTCTTTCAAAACCTTCTCTTTTCGAAACTTTGTCTTTTCGTCCCTTTGTCTTTCTATACTTTGTCGTTTCGAAACTTTATTTTTCGAACCTTTGTCATTCGAACTCTTGTCTTTCGAACCTTTGTCTTCGAGATTCTGTTACTATTTCTATTTTCATTTAATGACTCACTAGAATTATATTTCTTCAAAATCGAGTTTTTTCTTTTTTTATTAACCAGAACCAATAACACATGCGAATAACTTTAAATCGCTGTCTAGAGACAAAAAATCATTTCCGGCACTTAAAACCATATTTGCAAAATTGAAATTGTTTTTTTTTTTTTTTTTTACAGAATTTCGTTTTGTACAAAGCTAATATAAATGTCTACCCATGTAGGTATATAAGCCTTTATTGGTTAATCATAAAACTTTTAAATGAAAAATTCAAGTAACAAATTTTGTTTATTTTTAAATTATTTTTTTTTGATTGGCTCATAAGTTATCAAACCTGTTTCCTTCAAAAAAAAAAAAAAAAAAAAAAAAAAACAAAATGCCACAAGACTTTCGTGTTTAAGTCAAATTTATTTAAGCATAAACTCTTGTACCGCATAAAATACTGCAATGGTTTGCCACACACCAAAGAGAATGTCTTGTTTTAGTTGACGTTAATTAATGTTTTGGGTGTGTGGCTATAATTAACATTGAACATACATGCATACATAACATTTATGTAGGTTAAGAAAATTGATTTTTTTTTTAAAAAGCAACTACAAATCTTAATCTTAATATCATATAATTTATATGACCTTAAAAACTATATTGGTTGCGCTTCAGAGTAATACACGTAAGAGGTCGTATTTGCTTCGAGTATTCCTTACAAAAACAGCTTTTTACTGGCGCTCCTAGACTCTTAAAGGTAGAGAGTTCCTCTTTTTTATATTAAATGCTTCTGTGACGTTTGCGAAATCTATTTTAAATCTATAAAAAATCTTAGTTTTGAATTGCAGAACATATAATTTTCAAGAAAAGTAGTTTTCCAAATATTAATTAAAAAAAAAAAAAAAAAAAGAATTTTAATCTCCCTTACTTTTTTTTCTAATTTTCCTGTTTTTGAGCGGTTAATTAGTGAAATTATTCAACTTTTGCCATCTTTATAAAAAAAAATGTGTTTTTACTACCTCTCTCTTGAAATAAAAAACATGAAAAATTTTCCTGGAGGCACCACACCAACAGTATCATCATGCTCATCTATGGCCGTCGCGTCGCCAAGGAATCGTCTCCCGTCAATAATTCAGACTACAGGCAACTGTACCAGTCACTGACCGACGACGATTATTGTGACATATAACAGCATGATGCATGACGAAGTTGTAAAGCTCCAAAACGTGATGTATCAAGACAAGAGAACTGCAAGTTGCCTTTCATAGATTGGGGTCTAGCTGAATTTTATCAACCCAGGACAAGTCAGTATGTATACAACGTCGATAATATTTTGCAAGGAGCTACCTTAGACAAGATAACGATCATTTAGAGCGTTGGTTGGTGGACATCGAGGAACTGCATGACAGCTTCTAGCTCTGACCCTCATTTCTGAAATGGTTGAATGGAAAACCACATAAAATAAAATATGTGGAACAGTTCTAGTTTTTGTTTTGTAGTATAGCCCGTGGCGTAATGGTTACTGGTTAGTGCGTTGGACTGTGATACCAAAGGTCTGGAGTTCAATACCAGCCGCTTCCACCTTAAGTTTTTTTTTCGGAGCTACTACCTCTTGCGAGGAAGTGACAAATCCTCCAAGAGTATCTCTTGTCATAGAAAAGTGCCGCTCACCTTAGCCGTTCGGATTCGGCAATAAACTGTAGGTCCCCTCCATTCCTGCAGACACGCACACAGGAATGGTTGAGAGTTGTAAGACACTAGGCCCTGGTTCTTTAAGAGCCACAAAATTTATTTATTTTTAAATCTAGTTTTTACTAGTTTTTTACTGACTAGGCAAAAAGGGCCTAGCTGGGGCCTAGCGAATGCCGATAGTAACCCTTTCTAGACGCTTGTTAGTATCTATATGAAAACACTTGCCCGGGCCTCATTGACCACTAGATTCTTTTCCAAGCGGGTAGATGCTATCGGACGGTTAACTGACTTGGTACTGAAAAATCGCCCGTTAATAAGTTTAATAAACTTACAAACAGAAACCCATACTTCATTTTAACAAAAAAACAAAAAAAACAAAAACAGATGCATAAGGGCCAGTTGTACAAAAGTGGTTGAATATTTAACTCGTGGTTCAGCAATTTTAACTCGCCGATTTCAGCGAATTATATAGGGTTCCAACGATGGTTTAAGGTTCAAGTATGTGACAATAGCCAATGAGATGGCTAAACCATCATTGAACCTCAGTTAAACAGGCCCTGAGAAACATACATCCATATACAATTTCAATAGCATAAACACCCCTTACTTACTTTACTTTAGATGGTGCTCACAGCCCAGGATGGACTACGGGCTCAACCAACAAGCCCCTCCAGCCAGCTCGGTCCCTAGCTAGCTGCCTCCAGTTACGCACTCCAAGTTGGTTGAGGTCGTTCTCCACTTGTGTGCGCCACCTAAGGTGGGGTCTTCCTGTGCTGCGCAGACCGTCAGGGGTAGATTCGAAGACTCGTCGGGCTGGTGCGTTGGTGTCCATACGCTCTACGTGTCCCAGCCATCTTAGCCGCTGTATTTTCAACTTTTTGACAAGGTCGACGTCACTGTAAAGCCCGTAAAGCTCGTTGTTGAATCTTCTCCTCCATACTCCATCGATACATACTGGACCGAAGATCACCCGAAGAATCTTCCTTTCGAAGCACCCAAGCAGATTCTCATCCGTTTTTGACAGGGTCCATGCTTCTGCCCCATACAGCAGGACCGGGATGATAAGGGTCTTATATAAGGTCTCCTTGGTTCTTTGAGAGAGGGCTTAATTACTCAAATGCCTTCTTAGCCCGAAGAAACAGCGATTGGCAAGAGTAATTCTTCGTTTGATCTCTGCACTGATGTCATTTTGCGATGTTATAGTGGAGCCCAGGTAGACAAAGTCTTTGACGACTGCGAAGTTGTATCTATCCATCGTGACGTTTTGCCCGAGCCGACGATGTTGAGATTCCTTTCTCGATGATAGCATATACTTCGTCTTGTCCTCATTAACAGCCAAACCCATTTTCGCCGCCTCCGGTTCAATACTTGCAAACGCACCAGTAACAGCTCGCTTCGTTCTTCCAATGATGTCAATATCATCTGCATAAGCAAGTAGTTGAACGGACTTTTGAAAAATTGTACCACTGTTGTTGACTTGCGAGTTGCGTACAATTGCTTCAAGTATGATGTTAAAGCGGTTGCATGATAACGCGTCGGTGGTGTTCTTGCCGACTTTAACGGAGCAGCGAGATTTCTCCATCGTCCTCCATCCTGCACAAGCGGACGAGTTTGGCAGGGATGCCGAGATGCGCCATGGGTCTGTATAGCTCGTCTCTGTTTACGCTATCATATGCGACTTTAAAATCGATAAAGAGGTGGAGAGTGTATCGATTTGAAACTCCTGGGCTTTTTCCAAAATCTGTCGGAGTGTGAACACACTCCAGCATAAACACCCCACTATTTTGTTTTTCTCATATTTTAGAAAATTCAAATCATTTATATTTAAAAAAGTTTCAATGAACTTTTTCTTGACGAAAAGAATTCATTTTTTAGTCAAAGAATTCTTTTAGTGTTATTGTTATTTTTTTTTTTTGGTTCAGTTTAGCCTGCGGTATATTTCATAATTAAAACCAAAAATACTGTTCCATTTTTGAAATGTCTTTTTAATTTTAATAATTACAAAAAAAAATAAATAAAAGTATGATTTTAGCTAAATGAACATCATCGTCAAAAAGAATTCCACGGTGGTGGTGTGGGGATTAAATCAAATGCTTGCGATGCAGTATACAAGCTTTGAGTGTTATGATAGGTTTCTAGAGATACATAAGAAGTATGTAGTGTAGATAAATACAGAACATTCACGACACATGGTATGATTTTTGTTTCTTTATTATGATGCAAAATTGTGTCAAGTGGTTTCCCGCACATATCAGCAATCACATTATATATTGCATTTGAATCTTCATCCATCTATTCAAGATCCCCTGGGTTTTACTATTTCTTTTTGTTTTTTTTTTTTCTTAACAACGCGAGAATGATTTCTTTACGCGAACCTACAATGAACAAATGCAATGATGTTTTGTGTACATCAACCGCAACACGAGCCATAGCTTTATACCTATGACTTCACCTGCTCTTTGATCTCCATATGCTTGCTTTTTTATTGTTAGTAAGTACTTATTTTTTTTAAACATAAACAAATGAATGTATCATGTACACCTATGTACATACATACATAAATGTAATTTATATGTGTATATTTTAAGTATGCAGTTTCACTTTTATTTTGAGAGAAATTATAGGAGTCTAGAAACTCGATGATGATAATGTGAATGACGAAAGTTTTTAGAGCACAGTTTCTTAAAATAAAAGTTTTTTTTACAATTTTACTTTACTTACCGCCGTAATATTCACGCCGTTTAAAACTTGTTTTAAAAGCCCTTAAACCGACTACATTTAACCGAACTAAACCGATAGAATTTAAACGACAAAATCTCGTTTAAATAGGTATTATTCACTCCGTTTAAGCAAAAAATTCCATTCGGTTTACGTGGGTTTAAATTCAATTCAATTCAATTCAATTCTTTATTGAGACTTTTTGAAACACAATTTTCTTATGTAAATTAATATATCTTAAAGTTATTATGTAGCCGGCTTAAAAATATGCCAGGCAAAACAATTTAAGTAAATAATGTTGATATAATTATTAAAGCAGTTAATTAGATGATACTTATACAGCGTAAGGCTAGTGATGGTTGTACGCTTGCTCCCGGCGTAAGTTTCATGTTATTTTTATTTTTATATCTTAAATTAGTGACTAGAGTCTAACACAAAAATGAGACGAAAAAACAAAAGATGGCTAACATGCCATTCAACTTAGTACAACTTCATGTGTGTATTGTATATCTATAGTATATTGTATATGTTCTGTGTATTGTATTCAATAAACTAAAATATTAAATCAGGGTATTATGAAAATGAGTTATTATAATGCGAGTGCAAACTCTTCGTTTACAGCATGAGAAACTTGGGCATTTATCCGCTTAAGTTGGAGCATGACGCTTTTTCGTAAAAGGGTATCAAGCAGTCTCTGTTAATGTCAGGTTCTATTAATGGTATTGATCTCTCATTAATAATATTATATGGAGAAAGATAATAGTTGTCATTCAAGCTGTCTGTCAGGTTTAAACTAAATAAGGATCTTATTAAGTTGTTTGGATGATGTTCAGTGCGTTTAAGTTTGATTTTTGCAAGGTTTGTTAAATATTCGAGGAGTGGCGTTGTTTTACATTCTTCATAAATTACCTTATTTGCGAAATATTTTTTATTTGCTCTTCTAAATTTGCCGCAGCAGAATCTTAGAATTTTCCTTTCAAATTTTTCAAGTTCCTTTGCTATCGTAGGCGAAATAGTAAACCAGGAGCAGAACCCGTATGCGAAGATCGGCCGAATCAAAGTTTTATATATTAGAACTTTTGTACTTTTAGGCTTTCCTTTAGAATGCAATACTGACTTGAGTCTCGCGGTCACAAATTTTGCTTTACATAAGTGTTTTCCGAGCGTGTTTATTGAATAGAAATCTATTATGAAAATGAATACCTAAGTACTTAACTTCAGATCTCAGCGGGATTGTTATGTTATTAATTTTTAAGGACAGACTTTTACTCTCTTTAACTGCCAGTCGATGGCCTTTTCCACTAGCGTTTCGGAAACATGTTAAACTACATTTTTCAGTATTTATGTTTAAACCCCACTTTTGGAAGTACCCTACAAGTAAAGGTATTTTTTGTTCTATTTTATCTAGAGCTTTTTGGGGTCTTATATCACTGGCTATTATGGCGGTATCGTCTGCAAACAGAATCCCATAAGGTTCTTCATTTGCAAAGTTACCAAATGGAAAATCATACAAATATATATTAAACAAAATCGGGCCTAAAATTGATCCCTGAGGGATTCCGGACAGTACTGGGAAAGGATCTGATTGTTCAAATTTAATAAAAATTGAAGAGAAACGATTCTCAAGAAAATTTTGAATAATTCGCACTAGCCACTTCGGAAAATTGAGTTTTATTAATTTATAAACCAACCCCTTATGCCAAAGACAGTCAAATGCCTTTTCAATATCTATATTCAGCGAAATCGTGCATTTTTTAGATCTCAGGTTTTGAATAATTTTATTGCAAAGAAGAAGTGTTGCATGCTCGGTGGAATGTTCTTTTCTGAACCCAAATTGAGTTTGAGGAATAATATTTTTATCCTCGCAGAATGTATTGACTGATTCAACTAATATTTTTTCGAAGAGCTTACCAATGTTAGAAAGCAAAGATATAGGCCGAAAGTCTTTAATTTCTGCATTCGATTTGGTTTTAGCTATCGGTAATAATTTTGCTATTTTCCAGGCAGAGGGAAAGTAGCCATTATTAATACAGTGGTTAAATAGAGATGACAGAAAACATCGAGTGAATGGCAGCTTTTACGCAGGATAAAGTTAGATATTCCATCAATTCCTGAGGATTTTTTATTTTTGAGGCTTTTTCTGCACAGTTCTACATGTTGTGGTGTTGTGAAAGGTGAAGTGCCTGGATTAAATGAGGGCATAGAACGCGAAAAAGTGATAATTTCCAAGTTATTTTCAGGTGAGCTAAATTCGGTTACTTTAAAGTTTACTTCGTTGGTTAGGCCTGTATCGTAAGTGGGACTTTTTTCAGTGTAGAGAGCAGAAAAGAAGTCTCGAAAGGCATTCAGTTTTGATTGAGTATCGACTAACTCCGAGCCATTGTTTTTAAGTACATCTTGTGAAATATCTGTACCAAAGAATTTCCTTCCAGTTATCTTGTCAATTTCTTTAAAGGCTTGTGGCGACGGCCGAATAGTCTGTAATCTGGTTTTAAAAGTATTGTTTAAATCGATACTTACTCTTTGACTGATAAGCTTACTAAGGCATTTAATTCTGGCTGACAGCTGTTGGTATTCGGGATTGACTCTATTAAGATGTTTATGAAATTTGTCATTTAAACCGACCGTCGCATAGCATCGCAAGTATGAAAAAACTAAAAAAGGCTTTTCTTGACATTTATTTTTTGAATTGTCATTTTATATTTAAATAAAATAAATTAATTAATTCGTGTCAAACACAAATAAGCATTAGAAATGTCTTTAATTCCTCTTTATCGTGTTTTACGTTGCGAAAAAATGTCAACAATAACGTCCACCGCATTGTGTCTTCCAAATATTCCATGAACGATTTGTTGCGAGTTGAATTCTTCTTGATGATCTGGTTGCAGTTCCGCGTCGGTCGTTAATTCGGTTCTAATATCTATCATATTATATTAAGCAAGATGGCAACTAAATTCCATCAACCTAACAGCAATAGCGCAGCCCAAACACCTCCATAATGCACATATAAAATGCAACACAAGTTTTTTTAACCGCTCCAAATTTTATATCTGTCCAAACTGAATTACATTGGTCTGGCAGCGATACCGTGAACATTACACTACCATTATGCACTTTCCTAACAAAAAAATAGTATTAGCATTTTGAAAGTGCTACATATTACTGTCAAGGTGATGAAATTGAGTGTGGACAGTAACCACGAACTATTCTGATTTCTTGGTTGCATTTTGAAAGTACATTATATAGGTGTTAGGGCCACGGTATCGCTGCCAGACCGATGGCATTTAATTTGGACACATATAAACAATGATCACAAAATTTGGAGCGGTATAATACACTTAAACTTCACTCATTTTTTTGAATTTTGAAAGTGCATTACGTTGGTCTTAGGGCCGCGATATCGCTAAAAAGGTCTATGGCATGTAGTTTGCACTGCGGTATACAAATATCATGCTCACAAATTTTGGAGCGATATAAAACACTTTGATCAAATCGTTTACCAGCTCTCGGTATATAAGCCCTTTCTGGTTAATTGGTCAACTCTACCCCGATGTGTGAATAACTTGCACAAATATGATGTGTTTGAATAGCCATCATCGCCGAAAATAACACGATTGAATATTTTGCACTGACTGAATAAACCAATAAAATGTTGAATATTAGCTAAAACCATTAAAACCGTACCTAAACGACACAAAAATGCCTCGTTTAAGTTGGAGTCGGTTTATCGTAGTTTAACCGATTATTCGGTTTAAAATTTTGGTTAACGTAGGTTTAAGTGAGTGAATATTACCGATCTAAACCGATTTTAAACGGCGTGAATATTACGGGCATTAATATATAGAACTTTGAACCGAAAAATGCTATTATTTTCATCTATTCTAAATGTTGGATACTAAAATGGCGCCCAAGCATTATAAGAAGTATAGTAGGTACGAGTACCAACAGGAACAATGCATAGCCAGCTTAACTTTTTGCTCTTGGCGAAACCCACTTTGTTTGGACTCATCCATTATCGTAGTGTCAATTTTGATTACAACCCCGAAACTTTTGTGAACCTGCAGACGCAGACGGAAGAGTTCACCAACTTTTAACTTTTGACGTACGGCACTTTTGACGTTTCAATTTGTATAAAGAAAAAAAAACAACTTTTTGGGTCGGAAAAAAATATACGTGGAAAAGGTTTTGCAAGACCATGTGATGCCTTTCGCAACAATTTTTGGTGAATACTTTCGGTTAATCAATGACAACGCACTCTGCCATACCGCAAATTCTGTAACTAACTACCTAAATGAGGTAGGGAGTTCAGTTTTGCCATGTCCATCTTGCGGTCCAGATCTCAAACCCATCGATCATCTTTAGGAAAACCTTAAAAGACGTGTCCGAGCGAGAACACATGTCCCTAGGTCCCTACCACTCTAGGAGAGCTTAAGATAGCTGCAGTAGAGGAGTGGCACAACATCCCTCAGTCGGATGTTCAGGACATAATTGACGGATTGTCAAATCGACTCCACGAAGTAATCGAAAAACTTATCAGCTGTTTGCTCTAAATATATGCGACACGAAAAATTTCAACAATTTTTATCAGTTTCTTTTGCAGTTTTTTTGGGCTAGAAAAAAACACTGTCAATTGAATTTTTGTACAAACCTTATCAATTACTAATTATGGTATTGGGTGTAGACTAAAATTATCCAGGAATTGATTTCATTGGTTGTTTTCGAGATATTCGAGCCGAAAAACATTCATTTTTTAACAATTTTTAGAAGTTTTTTTGCCAAAGAATGACCTAGAAAAAAAACCGTTAATTATTGATTATCAACTATAGCTTTGTGTATTAAATAAAATTAAACCGAAGTTAATACCTTTGTGTGTTCTCAAGATATTCGATATTTTTTAACAATTTTTTTATTTATTAAAAAAAACTGTGGGTTGATTTTTTTTTAAGTCCTACCAATTTTGTACAACGTCATTGTGCATAGAATTAAACCAGACCGAAGTCGATAGCATTATTTGTTCAAAAGATTTTCGAGAAACAAGCCATTTTACAACTTTTTGTTTAAATTACTGTAAAAAGAAAACCGCTAAATAAATTTTTCCGAAAATCCTTTCTGCACGTTATGGCCTTATTATCTGTAAAATAAAATCTATTCGAAGTCGATATCTCTATTCGTTCTCATGATATATCGATACCTCTTCGCCAAATTATCGTAAGCGACAAAAAATAAAAGTATCGTAAGCGACATTTTGTTTTCTATTTGCTCAGCAACGAAACCAATTAGGCCAAATTTCAGCATTGAACATTATTAACAATACTGTTACTGACAGATAACAAAATGTCCGATTGCTTTTAATGCACAGGAGGAAAAAATTAAATAATTAACTTTATGTGACAGTATGAAAATGTCGCTTACGATAATTTGGCCGAAAGGGGTCGATATTCGGCGAAAAAAAAAGCTTTCGAACGTACGTACACGCATGGTACACAGACATCTCTCTAAAAACTCCAGAGACCTCGAAACGTGGAGAAATGTCAAAAATTACAATTCGACAAATCGCACCTATATGGGAAGTTAACAATAGACTATCATGATTTTCATTTGGATTTGAATTTTAAAAAATAAACCACGGTTTCAATTTATAATTATTCAAATGCGGATTAGAAGAAAAGGAAATTGTTTGACGTGTGACCTAAAAACTTTTTTTTTACCATCATTTCGTGTTTGTATTTCTTCTTCAAAATATAAAAACATAAGTTTTCGAAATGTCACAGAACAAATGTGTTTTATTGGTTTTCCAATTCATTTTAATAAATTATGTTTTTTTTTTATTCGATTGTCACATGGCTGGAATTAAGAAGATTTATTAAACGTTCCCATAAGGGATATGGGATTTTCAATTCAATTTCGTATTCGACTCAAGTCTGTGTGATTTAAGTTGAAGCTGTAAATTACAAATAAAACTTAATTAACTGTGTCTGATTAAAAACTTTAAGAAAAATACATACAGTGGTGTGAAAAACATTCCGGATTTTTTTGGTAAACTGCATTGATCGTTGGTTTGTGATATAAAAATGAAAAAATCAAATGTTTGCAATTTTTTCCCATTTTTATTGAACAATTTTATTATTTGAAACAAAAACAATGGAACTTTATCCATCAATTCCATTAATTCAAAATTTTAATGTGACAAACTAACCGGATTTTATTTTTTTTGCAGTTAACTTTTATTATTTATTTAATATTTTGTCCAGTAACCCCTGTTTTTTATCACAGCTCGGCATCGACTGGATTAAATTCTCGAAAACAGAAGCAGGAATATTCTCCAATTCGTTTTTCAAAGCTGCAAAAAGAGAAGTTGTTGACGTGTGCTTTTTTTTTCAACCCGCCTTTTTAAAATGGCCCACAAGTTTTCTATTGGGTCTAAATCGGGTGATTGAGATGGCCATTCTAAGACACGAATATTTTTAGTTGCAAACCACTCTTTTAGCAGCTTTAAAGAATGTTTGGGGTCATTATTCTGCTGAAAAACCCAACGCAGTGGCATTTTTTCCTCTGCGTATGGAAGCATTACGGACTCCAAAATGTCCCTATATTGGAAACGGTCCATAATTCCTGTGATTTGGTGTATAGGACCGCAGCCTGCTCCTGAAAAACAGCCCCAAACCATCACCGAGGCTCCACCGTGCTTTACTGTAGGGAGTACATTTGCAGGCTTTAATCGCGTATTTTTTGAGCGCCTCACTGTCCTTGCACCATCGGAGTAAAATAAGTTGAATTTGCTTTCATCACTGAAAAGCACACTCCTCCATTTGCTTAAAGACCGGTTAAGATGATTTTTTGCAAATTCAACCCTGGGTTAAATGTTTTGATTAGGAATTTTAAGTCTTTCCCAAATACCTTTTACGGATTACCTTTTTTTACGATGTTTAGCAGTAAGAAGAGGTTTTTTAGCTGGTCGAAATGCAAAAAGACCGAAATCTCTTAAACGCTTCCTGACCGTACTTGGCCCTATGGGTAGATTAAGTTCATCAGAAATTGTCTTTGAAGTCGCAAAAGGGTCTTTAAGCACGAAATTCTTTATGCGCCTATCATTTTTAATTGTTGTTTTGCGAGGGCGTCTACCAAAATGATCTGCTTCTACTGATTTTCCACTTTTAAATTTTTTAATGATGTCGCAAACCGTTGACGTTGGAATTTTTAAGATTTCAGCGATTACTTTTTGTTTTATACCGGCTTGGAACTTTTCTATTATTTCGTATCGAATCGCGTTGCTATAACGTGTTTTAGCCATTTTATGCACTATATATAATTTCAACTTACAAAGCTCTCAACTTGTAAAAACGTTTTAATCTACGGCTTGAGTCAAAAGACTCGAAAAAACCGTTCCGTTACTTTAACATCGAGACTCGCAATCTTCTTGAAATCCGGTTAGTTTTGCACAGGCATGTTACTGAGTAACTTTATAAAATAATTTTTTTTTTATTGTTCTTGTCATCGTAGCATTAAATTTTTAAGGTTATTATTAACTTGTCTCATACTCTTTTCAAATTATTAAAAAACTTATGGAAAGTTGTTAGTTTTCTACTTGGTATTAAGAAAATCATTCCTATGGGAAAAAATCCGGAATGTTTTTGGCAGCACTGTACATATCAATGTCATTATTATTCATAAATTAACTTTAGCACACAGACATTTCTAGAATTTCTTTTTTGTTTGCCAGGCTAGCAGACGAGGATTTGCAATATTGTGCCTAAAGCTTATCATATTTTAAAGAGAAAAATATATACAGCATAATTGAAATTATTTAAAATACTTGGAAGCAAACACCTGAGACGAACAAATTCTAAACTTAAAGTTAAAGAAAAGAAAAAATTTATTTTAAAATTCAAAAAAGAAATGAAACAGCTGGACGATTTAACGTTTTCCTTTTTTTTTTGTACTTTTTCAACACCACACGTCACGTGGTTAGGTTCGTTTACACCGGGTCTCCATCTGAAATATTTCATAGATTACTATCTGTCACTTTCAATAGAAAGAAAGTATACCATAAAATGTTGGTTGCCCATTGCTTACTATTTCATTTGTCTCAAAAATTTCACAGAACAAAGTTATGAAGTTAAAACAATTTAAAAGAATTGATTTATTATTACTTTTGCTTAAATCCACAAGAAAAACACTAACAATTTCCTTTTGGCACCTACAATTAATTAATTACATTCGAAAAAACACAAAACAAAAAAAAAATTGAAACAAACCCACAAATGTCAAAGGGAAAGATGCTTCTCCATAGAATACTATTTATGGCTTTCTATGAGCAAAGCAATATGTGGCAAGAAATTTTTTATAGAATCCATGAGCAATTTCCATAGCATGCAATATAGTATTCTATGAAATCTTTCGCATGGAGCCACCATGTTACTTTAAAGGAAGAATGCTGATAAAATTTAACCTACAAGCCTACAAAAAGATTTCGCAAAATCTTTTAAAAACTAACAACCCACCCCAATTAAGTGACACGGAGTGTATTTATGCCAGTCTCGGGCTTGGGCAAACCAATCACCCACACCCATTTTCGTCGTAAAGTGCTTTACTGAGACTGGTGTACATACATAAAGACAGGTTACAACCATAGATTTCCAATTGCCTATTTTTTTGCAATTTCTATAAGGGATATTTTATTATACATAGAATCCCACATCTGAACACACCCTCCTGTGGGAGTTGAAATTCCCATTAAGCGAAGTATCTGGGAGGAAAGGACGTTTTTTCCTTTTTTTTTTTGTTCTATTTATTTTACTTTTCAGAAGAAGATTATTTTAGATGAGAGGCCGAAAAAAATAATTCTCAGACAAAAAAAAAAAAAAAAAACACCACAAAATTTCAGACCATTTCAAAATTAATCGCAAAAGTTTATCATTATTTTTTTTCTGTGGCACGGTTTGGATTTTATGTGAATGGGTATTTCTCGGGATTGTTTTTAATCATAAAAGTTTGAGCTATCAAGTTGTGTTATGTCTTGTCTCTGTGCGGGGGCTTTGTATTCTTTAGACAAATTCAAAGTTTGTAAGTTTGTTTATTTTGCCATTTCGTTTATATGCACTATACTATACGTATAGTTCATGAGGCTCATAATTCTTATGCAAATGAAAGCTATCAAAATTTTATGTCGCATAATTTGTGTAACTCGAGTACATTAGGTTTAACTACACTACCTACTTATATGGGGAGGAAGGAAGCTATCTATTAGAGTTCATCGTTGTGGCAAAATTCTGTGGTTGATAATTATAACTTTAGTGGTGAAGTAATCATTTAATATGAAATTGATTAACTGGCTTTGGATGGTTAAAAAAAAAACAATAAACGGAAATACTCCCAGAATTTTGTTTCTTGCACATTTTTACTTAATCAATTGAACTTGAACATATACAAATTAGATAACGCACAAAAAAAGAGGACAATCTTTCATTAACGTTAAAGAGCTTAAGAACGAATTGTATGAATATTTTTATTAAAAAGTTTTATGCTTCATATTACATATTAATGTCAATTTATATTGAATTGAATCGTTCATTAAAAATAAAGATTCCAACCGTAATAATAAATTTATTACATACCAAAGGAGTATCTTTTCCAAAAAATATACTTCTATACGCAAGGTGAACATTGAGGCCTAAACATACTTCTGTCTCTGATGAATCGAATTTTGGGGCATTTAGTTCCAACACCAGGTAGGAACAACTGCTCACTATTCAAGAGCATCGAAGGTTGTTTCGTCTACTTGGGTATCACCTTTGAGGAGCGAGTACATTAAAGCATGTGGGCAGGGTCGTTCTCAAAAGACGAATTTCGCATTTCACCTCATCCACCTTATAATGCGGAAAAGAAACGGCCACAGAAATGGACAAAGTTACTTCTCTGCAAGCAACTATATCCAGACTATATCCAAAACCAGCATGAAAAAGTTTGTAGTGTTCGAGCGGTATTGCACGTGAGCGACAACGATAGAAGTTTGTCAGCAACTTAAGACTACGAAGAATCAGGAATCACTTATTGATGGCTTTTTTGGGGGAACACTTCCCGGAGAGCTTCATCTCAGTAATGGGCGATTTGGAGTCTGCTCCCCTATTTGGCCTATTGCGATTTTTTGAGAGGTTCTTTGAAACTTCATGTTTATGTACACCATCTAAGGACGCTACTTGACATGAAGGCCAACAATTGATAATTCCTCCAGGAGTGTCTCTTCTCATTAAAGGGTGCCTCGGGCTTTAGCAGTTCGGATTCGGCAATGCCCCGTTCATTCGTGCAGACATGCACACCAGGAACGGTTGAGAGTTATAAGTAACTAGGACCGTGTTCTTCACGAGCTGTCGCGCCACCAAATGTATTTATTTTACTTAGCAGGGTTTTCGCTAAAGACAATCGTTTGAAGCGGAGACGAAGTTAGATGTACAAATGGGCGACACCTAGCTCAGTGACCGAGGTAGAACTTGAGTGGGCTATATGTAAGTAGATAGACATTTGGATTAAAAAGATTTAATATTAGAATTTTAAGGACCCCACAGCGGATACAGCGGATCATGTTCCATGAATGAATTTGTAAAAAAATTTCCCACGACTGATTGGTTCATATAATGCACATAAACGATTTGTTCCCTCAGGCAGATTCTTCAGTAACATGTTTGGGCCTCTGTCTCCGCATTACATGAGGGCTGCATAATGGAGGTCATCTACCTATTGAACCAGACCTCATCCTTTTACTTACATATGTTACTATGTATACACAGTACACATATTGCGCATCTTTGAGAATGTCAGTGACCTGCCTGTCAGAATTTACAAAAACAAAACACAAGTGTTTACGAATCTCAGTGAACCTCGTTCATACATTTACATTTGGTGGCAGAAACGCCTCATGAAGAACCAGGGCCTAGTGACTTACAACTCTCAACCATTCCTGTGTGCGTGTCTGCAGGAATGGAGGGGACCTACAGTTTATTTCCGAATCCGAACGGCTAAGGTGAGCGGCACTTTTCTATGGCAAGAGATACTCTTGGAGGATTTGTCACTTCCTCGTAAGAGGTAGTAGCTCAGAAAAAAACTTAAGGTGGAAGCGGCTGGTATTGAACCCCAGACCTCTGGCATGACAGTCCAACGCACTAACCATTACGCCACGGGCTACTACTACGACCCTCGTTCACAATCGAAATCGAAAATTAATCGAATGTTCTGCACATGTTTCAAAAGAGACATGCGCAAAACTGAACAAAAATTAAAACTCGGAAGATATTACCTTCAATATGTGTACTGTGTTATGTATAGGTAACGGTTGTAGTTAGATAAATGTAAAAACACAATCCGCACTCAAAACCAAGTACACTGGGCCATAGTAGGCCTAAACAGCTTTGTTGACTGCTTTTGAAGCGAAAATAAAACAAATTTTCTTATCCTCCGGTTACTGATCACTTTGAATTCTCTTCAGAAAACATCCACTTACTTGCGATCTTAGGGATCCGATGGAAGAGGCTGTACAGAGCTATCGAAAAGAGTTCAAGTCCTTGATCTTCAGAATGCCGTAAAAAAAAAGCCTTTCCAAATGATATTGGTTTCATTTTGCCCAGACCGCAACATTAACTGTTTCCTTTTTCTGCTTGTCCTTACAACTCCGACAGTGAATATTGTGAAGAATGCTCAGCTTCCCGTTCTCCGATTGTCCAGAACAGGTAACAATGATCCTGGCTATGACCTGGCTATTTTTAAAAATATCTAAATTAATTCTCAACTTGTCTTTCCAGACAGTAAACTATTGCTCTTCCGTGTGACAGTTATTAAAAATTGATATTCTGTGCCATGACTAATTTTTAGCCTCATTTCCCATACCAATAGTAGGTATCGCGAAATACATTATTCTACTATTCATAAATTCCATAATAAAGCTGTGATAATTTTGTTTAACAGAATAATTAGTACTGCCTTGTCAATGTCTAACCTTCCCAACAAAAAATGTACGTATACAGTTCATCACGCAATTTTAGTTAAACCTATTAATCAACTTTCTGAAATATTTTAGTTCCATTCAGCACTTAGCAATTCCCTAGACCTAGATTATTATGGGAGTTTCCACCTTAAAATAAAATGTTTGGTATATAATTAGATATGTACGTCTTCTTATCGATTTGCATACTTGTATATTTCCACCTTAAAAAGACATTTTCATTATTACATTTGTATATGATTGTAATTGCCTTTACTTTAATAGAGTCGGAGGTTTTGATGTTTTTCTTTTCAACAACTAAAAACCAAAACAATAAATACTTCTACACTAATGTAGTTGTAGTTCTTAATAATCGACCGTTTTAGGTGCTTCTATACGATGAATACATAATCAAGGTTATAGAGTAGTTTTAACGTGGGTATCTATCTATCTACACAAGAATTTTCAACCTACATTAAAGCTACAGCATAAAGAGAAGGTTTTGCACTTTGTTTTGGAGTATTTAATCGACTTATAGCACGCAATATACGTAGGTCGTTCTCGTTCATTGATGCGAATGTATAAACTCGAATAAACTTCACACCGTCACAATCTTTATAAAGACCGATTTTTAAATCCGAATCAATCAAACCCAATAACAAAACTCAAATCAGGTTTTTTTTTTTCATTTAGAGGAATAATCTTAATCAAATCGGATTACAAGTTGCACTTACTTTTGTTTTTCCCACGTCTCTAAATCCAATTGATATCTAGATAAATAGGTAGATACTTTTTCGTTCCTTTATTAAATCACTGTAAAATAAGGTCAATGCAATGGGAGCAATTAAATTTACATATACGACGATAATGACGTTTAAAAAACTGCCTCACACAATATCGGAAATAATCTGCAGAATCACAAAATACTACGCAGTATTTTGACGTTAAATTAAAGTACAAACAAAGACCACCAAAACTTTATACTAAAACACGACAAGGAAGACGTAATAAATCAATAATAAAGAAGGAAACCTTTCCTCTTGTAGTCGTTTCCTTTTTTTGTTTTATTGCAAAATGACATTATACGCTAGAATGTTGGTCGCCATTGTACTTTATTATATGCTTGAAAAGCACCTAACACTGTTGTATGGAAAATGGAAAATGGAAAATCGATTTCGAAAAGACTCCCCGCATGTTGCTCGAACAGAGAATAGTGGAGAACTTACGTCACACAGTTTTAAGGACACCAAAAAGAGTAGATATTTTTTTGATGAAAATTTAGTTTTATTTTTAAGAACAATTACCTTTTCACTAGACGACTAGGCGAATTACGAAACTGAAAGATGACCCGAAGGTGTGATGTTTTAATTCCAATATTATGCTTTTCAAAAGATTCCAGAAGGAATCCTAATTTTTTCCTTTGCTTAATTTTATATCTGCCTGATTTTTTTTCACCTCACTTCTTTAGAAAATTCACAACGCAACCATATTGCAGTGGTAACACTTTTCTTATTTCATTTTTTTTTTTTTTCAGCCAGGCTTGAGTAATCCTTTTCCGCGAAAGGATTATATCAAATATTGCACATGATTCACACCATACTAATCACACAGATTGGGAAACTTGTCGAAATCGAACAAGCACAGAAAGCAAAAAGCACCAACAAGAAATTTGAAAAAATTATGTAAAACACATAGGTATTATGGAAATCTTTAGATATACTTTCTCCACAGAATGCAACTGACAGAACGATTGATGGGAGTTTTTTTTTTTTTTTTTGGTTTTCCACGAATATCCAGATTTTTTTTAGAATAAATATCGATGAAGAAAAACTAAATTTATAAATAAACTTTTGTTCAGTTTTATTTTTTATTTAATTCTCTACGAAAGTGAGAAAAATCACTAACGGCCACCACTTATTAGATACTTTTTCGAATGGGCATGTTGCTTATGTTGACCACTTTTGGTAAGGGTGTAAGTGGAGAGTTAGTATGTGCAGCATAAAAATTAGAGGGGAAGTGTGGTGAATATTTGCGACTTGCGTGCAATCTTCACTCACGTTGCTAAATAGATAGATTCGTAGAAACCAACGAAACAACCGAACGATAGACGAACAAGTCTAAAAAAAAAAAAGACAACAGAAAAAAAATAACAAAAATGAAATTATCACAACCACTGACAAAGAAGATGAAGAAACGCTTGTAGAGTAAGATAAAAGCCCGAGATGTCGTGCGTTCCACTTAAACGTTGGAAGCACAGTGTCGAAGACTTCGCATTCCCATCCGCTGCCGTCAACTTTGTCATGTGTGTTCCATTAAGCGTGTGGTGTTTTTTTTTTTTTTTTTGTGTCGATTGTGCTTGGTATTATGCACCCAACTTTTGAATCTGACAGTGACGTCCGTTCTGGTCGTCGTTGTCGCTTTAGGTTTGTATAGCCAACTGACGCATAAATTACTCGATGCAACTTATAATTTGGGTTTTTGTTATGTTAGATGAGACATGTACAAATCTTATCTGCCCATGGATTGGATTTTGTGGGCATTTAATCTGACGCCAACATGTCGACAAATAGAAATATTTTCTATATATGTAATTACACTACTGGAGTACTGTCTATTTGGTTGTATTCGATTGCGATTAGAAGTTGTTATTTCAGTTGCTAGATGGTGACTTCACGCCTACAATACATGTGTGAAGAGTCACTTGGATTCATTGGTTGGTGATTGATCAAGTTTCCTTGTTTAGGAAGTCTGCTTTGTTAAAATTTTTGTTTTTGCATTTAGTTTGAAGAGGTGATGGAACAGATAACGAAAACGTTAGTGTAGGCAGAATGCATCTTGAACTCAATAAGTGAACCTATTTAAAAAAAAAAAAGTATAGACATTGTCAATTTAATGTTTTGATCTTTGACCAGTTAGGTAGAAAATCTAATCTGACAGGCATTTGTCAGATCCCACTATAAGAATGATAAACTGCCAGTTCACACGGATATAGATTTTCTCCAAATGTTCACTGTCATACCTGCAAATAGCCTACCTCTATTCGTTTATTTCCCAAAACTACCAATTTTTCTTTCAGTTTTTGTCCAAAGTTCTCTCAAAAATTATACAAAATTTAAATATTTACAGTTTTGCGAAGACCAGACAGCTGTTATATCGGTAAAAACTCAATAATAAGCTCAAACACATACAAAATATGTAATATAACTGTAGTTGGAAACATATTCATATTTAATCTTAGATAATATTTCCAGATAGAGACTTCGCTATCTGTATAATACATTACTAATCAAGCATTACTTAAAAAAATATATATATTTTAAGAACGTACATAATTTTTATTGAAACCCCCACATCACCGCCACCACTGTCTTAACTTCCTTGAAAGGAGTAATATAAAATCTACCACCACAAGGATAGACTTAATTTTCTCGGCAAAAAGTAAAAAAAAAAAATAAAATTCTGCATTCAGAGCACGTTCCAACGATGTTAACAAACGACACAATATGGAATTTTATTATACCCATTTTAGACTACATGCGTAGAAAGGGGCTTTCTGAATCGATTAAAGTACACTCCACAGGAGATTTAAGTCGAGAGAAGTTTCCCCATACGACAAGATTTAAATAAAAAAAAAAAGAAATGTTTAAATGTATTTGGGAATCCTCCAACGCATGTTGAAAAGAATTTGTATGCAGAGAGCGTAACGAAACCTCATTTTATTTTCTGCCGACTTAAGATAGATTCACCTACTACCACCCTCTTCTATTTCTCAGAGTCCTTCGAAGTTTTTTTTTTTTTTTGTTTTTAATCTAAAGTAAATATTCTTGTTTGCTCAATTTTGTCTGTAACTCTCATGTGTGTTGAGTATGCGCCAAGACGGATGTGGCAGCAATGGTAAATGTGTTAGACAAAAAATAAGGCTAATTATGAAGTCGCGATGTTGGAGTGAAAATTTTATTAAACAGGCGAATAGAGGGTGTGAAGCATAGCACTGATGTCCCCAATTACTCTTTGCAGATTCTCCGCTGCTATTATTTCCGTCAATAGTTCAGGGCTGATACTTATCACTCAAACTCCTAGCTTTATTATCGAACAGAGGACGGTTATATGTATGAACAACATACATAGGTATGAACTCAATTTAGAAGTTTTGTCAATGAAGTTTATGACCAGCCTTGGGCTATGGCTTTCTTTTTTGAAATTAACTACATACACGGACTGATATGTAAAAAAAAAAATAGGGTACCTACATGATTTACGGAAATTTAACGATTTGTTTACAAGCAAACGTTTTCCGTACCAAATGTCACAGTCTTTTATTACAATTTAATGATATTGGCAATCAGGAGCACATTTTGTTTACAAACGAAATTAGATTTTTTATTTGTAAATGTCTCTTTTTTTTTTAAAGAAAAGACAAATAAAATAATACTAAAGCTGTTAAAATGTAAAGGTACACTTTACTTAAACAATTTCTTTTAAAAATAAAATCGTCGGCTTTCTGTCAAAATGCGTAAGCAACAAAATCATTTAATGTTAGTTAAATTGTTTTTTGAGAAAGAAAAGATAACTTTTTTCATGAAATCAGAATTTGACTGAAAACTAAGGTTAAGTATTTAAGTATCTGATTTCATAGTAGATCGTATTACAAATAACAACCAATAAATTTAAATGCACGCTTTTATAATTTATACTTGTCGTGAAACTGTACAATACAACCTTAAATTTATTTTCCAGAACTTAAGTTGAAATTTGGTAATCGAATTTAATACTAAAAAATAAAATAAAATAATAAAATTAATGATTCATACCTGTTCTGATTATAAACAAAAAAAAAAGGCACATCTGTTTTTGTTAGCTCTTATTTCCGACAATATTTTTACTTTGTTTAGAAAATTGATACTTTGCAAAAAAAAATAAAGAATATCATATGAATGCAGTTAAAATTTATCTAAAGAACAATATTTCATAGATTTAAAAAGCTAAACATATACATATAACAGAAAATTAAATGAAAAGAAAATATGCATATAGTAGCTAACTGAAGATGCCCAAGATCTTAAAATAGTCAAAAGTTTTTTTTAGGTTAATTTTTTTTTGTGAAAAAAGTTACACTGGACAACATAATTTTTTCCGAAGAATCAAAGTACAGTTTTCCAATATTTTTTTATGTGCTGAGCTCGAATTTGATGTCATAAATGAAGCGTCTAGAATGAGAAGGGGTCAAGTGACATTTTTGAAGTTTTGAGTTATAAATCCCCTTTCACACAGGGCAACTGAGTTGCCGGCAACAATTAGTTCATAGGCGAGAAGGGCAGGAAGAAAGAGGGGGAAATTCAGGAGATTTTTAACTAACTTTTTTTCTGAAAGTGAGAGAAACATATAAAAAGAGTAAAAAGACCATAAAAAAGACAAACAGTTTACAATTTTTTGTGTATCAACAAATTTTATTTAAATTCATGATAAAGGTGCATTTGACACCTTTATGCAAAAATGAGTTTAATACTTTTTATTAAAAAGAGGCTAAGTTGGCTTTTTTATTGTTTGATTTTAGGCTTCGTTTTGTTGTCGGAAATCCCAGATATGGCCTTTTTATAGTACCGACGGTGCTCTTGGGGCATAAACTTCAAGTTTCCGCTTAACACCTTTATCGATTAAAAAAAAAAAAAAAAATCTTAAAATCGAGAAATGTCACTTGACCCCTCCTCATTCTAGAATCTAGACACTTCAAATATTCTATCATAACACGTTTTTGATATTATCCTAATTAAAAAATCATATAAAAATAGTTTTTTCGCTGTTTTCGAGGTTATGTTATAACACGAGGTAATTTGTTTAAACATAATTTGTAACGGTTTCCGAAATTTGTTGTTTTCTTCTTTGAAATTCTGTTTAAGTCTTTCCGCTAACACTTTTCCTCCACGGAAAATCCTCACTTAGTAGTAATCCTGCGTCCAATAAAATTTAAAAAGTCTATCAAAACTGTTTTTTTTATTGATTCCATCCCTGATAATCGTAAAAGTTTTTTTTTTCATCACCCTCAGTGTTTTTTGTAGTAGTTTACGTCGGGTTCTTTCTTTTTTCTCCAGACTCTTTTCAAAACCTAACAATTCGTTGAAAATTTAAGGAGGGAGATTGTATGAAAGATTTGCCGCTGGTCAAGAATTAAATTAGAATTAAAAGGGTTTTGTGTGAAAAGACACGCGCAGTGTAGGCTGCAAAGCTTTCGAACCAGCGTTGCAGCCCGAAATAAAATAAACGTGTCATATTTTTAATAAAATCTTAGCTGGGTCGACATGATCATGTGACCTTCGGTAGCACAGTGCGTAGTGCACTTGGCCCTGAGATGCTTGGTCTATGGTTCGAGCCTCAATGACGGCAAAAAAATTTTCAAATAAAATAAAGAAGTCTGATGATCGGCCTGGCGACCATGAAGTAGCTATAACTCCAGCTTATGAATACTTGATGTGTAGCTCACTCAAGTTGTTGTTGTTTCGTTTAACCCTAAGCTCTTTTTACTATAAAGAAGTAGGTATTCGTTTGCAAAATTATAACAAAATCGATCAACAAATTTTCTCAAAACCTTATTTCCCTTGGCGAATTTTGTAGCAAAAAGCTGAAATGTATTATAATTATAATTAGACTAAGAGCCCACACAAATTTTTGGGTGTGAAAGATAGCAAAAATTCCATGATGCAATAAGATAGGTCTTTACGTTCTATTCGCAAATATGCAACTCTTGCAAGCTGTGGTTGGGGCGTTGCTGCAATAAAAATGCATTTCTTTCTTAAAGCCCAGATAAAAGATATACCATTAAAAAAAAAACTATATTTAATAAAAGAGCTGAACACCAAAGACATGAATATGGGGGTCCAAGACCTCATAGGTGGGCCTTCTGTATGCAAGACGCAAACAAAAATGAATTTTAAGTGCGCCTTACAAACAGAAGGCCCTACCTAAGAAGACTTGGACCTTCATATTCATGTATATGGTAGGTATTCAGCTCTTTTATTAAATATAATTTTCTATGTGCTATATCTTTTATCTGGGCTTTCAGAAAAAAATGCATTTTCAATGCAGCATTATTCGCAAACGCCCTAACTACGGCTTACAAGACTTGCATATTTGTAAATAAACCATTATTGAATTTTTGTTATCTTTTAAACTTACATACAAAGTTTGATAAAAATTGTTCGAGTCGTTTTCGTAAAAATTTTAACAGTCAAAATCATGGTTTGGAAATAAAAGCACGGATACCCTTTTAGGCTATTAAAATGCCCCTCGGAAGCGAAGGTATGACAGAACTCACTTTTTGTAGACTTTTTCATCAATGTAGCGTTTGTTTTTGATTAAATGCCAGATCAAGTATTTACTCAATTGCATTATGGTTTCTTCTTTCTGGGCGACTCATATGAAAGCGTCCACACCACACTGACGCTATGAAGTCGATACTACTACGAACGAATAAAAAGCAAAAATACACAAACAATTTGATGTTTGCAGAGTTTTTATCGCCGTCGTCGCAGTCTTTGTACAAAATTTTGTGTTTCTGTCATTTTTGTTTTAATCGAAACTTATTGAGTTGGTGAAACAAAAATTTTAGCGGAAGCCTTATTGTGGGCAAATTATATAATTTATGTAAATTTGGTTTGATTGAAAACATTATTTCCAAAATTAATTTTTTGCTCCAAATCGAATACGTATACCTACCAAATAATAAGTTTATAAAACTTTGATTTAATGTACATAAAAATATAACAAAATTTTTCTAAATAGTACCTATTAGAGGTCTGCATGAATGTCTTGAAACTAGTTTCAACTTTTGCTACACCCAACTCATTGTACTCACTGCTTGATATGTGAATGAATGCATTACCTGATGTTTGAAAACAGTACGAGATGAATACTCATTTGCTAACAAGCACACAGAGCACTGTACCCACAAAGAATGAGTACTCATTTGTGAATACTCATAATTTACTCTAGTGTACCCGAAAATTATTACGAGTACCCATTTGTGAGTCCTTTTAAAAATGATTGACCAGACCAGACCATGCGCACAGCAAGGTTGTTGATCTGTGATATGGCACAAAACCAACTTTTCTTATTCTCTGAGAGAAGATCGGGTCAGGGGCAGGCTTGTTTTTCTTATTTTTTTCTTCGATGCTTGAACAAAATTAAATGTGTACACTTCTTTCGCTCAGCAGTACAGTGAACACACATGATTTAGTTTGGGTATTCATAAAATGTGTTTGAATGAATGAGTACTCATTTAAATTTCTACGGGTACCCACGAAAAGGAAAAGAAACAAGCACTGTACTCGTGACTTAGACAATATAAATCAGTGGCTTATGCAAAATAAATTAAAATTGAACATTGGAAAAACAAAACTATTGGTGCTGAACGAGAGAAGTGATGACAACGATATAAAGATTGCGGATGTTTCAATTGAAAAAATAAAAGAAATTAAGTATTTAGGCGTAGTAATAGATGAAAAATTGTCGTTCGGAAATCATGTTGATTATATTTGTAAAAAAATTGCTAAAAAAATTGGATTTCTGAAACGAATAAGAAACCAAGTTACTACTATCAGTGCAATAAATATATATAATGTCATTGTAAAACCCCATTTTGAATATTGTTCAAGTATTTTGTTTCTATGTAATGAGAGTAAGATTATAAGACTGCAAAAATTACAAAATAAAGCAATGCGATGTATTCTAAAGTGCAATAGATATATATCAATTCGTTATATGTTGAGCTCATTAAAGTGGCTATCTGTTAAACAAAGAATTGTTATGAATGTTTTAGTGTTTTTATTCAAAATAGTAAACAATTTAATGCCAAAGTATTTATTTGATTACGTTAAATTCATAAGAGACTTGCAACCATATGCCTTAAGAAACAGAAACGATCTGAGACTTCCTAAATTTCTTAATACAAATACACAAAATTCACTTATATATAAGGGATTCCAGTTATTCAATAGTTTAAACACTGAAATAAAAAATGAAACCAACTTAAATATATATAAAAGAAATGTTATAGATTTTGTAAAATTAAATTATTAGTATAAAAATAGAATATAAAAAAAAATCAATTATGTAAGCAAAATATTAATCATTGGAAATGTAAATAGTTTAAATTAAACTAAATAAACTTAACTTAACTTAAACTTTATCAGAGAATGAATGTTGTACTCGTTTTGTTTCTTTTTGTGAGTACCATATTGTGAGTGCAATTGCTTAAATATGTTTTGTGAATTAAGTATACTGAAGTAGTGCACCCACTTGAATAGATCAAATGAATACATTCATGCAGACCTCTAGTACCTATGTATACCTACTCAATTAGCCCTATTTTGTTAAACTAAACGTTTACGTGAAAGTTTGTATCTTGCCATCCTTCGGAGAGAAACGAGACCTATTAGATCAATGAATATTGTTCCTGTTTAAGGCCCCAGTTATAGCTATCATTGAAATTCATCATTGAAAATTTTAATCATTCATTTTTAGACGTTTAGGGTGCAAAATATATGATTATTTTAATGTCAAAATAAATATCTGGCCAAAAAAAAATTTAAATTCGGCCAAACATTTCTAATGAAATAACTTTTCTTAGTTCAATCATTGAAATAATGAAAGTCAAATTATGTAAAAGGTTGGACCCAAACGAAATTTTTTTTTCGCAATAAATATTAATTGAGTCGTCAGCTTCACATTGGCATCAAAATAATTACTGATTTTACTTATTAAGTGCCCTAAATGTTAAATTAAAAATTTTCAATGATGAATTTCAATGATAGCTATAACTGGCCCCTAAACCAAACTCTATTTTGTAACAACTATCAAAATAGGAGTTTTTTAAAATATTCGACTCCAAATAGGTACTGGAACATTAAACCAAAAAAATTACAATAAATGCCCTAAAATTCAATTAAACTCTCTTAAGTTTAGAAACAGTTTATAAATGACTAAAAATACGGCCCATTGTAAGTAGGTGTATGCTTTAAAATACAAAAACCGCTTTTTTTCTTGCTACCCGAGCAGCATTTTTAGCTTTGTATCTCAAACACATAAAGGATATGTTAATTTGCTATCTGAAAATACTGAAAAATTAAGTGCCTAAGTAGGTGGGTACCTGGTTAAATGTATTTTTTTTTGCAGATTTAAGTGGTGTCAGAACAAAATAATAGAAAAATGATGCAATGCAACCGATTTAAGCTTGGTTTACAACACCAGCTTTCCCAGGCTCATTTTTCCTTACCACTAGGTGCTCTTTTTGTTTTTTTTTTTTTTTTTTTTTTAAGAAAAATGGCCTTGATTTCTGCCATTTAACAATAAACCAACAAACCCAAGATATAAAAATAAGGGTTTAGAATGAACGACACACCCTTTTTTGTAAAATTTCATTCCAGAAAATAAGCATTAAAAAAAAGGAAGTATATGTAGTGTATGATTTTTATGACAGACTGGCTTATTTAAATATATCTGTGATGCAAGGACAAAAGCACAATAACAAAAATTTAAAACTACCCAATTATTTACAAATTTAACAAATAAAACATTGAATTCGGTCACCCAAATGATTCATAATCGAGTTTATTATACAAATCAAAAAAAAACAAAAGGTTCCTAAAGTTTAATATTTAAATATGAAGTTGGAAACCCACATAACCTGCCTCTTCCGAACAAGGGGACCATTGATTAACAGTTTATATCCACCCAAAATGTAAAAAAAATAAACACACATCAACCCCACCAGCACGAGCAACGACATCGTCGTAGCCGTATCGTAACCACTTGGCAATTCAGAAGAAGCATTCCAGCAACAAAAGTGTGTTATAAAAAATATATAAATTATGCTTACCTTTTTTGCAACGACAAAGTTTTTTCATCATTTTAATTCCAATTCGACAAAAAAAAAATATGTTCGGAAGCAATTAATAATTCGTTAAAATTATATTGCCCTTCCACTGATTATGATTTACAAACATTCGAATATAAACATTTTCTTTATTTTTCTTGTGTAAAATATAACAATGGAGATGGAAACACATAAAAACTTGAGCTTTGCGAAAAAATTAAATTTTCTCTTTTTTTCTTCGGACAGACAAATTGGTTTTGTTTACAAAGCTGATTCGCAAGGTTTTTTTTTTATACAATAAAACTGTTTCATGGAAATAAGAATATGTATTTAATAAAGATTAAGAGTAAACGTTCTTGCGAATTTTTAGTTTATTTGTTTGCAGTTCTTTGGGTTTATATATGTTTAGTTTTTTTTTTTTTGTTTTATTTTGCAAATTAATTATGTCGTTGTCACGGACACGGAAAAAGACTACATCGTATCGTTGATGGTGGTCGGAATAAAAATCGTGAAAAATGTGTATCGTAGGAGGGAAAAATGTGATGATTGTGAATGACGAATGATAATGAGAAAGAAAACGTCAAAATTATTTTATTATTGTGAACCTTGGTGCTAACTGGAAAAGGCATGGCTTCTTATTCGAAAATATAACAGTTTTAAAATGCATTTTTTTACTTCGAAAGGGCTGGTTCAAAGTCTGGATTTACATTTCCCGTTGTGAAGTATTTACATTAAAAGATTTTCTTTTGAGATTTTATGCCTTTCTCTTCATTTGTGTTGCTTTCCTCTTTATTTTTCCTTGAGGTTTACTTACACTATCAAATAAACAGCAGATTTATATTAAACTCACGTAAAACTGGAAAAGATGTGAAAGAGAACCATAACAGCCTGGAAAAATCATTGAAGTTTTGTAGAACAAACGATTTGTTCTGTCTCCCTCACTTTTACTCCGCACATCATAAATCGGGCAATGTAAGCTCAGACTAAAAAAAGCTATGTCCCCTTTCACGCGAAGATACTAGTTGCTGGAGATTTTTTTTTACGTTTTTTTTAAATCTCCTTAACAAATCTCTTGTACCTTTCACACGCAAGAAACAAAACCAAATATACTGAATTATAAATTTATGAATCCTCGGCTGTCATTACGATTTGCCTACAAGCTCCAGCAATCAACTAACTCATATTAAGCTTTTCAAAGTATGTGTGAAAAACCACGTAAACGCACATATATAAGCAGCTCCTCAGGTCAACTCCCCGTTAAATTTTTGTTGCAATTCTCAGGTATTCATCGACGGGCACCGAAATTACAAAAACATAAATGGGTTTTGGAAAGTGAAAAGTACGAAGGATTCATATTTTTATATTCAGTATTTTTGAACAAAACCCGAAAAGATTTGCTGTTTTTCTTTTAAACTACCTTGGATAAACGCACACGTAGTGTGTGTGTTGACTGGGGAGATTTTGTTTACCCCTCTTTATTCCTGCCCTTCTCGCCAATGAACTGATTGATGCTGGAAACTCAGTTGCTTCGTGTGAAAGGGGATTATCCGAATAGGTTTTGTTTTGTATTTCATTAGGTTTGTTAGTTGAGCCCTGAAGTCGCCCTGGGGTCGCCCCAAAGCGTTTTTTGAAAACCCTGAACTCACCCTAAGGCCAGGCGCGCACATGCAACTAAACAGTTTGGTTTCGATTTTGAGTACTAAAGGATTATATGAGAGTCCGCGCATATAAACTGGCGCGCACTCCCATATAAGCCCATTGTGCTCAAAATCGAAACCAAACTATTTAGTTTCTTGTGCGCGCCTGACCTAACAATCAAATTCTCTGTTTTTTGAAACCTGGGGTCGCCCTGAACTCGCCCTGAAGTAGATCTAGGTTTTTTGCTGGGGCGAGTTGAAGTAACGAATACACTGCCAAGTGACATACATTGTAAAGTTTTTATTTTGTTGAAGATTCGTGATTGTTTAAAGGAAATTAAATAAAATAGTGCACTAATTGACTAAAATTAAATTGGAAAAGAAAATGGAAACGTTTAAAGTTGTTTTTTATTAATTTTTCAATCGTATTTTAAGTTTTAATTATTCGAGTACAGAAATTCTTAAGCCTTAACTACATAAGCCACTTTTTGCAAAATTACAAAAGTAAAAATATTTTTTTCCAGCTAGCGCAGTTGTTTTGCGAAAAATAATATATACATTTTATTTTTAAACCAAAATTTAAGCTTTCTGCATCATTTTTATAAGTTTTCCTGTGAGAAACACTATCCCAAAATGAGTTTGAAAATTTTCACTTTTGTACTTTTTCACTTTTTTGGCTTATGTAGTTAAGGCTTTACTTGCTTAAAATGTCAACAACACAATTCAGAGCCCTAAAGTGTTTTTTGAGAATCGAAAAACCCAGGTTTTTTTGACAACTCTTGGGGTTGTCAAGAAAACCTGGGTCAGCCCTGGGTAAAGTTCAACGAACAAACCTATTGTGAAATTACAGCTGACAGCAACAGAAATTCTCATTATCTGAACATTTTTGGGATAGGTGGATAGAGCTTTTCCAAAAATTGTCTTTGTCCCCTTTCACACAGGGCAACTGAGTTGCCGGCAACAATTAGTTCATTGGCGAGAAGGGCAGGAAGAAAGAGGGGGAAATGAAATCTCCCCGGTCAACAAATTCAGGAGATTTTTTTGACGTTTCTCTTCACACTACGTTTGTGTGCGTTCAACCAAGGAAGTTACGAAAATAAAGAAAATCTCCGGGTTTTTGGTGCTTGCGTGTGAAAGGTACAAGAGATTGTTAAGGAGATTTAAAGAAAACGTCAAAAAAATCACCAGCAACTAGTATCTTCGTGTAAAAGGGGACTTTGTATATTTTCTTTCTAATTTTGACATTAAAAACAAAAACAAAATGCAAACAACGAAGAAAATTTTTCTACAATGGAATTTTTTTTCTTTACATTTTGTTGTTTTTTTTTTTTGTTTTTGCTAATTTCACTCTGAAGTTTGCAGGAAGTTCAGAATAGTCTAGCGGACTACCATTTGAACGCAAGAAAAATTGTGGTATTTTTCGTTTAAGTTCTGGGGCCCAACTAGGTACTACGTACCGTGTTTTTTTTATTGCAGAATTGCAGTGTTTAAAAGGGTCTTGCAATCGGAGGGAAACCAAAAGATAAAAAATCTTGTTTGTGAAGAGGAACTGCGAAATGTAAACGTATTTCTTGAACAAACCAAAAACTGTTATACGCACCTGTTGCCAAAATCAACACAAAAAATTTGACAAGACAACTCAGAAAAGAAATAAACGGTACGTGGTAGGAAGCCATATACAAATTTCTAATATGAATCTAACCGGTGGCGGTGATCAAATTATTCAAAATTAGTTATGAAATCATTAATTCTTTTAACTATATCCCTCAAGGGTTTGCTGTGCTTTGAGTCAGAAGATCAGTGCTCTGTTAACAAACCAGAGTGCTCTTCTAAATCATCCTATCAAAAAGGTAGGTACTAACCAAAGAACTTTCCAACTGTACAATAATTAATACTCTTTTTTTCCAGAGGCAAATTCTATTATCAATCAGATTAAAGCCTCAAACAAAACTTATTTGCCGTGCCTAAACGAAGGGGATGATGCTTGTTCCTGCCATACGAGTGTAATTGAAAGAGACTTGGCGCCCTTCCGTTCTAATGGAATTACGAAGGAAGTCATCGGAACTATGTTCCCATATGGAACGAAGTACCAAATCATTGATCATAAACTTTATCGCCAGAAAACTTGTATGTTCCCTTCGAGGTGTTCGGGAATTGAGCATTTCATTAAACCACTATTAAAAGACTTGCCGAACATGGAGATGGTGATAAACTGCCGAGATTGGCCTCAGATTAGACGAGATCATGGTCCAAAAGGACCTGTGTTATCTTTTTCAAAAACCGACGAATACTTGGACATTATGTACCCAGCCTGGTCTTTCTGGGAAGGTGGTCCGGCGATTGCTCTACATCCCACAGGCATTGGGCGTTGGGACAAACATCGCAATTCGATTTCCATAGCTGGCAAAAAATGGCCATGGGATAAAAAAATTGGAAAAGCGTTTTTTCGCGGTTCAAGAACATCGGACGAACGAGATTCCTTGGTTCTTCTGTCGAGGAAAAGTCCAGACCTGGTAGATGCTCAATACACTAAAAACCAAGCTTGGAAGTCTCTTAAAGATACTCTTAATGTTGAACCAGCCTCGGAAGTGAGCTTTGAAGATCATTGCCAGTACAAGTATTTGTTTAATTTCCGTGGTGTCGCAGCCAGTTTCAGACTCAAACATTTGTTCCTCTGCAAATCGTTAGTGTTCCATGTCGGAAGCGAATGGAATGAATTCTTTTATTTTGCAATGAAGCCATGGGTTCACTATATTCCCATTAAGTCTTATCCAACGGAACAGGAACTCGAGAGTATTTTGTTATTCTTCAAAGAACACGATGAATTAGGTAAGGAAATCGCCCAAAGAGGATACAAATTCATTTGGAATCATCTGAGACTATCCGATGTGCAATGCTATTGGCGGCAGTTGTTAACTGAGTATGGCAATCTGATGCGCTATGATATAGATCTGGACAAGAATCTCAAAAAAGTTGTTTAAATATAGAGTAAGTTTGTACTGCAGACATTCCCTAGAAATTTCAACCGCCTTATAATATAAAAAAGACTACATGTTCAAATACAAAATTCATTACATTCCTAAAAACTGAGTTGCTAAAACCTTCATATAAATAAATGGTTCCTATTATCATTTATAAACTATTTATATGCAAAGTGTTTATAATATGAAAAAATTGGCCCTCCCGGCTAAATGGGGGTAAATAGACCCCCCTCCTGTTGAATTTTTTTCTTATCTTAACCCAACCTACACGCACTAGCTTTTGGTCACGCGCGCAATAACTTGACAAACGACTTTACCGATTTCATTCATTTTTTTAAAAGTTTTCTAGTAGGTATTCTTATGCAAATAAAAATTCTTATGGAAAGAAAAATTAAGAAAATTGCGCAGAAAATTTAATAGTTTCAGAAAACTTAACGACTATTTTAAAATGAATGTTACGTCGAATTCCTTTCTACAATAAAATTTTGCTTAGAAGAAAAAAATCGATTTTTCTGGACAAATTTTATTGAAACAAAAAAATCGATTCTGTTTAGAAAAAAAAAATCGATTTGTTTGTTGAAAGGAATTCGACATCAGATTGTATGAGGCTAGACTCCAAAACCTAAACCTCAAAATTTTCAAGGTGGAAGTCCAGGAATATTCCTGTGTTTATTTGGTCAAAATTTGTCTTGCAGTTTGCCAACAAGTTGCAGCAGCCCATGCATATCTCAGAAACCACTGTTCGATTTTAAAAATTCTTTTTTTGTTTGAGGTTATACTTGGAGGATGGCTTTAAAAAAATGTACAGGTAAACGCGAATCAATTGTATCTGATCCTTAAAAATTCCTTGTATTGAAAGAAAAAAATCGATTCTGTTTAGAAAAAAAATCGAATTTTTTGTTAAAAGGAATTCAACATTATTTATGTTTGAAAGGTGACATTTGGGGGATCGACTTAGAGAATGGCGGTGCAGCAGTTAAATACAAATCAGCTGAGCAGTTTTCCAATAACTGCGTTTTTGAAAATATAAAGTATAAAATAGCATACAATTTTTGAAGATCTTTCTACCACCACGTCTGCTTTTTTAAATCTGATTTTTTTCTTATGCCGCATTAACACGAGTGACAATTTCTTTCATTATATTGCCATTAATGACCAAATCGTGTAAATAGTCAAAAACTTGCCATTATTTTTGTAATACAAATAATGACCAAGTGCAAATGACGATAAATTTTACTATACTGACATCTTGTAAATTAATGCCGACATCATGTATGCAAATAATGGCAACGCACAATAGAGAATGAACTTGCTCATTTCTTGCCTTTATAATACCTCTACTTGGTAACGTGAAATTTTCACCAAGTTTCCCACGCTTGTGTTTTTTTTAGCTATGTGTTTTGACAACAAACTGTTAAAATTTGTAAAATTTTACGAAATTTCACGTAACCAAACAGAACAAATGTCAGATCATCAGAGCGCCATTACTTGACTTCGCGTAAATGAGTGTCATAAAGGCATTGATTTTATCCATCATTTTGTCACTTCTATGTTAGAAATAATGGTAATTTGTGACTCGAATAAATACGGTATTAGTTGAAGAAAGTTGAAATCTTTTATATAACTTTTGATGAGAATAAATTTTTTTATTTTTTATTTTTTTTTTTTTTTTATTTATTTTTTCTTTATTTCATGTACATGTAAATGCATAATTCTTAAAAAAATACAAGATAAAGATAGTTACATGAAATAGATAAAAGAACATTCTATTGTCTTAACGACAAGTGGCGAATGCTCATGATAACCAAATAATACATACAAACAAAAAATTTATGGGGAACTTCATAAAAAAAGTATAGAAGAAAAAAATGTATTACTGATAACTGGAAAAAAAAAATTGAAAAAGTTTTAATTTTATTCAAAGTATGAAAATCGAATTAAGTGCATAAAAGATTTGGGAAGTATATATACATCAAAAGCATAGCAAAGCAAAATTTATTAAAAAAGCCATTTAAGTAACTAGATTAATAGCCTAATTACTTCAATGTGATTTAGCGTAAAAAGCCATGTTTTAGTTTTACGAAGAAAGGTAGTTAATACTCTCTCACATCTAAGATCATTCGGCAATTTATTTTATTACTCGAGGAGCGTTAGCTATATAAAAGTGAGAAAAATGTGATTTTTGGAGATTTTTGTTGACGTTTTCTAATCTCCTTAAATCCCCCGGCAACAATCAGTTCATTGGCGAGAAAGGCAGGAAGAAAGAGGGGTAAACAAAACCTCCCTGGTCAACAAATTCAGGAGATTTTTTTTGACGTTCCTCTTCACACTACGTTTGTGTGCGTTAAACCAAGGTAGTTTAAAAGGAAATTGTTTTTGTGCCAATGTACTTTGAGGCGCCCCAAAGTTTATAATCTAAACACAACAACCCTCAAGAGTCCGCACTCAACTTGAAGCCGTTATCACGGCAGTCTGTGGGTAAGAGAAGTGCGAGATGAAGTATATCGTGAGGCACGAAGAAAACATAAAAACCGAACTAATGAGTCTCATTTGCTGTTGTTTCACTTTTAGAAGTTTCGAAATTGTCGTATCAACGGGCCCTATCGGGAATCTCCCGGGTAATTATGTTTCCCAATTTTTCTGCTATCGTGAAATTCCCACGGAATAAATTTCCCTCAAACAAAAACCCAAATTTCCCTGTTTGTGTTTTCCCTTTGTGTTTGTTGTGTTTATGTTCTTTAATTCGTCTTTTTTCACTTGCACATATGTTCTGAAAATCGGCCCTATCGAGGTAACCGTCGGAGCGGAACTCTCTCCGATTTCTTACGAATCGGAGACATTTTGCTTGTCGGAGAACTACCTCGAAGCAAAATGTCTCCGATTCGTAGGAAATCGGAGAAAATTCCGCTCCGACGGTTACCTCGATAGGGCCGAATATTAAAGCGTTTAAAGGGGTCTTTGCAATCAGAAGGAAACTACAAAGAAACAAAGATTATAAATCGCTGTAGTGCATTTGCAGGAAACAGCATCCAAAAAATATTTTTCTATTCACCTCAACAATTTTAACATGCGAACATTTTTGCATAATTTTTTTTTCGCATGGGAACTGTAAACTATGCTTAAATATCTCAATTTTTATATGTTCATGCAAAGATACTATGAATTAACGAATTTTTAAGCTTTAAGCATAAATGGTTCCTTTTACCAAAGGCAAACAATTTTGGAAAAAAATATTTTGCAGATTTTATTTTTTTTTTTTTGCATATGCGCCGTAAACTAGGGTTTAAACAAGAATGATCCTAAATCCAAAATCACACCACTTTGGAATAAAATATCACGAGTGCTAAGCTATGCTACACAGGACTTCGAGGTTCTAGATTTTGGTATTCGGGATTGCGAATCCGGTTTTTTTTGTCTTAAATATTTCATGCTCTTCTCAATCGTCAATTTTTTTTAATAAATCTGAGCTAATTTTAATTATTAATTATTATTCAAGTATTAGGAAGCATATTTTCGACCTCATTTAAATATCGCAGCATTTCAAGTTTGGCCTGGTTTTTTAAATCTCTTGGAAACTTTTTAATTTTTTTCACCAACGATTGGCAGAACAGTTCATCTTCGTCAGGATCAGATGAAACAGGAACCGTTGGGACCGCCTGGTGGCGTTTCTTCACGAATTCTTGAACCGTTTCCATTGTTGACAAAAAAGTTGACTCCATGGTTATATTTTGGCTCTTTTCTGCTCCCTGAGAACTAATTGACGTGGTTGGTCGAATTGATTCTGGGGAATTCAAAGTTCTGTCAGATTCGATAGGTATTTGAGTGCTCGGAGAACCAAATAAAAAACTGTCGTCCGCCAATGGATTCAGGGTTGTCGGTGAATCACTTAAACCATCTTCAAATATATTTTCGGTGGATTTTTTTCTGAGAAGATAATAAATGCGTAAGAGTCAATACAATTTTACTGGCTTAATCGACCCTATCGAGGTAACCGTCGGAGCGGAATTCTCTCCGATTTCTTAAGAATCGGAGACATTTTGCTGATCGGAGAACTACCTCGAAGCAAAATGTCTCCGATTCGTAGGAAATCGGAGAGAATTCCGCTCCGACGGTTACCTCGATAGGACTGAATATTTTATTTTTATGTCTAGGTTTCTGAGATCTCATACTATTTTTTTTTTTTTTTATTAATTCGCTTTCTAAAATTAAATGCCAAATTTAAAATACCAGTAGCAGGAATTGTACTTCTACTTGCAATTCCACAAAAGAATTTAATTGTTAATTAGATAAACCGTTAATAAGACTTACTGGAAAATATGTTTTTTTTTTTAAATTCTTTCTGGAATAGTAAAGTCCCAGTACTGTTTTTTTTTTAAACTGAATTTTAAATATACAATGGAATTTTACTTGTGCTTAAAAAGGTAAAATACATGGTAAATGTATTTGTAATTATATGGGTCTATTTAAAACTAAAGTGGTTTTTCATTGTTAACAAAAAAAAAAATTCCCTCAGAGTTTTGACAGCAAAACTGAGAAATTTTGCTGAGGAATCCTGTTCAAGTAACTGAGATTACTGAGCGCTCTGAAATATCATTTTCCTGAGCTTGCCTAATATAATTTTAAAAAATTGATACACCAGGGGTACTTCGTTCTAAGAGAAGACTAAAATTGAACAAAAACAATGGAATTTGTATTTTTTTTATAACACCACTACTTATATGACTCAAGAAACATTATGTGTAATGCCAGATTGAGACTTATTATTTAACCAAACTTTTTCCATGGGACCATCTGTCTGGTCTGCATGACTCACTTACGTCCATATTATTCGGCCCTATCGAGGTAACCGTCGGAGCGGAATTCTCTCCGATTTCCTACGAATCGGAGACATTTTGCTTCGAGGTAGTTCTCCGACCAGCAAAATGTCTCCGATTCGGAGGAAATCGGAGAGAGTTTCGCTCCGACGGTTACCTCGATAAGGCCGATTGACTTGACTCAAAGCTAGTTTTACGGCAAAACTAGTTCCATATAGGTTTCGAGTTTTAAGTTTTTCATAATTTTGTATTGCTTTGATGTTAAAATCAAAATATTCATACATATTTTGACATCAAATCAATATTTTTTTTTGATAAACTTAAAACTCGAAACCACTATAAAACTAGTTTTTCAGTAAAATTAGCTTTGAAGCAAGTCAATAATATGGATTTAAGTTTAAATCTGGATGTATCGAGTGTATAATATGGCGGTTAGTGTGTCATGCAGACAGATGGCCCCAAGAAAAAAAGTCTTGAACCCCATTGGGAACACGAAATATTTTGCTATCACAATTATTTGTAAAATGGATTTAGATTAGATTAATCCAAAATGGATTTTTGTATTTTATTTTTTCAGTGCGTTTTGCATACAGAAGGCCCCACCCAATATTTATGTCTAGGGTGCTCAGCACTTTTATTAAATATAATGTTTCAAGTGCTATTACCTTTTATCTAAATAAATAAATTTGGTGGCACAAACGGCTCATGAAGAACCAGGACTTAGCGACTTACAACTCTCAACCATTTCTGTGTGCGTGTCTGCAGGAATGGAGGGGACCTACAGTTCATTGCCGAATCCGAACGGCTAAGGTGAGCGGCACTTTTCTATGACAAGAGATACTCTTGGAAGATTTGTCACTTCCTCGCAAGATGTAGTAGCTCCAAAAAAACTTAGTGTGAAAGCGGCTTGTATTGAACCCCAAACCTCTGGCATGCCAGTCCAACCACGGCATGCAAGGCTTGCATGTTTGCATATAGAAAGTAAAGATCTATATATCTAAACATCAGTGAATTTTTTCTATCATTCACACCCAAAATTTGTTGTGGGCTCTCGGTCTATTAGTTTAATTTTTGATTTTATTTTTTTAAGTGAATAATTTTTAAGTCATTAAATTATTCTTGCAAGAAAAACATCTTCACCAAAATTTTCTTTACTGTAACATTAGCTTTGTTCGTTGAACTTTACCCAGGGTTGACCCAGGTTTTCTTGGCAACCCCAATAGTTGTCAAAAAAAAACCTTAGTCCTCATCACGTAAAAACAAAACCGATCGAACGATATCGCTTTGAAGATAGCTATCTTTATTTTTCTTCACAGATATGATAGGAATGATGAAAACAATCGTTTTACGTGATGAGGCCCCTGGGTTTTTCGATTCTTAAAAACACCCTTGGGCTGACATTTAAAGAAGTAAAGAATTTCTGTACTCTGATAATTAAGACTTAAAATTAGGTTTAAAAATTTATAAAAAACAACTTTAAACGTTTCTTCTTCTTTTCCTATGTATTTTTATTCAATTGTTGTACTATTTTATCTAATTTCCTTTTTAAAAATAAACAATCACGAACCTTCAACAAAGTAAATGCTTCAGAACTTATGTCACTTTGGCTTAGATCTACTTCAACGAACAAACCTGTTGGGCCCTACCAATAATCAAATTTAGTTACGACTTTAAATATTTCAGTAAAATGGACCATAATGGAATGGGCTCTAAATAATAAACCGTGTATGGTATTACCTAAATATTTACGTGGACTATAAATAATGAACCATATATCGAATTAGCTCTAAAAAATTGAGAATATAATGTATGGTTAATTATTTAGGATCCATAACGATATGGTTAATTTCACTGTAATATTTGAGTCATCACTAAAATTGATTATTGGTAAGGCCCGTTAAGTCTAAAGATAACCCTCATTATTGTCAAAAATCAATCTTTGGATAAAATTTAACATGATTTTTATCAATTCGCATACGGCCTTTGTTGATAGCAATAGCACAAAACAGTACCATAAGTCACAACAGCTCATGAAGAACTAGGGCCTTGTGACTTACAACTCCCAACTATTCCTGTGTGTGTGTGTCTAGTTTAATGTTTTAGTCGCAAGAATATCTGAGATCTCAGAAACGTGTACCTATTGACTTTTAATATACTCACATTCTCCGATTAATGTGTTCCCTAATGAATTCCATCTGTTCGCGATATTTCCAAGAGTACTCCGGCTCGTCGGTGTCCTGGAAAAGTGATATTTTTCTATTCAGGTCCCTGGAAAAGCTATCCCTTAGGCCTTTCCACTTTTTTTTACATGCGTGTGCTAGGAAATAAATTTTATTAGAAAATGCTTGAAACTAAGTAATGTTGCCAAGTTTATAATTCTAAGAATTCACAAAGAATGAAAAAAATAAAAAAAATTAGGCAAAATTAAAAAGAAGGCTTTCTTTTTTAAAACAGAAAATAAAATAAAACTTAACTGTCAAAGAACCGGTAGCAAATTTTGGGATTTCTAAATACAAATTAATATGTACGTTATGGGTTGAATCATTAATGGTTAATGTCATGATATCGAATGTTGAGGTGTTGAGAATACCACTTTACCGATTTTTGAACCAATGCACAAATAAATGAAGTTTTATAAATTTAGTTTACTTTTTTTAAAATACCTACATTATTTTCACTTAGTGGAACAAGTTTTTTTTTTACTTTTTTTTTAACGAAGTATCACTTTACATTTTGATAAATTAAAATAAAACAAAAACGTAACTAACTTGAATGCAGTTCGAAGCTTGTGCACGTCATTAAACAAACTTGTACCAACTTAAGTGAAGTTAATGTAAGATGCTTAAATATAACACAACTACTCTGTCATTTTTCTGAAAAAAAAAAAAGATTAAATAATCGCAAGTTAACATTATTTAATTTATACAAATTTTACACAAATCAAACAATAATCAAAAATGCTGTTACGGAAACTTGAATATGGTATGAACCTCCTACTCCCACCCCAAATTAAAGAAAAGTCACCAGACTTTTCCATTTGATATTTCGAAGCTTATATAATACCTATGTATGTCATCATAATTTGGTTAGTACGTGTGGTATATCCACTTTTAAAGTATGGTGTCAGCATTAGATCTTAGAAATATAAACTGGCTGAATGTGTACTTACTTGATAATCCAAATTCTTCAGATACAATTTTCCACACGGCAGCTTTTTTCGTAACAAATTTATAATCAGGATTTGTTAAATCCCATATTGTACTATGGGATTTAATAATTTCAATAAATTTCTCCGTTGTTTGGTCTGCCATTCCTATTTGCTCTTGTTTCAGATTGCTGTCTTCACTTTTTAACTTTTTGCGAAGAAATCTAGTTCAGTGTACTCATTCCGTAATAGACCAAGAGTCGGCAGTAAATTTTAGGAGTGGATGTATAACCAAGATTTATATGCATGTGTGTATAAGTAGGTATACGCGTCATTATACCAGGATCAACCGTCTGGTATGACAAAAAAATCTGCACCTCGTCCTTTTTATAAAACTTACATAGGTTAGTTTTTATTTAAGCTTCAAAATAAACTATTTTAACATTATATACATTTTTGGAAAGCTTAAGATTTGTTTTTTTTTTTTTTTTTTTTTTGAGAGACCGTTGTTTTTATTTAAATTTAATTAAAAATTTAATTTATAAGAGAACCAAACATTTAAGTAAGCAAATTTCAGTAATTTTTTTCAATTTTTGTTTTGTATTTGCCGAAGGCAGCCGATGTTGATTTAGTAATAATTGAAGCCTTTATTTAGAGGACGAAGGTATTAAGTGACATTTTTTTCGAAAATCGGCTTTTTTACAGATAAAGTTCTTATATCAAAACTTAAACTTCCGTCTAAACTGTACTTATTTATTGCCATGGGATTCTTATTTATAACATAATCAAGGTTTATATGCAAACTATATGCTTTGTCAAAAAAAAAAAAAAAAACTTAGTGGAAGAATGTGTTCTTTGTATCCTAAGTAAGAAAATATCTATTTAAAAAAGTTTCCCATGTACCATTTTATATCAGGGTGTTCAGTATAAGGTGCACCAAAAAGCTAGAGCGAGTAAAATGGGTTAAGACAAGAAAAAAATCGTATGGGAGGGGGTCTATTTCCCACCATTTAGGCGGGAGGGGCAATTTTATAAAACAACTAAAACAAAATTATTCAAAAACAACGATAAAACTTACAATGCTATGCTATATCTTTTTGGAAAGCCAGAAATCTCTTTTAATTTTCATTTTAAATTAAGTTGTGTTAGTGAATTGTTTTTGAAAAATCAATTTTCAAACTAAAATTAAAAAAAAAAATTAAACTGATTTTTTTTTTTCAAAATTTTACGTAATTAAGTACTAATTTTGTTTTCAAAATTCAATGCTGTTTATTAGTTTAAGTCAAAAACAGAAAACTCGATGCTAAAATTTCCTTTAGTTTTTGAAAATATTAAAAATAACGGGAGGCAATTTTCTAAATGAATTGCCTTAACACAGAAAAAAATGTATTAAAAATCAACGGTAATGGTTACAACGGCACGCTATACTTTGTTTTTGTAAAACCAGAAATCTGCTTTTATTTTGTAAATTAAGTTGTTTAAGTGAAAAGTTTTTCAAAAAATAATTTTCGAACTTAAATTTTTGAAAAAAAAAAATTAAAAAATTGTGTTCAAACCAATTTTTTTCAAAATTTTACGTTATTAAGGCGGTGTGTGAATTGGATTAAATTTGATCCCAAAATTAAATTTTTACACTATTGAGGTGAATATAAGACGTCAAAATTTAACATGGTCCGGGGGCACGTTAAATTTGTGCTGCTAGATTAAATTTTGACGTATACCAGCACAGGTTTTGTTTGCTTTCATGTGCATAAAAAGAACATACATAGATGCATTAATAGGTAACTCAAAATATAATTAAATGATTTCACTCTAAAATTATTAAGAAAAGGTTCAACGCCAATTTGTATTATCTTGTTTCTAGAGCCACAATGAAGACTACTAGATCCTTGCTTGCAGACAAGTAGAAGTAGAACATTAGTTTTTTGTCTTGGATACAACTTCTTTTGCGCTACGAGTTTGAATTGACGCAAAATAGAACCCCGGTTAAAGTGCTAATTGCAGCAATGATAACGAAAATTAAATAATTAAATAAAGTTGCCAGCTCAGTGTGACCACCACAAGCGGCCAGAGTTTTTTGCGTCTTATATTTTTGTTCTGCAGCTGCTTGCAACAGAATACGAACCATAACCATAAGCGTTCTTTATAACAGGCCCAGGGTAAGAGCACTCTCTTTAAACTCATTAGAATGGGCGTTTAATTTTTTAACTCGCGAAATTTATTACAACAAAAATGTGTTCTACTTTTTTCCAAAACTCGCGGACGGAAGAAAAATATGAGAATTAAATCAATTGTCTATTGTTCGCCGCCAAGTACAGACGTCTTTTTAACTCGCTCTTCATTACCTATTACCCACTTTAATAATAATTAAATTTTATTTTTAATTTAAAATAATTCAGTTTCGCTTATCCCTGCACCTTTAATCGCGATATTCTTTGACCTGATTTCTACCCTAAACTTTTTCGTCACTCAAAATAATAATTTGTGCTTACCTGTTTTTTCATTGCTTCAGAAGCCGTGTTGTGAACTCTATTTGTAAACTGACCTATCAATAAAATTACCTAAAGCACGCGTGTGACCCACATAATTGCACATCGTATTTCCTCATTTTTCAAAAAAAAAAAAAAAAAAAAATAATTATGTCATCTAAGTGCGGAAATCCCATCTGCGTCAACAACGAATCCAGTGTTGAATGGATAAATTGCAGTGGTATCTGTGGAAATTCTTTTCACTCCACCTGTGTTGGCCTAAATAAGAGACCACTTGTCTACCTAAAAGATTTTAAAAAAAATTTCTTCTTCTACTGTGATGAGTGTAAAGACATATCCCTCTCCCATCTTATGCTTGCCATTAAATGCCTTAGTGAATTAACAGCTAACAATAACACTGACTGCCTTAATAAAATCCAAAATGTGTCCAAGAAATTTGATATGGTTGTTAAAAGTGTTGAAGAACTTCATCAAGAGTGTCAACAAAATACTTTCTAATGTCTTTCTAAACTTTCGGTTATTGATAAACGTCTCAACTCTTTTCAAAAACTGTCGGACTCTTTAAATGATTCGTTTGTTGTGCTGAACAATAATATTTCAACAAGCTTTAAATCAATTCAATCAGACCTTGAGGTCCACTTCCAAAGTACCTCCTCTAAAACTGTATCCCCCCTTTCTTCACCGGACCAACCCTTGCTCGTCGGAATTTGTGATGAAATTCAAAATAGCTCTCTGCAGAGCTGATATCTATCGGTTATGACGTTAGCAGTAATGGTCAACGGACGATGGAAATTCAGAGAGACATGAGCCGCTTGAACAAGAATTCACGAGAATTACGGTTGCAAATTAATGACATCTTGGATGAACCTAGATATCCCTCACCCGAACCCGTAACAGTGTTTAATAATTTATCTGTTTTAGAAGAAATCTTAAACACTGAAACGAACACCGTGCCTCCTACACTCACCCAAAATGCTGTTGCAAGCTCTTCTCCTTCTAATCGTGTGGTACCGCATGTCCGACCAACAGCAATTGTGCCTTCTACATCTACACCCCCCAAACAAAGTCAGGAACCTCCTAAAAGTGCCTCAACAGAAACTATTGTTAAACTCGGTCACCTATGGAGCCTACAGGACTGGAATAATAGATTAATCAAGCTTGAATCTGCCAATGATGACTACTTTTGCCTCAAGAACACTCCCTCCTTTGCCAACGAATCCTGGGTAAAGTCCTATTTTGGGCGTAGATTCTCCATTCTTCTAACTGAATGTCGTCGGATTTCACCTAGATGTTTCAAAATCCAGTTTCCTTCAAGATACGGCTGGTTATTCCATCAACCTTCTGGATCATCTCAACTCGAAAACATGACGCTGTTCAAGTGGAAGAGAAATCTCACTAAATTTAAGTCTAATTTCCAAACCAAGTCCAATCCACCCCTCAAGCGAAAATCCCCTCTGCTTCCTGATAAGCCCCCTGCTAAGCGTGGTTCTTTTAACTTCCCAAATCCAGACCACACAAACATCAACAATTCCATACCCTTGTCTCCTTACCTCAACAATCCAATTTCCTTAACAAAAAACAAACCCTTTAATTTTTCAAGACCCGATACAAACTGGAGCTACAAGACCAACATTTTCCCTAGTTTTACCCACCCCTCCATTTCACAAAAATTCCCTAATGCCCCCACTACCTCCAAACTTAAAGGTCAACGAGTTTCCTTTAATCTTACTCCTACTATCTTCCCTCCTCCAACCCAATCAACCCACACAAATTTATTTCCACATTTTGACCTAAGTTCTGGAGCCAAGTATCCAAATTTTCAGCGCTCCCATACTCTTAACCCCTCCCCAACGTCTGTCTCTAATACAACTCCTAATACTGCACCTAGCAACATAGCCTCTCAAACAACCCCTGGTCACAAATCTTCTCTAATGTCCACTCCTTCTGATTTCGTTTCTTCTCCACCAATTCCCACTCAATCTTTTATCGATCCCCTTCTACCCCCTACAGTCAAATTGACACAGCAAACACTCGACTCTAGTGAATGTCGCTATGCTCTCTCCAGGCTAAGAGATAAGAAAACTTACGAGAACATTCGCATTTTCTTAGCTTATCTCCACGACAAATCAGATTCTGTCTGTTATGAAGGTAAAACGAACACGAGTGTAATGGTCTCCATCCAACAGGAAGGTCTTCCTACTGACGTTAGCAGCCTCAAAAACCTCTATATTAAATACCATGAATTTTTAAATATGTCTCCGCAAAAAGTAGAGAATGATCTCGTTGCTTTCGGAAAGTATATTCATTCCAAGCGGATATCATACCTACAGCGTACCAGAGCCGACCATGACAGGTTTTTTCGTTCCTAATATATCCCAAACTTCCTCTACACCTTCCCATCAAAATCTCCCCCTCACCCTCTATTATCAGAATGTAAGAGGTCTTCGTTCGAAAACTAAGGCAGTTTTGCAACAAACTCATGCTTTACCTTTTGAAATTTATGCTCTGACTGAAACGAATCTGACCCCCAGCATCAATAACCAAGAATTGTTTCCATCCTCTTTTAATGTATACCGTGATGATGATCTTAATCACCCTACTGATACTCTTTGTCGTGGCGTGCTACTAGCTGTCCAAAACTCAATTGACTCATCCCTCATCGCAATATCTTCTTCCCCGTATTTAGACTACGTTTCAATAAAATTAACATTACCCCGTAAGTCGCTTTACGTTATCTGTTGTTATATACTGCCATCACAACCCATTGAATCATATGAACTCGCCATTAATGCAATTGATCACGTTTTAGAAATATGTGACTCTCATGATGAAATCTTACTTTTCGGTGACTTTAACCTTCCTCATCTCAAATGGATTTCATCAGATGATGAATCTTTTTTTGTTGCCTCTAACCCCTCCTCTGCTAAGGAATGCCTTTTCCTAGATCGCTTAGCAGATTCAAGCCTCTGTCAAGTTAATGGGGTCCCAAATTACATGGGTAGGCATCTCGACCTTATTTTCACAACGGATTCTATTAACTCGTCAGTCTCATTGAGTCAACTTTCTTTATCTACCATTGATAACTACCATCCTCCCCTTCTTCTCTCATTTTTCCACAATTCCCCTCTAGTATGCACTCCCTCGGCAGATATATCGTCTTACGATTTCCATAAAGCTAACTTCCGCCTAATTAATCAATACCTCCACGAAGTTTCCTTCAACTTTGATAACCTATCAGTAAAAGATGCTTTAGAAATATTTTACAAAGAAATTTTTTATTCTATTTCTCTATACGTTCCATTCTCTCGTCACAAAACGCCGACTACCTCTCCCCCTTGGTATAATCGAAGGCTCCGCTCTCTGAGAAACAAAAGAAATAAATTATGGTCAACCTTTCTTCGCACTCGATCTCCTACTGATTACTCTAACTATTATGGTACGTATCTCCAATTTAGGGAGCTTTACAGCTCTTTATACCAACGTTATATAATTGTGACACAAACCAACCTTATTAACGATCCGAAGTCCTTTTTTCAATTTGTTAATTATAAAAGAAAATCCGATGGCTACCCAACCGCTCTCTCTTTCAACAATGAAACATCCAATGATCCACACACTGTCGCCAACTTTTTTGCCTCGTTTTTCAAACAATCTTTCACAGATGACACTTTTGTACCCGACTCTGCTTATTTTAATTATTTACCAAATTACTCTCTTGGACCCTTTCTTCCTCGCACTATCGACCCATTTCTTGTGGAGAATAAATTAAATCATCTTAATGATGAATTCTCTCCAGGTCCCGATGGACTCCCAGCTATTCTCTTAAAGAAATGTTCTTCATCGCTTTCTCTTCCTCTCTCAAAAATCTTTAGTCTATCCCTAACTCAAGGAGAATTCCCCGAAGTATGGAAAACTTCTTTTATAATACCAATACACAAAAAGGGTCCGAAAGGTGATGTTAATAATTATCGTCCAATTGCCAAACTCTCATGTATACCCAAACTCTTCGAAGGCATATTGTATGAAATTTTGAGCTTTCACTGTAAGTCTTTCATCTCCCCTAGACAACATGGCTTTCTCAAAGGTAGATCAACAACCACTAATCTTGTTGAATTTGTGTCTTTTATCCTATCAGCCTTAGAGCAGGGCAAGGAAGTCGATGTCATATCCACCGATTTTAGTAAAGCCTTCGATAAAATCTCACATAGACTTATACTTTTTAAACTATCCACTCTCGGTTTTGAACCCATTCTACTGAGATGGATTTCTTCTTATCTGGAAAACCGTTACTACAGTGTCTGCTTTAGATCTACATCCTCTTACCCTTTCTTAGCCACGTCTGGAGTCCCTCAAGGCAGCCACTTAGGCCCTCTTCTTTTTATTCTTACTGTTAACGATATTGAAATGGTCATTAAACATTCGCATATTTCTCTCTACGCCGACGATACCAAATTCTTCAAGACCATTTCCTCTACACAGGATTCTGCTCTCATCCAACACGATCTCGATAATTTTTCAGTTTGGTGTCTCAAAAACTGCTTAGATTTAAATATTACCAAATGCCATTCGATCACTTTTTCTCGTAAACGTTTCAAATCTTCACCCCGTCCTTATCTTCTTCATAATCAGCACCTATCTATCGTCGAATCGATACGTGACCTTGGTATAATATGTGATCAAGAGCTTAACTTCATCTCCCATTATGACGACATAATTCTTAAGGCCAACTCTGCACTTGGCTTCGTTAAACGATGGTCCAAGGAATTCTCCAACCCATACGTGACCCGATCCCTCTTTATAACCTTTGTTCGTCCTCTGCTCGAATACGCCTGTCAAGTATGGTCCCCTTACCAACAAATTCACATCGCTAGAATCGAGAGTATCCAACGTCGATTCCTTCGTTTCGCTCTTAGAGGTCTGTCCTGGAATAATCCCTTAATCCTGCCTCCCTATCAAGACCGCCTTAAACTAATAAACCTAAATTCCCTAGAAGAACGAAGAAAAATTCATGAAATTCTCTTCATTCATAGACTACTTACAGGTTCTGTTGACTGCATTACTCTTTACAACTCTATCCTCTTTAATACCAATCCTCGTAACATACGAAATCCCCCTCTCTTTTATATACCCACCCACCGTACATCTTACGGCTCTAATGAACCAGTCTCTCGGATGCTACGGAGTGTTAACTCATACACTAATAACTTCGATTTTAACCTAAGCACCCTTTGCCTAAAATCCCGTCTCCTGAATCAACCTCCTCACTAACCACAAAGCTTAGCTATAAGTTTCTTAGTTTTTAAGTTAGTCTAAGCATTAGCTTGTAATTAAGCCAAATAAATGGGGGTTTTGCCCCCACTAAAACTAAAAAAATCCCATTTAATTGAATTCACACAGCAAAAAGATGAAATTGTATTCACCCCTGCAGAAACGTCAAAATTTAATGTGGGATCAAATTTTATCGAAATTTTAAACGAATTCGCACACGGCCTAAGTAGTATTTTTGTTTTCAATATTTAATGCTCGCATCTATTTTTAGTCAAACTTTAAAAACCAGATGTCAAAATGTATTTCTACATCATGCGAGATTTGAACCCGCGCATCAGATTTGCTCAGACTTCGAAGCCGTATGCACTAAGCATTCCACCACTGATGACCACTGACGTCACAGGTCGAGATGTGAGGTTTGTTTATCAAATGCATTTGGAGCATCAGCATTTTTGTAAGCACTTTTAAGTATGCTTTCTTGTTCCGCCTCCATTTTTCTTCATAAGTTTTTCTTAAATTCGATTTCCATCCGTTATTTTGTTGTTCCAAAGATGCTATGTATTTCTACTAATTAAGTAGTAAAGTTAGATTTCGTTATTTTCAATTTTCTCAAAAACTAAAAGACATTTTACCATCCGGTTTTCTATTTTTGACTTAAAATTAAGAAGAGCATTGAATTTACAAAAACAAAATTAGTACTTAATTACGTAACATTTTGAAAAAAAAAACGTTTGAATTTTATATTTATTTCTTTTTTTTTTTTTTTAATTTCGGGTTTGAAATTTAATTTTTGAAAAACTTTGCACTTATGTACATAACATAATTTAAAATGAATATTAAGGAAGAGATTTCTGGCTTTACAAAAAGGTATAGCATGGCATTGTAAGTTTTACCTCGCGCCTAAACGGGGGGACCTTACACCAAACACTCTGTATATCTAATAAAAGATTAGGTTTGTGATAAATTTTAATTTTGTTTCAACAATTATGTATTACTAACGTTATAAAAATTTCAAATGCTCTATATGACACCAGTTAAAACAAAATACATGGAAATTAAAGAATAAATGAAAAAAGCTTAACAAAAGAAAATACAATTACCTTTAATTTTAATTAAAGTGGAGACTCATTGGCTAAAGAACTTTTGAACCTAAGCAATTCTACGAACGTTAAATTAAAACTAATCAATAAGAAGAAAACCCATACCCAAAAAGTAGGCGTGGAGGCAGGCTGTAGGCGGATTACCGAAAAAAAAAAAACACATTTCATAGTTTGAATTTAGTTTAAACTTAATACCAAAAATTTCAGCTATTTAAGGACGTTAACAAATAGAACAAATTTCAAATACTTGAAAAACAGACGTAAAGTGTTCCGTCCATATTATAAAAAATGTTCAGCTTTCTAGGGATGTTGAAATGGAGAAAATACAATTACTAGAAAATTGGGAGTTTAAGTGGGCGTGGCAGTGAACGGATTTACTAAAACTGCTTTTGATTATTTAACCCGAAACTGTTAAAATTTCATCGAAATCGGTCGAAAAAATCATTGATTTTTTTTTTCTTAAAGTTTTTAAGAAAATTCTGAATTTATAGTTTTTTGTTTTAATACTCTGATAGTTTATTATAGTTTACGTTCTCAAAATTAAAAAAAAATATATATTAAAAAATAAATAAGTTATGGATTTTTGAGATGGTTTGAACCATTCGGTCTAACAGTGGGTTAGCGTGTGTCCGAATCCATTTAAGAACACTCTGCTGACTTCTGGTGGGAGGTTGGATATAACAAATTTGTCTGAGACTTACATATATATTCGTAGTATAGAAGTGGTACAATTTTTTGTACTTGTCCTAGATAATGATTATGGTAAAATATATTTAAAAAGGGCGAAGTCTGAAACCAAAACGCCTGGGACCTATTGGCCGAAGAAAACCTGCCATCCATTTGAATTTGGTATAGTAATGCGTATTCCCACACATGCATGCATATGAATTTTGGTTATAACTCAATTCCCAAAACTTGCTGCCGGCTTTTAGCTTTAGACTACAACTTTTAAAACCACAATTCTCCAAGCAATAGCCAGCAACGTGGTCATTGTCAACATTGTTTGCTTCACGTAACCCTAAAACCAGAGCTGTAACATAATTAAATATATTGGTATTTAAGTACAAGTTAAGTACAATTACCTTGTATTTTAAAATTTTAAGAACAAGTACAATTCCATGGTAATTGTATTGTATTGAAGAGTATTTAAGTACAACGATTTTAAGTACTTTAAGTACCCTTCTCTTGAATAATCCACTGCACTTATTGCGGTTGCACACACACAACACACTATCCACCTCTTTGACTCCTCCTTTCACACACAGAGAAGAGAAATGGATCAGAAAAACGAAGGGATGAATAATGCTAATTGCCAATGCAATATATGTACGATCTTTTTCTTGTTTTGTGAGGTGTGGTATGAGAAAGGCGAATATGTAGCGAAAAATGATAATTATTTATTTGAGAGTGAAGGCGGACCAAACAGGCCACAGTGGCATAGGGTAAAGCGTTTATTCAATATGGTCACTTAATTCGCTGTAAATTGTGAAGGTGAAATCACCTAATTTTATTTTATTTATTTACCTGCCTTAACGGCAGGGGATTTTGAGGAGGGATTTTGATCCCGGACAAGTTTTTGCATTACATTCAACCAAAAAAAATCAATCCCTGATCAAAATCTCTGATCCCGAATTAAGGAGAGATTTACACCTACATGAAACACGCACTTGCACACACACTATTTATAAAACGTCATTTTGTGCTTTTGTGTGATTCTGTGATTTTCTATTTCATTTGCATTCCGTTTTTGATTCTTTGCCTATCAAAATTATTTTGTGCTTTATTAAATTAAAAATATTTTTGACAAAATTAAATTTGACATCCCACACATACATTTTCAAAACAAAAAACAAATCCAATCTGCGTTTCTTTTGCCAAGAAAATTCGTGATCCGGGATCAAAATCCCTATTTGCAAAAGAAAAACGACATTAGTTAAGAAGGGATGGAAAGAATTCTTGTTCACGTATTAATATAATGATATACGCTATAAAAATAAAGACCTAGAAGCGAGAGGCGAGACTATCGTTTTTCTTTCTGCTTCTGTGTGCAGATGAGCCAGATGATAAACTCTTAAAATGCATTAGGATAGGGAACTGTTTCATTCTCAATGCGTAGTTTATTTGCTGAAATAAGTTTTTTTTTGCATTTTTTTAGATCGAAAGAGAGCAAATTAAGTAAGCTAAATGTCGTCTCTTAGTCTTCTTTGATAATTTTAATGTTGATTAACATATAGATTAGCAAGAAAGCTTATGTAGGTACATAAAGACCAAAAAAATCAAAATTTCATAAAAAGTAGTTTTACGGCCATATTATTCACTCAATACATCCAGATTAAAACTTAAATCTAGATGTAAATCATACAAATTCAATGTAAATTCATCTGGATTTAAGGATATATCGAGTGAATAATATGGCGGTTAGTAATTTTCATTTTCGTCTAGTTTTCTGTTTTTGATTAAAAATCAATGAGAGCAACGAATTTCATAAAAAAAAATAATTTTAAATCATACGGTTTTGCGAAATTACACCTTGAACTTTTTTTTAATGGTTTTTTTTTTTTTTTAATTTTGAGTTTGAAACTCGTTTTTTCAAAAAATATGTATAAATTTGACATGATTCAAAAACTGGCGTATAGAACAGAGTTTTGGCTTTAAAAAAAAGTATTAAACTTAATTGTATGTATTACCATTATTTATAAATAATTATTTTTCCCTTTTAGTGATTTTTCATTAAATTGCCCCTCCCGCCCAAAGGGTGTGAGATAGACAAATTCCTAATTGGATTTTAGAGGTTTGGACTATTTCTAGATCAAATACGAAAAAAATCATTGATTTTCGGTAGAAATATGCAAAATATCACATTTTTTTATTGTTACTTATTATTTATTATCAGTTTGTGTTATAATTTAAAACATATCAGTGATTAAAAAATTTTCGTTTAGTGTTTACATACACTATATACCTATACATCCGTTATTTCGCTAAAGCCGATTTTTTCAGATAAAACTATTTCCTCTAATAAGTATGTAATATGGTCATATGGAAGATTTAAAAAACGTTAATGCAGAATGCAGACACACAATTCGTGTAGACCGGTATTTCGAGTTACGTGAAGCAAACTATATGTTGCGTTAAAGAGAATTCCAAGACAATAGTGATTTTCAAAACGTATTGAAATATATCGTCTGGGGGCAATAAAGTTACGGAATGAGTGCTCAGTTGTCTCCTCCTGCTCATTTAAGTTAACGAAAAAAAAGCTGAGAAAAATGAACTAATAATGTACTTACAGTCCTGGATTCATATGTTCCCTGATAAATTCCATCTGCTCGCGATACTTCCAAGGGGACTCGGACTCGTCAGTGCCCTGACAATATGTTGATTTTCTATTCAGGTCCCTGGAAAAGCTATCCCTGAGACCCTTCCACTTTTTTTTACATGCTTCGGCTAAAAAATTATTTGTAAGAAATAAATAAATTTAGGTATGTACCAGTTTATAATTCTGAGCGCTAACGACCTTTTATCAGTCACTAGTTGAGCTACTATTACTTGCAGGATAACAGTTTGAGACTGCTCAGAATTAAAAAAGATGAAAAAGTTATAGCTACATAAATAAAACCTCTCAGCATAATTTTTAGATAAAGCACTTCTGTTTTTTATGTATATTTACGAGGTTGCTGGTGTAGTATTCTAAAACTTAAACTACAAACTGCCTAAATTCTACTTACTTGGCATTCCAAATTCTGCAGACACATTTTCCCAGACGGCAGCTTTCTTTTTAAGAATTTTGTGATTTGGATCTGTTAAGTCCCATAATATGTTTTGAGATTTAACAATTTCAATAAATTTCTCCGTTGATTTCTCTGTCATTTTATTTTTTGTTTTTTTTTTGTCTTTCTATTTCTTGACGCCGAATAAATAAATTGGGTGTGTTCAATAAGCATTAAGGCGTCCAAATTTCAAAATTCTGTTAACAAACTGACTGCTTTTACACACTGCAATATTTTCTTGCGATTTGTAAGCACTTTATCGAGGCACGCATATGTGGTGGCCGGGGTGGACAACTTGCTTTTCACTAGCAAAAAGACAATTTTCTTAACATGCCGCCTCCACAGGCCAAGAACGATGGCAGGATTTTGAACATGTCTACAAAAAATCCAATGGAGGCACAAAAATCCTTGTCCATGTCATGAACATGTCGACGAAAACTAATTTTTGAACAAGACATGAGCTCTGTTCAAAGCTTGGCCATGAGATTTGACGTTCCATGTGTGTGAGAGAGGTAGAAGTAGTACTGAAAGGAATTTTTGTATGATTCTCTTGCTCTGACTTATTAGTGGAATTTATCGACATAACTAGCGATATGACATAAAGTGCCCACTGCGAAAAAACAAGCCGATTGTTGATTGGATTGTGGTTTGGATCTTGGGCATCTGTATGTCCGTGCGGCGTGTTAAGGAGATTTAAAGAAAACGTCAAAAAAATATCCAGCAACGAGTATCTTCGTGTGAAAGGGGACATTGAATTTTTTATAAACATGTTCATAATCCAGACATCGTTCATGGACTGTGGAGGCGGCATGTAAAGGCTCTCCCAAACCAACGCGATTATTCAGCGCGGCGAACGAAAACAACAATCCTCGCGTTCAAGAACCTATCCAAGGCGGTGTCAACCTATCCAAAAATGATACGTTTAGTTGTTGATCAGCTGTTTTTTCACAAGGGATTGGCCGCGTTCGGGGGGCAAAACCAAACCGGATAGGTTTGTGTTGTTGTAATCCCATGGGAAAATTCAGCTGATGAAGCAAACAGCTGTTGTCAAAAACAAATCTAAAGCTATCCTAAAATTTTCGGGATACTAAACTACCCTATGCGCAATTTGAGGAACAGCTGATTACAGCTGACTTTTGGTTTTCGGGTGTCGCTTGAGTAGTTGTTTGATTTTATTTTTTGTTGTTTGTTTTTGGCTTACATAAAAATACCTATACAAATTGTTGCAAAAATAAACAAAATGAAGATATCTGTTAATTGGATGGACATAACATACGTTTTTAAAGACACAACAGAGATCTGGGAAAAAATAATTTCTGGTACGTACTTAAACTTTTGTCAGCTGTTTTGATTTTTGATAGGTAACCTATCTGGTTCGTTCGAAAACATATCCGATACTAAAGTATCTAAGATAGCCTATCTGAGTACCCTCCGAACGCGGACATTACAACAACACTAAGTCCCCTTTCACACAGGGCAACTGAGTTGCCGGCAACAAATAGTTCATAGGCGAGAAGGGCAGGAAGAAAGAGGGGGAAATGAAATCTCCCCGGTCAACAAATTCAGGAAACTTTTTTGACGTTTCTCTTCACACTACGTTTGTGTGCGTTCAACCAAGGTAGTTTAAAAGGAAAATACAGCAAGTCTCCTCCAACTTTGTATCTGCGTGTGAAAGGTACAGGAGATTGTTAAGGAGATTTAAAGAAAACGTCAAAAAAATCACCAGCAACTAGTATCTTCGTGTGAAAGGGGACTAAGCTATCCAGATCGCTTTGGATACAATCCTGAACGTGGCCAATGTGTTCGAGAAACTGTTGCGCGCTTTTGAGGTTGATGTTGTGCTGTTGCTGCTTTAATCTGTTTTGCACTTAATAAATACCTTCTGAAATTTGTGCGTGCGTTTTTGTTTGTGTTGTTTTTTCTTCGGCCTTGCTTGTTCTTGTTACCTTTTGCGATTTTCAAGAAGTATAAATTTAATTTTAATAAAAATAATTTTCACTATGGTTAAAGTTAAAAGCGTTGGATTTTCTGTTGAAAAAATCGTCGACAAACGTATATCAACCGAAGGTAAAATTGAATACTTTATCAAATGGAAGGGATACCCAAAGTAAGTATATAGACAGTAGGTTTGACAAATATTTTATCAATTTCTTCGTATATAAAGTTCGGACAATACCTGGGAACCCGAAGAACACTGTCATTGTCCACAATTGATTCAGAAATTCGAAGAATCTCGTGCCAAAGCAAAGAAACGCGGTGACAAAAAACCAAAAATTGAAGAGATAGCCAAGCCGCGAGGTTACGACCGGGGATTGATTCTTGAGGATATTATGGGGGCCACGGACGTTACTGGTGATGTCTCGTATCTTATCAAGTGGTATGATTGTAATGAATATGACCTAGTTGCTGGGGCCGAGGTCCGTGAACGCGATCCGAAAGCTGTTTTGGCATTCTATGAAAAGCGATCGCCTTTTCAACGTTGGATCGAAAACCGATTAAAGGGAATTCCCGAGGAACTTAAATCAAATGCTCTTTACAGCAACAGCAATTTAGACAGTAACGTAGAAGATGCACCAGCTATTGATGGCACAGAGATTCCCTCACTTGAGTTAGACGTACCAGCAGAATGAGAAATAAAAGACCCATAGATTTTTTGTAATTCTTTATTTTACTAGTTTCTATTTAAAGGCGTCGAAGTCCAAGTTAACTTTACCAAACTCCCCATTCCGGAAAGCTCGAATAAAATACTGAGCAGCCATCACTACGTCGGGTAGTACAGTTATACTTCCATCGAAAGTTTTGAGTTTCTTTGTCTTCCCCAGCTTACTGGCTCCGGCGACTAAAACTTCTGCTATGGAGTCAGTGGGAGCTTCAAGGCCCATGAACTTCACGTACTCAAATCGACCTTTAGAGTTCATCCAGAACAATAGGTAGTCGGCAATTAGGTCCTCTCCCACAAGGTGATCTGGCAGACATCCGCTTAGAGCCAATTTCATACCCATTTCATCGTCTTTTATATTTGGTTCGAGAATTCCAGGAGTGTCGATCATATAGATCAACGGATCTTCGGAAATCTTTATTTTATGCATCACACTCCTTGTTATTCCAGCAATCGCACCAACTGTAGTGGCCTTTTTTTTGTTCAAATGGCGATTTCGCATAACATTGAGCAGAGATGACTTTCCTACATTCGGAACACCTATTACCATCACACAGAAGTCTTTTTCGTCAGTTCGATTAAAGCGATTCGAGTTGATTATAAGATCACTTGCCAATGGCATAACTTTCTTTATTCCAGGGCACTGTTGATCTTTACAATTTGTGAAGAGGACATGATCAATACCTTCAGTTTCTTTGATTCTCTCACTGATTCGGGAGTGCATTCTATTGTCACTTAGGTCTTTTTTATTCAAAACCAAGATATGAGGTTTAATGCCACCGATAGTGTTTTTGAATTCAGGGTTACGTCCAGAAAGTGGTATTCTAGCATCGTGCACTTCAATAAGGCAGTCGACAGATTTCAATTTCTGTTGCATTTGGCGGAGACCTTTTCCCATATGGCCTGGGAACCAACGGATGGCTTGTTTGGTTGCTAATTTATAGGTTTTGCGAAATGACATATTGGGCAACTTTATTTTAAAATTAAAGTTCTGTTGAATATTTTTGCATTTGGCTGCGGTGCACCGAAATCCGAAACACCAACGGAGGGTTGTCGTTGTATGTCATGTGAATTGTCTTCTGTCATTTTCGTGTTGTTTTTCTTCGAGAGCTGAACTTAGAAATTGAAGGCATTCAGCAAATTAAGGTTTAACTACATTCAAAACTTTTTTCAAAGAAGTACAAAAGTGAAAAACTTGATCTCATTTTTGCAAACTGCTGTTTTGTAATCAGCTGTGTTTTTACTAGGGATTACAACAACACAAAGCTATCCAGATCTCTTTGGATACAATTCTGAACGTGGCTAATTTCGACGTTGACGGATTCGTAAATTTCCCAATGGCTAAGTCCCCTTTCACACAGGGCAACTGAGTTGCCGGCAACAATTAGCTCATAATCGAGAAGGGCAGGAAGAAAGAGGGGGAAATGAAATCTCCCCGGTCAACAAATTCAGGAGATTTTTTTGACGTTTCTCTTCACACTACGTTTGTGTGCGTTCAACCAAGGTAGTTTAAAAGGAAAATAAAGAAAATCTCCGGGTTTTTGTTGCTTGCGTGTGAAAGGTACAAGAGATTGTTAAGAAGATTTAAAGAAAACGTCAAAAAAATCACCAGCAACTAGTATCTTCGTGTGAAAGGGGACTTAGCATCTTAAAGGCTCTCCCAAACCAACGCGATTAATCGCTGCGACAAAAGAAAACAACAAAAACAACACGTAGTTGTCAAATAAAGGCTCTCCCAAACCAACGCGATTAATCGCCGCGACAAAAAAAAACAACAATAACAACACGTGGTTGTCAAACAAAACAACACGTTGTTGTTATTGTTTTCTATTGTCGCAGCGATTAATCGCGTTGGTTTGGAAGAGCCTTAAAACAACACGTTGTTGTTATTGTTTTCTATTGTCGCGGCGATTAATCGCGTTGGTTTGGGAGAGCCTTATGTCGTTTTCGATTGGATTTTCAGAGTGTTTCACTCCTTTTTGATTCCAATGGAATATGAAAAACTCTCTTCCGTAATATGTGTATCTATGTAGAAGTAAAAAATAAAATGAACTCTTCAATAATTTCAATTTCAGAACATCCCAAGAAGAAGAATTTACTATTTTGACAATTAATCCAACACATACTTTTAAACGTATGTGTGTTTTCAGAGTGCACTCCGAGCACTCTTTAATGAAATCCGGAGTAAGAAAACACTCCTAAATCATCACTCCGAACAGCAAATGGAAGGTTTTTGGAGTGTTGGGAGTGTGGATGGAGTGAAAAAAGAGTGCTAGGAGTGACCAACGGAAAACGACATTAATATGGAGTATTTTTGGACTAAATGCGCCATCGATCGCGCGTAGAGCGTGCGTCTATTGTGTTCAGTCAGTTTAATCGTACCAACAAGAGGAAACAAAAACAAGCAAAACAAAATTTATAATTTTCTTTTTACAAAATAACAAATTTACATACTTAAATAAAAATGATTTCCATAAATATTGGGAAAAATATTTTACTTTATTGCAATGCCAAAGACCTACAAAATGTGCATCAAAAAATATTTGATGCAACTGTAAGTATATTTAAGCCCTATTTATATTCCCTACCCTGATTGATTACCTTTTGGTTTTTTTCAGAATTTAACTCCAGATCAATTCTACTTACTCCAAAATGGTAAAATAATCAGTCCAAACGCCTATTTCAATGAATCTACAGCCGACATAAATGTTCAGCTCCGCACTATCGGGGGAAAAGGCGGTTTCGGGTCTATGTTGCGAGCCATTGGTGCCCAAATCGAAAAAACAACCAACCGAGAAGCCTGTCGCGATCTGAGTGGCCGAAGACTACGGGATATTAACGAAGAAAAACGCCTTAAGGCATGGCTAGAAAAACAGAAAGATCGTGAAGCTGAAGCAGAAGAGAAGAAAAAGAAAAAAGTCGAGAAACTTTTGCACGTACCTAAACATGAATTCAAAGATGAACAATATGAAGAGGCCAGAACAAAATTGACCGAAAAAGTAAACGATGCTGTTGAAGAGGGTTTCAAAAAAGCAGATGAAAAACAAAACGACAAACCAAGTTTAAAACGTAAAGTTGAACCAACCTCTAAAACGAAGAGTAAGCAAGCTTCACTGTGGCTAGGAGCAGATATAGATGGTTCATCTGGCTGTTCTTCAGACAGTGAAGATTCAGAAACAGGTCCTTCGACATCGAGTAAAATTGTTAAAAGCTAAAAGCTTAAATTTACTCAGAAAATAAAAATTAAAAGTATGTAAAATAAAAATTTTTCTTATTTAAAATTATGAGTTTCAAGCAAGATTTTATAATTTTTTTCTGGATTATTAACTGAATTCCGGTAGTCGTTTTACTAGAGCGCGATAAAACGGCGCAATCAGCGTTTAAGTAAAACTAAAACTTGGGCCATGCCGACTCACTCAATTCATCGGCTGGTACAGATACACGAGATCTGATAACTCAAGGGGAGTCCTATGTCAATACAACTGATATGTGTCACACTTTGGCAATGTAAAATCATCAATAGGCTGAGCCATGCGTCAAAGATTTGTTGGTGTAGTAGAAGTAGCATACTTATGAAACTTTCCTCGATTTCAAATTTAGACTCGGCCTCCATCAAAAAGTCATTCTACATAACCCGATCGCGAGCCAATGATACACAGTTACGCAAGTCATCGGGCGTCTTGGTCAAAACCATCCATCGAGCCTAGCTAGGTGTGCCATGCCGTCTACAACCATAAGATAGTCAGCCCTATCACGAATTCCATTGCTCGAAAAAACTATCACCGAATCCGTTCTATGGATTGTGTGATAGTTTTTCTCGGGATTTCTAACAAGTTTCCGATTACGATGGAATTCGTGATAGGGCTGAGTGTACTGTACAAAGGGTGACCAGTCTACTGCAGTTCTCTAAGATTTAAAGTTTACTTAGATCTCTATGTGCTATGAACAGCGGATGTAGAGTCTCCAGAATCGCCCTCTTTTACATACGAAGCCAACAACTTTCGGAAGAAATTTACTTCGATAGCAGAACAGAACAAGTCTTATTACTATAATTATTATTTTACTAAAAACTGATCTCCGGCTTATGTATATATGGGTATTGTAAGACTATAACATAACAGTAGTTTTTTTTAGATACTCTGTTGTCTTGTAGTAGCCCGTGGCGTAATGGTTAGTGCGTTGGACTGTCATGCCAGAGGTCTGGGGTTCAATACCAGCCGCTTCCATCTTAAGTTTTTTTCGGAGCTACTACCTCTTGCGAGGAAGTGACAAATCCTCCAAGAGTATCTCTTGTTATAGAAAAGTGCCGCTCACTCTAGCCGTTCAGATTCGGCAAACTGTAGGTCCCCTCCATTCCTGCAGACACGCACACAGGAATGGCTAAGAGTTTTAAGTCACTAGGCCCTGGTTCTTCATGTTTGTGCCACCAAATTTATTTCTTTTTTGTTTTTTACTCTGATGTCTGGATTGAAAAAGTTTTGATAGACTAAAAGACCGTTTTTTAGTGCGAGATTAAAGTTGAGCCCGAGGTAACTCACCAAATTTGGTGAGTAAGGTTCTGGATTTGCTAAACAGAAGCTTTTGATGTTTTCCTCTCTTTGTTAGGTCGATTCAATTGCATTCTCTAAGAAAAAAGTACTTCCCGAGTTAACTATAAATTAATGTAAAACTAATTCCAAACAGTCAAAAGTCTAGATTGAATGTTAAAATATTTGTTTGTTTTATAAATAGATAAACATATAATACACTATGTTAAATTGAACCAGTGGAAATTGTCTGCAGAGATCTGATGGTTACTGAGTTGTAAATTGAGAAGAGACCCACGCTAAACCCCATTTCAAGTTTGTCAGCATGAATTTAAGTGCTTTTGTCCACTGTTCCTCAGAATTAAATTGTATCCTGTGAAAAGATATATTAATTGGAGCCGTCATTGGTTGTAAAATTTTACTAACTTGATAGAGTACGAGTTTGCGGTTGATGGATCGATAATTTTTCCCTTCTCCATTTTATACGGCAAGCAGAACTCTGTATCACGTTTTTCAACTTCTTGTTGAAATTGAATGAGGCATTCAAGGAATGCAACCATTGCTGCATCAAATTTGGTGTCCCAAAAGAACTTGAATCCACCAGTACCATAGAGAGGTAGCTCCCGCCCTTCACCCAAAACTTCAACATATGAATGGCTGCCAAACGGAACGAGGCGGTACTTCTCAAAACTCAAACCAATCTTGCGAGCCAGCGCACAAAGTAACAGCACCGTCTGACCCCAGGCAGCATTAATCTCTGACCAATCTACCGAAGCAGATGGTAATCTCCCCAACCGAAAATTATTTATGGTTCCAAAGTGCCCAGCATGCCAGATATGGAAGGCGACGTTGAAAATATTTGTGTTTTGCAAACGTTCCAGATGATGCTCAGCATAAGATATTTGGTTTTCTAAACTGCGTTTGTCATCCTCTGTTAACATCAAATCGCGTCTATGCTTTGTGTACTCGCGCCAATAACTTACTTCTTGTTCCGCCAATTTTGCTTTCTCAGCTTCTTCGGCTTTTATCTCAGCATTCAAATTTGATTCTTTAACTTTAAGCTTTGAGAGCTCTTCGAGCAGATGCTTTTCTTTCAACTCTAAATCTGCTAATTCCTTTCTAAGTTCAGAAATGTTTGGCTTCTCTTCGGATTTCTCTAATTTCTCCAAATAGCTTTTGTAATCTCTCCATTCGTTTTCTGCAATTTTAAGTTCTCGCTCTAACAGTTCCAACATAGAATCAGTGCACTCATCACATAATGGATGATCAAATTCAGAATTGGATGAGAGTGCATCAAAGAGCTGAGCTTTGGCAAGGAATTCAGCACTAAGTTTTTTGTTTTCCTTGCCATCGGAGACTAAAGTGAAGCCAGTACCATTTATTGAATCACTTAAACGAAAGGGCGGTACCACATGATCGAAGCCACTTTCATTTGGATCCATTTCATCAATATTCGTTGCATATATTGGCACTTCAAATAGATTTAAAAGGAGGTGCTAGATAAATTATATTCAGAAGAATTAAAATATTTTACTTACATGATAATTCTGCCATTGCATGTTCATTGATGCTATCGAGGCTGCCATCTATGATTAATGGTTTTTGGCATCTTTGACACGCAAAGTTTACGGATACCTTTTCATCTGCCATTGCTTATGGGTCTATTTAAGCCTAAACTTTTGAAAAAGTTGTAATTTTTTTCAATTATGAAAAAGTATTTTGATTTGATGTACAAAAAACAACCAAAACAAAAACACAAGTAAACAGCTGACGGTGGTAGTGGCCGCGTTCAACAGCACATTGGACAGTTCTGAACTGTCATTTTTAGAGCTTCTGATTGGCCGCGTTCGGGGGGCAAGCCAAACATATCCGGACAGGTTTGTGTTGTTGTAATCCCTTGTTGAAAAACTTCTGATGTCAGCTGATGCAACAACAACTCAAGGTATCTGAAAATTTTTGGGATAGGTGGATAGCCTATCTCACTACCACCCGAACGCAAGCATTGGCCAGCAGTCATAAAAATTCAGTTGACGTCGATTGACATTTAGTTACGTTTCTTACGTTTTTTCAGAATTTTCAGATGAAAAATTTTATCTGAAAATTCAGATGACAGCTAAAAGCAACAAAAAAACAGTTCTTGATCCAGTTTTTTTTTTGTGTGTGGTCTGATCGTCTGGGTCTCGTATCGCTTTTCGGATTTTGATTTTAAAGTGCAAAAAATAATAAAAACAGAATAAATAATTTCAGACTTTTTTGTGCGTTCAGTGTTACGTTTTTCAGAACTGAATTTTTAGATCTGTCAAAAACGTGGTGATGAACGTGGCCAATGTTTTATCTTATACTACGTTTTCACTGCAAGTTAATCTCGTTTAGATTTCATAAATCTCGAATAGTGTTTTCACCAGAAAAAAAGATTAAAAAATAGATTAATTTTGACAGAACCTTTCAAAATGCAGATGGTGGGTCATTTTTCTTATGAAGTGGAAGTGAGATGGCAAGTTTGCTTTAGCAGCTTGTATTGCGCTGAATAGGGGAATAGGTCTGTTCGAATTTTACCTATGAAGATTTAAATGAGATTTATTTTAAATCTTGATTTGAGGAGATTAATACTACGTTTTCACCGCAAGTTAATCTCGTTTAGATTTCATAAATCCCAAACAGTGTTTTCACCAGAAAAAAAGATTAAAAAATAGATTAATTTTGACAGAACCTTTCAAAATGCAGATGGTGGGTCATTTTTTTTAAGAAGTGGAAGTGAGATGGCAAGTTTCCTTTGTGTCAAACGATAAAAAAAGATGGTTTCCCGCAGCTTGTATTGCGCTGAATAGGGGAATAGGTCTGTTCGAATTTTACCTATGAAGATTTAAATGAGATTTATTTTAAATCTTGATTTGAGGAGATTTAAATTTGTATGGTAAATCACGGGATTTGTGAGGAGATTTATGTTAAATCTACCTAAATCTTGGTTTAGTGCTCGGTGAAAACGTAGTATAAAATTTGTATGGTAAATCACGGGATTTGTGAAGAGATTTGTGGTAAATCTACCTAAATCTCGGTTTAGTGGTCGGTGAAAACGTAGTATTAACGTAGTGTGACGTAATGTTAACGTAGTTTAGAGATTAACTAATGTTCTACATGAGCGAATTTCTTACTAAATGCATAATGGCCCTGTTCCAAAAAGCTATAGTAACCTATCCCCATTTCGATGAACAGCTGACTTTTTGTTTTAGGCCGTGTGCGAATTCGTTTAAAATTTCGATTAAATTTTATCCGAGATTGAATTTTGACATTTCTACGTACAGATTCACCTCACTAGTGTCAAAAATTAATCTTCGGATAAAATTTAACGTGATTTTAACTCAATTCACACACGGCCTTAGTGTACTTTCGTTTATTGTTGGTTGTTTGCAAAGGAATAAAATATTATGAAAAATACTATTCACATTAATTTGGAATGAAATGAACCATATAGTCGCGTAAAAAAAATCTTTCTTTTTTCTACCTATCACTGCCACAAGTAAAATCAAGAATCAAAAACACTGATATGCTCGCATGTCATAATGCAATGTTCCATTTTCGAGGCATCGCATATGCTTGGAACCGGACGGTGGCAAATGCTAGCAAACTGTCGCAAATTATTTGAGGTGTTTACACGATATTCAAAAAAGTCGGGGGTTTTGCATATAGTCCGAAAATTGTTTGGCATATGCAGACTTTCCCAATAGGCTGTTCAGACAATATGCGATCAAAGTAGCAAATGATGGCGTAAAAATGACGTCAGAGTCGCAAAAGTATGGGACTCTTATATGCTGTCTGCTCGTAGCATGAGCAAATCGGAGGTGTCACTGCTCGAACGGCATTTGGCCTCAGATCTCGTGAACGACCAAGCCAAAATTTTCTTTCACGCATAGAGTATCCACTTACCTTTTAGTAGTATGCAACACATAAACATTCGATTGTCCCCTTTCACACAGGGCAACTAAGTTGCCGGCAACAATTAGTTCATAGGCGAGAAGGGTAGGAAGAAAGAGGGGGAAATGAAATCTCCCCGGTCAACAAATTCAGGAGATTTTTTTGATGTTTCTCTTTACACTACGTTTGTGTGCGTTCAACCAAGGTAGTTTAAAAGGAAAATAAAGAAAATCTCCGGGTTTTTGTTGCTTGCGTGTGAAAGGTACAAGAGATTGTTAGTCCCCTTTCACACGAAGATACTAGTTGCTGGTGATTTTTTTGACGTTGTCTTTAAATCTCCTTAACAATCTCTTGTACCTTTCACACGCAAGCAACAAAAACCCGGAGATTTTCTTTATTTACCTTTTAAACTACCTTGGTTGAACGCACACAAACGTAGTGTGAAGAGAAACGTCAAAAAAGTTTCCTGAATTTGTTGACCGGGGAGATTTCATTTCCCCCTCTTTCTTCCTGCCCTTCTCGCCTATGAACTATTTGTTGCCGGCAACTCAGTTGCCCTGTGTGAAAGGGGACCAAGTATAAAGAATTTGATTTACCTGCCTTATGCAACGCAACAATAGCAATTTTAATTTCTTCCATTATTGGATTCTATGTTTTAACTAGTAAAGTAGAACTTAAGGATATACTTTATTTTAAACCTATCAAAGAGTAGTTATCAATTTATTGCGACTTATTTTATGAAGCTGAATGCCCAATTATACAGGTTCAAACAGTTGTAACAGTATTTATGGCACATATGTAGTAACGTATTTTTTTAAATCTTCTCGAGTGGTCAAAAACCGCTTAATATAGAAATACGAGTTTTTCTCAAAAAAATGAACCGAAAATTTAAAATCAAGAACTTCGTATAATGATGTATATGTAGTAAAATAAACAAATTTGATGGCGCTTCAGCTCGTGGAGAACCTGTGGCGCCTATTGACTACAGTAATTGAATACAATTACATGTAATCAGTAACTGATTTTTTCAATTTATCACTTGAAAAAATTTAATTATAAAAAAAAGTAATAGTATATACTAATATGTAATTGAAAAATACACAGATTATATCATAAAAAAATTGGTAATTAACTAAATAAAAATATTAATTACATTTAAAAATATAGCATAAATAAGCAATGCACAAGGCAAGCATAACCCGAACAAGTATTGTTACTTAACTTGTAAACAACCTTTATATTTTCTAATGAAAAATGATAAACATTAGGATTCTCTCACAAAACTTTTTTTTTTATAAAAGTATATTTTTTCACTAAGAAATAAATTATCTTTTTTTCTAAATTCTGTTGTTTGCATACAATAAAAAAATTTAAGATTCATGAAAAAAAATTGGCGTAAACAAGTTAACCATACACAAATAATATAACTTATAAAACACTTTTTTCGAAACTAAACTTTTTATTCAAAAATAAAATACAAATTTGGTGTTCAACGGACGTGCTTCGAGTTTTACATTGAAACTAACAAAACGTTTTACTGTAGATAACCATACAGTTTGTTAAAATTTTAAATGAAAATTAAATTTTTAATTTAAATACATACCACTTTAATAAAGTAAGTTTTTCTGTTAAATAGAGGTGTACACGTTTACGCATATATATTATATAAAATTATATAAAATGAGAAAAATAAAAAAAAAAATTTACTTTTAAGTCATAAATTAGGCGTATAGAAAAAAAAATATTGATTCGTACATTAAATATGTACGCTAAATATATATTTTATAAATAAAAAATCTGCAATTCTTTGTTTAGTTGTAGACTGTTTCTGAACACAATGGGATCAAAATTGTTGTTTCATCAGCATACAGTGTTAAGTCCTCATCATCGCATATAAAAACGAATTTCATGGATTTGCTTAAAACAGTTGTCTCAGGTAATCCTGTATACGACTTATTCCATTTGCTTTTGCAGTATACATAATTTAAACAACGAATAGTCTATTTTTTCCCAGTGTCCTTTATTTGTGTTTCTCAAAATTCAGAGACCTCGGTGTTAGTGAAAGACTCTTGAGACACATATGTGCTTGTTGGACCATGAAAAGCTGATCTTTTGTTTGTCCACAAGCAAGTTTTTCCCACTTTGGGTCAAGGTACTTTTGAATAGCATGCTTTGGACTCTTGTTCTCTTTTTTGGCTTCGCTAGTATCCATGAGAAGTTCCGAATCACCAAGAGTATCTTTTAAAATGCTTGGCGGCGAGAACACAATGGAATTGGTTGAAGTAAGGAATTTACTTGGCGTCTCCGTTTCATAGGGCATTTTTTTTTCGACTTTTATATCATTTTCCCAGCTAGCACTGAGGGCTTTGCGGGCTTTCTTTGTGGGTTGAGAGGCTGTTTGCGAACTGCCGCCTTTATTTGCTTCGGTTTTCACAACCATTTGTGAATTCTGAGTGTCGTTAAGTTGTTCGTCGTAGATTATCTCGGCCAGATCCTCTACAAGGCTTGATGGACTTGGGGGGATATACCTATCACCTTTGCGTTTCTTTCCCAGCGCAGCCAGTGCATCTTTGAAAGGTGTAGGTGTTCTCGGACCGAGTAGGCTTTTGTGAGGTGTTTCGATTGAAGAATTCTCGTGCTCTTTCTTGATTTCCATGCCAAAGCGATTATAAGTCTTTCGAACCGGAGTGCTAGCTCGTAGATTCATATCGTCAAAAGTTGTCAAACAGGGCGAATTGAGGAATTGACTGGGCGAGAAGGGTAAAGGTTTTATAGGAGTCATTACAGGAGAATCCGGCAATTTGATTGCATTTGAGTTTGGTGCAGCAGATTGTGCTGTCTCAGAGTTCTGCACCTGTCGAGATTTCTTCAAAATATTTGGTGGCTTGTTTTGTGGTACCTTAAAATAGAAAAGAATATAAGCATTGGTCCTACAAAACATAATATATACATATGTATATTTAATTGGTTGTCATAGATTAAAACATAAGTAAGATTTAAGATTTTGGATCAAAAAATATGAGTTAAATAATAATGAAACAATCAATGAAAATAAGTGCAGCCGCGCATAATACATTTGGGCAGTGTTAATACAGGGGCAGTGTCAACCAATAAAATCATTGTGAACGCACTCTAGTAAAATTAGTTCTGTTTCCCGAAAAATAATAGTAAAATGCAAATGCAAGCCAATCAATGATGGATGGACAAAAAAAACTTTTTCAAAGTAGGGGTTTTTACAAATTAAAAAAAAAAAAACAGCCGTTACTCGAAAACCTTTGATTCGGTAAAATCAAGTTACTAAATTCTGAGAGGTCATGACCTGGATTATCACCATATTCAGTTAGGACCATTCTTACTGGGGCACCCTGTATATGTATTTATTCGATAACTGCGAATTTTGACTTGAATCATTCCGCCTGGAGGAAATTTATAAGTTGTGTGGGTCAGTGCATTTCACATGCAAAGCTCGGATAGTAATGAATCAGCATTTTTTTTTTTAATATTCAAATTATGAATAATAATAAATATCCAAATATTTTATTATTATAATCTAATGATGAATAATAATAAATATTTTTCTGAACAGTCAATATTATAAAGTTACATGGCTTCTTATTCTTTATTTCAAACAAAATAATTTATATATTAGGTAAACGTTTTTGAAAAACTGTTTTCTTATTAAACTAACAGCCAAACTGCAAAGTAATAAGAAGAAATAGAATGCTGAAAGGTGATGAATGAATTTAGAATATGTGTTTAGATGAAAGAGGTTGCAAGAATTTATGGAGAAAAGAGCCTACGAATATTTAATTATTGTTCATGTACGCTATATGAACAGAACAGAAGAAGCTATTTAATTTATTTATAACTGAAAAACTCGATCTTGATTTTTCACATTTTAATACCTCGAAAATGGGTAGGTAGATGAATTTTTTTGGAAAAAACAATTAAACATATTTAATCAAAAAAAAAACATATTTTAATAAAACTTCTCACTCTGTTGAATTCTTATTTATTCAAACTATTGAAGCAATCACAAGACATTATTTTCTAGAGCTCGAACGAATTTCGAAATGGTTTCAAAGAACGAACTTCCTGTTTTTAAATTGTTTTCTTTAATTATATCAACAAATCATTTTTCGCCAGAAGTTCAAAAAGCCTAGCCTTGCATGTTTTTTTTTCTTCTTTAATTTCGGTGAGTAATTAATATGCAGATAAATGAGCCTCAAAGTGAGAATTCTAAAGGATAATGCGTGTTACCTTTTTTGTTATAGTTTGCATTTGAAAAAAAAATGTAGAAGTTTAATGCAAATCATAAATGGTGTTGGTAACATTTAATTGAGTTCATTAGATTTCCCTCCCTATACCTATGTATGTATGTATGCATGTATATTAGACTTATTCAAAAAGAAAAAAATGTCCTCGATTTTCAATCCGTGCGTTCAACCTACATCTGAAATTTCAGATTTCTGAATTTTTGGAGCTTCTGATTGGCCAGTAACTAAAAGTCATCTAACTTTTTATGACAGCTGGCCAATCAGAAGCTCCAAAAATTCTGAAATCTGAAATTTCAGATGTAGGTTGAACGCACGGAATGCCACTACCTTTTCTAATTTCTTCTTTCCATACAAATTGTTTAGGAAGTTTTCTTTTGTTTTTTGGATTCCCAGCTACATGTGCATTGTTTACGAAAAAAAAAATCATTTAACGCAAATGAAAAAGACAAAAAATAAACAATTAAAATGGCACATTTTTATCGTTATTTTCGGTTCATAAAGCAATCAATTTAAAGGATTTTTTTCATAAAAAATAAGTTGATAAGTTGTTGAGTTGTGTTTTTATAAATATTTTCATCCCATAAAATTTATATTATAGCTGATATTTTCAACAGGGAACCCAAAAACCTGTGGGATAAACTATCTAATTTAACTTTCAATAACTTTAGAAGGAGTGCACTATTTAGATAAGAATCAAGAGCTATTTTTAAAGAATATTCAATTTTCTTTAATTCCGTACAACAACCGGTTGTAAAGTTACAAAATAAAGAAGAAAAAAAAAAAGAAAACTTCCCATACATTTTGTATGGAAAAAATAAATTAGCGATGAGCGACCTCTAAATATTTATCTAAACGGCTGAAATTTTGCCACGCTTATTATTTCACTAAGCTCTAGCTAAAAAGCTAGTGGCATTGAAAATCGAAAACATTTTATTTTAATTTTATTGATATGGTATTAAATTTGTAAGATTATTTTAGCACAACAAAATATAGTAAAAAGCAGAGCTGTAAAATAATTAAATATATTGTGACTTAACTGCAACTTGAGTACAATTACCTTGTACTTTAATTTTTAAGTACAGGTACAATTCTGTGGTAATTGTACTTAAAATTACCAAGTACCAGTACCAGTACTTATAATTAAAATTACAAAAAAGAATTACAAATTTTGTACTGATTACTTAATAATTGTACTTAAATACTCTTCAAATTTAAGAATTAGACGAATTAAAAATAACTAGTATCGCCCACCGCACTGTGGTTCCACCGTAGGCCAAAATTCAAAAAATTCGTTGCTATGTTTGTTACCAAAAACCATAAAAATTGGTCAAAAACATCCCAACCTAATTATAAATAACAAAAAAATAATAATATATTTACTCAATCCCCTTAGATTTTTATCTTCAAAGTGATCGCATTTTAAAGTATGGAATTTGTTTTCCTTGTTGTTCTCATCGTTTGTGAAATTTTTGTTTATAATGAATATATAAGGTAAGACTTGCATTCTCTATTTTGTATAGGACATCTTACGATTAAATATAAGAGTGGTAAGGCCTTTAAATTTGGATACAAAAAATAAAAAAAAAAATCGTTTTGTCTTTTGAGTTAAACTTTTAACTGTTACGCCCCGCTACGCCCCAACAAAATTATATAATGCTAAAAAGTTCATTTCATGTACTTTTTAATTCAACTTGATTTAGCTGCGTAAATTTGCGTATTTACATTTTATTGAGCCTTAAGCAACCATACCTCATATTGTCTATCTATCACAAAATGCCCATTTACAATAATATTTCTTCTTTAGAATTGGTCAAATATTTCTTGAAATGAAAGCAGAAAGTCCCGTCCCATATTAAATGTCCTTTTCAAGCCTTTAAACCCAATTCAAAATGTAGTTTATACACCAGAATCGCTTATTTTTGCCAAAAATTAACGTGTTTCTGGAAAAATATTGTCGAAATGAACAAACTCTTATCTAAATTATTCGGAATGTTTAAACATTAGGGAAATATGTATATCTGAAAACAAAAAAATTTTTGGCTTCATAATCCTCTGCTGGGCGGCATTAAAAAAAAACTTGTTAAATTAAACACAATTTTAAAAATGCTATGTGTGCCTTGTTTTATCTTAGAGAAATTGCTTGCGTTTTAGTGAAAGTTTAGTGCAGGTTTTATGAACATATACATATTAGGTAAATACATACACGCAAATATGCATACTTCATGTTAATATTAAATAAATATACGAGGTAATACGCATAAGGTGTGAGAAAACCTAGAGCGTGTAGGTTGGGTCGAGACATGAAAGAAATCTTATGCAAAGGGGGTCTGTTCCCCCCATATGATTTTTTTGTCTTGCCTACACGATCCAGCTATTAGTCGCACCTTATGCGAATCACCCTGTACATATACCATACCCGACTTATTGGTAAAGCAGGCATGTAAATTATAATGATCTTACACCCTTTTAATGAATGTATGTATCTTTAAATTGCGACAAGATAGAGCCAAACTGATTGCATATTCACAATTAGAGCCCTAAAATTACTCCTACACCAATTTGTTCCAGTTGTTTTTATGAGCGCAAGTAATTTTGGCCGACTTTGTTCGGCAGTGGAACCACTGTGCACCATGTAATTGTACTTAAAATATTAAAGTATGTACAAGGTAATTGTACTTACATTTACATATGCTTTAATTACACAAGTCTGGTCAAAAGTACTACATCTGGAAAACGCAGTATTGGTAGTGCATTTTCAGTTTTTTTTTTTAATTCGTTTTCTCTTTTTGACGATATTATTGGTAAGCGTTAATATCTTAATTTTCATGCTGGATTATTAATCAGCTCATGGCCTTCATTGTATGGATTTGTTTTGACCGAAGTATTGGTAAAAATAAATAAATAAATTTGGTGGAAGAATCAGGGCCTAGTGACTTACAACTCTCAACCATTTCTGTGTGCGTGTCTACAGGAATGGAGGGGACCTACAGTTTATTGCCGAATCCGAACGGCTAAGGTGAGTGGCACTTTTTTATGACAAGAGATACTCCTGGATGAGTAGTCCTGAAAAAAACTTTTTCGTTTTTAGGTGAAAGCGGCTGGGAATCGAACCCAGACCTCTGGCGTGACAGTCCAACGCACTAACCATTACTCCAAGGGCTACTACCGAACTATTGGTACCATTCCGAATAGAAAAATTATCAAGAATTCAAGATGTGTAGCACTTTTTTGTGAAATTAATTTAGATAGATAGATAAATAGATTTATTAATTATTTTTTAGTATGTGCTATTTACTTAACTTAAAAAATAAATTTATATAACACGGTACTGGCATTAAACTTTAATTATGTACATATTTTAATAACTTACCAAATGGAGTGAAGAGTGAAAATAATTTAAATACATTCAAAAAAAAATTGTGTGAATTTATTAAAATTGATATAAACTAGTACAAATGATACACGTAAGATCATAAGTATATGAAATATTAACAATTATAGTATATTTAAAAGTTTTTTAACTAATCTCGTTTTTAATTACCTCATTCTAGGGTTAGGGACTAATAGAGCCCAATCTTATTTATAAGATGGGTAATCTTGGCTTTAGCCAGGATGGTATGCGGAAACTCTATATGAATATAAACTCTTTTATGAGGAAATTGATTTCCGAGATAATTTTTACATTAATTTTCTTTAAAAATCAACCCACAAAATATTATAACACACTTGGATAACACTACTACAGTGCTGACAAGTAATTATGCAACACAATTTCCTTGAATGAAAAAATATCACTGAGTAAAAAATAATTATAATCAAGTTCACGTAAATAAAATAAATTTTATGTTGTATTGTTATCAATTTAATACAAAGTGTCTCTTTCAAACGGCACCCACGCACACCACAAAAAGGAGTTAAACTAAAAAAGATGGCGGTTCAGCGGGAAAACTTTCGAATTCAAAAATAAAATAAAATCCGAGGATTCTTATAAATTACATACCTATGATGATTTAATTGAACAGTAAATATTTTGAATAGATATTACCATGTAAATGGCGGCGAATTTACAAGTGTTGAAGCGGAAGCGGTCAACTTTGGCTTTGCGAAAGTTAAATTTTCGCTTCGTTAAAAGATCGGGATTATGATGTTCGCTAGCGTAGGCGAAGCTAATAGAGATAGGAGGGTGATAATTGTCAAGTCTAGTCAGGAGGTGACTACTTACTGAGACAACGGAGTTATCAGCGTCAGACGTAAAAATGAGATCTAATTGTCTTCCCAGGTTATTCTTGACATTGCTCATCTGAACAAGACAAGAAGCCTGAAGTCGGTCAGTAAATAAAACTTCTTTTTCAGAGGTGGCATTTATTGCAATAAAGAATATCTCATTCTCAGATTCGGACCATTCCAACCGAGGTAGATTGAAGTCACCTACAAGTATGACGTCGTCCTCGGGATTCATAGAATCGACAACGAAGTCAACTGCATCAGCGAGAAGCTGATATTGAATTGTGGGTTGGGACGGAGGTATATAGCAGCATAAGATATATAGGTAACGTTTGTTTAAATTGATTTTAACACATACAAGTTCAAGATTAGAGATATTTGGGATATTAAAAAGAGAAGAGTCAAAATCAGAGTGCAGAGCTAAAAGTACACCCCGGCAAGTAGGGCTTATGTCAGAGGAGTCATTATTGGAGTGAGGTTCGCAAACTGGAGTATCGCTCCGAAAAACATTATAATCAGAGGTAAAGAGTTCATTGTTAGCAATGTCTTGGGAAAGGTTAGTTTCGGTTAAAGCAAAGACATTATAGGGAAGCTTTTGAGAGTTAAGGTAAACCTCCGAAGTTTTGGTTCGAAGCCCTCTGACGTTTTGATAATAAATTGTCTTGGAAAAGGTTAGTTTCGGTTAAAGCAAAGACATTATAGGGAAGCTTTTGAGAGTTAAGGTAAACCTCCGAAGTTTTGGTTCGAAGCCCTCTGACGTTTTGATAATAAATTGATAGGCATTGAGGGGTCGTATTCTTTATAGGAGAAAGTTGAGTGATGGGGTCGGGAATAATTTGCAAGGACGAGAAGTTGTTAGTTACGAAAAAAACTGTTATGGGTTGCTTGAGATCTTTGTAGATGACCTCCGAAGTTTTGGTTCGAAGCCCTCTGACGTTTTGATAATAAATTGATAGGCATTGAGGGGTCGTATTCTTTATAGGAGAAAGTTGAGTGATGGGGTCGGGAATAATTTGCAAGGACGAGAAGTTGTTAGTTACGAAAAAAACTGTTATGGGTTGCTTGAGATCTTTGTAGATGTGCGATTCGCCTTGAATTCAGGTATTTGGCGTACGCTGACAGGTCATTTGAGACTTGAAGAGGAGATAAGTTAAAACATTCATGATATTGAATGAAGATTTTTTTGAGTGCAAGAAAGTCGCAAGGAAGCCCGTCCTTGGAAATTAAAAGCTCAAGATTGGTTTTTGTTTTTCCGTCAATACAGATGTATTCTGGTTTGTCATGTAGGTAAGCTAAATACAACCGAACGTTGTCGTATGTTTTAAGATCACGGAGACGAGACATTATGTAACGGCCATCCTCACTTTCTGAAAATTGTTGAGTTAGCTTAACAACAGGGGGTAATAAAGGGTCGAGAAATGAAGGTTGAGTGGCAATGGAGGTAGAAGAGGAAGAAGATGATACAGGTGATACAGTAGCTGTATAACTCTGGGATGGGGAAACAGGGGCAGAGACTGTAGTTAAATCAAAAGAGACTCGTTTACGGTTTAATGGTATAGAGGAAGCAGTAGTTGTGGTAGTGGTGGAGGAGTAGGGTGACGAAGATGTGGCGGGGAGGGATTTAAAAAGAGGCGGGTGAGGAGTAGTAGTTGTGGTAAGAGTAGAGTCTGGACAAGAAGTTTGAGAAGGATTGAGTACGTGTGAATAAATGAAGTTCGTGAATTTAAGAGTAGGAGATTTGTTAGTTAAGGATGATGAAAAAGAAGCAGGAACAGTATTTAGATCGAGAGGACATGATGTTGCAGATGTTATGACATTTGAAACAGAAGTTATTTGGGGAGATCGGTTAGGAGGACTGGAGGAAGGTGTTACACTTAGAGTGTTATTAGTAAAAAATGGGCGAATGTTATTAAAGTTGGGATATCTACCCATTTTAAAATTCCAATTGGAATCATGTTTAGGTCTTTTAGCATAAAATAACTTAGAGCTAACGGGAACGTTGTTCTTTAGGCGGCGAAACTCTACTCCATTGTGAAAGGAAATATCAGATCCAGGGGAAAAAAACATCCAGTCGTATTTCCTGGGGAGGTGTGCGATAAATGTTGAGTAATTTTTCTCTCGAAAAATCTTCTTGAACCGTGCTTCTCGGATTTTATAGTTGACTAGGAACCAGTTCGAGATCCATCGCTCATCAATCAGCTTGGGTAGGCCTTTAATGATATATTTCACTGTATCGTTTGGCTGTCCCGGAATGGAGGAAGAGGAGCTTGTAGGTGCTTCAGAAGCAGTGTTCGTAGTTTTCACGGTGACCGAAACACCACTCGGCGAATCACTGGAGTCATGTGGTACGTCCGGGGTGTTAAAATTGAAATCAGTTTGAGTGTGAGTAGATGAGGTTGTAATGGGTTCTAAAGAAATTATGGGCGCACAAGTTTCGTGGAGCTCGTCATACAGGGAGGAGTTGCAAACTTCTCGCATCGCACTTTTGGGTGAGGAGTTATTTGTTGCACATGTATTAGGGGCAATCAAATTATTGTTTGTGGACTTTAGATTTTCAACCAATTCGTTAACACTTGCTCTGGTCGCCGCGAGTTCAATGGTTTGGTTCGAAATAAAGTGAATCGCATCACCAATAACAGAGAGATGGGACGTATCAATGGTTGGCTTAGACTGAATTAATTTAGTGGAGGATATAATGTTGTTCGCAGACCGATTGATTTCATCGCGTAATGAGTCAATTGGCTCGCTAATGTTTATTTTTTTTAAGGCGGAAAAAATTTCTTTTAAATTAGTGCTTAGCAAAGATTTAACCGACAACAGTTCGGAGAAATAGTCATTCATATTAGCACATTTCTTTTTTACTTCGGTAAAGTTTGATTTCACAACGCGGGAGAGGTCAAGAGTTAAGGTATGCAATTCGTCAATGCATTTAGTAACGTCATCGATTTTTGAGAGTTCACTTAGTATTTGGCGGCACTTATTATTGTTTTCATTAATTGCCGAAGTAAGTGAGTCGTTGTTGCATTTAATTGCTAACAGAATGTGGGACAGAGTAATTTCCCTACATTCGTCACAGTAAAAAACAAAGCGGGTTGTAAACTCATTCAAATAGTTTAGCGAACGTTTGCTAACCCCGATACAAGATGGGTGGAATGACTTTCCACAAAGACCGCCACAAGTAACACGATCTACGTCAACTTTAATAGTAATGTTGCAAGCATAGCACTTTGACATTTTATTGATTGTTGAATTTATTTTTTTTTTTTGGACAGAAACAGGGGCAACACAAAATCGAAGACAAAATGAAAGTGGGTCAGAGAATTACTTTAATTTAGCAATGAGATCAAGGTTTATTTAATGTTTTTATTTATTATTATTTTATTTTTTTTTTTTTTTTTTTTTTTTTTTTTTGAAGTTAGGGGAGTGAGAAAAAATGATCCTATTCGATAGGAATAAAACACTCCCAAAATCCAAACGAAAACGACAATAGGTGTGTACCATTGGGCTCCAGCATCTATTAACAAGTATTTCTAGCTGCATTCAACTACTTCTACTCTTTGGTCTAAGTAATTCAATGTGTACACGCAAGAAAAAAACACCATCAGTAAAACGAAATCAAGTAATTTTCAAGGCCCAATGGAACACACCTAATAAGTCAAACTTAAATACTAAATTTTTATTTCAGGAAGCAATTTCGTACGTTCAGCAATAAAACCAGTAGCATTGTGAATATTGGGTTGAAATATTACGCCAAAAGTCATAGGACTGAATGCCATCCGCTGCCACCTAAAAACAAAATTCCTAATATAATTTTTTTTCACGGGATCTGCCTACAAGAGTATCTTTAGTCTCTTGTTATAGAAGAGTTTACCTCTTCTTAGCCGTTCGGTTTTGCCAGTAAACTGTACTACCGATAATTTCTTAATGGCCCTAACTAAAAAATTGCAGATCTTGGGTTTATGGCATTTTTTTTACTAAGGGCATTGCCCTAATTCCAAAAATGCTATAAACTCAAAACCGAAAATTTTATAGTTAAGGCCATTACGAAATTTTTGGCATTGAATGTTTCACCATTCCTGCAGAAACGAAAACAGGAATGGTTGTAAGCTGTAAATCACCAGTGCCCAGTTCTTTACGAGCTGTCGCGTCGCCAAATGGTATATTTATTTTATAGAGCAATATGCTAGTTAAATATGTATGTATATATGTATTATCCAAACAAAATACAGCAAGCGGTGATATTTGAAGGGTCCAAGGGAAATATCCCATAAGTCCATTGGTAAATAACACTGGTCGAAAAAATTAAATTATTTTTTGTTACAAAAACCAAACGGCACTTTTCAAAAGGTTTTTGGTGTGCTGAATTCGAATCTGAAGTTAGACAATTGAGTGAGTGAGAACAGAACTGTTAGACGTTCATATTTTTTGCTCGTGAAAATTACTGATAAATACGTAAAAAATACGCGTTAAAAAATTGGAAAATACATCGCGACGCGTGTAAATACATCGCCGAATGTTTAATTTCCAATTGTATCGTGAAATTACGTGTTAATTATAGTTTGAACATTCAAATTAAATAAAGTGCGACAGGACGCCATTTTAATATTGAGTGTAATTATGGAAGCGGAGTGTAGTTATCCAAAATGCACAAGGAAAAAATCTCGCGAAGAATTAATCGCTTGCAGTGGAATTTGCGGGAAAAAATTTCATTTAAAATGTGTAGATTTGGGTCAATTAGATGCAACGTATATATCGAAAAATCCTCGTTTGCATTTTTTATGTGAAGAGTGCCCTTCATTAATTAAAATGATTGCTGATAAGATCAACGAATTAACTGATGTAACTAATACATTGAAGTCGGTAATTGAAATGAGTAGAAAGCCTTGGCCAGTGCCGGTGGCTGAAGCATCAACTCTTGTACAAAAAAAACAAAAACAATTATCATACGCGGATATGGTCAAAGAAAAAACTGAGACTATCATAATTAAGCCTAAAACAAACCAAGATAATAAAAAAACACAGGATGATTTAAAAACTAATATAAACCCAACTGATATGTCACTTAAAATAAATAATATTAAAAATGTCCAGAATGGAGCTATAGTGATTAAGTGTGATAAACAATCAGTAGGAAAAATAGAAACAGAGGTCAAAACAAAAATGAATAGTGAATATGATGTAAAAATTCCCACTCGTAGAAGACCGCGTCTGCTTGTAGTTGGAATGAAAGAGAAATTAGACGAAACGGAAATAGTGCGATCAATTAAGTTACAAAATCAATTGAGTGAATCTGAAATTAAGTGCTTACATATTTACATGTCACCAAAGAATAAGAATTATAATGCAATCATAGAAATTGACAGTGTTGCCAATGCTAAAATTATAGAGTATGGAAAAGTAAATGTTGGTTGGGATAGATGTCCTGTATATAAACATGTTAGTGTCTTGCGATGTTTTAAGTGTTGTGGTTTTAACCATTCTGCCAAAAATTGTACAAAAGAAATAAAGTGTGTCAAATGTGCCGGAGATCATGATGTAAAAGAATGTAATAGTGTAGAAGAAAAATGTGTAAATTGTTGTAATGCAAAAGAAAACCTTGGCATTGATCTAAACATTGGACATTGTGCGAATAGTCCAAAATGTCCTTCATATCTACGGAATGTAAAAATTGCTGAAGAACGCGTTGACTACTAGCAGTTATCGTGTTTTAAATGCGTTTATCTCAATGTACAGGGACTTTCAAACAACTTTGACGAAATTCAGTGTCTAGTGGAAAATGAAAATATGGAAATTCTTGTTTTGTCTGAAACACATATTACAAAAAATCATGATTTAAATGCACTTGAATTAGATGGTTACTACTTACTAAGCTGTGAAAGCGAATCAAGCCATACCGGAGGTGTAGTGTTCTTTGTAAAAAATATTTTTAAATGTTCTATTGTTAAGAAAATTGTTATTAGTATGAAACTATGGTGTCTTATAATTAAAGTGCAATATAATAATAGTCATGTGATAAATCTATGTGCAATATATAGATCGCATATGTTACCAAAAAGTGAGTTTTGTATAGAATTAGAGAGAATGATTGATTACATTCAAGACTTTAATGATTATTTTATAATAATGGGTGATCTTAATATTGATTGGTTTGACACTAATGATACATATCGTCGAAAGATCAATGAAATATTAAATGACAACAACCTTTTTATGTTAGTATCTGAGCCAACTAGAATAACACCAACGTCGAGAACGTTGATTGATTACGTAATATCAAACAGTTATCAATTAGCTACTTCGAATGTCGATTGTAACATGAAAATTAGCGATCATGAGACAGTTGTAACCCTAATTAAACAAGTCAATCAACCAATAATCAATAAAAACATTACTAAATTTTGTAACTATAATCAAAGTGTTTTTAGGATGAAATTAAGTTACAATCCCCTCTTCGCAAATTTTGATTCTAGTCAACCCTATAGTCTTAGTACATTAAGTGAACAATTCGCAACTGAACTAAAACATGAGATAAATTCATTAGTATCCACCAAAGAAATGCCCTTTAAAAACGCAGAATGGTTTAATTTTGAACTTCAACAAACAAAATCAATAAAAATTAACTTATACAAAAAAGCTGTGATTACTAATAACCTCGCCGACTGGGAAAATTATCGTAGGTATAGAAACGTATACAAGAGCAAAATTAGGTACACTAAATCCAATTTCATAAGAAGAAAAATTGAATCAGCTAATAATCAAAAAAATATGTGGAGGCAGTTAAAAAAATATGTGCTCAACAAAAGAAAGGATATCATATACGAAGTGCAATTTGAAAACGGTGATAAAATTAACGATAGTGCAATACTATGTGAAAAATTCAATAACTATTTTGTTCAAAGTATTTTAGAATTAAACCAATCTGTGATAAATTTAGAATATGAAAACCTAGTCAATGAGTGCAATATAGAGTTTAAGTTTCGTGCAATAAACTGCGAAGATCTAATGTGTGCAATAAACAATATTAATAAGAAAAGTGATTTTAATTTTTTAAATATCAGAATGTTAAAAGATACTGTAGACATAATTAGCCCTGTACTGTTACGTGTTATAAATATATCTTTAGCTAGTGGCATATTTCCTGATTCTTGGAAAAAATCATTGATTGTCCCTATAAAAAAAGTGTACAATGCTAGTTGCTGTAAAGAGTATCGTCCCATAAATATGTTGCCAATTTATGAAAAAATATTGGAAAAAGTAGTTCATATACAAATGTTAGAGCATATTGAGAGTCAAAACATTATTACAACTTATCAATCTGGATTCAGAGCAAATCATTCCTGTGAAACATGTGTTAATTTTGTAATAAGTGATTGGAAACAAGAAATTGAACATAACAACGTTATAGTGGCGGTCTTTATCGATTTGAAAAGAGCTTTCGAAACGGTGAATCATAACATATTGTTAAACAAATTAAGCAGATATGGTATAAGGTCATCGGAGCTTAACTGGTTTAAATCATTTTTAACAAATCGGTCCCAATGCACAAGAGTTAATGAATATGTGTCCCAATCAATTTCCATAGATATCGGTCTTCCACAAGGAGCAATACTAAGCGTACCTCTCTTTCAAATTTATATAAACGATATAGTGAAGGTTATAAAAAATTCGAAAATTAAGCTCTTTGCCGATGACGGTTTAATATACATTTCGGGGAATGACCTTGAAACCTGCAGCCAGCTAATAAATGAAGATCTCAATTCCCTTTCTATATGGCTTAAGATGAACAGATTAATTTTAAATACTGAAAAGTCAAAAGTAATGGTTCTCAACAATAGGTTGCCTCAAAATGAAGCTGTAATTTCGGTGGATAATGTGCAATTAGAAATAGTAAATAAAGTTAAATATCTCGGTGTAGTAATAGACAACAAACTAACCTTCAAAGATCATACAGACTATATATGCAAAAAAATTTCAAAGAAAATTGGTGTTCTTCGAAAAATAAGACAAAATATAACCATGAATTGTGCAATTAAAGTTTACAATGTCATCCTAAAACCCCATTTTGAATATTGTGGCAGTATATTATTCTTAGGTTATCAATATCAAAAAAACAGATTACAAGTACTTCAAAATAAGGCAATGCGAATTATACTGAAATGCGATAGATATACTCCAATATCATTTATGGCTGAGTCTTTAAATTGGCTAAATATAAATCAAAGACTCTTTATGTGCGCTATGGTTTTCGTTTATAAAATTAAAAATGGAATATGTCCGAGCTATCTTCGACAAAATACATCCACCAATGAACTCTCTGGGCATAACTTAAGGAACAACCATGACTTAAGGATACAAAGAGTACGAACAACAAGAGGACAACGAACGATACAGTACATGGGGTTTCAATCATATAATAGCCTTCCTGACAACATTAAAAATGCAGAAACCATTTTCGTATTTAAAAGAAAAATTTTGAATTATATAAGACAAAATGTTCATTAATTTAAATTATTGTAAAAACTGAGCAAAATTTAGAAACAAAAACATAAAATGTATGTATTATTGTAAAATTATCTTTAATGGCACTTGTTGCTAAATAAAATTAAACTAAACTAAACTAAACTAAACATATTCAATCACATCACGTTTTTGAGATATTCCCGTTTAAAAATAAAAAAAAAAAATAACTGTTTTCCGCGTTTTCGAGGTTACGTCAAACCGTGAAGTAATTTGTTTCAAGTGTTTCTGAAAGCAATAGTTTTCTATTTTTAAATTCTATTTAAATCTCTCCGATATCTTTTCCCTTCCCCGAGAAATCCTGATTTAGTTGCAAGCCCTCACCCTATAAAATTTGAAAAGTCGATAGAGGAAGATCACGCCATAGAACGACCTACCCTCATCGAGGTACCAGAGAATAAGTATACAGTTTTGTAGGTTTGCGCAAAGGTTTCATAAAACTTTTGCATGACAGACTTAGTTCTACCACAAATCTACGGAAGTGTCTGTGTTCCGGCTGCGAAACGACCAAGCCATACTTTTTGACCACGATGTAGGGTTGGTAGAGTTAGGGCTTGTAGAGTTAGGCCTTGTAGAGTTATGGGGATTGGCTAATTTTCAACAGCGAAAGCGTTATGTGCATGTGAGTCTTGGCGATCTTATTTACATGAAATGTTTTTGGTATAAAATGTTATGAAAACCAAGCTAATTTTTAGTTAAATAAAGTGGACGTTATTTTTTTTTTTTTTTTTAATATATGTATCTAATGAAGACATCTTGTAATTGCTTTTGTGAGTAGGTAGGTCCTATTTACGATGTTCTATTTACTTAAAAAAATGTTGATTTTTTTAAAATAAAAATTAAATTTTATTCTAGGTCTTAAAACATTCAGTGTTTTCGCGTACAAATTTCTAAACTTTTTTTTTTATATATGAAATTCGAAGTATTTTCGCTGAACCTCAGTTTCGCCTGTACCGTTTCTTGCCTTTCAATATTAGTTATTCTTTTTTTCAATATGACTGGTCACTGAGTAATAACATTTTAAACAATAAAAAACCTTAAGTTTATATATACATACATACATATATTATATTTTATAATAAATTTAGTATTTATAATTGCATCTATTCGGCCCTATCGAGGTAACCGTCGGAGCGGAATTCTCTTAGACTTCCTACGAATTGGAGACATTTTGCTGATCGGAGAACTACCTCGATTTACTCATTTTCTCATTAGACAGCACGCTACTAACTTTAATCAGCCTTTTAAATAAAGTTTGGATATATGCAAGTGGGTTCACTCAAATGATTTGAAATCGGCCGATGACAAACTTTAATGAGCAATATCCTTTTGGACACCATATATAAATATGAATGAGCAGTTTAATTGCAGTAGTGTATGGAATGCAATTCAATTCAACCAAACCATTGTACGTTAATTTGGTCTGAAGTGTGCGCAGTTACTAATAGACCAGCAGGAGTTGGTAGCGTGGGAGTAAATGTATAATCAAAATATGAGTGTGACGGTGTGATAGATAAGTACATACATTTAAGATTTTCAAAATTTTGAAATGAATGGAAGTTGAATATTAAGATACCTTTGAGACTATTTTTGTCTTTGCATTATTGTGAATTCGATCGATGAGCGAGGACTGAAGTGACTTCTCTTGATGGCTGGTGCTTGACGAACCACTTCCCATTTTAATTAATTCCTTTAAATTAGAACGCGAGTTCTTTAGACTTGTTACACGTGGCTGCTGAGTGGATTTGCGTCCACCTTCAGCATACTCATACTTTCGTCGCATTGTTGAGTTCCAATGATTCTTGATGGCATTGTCTGTTCGACCAGGTAGAAGTTTTGCTATTTTCGCCCATTGATTGCCATATTGAATGTGGGCCTGGTAGATAATTTTGTCTTCTTCCTCTGTCCAAGCCGTTTTCTTAATGTTCGGATTGAGATGATTGTGCCATCTTTCGCGACATTGTTTTCCTATTCGTCCATTGAGATAGCGGGCAATAAGTGTCCATTTTTTAGGGCCATAGCGACGCACAAGTTCTATAACCTTGTCATCTTCTTCTCGGGTCCAAGGACCTTTTATTAAATCTGGATTTAGTACTTTTGCCCATCGTTGTTGAATTTGTTGTTCAGTGCGATCTTTAAACATTGGAGTTATGATATCCCATTTCTCGCCGTGTTGGGATACAAGTTGTTTCAGAGTTACATCGTCAGATCTTGACCAACGCTTACCTGCTGCAGCATTTTTGGAACTAATGCTGCTATCATCATCCCCACCGCCGACATCTGAAAAATCCGAATAGTCGCATTCGCCCTCAGGATTTGAGTCGCTCTCCTGCATCTGCATATGCATTGTTTCACTTTTTTTATTGACAGTTTTAAAATAAATCACTTTTCTTCACCGCTTTTCCAACGGGAGCAGTTGTGAAAAAATTTTTCTTGACCTTGTATGTTGTATTTGTGCACTTTGCCACGACAATATAAACAATTTGAAAAATATTGGGCGTGAAAAACTTCACTATAATGCTCGAAAATGTCTAAATTCGAAGTCGCAGAGAATAGCGCTCCACAGCTCAAGCAAGTAATTTTTTCCTCTTTATGCAAATCACTTCGCAGACGGTAATTCGTTGAATCGCTTTCAGTTTTACCTAAACGAAGGAAACCATTATTTGAATCGCCATTTGTGGCCATTTAAAATGGAAAACACTTTGAAAACTTTAAATTGCTGGCGGGATTTTAAGATTTAATTGGAAATTTTTTAATTTAACTGAACACCTGCTCAAAACTTTACTTCACGGAAAAAATCGTTTTGGTTTGAAAAATTGAAATGTCGTCAGTGACAGATGGGAAATGACATCAATATGAAACAGTTCAGATAAGTATAGCGTGTATTAATGGACGTGTTCAACATTTAAAGCTATAATTTTAAATGACTGCTTTTACACATTGCAAAATTCTGTTGCGATTTCTCTTTTGGTTTGCTTTTGATTGCAAGGATGCTTTTACACACTGCAAATTTTATCTCTGCGTTTTTTATCACTTTTGCTTTTCATTCCATCTTCGTATACTTTGCGTAAGTGAAAAGATTTCATCTATCTGCACTCTTTACTCCACTTGATTAAGCGAAATTCACAGTGTAGAAGACGAATTTAAATAAAACATACTCCAACAATATCGAATAACACCAAAGAAGAAAGGGAGATAACGCTGCAATTTGTTCAACCTCTGCAATTTCGTCTACCCCGGCCACCACATACGTTCCTTGCCGTAGTTTTTCGAAATCGTAAGAGAATTTCGCAGCGTGTAAAAGCAGTCAAAGGTACAATATGTATTTACACGAGGAAACTGCGTTCCCAACAACATTTCAGTGCTTGGTCGGTGTCTGCAAATAGCCCTTCCACACTATCCCATCGAGTATTTACATATGTCAAAAAAAGTAGAATAGAATTACTTACGACTGACAAATTTTTGTGATGTGAAGAAAATGTTTTCATATTTTGCTTCCACACTTGCGTCCAAACAAATCAATTCACCATAACCTCAAACCCTCGAGTGGGATAGAATGTGTGATCGTTTTACAATTTTCATGTATTAACACATGTCATATTGTGTGAGATGGGCAGAAAAACAACAGAAAATCTCTATTGAATTGTTTTTACGTGTGAAAGCTACATGGCACGTTTTTTTATTTATTTAATTAAACAAATTTCAACAAAATTTAATGAAAATAGAATAGAGCAAATGAATTCCATTGAATTTTTGTGGTTGTATAAGACCCCGTTATAAAATTGATTACAGTTTTTTCAACAAAATAGAAGAATTTGTGCCATATGAAAATGGCACGAAAATTTGCACGTTTTTTCTTAAAATATGGCACATTAATTTTAATTCGGACGGCAACGCTGCTGCCAGCTAGAGTTGCTTAAATATCGATAGTTTCCATTTTCGAGAGTAGAAAAAAACAAATCTATATCTAGTTTTAAACTAATTAAAAGCAATGAGAAGTGAAATTGCAATTGTTAAATTGCATTTTAACATATATGTATTTTTGAAAAAAAAAGGTAATGGAAATGTCTTTAATTTTTTTTTTGTGTTCAATTGAATTTATACATACAGGGTGATTCACCTAAGGTGTGACAAAAAGCTTGAGCGTGCGGGTTATTTCCGCTTAGGTGGGAGGGGAAATTTTCTAAAAAATCGACTTAAAGCCTTAACTACATAAGCCAAAAAAGTGAAAAAGTACAAAAGTGAAAATTTTCAAACTCATTTTGGGATAGTGCAGTGAGCAATGCAAAACGTATAAAAATGATGCAGAAAGCTTAGATTTTGGTTTAAAAAGAATTGTGTACATTCTTTTTCACTAAAAATTTGCGCTAGCGGGAAAAAAAATATTTTTACTTTTGTAATTTTGCAAAAAGTGGCCAATGTAGTTAAGGCTTAAGTCTTAAATACATTACAGTTGTTTTGTGAAAAAGAATGTATACAATTCTTTTTAAACCAAAATTTGAGCTTTCTGCATCATTTTTATAAGTTTTCCAGTGAGAAAAACTATCCCAAAATGAGTTTGAAAATTTTCACTTGTGTACTTTTTCACTTTTTTGGCTTATGTAGTTAAGGCTTTAAAATAGAAAAAACATCATTAAAAAAACGACAACACTTACATTGTTCTGCTATACTTTTTTTTTAAAGCCAGGAGTCCGTTCTTTTATTATGTTTTTAATTAAAATTATTTGAGAAAATAGTTTTTGAAAAATTAATTTTCAAACTCAAAATTTTGAAAAAATTATGAAAAAAAATGTGTTAAAACTAATTTTTTTCAAAATATTACGTAATTAAGTACATAATATTTTTAATTTCGATGCTCCTGTAAATTTTTAGTCAAATACGGAAACAAAAAACTGAAGGATTTTTTTTGTTTTTGAGAAAATTAAAAATAACAGGAGGGGAAATTCTCTAAAAAAATGACTTAAGACAGAAAAAAAAAATTATTAAAAAACAATGGTCACTATTACAATGGCATGTTATACCTTTTTGTAAGGCCAAAAACTTCTTTTTATTTTCTTTTTAAAAAAAGTTATTCAAAAATTAATTTTTAAACTTAAATTTTTGAAAAAAAAATCAAAAATTTGTGCTCAAACTAATTTTTTTTTTTTTCAAAATTTTATTTAGTAATATTTTCGTGTTTAATATTCAATGCTCCATCAATTCTCAGTCAAACACTAAAAAACAGATGTCAAAATGTATTCCAGTTATTGAGAAAATTGAAAATAACAAGAGTAAGTTTTCCTTGAATTTGAATTCCATCGGTTATTTTGTTGCTCCAAAGATTCTGTTTCTACTAATAAAGTAGTAAAGTAGATATCGTTATTTTCAATGTTCCCAAAAACTAAAAAACATTTAGGCGTGCGGTTTTTAGTGTTTGACTGGAAATTAAAAGGAGCATCGAATAATGAAAACTACTTGGGTTTGAACACAATTTTTTTCATTATTTTTTCAAAATTTTGAGTTTGAAAATTAATTTTTCAAATAATTTGAATTAAAAAGAAAATAAAAGAACGAGCTTCTGGCTTAAAAAAAAATATTCCATGACATTGTAAGTGTTGCCGTTGTTTTTTAATAATTTGTTTTCTTTTTCAAGTCGATTTTTTTAGAAAATTGCCCCATCCGCCTAAACGGGGGAAAATAGACCCCCCCCTCCCATACAATTTTTTTCTTGTCTTAACCCAACCTACTCGCTCTAGCTCTTTGGTGCACCTTATACCGAACACCCTGCATAACAGTAGCTAGCTAGTACAGAAATCTACCAAAAATTTGTATTCCTTGTTAATTTTGAAACCCTTTTTTTTGTAATGACGAAGGACATGTTTAAAGAAAAATTTTAGCATCGAAGATAATTTTTAAAATTAATATTGTGCATTACTCAACAAAAAAATACCCTTGGTAGATTGCCCTTGTGGCACCTACCGAACATGGATTACATGTCTTATGTGATATAACGTGAATTAACGATATGAGAAATACGCGTAGGGATGCCCTTTTTCAAACCCTTTCGAAAGAGATATCAATGACGTCAGTGGCACTTATGTATCCGAAGAAATTGAGTCAAATTAATTTGAGTACTCCCTAATTTTGCTGCAATTACCCCAAACGCGATGACTCATCACATGAAGCTATGAGGCGATAGCTATAAAACAATTCCTCTATAATCTTTGCGCAATCTTTATCTATCGATTGGTATATTTAGGATGTCTGTAGTGCAAACAGTCACTTAGCAGTAGGGCGCGAGCGGTACATGTTTTCGTGACGGTCCTCATTTCGCTACATCACACCCAACCGTCCGAGAAAGACATGTAATCCATGTCAAAAACCACTCCAAGTGCATACATGCCAATTGGAGGCTTGTGGAATGTTGGCAGTACAAAGGCAGTGCTAGAGGACTGAACAAAGGAATACGCCATTAAGGGAAGTGACAGGTCCTGCTTTAAGAAACTCCGCAGTTCGCCAGCTTTTTGTTTTCAAAGACATATTTGTCGTTGTTTGGATATCTGATCTGTTGGAAATCTGCATCAAGGGAGGCTGCTTCAAAGACTTCTTCCTCAAAATAAATACCATATTTGAATAATAATAAAATTTTAACTTTAATTTGCTTACAGCATTACAAATAATTATTTATAAATTATTTTTTTTTAATTTTAAATACGTTTATATTTACACAACTTGAAAATTCTATTTGTACCTAAAAAATATTTACTTTAAAATCTCTCTCATAATACTTTTTTGTTTTTAATATAATAATCTTTTATGATTATTTCATAACCTAGTACTTTAATTTGGATTGTGTAAATATATGCTCCATTTAAAATATATGTACAATATATTCTTTTTTCGAAATTTACACAAAAATTAGTGCAATGGTGTTGAGAATTTCTATGTTTGGATTAATTAACTGGCCATAAACTATGTAAACTATATTTGTATCTGCATATTTATTTTAACAATAAAGTTATTTTTTGCTGATTTGAAAACTTTTCAATGTATGTGTATATAAATATCTCTATGAAAAACCTGACAACATTATAATTATTTATTGTGTTTAATTTTGTAATTAGGTTAATTTATTGAAATCTCAACAGAGAAATATTTGGTTTAACAATTTTATATTAACGCAACCCCATTTTATATTCATTATTATTTTTATCAATAGTGCTTTCTACGCCTGCTTTGGCAGTGATGTTTGTTAAAAATTAAATTAATCTACATATATTTATTTTCTTTTTGTATCTAATAAGTATCTAGGAATATAAATATAATTGTGGCTATTACTTTAAAATAATTTACTTTTTAAATTTTTACTATGCTACTGAGTGGTTTTTGTTTGCTTTGTTATTATCATGTTCTTGAACTTTATTTACATTTTTCTTTTTATAATAATTTGTATTGCTAACATATCATTGCTCTGGTTCAGTTAAAAATACTAATTATTTTTTTTTCTTTTTTTTTTACGATATGTCAATTTTAACTGGTATGAGTGGAGTTTTTTTTTTTTTAATTTTTTCGTTTGATTTGATGATTGTCCTGAAAGACGGTGATTACACATACACACGTAGTATTTCGGGCTTTTGTTCAAATAAGTTTGATATTCTTGCAGAAAATTACTGTTCATGTCTAAAAAATGTGGCAAAAGTTATGTTTACAGATTCTGATGCGGATCCAGTTTGATAAAAGGGGACAAAATTAGAAACCTTACCGTCATGAAACTTGAAAAAGAAGTTTAAAAGTATCTAGTTTGGATTTAATATATGTATTAGTTAAGAGAAATACATAGTTTCGGCAAAAAATGTAAATAGATTTAATTAATATAATATTAATTAATATAATAATTTAATTTAATAGGGGTGTGTGTCTGCGTGGATGGAATTGAGGCCGTTAGAATAAGGGTAATTTGCGGAAAGCAATTCCAACAAAGCTTAACTTTATCATTGAGCGTTAATTTTATACTTTCAACATTTTTTAAAGAGTACCCTAAATTTGTAGTGGGGCTAGTTTTTAAGGAGGACGAATGAGTTTTTTTGTATTAAAAAATAAAGTGCACGACTGGGTCGCACGTACTAGCTCTTGTAGTAAAAATTTCTTCGAATTTTAAAGATTGAGTGTAATATAAAACACATAATTAAAAATTGTGTATGTATTTATCCATTTAATAAATTGAAGCATGAAAATTTCAATATGGAAAAAAAGCATGAAACACGTTCTTTAAATTCATAAAACAAGTACTTTAAAATGTTTTAATCTCAGAATGAAGATCTCAATTCTTGAAAAAAAATGTGAATTTATACAGAAAATTATTTAAAAATCGTTGGAGCGGTTTTCCTAAAAAATAATTTTTTATATAGAAAATTTCTTAAAATTTTTTAGAAAAAAAATTTGGTATGCCATTTTTAAGGATATAATAATATACAACTAAAACCATAATTTCAAAAAAATTCATCAACCCGTTTTTAAAAAAATGATTTTCAACAAAAATAATTTTTTTTTTTAAATCGAAAAAATATTTTTTTGAAAACATATGTATGCAGTATTATTCTAACTTGATAAGAATTTTGATCAAATTCGGTTGAGTGGTTAATGAGATTATCGAAAAACAAAAAATCGGTTCTATGGCAGGTACCGTTAACAACGGTTTTTCGTAATTTTTTTTTTTATCAAAATGCAGACCTTATTACCACTAGTGCACACAAAAATTTAAAAAAAATCGTCAGAGCCGTTTTTGAGAAAAATAAAATTTTTCAAAACAGTTGTATGGCCAGTACCGTTATTGTTTAAGCTAAAAAAATCTCGATTTCCCCTCTAGGGAATTACCCAAAAATGTTATGCTCTAAGTTTAAAGAAAATCGCTTCAGTGGTTTAGGCTGTAGGCCGAGGTACAGACAGACAGACAGACGGAATTGCGGGACTCACTTTGTTCGTGTTCTCTCATCGTAATGTCAAGTTTGATTGTTATCTCGAGTTCGATTTTTTGCACGAATTTATAACTAGGGAATTACCCAAAAAGCTTATGCTCTAAGTTTAAAGAAAATCGCTTCAGTGGTTTAGGCTGTAGGCTGAGGTACAGACAGACAGACAGACGGAATTGCGGGACTCACTTTTTTCGTGTTCTCTCATCGTAATGTCAAGTTTGATTGTTATCTCGAGTTCGATTTTTTGCACGAATTTATAACTTGCCCTACCCTATAGTACCTATATCGCAAGTAAAAATTGGTAAAAGTTGTTGTTTTTTCAATCTAATATAACATTTTCATCGATTCATTGAGTTCATAAACTTGCATCAACACTTCCATGTGTGGCTGAAGGAAACTACAGAAGATCAGTTCCAAGCGTAGACTAGCCGAACCAATGTGGCACATAATATTGCTTTTAAATGAGTGCGATGCAAGTGCCGCTCACGGTTTTTCGATATCCTTTTGAACGATAGTGTTGGGATCAGAATTTAATATGTGCTTTGTGGATCTACACCCTAAGAACAAGAACGTGAACAAAACATGAAAACCTTTTTTTTTATGCAGGTCTTAATAGATTTTGTTTCTGCGTTTGATGTTGTCTGCACAACAAAACGTTTTCCATTTGGAATTATTTCGGACTTGTTGTTTCTTTATGGCGTAGATGCAGTTCGAATTTGTTTTTTTTTTTTTTTGTGGTTATAATAAACAATATGTAACAGAAAATGAGTGTTTCATTTATACGTTACGTTGACTAGATGTGCACAATGAAGGTAGCTCGGAAGTACTTACACATAGCTGAAAAAATTAAGACCAAACACCAAAATGCAATAGCTTCAAAACATTAATAGCTCAAAAATATATTGATTCTACAGCAGTTGCACAAGGAAGCTGATGTCCACAAGTGGTATGTAACCTTCCGACAAACTCAAATCAAATTGTGCAATTTCAAAAAGTTGATATAATAAAAACTTGTTAAATGATTAATCAATGTTATGTTTTTGTTCTTAAGGTTAAAAATGGTTTCGATATAACGAATCATTCAATATAACAAATTGGCTGAACATTATATCCTTTGTTACATTGGACATCCAGTGTATAAGATTTGATTAAGAAATGGAAGGAAACATAGATATCAATTTTATAATAAATTTGTATTGCAATAGCTTGTACTTGATGTTATTGTGTCGCTTTTAAAATTGTGTCTCTTATTTTGTTGCCCTAAAATTCGACTGCTGAAAATGTGAAAAGAAGAAAAAAACTTGAAATTCATTTATGTTATTAGTAAATGTAATAAGCAATGAATTTCATAAATTTTTGCCTGTGAAGTATAATATTATGAAAACAAAAGAATCATGGTAACTGAACTTTTTGAAGAGTGGTGAAAAGATCACATAAAATATTTTCTAATCAACAACTACAGCACTCACATAATTGGCATTACAGCCAATGAAAAGATAACGATGAGTAACAGATAATTTAAAGCACTTCAACAAAAAGTTGTGAAGCATGGTATTATTTCATCTTTCCCGTTCGATGATGACCTTTTGCTTTCATCAGTAACTGAAGTGAAAATCATAAAAAAACTAAATAACACAAATGTTTTTGGGTCACACGAGATTGTTACCTATACTAATCAAAATCCAATGGAAAACAACATCAAATTTTCCACGAAAAAAATTAACACAGACACAAAATTTAAAATATTTTCCTTTAATTGAAAATTTGAAAAAAAAAATTCCGAAATTTTGGTTTAATCTCTAGAATTTCATAACGGTAATTTTACTAATTCGTAGTATTTTCTTATTCATTCACAATCTTAGATAAATATAAGATTGAAAATCAAATTGATTTCAGACATACCCAAAGATAAACTTCTGTGAATTTTGTTGGCCAGTTTACAGAAAATTAAGTGTCAAACAAAACTTGATGCTTTGAATTTTTGAACAATGATGCATTTTTTGGTGTGATAAATAATAAAAAGAAATAAGCCTCATAGTTTCATACAAAAGACTACTGTTACTAAAGTTTTGGCACACAATAAATTTTAATAACAAATCTAATACCTAGAAGTTCCTTGATTACACCTTAATGAAGATCATACAATAATTTCCATTCTATTTCCTTTTCTGCTTACTTTTGGTGGTCCTTGTGAAAATTCTGACATGCCACCATACTTAAATGTAAAAACGACAGTTTGTTGTCCAAAATTTGCTTCAAATCTAGAAATTGACAATGAAGATTTATAGTATAATAATTTAAAGAAGACTAAAAACAAAATCAACTCTTACTCGGTGCTTATGTGTATCTCTGGCGGCTTACTTGTTGCATTTTGTATTACTAAAAATAATTTTGTAACAATTTCAATGACATGGCCTGTCTGGAAGACAAAATCTCCTTTTTTTCGACCAAATTCTGACTGAAAATACAGGAACATGGAAAAAAAAAAAAAAAAAACAATATATTGTGAAAATGTTTTCATTTGCATACATACAGCTTTAACATGAAACACCGCTATATCGTCTAAGTAGGGGCTTAAAGACATACGATATATTTCAGCAGCTGGTACACGATATTTTATTTGTAATGTCCGCTGATCCAAGAGTAATAGCGAAGATGTTGATAAAACTAATAAAATTGGCACAAACTGAAAGAGGAAATTTCAATTTGAATCTTATTTGACGATAAATTGCAGCTTATGTAGTTATGCACCTTCCCACTTGAACGTGTTATTTTGTTAATGATATCGGCAAAAACTACATATTGATCGTTTGTTTCCACGCAGATCTTTTTCCATTGTAAATTATGCCGCAGTCTTACATAGTCACCAACGAAAGGATGTCCGACACTAAAATAAATAGAAATTATTAGATCTATATAGAAAAATAATATTGCATTATGAAATTCTTTTAAATTCACAATCAAATTAAAAAATGCCAAGCATTATTATTCTCACCTTCTGGGGTAAGATGCTTTTCGATCCTTAAAAATAATACTTGCTGTAACTTTTTCTCTCATGCGATTTCGTGACGTTTGATCAAATGAATTCCGGTAGATCAAACATTTCCAACGGTGATAGATAGCTCGTAGAATTCTTGAGGTTTCGATTAAAAATTTTGGCGAACTAGGCCATTCTGTAGAAAGTGGACTAAGTGTATTTGGCGGAAGACGTAGCGGAAGTGTAAGAAGAAAATTTCGAATTTTCCATCTTCTATAGAATTGAAAAATCACCTCAACAGCCCATTCCACTTGTTTTTTATACTTAATTGCACGATATTCTTCTTTGGCCTATAACAAAGAACAAAAAAAAATATATAAATATGCATTTTGTTAATTTATTTATTAAAAATACATCAAAGAAACAAAATGAAATAAAAATAATGTGAAAAGTGCAATCTAGACAACAGCAATGAATCTTCAAAGGCATACTCACTATTCTATATAAACTCCACAGATGCCTTCGCCCTGTGAACGGAATACCAAAGCGACATTCCTATATGCAAACAAATGCAAATAAAAAAAAAAAATTACATGCAAACACCATGCAAAACTAATATCCAAAAATAAATAAAAAGCAAACAAACCCTCCATGTTCTCCAGGCACTCGATATAATAATTTGACTTTCTCGCATCCGCAGGAATGTTTTTCTGCGCATGTGCATTCGATATGTTTTCTGTATCAGGATAGCTAAATCATCCATGCGTGCTTTTCTAAACTGTTCCAATTCAAAAACCTGCAAGGGTTAACTTAAGAACTTGAACTTAAATTATGGTAGAAAAAATTGAGCTTACAGTCCGCGGGCTTCTAATGAAGACATTTTTTGTCCCAATTGTAAATTCTGCTGATGGCAGTGGCACATTACGTATTATTAATGCAATACCTTCAACGGTATTGCCACTGTGGAAGTGTGGCCACGTTACACTGTTCAGCAATTTATAGCGGTTGAAAAATTTCCCATGAGATAGATGAAAACAGTGCCCCGTCCTACATAGGTTTACTAAAGGCATAAGGCTCATGTAACGCACTTGATGTTGTACTAAGGCTAATTCGAATGTTCTTGGCTGTTTTGCTTCATTCGGCTTAATGCAGAATACATAATGAGTTCCGCGGTTTTTGATTATAGCTATAAGGGTTTGTAATTGGGTGCGTAAATTGGCACTAAGGGTAGAGGGTTTCTTGGTTGAACGTTTTGGATTGCCTTGATTGGATAAAAGTGATCAATCATAATAGTTTTTTTTTTTTTTTGTTACTGGAGGAACTTCTAAATTAGAATACTCACCTTCTGGGAAGAGGCTTTGTACTAAAGACAATTTGCTTTGGTATAGACCTCCGCTAATATTTTTGGGAAGCACATCTGAATTTTTTTCCAGAAACCGATGAACCGTATAGTTCACTACATTCGCGAAGTGTCTTATTCTGAGAACGAAAAAAAAAAAAATAAATGAATTAATAGTGCTGCACTACATATTTAGGTTGGGATTAAGTTGTTACTTAAAGTTTTGAGAAAGAAAACAAAATATTATTAATATTTTCATTAGGCCAGTACACTCTTAGATGCGTTTCGAACGCTTAGCTGCCGAAACAAAGGATTTGAAAGGATCTTTCAAAAGCATTGAGCTCGCAATACATATTTCTGATTCTGCAATTTTTTTATTTTATCATTCAGTTCTTCCAAATGAAATGAAACCTTTTTGGCGAAACACTTGGAACGGTAACGCAACTTTCGCTGTTGACGTTTCTGTCGTCGGTTTAATATTTTCCGGTACAAACATCTAATTTTACATTTCCGATTCGACCTTAGCCTTACTGGTGTCACCACATCTCAAAACTGAAGTATCAACCTACTTACATAATGTAGTCATAAATAAAACCAACTTAAAACTCATTGAAGTCATTGTTGGGCCACTTGTTAGGAAATTCGGATGGCCAGCACAGCATTGTTGTATCCGAATCAAAAGTGCTTCGTCTGTGTTAATGTGCGGTTCGTTAATAAGACTTAAAATGCCATAGCATGGCTTATCGATAAGCTCACAAATTGATTCATTATCAAAAAAATCAATTCGAGACCATTCTAGCCCTTCTCTGACATAAATCTCTTGTTCTAATCTAAGAACGTTGTATATAAAATTCTAAAATTATAAGAACAAGTAAAATGAATTTTAGCTCAGTACAGAAAAAACAAGATTACAAATATACCTGATGTATTTTCTCAGCACAGTAATTAATTGCGAATTGTTCAAAAGAATTGTTATCAAAAATTTCGAAACCGTAAAAGTCTAGTAAAGCTAAATTTTTTTCTCTTTGATTTGATTTCAATGAGTCATTAATTCTATTGACGAGCCAAGTAAAGAGTCGACTGTAAAGTGTTCGACATAATGTATTTCTGTACGCTGTTGCTTGTCGGGCATCAAGTTCGCAACCTTAATTAAAAAAAAAATACATGATAAAAAATACCAAATTTGAAAAATAAATGTAAAGAAAATACTCACCACTATCTTCATGCATACAAGCAGCGCTAGCTCGCGTAAGGCAATGTAATAAAATTTGAGCGTCTAGATTAAGTAACTGAGCCGTTTCCTGTAACTCTATTAAAGAAAATTATAACAAGATATTGAAATTTAAACCCAAATTTGAATTTTGGAACTTATAGTTTATTACCGTAGTCATTGGAAACCTGACAGCCTTCGGTGCCGTCTATATTAGTTATTGGAACAAAGATAAAATTCCCTAACTTTAGCACAACAGCAATTATGCGAAACATCGACTGGATCTCATCTGAGTGTAAACCGAGAACTTCGAGGGATTTCTGTAAACAAAATGTGTATTATCGAGAAGTTAAACCTTTTTTGCATTATTTTTTTCTTTTTCAATTCATTACTTCAAAAAATTACCGAAATTGTTGGGGACAGAATCCTGAAATTCAAAATCCCGACAACCAAAAATTCCAGAAAACCCAGAATTCAAAAAAACCTACAATCCGGAAAACATGAAATCTCGAAAACCAAAAATCCGGAAAACCCAGAATCCAGAAAACCCAAATCAAAATCTTGAAAAATTATATGAAATAAAAAATGTGTGCAAATTTATTTATATAATTTTTCGAGGTTTTGATTTCAGAAATATAAATTTAAATAAATAAGAAAACGGTCCAAAGAAAAAAATCAAAAAAATCTTCTTGGAACGTAAAAAAATACCATGTAAAAGGAATTTCTTATATGTAATATTAATTTTAGTTAAGTATGATTTAATAATTTGTTTACTTTTCTTACTGACCGATATAGACAACTAACAAACCCGTGCTCACCTTGCTTCACAATAGTAAAAAAAAATTTTCATTTTTGACTTAAATCACTTTTTTCTGCATTCTGGGATTTCCGGATTTTGAGTTTTCGGAATTTTTGATTTCCTGGATTCTTGATTTCGGGATTGTGCTTGTCTCCCTATTTCGCATTGCCGTGTGTGGCCTATAACATTCGCATGCAATGTTAAAAGTTTGACAAAATGAAATGTCGTTTTATAGTTTTAGCGAATATTTGTCTTGTCTTTCAAAATCGGTCGATGTCGGACTGTAATGTTAGGTGTCGTCATTTTTAGGTAGATTCCTTCGCTGACCGGAATTACAGCGTATTTACATGAATCTTTTGAAGTGGACGTGTGTTGGAGGAGTTCTACAACACACTGTGTATGGATTTGGTTCTCGTCGTGACGGCACAATGTAATGCTTCCATCTCCTGATGTACTGCTGTTCATCGAGAGTACTCTGCTTCGCTCATTACGATGAAACGATTATGGTTGTCAGATTCTGCAACGTAGGTACCTACTCACACTTGGTGTCGAGTACTAGATCCCAGTGGTCGTCTAACGTATTTGACAAGGGGTACACCCTATGAATTTCGTAGCGTAAATTGTTTAGCAGTTGCGTCGCATTAAGTGCAACGCAAAACTTCTGTCGACAATGTTTCAGTATTTCATAATCTAAACAGTCAGCTACGACTCAGTGGTTCATGCCTTGAGTTCGGTAATATGTACTATCAATATTAGGGACACAACAGTAAATCTTGGTGACTTGGTGAAAAAAAAACAGAAATTATTTATTAAAATTGCATTTACCTTTGTATAGTGAAAATTATTACGATCCTCTTCGATGACTGTCGTGTTCTTCAAAATTTCATATTTCTCAACATTTCTATAGAGTTTCAGTGACTCTTAGGAACAAAATAATCATTCAATTTAATTTTAATTCATTAAAAAAAAAATTAAAGTAAAATACTTAAAAACTGCACATCAGCTCCCAATAACAATTGATAAAAAATATGGAAATTCCTTTCACCCGGATTTAAGTGAGTAACGCGGGTCTGAAAAAATAAAAATTAACTATTCAGTTATATTTGCTACGAAAATACTATTAAACAAACCTTTTCCAACATGTCTGAGATTGCATATATTTTTTTTTTTTAATAAAAACGAGAAACGAGAGAAATACAATTTGGTTATAAGAAAACAAAATAGATTTGTTTATTAATCATTGCTTGGGATTTCATTCAATTTTATTATTCAGAATGTGAAAAAAAGTTCCCCGAGCATGTTTTGTGATAAGAAAAGATTTGATAATATTTTCTTTTATAAATAACTTACAGATCATCCAAATTTTCTTAGTTAATCTTAAAGCTTGGACATGGCCAAACATAATCTAGCATTAATAAATACATATTATTTTATATTTTGCTGCATGGTGTGTGGATTTAAAATGTATTAATTTATTCGGGTTAATATGATTTTGATTAATATATTTTTAGATATGCGTGTGCAGCGGAAACTGTGAAACTCCACTTGATCAGCAACAACCATCAGTGGAAGATTTTATCGATAACATATCAGCGCATTACAAAAATGAAATACAAATTGTTGAAGCTCGACTTTCTCAAATGGAATTTGCATTTCAAAAGCAACTCTCCGTCATTGAGTATAACCAAGAATTGGTTGCAAAAAATAGTCGACAAATTGAATCCCGTATTAGAAGCATAGCGACTCTTAACTTCAAAGCCAAATTATGTGTTCAAAATTCTGTAAGTAATGTTACTACAGAGAGTATGAATACTCAAACTAAATTGCGAGCATGTGTAGATGCTGCTAGAACAAATTCAAAAACAATTGCTAATAACATAAGGAATCAAATACAAAATTCCAGAAATCAGTTGAATGATCTAATTAAGTCAGATTTGGTCTTTTGTCGCAAGAATAATGGGAACAATATGCAGAAACTAACCGACTGTGTCAGAGAAAAGGTAAGTACATATATTATGATTTGAGTTGGGAACATAAACAAAATTATTTTATTTCTATAGCTTAAAGTTCGTGAGGGGAATATTCAGTCCATGTTAAAAGCAGCTGAAACAGATATTGAAAGTAGCATGTGCAAATCCGACTTGCTTGCAATGACGGCACAAGAATGTTCGTTTCTTGTTATTCTTAACGCATATACGCTGTTATCGGAAATCCTTTCAAATATCAACACATGTATTGGTGAAAGATACTTAGAAATAAAATAAAACTGATTTGTTTTTTTATTTTTTAAAATGAAAAAAAAAAAAATAATATTTACAAGCGATTTTTTTGTCTAATTCTTTTTAAAAATAAGTCACAGGGTAATGAATGTATCGTTGAACCCGATGAGAAAATAAATAATTTTGTTTTTATAAAAAAAAAAAAAAAAAACAATGTAGAACTTAAAAGCGGTGGGGATGCAATGTTTGACTGATAACGTAGATCAGCAGTATGTCAACTAAAAAAATAATATGCAGTACTGGGTCGCACGAACTTACTTTTATGTGCAATCACACTGCTGTATTATGGGCTGAATAATGTATACTTATTTATCTGGTTTATAAATAACTAGCAGGCCCGTTCTCGCCTTGCTTCGCATGTTTAAATAACTTTATGATTGTAAAAAACTTTTGTATTTGTTTTTTGATATTTTTATATTTGAATATCTGACATTTCAAACAATTTATCACTTATTTTGTATATTTTAACTATTTTTTGGTAAAATGTTGTAGAATTTGAAAACAAAAGTAGCCTATGTCCACCCTCATGTTCCAAGCTCTCACTCTACCAATTGTCATTAGAATCAATTAGGTATTTTCAGAGATTAAGAGGAACAAACAGACAGACAAACAAACTTTCGCATTTATAATATTATAATAGGATTAAACAATTAATTTTATAATACCTACCAAAAATAAATTAAGAGTAAGATAGTATTATGAGAATATACAAATATGAACACTATGCAAAAATATGCATGGAACTTTTATATATAAAGATCGATCTTACAGTTTAAACTAACAAATTGTTAAAAATCCGTAATGTACACCATCTGATTTCTTAAACAAATCTTAATAATGTCGAATTAAAAATTGAATTTCAAAAAAAATAATCTACTCGTTATCGAATTTTCTTAAAAACAAAGTTTTTTTTTTTTTTTTTCTAAAATAGCTTTTAACGGCCTTTACCCTGAGACCACACGGGAAACTACTGGCAACGAAGTTGCTTGCCAGTATTTGAAATTAATTTATGACACATCGAATTAACGCAACGTAAACTAGACGTCTTTAAATAACATAAAATAAGTTGAATTTGTCTTCACGTGGCCATGGAATACTCCGCCGTTTTTATATCCGATTAATAGACGGTGTCATCGAGCCATAATTGCTCTGTGTAAATTCTTTGTCATCGAGTCATAATCGCTCTGTGTAAATGCATAAGGTCTTATTAATAAACATTGTCTAACTTTAGACAGCCGTCCAAGTTTTTAAAAAACCTTTCTAATTGTTGCTAAAGTAATCTATCTTTTTATCTTGCTTTAGACAATGTAATCTATTGTCTAAACCTAGAGAAATCCAATATTTTTTTTAATTAAAAAAGCATATTTCCGACTGTTTCAAAATATTTAGACATAGTTTAAACAGCCAAAAATCTAATTAATAAAACCAATAGTCTCTCAAGCTGGCAACACCGTGTTTAACTTGAACTTCTTCTGTCAACAAATTTTAAAATGTTCTGACATATAAAAGGTCTTCCTATTTAACGCTTCCTTGATACTATTTTTTGTCGCACATGAGAAGGCAGTTTCTACATTTTTTATTGGAAAAGAAAAATAGAAGAATCAAGTTTAAACACGACGTTGCCCAGCCTTTTGTTTGTTAAAATTCCCAAGTTAAGAACCCATGTAAGTAATTATTAAAACTGAAACTAGAATTTATAAAGTTGACATTGTAAATTTTAGAAAATAAAATCATATCACATCGCATTTGGAGTCTGTTTGGTATTGCGGATTTTATTAGAGTTTTACTTGTTCAAGGTGGATTTGAGGTTGGCAGAGCAACAGGCGGGAATGTTTATTGCCAAGAACAAAGTGGATTTCTTGTTGTGTTTTAAATGTAAATTAATAAGCGGATATCCTTGCACAAAATATACGGCGATGTCCATAAATCAATTTATTTTGACGGTTAATAATTGAATTAGAATTGATGAGAAACATAACTGAACCGCAGGGTTATTTACTGATTCGGACTAGGCTTAGAGGACTAGGTTGCTTCACCAAAGCCTGAACCTATGACCATGAGCTTTTGTCTTGATATTCAAATCATGTATTATTTTATGGTTAAGATTCTGCTATTAGTGATAGGAATTGGGTTGATTATTTAAATTATAAGTTATTTTATTAATAAGTTCAATTAAATGCAAGTAGTAATAAAGAACAATGCTACACAATTGCATAAAAAAAATTTAAAAAATATACTTACAATGTGTTATATGAATTCCTATGGGATCTCCTTTGAAATCAATTTCAATATCGAAAAATTTTCCCTAAAACGAAAATGAAACCTGATTAGCAATCAAATTCATATCTCTTAAGGCTTTTGCACACTTACATATCTACTGGAGTTGTTATTTTTTAAAGTTGTTGCATTGCCCATAGCTTCCAAGAACACATCAGCGCACGTAACACATTCTCTCATTTTTGGATTTCTACACTGTGTTAATATGCTTGTTGCTGATAGATTTCTGTTTGCTTTCAAATTTTCACCATACATCTGATTTAGCCGGTGAGCATCAAAAAGGGATATTCTCGATGAACTTATTGTCGAGCTCGGAATAAAATCTCTACTTGTAGAACTTTCATTCGAATGTTGGCGAATCAAACTCGAACAACTACCTCTCATTTTGACATCGGCCTTCATTTTGTAAGAAATAGAATTACCACTGCTGCTGCATGCCTTCTCATCAACCTCAAAACTACGTTGTCGGGTGCATTTATTGTGACCACACTGTCGACAATTAGTTGCTATTGTACTAGGATTGCTGTACGGCGATCCCTTTAATGCAACATTATACGAGGTAGAATCACAATTAGACCCAGAACCTATTATTCCCATCGATACATTGGTCGACGCATCACAAACAATTTTATCGGATTTTTGACGATTCAAAGAGACATCGTTGTAGTTGTGTTTGAAGCAGGATTTTGTTGGCACTGTTGTTGATATAATCGATGTTTTTTCATGACGATGGGGAATGAGTTCGTCGAAGTTTTCTGTACTCTTATGATGGGAAAAATCAAAATCAACAACTTTTTCGCGTATGTTTCTCTAAAGGAAGACAGACATAACAATACAAATTTGTTTTCCCAGGAATAAAAAAACAGAAAAAATATATTAATTTACTCTGGATGAACGATCACTACTTTCAGCTCGAACTCTTAACAATGACTCTGGTGTTGCAGTTGACATATTTTGAGTTCCGGTAGATTGTTTTTTTGGAGTGGATATTCGTGCACTAGGACATGCAACAATGCTTCCTGAACAACTGCTGGATGTTCGGCGTCTTGACGTAGCCAATGGACATTTAACTTTACTCTTTTGAGCATCTTGTATATGAGTAAGAAAATTGACTACCATTTTAAACGATTCCGTTTTTCCCGCACCACTTTCACCTATGATCAACAAAACATGAACAAAGATAGCAATTATTATTTTAATGACTATTTACCTAATAATATAATACATTGATCTCCACTTTGGTCCTTAAGAGACTGGTAAGCTAAATTAGCAAGGCCGTAACTAGAATAATAATTTAAATAAAATGTTTTAATCGTGAATCATGCAAATAAAGGCAGAAAATGATAAATGTGAGTATTGTTTCGAACAAAATTAAAATCCTTAACTTCTCAAATAAAAAACCTTCCAAGGCAATTATAATGTTGATACCTAAACAATGTTTAACATAAAAATCTGACATGTTAAATAAAAATAAAATGGATGATATCAGAAAAAAATCCATGGAAAAAAGTTAACACAGTAAGTTTGCTTTCGAAATATAATAATGTAGAACAGAAATTCAAGTACAAAATAATTTAATAACTATCAATTATTTAAAATTAGTGAGATTCCTGCGCTTGATGCCTCCTGCAAATAGATTTTATGTCAGGTTCAAATTAAGAGAACTTCAGTGTCAAGGCTCTTCGCTTTGTCATATCAAGAAGATTTTTTTCTTTATCAGCAAGTCATTTATGGCATTAAATTCGCATTCAGTTAAATATGAAAATGGAGAAGGTAACAACAGCTCTCTTGCATATTTGACTGCATTGTGGTATCTGGGGGGTTATTCTCAAATGCGCGGCGGATCGCTTTTGATGGCGGATTTGCATTTTCCTATTCTCAAAAGCGATTCGCTTTTCATGCCAAAGCGAAAGTTCTCACTACATATCATTTTGGGTTTGAAAGCGATAGGTGTCTAGGTAGCGGATTGTTGGCGGATTGAAAGAAAATGTAAATTTACAAATAATTATGTGTCTTCTTCAATTTTGGCAAATAAAAACACACTATTCCATCAAAATGTTTTTATTTTTTTTTTGTTAAGAGCAACAACATTGCAAAATTACAAATATGCACAAAAAAAAAACAACTTCTTCGGACGGCAAACAGCTACATACTGTCAATTTTTTGGAAAAAACTGACAGTTAAATAAAAAGAGTGGAAGTAAAAATGGGAGTGGCCTGGAAAATTTGAGCATAAAGTGAGAGAAACTGGAAGGATCGTTTTCGCCCTTGTTCGCTTTTGAGAATAACCCGAAGCGAAGATGGTCGAAATTGAGTTATCGCTTTTAATCCGATCCGCCGCGCTTTCTGAAATAGGCCTGCTGATTTCGGTTTCCTCACAAAGCCATGCCATCGCTCCTTTTATGTCGAACAAAGTTTTAATTGACTCATCATTTTGTATTTCCGCGAGTTCAGAAAGATTCACTAACATTGATTGCATTATTCAATATTGGGAAATTAATTATTTTTCAAATCAAAAATTTTTTCTTTTAAAAGAGACGATAAATTTTTTAAATGATCGACAGTTACATCTATAGCGGTATCGTTCACTTTACATTTTTGGAGCCAAGAAAACCTTTCACAATTTTTGTTGTTAATATGTCTGACAAATGCATCGCAGCACAGAAACTGAAAATCGCCAGGCGTACAGCAATGTCAGTCGCCGGGCGTACAGGTTGAAGTATTTACTGAACATTTTGGTGAAATATCATATATATGCACATAACGAAATTGTATGAAATTTATTGAAAATGTAGTGATATATCTATGACGTGACGTTTCGTTTGCAGAAGGTTAGCCGTAGTGGAATCGTCGCTATATTACGAATCTTGTACGCGTCTATGACACAACGATTCATGTGCAGAAGGCCTTACTTCACAGTATACATATGTATATGTGTATATACTGTGGCCTTACTTGAACAACGACTCATCAGAAATATATCTATAAAGGTGGAAACACAAGAAGCATAGATTTTTAGGAGATGTGTAATATTAATGGAGCACAAAACCTCTCCAAGAGTATCTCTTGTAATAGAAAAGTGCCGCTCACATTAGCCTTTCGGATTCGACAGTAAACTGTAGGTCCCTCAATTCCTGCAGACACGCACACAGGAATGGTTGAGTGTTGTAAGTCTCTAGGCCCTAGTTCTTCATGAGCTGCTGTGCCATCAAATTTATTTTTTATCTAATTTAATTTTTACAACAATTACCTACCCCACCTACTTTTACGCCACCATTTAATTTGAAAAAATCCAAATTATTAACGCCAGTCATGCAGAAACCATAAGTTTCGGCTTATTGAAGCTTTCATTGTATTATAACACAGACAATTTTTTATCAAAATCGTAGGAGTCGATTTCGATGCAAATAAGATTTAATTTAACAGTTTTTAAACAGTTGTATGGAAAGTGCCGTTAATTTCTGCTATAAGAATAATGTTTGTTTAAAATATTCTAAGTAATGCTAAAAAACAGTTTGGTGCCAAGTTTAATTAAAATCGACCATATTTTTTTTCGACATAATAGCTGCATTTTATTTTCCCCCAGATCTGATCCGGATTGGATTTGGAAACATAAATACAAGTAGGTATTACAAAAACAACACAAGATCCAGGTCTGCCTTTGGATTTGGATTTCAAAATCCATTTTCTGAACACTTTCCTAGCAATATTTTAATTTTATAAGTCGGTACCACTGCGGAAATTTACAAAAAAGCCTCAATAAAATTAAAAATTCGCGAAATCAAACACATGCCGCCATCATTTCAATTTTTTTTATGAGTTTTTTCTTCATTTAATAGAGCCGACGCGTCTCGAGGCACGGAAATAATACATAAAAACTATTAACTTAATGGAAATTACACTAAAAAAAATAAAACTGTTCCATTTTTAAACATTCGCTCTTCCTTAGATACCAAATATTATTTTAAACAAGATTTGTGAAAATTTTCCTTCTGTCAATTTTATTGTGCAAATAAAACCAACTGTGAGAAATAAATACCTTTGTGATCCAGTTTGTTTTATTATCATGATCTGATCCGGATCAGATCAGGGGGAAAATAAAATGCAGCTATTGACAAAAATAGAATCTTTTGAAAAATTAAAAGTAGGTACCTATATATTTTTACTTGTTTATTTAAACTCTTCAAAACTTATCCATAGAAAAAAGCGAAAATAAAAAAAAAGTTTAATAACCACTTTTCGGAACAAAACTTTTCAAAATATAAAATATAATTTTATAATTTATAATTTTATCCTAAAATGCTTAAAATATTATAAGTCCTAGAACAAAAATATATGGCCAAAAAACGATAGGTTAAACAAGAAAAACCAACGGACGTTATTTTACATATTCCTGGGGATAGAGCTTGCCTCGGATTCATTGGAACTTTTGTAGACTTCACCAAGTTTCAAAACCGTTGAATTTAGTTTGAGGTGAAAACGTTTATTGATTAGACAATACGGCCTTAAACTAACCAAAACTTATTAAAAAGTATAAATTTGATGTTATAGCTCAAAAATAAAATAATTTAACAAACTCACATATGCGGAGGCAATTGAAAAATGCCTTTACTCCCATAAGCTCGAATTATTTCTGAATTGTGCTCCGATATGTGGCGGTATGGATTGACAGCAACAACTGAAGTTCCGATGTAAGTCTGTACCGGTTTACACCAAAAGGAAATAAAAATTAAGTACAATAATAATGTGGAAGAAATACAATTTACTTACGTATATATGATCTCTTTTGTAACGTTGATGAATGTTGTTGATAAAACTGTCTTCAGATAAATTTTCCAACAGTACCGAGTCCCAAGTTCCAATTTCTTGTTCCATTTTGGCGGTTTTAATGTTTTCAATCAGTTAAAAAGAAACAAACAGTACAGGCGATGTTATTTGTACACAAATTTACGAAATTCCCAGCGCAAGTAAGAACTCTCAGCTTTTAAGTGGAACACAGACTTATCAGTGATTTATCTCATTCGTGTTTTTCTCATTTTAGTTGCTGGCTTACATGGCAAATTATCGATTTACACGCAAACTTATGTGGAACACAATCGAGACATGAAAGTATCTTTTTATTGAATACAAAATCAAATGCTTTCCGAGTGAATTTAAATGGCTTTTAAGTAAGAAAAATGATTTAAAAAAAACTTTTTTGGAAACTGATAAAAATGATTGTATTAACAAACACAAGAAAATTTATTTTTCAGCAAAAGTAATATAGTTCTAGAAAAACAATAAGTAACAAACTAAATCAAGATGGAAATATATTTTGTAGTACATTTAAGACTAGATCAAATTAATTTTTTTCCTACTTAATTTGTATATTATTTAAATTTAAATTAAAACTAATTAGGTAAACACACGAAATTCAGCTTAACTGCACGACTTAAAAATTTTCACTGATGACATTTCGCCATATTTTTCTTGTCTGTCAATCAGCTGTCAACAGATGCAGTGTGCGTTCAGTGCACTTTGGGTTGTTCATAGAGTTGACGACTAAAGCCTTAACTACATTGGCCATTTATTGCAGTCGTTTCAGCAGTCGTTAAAAAAAAACATAAATTTTTATTCGGCGGAGTATTTAATTAGAAATTTTTCAATCACAATATTTCACTAAAAAAATAGTTTTTCAATTGAAAAAACTTGGATTCTGTAGTATTTAAGTGCCAAGGAAACGTCAAAAAAATTTTAAAAATCCTGCCTCACTTGCCCGTCTCTTTCTCACTACAAAGTGGGAACGAGAAAAAGTTCATAGACGCCAAAAAATAATCCAAGGAGTAAGTCCAATGTGAATACCGTCAAAAGACGCCCTGTCAAAAGGAGTGTTCAGTGGTGCGTTCTTTATTTATTGCAAAAATAATTATTAGGAATTCAAAATTACATGTTTACAATTTCCAAATTAAAGGCTAAAGTCTTAACTACATTGGCCACTTTTTGCAAAATTTAAAAAGTAAAAATATTTTTTTTCCCGCTAGCGCAATTGTTTTGTGAAAAAGAATGTATACAATTCTTTTTAAACCAAAATTTAAGCTTCCTGCATCATTTTTATAAGTTTTCCAGTGAGAAAAACTATCCCAAAATGAGTTTGAAAATTTTTACTTTTGTACTTTTTCACTTTTTTGGCTTATGTAGTTAAGGCTTAAGCCTTAAATTTTTTTCACTCAGTTTCCGTACAAATCTAAGGCCAGTCGCGTACATGCAACTAAACAGTTTGGTTTCGATTTTGTGCATAATGGGCTTATATGGGAGTGCGCGCCGGTTTATGTGCGCGGACTCTTATATAATCCTATAGTACTCAAAATCGAAACCAAACTGTTTAGTTAGTCCCCTTTCACACAGGGCAACTGAGTTGCCGGCAACAATTAGTTCAATGGCGAGGAGGGCAGGAAGAAAGAGGGGGAAATGAAATCTCCCCGGTCAACAAATTCAGGAAACTTTTTTGACGTTTCTCTTCACACTACGTTTGTGTGCGTTCAACCAAGGTAGTTCAAAAGGAAAATAAAGAAAATCTCCGGGTTTTTGTTGCTTCAGTGTGAAAGGTACAAGAGATTGTTAAGGAGATTTAAAGAAAACGTCAAAAAAATCACCAGCAACTAGTATCTTCGTGTGAAAGGGGACTTACATGTGCGCGCCTGGCCTAAAGGCTCTCCCAAACCAACGCGATTAATCGCCGCGACAATAGAAAACAACAATAACAACACGTGGTTGTCAAACAAAACAACACGTTGTTGTTATTGTTTTCTATTGTCGCTGCGATTAATCGCGTTGGTTTGGGAAAGCTTTAAGGCCTTTTAGTTGTTGTTGTTGTTAAGGCCAAAAACAAACAATAAAAAATAAAAACAAACAACTACTCAAGTGACACCCGAAAACCAAAAGTCAGCTGTAATCAGCTGTTCCTCAAATTGCGCATCGCATGTTTAGTATCCCGAAAATTTTAGGATAGCTTTAGATTTGTTTTTGACAACAGCTGTTTGGTTCATCAGCTGAATTTTCCTATGATATTACAACAACACAAACCTATCCGGATAGGTTTGGCTTGCCTCCAGAACGCGGCCAATGGCTGCCGCTGTTGCTGGTCTAATCTGTTTCTCGCATTAGAGCTACTGTTTGCTGTCACCATGCTGTCACCAAGGCAGCTTTTTGCTGTCCTGTTTACAGGTTACAAAACACTAAACAGAGGTCAACATGTTGAAAACTCTTATTCAGGTTTTTAAATTTTTTTAATAAAAAGTATATACAGTTTTTTAAACTATATTCACTCATAGGTAATTCCCAAAACAATCGAAAATGGGTTAAACGCAAGAACATTGCACACAACTGCCATTATGTGCAAAGTTCAAGCGGGTCGATATCGCATAACCCCTAAACGGGACAGGCCTCTCACTTATGAAATGGCTAATGCTCCTCACCATATCGTTCACCGCAAATCATGGAACTCCTGGAATACATGTAAGTTTCTAAAAGACAACGCTTCATTATGACGAAATAAAAACTTTACAAAACTACTTGTAGCGACCATTCTTGATGGTATTCGGCCCTCACAAACGGCCATTGAGGATGTCTTTATAAGAAAGTTCATGACCGGAACATGGCACGCCCTTGTCTGCTCTGAAGTCATAATCAAAAGGCAATACAATCACATCCGTATAGCTGCAATTATAAGACAAGGAATAACAGCCCGCAAGATGTACTTCCTCATTGGCTACACCGAAGAGATGCTATCCAATTGGTTACAATGCCCTGTGACCCTTGAATTACAAACCGTTGCCGATAGGAAAGACGTTGTATTTAAATATATCTAAACTTAGTAAAAAACATGAACATGAATTAGAACAAAGTCTAGTGAATGTTTATTTCGTTATGAATTGTATTACAGGATTTCCACGATTTAATTGCCTTGTTAAGAACACTAGAGACGTCCTGGTTTCTTGCCTTTTCAATAGATTTCTTCATTGTATCAATCGTTTTACACTGAAATAAGGCACTGCGAAATGTTTCTGTTTTAAGCAATTCCAACAGTATGAAAATCAATATTTTCTTAGATCCTCCACAGATTTTGTCCCAGACCTTTACCAGCGCAACTTCGTTTATGATGCCGGCGAAACAGGTTCCATACCATTCTTCTATTATGTTGCTTTTGAATAATTGGTAGTTTTCTAGGTGGCTTTATAAAAAAATAAAAAAAATATCAATATTTCAATTTTTTTTTTTTTTTTTTAATGCACTTTAAATTAGGTTTATGAAATGGATGCAAAAATGAAAATAAATTTGATGGCACAACAGCTCATGAAGAACTAGGGCTTAGTTACTTACAACTCTCAACCATTCCTCTGTGCGTGTCTGCAGGAATGGAGGGGACCTAGAGTTTATTGCCAAATCCGAGCGGCTAATGTGAGCGGCACTTTTCTATGACAAGAGTTACTCTTGGAGGTTTTGTCAAACCTATCATTTTTTATTTGCTTTCTTCAGTTTTATGTTCAGAACAAGTTCAAGCTCTGTTTTGTTTTATTTCTGACTGCCATTATTTCTATTTCTTAATGGGGGAAATTGTTGACCAAGGTTGTTAAGGTAGCTGATAGCCCAATTGTAAAAATATTCGGGAGACGTATTCTTGCGGGAGTAAAACACTCCTATTCCGAGTTCCTTGGTAGATTATTTTTACCCTCGAAAGCGTGAATGAGAGTTCTGAATGTTTGGAACAGCTTTTTTGTATTGTTTGACATATAAATCAAATTGTAAAGAAAAATAACATTTACTCCCGGGGAAATATTTCCCCGGCCCAAACTTTTTCCCAAACTTAACCCAAAAGGTAAAGAAACAGACCTGAAATGAACCGAAAGTAAGTAAAGGGGAAAATGAGCAATTTACATTTTTCTATCTTGGATATTTATCCCGACACAGGTAAAAATGTTTTTTTATAAGGTATGGAGAAAAATGGAGGCGGAATAAGACAGCATGCTTAAGTGCTTATAAAAATGCTGATACTCCAAATGCATTTGATAAACAAACCTCACATCTTGACCTGTGACGTCAGTGGTCATCAGTAGCGGAATGCGTAGTGCATACGGCTTCGAAGACTGAGCAAATCTGATGCGTGGGTTCAAATCTCGCATGATGTAGAAAGTTTTTCATAATAAAATTGGAATAAAGCTCAGCACCACTAAAAAGGAGATTAATGATAGGGCTTGGCAACCCTTGAAATAGCTATATATCCAGCGAAACAAAAATAAAAACGAATTAAAAATACCTAAACAAAAAAAAAAAAAATTCGTAAGCAATTGGTGGTAGCGTCTTTAAGTTGTTTGTTGTTCCCAAATTCAATAAAATGTATTTTGTGTGATAACACACGCTCAGTGTAGGCTCCAAAGCTTTCGCACCATCATATTAATATTGAAGGTTTGAATGAAAGAACACCTTGTGTGAGCTACCACCAAATTTTATAGGCTGGATTTCTAGCTATTTCACGGTCGCCAGGTCGATCATCAGACTCCTTTAGTAATGTTAGTCTATTTATGTTCAATTTTATTCGAAAAACCATTTGCCCACTGAGGCTCTAACCTAGAACAAGCGTCTCCGGGCCAAGTGCACTACGCACTGCGCTACCGAAGGTCACGTGATCATGTCGATCGAGTCTATCGAATGCTAGTTGATTCAAATGCATTCGTCAAACAATAAAACCTGCCTTCGGTAGCGCAGTGCGTAGTGCACTTGGATCGGAGACGCCCCGTCTAGGTTTGAACCTCAGTGGGGCAAATGTTTTTCGAATAAAATTGAACATAAATAGACTAAGCACCACTAAAGGAGTCTGATGATCGGCCTGGCGACCGTGAAATATCTATAACTTCAGCCTATAAAACTTGGTGCCAGCTCACTCAAGTTGTTGTTTTTTTGTTTTGTTTTTTAATTTGTCCACAACATTTCAAATAAAAGAACTTTATATGTCTGTTGTAAGGGTCGGCAAATTTTAAAAACTAGTTTTTACCATGAATTATATTTAATCCATATTGTTCTTTGTGTTTCAAAGTTCAGTAATTTTCTTCTATTTCTATCTTTTTGCAGTATTCAACAATTCAAAGATTTGATACCCAAAAATAGCACAGCAATACATATATATAAATTAGAAAAAAAAACGCCTATAGATACATATTATGTATATTAGACGAATTGAACTCTCTAATATTAGATTGGTAAATGGCTTGTATAAAAATTGCAGTTAGTTTTCAATAGATGCTAATTGGTATGAATGAATGGTATCTTACATCAATTGAGCGCAGCACGACAAGAAAGGGAAATTTTCTTGTTCGTTTAGTAACAACTTACCTATAAAGTAGGTTATCCTCCCGTTTTAAAATAGTTTGAGTGAGCTCTTTGAGTTTGGGCAGCTCTGCTTTGATAACTTTTGTTAAGTCATAGAACTCCTTGGCTATCCAATACACATCAACATCATTTTCAAACATTCGCAATAGAACCTTGGCTATTTCAACGAAATGATTATCTTCCTTGAAAAAAAAAAATGCCACATTAATGAAAATTTACGAAAACGAATCTTTGCCTCACATTTAGATTTGTATCCGGATGCAGTTTTTTATTTTCGAGTAGCCACATTGCATAGAGGACTTTACATTTTGGTGTATTCTCATCGATATATCTCATAATTGTTACAGCTCTGAGGACATCCGTATACACGGCTATTCTCTGTTCCATAACATAGCTGGTTGCATTTTGGTGGACAGGCAAAGGAAGGATTCCTGATTGTTTTGTTATGAATATAACTATTTTTGAATAATGAAGCATTTACTTACCTAGTATGATGTTCCAAACGAGAGTTCTTTGGTTTGTTGGAACTGTGAAACTTAAGCAGAATTGTTGCAGTTTCAGTCGGGTGACAGTGTGGTCTTTAAGAAGAATGTTTAGAGATTTCTTTTCTTCCACACTATTACAGCCAACCTTTTCGTAATAGCTGGAGCGGAAATTTCTTTCGTCCGTTGTCATTTTTTGTTAAAATTGTTTTCAGTTTTCCAAATTAAATACCTACGTTGAGTTGTTTTTATTTATGAATTTATTTTTGTTTACTATTTTTTGACATTTGACTTTGATACCGACATCTCGAGACTCGAGAGTTGAAAGGTTGATACATCATTTTTAGATCTGTTGGATTGATTTTGGTTCGGAGTTCTTAAATTTTACAAATTTTCTTCTTTTCTAAAGCGGGATACACAATGGCCGCGTTCGGGGGGCAAGCCAAACCTATCCGGATAGGTTTGTGTTGTTGTAATTCCTTGTTGAAAAACTTCTGATGTCAGCTGATGCAACAACAACTCAAGGTATCTGAAAATTTTTGGGATAGGTGGATAGCCTATCTCACTACCACCCGAACGCAAGCATTAACGATCACGTATGACAATTTTGCTCACAACTGATAGTAGACGGTTTTCTTTTTTAACTCAGAGCAAAGCACTGAGCTGTCAAAAAAAAATTTGTGTTTCTTTTTTAGCTCAGACATATCAGAACGCTGAACTTGTGTTTCTTTTTTCTATCAGAGCTAGCTCGGAGCTTGGTCCATTAGCTCAGAATAAAGCCCATCGCGTAAGCGTTTTTTTTTTTGCGCAACTAAAAGTTGCTCGGAGTTGCTTGCCATCGCTCACCAGACAATTTCCGAGCAACTTTTGGGTCCAGTATTTTTAATTGAAATGTTAAATTGACCTTGTATTTTGGATCAGTTATGCTGGATTTACATGTATCTTCACGCGAGTTCTGCAAAAAATAAGGGATACAAAATATAAAATGCGTGTTTGTTGGATAGAGAGAGAAGAACAAAATGCAGAGATCTTGAATATAGGAACGCAGACGAAGATTATAACGAAAACGAACATGTTCATCTTCATGGTGGTACTCTTTCACACATTCGGTTTTTTGGTATCACTCTATCCCGCTCTACTTTTCTTGATGTTTGCAGATGAAGATACATGTAAATCCATCATTAAAAGTCTCTCATTTGCAAAAATTTTGGAAAATTCCAAAAAGTAGCTGGATGTTGCTCGGAAATTGCCTAGTGGGCGAGGGTAAGCCACAAAAAGTTGCCAGGAAAAAAGTTCCGCGAGCAACTGTGAGCAACAAAGTTGCGCAAAAGTTGCCTAGTGGGCGCTCTCCCATATAAGCTAATGTAATTGGATTGGTAGCAACAAAAAGTTGCTGGGGCTAGCAACCAAAAAGTTGCCTAGTGGGCGATGGGCCTAAATTTGACCGAGCAAACGGAGCAAATAGCTGAGCGCAGCCAACTTCATACAATTTCCATGTGATTTGACAGATATGGCAAATTCAGTGCTCAGACGTTGTTCATAATTAAATCCATAGAGTACCTATATTATCTAGAGAACCGACTTAGGGGTTCGTTCTCTTTCACCTTACAAGCTGTACTGAGAGAATGGGACCATTTTGTCGACTATTCGTTGAGTATTAGTGATCCCGTGCATTTTAAATGGAACCCCATCCACCATCACTGCTGTAACAAATAGTATACACGTTTTTGCTCAATTATGATGGGTTCTTGCGCTCAGATATTTAAAATAAGAATACGTTAAATTCAAAAATTGAAATTTAAAAACAAAATTTCAATAAAATTACTTTAAACAAATGTTTAATGGACAGAAACCGGCGCAGCGCGGTCGGCGCGTGCGGGTGCAGCGCGGGTGGCACGGTCGGGTGGCACGGGCGTGTGCGGGTGGCGCGGTCATGTCACGACACGCCCGCGCCGTACGCGCTGCACCTGCACGCGCCGACCCCGCCGCGCAAAAACTCCGCGAACAGACCTGTTTCGTTTCCTATCGAGCCTCGAAGAAAAACAAAACAACTAGCGCCATCATATCCATCATGGTTTTTGGAGAAAGTGAAAATTGACACAGAAAATTAATTAAAAAAAAATATTATGCGATGGCGAAGGCAAAGGCACCAACTCCTACAGCATCTCTAAAACAAAAATCATTTTTATCTTATTGCGGTCTAAATAGTTCACTTAGAATGCCAAAACTCAATACAATATTCATTATGTTTATCCATTTCCTGTGTCTTTGGCATATAGATGCCAGAACAAGTGATTCGGAGGAGTATATGAAACGAGAACATTCCCTGGTTAGTCCATTTCATGGTGAGTAATTTATTTCCACAAATTAAATCAACAACATCTAAAATTCTTTCCTTTAGGATCTGGAATGAATTTGCCGTATTGGGACTTCCTTGGGAACACCATGGTTTTGAATAATTTCATCAGACTGACTGCAGACTTGCAATCGCGAAGTGGAGCGATATGGAATTTAGCGGTAAGTTCATTCATTTGCGAGTATTGGCCGTGAATAGTTTAAATAAATGTTCGCTTTATTGATTGCATTTACAGCCATGTATGTCAAGAAACTGGGAAGTTCATGTAATGTTCAAAGTTCACGGCAAAGGAACCGAACTATTTGGCGATGGATTCGCTATTTGGTATGCAAAAGACCGAATGATTTCCGGCGAAGTGTTTGGAAGCAAAAACTTGTTCTCCGGATTGGCTATCATCATGGATACCTACAGCAATCATAATGGGCCACACAATGTAAGTCGAACATTCATTTATTGTACCCCCTATCGATGACGCATGAAGGTAACTCATTCCTATGTGGCATTTTGAACTTTTCTGTTTCAAGATAAGGCCTATCTAATTTGCTAAAATACAAATTGCACTCGTTGAACTGGAAAGAAATATTGTGTTGATCATAAAAAAATAAGACGTAGGTACATGGCAAACAAACAAATCAGCGTCCAAATTTTCACAATTTCTGTACAAGTTTTTCTAGACACACAAACATTAAGTCGAAAAATATAGTTGGGCACTTTTTCTTTTTGGCTTCTTCCGGAAATTACAGTACATCATTTCACTGGAGTTCCTTTTCACTTTTTCACGCCATCTTTTTCTTCCCTGCTTTCTTTTCTTCCATGAATACATTTTCATATCCTGCTTTCTTACTTCAAAATGGCGCTACATTCTGGTGTTGAGCTGGGTCTCAATCAGTTCTATGTTGGTGGTTTTCGCAGCAGCTGGAGCTAACAATCCCCTCTCTTAATTTCTTACGTCCATTCAGACGTGTTCCACTTGCGCAAATAAATTGATGAAGCCAAACGAGAGAAAGGGTAAATATGACCCAACTATACACATGATGACACTAATCAAGACGCATCCGAAGATGAAAACCGATAGTGTACCCTAATACCAATACTTATAATACATGTTCAAGCTGCAAAAAGCATATTTATATGCACTGAGAACGCAATGTTATATTGCAAAAATTGTGCAGATAGACATCGTCAATGTTTTATTTCATTTCTAAAAAATGTCAGACCATGGCTCTTTTGGCAATACAATCTTATGAATCTGATACATCTATCGTGTATCAAAGAAAATAATGTAGTGTCTAAGTGCAATAGTTATGCATTCTCATCAGTCAGAAAGTTATGAAATTAATATTTTCAATTAAAATCAATAATTTTTTTTTACCAAATAGTTATATTGTTATTTCTAGCACAATCACCCTTTTCTTAGTGCAATGGTTAATAATGGCACCTTAACCTATGACCACGATAGAGATGGAACCCATACACAGTTAGCCGGATGTGAAGTACGCTTCCGTAATGTTGATTTCGACACACAAGTCAGAATACGTTACGAAAATGATATCTTATCTGTTTCTACGGATTTGGAAAATAAAAACGAATGGAAAAGTTGTTTTGTTGTGAAAGACGTCGAACTGCCGACTGGATATTTCTTTGGAATTTCAGCAACTACCGGAGATTTATCCGATAATCATGACATCCATTCGTTTAAATTTTACGACTTGGATACAGATTTCACAGTAAGTATTATAATCGGCCCTATCGTGGTAGCTGTCGGAGCGCAATTCTCTCCGATTTCCTACGAATCGGAGACATTTTGCTGTTTAGAGAAATACCTCTACGCAAAATATCTCCGATTCGTAGGAAATTGGAGAGAATTCCGCTCCGACGGTTACCTCGATAGATCCGAATAGTATTAATCTTTTCTAAGCTTTTAAATAAAATTTAAATTTTCTTAGCATGCGCAAGCAATGGAACGAAGCAAAATTATTCCAAATGCAAAAACTTTTGAGCCACCACGAGAACATAAAGACGATATTAAACCCGGAATGTCAAACGCAAAGATCTTCTTCATTCTTCTCTTTGGAATGTTAGCATGTATCGCCATTTGTATATTTGCAATTTCCTACTATAAAGAGAAGAATTCCAGAAAACGATTCTATTAGTAGATTCTTTTTCTTTCCTAGTGCAAATATTTAAACAAAAAGAATAAAAGACTCGACTGAAGATCTTAGTCATTCATTATAAGTTACTCCAAAGAAGCCTTTACTCATCATTTACTTGTAAGAGATTGGCAAAGTATTCATTTGTTATTTTCAAAAAAAAAAAAAAAAAAAAAACTAAAATAACTAAATTCATCACAAAAACAGAGCTAAGTGAAATACGTATTTTGTCTGTTTTATACCTAATATTTAAAAAAAATCGCTTTTTTTTCATTTTAATAACATTTTGAAGGTTTTAGAAAAAAATGTTTATACCTATGTATTTATTGAATATTGGTTCTGTAAAGGCTTGGGAAAATATTTATAAAAAAAAAAAAACTAAACCTGTATAAACATGGGGAGAACTAAGCAAGTGTAAATAAATATGTCGGCTTGTATATTTATACAAGTTTTGTGTAATTAACAAAAATTTTGGATTTTGCTTGGAGCTGTTAGCATTCCACATTGTTTCCGTCAGCAAGAAGACGGACAAGCACATGGGGTTCGACCTGAAAATGCGAATAAATCTTTTGGGGCAATTTCTACAGCTAATATCAGAGTCCCTATTACGTATTACGAAACGAGCGACAAGTAAACGATAGACACGACGAAGAGCGATTATGTAAAACGAGAAAGGTTTAATAAAGATGTTACCTAACGAAATCGAAAAAAAACATGTATTTTGAGGCACAACTAACTCCACTCCTACTCTGCATTCTCAAAAATTAAAAAACGAAAACGAAAGCGAAAGTTAAACGATAGCCAAATAGCAGTCGTAAGAAATAATGAGTATCGTTAAAACTTAAACGATTCTCGTAACACGAAATCGCTTTTAAACGATAACGAAGTTGTTTTAACGACTATCGTTTTATAAAATAGGGGCCCAGCATTTTAGGTTTTAACTTTTTAAATAAATGAAATAGAAACAAATTGAAATAGAACAACGGTACATTGTATTCAATTGGATAATTTTGTATTTTATTTTTCTTATCACCTGCGAATTTTCGAACGTCAAATCGCAATCCACAATAGCAGGACGCATTCCACAAACTTGGGAATAGAAATTTCGTTCCAACTCTCATTTTTTTGTTTATCAGCCCTATTCTGCTAAACATTCACGTGAAATTTTGTATTCTGCTATCCGTCGGAGGGAAATAATTGCCCCAAGTTTTGTATAAATTTCGATAAAAACAGGATTTAAAAAATTAGATTCTTTTAAGAATTTCAAAACTTACTAACAGTTAAGATTTACACTCTAACCGCCATATTATTCACTCAATACATCTAGATTAAAAATTTAAATCCGTATGTAAATCATACAAATTCAATGTAAATTCATCTGGATTTAAATTTAAATCTGTATGTATCGAGTGAATAATATGGCGGTAACAGCCATATTATTCACTCAATACATCCAGATTAAAACCTAAATCTGAATGTAAATCATACAAATTTAATGTAAATTCATCTGGATTTAAATTTAAATCTGGATGTATAGAGTGAATAATATGGCGGTAAAAGATTAAAGATTTAAAAAAATAATTTAAGGCAAATTGAATGAAACTTTCACGTCTCGATCGGATCGAATAGCAGAATAGGGCTGTATGTCTCATGAAAATTCAAAATTGTCAGTGACCACTCATTTGAATGTCACCATGTGATACCTTCGCTGGTCATGTCTCATGTGGAAAGCACTTTATTTATGGTGCTAACGTCATCGTGGGACCTCAAGAGTGGATGTAGTAATTTTTTAGAAATCTAAACTGCATAGCCGAGATGATATTTTTAGATGCGGTGCAGAACGCCTTCAAATAATCGGCCCTATCGAGGTAACCGTCGGAGCGGAATTCTTTCCGACGGTTACCTCGATAGGGCCGAATAAGTCCTTCAAGGATTTTGCTGGCGTTTCTGAAAACAGAAATGAGACGATATCCAGAAACGATAATCGTATCGACGCAACGTTTTTTGGTATCGGTACTATATAGGACCACCAAAATTTTATGAGATTGGTTTTTCAGAGATATAAAAAACACCCAGCTTCAATATCACTTAAGAAAATAAAAAGTTAAATTATACAAAAAGATCAAGTAGCTGAGTTTTTGTTTCTTCTTCACGAGTGACGGAGATGAGTCTTAAGCCCAGTTTCACAGTCGGAAGAAGCATACTAACCCAAATAATCTCTCTAAAAAAAAAAAAGAAAAAAAGTCAGTTCCGGCAGACGGCTAAATTGTCAGGTCCGTATTCTTATTCTAAAAAATTGTAATTTTATCTGAGGAAATAAAGAAAAAAATCTATTCTAATCTAATCTCTACTAACCCAAATGAGTAGCACGTAAGTCTCCCATATTGGGGACTTAAGTGCCACTTATTCCGGTAAGTATCCACTGTGAATCTGTCCTTTAAGGCGACAGCCAAGGTGTCTTCTCAGTCCGGTCATCTTGTCGCTACATACCACCCAACCCTTGGGGAAAAACACGTAATCCATGTTAAGATGCCTTTATAGTTAACTTAAGAGGTTTATAAATTTAGTTATAATGGTCCGATTTTAAAGATCAAGGTCTCAAAATCAAGGATAAATATTGAACTAGTGACTTATGTTATGGTAAAAAATTTTTTTTTGTGGATTTGGGCATCTTTATTAACTCTTTTTTTCCCGGCATTAGTAGTCCATTGAAATGTCACATTAACCTTGCATTTCATACAGGACAAATTTTTTTTCGGGGTTGAACTCCCCCCCATTTGGCCACCATTTTGGAAAAAGGGGCCCAGAAAGGTCTTCGCGATATCTTGAGGACCATTCATCAGGACAAAAAAAAAATTTACCATAAGCCCTATCATAGTATCCGATCGGAACGGAAATTTCTCCGACTCATACAAAATGTTTTTTTATTTTTCATTTTAATGATACAAATTTCTCCTAAATCGGATACACCTCCGGAAAATTAGTTCAACGTGTGGTTGTAAAGGAAAAAATTAAAGTAATATATCTTATATTTCTAATATTTCTTAAAATTCGGAGAAAATTCCGTTCCGATCGGATACTATAATAGGGCTGCATATTTGTGTAGAGAATTAAATTTTCTACAATTTATGTTAACACACTTTTTATCGTAAAATTGAAAACAAAAAAGTTATAACCAAAAAAAGATGACCGTTCTATGAAATTTATCTTAAAGAGGATATAAAATAAATAAAAGAAGAAGATAATGATACATTTTTCGACAATGGTCATCTTTTTTTTGATTATAACTTTTTTGTTTTCTATTTTACGATAAAAAGTGTGTAAACATAAATTGTAGAAAATTTAATTCTCTACACAAATGTTTGTGTGATGTATGGTTATCAAGATATTATATTTTTTATAATAAATAAATAAATTTAGATTTAGAGGTTTCTGCGACGCGTTTCGGAGTGTGTCTCCATCTTCGGGCGAAATAATAGAAGAAATTGAGTTATTTCGCCCGAAGATGGAGACACACTCCGAAACGCGTCGCAGAAACCTCTAAATCTAAATTTATTTATTATAAAAAATATTAAAAGTTGTGATAATAATTAGATTAAAAATTTTAAAATTAAAAACAAATTTAAGTTTTTTTGTTTTAATTTATCAGTTATTCCATCAAACAAAATTTTGTCCTGTACAAAATGCAAGGTTCGGCCAAAATTTTGTAACATTTCTATGGACTATAGTCTATTTTAAGAAAATTTTACAACGATATGGTTAGCCATAAGATTCCTATAGCTTGAGTTCTTGTAATATTTTCAAAATTGAGGTCTCTAAATCAATGATAAATAATGAACTATAGCTCAACATTATGCTTAACAGTTTTGTGGTGGATTAAAGACATATTTGTTTGATCTTATTTCGCGGCATGCCACAAATTCTAAGTTTTGAAGGACTGTATCTTTTAATTTTTTCAGAGTATATTTATGGTTGATATGTTAGGGTTTTTTTAAACCCCGTTCAGGGGATCAATTCTCGTTCTGTGAAGCTGTAAAAAAATTTATTATTTCACAGCTTCACAGAACGTAATTCGATTCTGGATCTCTGAAAAAGTGAAACCAAAGTCATAACCTCTTTATCACGGCCAATTTATTCTGTGAAGCTGCTGTGAAGAAAATCATTCGGCCCTATCGAGGTAACCGTCGGAGCGGAATTCTCTCCGATTTCCTACGAATCGGAGACATTTTGCTTCGAGTTCCGCTCCGACGGTTACCTCGATAGGACCGATTATTTAACCGACCTGCGCATATGGGTAGATTTGAACCGGAAGAAATAAATTGTTTACTTTTACTTCGAGACAAGAGCACACGAGAAGAATTGCTCTGAGAGAAAAAAATTTATACATGAAACCCTTTTGCTTGTGTTAGTATTTTTGTCGAATTAATCATAATCATCCCTCATTTCGGTTGAAAAAGTAAAAATTTGTGTGTGTATTAGCTTTCACCTTCGTTCGAAGAGAGCCACTGTGAGAGGATTTTCTCATTTAGTAAATTTTAGAACACACATTTATCATAATGGGGGTTATCACGAACAAAAATTTCCCAGGGAATGTTTCCCTCGTTCAAACATTGGGAACGTGAATGATGCCTAAAAGTTTCCCTCGGAATTTATTGGTATCGGGAATAAATTTTCCAGGGGAATTTGGCTGTCATTGCATTGGATTTTTGTTCGAGGGAAATTTATTCCGTGGGAGATTCACGATAGCAGACAAATTTTCGTGGGAATAAAATATTCCGTGGGAAACAAAATTCCCCGGGAGATTCCCGATAGGGCCCAATGACTTCCAGAATCGCATAAGGCATATTCGTGAAGTGATAAAATGAAAAGTTGCTGAAAAAACAGAAATTATATTTTTTTCACTTCACAGCTTCACAGAACGAACATTTACCCCCAGAATCGAATTACGTGTGAAGCTGTGCCAAAAAGGTATCACTTCACAACACAGAACGAGATTTGAACCCAGACATAAATAAAGTACGGTAGAAATGTTTTTTTTTTTCGATTTTGGCTCAAAATCGCCGCAAATATAACAGTTTACATTGGGACGATTAACACACATTTAAAGAATATCAATTAAACTAACTGAGAAACAAGGTTAAATAAATAAATAAAAATTTGGTGGCACAAACGGCTCATGAAGAACCAGGGCCTAGTGACTAGGTGAGCGGCACTTTTCTATGACAAGTGATACTCTTGGAGGGTTTGTCACTTCCTCGCAAGAGGTAGTAGCTCCGAAAAAAACTTAAGATTGAAGCGGCTGATATTGAACTCCAGACCTCTGGCATGACAGTCCAACGCACTAACCACTACGCCACGGGCTACTACGGGAAACAAGGTTATCGTGCGTTAAAACAATAAATCTTGAAATTCTCCACTTCTAGACGTGGTATGATATTAAAATGTACATACTACACATAAATATTTTATTAGTCAACCTGATTATGAAACGTTATAAGCCATATTAGATAATCTTTTAGTGTTGAGTAGGGTAATTGACAAAAAACTTGTGGGTATTTTTAGTGTAATTGAAATGAAATTCCATTTTTTTTTTGTTTTTCATCTTAAAAATAATGTCGTCCTTTACAAAAGTCGAGTGTTTATATTTACAAGTATCGTCCAGTGGTCGAAACTCGGCCAACAAAAACTGACGCTCTAGGAAGGAGAAAACATTTTAAAACTTTCAATTTCGCAACAATTTGTTTGAAAATATTGAAGGAAAAGACATTTTTTTTTTAATATGCAGTGTTCGACAGTACAAAAACAAAAATGACCCAGTGTGTAAATGCGTGTCTCAAGTGTATTGTGCACATCTCCGCAATTGTGGCTTTCCAACCATATAAAATTATCGACATCGCTCAAATACTTTTTGAGAAAATGGTACCACAAAATTTATTTAAGGCTGGCTATTTATATATAGATTTATACTTTCTCTTGTACGAAGCCTTCATTTGTCCAAATACGGACAAACTACAAACAACTCTCTAAATTGGATCGAAAATTACATAAATCGTTTGAATTTGTAAAATTTGTGGGCGTTAATCCAAAAATCGTTATGCAATTTTAACTAAAATCGGGATAAATATAAAATGAAAAGAACATATAATACCATTAAAATTATTAATATTATATATTTGATTATATTTCAGAGGAACAGACAATATTTGTGTTGTTGTTGTTTTTAATATTTCTAAATGTAGATTTTAACAATAAAATTTGTAATATGCATTAAGGGATTATACAGTACTATGGGTTTAGTTTAAACTTATTTAAAAATTTCTACAATATTGGTAATTTTATTTTGTTTCAAAGCAATCTTCTTACAAAAAACATCTCTCTACTAATATATCATTTATACCTCAATACTTCTTGTTTGTGTTGTTCCTGTTAGTTGATTGATTTTCAAAAATACATAAATAAATAACTTACATAAGCTACACATTGCCTTAAAGTCTAAGAATTTATTTTTTATTTAATATAACTATGTTTTCGAATTTTGTAACAATATTAAAGAAATTATGTGAATTCAAGCCAATAAAAAAAAAAAAAACCATAAAAATGGATTTTTATCATGATGTTCCCTTCCTTGAAGTCTGCTATTTTGATAAATAAAAAAAAAATTAAAATTGTTACCCAAGTTGAATACTACCGATCTTCTATACAATAAAACACTGTCAATCTAGAGCACTCTGTTGATTCTTTAAATTACGATCTCTGGTACATGAGCGTATAAAACAGTAGAGTCAGTGCTTCAGGATTGAGAATGTTTTTTTTAATGTATACTAACTAACAATAAGCTACAAACTAATTAATGCAAATTTTAATGAAAAAATATGAGAATTAAACACGAAATTTAAAGATAAAACTACAAGTAATATGCTTCTCAAGTCTTACAAGTTTTGGTTTCGGAAAACAGTTTTTTGTCAAAAAAAAAAAAAAAATACAAATCCATTGCTGTAATACAATATCAAAAGATCTTAACATTAACATTTGGCTAAGCTTTTTTGTATGAAATAAATCTGGAGGTTAGGTTCCCTATTCGAAACGTTTTCTGGGGGAAACGGTAACGGGAATTCTCTTCGTCGGGGAAATATGATTGGCTCCTTTGGAACCGGTAGCTGCTGTGGTAGTCATTTGCTTTTTGGATGCCTCAGCGGGACTGTTGTCAAAAGTTGAGCTACGATTGAGCTTACCGACTGATCTCAGTTGAGATGGTTTTGTGGATGTCGCCGTCTGCTTTGTTGGTGGCATAGCTGTTGTCTTGGATGAGCATCGCTTAGCTTCGTCTACCTTTTTCCATATGCCTGCAATGCGACTACTGATTTGATTTATCTTATTTGCCGTCGTTAGGTTGGAATTGCTGCGTGAGGGAGGTGTAGTTGACGGAAGATTTGATCGAAGCGACTGTACCGACGGTGTAACACGTATTGACGCATTACTATTCGACCGTTGGGGAACCGTTGGCACACTGGGTGACTTACGCACTCCGACGAGACCTTTGCGTTTTAAATCGATACTTGAAGCTGCCGTGTAGGGTCGGGCGGGCATGGTTACTTGTCTCGGAAGCTTACCAACTGATGATGGAGCTACTTTTGACGAGGGCGGCTTCAGCTTAGTAGCAATCGATTTCTTCAAAGGCAGCTTAGAAGCGCGTGTAGGCGAAACCACAACAGGTACTGGGACATCAGTAATTGTTGGTTCATCCTGAACAAAAGTTCCTTGACGTTTAAGTGTTGGCGGAGTTGTTACCGGCATAACTAACGTCGTATTATTTTTTGATTTTTTATTAGGAGACACACTTGGGACTATGGAACTTAACTTGGATGGCACATCTGATTTCTTCAAAGAAGCCACACCACTGACCGGTTTGGAATTCTTTTGTTTGAGGCTTGTCACAGGCAATTTCTTTAGCTGTGATGTCTTATTGACAGCAATGTTTGTTATATTGCTTATTTGAGCCTTGCTGGGAAATGATAAGCGAGCTGCTGTTTTGCGATAAGGTGATATGTATTGGGGTTTCTTGCGTCCACGTACTGCTTTTACAACTGATTCTGGGGGTGTTAGACCATCTTCACTGAAATTCACTTCAGTGCCAGAATCTTTGTCACCTAGTTTCACTATTCGTGGTCTGATCAAACGTTTCGGAGGAGCCTCCTCCTCGTTTTGGTAGTTGTTCTGATAGCACGATTCGGTTTCAGAAGTTTGATCACATTCCATGCTATTGTAGTCACTTTCAACTGTTGTCGCTGTGGATGGTGCAATTACAACTGTTTGCATTGAGCAGCCTTCCTCTATATCTGTGTGATTGTGTTCGGCAATCAAATCAGAAGATGCAATAAATTTAAATTGTTTTGTCATCGCTTTAATTGAAGACATCTCTTCGGAGCAATCATCAGTTGAAGTTAGACTTTCTTGATCGTTACTTGCACCAATCGATTGAATCTGAAATTAAGAAAAATGATTAAGAAAAGTACAGAAACCATAGGATAAGTTAAAATACATAATGTCGGCTTTCATAAAACAGATTTAAAGACAACTACAATTGAAGTTGGGTTGTAATCCATCAATCGGTATTATCGATCACAAATAGTTGTCTGCCAAACACCAACAATCGGACAAGTTAATTTAGTTGAGTTGAATTCAGGTCCACTAAACTTTAAGTCAACCAAATAAAGTTTTCGTATTACAGAAAGGAGAGGAGCTTATTTTATGTCAAAATCAGCTAGTGAACGTTAATGTTGCGAATTTTGTAAAGCATATTTAAAGTGATGTGCGCCAAGTAAATGCCACCCTACAAATGCATGACCCACTGCATCTACACAAAAAATATTGTCGAAATACCTCAACTTATGAAATAGGTATTCATCGTCGATAGCAGTTTTACGTTAAAATTAATGCGACGCCACGATTCAGTGGGACATAAAAAGCCCTACTTCCAGAATGCATCTCGGTAGTTCAAAGCTGAGTAATGCAATTCGGAAGTAACTATAAGAAAGTTCCAGTTAGGTCTCTGCGGATTCGAGGATTCCAATTTTAAACCTAAACATACGACGATTGATGTTTTATTAATCCACAATTAACAAGTAATCAACAAAAAAAGGTTAACAAAAAAATAAAGATGTTTTTTTGTTTTCTGAACATTTGGAGAATTTTTCACGTCAACAAACGAAAATCCTCTTATTTAATATTATAAATGTGAAAGTTTGTTTGTTCTTCTTATTCTCCGAAAATACCTAATTGACTTTAATGAGAATTGGTAGAGCGAGAGCTTAGAACATGAGCTACTTTTGATTTCATAATCTACAACAGATTACCAAAAAACAGTTAAAATATAAAAAAAAAAGTTTTAAATTGTTTGAAGTGTCAGATATTCATATATAAACGCAAATTTGACCTAGGAACCTAGTTGAAGACTATAGATGTAATTAATGCCAAACTACGAACTTTACTTCAAACCTTTACCTTTCGTTGATAGGAAGAAAGTACTTTTAATAATATTTTTATCGGAGAATCACTTCACACAAAGCAGAAATCAGTTAGGAATTTTGTAATATTATTTGTAAACTTTTTTTACTAATAGATGCATTGTTTAAATTGAATCTTTATTTATTTATTTTAAACTGTTAAGATAAACGTGAAAATAAAACAAGTCACGGAAGAATAAAGTTCAGCTTGCTGTTTAATGACAAAATATAATCAGCTGATATTTTGACATAAATGCACTTGACTAGAAATGTAGGGAGATATTTCTCATCTAGCTTTCCAGCCATTTTCCAATAAAAATTGCGTAGATTGGAAGGCATATTTTTGACAGCTGACCAATCAGAGATTAGAAACTTGCCAAGCTTCTGAACGTGCCCAATTTCTCCGAGTCCTAACGCTAGTACCGGTACAGGTCCTAAAAAGTGAGCACTCAAATCGGTATCATCTCATTTCTTCACACAAGTACTAAGGCTTAAGTCCTGTAAGTCCGAGTAATAGTTAGGACTTGATTTAAGCTAGGAGCTCGAAATCGACAGCAGGTTAATACTCAAATCAGAGCAATTGATTTCATTTGGTTTGACCATTTCATGCCTGTTGTTCTGAAGAAATAAGTTATAAGTGCGTTTTTTTTGTTCCTTTTGTTATACATTTTTTTTTTGTTTTTCAATTTTGTGTAATCGGTTATGTTTTTGTGTAGAAAATAGATTTAGTTTTTGGTAGTGGCAATTTATTTCGCGATTTCGAAAACTATGAACAAGGAGGTTAATTGCGCTCCGAGAGATATTGCTCAGTTTTGATAACTTTTTGACCATTGGTTTTTTTTTTTTTTTAATAAGAGCGTTTTTCTAGTTTTATTGGTTATTAGATTTTCAACTTTTCAAAAATAGTCAAGACGTTCGATGCATATAGCGGTTGTCGTTTTTTTGAAAATATTATAAACGCCAATTTATACACTAAAGGCCGTTTAAAGCTATTTTGAATCGAAAATATTGGCAACCAAAATTTTGCATGGCATAATTGCGACATTTGGATAAAAGCCAGCAACATTTTCAGAATTTGAAGTGGCCGCTTATGCATTTTACCGATTCCTTGACACTTGACGTAATCGGAAAATATCGTTGTTAAAAAATGAACCGGAATTGATGCTCGGTCAAATATTTTGACATTTTGAAGCCGGTGAATTTGGTAATCCTATTAGTAGCTCCGTGATTATACGCGAACACGCAAACTTAATTCAATACATACTACGAAAAGTCCCAAATATGGCGACATCATTACAAATTAGATATTCACATATTTGGAATAAGAAGCAATTCAAAGTAAATCATCTTCTAATATAAAATGTATTTTATTTATTTAACAATTTGGCATTCAGAAAACATAATTTATATACATAAATGAAAGACAGGCAAATTCTGTCGAATTTTTTTTTTTAAACTTCACAAAAACTGTAAATGTTAAATAAATATCAAAATAATTTTTAAAATGCCAACATTTTGTCAAAATCAGTATTAAACCATTTTTTAGACGTATTAAGTTCCTAGTACCTACCGCTGTGTGAACTTAGATCGAGTACTAGGGATGTGAAGAAATGCTTAGGTACTAACTTTTCGTTAGGACCCAGTACCAGAGCTAGTACCTTGTCTAGCTAGACCGGGTTCTAAGCTAGCTTAGTACCTATGTGAAAAAATTGGACGTTATTCTTATTTTCGTTTACTTAATAATTAATTTAATTCTTTTCATTTATTACCACCCGACGAATGCTGGCCGCTAAATAACTAGATATTTGGAAGTGAATCTTTGTCAAGTGGTGTCTGCTCAATTTGTTTGTTTTGTTAAGAACCACCGAAAATACTTATTTAATTAAATTTATGTACTTACATCAAAATTATTCAATTCCTGATCACAAGTATAGCTAATGGTTCTTGTGCGATAACGTTCAGGATTTGCATTTCTTCTTTGAATCGCCGAAGGACTTTTCTTTAGTACTTGTCCGCTTGCGTTTTCTGCTACATCTTCAATTTCCTCAATTTCTATTTGCAGCACTTCATCTTCATCGCCGTCGAAATCTAATTCTTGCAGCTCACCGCTATAGTTTTCGTTGAGAGCAAAATCCGCTGCGATTGTGTATGTTTTAAAACGGTCCTTAACAAGTTTCCTTTTTTGCTTCGGAGTTAATGTCCTCTTGACACCATTGACATTGCGATATTTTCTTGGAGTTGATTCGGCAGAACTAAAATCTGATTGTAGTGTCTCATTTGAATCGTAACCATCACGAGGAAGTATTTCAGAACAGCTTTGTAGTGTAATTGTGTTATCATCAAAATCATAAGCCGTCTCATAATTACTCATTGTCGTGTTATTCAGGCTTTGATCTACAATCTCCGATTGAATGCTTGATACGCTTATCATTGAATCCAGCAGTTCATCCATCAATGATGGAGGTTTTATATTTTCCAAGTTGCAACTAGAGTTAACACTTTCCAGACTACCGTTCAGTGCTGCCGGTAGATGACCCAAAGCACGTCTAGCAACGATACCAGCGGGCAACGATTTTTTTCGTAATCTAGACAATTGCGGACTCTGCGGAACTTCATAGCAGCCAGACATACTCAATGATTCCATGCATGAGGGCGGACGAATGTTGTCCAGGTCAAGACTGTTGGTACTTTGAGCCATGTCGTTCAACAAATTATCGGCCAATCTATTAGCTTCCAGAGCGATTATGGTAGAGTTTGTCATGACTGATGGGATTCCAAAACCGGGTGTCAAGTAGATGTTTGTTGGAGCTGCTTGTAGTGGAACCTGTTTCACTTCTCCGCCAACCTGAAATCGGATTCCTTCGCTGGATAGCTCAGTTAGTTGCTCGTTTTCTGACACAATTGCTGCTAACTCATCGTTGACCAAAGTGTCGGTTTCTGTTTCCAGGGAATTGGGCTGCGATGTTCCAACTTCCTCGACGGTATTCATTGTTTGCATTGACAAAGATTCAAAAGGTTGGATCTCGTTTGTTGGAGTAATCTCTGCAAAATCATGAAGATCACCTTTGAATCGGAACGATGAATGATCTATTTGCATTGAAGTCTGATCGTCATCGTCATCATCTTGCAAAGAAGCAATCATGGGAGCAGATATGCTTACGCTGGGGAAGGAAACATCGTTAGGACATGTGTCCTCACTCCAAGTGTTGTTGGATGTTGTGGTTGTGGTGTTGCTGTTATATTTGTTGTTGCATACTGCTTCGTCTGTCAAATCACTATTGTCTGCCGCACGTAAGTACTCAGCTGTAGACACATAATCGTGAGTCAGTCGTTCAACGGATTTCAACATTAGGTCTGGATCTTTGTGTTTATTCGGTACAATGGGAGTCACTTGTTGGTGGCTTGAATTATCCATATCGAACGAAACAGACTGCGATTCTTGCAATGATTCCTGACTGCTGATCATTTCCTGTCCAGGATACTCGTCCGTCCATGTGGTATTCATACTAGCCAGAAGTAAAGATTCTGCACCACCGCCCTCCGCACTGCTTGTGCTAGACCCAATTGTCATTGGGCGGTTGCTGTCGTGGGTTAATACAACCTCCTCCGCTTTGGCCGCCGTCGATTGTAGATGTTGAAGACTTTTTGGGTCTTTTGTGCCTTCTGGATACTCTTTCATCCCTACGTCTGGAACTGTGCTGGGGGCACTTGGAGATGTAGTAATTTCCCGATGTTGAGACTGTTCCAACACAGCTGCAGACGTAGTTTCCCCGTTTTTTGAAATCTTCTGCGTCATAATCGGGACCATAGTTGGGATTACTGCCGGCGACGGCGGCGGCATGTTTGATGTTGTAAAACTTGCCAGATGTGGAGTGTGATGTGGATCGTTAATGCGTCTTTGGTTAAACATAGTCTCGACGGAAGACAGCATGTGTCTCGTGTGTCTTGCTGGAGGTCTGATTTGATTAGTCCCTGCACTTTTTGCCATGCCAGTGCTTATGCACTCTTGCAAAAGCTGCTCATCCTTGCGCTCACGATCTCTTTGGCGTTCGCGATCCAAACGTAATGGTGTCTTTGGATTTGGCACTCGCGGTATGCTCGAGAGTTGTGGTAACTTTGGTGTTACGTTCAAATTGGGATTCGATGTTGACGAACGGCCTTGATGCTGTAACTTATCAGAATGATGTCGCGTTTTCTTATTCATACCAGTTCGGATACATTGCTCAAATAGTGACTTAGACTGGTTGTCGTTTGAATCACTTGAATCAACTGAACTTATCGATTCATTGCCATCGAATGTTTTTTGATGGTTTGACGAAAGGTGTTGATTAGCTGCTGATCTTGATGATGTAGGGATCGGCTGTGATGAGGATAAAGGACGTTTGTTTGACGAATTGAAACCAAGATTAGACTTGGGTCTATTGCATCCAGCGGCAATAGCCTGATTAAAAAAAAATTATAATTAGTTAAGATCTGTACAAAAAAATGTATTTCTCAGTTTCATTACCTGACTTAGTAAATTCGTATCATCCTCTGATTCAATGGAAAGCGAACTTAATGAATCGTCCGCGATGTTTGAATGTTGTGGATGTTGTATCTGAGGTTGATGCATTTTCTTAGACTCGTTGATATCGGATGATCGGTAATCATTACCGCCTGATGGTAATCTGCAAGAAAATTTTAAATTTTAAATTTATATTGTAATTACATAATAAGTGGGAGAACTTTAAGTTGTTGCAGAAATATATAAATAATTTACTAAAATACAAACGACTACAACGAACCCGGAGAAACAATTACATATTTGATGACAAATAAAACTGAATGTATATAAATTAAGACGTTATGTTAACTTTTTAAATATTTTTATTAAAGTAGTTAGTGCAATAAACACCTCTTTGGCTAAACTTGGTTTTTCGGGACACAAGCATTTGATAGAAGTGGGTCCGAAGAAAGGAACAGTCTATTTAAAAAATCGGTGTTGTTGGCAACCCTTGAAATTTTCCGCATATATATACACTTTGGAAAGTCATCAAAGAAACACAAAAATCATATTACACCTCAATTGAGTAACGGTTTTCACATAAAAACCTGACTTATTTCATACTAAAAAATATACACAATTATCTACATATCTTGTTGTCTCAATTCCAAAACTCAAATTTCAAAAGTAATTGTTAAAAAAAATATATTTTTATTTTTATATTGCACAAACGAAAAACGTTAAATTATTAAAAAAATTAATTTCAGAAGGTAAAACTTTTGGAGAAGTTCGACGTTTTGTTGGCTGTTCCAACAAAATGATTCCAAATGCAATAATTTACGCACCCAAAATCGAAACTCGTTGACAACTCTCGTCAGACGCTTAGTCCGAGAAATCCAAAAAAATCCTTTCAAGCCTGCAACTGAGCTCAAAAAAGACCTGAATATTACAGCTTGCGTTGAAACTGTTCCCCACAGATTGAGGGAACATAATTTAACAGTCCCAGGAAAGTGCCTCTTTTAACTGCAAAACATGCAAAAAAGCGTTTAACATTTGCAAGACAGCATTTGAACATGCCAGCAGCGAATGACGCAACGTTTTATGGACGGATGAGAATAAAACCGTCTTGTTTGGCGGTAAAAGATCTCGTTCTTACGTAAGAAAATCTCCAAAAGCGGAATATAACCCTAAATACACAAATAAAGTGGTTAAGCACGGTGGTTCAAGCATAATGGTGTGGGCTTGTTTTACCTACTATGGAGTTGTACCCATATACTGGATTAAACCCATAATGGATCAACACGTCTACGTGAATATTCTGGAAAATGTTATACTCCCGTATGCAGAGGAAGAAATGGCTCTTTTGTGGGCTTTCCAACAAGATAATGACCCCAAGCACACCAGTCAAAAGGCGAACAAATGGTTTGAAGATCATTCAATGAATGTGATGGAGTGGCCCGCGCAAACGCCTGACTTAAATCCCATCGGGCCGACGTAAAGAAAGCAGTCTCAGATAATAAACCGACCAGAAACGAAGCTCTCTGGGCTGCAGTTAAGGCATCCTGGGAGAATACTCCGGTTGAAAGGTGTCAAAATCTAGTTAATTCAATGACGAGACGTTGTGAAGCAGTAATAGCCAACAAAAACATTGCAACGAAATATTAATAAAATAAAATCATAGAAAAAGATTTTGGGTTTTTACGATGGTTTTGTTTTAAATTCTATGATAAAGCAATGGTGCTATTTTTGTACCGATTATGTATTTGATTTGTTGAAGAAAATTTAAGTTTTTTTTTTAAAGTTGATGAATAAAAATTAAAATTCATTTTGAAATGTGTTGTTTTAACTTTATATAAACTTTTTGCATATTAAAAATTTCTCTCGATATATTGGCATACATTTTATTTTGCAACGATATTTAGTTCTCGCAATAGTGCTATTTTTTTAATTTTACATTTTTTTTTTTTCAATTTTACATGAGAGCTTATTTACATGTATTGTAAACGCAGATTATCTCCAAAATTAAACATCTTTTTGTGAATAAAAAAAAATTTACAATGCAAAACGACATAAAGAGTCGTTGAATATAATAATGAATTTGTTTTTTTTTAAGAACGAAGTTCTTTAGTCCAGGGTTGGATGGTAAATCCATAAAACGACAGATCGTTTTCGACCCATGGTGGCGCAATGGGATAGTAGGTTGCTTCTTAACCGAAGGGTTCGGCGTTCGAATCCTGCTGGTGACTATTTCTTTTTTTATACTTTTTTTTTTATTCCGTCACTCGCAAAATATGCATTGCAAATCGTATTATTTTCATTTCGTCACATGCACGTATTAATCCATTTAATCCTATAGCATTTTGAACAGGGCAAGATGCAAATGAAAAAAGTTCACTCGGTTTATATGAGATTCGAACCCGCGACCGTCTATGCTTCCGCTAGGCTAAATCGCGATATAGAATTTGTATCTTGAAAATTAATAACTTTGAGCGTTTTAATTAAATAATTTTTTTTTTAAATAAATAAAGAAATTCAGCATTACTGTGACTGTGAGACAGGCTGAGTTTCGAAATGCATCAGATTCTCAATTACTGCGCAAACTGCGATTTAAAATATTTTGTTGCGATCCGAAAAAACTTACGCAAATTAATATTTCTACAAAACATCAAGTCAAAACCTTTTTTTTTACATTTCGGAACTCAGCCACAATGCTTCAAACTAAATTTCTTTTTGCCCGGAATTTTAAAAGCTTTTGTGGGTCTCGCCCTTACGAAACATACGTTTCCCGTTTATTGCTCTCTCGTTCGCCTACGAAATATGTATATGTGAAAATTAAAGCTGTCAATGAAGTTAACTATTAGGGGAATTCTCGGAACATGCAATATTTTTCGGGTGTACATATATATAAATTAAAATCTTGTAGCTCTTTATAATGTGATTTTTGTGTTTTCTAATCGTTCTAATTGCGTTTTAAAACGAACTCGTCTGTTAAAAAATAATTGGTATATCGGATCACGCTGAAATTTTGCACTCAGCTTTGATTCTGATGATAGTTATAATATTGTTTGGTCAATATTGTGATAGGCCAATACCCCAAGGTGGCGGCTGACACGCATGTAAATAATGGGAACTTCGTTCTTATCAGGGGTGCTTAGGACCCGCATCTACTAGTTTTTTTTTAACTTAGGGATTTCTATGAATGGAGAATCAAATTAAAGGTAAGACTGCTCTCTTTACGAATCCAGTGGTCGGACAAACATTTGGTGGCGCTCCATTAACCACTAACTGTCTGCCCGTTCATTTCAAACCCTATTTATTGAAATCCCTTAAGGGATAGGTATATTCAGAAAAAAAATGCAACTGGAAAAGTGCAGTTTCTAACCTGAAAGCTGGTCCGACCAGCGCAGCGGGGTTTTATTTTATTGTTTGGAACTAAAGTAATCGTTTGAAAGGTGAGATATAAATAGAAAAAGTGAAGAAAGATAACGAACTGTGTGCCGATATCCATTTAAAAGAAGGAAAAGGTGGAAATGAAAAACTTTGATAAAAAAAATAAGACATACAAAAAATATAAAAAGATATTTGCTAAAATGTGAATGCATTTGAGTTTTTTGCTCTCTATATTTTTTTAGGAAAACAAACAACGATGACTAAGTATTTTACAAAAGCTTCACACTACTAACTACAATTTTAGGATATCAAGTACCATTTACCTGGATACAGATCTAGATTATTGCAAGCATTTAAAAATTAAAGAACCAATAAAAAAAACTCACTTCTTCATCAAAGCGGGACCCACAATACTAGAACCGACGGTCAGATTCGATAGATCCGACATCATTGAGAAATTACAAGGACTATCCTCCACTAGGTATTTGTTCATTTCATCATTAACTGGTGGTACAAAATTATGCATGGAAAGGCCACCCCTCCGCAACATTGCTATAGGATCGTTTGTTGTATTTTCTGGCCTTCTTCGAGGGGCGGCGCTTTTTCTACTGCTTTGGGGACCAATAGTTCTTTCTGCATTCGTCTCAGTGTTCGTCACATTATCCTTTGGTATATTAACTGGTTTCTGCATTCCATCTCGTATGCATTGCTCTAGTAAGTCAAGTCCACCTGCTTCTGAAGCATTCGAACTGACGTCGTCGGAAAGATTCGCTACCATTTCACCTTCGACTTTGTTTCCAGTTGGATTTGTGAGTAGTGAGATGGTTGACAAATTTGTATTGCTGCCAACTTTTGATAGAAGTGCTGGTGTGTCTTCGGTAAAATATTGCTTTGTCGAGTCTCCAACTGGAGGCGATAAATTAATTTCTGTTTCTTTGTGCCCTTCAGTCTCTTTTCTATCGCGATTCATTCCAATATTGATGCAAGTTGCCAAGAGGTAGTCATCATTTGTCTCTTCTTCACCCTCGGAAAACGCTGTATCAGCTATCTTTGCAGATTCAGTTGCTTTTTGATCCGGGCAATTCGGGATAGAATCTTCGGCCTTCATTACATCTATATCTACTTTATCTGTGGGCTGTTCATCGTCCAGACTTAAATTACTTAGACTAGTGGCACATGAGAATTGAGCGGGGGTGTTCTCCACTTGGAATGTATTGAGATCATCTTCGAATACGCTGCGCAGACGAGGTGGTGCTGGATTCTGATTCTTTGAACTGCCACTTGCCACTACTGCTACCCCTGGCGAGAACGGTAACTGGGAATTGCTGTTTCGCCGTGGTGATTGTGGCATACTCTGAGTCGGTGAATCAGGAATATCGGATGGCGAAATTACACCGCTCGCCAGTCGACTAAAATCACTAACCACAGAACTTTTGTCGTCGGCTACTATGGCTCCGACTTCTTCTTCTTCTGCAAGTGAGTCCATAGAGCTGTGACGCGAAAACATTAAAGGCGTCTCTTGTGCTGAGTTGTAATTGTTCTTCGATATTATTGCACATTGACCACCTGGCTCTTGAACATTCGGTGGCAGAATAGCTTTGTCGTCTTTTACATCGTTTGTTGCTACAGCTGCCACAGGCTCTGGTGACTTCTCTGTTTCCTGTTTTGCATTGCTGTTAGTTTTTTCTGACTTTGATTTTGCCGGTGCATTTCCATTTGTTGTTTGTGCATTTTGTGGAGACTCTTCCAGGCTGCTTAACGACTCATAGCGACTAAAGTAACCTGGTGTCCCTTCTTCGCAGTAGTTGATTGGTTTTTCTGGTGTATACGAACCACATCCATAGATTACGTTACTTGAAGGAAGCACGGATGTCTGTGGCTTATTGCGAACTATATTTTCTTCTAATTTTGGATTCTGTAAATCACTTACTGAGGCCGCATTCGAAATGACATACGGAGTGTCCTCCGTCTGGTAACACTTTACACTGTCTTCGAGAATTAAAATTATTTCGCTTCCATTGTTCATTCGAGTTTTCTCTTCGATATCAGACTCAACCTGATTTTCAGCATATCTCAAACTAAAATCCGTCGGTTGATCCAAATCTGTCTCTTGGTAACTAGAATAGTTTCGAGCAGTTTTAAGACCCTTTTGATTTGTTTTAACTGTTGTGTCTGCCAAAGATTTATTTGACTTGGAAGTGGTACTTTCTGAGTACTTGGCGGAGTAATCAATTGGTTGTTCTGTTTCATTTTCAACATCAAATGCTGCCGTTTTTACCGCAAATTCAATATTCCTATCCGGAGGTATTTTTCCACGAACCAAAGCAGAATTTCCTCGCATCATTTCGTATGCTGAATCCGATTTGGCTGAGAAAATAGAATCTCTGCTCTCACTCTTCGAGACTACTGCGGATCGAGTAAGACGCACCGGGGGTGGCGGAAACTTACGGGGATCAGTCAATGGTGTGAAATCATTCCTCTCTTTTGGTGGCGTCACCACGTCTATATTCTCACACGTTTCTGAAAGATTCTGATTGACTAACTCCTGTTCGAGAGCTTTCTGTTTTCGAGCATTCAAAGTTGGTAATTCTTTCAGACCCATTGATCGAGCAATTGGATCCATATTGTTTTGATTAAGTATACTTGGCCGAAAATTTTGTAAATTCTTGAGTGCAGCTGAACTGCCTTCCGATATCAATTTATGCTTGGAGTGGATAAGCGATCGCAGCATCGGTACTGCTCCATTATCCCAGAGGAATTTTTGATCCTCTGCTGAACGAGCAGATAGATTCCACAACGTTCCACAAGCATTGCTCACAACAGTCAGACTTTCTGACTTCAACTGTTGCAAAAGAATTGCCAGACAATTCCTTTCGCGTAAAATGTTCCTGTAGTCCTCACGAACTGCTATGTGACTAGAGACGTTTCGTAAAATTCCTCCTGCGTTTTCGATGATTTTTAGTGTCTTGCTTGGACCCTCATAAGTCAGCATATCCACTAGAAATGCCAGTGCTCCTACAACAGCACAGAATTCGGCTTTGTTAGTACTGCAATGCGCCGAAAGATTCCATAATGCAGAAAGAATCGCCTTCAATGTGTTTTCATTCTTATTTATCATGGCAGCCTTTGCCAATGCAGTCACTGTACCAATCTCATTTAAAACCGCTTTCATGTTGTTATCGACCCGCCATGACAGATTCCTCAGCACACTTGCTGTAACCTGTTGTAAAGAGTAAATAAAGGAAACATTGAAGGTTGTTTTTTAAACATGAAAAATAAAAGAACACAAAATTACCTGCAGCAGATCATCTGGTGCTGAGTCCAACTGAGCAACAAGAGCTTCCATAAACTCCTTGTTCCCGCAGAGGAGAGTTTTGTTGTTTTCATCGCCAAAAGTTAGGTTCGTCAAAGCCATTAGAGCGTATCGTCTCAGTGAGTTGCAGCATTCATCTTCTGATTTCGGCCCATGAACCGCATGATCCAAGTGCACTAAACTGGCTATAGCTTGCAACGCACCTAGTTGACACATGGCGTGTCTATGCTCCTCGTCAAAACTGACTTTCATAAGACTTGAAATGGCAGCCAGTGGATGACGGTCTGAATCGTCAGCAATTGCTTCTCCTCCACTCTGAAGTAATGTCTTTAAGAAGTTACAATAGTCCAGTATCTGTTCGATGAGTCTTAAGACTTTCGCTTCGCGGCGACCAACCTTGTCATCGGGATGGCTATGCACAACATTACGCAAGGCCATTCCAGCGTATTTACGAACTCCATCATTTGCATCTGAGTGCATCATTTGGACCAACAATGGTATGCACCCAGACTTGCGCAGTGCAACGCAAGCTTCACTAGTTCGAGAAAGATCGAGAAACTTTTTCGAGACATCAACGGAGTCGTGAGATCCCAGCATTGACGCTAAGGAATAAACACACTCAGCTTTGGGCAATCCCGAGTATTGGCTTCCATCGGTACGCTCTTCCGTTGTCCAGGTCAGACTACTCTCCATTGGCGGCACAACAAGGTCGCTCTCTATAAACCGCGATAACGTATAGCTAGGCTCCTTATATTTCCGAGTTGAGCCCCGTGAGTCTCTTTCCCTGTCTAGTGAGTGCTTCCGACTCGATCCTGATGTAGACCTCTGAAAGTCGTGTTGTCTCTCGAAATTCCTATCTAAACTTCTATGTTCGCGCATATCCTTGTCAAGCATGTAGTCAGGTGGAATTGGATTCTCGTCCAGAAAATGCTTCTTCTTGCCAAATGCACCACTAGAACTGCCGCCACACGAACTTCTTCCTACAAGATTATTATCATCTTGAGTGAATTCTTTTTTTGTATAACCACTTGCAGCCAACTCATAATCGCTAATTTCGCCATCGCGTTCGTATTTTTTGTCGATTTTAAGATTTTCACCCAGGCCTGAGCTCACGGACGATGACACCTTTTGCTGAGAGCTTCCTTGAGGCCCACCAATTGTAAGAATTGCACTGAAATCTTCCTCAAACCCTGGTGGTGCTACAGCATCGTAGTCCAAAAAATGACGTTTTTGTGGTGCAACATCATCTAGTCCTTCTAAGTCCGTATGATCAATGAATATATCATCCAAATCTTGATTCGATGATGTCGACGAATGCGAGCGTGTGAGATCTTTTTGTAAAGATGACATGGTGAATCGTTTTTGTGTTTTTATATGCTTTGTTTTATTTCTCTAGCACTCAATGGACCATCTTTGCAGACTAAAAATATACAGAAAAAAATATATAATTTCGGTTTAGTTGGACTGTTTCGTGTGGATGCCTATTTTTAGTGTTTGGGGCACTCCCTATTCCTTTGATTTATGTCACCCAGATCAAGTATAGCAAGCCAAACTTTAGGGTTTTGTATTATGATTATATAAAATGTTTATGACTTTTTTTGTTTTGTCTACAAACAGCTGTTGTACGAGATTTTTAAAAGACCGAGTGAAAAGAAAAATATAGTTACATATACACATAGGTACATATGTATATGTACATGTGTTTCTTGAAAGAAGACCATATTTTCATTTATACTCTGATTTTGGGAAGACAACTTTTTTGGAATAAATTAAAACTGAAAATAAATGTGCGTGTGTGTTCAAGGTAATTTAATCGTTCGGTCATTTTGATATAATTTAATAGTCGAAGAGAGTTTAATGATAAAAAATATTTTGATACAAAAACACCTACGTAATGTTTTTAATTTTACTTGCGATATGATAAATTTATGATTAAAGAAATCAATGTCGAGATTTAGATGGAAGACAAAGTGGATCTTGTTGCAGTTCTGTCTGTCTGCTACCTTAAACGACTGTGTCCATTTTCTTGTGTGATATACACTAACACTATTTATGTAAGAACTTTATGGTAAGTTAAAAAAATCGAACTCGAAATTTTGACCAAACTTGACATTTCGATGATAGAGAAGACGACAAAAGTAGGTCTCGCAATTCTTTCCGTCTGTATGTTAGTCTGTTTGTTCGACTTTAGCCTACATATTTTTTTTTTAATTTGAGAAATCTTACTTTTCATAAAAATGGCTCTCCAGATCTTTGTACAAAAAATAAGTTAATAATAGGTAACATTTTGGTGAATTTTTTATATCGAAAAATGGTAATAAATAGGACTTCTCGTAGAACATTTTTCGTTGGGGTTCTCTTTTATCGACAATGAATTCGCTGAGTTTGATCAATTTTTATTATGGACTAGCTGGCCCAACCCGGCTTTGCACGGGCATAGAAAATTGGAAGAAAATAGTAAAATCAATTGATAAATATTTTAGATTTTATGATAACTACTCAATGTCAAAATGTTAGTTGGCTCTTCCCTTGTCCCCACAATTCCGTATATAGGTTTGTTCGTTGGGCCATGAAGTCGCCCTGGGGTCGCCCCAAAGCGTTTTTTTGAAAACCCTGAACTCACCCTGACAATCAAATTCTCTGTTTTTTTTTTAAACCTGGGGTCGCCATTAACTCGCCCTGAAGTAGATCTAGGTTTTTTGCTGGGGTGAGTTGAGGTAACGGATAAACTGCCAAAGTGACATACGTTGTAGCATTTTTTTTGTTGAAGATTTGTGATTGTTTGTTTTTAAAATGGAAATTACACAAATTGAATAAAATTCAATAGGAAAAGAAAATGGAAACGTTTAAAGTTGTTTTTATTCATTTTTCAATCTAATTTTAAGTTTTAATTATTCGAGTACAGAAATTCTTTCTTGCTTGTTAACAACACAATTGAGAGCCCTAAAGTGTTTTTTGGGAATCGAAAAACCCAGGTTTTTTTTTGACAACTCTTGGGTTGTCAAGAAAACCTGGGTGAACCCAGGGTACAGTTCAACGAACAAACCTTTTATTTAAAAAAAAATTATGCTATATTCTAACTGGATGAACGATGAAAATCCAAACAATTATCGTTTCACAAATTTAGTATTAAGTAGAATAAGGATTTATTTGCACAGCAATATCCAGTTAAAAACTACAAGAAAGTTTTCGTGACAGAAATAGAATACATTCGAAGTTAATCTAGTGAAGGGTAAATTTTCGACCCGTTATTCAAAAAAGTCTTCTTAGCATTACTCCTTATTGCTCTACTCCAAAAAATGTACAGTTCCAAAATTCAATAAAGAAACAACACTACGTTGTTTTTACGTTAATTATCCATTTTATGCACCCATAAATATTATAGATGGTTACTTTTACTCATCCAAGTTTCGTTAATTTTTGCTTTCATGAGCAAAAAAAACTCCATATTTTGGTTTATCGATTTAGAGAGTTTGACTTTGCTAGTACGCAAAATATTTGTATTAGTCACTGTTGGGCCACACATTCATAAATTCGGTAATCGTGAATATGGCAAAAGTGACTCTTACCGTAGCGGTCGAACTAAGTTTTCGGGGCGATTTTCTTCATCAAAATATGTTTTCAGAAACATACAAATAATTTATCACATAACGTACCCTTTGAAAAAACTTAAGGTACCTTCCAATTTTGTATCAATTATTACTTATTAATGTAATTTTTGCCATGAATGCTATTATTGAGGTCAAGCTTAATTTTGAGAAATATTTAGCCCTAAGCTCCAAACCACAAAATGACGAATTTGAAAATATCATCGGTTCGTGAGGAAAACTATATAACTCCACAAATGTCATTTTTTCAAAATAAGCAACAAAAAATTGAATGGAAATTTGATTTTCAATTAATCTGTTAAAATATCAAGACAATAGGAATTAAGTCATTTAGTTCCAAATATTGTAGTAGAGTCAAGTATTTTTCCAAATAATAGTTTTTTCTTTTATTTACAACTCACAAAAATGCAATGTTAGCTCAAAAATTTCATTTGAGTTGTGTGTTGTGTCTTTTTTCTTCCGAACTGACGATATATTCGGACGATATATTCTGTCGTTTTTAACACAATTCACCCAGTAAACAGCAAAATTTGTAAAAATAGGTTTGTTCGTTGAACTTTACACAGGGCTGACCCAGGTTTTCTTGACAACCCCAAGAGTTGTCAAAAAAACCTGGGTTTTTCGATTCTCAAAAAACACTTTAGGGCTCTGAATTGTGTTGTTGACATTTTAAGCAAGTAAAAATTTCTGTACTCCAATAATTAAAACTTAAAATACGATTGAAAAATGAATAAAAACAACTTTAAACGTTTCCATTTTCTTTTCCAATTTAATTTTAGTCAATTAGTGCACTATTTTATTTAACTTTCATTAAACAACCACGAATCTTCAACAAAATAAATACTTTACAATGTATGTCACTTGGCAGTGTATTCGTTACTTCAACTCGCCCCAGTAAAAAACCTAGATCTACTTCAGGGCGAGTTCAGGGCGACCCCAGGTTTCAAAAAACAGAGAATTTGATTGTTAGGGTGAGTTCAGGGTTTTCAAAAAACGCTTTGGGGCGAACCCAGGGCGACTTCAGGGCTCAACGAATAAACCTAATATCTAGCTCTTAAATGATCTCTTATCCGTCACCTCTGCCTTACCTTTAAAAAAAACTTGTTAAAATCAAGGAGCCCATGTCTTGAAAAACTCAATGGAGGCACACAAATCCATGTCATTGTTCTGACATATTCATACATCAGATTGAAGACTGGATTGTGGTTGTGAAGTTGGACATCGATATGGCCAGTATGTACATATGTATATATCATGATATTTTGAGCAAAAAAATTTAAAAAAATTTTCCTCAAATTTTTGACAACAAAACTGAGAAATTTGTCTAAGAAATAATATAGACTGAGAAGCCCACAGCAATTTTTGGGTGTGAAGTATAGCAAACATTCAATGATGCAGTTGGCCTTCTGTATGCAAGACCCACTTTAAAAATGAAAGGCCCCACCTAAGACGTCTTGGTCAGTAGCCCGTGGCGTAATGGTTAGTGCGTTGGACTGTCATGCCAGAGGTATGGGGTTCACCTTAAGTTTTTTTCGGAGCTACTACCTATTGCGAGGAAGTGACATATCCTCCAAGAGTATCTCTTGTCATAGAAAAGTGCCGCTCACCTTAGCCGTCCGGATTCGGCAATAAACTGTAGGTCCCCTCCTTTCCTGCAGACACGCACACAGAAATGGTTGAGAGTTGTAAGTCGCTAGGCCCTGGTTCTTCATGAGCCGTTTGTGCCAACAAATTTATATTTATTTTATTGAATTTTTGCTATACTTCACACCCAAAAATTCATGTAACTGAGATTGTTGATATATCTTAGTACAGCGAGTGTTACTTTTATGTCCAACTGACAGCGCAGTTTAAAAAAGTATATGAAAACACGCTCATATTCGAATGCAATGTTGTGTCAAAATTTCAAAGCAATCGGTGAAGAAGTTTCCGAGATTACCGATAAGGAACAAATGTACTTTTACATTTTTTTTTATATAGAAAAAAATATTTGGAAAGTATAAAACACTGTCGTGTACCAAAATTTTGAAAAAATAATTCTTGAATTTAAAAAAAAGGTTCCAAGTTTTTTTTTTTTATGAAAACTAAACATTTCGAAAACGACTTAGGGCCACTTGCACAGAAGTTTTTTTGACAGCAGTAACTCCTAATTTATAAATAATTAAAACTAAAATAAATAAATAGAATAAAATCACGTTGTAGGAAAACATTTTTTTCTCTATTTACGTTTAAAAAGTTATCTTCTCCTCGTTCTCTGGATAAATATTTAAACTCTGAATAGCTCTCATGTCAAATTTAGAAAACGATGCAAAGCGTTAGAGTTTGTTTATTTTTCAATGTGTTTTGTGTTTGTTGTGTCGGTGATTCTGAAAAAATATTCTTTATCCACTTGTTATTTATTTTCCGTTCGTGCAATTAAAAATGGAGAAGTTTTTATTTATTTATTTATTCATTTAAACTGGGATAGTTATCCTCAGTTTTATGTATTTATCTGTTCGATTGGTGCAAGTGGCCCTTAGTGAATTTTTATTAAACTTGGCACAAAGCGGTTATTTAACATTATCTAGAATATTTTAATGAAGAATTAAGATCTGCGAAAACCTAAATCAGGTGTGTGTAAGAAAATGAAAACCGAAGTTGGTCGTGCGTTTTGCTTTAAATATATTCTAGAAGAAACATATCATCTTCCTCTTGCATGTTTTTTTTTCTTTTTTTGCTTAGACAAAATCTGTCAATTGATTTTTTTCAAACTATATCAGTTTCTAATTACGGGTATATGTATGTTATGTATGTAAAATAAAATTATGTTGAAGTCTATTTCATTGTTCGTTCTTGAGATACTAGAATCGAAAAACATTTTTTAATAATTTTTAGTTGTTTCTGTGTTTCTACTTCCTTAATTATCAATTATCAATTATGACATTGTGTGTAGACTAAAATTATCCCGGATGTAATATCACAAAGTCTTATCAATTTTTCATTGCGTCATTATGAAGTAAATAGCATTATTTATTCTCGGGATATTCCAATTTTTTTTTATAATTATTATAATAAGAAAATGACTCTTCTTTGGAAAAAGTTATATCGACGAGAATGAAGTAATAACCTACCTAAATGGAGAAGATTGGCTGCGGATCGAAAAATATCTACTACCGAGGCCATGACCTATAGAAGAAGAATCATCGATTAAAATTTCTGAGTCTCATTTCATTTTTGTTTTAGCTAAACTGAAAGCCCTGTTTTTCTTTTGTTTTATAAATAAACTTACGGCCAATTTCTTGACAAAGTTCTAACCCCTAAAACTTGGTTTATCGAAAAATTAGAACTTGATTGAGTTCTAACTTATTTCTTCACCGAGTAATAACGCGTTAGAACTTCGATTTGGATCTCAGTTTGAGATAGAACTTCGATAAACTTGGACCCTCAAATTCGGGGGTCTAGAGACTTAGAACTCGGTTTAACAACATTTTTATTTCTTCAAAAAACTGATTTGGTTATAAATTTTGATTCGACTTGAAAGAAAAGGTAATTCAAATCAATTTGGGAAAAATTTAGTTTTAGGTGCAAGCCTTTTCGAGTGCGCTGAAAATTCCATATAACCAGATAGCGTGCTGGGCAAAACACAAATGTGTGTACCTATGTACATATTACAAGCTTTTAACTACTATATTTTCCTGGTGAGGAAAGAAACAGAAATGCATTAATGTTGCCGTTGTTGGTTAAGACAAAAAATGCATCCAAAGCACTATTTTTCTCGAAAATTACTGACAATCGTTCGCATCTTGACACTGTAGAGTGCGTATTTGAATCTGAGAGACATTTTGAGTAATCTTAACCCCGGACAGAAGCCACAAAAAACACGATCTTTGTGGTGTTTTTGTATATAGCATTTATGTAGGTAGATAATTGTTTTTAAGTTATCCTTTCATTTCATTTTAAGTAAATGGTCAATTTTGTTGCATTAAATTTAGTTGCATATGCTGCTGTTGTTTTTAATTCTCGTGGTATAAATTTTTTTTATATTGTGCATTTTGTTAGTTTGGATTGATTTTTGAACTCGCACCAGATTTTTGTTTCATGAAAGAAAGCCAAAAGACATGTGGTGCATGCTCAAACCTCATCTTAAGTAATTGCAATTTTTCGAAACAATTTGTCAGAACCACATCCATAATCAATGATTCGGGACATTGGAACAGTTACCTTCTTCTTTTTTTTATTATTTTTGATGCACTTTGATGCACATGCACACATACACTTTCAGACAAAAAAAAGTGCAAAAATTATTTTCAATAATATTTTATTTAATATGATATGTTTTGATTTATTTTTCTTAAAAAAAATAATTTATTCATATTTTTCAGATTATCTTACGTCCACAGAAGTAATCGTTTAAAGTTATATACAAAATGTAGGTTAGAAATTAAATAAAATAGCAATATTCAAAGAAAATAGAAGAGACAAAATAAAGTGCAAATTCGAAAGATCATCACGTAAAATAGGAATTCAGTTTCAGAAAAGAAAAATGTTAATAGGTAGTGGCTCCTCCTTTATTTTAAATAACTGCAGCAAGACGTTTGGGCATGCTGCTAACCAGGTTCTTCAAGATTTGATCTGGAATTCTCTCACATTCATTTTGGAGGCTTTCCCAAAAAGATTGTAAATTGCGACGTTGATCTAAGGGAATCCTTTCATCCAAAATGGACCAAAGGTGGTCAATAGGGTTTAAGTCGGGAGATTGGGTTGGCCATTCTAGTACGTCAACATTATTTTCGGTAAAAAAAACTGCTTAGCTACTCTGCTTGTATGCTTTGGATCGTTATCTTGTTGAAAAATATAACTTTCCAAAGACATTCTAGAAGCAGAAGAAGCTAAATTTTCCCTAACAATGTTCACGTAACTAGAACCCGTCATTTTGGTTCCAATTTTGACAATATTTCCAACGCCACTAAAAGAAAAACATCCCCAAACTATAAGTGACCCACCTCCATGCTTCACCGTTTTTTGTAAACACCTATGGCTGAGTCTTTCGGATTGCTTGCACCAAACTCGCTTTCTTCCCTTACAGTTTTTTAATTCAAATTTGGATTCGTCAGACCAAATAATGTTTTCCCAGAACGATTGTGGCTTCACTAAAAACTTTCTAGCGAAAGCTAACCGTTTTTGAATATTAACTGAACGGAGTAACGGCTTTTTCTTTGCAAAAAAGTTTTATAAACCGCTTTCATGGAGTCGCCTTTGTACTGTCCTTGCTGTTATATTTAACTGCAATTCTTCTTTAATATTTCTGGCGGAAGATAAAGGGTTCTTTCAAGCCTGAATTTAAATTCTGCGGTCATCAACTGCAGTTGTCTTCCGCTTCCTTCCGCAAGAACTTTTAAAACTAGCAACAGTTCCTCGTTCAAAGAAATTGAGGCAGATTTTTCTTACCATAGAAATGGATAATCCATATTTTTCTGCCAGTTTATGGAATATCAATCCACGTTCACGGTCCAAAACAACCAATTCCTTCACTTCAGATGTTAACGGTTTCATACTTAAGCTTTAAGTAATAAAAATAAAATTTAACACGGAAATTATTATAAATTGGGATCTTTTGCTTCTGCCTTTTTATATTTTATCAATTGTAAATATTTTTCTTTAAAACTTAAAACTTTTTGACGGGGAATAATAAAAATGCACTTTATTTTGTCGCGAGTTAAATTGTATATGCTCCAAAAATACCGCAACTAATAGTAATTAGACATAACAATGGATTGTTTTTTTTTTTTTAAGAGTAAGCAACTGAGAATATGTGACGTCAGAACATGAAATGGAATGATAAACACTCTTTGCTTTTAAATAGCGGTAGTATGAAAATTAATCTAATACTTTTGCACTTTATTTTGTCTGTCAGTGTATCTTTTTGGGTTTATTTCACGTTTTAAATCTGTTGCGAGCTATCGGACTAATAAAAATATTTACTACTTGCAAACACCAATGGTCTTATTAATTAGATTTTTGGCTGTTTAAACTATGTCTAAGTATTTTGAAACAGTCGGAAATATACTTTTTTAATAAAAAAAAAATTGCATTTCTCTAGGTTTAGACAATAGATTACGTTATCTAAAGCAAGATAAAAAGATAGATTACTTAAGCAAAAATTAGAAAGGTTTTTTAAAAACTTGGACGGCTGTCTAAAGTTAGACAGTGCTTATTAATAAGACCACAAGTATTCAAAAATCAATACGCGCGTAATCACACAACATAGAATTAAAAACGAAATAACAACATCAACACCAATACAAACAAAACTGGCACAGCAGAAATGGGAATGTGTTTTTAATTAATGAACAAACTAAAAGAAATATATTCACAAAAAAAGTATCCAGCTAAATGAAACTGACAAATATTTAAATATTTGTTGATAGATTGTCAGAAATTTGTGTCAGAAAATGATACTGGGTGCTACAAAAGTATTAAAATATAGACTAGAACTTCGTTTGATTAAACCGAGATCTAAACTACTTAAAACTCAATAGTGATCTTAGACCGAGCTCTAAGGAAATGATTAGAAGTGAAGAAATAATCAAGTTCTAAACGTTTTTAAAACTACTATTTTTAATTTAAAAAATATTTTTTTTTCTTCAAAACCACTGCAACGTTTTTTCTTTTTTTTATGAAGCAGTTGGTGCACATAGCGTTGGTGTCAAAACTATTTTAGATGTTGTTTAATCAAATTATATAAACATACAAAATTACATTGGGATTGAAATTACGGCTAAGTTTTTAAATTATTAAGTAGATAAATAAAATTGATGGCACAACAGCTCATGAAGAACTAGGGCCTAGTGACTTACAACTCTCAACCATTCCTGTGTGCGTGTCTGCAAGAATGGAGGGGACCTAGAGTTTATTGCCGAATCCGAACGGCTAATGTGAGAGGCACTTTTCTATGACAAAAGATACTCTTGGAGGTTTTGTGAATTCCTTGCAAGAGGCAGTAGCCATTTTGGTGGTGAAAAAAAACTTCTTATTCTCATGGAATATATAATAATTCTTTTTCATATAATAATAAAAGTTGTTAATGAATTAATATCTAATTATGTGGATTTTGTTTAAGTTTAAACTGTAAGTTCGATGCATGCAAATGCGCAACACAGTGGTATATTTTTCATTTGTGTGTACTCACATAACACTATCACAAAATAACATAACTAACTTACACCTTTTCAGCCTTATTTATTAACTCGTTTTAGATACGGAGTAAGGTTACTCCGACTTTACGATACCTCTAATCCTGAAAAATTTATTTATAACAAAAAATACACGCGGAATAGATGTGCAGTAAGCTAAAACTGGTACATAGGAAGAATAAAGCCGGAGTAAAGCCGTTTTAATATCTACCTATGTCATTTTGACATGACATCGGCATTGTGTGAAATTTACAAAAAGTTTTGCAAACGAAATCCCAGTTTTAAGGCCGTTTTCTTTTATTTTGCTTATTTTTTCATAAGAAATGTACTTATTTAGATAAAATAAAACCAATAATAATTACTTAAAATGAATAATTGTAGAAATCAGCCCGGGTTTGTTTACGTTTATAATAACCAGAGTTTTAGATTGGTCATTTTTTGATAATATATTGTTTAAATAAGAATTTGTTTGACGTGGCGTAAGGAGGGAGTAAGTGCTTCGACTCGATTTAACTACTCCGAGGTTAAAACGAGTATTAGTGAAATCTAATAAATAAGGCTGTTTCAGTTTTAAAATCAGATGATTAGGTTTATAACATTTAGACTTTATACATAGTGCTATCGTTAAAAGAGCATATTCGTGCGACACAGCCTTGCGTTTTAATTTTCTTGTCTTTAACCAACCTAAGTCTAGCTTTATGTCGCACCTGATGCATATCACCCTGCGCCTGCAAGATTCTTAACCACTTGAACCAAATATAAGAGCAAGTACGTGCGACCCAATCGAGCATTTTATTTAGTCGTGTTAGATTTATTACAAATCCTTCCACAGATTATAATATGTCATTGAAAATCTATCTCCTAATTTTGATAACCACTTTTAAAAAATTTTATTTGCCGGTGACTCTTAGCTTAAAGCGTAAAGAGCATGAGTAATATAATTGCTGACAATGAAAGTTGTTTTTTATGGACTTATTAAATTAATATAAGCTAAATTATTTAAAGATGAAAAATTAAAAAAAAAGTTCTTGGGTGCGTATAATAGCCTTATTAATTAAGTAAACTGTACCAGAGAACGACAATTACATATTGTTTTCTGAATGCCCACACAAAAGTAGATACATCCATAAAAGTAAAACTGAAGTATGTCAATAATAAACGACGCGGGGTTCTGGTTTTATATTGTTAATAAATAGATAATATGTATTTAAAGATAAGTCGAACTTAGAATTTGGTATGTGTCGTAATCATAAAACATTAATATAGCCTCGAATAGATTGTGTACTCTGTTGCCATTTGAAGTACAAGCCGGGGGTGGCCCCGGCGCAGTGGAAGTAGTGCTTGACTGCTAACCTAGATGTGTGGGTTCGAGCCCCAGTCTAGGCAGCATTCTTTTCTATATTCCCTCAACTGAACGCCACCCCTGGGATTTAATGAGATAAGCAAAACCTTATTTCTCAGTCCACTGTGCCAACAAAAATCTATCCTATCCTTCTATTCCTTCTAATATTGCCTAATTTATAAGACCCTAGGTCTTACTGGCAAATATACATATGTTTGTGTTGTTTGTTTATAAATGATATTGGGATATAATTAGGTCAAACTGTTGGCAACTTTATACATAACAATAAACATAAATTTATCTAAATAAAAAATTTTGACTTATTTGGCCAGTTTTTATTTTCGGGGAATATAAATCTCCATTGACCTCAGAAATATGAGCTGGTATTTGAAACAAAAAGTCCCATGTTGGAGACTGCCACTTACTCAAGCTAAAAAACATAGCCTAAAGTTCCAATATAAGGAAATTAGGTGCCACTTATTCCGGTAGGTATACACTGTAAAACCGGCCCTTAACCTTTTAGAAATTACATACAAAAACACATCGTACTTAGTTAACTATAAAGATCTGCAATCACAAAACTATTGTTAAACACTTCTTTTTGAATAAAATTTTGTTGCTTTTAATAAATATGTCTTTTTTTTTTTCAAAATATATATGTAAGTTAGGGTGCGCCTTATATGTATGAAATTTTTATTTTTTCGAATTTTAAGCGTCCCAACCCGTCATTTTGTTCCTTTGCATGAAAAAAAAACCCTCTGAAAATTTTATACGAATCGGATAATATTTAAAGGTCGCTACCGGCATCCAAATTACGGGGTGCTTCATGAAATTGTGTAGTATACTGAATACACGATTTATCAATGAAAATAATTATTAAAAATTATAATAAAAGTTTTTTTTTCACCAATTGGCTTTTAATTATTTATTAACCTTTGTTGTTTACTTATTTCAGCTCTGTTGAAATATTTTACACATTATAAAGTAAAGAATTTAGCTAAAAGTTTAACTTCAGTGAAAAACAATGATTTTTAAAGCTTTAGGGGTTGCTTTTTGTACTCAAGCTCATCCATAAGCTTTACTGCTCGCGCAGCGAAGTCATTGACCACTCTCATGTTACTAAACCACATCCTTGGTCAAGAACTCCAAAAATAGTCCTGTTAATTCTTCTTTGTTAAAATATCATATATAATAATTTATCATGTTTATATGTATATAATATTAAATATTAATACTTTTTAATGTAGCTTACAAAATTGTATATCTTTGAAGCTTGCACTATAAAAAAGATATTGTATCTTACTGTGTAAGGCTATTTCAATCAATAAAGAACTAAAAGAACTTATATTGAAAAATCGGCGAGTGTTTAAGCTAGAATGCTTCAACCCTTTTGACTAGATATTAGCAACGTGAACATTTATTTTCTTTAAGGGGATTCTCTTCTCTCTCAGTTTCAAACCATCTTCCTCTTTGTTACTGTTGCTCTATGATACACGCTACTGAAAAACCTTTCTTAAGAATGCAATCGTCAGTAGAGGAGTTCCTTGTAGTAATCTCGAGGTTGGAACTCTAAGAAGCAGACATTCAGATAAATTCGTCAGAGATTTCAATAACTGCAGCTGTTGATGGTTCATAGACAATACTTTGATTGATTTTAGTCCGGAAATTCTCAAACTGTTTAAAAATCAAAGTGTTTTGGCCTGTTGACGGTCCAAGTTATAACATCAGCTTCTAACATGATCTTGTTAATATGGTGACATCAAGCTAAGTATGGCATGTTTGTTTCCATTTTTTGCACTAGAAAAATACTCGCCAATTTGTTTCTTCCAGTATTGACTCATGTAGAATCCTAAAGGCTTCACTTGATCGCAAATTCTCCATTCTACTGCTACCTTATAAACAGCTAGTGTCTGTAGCCTTGTCTGAACTAGAATATTTAACTTCATGACAACCAGAAAGTGTATCTATTTCTCTTCCAGAATCTGAATTGGAAAGGCGATCTACAATTTCCTTTCCAACGATATCTGCCAGTAATTTACCATCTCAGTAAAGCAGTTAATTCCACTTTCAAGTTCTCAGCAATGCTTAGGCGATGCAACGGTGCTTCGCATGCCTTCGGCGACGGATAGAATAAAAATAAATCTGTATCCCATTCTAAAATTAAAATGTACAGGTACTGCATTTTTTCAAGAAGTTTAATTAAACTTACAGAAGGCAAAACTAATGTTGCATTTAGCTCACTTAGTTAAGTGTATACCCGTTAAGTTTTTATCCAATATTTTCTTCCGTCCTCTCTTTGAAGGTGGCACTCTAGATATTAACGTAACTGTTCTTTCACCGTCCCTGTGATGTTTAGTGTTAAATTTCACTTACGATTGGGATGATAATGTTTTATTTCAACTGGTGTGTGTTGAAATAAAAAACGTTTTCTTGCCTTACAAACCGAAAACCTTTCGACTAATAGGGCGTGTTTTCAAAGAATGGTAGCGACCCCTAAATTTTATCCGATTTGGATAATTTTTTTTTCTGAATTTTTTTTCATGAAATGGAAGCACTTGCCGGGTTGGGAAGAAATAATTTCAAAAGTTGCAAAATAAGGCGGACCCTAATGTAAGTACTACTAAAAACCAAAACAAAAAAATTGTTCATTTAAAAAAGGTGTTCATCATTCATTTTTGTGATTATGGATCTTTGTTAGTTGGCAGTGAAAAAAACACTCATTATTTCGAAGAATCACATTTTTGGATGGACGTAAACGAATAAAATTGTGGTATGTGGGGACCGGAAATCCACATGTGATTCACGAAAAACCAACTCAATCCAAATAAAATGCACGGTCGAGTCGCACGAACTTGATCTTGTGGTGTCAGAGCTATGTACATATGCATAATTGTAAAATGTAATGATAATGTCAACAAGAAAATGTAAAAAAAGACCAAATTTTATATAGAATTGATTTAAAAAATATTTGGATGGGATAATATTAGAACAATTTAAAAGTACCGAATACTAAAAAATCATTACAATATCATTTAAGAAATTTACGAGACATCCGAGAATAAGAAAATTTACTCAACAGACCTTAGACTTAAAACCATATTTCCGTTATGCAAAGTATAATCGGTTTAGCCATTTTTGAGAAAATTTGAAAAATAAAAGGAAACCGTGGTATGGCAGGTACCCTGTTCCAGACGAGCTTAAACTAAAAGCCAAAAATCTCCTTACTAAAGCCATATAAAGGGATAATTATGCGTGAGGATCACTAAAATCACCACAATTTCGCTTGATAAATCCAAGAATTGAATTAGCTCTTCCGACCACATACTCAACATGAGTATGAGCCTAAATCTTTAATTTTGTCTACACGAAAGAGTGGGTAAGACTCAATTCTTATACAAGTATTACACTTAAAAAAGGATATAGCGCTACATTTTCTTGTGTTCAGTTTTAGGAAATTTGAATTACACCATTCTGAGACACGATTAATATCAAACTGTGTGAGTCAACAATCTTCAACGCAAGTGATTTCTAAAAATAGTTTAAGATCATCTGTATTAAGGAGGCACTGGCAATGTTTTATTACAGATGTAATGTCATTTATAAAAATATTGAAGAAAAGAGGGCCCAGATGGCTACCCTGAGGCACACCCGAACTAAATTCAATAGATCTCGATCCAATTCAAGAAAGCAGAAAGGAAATCAAATTGTTCTAGTTTACGCAATAAGATGGTGTGGTTCACAGAATCAAAAGCCTTGCTGAATGAAGTCTGTGTAAATTGCATCAACTTGACTCTTTTTCTCAATGGATTTTATAATGTAAGCTGAAAATAGTGCCATATTTGTTGTGGTAGAACGTCCAGAAACAATACCATGCTGCAGATCTGATATAGATTCCCTTGTTAAGAATTCTAATTTGGTTTTCACGATACTCTCAAACAATTTAGGAATTACTGATAGTTTGGAAATGCCTTTGTTATTTTCTATTAGATTCTTGGACCCAGATTTATGAGTATGAAACAAGATAAGAGATTTTGCATTCCTTAAGAAAGTTTCCTTCCGAAAGGGATTTATTGAACAAGCAAAGCAAAGGAAAACAGAGAGATGTCGAGCAATTTTTGAGAAATATAGCTGGTATCCCGTCAGCGCCAGGTATTGTTTTAGGCTTCAACGATTGAAGGCTGTTTCACAATGCGACGAGGAAACGAGACGTGAACGTGACGTGAACTCGTCGTAGCTGTCAAACCAATTTCAAGCAATGGCCACGTTCATCACCACGTTTTTGACAGATCTAAAAATTCAGTTCTGAAAAACGTAACACTGAACGCAAAAAATAAGTCTGAAATTGTTTATTCTGTTTTTATTATTTTTTGCACTTTAAAATCAAAATCCGAAAAGCGATACGAGACCCAGACGATCAGACCACACACAAAAAAAAACTGGATCAAGAACTGTTATTTTGTTGCTTTTAGCTGTCATTTGAATCAGATAGAATTTTTCATCTGAAAATTCAGAAAAAAACGTAAGAAACGTAACTAAATGCCAATCGACGTCAAATGAATTTTTATGACTGCTGGCCAATCAGAAGCTCTTAAAATGACAGTTCAGAACTGTCAAATGTGCTGTTGAACGCGGCCAATGAGAATATACCCAGACTATTCACAATAAAGCGTTTCTCGTCGTCCCGTCACGTCATGATTTCGAAAAATTGAAAAAAAGACGCGACGAGACGACGATTTTCATTTTGACAATTGAGAAGATGACACCGAGCGTATCTGTATTTGTATTTATATTTATTAAAATTGTGAAGATAAATAAATAAAATACCGAAAATGGCGAGAAAATATGTGTTTTTATTTTGCGACTAATTAATTGTCTTCATTAACATTCCCACCGTCTTCTTCTGCTCACTTTTGGTTTTTTTTTGCCTTTTGCTTTTTTGTAAATAAACACTCCCAAGCTAAGGCATTTTTTTTTTACATTTTCATTTTCCTTTTTTTCAAATTTTGTATTTTATTTCCCAAATTCACTGACAAACACGAAAAATTTTACGCTGTCTCTGTGAATAACTCGCTGCATTGTGAATTGAGGAACGATTTTATAACGAGAAAAAGATGAAAGCGTTTCTCGTCACGCTGACGTCTCGTTTTCTCGTCGCATTGTGAAACAGCCTTGAAGCTCCAGCAGCACATCGTTACAACTTAATTGTAGTGCACCAATATCAACCTTGCTTGATATAATGGGCATACTTGTTAAGTTATTGGTATTATGAGTTGAGTATACAGATTGAAAGAAATCAGCGAATTAATCTAGTATCGAGGTGATGTTCGAAGCTTCAGTATTCCTAAAGGACATGTTTTTGGGATAACCAGTAGATTTTCTCTTCGTATTGACAAATGACCAGAACGCATTACTGTTAGATCTGACAAAAAGAAAATACCCTTGGTAGATCGCCGCTGTGGCACCTGCCGAACTTGGATCACATGTCTTATGTGCTAAAACGTATCAATGAAGAAATTATGCTCAAATTAATTTGAGTACTCCTAATTTAGCTGCAAGTTAACCCAAACACGATGACTCATCACCTGAAACTATGAGGCCATAGCTATAAAACAATTCCTCTATAATCTTTGCGCAATCTTTATTATCTATCGATTGGTATAATAATAACAGAGTTCCTGGAACCATCTACATACTACATACACCTACGTGCTACATATATCTACATGCTACATACCACCCAACCCTCCGAGAAAGATATTTAATACATGTAAAAAAAAAACAACAATTTTTTCAACTTCTCCTAAGTTAGATTTGATTAAAACTTCGATAGTTTTTTTTACACGAAACCAATACTTGCTTTATAGATCATTGTTTTGAAAATGGCTATGAAGAAATCTTTACATTGAATATTTATTGTTAATCGATTTTGACCGAATCTTGTTGACCGATTCTTTGTTCCAAAATTGAATTACGCTTATGGACATTGCAATGCATGTCACTATCTAAATGGAGGAAAAAGTAGGAAATGACGTTAAAGTTGAATTAAAATAATAAGTACATATCGTATCCAAATGTTGCGAATTTCTTCATAAAACTAAAGTACTTAAATTCTTATTGCTAGAGAAAGAGGAAATCTAAATTCAAAGCAAAAAAAAAAATTGTTTTGACGTAATATTTTCTTAATGTGAACATATTGCCCAGAAGACCAGAAGATAATGTATTTTCATACATTTTTGATGGACTAAGACAATTATTATTCAGAAAGCCTTATATTATAGATATACACAAGTGAAAAATAAATGTAATTCATATAATTCACTTTCACGAAAAATGAAAAATAGGGCTAATTAATTTCAATTAAAATATGCAAGTGGCACCCAGATTCATGTTTTTCTTTTTTTTTAAACAAAAAAAAAAGGAAATTTAAAAGAAGAAGAAAGTTTTCGTTAAAAGCAGATAATTATATACATACATTAATATGATTGAAGTCATTAAGAGAATGTATATGATCTGATGATATACAGCGGTCAAAATAATAGTAGTTAACCTTATGATACAACAAAAACCAAAAAAAAATTAATGTTTTAATCGTAAAGAAATAAATAGTCATCTAATTTTCAAATAAATATTTTTAAGCTTTTAATTTCAGAAAAAAATCGTTTTAAAATTCAATATTTAAGTTGGTAATTACAAATCTATTCAAGTGTTATTGAAAAACAGCGGTCAAAAAAATAGTAGTACATTTAAAATCTACCATTAAATATCACAAAAGGCAAAGTTAATAGACGATTTTTTCCATAAGTAATAGTTGAATGTTTAAACCTTAAATTACTCTTTATTTGCATGTCCCTTTGTCAGAAATAATAGCAGCACAACGGCATTACATCGTTTATATCCGATTTTTACACTTTCCTACGTGTTTTGACCTCCGAGATTGTTGCATAGCTTCCCAAACGGCTTTATTATTAGTTGGCTTGCAACAAGCAACATACTTCTTCATGTCGCATCTAAAATTTCAATAGGGTTAAGGTCTGGGGCCACTCTATCGCATTAACCGTCTTTTCTTGGAACCACTGCTTCGCAAGTTTACTGCTATGCTTTGGATCATTGTCTTGTTAAAAGACCCATTCCAGTAGATTTTTATCTTCAGAATTATTGTTACATTACTTCCTCAATGATTTTTACGTAAAGATGCTGACCCATGATGCCTTCAATTCGCTTTAAGGAAGCAACAACATAGAAGAAAAAACATGCCTGAATTATTAAGCCTTCATCAAGGTTTTTTTTCGCAAAATTCTTTCTCCTGTTTAAATGTTTGTTTTTTTTAGAAAAGGTACCTTTCGCAGACTGTGGGCTGCTTGACCATAGTATCGTTAAAGCCTACGAACCGTTGCGATGCTCTTTGGTTTCAGATGCTGACGTAAAAGGATTGATTTGGAATGCATGCAACTCGTTTTATTAACATTGGTGACATTATCGGCTTCTGCCCACGAGTTTCAGCCTTTGTAATATAGGTTATGGCATTTCTTCAGGTTGTTGGTAAGCATACGGCTAGGTGTCCAAACTCCGAACATGATTTGCAGTCCGAAAGCAGTTTTCTTATGAGGTTACGCTGTTAACGGTTCAATTGTATGGTGGCCCGCGCTTAATAAAGCCTACAACATAGACAAGCTAAAAAAAGTACAAAGAACAGCTAGCGTTGGCACAACAGGGGCCTTACGAACTTGCCCAACAGATGCCTTAAGCGTTTTTCTGCACCTGGTACCACCCGACTTACATATAAAATATCTAGTATCCTGCAGCGCGATAAGACTAAAAGAGTCGAATTGTTGGGTTGCCAGACCTTATGGTCATAGCAATATTACAAAACTGATCCCTATGGACATGTTCTCAACAGCCACTGACTACTGCACTCCTACTCTGGACCTCAGTTCGGATTTTAAAGTTATTTTTCCTACCAGGGAGGAATGGAAAGATGACCTCGTGACGAGAGGCTTCGACACAACTATCTTCACTGATGGTTCAAAGATGGAGTGTGGAGTTGGTTCGGGTGTTTTCTCCGAATCTCTGAACATTTCCAAATCTTATCGGCTTCCTAACTTCGCTAGTGTTTTCCAGGCGGAATTGCTGGCAATCAGGGAAGCATGCAGGATACTTAAACAAGACCCTAACAAGAATCGTAATACTGCCATCCTGACAGACAGTCAGGCAGCCGTTAAAGCTATTGCTTCGCCACTTTCGTCTTCCAAATTGGTTCGACAATGTCGTGATGAGCTCGCAAGCCTAGATGGGAACCTCAGTCTCTATTATCTGGGTTCAAGGTCATCGTGGCATTAAGGGTATCGAGCGGGCAGACGAACTGGCCAGGCAAGGATCAGCCCTTCATGACTCTCTTGCGGAAAGAGTTAACATTCCTCTTGGGGTTATGAAGGGCAATATATTCTCAATTTTTCTAAATGAATCCAACCGTAGGTGGAGCAGTTTAGCTAACTGCGTCATATCCAGAAAGACGTGGCCCACCTATAGCAAAAACCGAACAACTGACCTTTTGTGCAGACCCAGGCGAGACATAGCCAGGGTCGTTGCGACCTTTTCTGGGCACTGGCCTATCGGAGAACATGCGGTGAAGCTGGGCATCCCTCACAACACTCACTGTCGTAGCTGTGGGGACCAGCAGGAAAGGGAAACTGTTTAACATTTCCTGTGTAAATGTCCCGCTCTGGCCAGAATCAGAACACAATCATTGGGAAAGGCCTTCTTTGACGATCTCAATGAACTCTCCGAACTGAAGATCAAAGACTTGATCTCCTTTCTCAACGGGTCGAAATGGCTCTAAGATGATTCTTTAAGTAGCTACTACTACTACACCATTTCCCCCGTCAGAATCCATAGACTACAAGCAGATGGTAAATGGACTTCTGAAACCAACAATCTGCCTAGCCTGGCATTTTGATCCGTGAATCCCTCTTATAACACCGGTTCTTTATATAGGTCACACGAGTCATGGTATCAAAACGGCGCTCCTCAGCGCTAATTGGGTCACCGAGCTTAGGCTGCTCGGGGCCGCCATTTCTACCTACCTACCTACGCTGTTAAGGTACCTTGTTCTTGCCTCCTCTTATTTCTGACGAAAATTTAACGAATTTTTCAAAAAAATCTATGAAGATCTCATGGATAAACAATAATTAACCTTCTGAAAAATATTCAGTTTAAGAAATTAGAGGGAAACATAATATTTGGTCAAATTACGGATGCACTACTATTTTTTTAACCGAACATATTTGCAGATTTGTTTTTTGTTGTTTTTTTTTTACTTAGCAGCGAAAAATATTTGCACATAATCTTTGATAAGAGGTTATTTTTTCGAAGTGTAACAGTTTTTAACTTTCAAGGCAATCAAAACACGAGAATTCATGGGTTTAACACAATGCTTTTCTAACACTACTATTATTTTGATCGCAACTGTACATATTGATTGAGTTACGTCAATATTTTAAAAGTTAACATATTTTTATATTTTAAATTAGAGTATTTTAAGTTACGAAAATTCGATGTTTTGAAAACGAAATTGTTTGGATTATTTTATTTCCTTCTTCTACTTTTCTTTATAAAATCAACAAGTTAACAGAATTATATAAACTTACTTTGATTAACCGCCATATTATTCACTCGATACATCCAGATTTATTTACATTGATGAATTTACATTGAATTTGTATGGTTTACATCCAGATTTAAGTTTTAATCTGGATGTATTGAGTGAATAATATGGCCGTAAGAGTAGATAAAATCCGATTTTATTGATTAAATTTTCATTTCATGTTTATACCAAAATATTTTATAAACCAAATTTAGAAATTTACTGACAAAATAAAAAAATTAAGCGCTAGCCCACTCAATAAGCTCTTGCAAATGACTAATATATTATAAATATTGTTTTGATAAAATAAAAAAAACAAAATTTACTAGAGTTCATTCATAATATTGGCGCCTGTTGCATATATGTATGTATACGTAGATATACATAATTCAATCATTTAAAAAGAATTACTAATGAGCCATTTAAATATTTACATTTCTTATAACTGTTTGTGTGTTTGTCATAAGCTGTTCAGTAAGCACAAATTAAGTGCTATTGACCGACGCTATTTTATTGATGTTCATTGGTTTTCTAGAGCACATGTGCTTTTTCGAATTTACTGCTACGGCGTTAATTAAAACGATAATCATAGAAAAATTTCTTATATCCCCACAAGCGCCTCTGTAATTAAAATTGCATCCCAAAATTGCTTGTGTGTATTCGGCATGTCAATTGTTTTCAAACTTATATCAAAGAAATAGCGTTCGCTATAATTGTAAAAGAATTTTCAAGTCTTACGAGAGATGATGTAAACAATGGTGCCTTATTTGATCCAAAATTTTATTAAATTCCCCAAAGAAGGGCATACCATCGATAAGGTACTTATCTATCAATGTCGCGACAATCGCATTCCAAATAGGGTTTGTCTTTTTGTATAGAATTTATTTAATCGAATCTATTTAGTTAGTTGTGGTTGGTTTTAATTTGATGTTGTTATTTATTTGTTTTGACATTTTTATTTTCAAATTTCGATGAGTAGGAAGTTTTCATCAAGTGTAGTTTTGTTTTGGTTTTGAAAACATTTGATACTAAAAAGGTATAAATTATTTGTACAAATGTATGTATGTTGGGCGTAATTTCTGGGAATTGTGAATGCTATAACTTTTATATTAAATACATAGAAAATATTTTTTGAGTTTCATGACTTTAGGCCTCATTCAACAAATTTTATACCGACACCATGAAATACTCGTAAAAAACTCAAAAACAAATTATTAAAAAGGAAAATATATAATCGAATACTTAGGCCAATGTCACACGAGCGTCCAAATGGACGCGCGGACGGAATATTTTACTAAGTTAGTTCCTTTTCTTTGGTTGATAAATCAAAAATATAGAATTAGTAAGTAAAAAATCAAAAAACGGTCTCTACCGCCTTCCCTGTTGTAATGAGCCCTATAAAATGTATAACATTTTTGTCGAGGGGAGTTGTGGTAGTAACAATGTGGAATATTGTTTTTCAAAATTCTGAAAATTTTCATCAACTTTTGAATTTAGAACATTTTTTTGTTTATAAACTGATTAAATAACCTCCGTTGTCTCTCTTGTTAGGTTTATGCCTAAATAAACTGATTAAAAAACCTCCATTGTCTCTCTTGTTAGGTTTATGCCTATAAAATTACTAGCAGAATTTTAGGCAAGGGTTCAGGAAATAACTTTGCATAATTAGTTTCTAAAATTTCTAAAATTTTACATCAACCTCTCAATTTAGAATTCTAGGAAACGAATTCAATTGTTTTTAGGGTGGAAGGGGGTACCCCTTCTCAAAAATTTTTAAACACAATTGTAGCTTGACATTTTATCTTTGTTTTAAGATCTTAACCTTGAACATCGGATCACTACAACGGAAGATATAATTTTTTTGACTTTGAAAATTTCCACAATTTTGCACTTAACGGACCTTTCTCCACTGGTAGATTACCGAGAGCAATGAACCAAACACACTTTTTCTAAGCAATTTTTCCGATTTCTCGATTAAATTAAAATTAAGATTGTGAGGGTTGTGGTGCACGTAAAATATCAAATGAAGTATCAAAATAATCGTTGTTTTCCTGACATTCCGAATAAAAACAAACCAAATAAAACCATGAATGCATAGATAAGATATGAGCTCATAGAACAAGGCTTATTATATTGCCGTTATCTCAGCTCAACGGTACTTTGGGAACTCAATTTTTTTTTAAATTTAATTTTGGCTACATTATTTCTTTTATCTGTGAAAATTTCAACAATATCTGTTGAACCACTAAAAAGATAAAAATAAAAAACACAAAAAAAGTCATCTAAAAATTACCTAGAAGCGCGTCCTATTGGACGCTCGTGTGACCATACTAATTTGCGACATGCCTCATGCCGTTTTACAATCTGCCCGGCATGAGAGTCAAACAGTCGACAAAGTTGGACGCGCGGACAAAACCAATAAGTGGACACTCGTGTGCCCATTCCTATACGTTTTCTTGGTTCTCAGGACGTACTTCCAAATGGACGCGCAGAAAAAGACGCTCGTGTGGCATTAGCCTAACGGCCATATTATTCACTCAATACATCTAGATTAAAACTTAAATCTGGATGTAAAACATACAAATTCAATGTAAATTAATCTGGATTTAAGTTTAAATCTGGATGTATCGAGTGAATAATATGGCGGTTATGAGAACTGTGTTTAACTAACTTCCCATTGGAAGTTATTGTAATCGGTCCGATTTGTGAAATTGAAAATTTTGACATTTCTCGACGTTTCGAGGTCTATTGAGTGGGATTACATTGTTTTTAGAGAGATGTCTGTGTACCATGTACGTTCGGAAGTTTTTTTTTTTTCGCCGACGATATCTCGAAAACGCATAGAGATATCGACTTCAAATAAATTTTATTTTACAGAAAATAAAGCCATAACGTGCAGAAAGGATTTTCAGAAAAATTCAATTGGCGGTTTTTTTTATTACAGTAATTTAAAAAAAAGTTGTAAAATGGCTTGTTTCTCGAATATCTCTAGAACAAATAATGCTATCGACTTCGGCCTAGTTTCATTCTATGCATAATGATGTAGTGAAAAAAATTGGTAATACTTAAAAAATAAATCAATCCAGTTTTTTTTTTTTTTTTTTTAATTTAAAAAAAAAAAAAAACAATTACAAATTGTTGAAAAATAAAATTATATTTATTTTAAAATAAATATTTATTTAATACACAAAGTTATAGTTGATAATCGATAGAGTTTGTAAAAAAAAATTCAATTAACGGTTTTATTCTAGGCCAAACAAACTGCTAAAAATTGTTAAAAAATGTGTTTTTTAATGATATTAACTCCCAGATAATTTTAGTCTGCACACAATACCATAATCAGTAATTGAAAAGGATTTTAAAAAAAATTCAATTGGCGGTTTTTATTTCTAGGCCAAGAAAACTGCAAAAGAAACTTCTAATAATTGTTGTAATTTTTCGTGTCGCATAGATTTAGAGCAAACAGCCTCCCCTTGATTGCACAACTGATAAGTTTTTCGAAGATTTTTAATTGTTAATTTGCTAACAAAAAATAACATCGGGTGTCGAGTTTCAAAGGGAACCAATGGGAAGTTATGTCTGAATAAAACAAACGATTTTGTTGTAAAATTCTGGAATGAATTATGAAAACAAAAAATCATAAAATCCAAAATTTAAAAACAGGTGAATTTTCACATTCCGTGTCATACATACGGTCTTCCAAATAAAAAAAAAAAGACCCGATCACCTCTAAAAAATCTATCTATACATATTTTTGCAGCATAAACAATACTATTAAGAAAAAAATAAGTAACTATGTACCATAGGCGCATATCAACAGGCTTCAGCTAGCAAAATAAAAGATGTTATAAATAAAATCAACAACAATTATTTTTTTTTTCAATGATTTAATGTTTTAGATTATACAAAAAAAAAAAATAAATAAGAAAACAAGACAACTGTCAGTTGAAGATGAAATACCTTTCTCTTATTATGGAATTGATTCTCATCAACAACCAGCCATTCACCTTATTCACTTTGTATGAAGGCTAAAGTAATTTCCATAGAAAAGCAATAAAATAATAAACACTATTAATCAGTTGGAATGTATAATTCTAGTGTCAACAAAACTGATAGTGATGCAGCTCTGTGTTTAAAAAATGACTCTTTCATGCAATAAAGACTTTTGTATTCATTTGTCATGACATGAGTCTGGTAGGTTTACCATTTTTTAGCTGATACTTTAACGCTCATTGTTTTTAATAATTCGTCAGTATCAGGATTAAATCGGAATTTATGTCTAAGACAACTTCGGTTAAAAATTTTAATTTGTTTAGCTAAGAAGCATAATGTATATGTGTATAATGAAGGTCATTTTGGTTTAGATAGCATCAAGGTCAAAGCCTGGAGTCGTTGAAAAGAAGAACTTGAAATTTCAATTAACCAAAACATTTAACAATAAAAAAATGTATTTACTGACCCTTGTTGTAAATGCAACAAGACATAAAATAATTGTATGGGATACTTAAAAAAAAAATCAATGTCAACCAGGCATGTAGTTTGCAAAGACACAAACCATACAAAATTTGGAAAGGTAAAACTACTTTCAACAAATCATTCAACGGCTCTCTCTTTGGGCCTTACCAATAATCAAATTTCGTCATAACTTAAATTTTGCAGTTCTTTATCCTAAATATTTAACCATACATTATGGTCCATTTTACCGATATATTTAAGTCGGAACTAAATTTGATTATTGGTAGGGCCCTTTCTATTTTCTCAATATTTAAAGAGACAGTAGCCCCAAAAGAAAACAAGTGAAATGTAAATATATAAAAAAGTTAAACTATACCAAATTTCTTTTAATTATTTTTACATGTACAGTGGTTGATAATTTTCTCTACTATAGGAGTTTTTATTTTTAGCTCTGTGTAGAGGCTGAGCGAACCAAGTAAGTATGATCAAAGGTCTTCGATTAAATTATGAAACACATCTGGGCTGAGTACTAAAATTTCATGTCGTCAAATTACATACAAATTTTATGAAGTTGGCCGACAACAGCTTTTTGTTTGTGCTCGATCATTTTATTCTGGTGCGTTCTTATACTCTAAAATTTTTATTTTTTTTTTTTAATTAATCAACTGCAACAAAAAACAATTGGGAAAGCGAATGCGAATGCGCCAGTAGCCGTGGCGTGATGGTTAGTGCGATGGACTGTCATGCTGGAGGTTTAGGTTCGATCCCCAGCCTCGCTATCTAATAATTAAAAAAAAATAAAACGGCTACTGCCACTTGCGAGGAACTGACAAAATCTCCAAGAGTATCTCGTCATAGAAAAGTGCCGCTCATATTAGTTGTTCGGATTCGGCTGTTTGGTTACTTTTGTTTCTTTGCAACTTTCACCAAGTTTCGCAAACTTAGACAGGGCGCTCACTGAAGTGGAGTGGTAGTGGAGTAGCGAGTAGCAGTGGAATAGTGAACATTTGGATTTTTGATGGAGTGGTGGCGAACTGATATGAAAGTGATTTAACGCGCACTGAGGTAGAAAACTTCATAAGGTGCCACTCATACTTAATCAATAATCACAAGCATCTTCTAGAATTAAAAAAATCTACTTTGTCACCACTCGTTTGCTTAAAAATTAAACATGTTCGAGATAAGTGGCACCAGACTGGCACCACACAACTTTCAAAATATCTTGCCACCGCCACTCCACTTTGATGAGCGCGTCTTCATTTGTTTACATAGGTTTTATAAATTCCACATGCCACTTAGTCACCACTTTACTACCACTCCACTTCGTCAATACTTCAGTGAGCGCCCTGCCTCAGGTCTTGTTTCCTATTGGTTTTAAAGGCAAATTCTGCGACGTCGTACAACGTTTCTAGTTAACAAACAGGCATAATATTAGTCTCCGCTTTTTGACAGCGAAAGTGGGAAGTCTCATTACATTTCTGAGATTCCTTCTCAGAGATCTTGAGAAACACTGGCTAATTGTATCACATTATAACGTCATTAAATCCATCCTTAATTCAATGGTGATGTGTCAGAATTTTAAACTCATCTCGTTGGTATGAATTGAAATTTTAATCTGTCAACAGCAGCTGAATTTGGATTTTCATTTTTCGGTTATCGTAAGTTTACTTTCCCGTCTTTTGATTGTTAAAATGTCTGTATTTTTTAAATTTATTTTTAATGTCGATTTTGGGTTTTATCATTTGTTTTATGTTATTTACTGATTAATTTTTTATTTTCCGACAGTTTAATTTTTCGATAAGGTAGATTTCTTGCAAAGAAATGCGTATTTTTTTGAATGGAAAGAAGTTGCAAACATTTTGCTTAATGATTCGATTTTGGACAAAAATAAATAAATTTTTTCAACAAATTTGATGCAAGCATTTTTTTTTAATTTTTCAGTCTAATCAATGCATATATTTCATTTTTTTTGCAAACTTATTTTGTTTGACATTGATTGTTTTTAAATGAAATTTTACAGTGTTACATTTTTAACAATGGCAATTCAACATCCAATTGGCTAGCTTTGAGTTGCACTTATAGTTATGGAGTAATGTATAATAGATTTCCTGACAACATTTATAATGCTAAAACTGGTCTTAAATTTTAAACATAATTAAATTTAGAACCATATAAGAGGAAAAATCAGAGATGTCTTTTGACTAACCTGATTAGGTCATAAATCTATAAAAACAAAAAAAAAAATAAATTGTGGGCTTGTTACCCTGTGTTAATATTTATGTGTCAAGTAACTAATCCGAACTTTACTCAGACATTAAACATTCTCAGTATTCATTGATTGTAATTTTATCAAAATATTAACTGAGTAAAATATAGAAACTAAACTAATGTCGAATTCCTTTTAAGAAAAAAATCGATTTGTTCAGAAGAAAAAATCGACTTTTCTGGACAAATCCCTTGTATTAAAAGAAAAAAATCGATTCTGTTTAGAAAAAAAATCGAATATTTTTGGTAAAAGGAATTCGACATAAGATATTTAAAGCGTCAAAATGAAGCAGAAGAAATCCTGTGATAGAATAAATGGAAAACGGCATTTCTTGCAGTAGGTACTAGGTTTTCAAAATAACAAACAATGCTTTAGGCAAATTGTTAAAGTAGGTACAATTTCCTATTCTATTGTTTTCTTAAAAATGTTCAAAAATCATCATTCTAATTATGGAGCATAACCATCAATATAAAAAATTTGGTCTTTGAAAAATAGTCACTATGGCATCTTAGATCCTGTTTAGATTATGAAGATTGAGGCTGGTATCACAGCAGTTTTTTGATAAGAGAAGTGCAGAGAAACTCAGCTCGGTCGGTCTTTTCTTACCCAAAACCTGCCATAATATCGGCTTCAATCTTCCCAATCTAAACAGGTTCTTAGATCCCTCTGTCGACCATGAGCGAAACGCTTTATAATAAATGTCGATAAACTTTTTTTAATTGAAGATTTCTTTCATTACATACATACTTATTAAAATAAAAATATACCTTAATCGATTGAAAGCTTTTTTGTTTGTAGAAGAGGTAAGCTGAGAATTTGCAACTTACAACACTGTACAACCCTTTTTAAAATTTAATTGATTTTATAGCTGCTAGTTTAGATGGCAGAATTATTTTCATTGTCAGACTTACAATTAAATACTTAAATACTTAGACAATTACAAATATGATATTAAACAATCACGATATTGATTGTCTAGGTGCCTATATAAGCTTGAAAATTTAGTCGAATGTTTAATTTCGCCCATCCCTTCTCCTAAAATAGATATGAAGACTATTTACACTCGTCTCTTTGTAATAAAAGGCAATTCATCTATCAATCATCAAGTATGATATGAGCACAATAAATAATGTGAATAATAGAAATCTGAACTGCTACAACATAATTTGTTCTACCAAACAAAAATCACTCCATTCACACACTTCGAGTTAAAATTAAATTTGTATTTTTAAATAGTTACACCATCCCTCCATATCAATAAATTATAAATTGTTTTCCTTTTTCTTTTGGTTCATTTTGTCTGTCTTGTGTTCACGGAAAAATTAAATTCAACCAGCGCGCTACAGAACAGAAAAACAAAAAAAGTATAAACCAAAAACTATTAATATACATTCCCCAGCAAGTTTTATTTACATTACATATACTGCGATGCGAGCGAGTGTGTCCAGAATTATAAGCAGGAGCCCGTTCTGCCGGCCACTTAATATATGATGACGGCCACTTCTTCCAATTTTTAAACCAACAAGGGGCAATGATTCATAGTCACAAGCCAGAGCCACCACCACGACCGACAACTCTATAAAACAGTCAGCTATGCGCAAATATTTACTTTTATTTATCTTTTTAGAAGAACAAAATCGCTTCCCGGCTAATTTAACAACAAAACTACACTTATCGACTTATCACTGCTGCGCCTTTGCAATAGTCGTTTTTGCCACCGACTCGACGTCAACGGCACTATATGCGATTGCGAATTGCGAGTATGATAAAATATTTTTCGCAATAATTTTGAATTAGATCACAAGATTAAACTTAGGAATTCTTGAAATTGAAAGACGATTTATTGATTGATAAACTTTTACCCTACAATTGGCAATTTGGAGAAAAAAAGAAGAAAGGATCATGATAATCCCTATATTATGAGTGTGTTCGAGTTCATCTATGGACATGAAAGAAAGCCAACAAAGATGAAGAAGAGCAGGGAGGGACCGTTGTCAAAGTACCATTATTGATTTTTCTCATCTTTGCCCTGCAAAAGAATGGACGACGAAACTTCAATGAAGATACTTTGAAAAAAAAAAAAAAAGAAAATACAAAAAACCATTCCACCATACCCTCGACGACCACAAAAACAAGAAACTTGTAAATTTTACATAATAAAAGTGTACTAATCGTTAAATAAACTTTGAACAAATGAAGATTTGTTTACAGTTAAAACACAATAACTGTTTTGCAGCACGATGCAAATGCAATGCAAAAATTCATAATCAACATACCTAACAGCATTTCTTTTTCATTAATTAATCTTTTACGTCTGAGTAATTTTTTGGGGGAAAACAATTATTTTTCTTTTCTTATTTAATCATTTTTTTCACCACCTTAAGATGGTAAAATTGGTAAAGATTCCCAATTGGAAAAAAAAAAAATCTGGATCACTTACCTTGGATAATCCAAAGATGAAGGTGGATTATGATGATAAATTAATTCAATGTTATGAAAACAAAGATTTAGAATTTTCAGTAATTATTTCATCTTTTCTTTGTTTGTTGGTTTTTCTTTTCGATTTTATTTATTTATGTGTTTAATTTTAAGTTCTTTCTGATAAAATTTCACCGAGGAGCACACACAAAATTATACGACATAACAAGACAACGACAAGAAAAAATCTGAGTGAGAAAATATTTTTTTCTTTCAAAAAAGACAGAAGAAATCGGGGTGCGAATGTGCGGATGAAATGAAGTGATTTTTGTATTTGATTGAAAAGAGAAAAATATATATATTTGGGTTGATTTTGACGGGAGGCTGTAATAGAATGTAAAAGCTTGTAGTAGATTATTAGCAGGTGGATCTGGGTAGGGTAAGTTTGGACAAAATCAGTCGTATTGAATTGATAAACGTTGTCCAAATTTGGATAACTGTTGTTATAAACGCTTAGGTTTATCTTTCAGATTACAGAAAAGGGAATCGGTTGTATAAACCTTGTCTAATGTGACATTTTCTTATTTTAACTATAGCATATTTCGATTTTCGAACAATTTCAAGCTAACTAGCCAAAAATCTAATACATTCGCCTGAATATGATTACAAATAAAATTTAAAATTATCAGTAACAAAAGATTAACAAAAAAATACCTTCAATAGATACAAAATTATGGAAAGATTAAAATTCGCAAGGAAGAGGGGAATTTTGTATGAAAACCAATACAATACATTTTCGTACCACCACAAAAAAGTTTTTCAATTTAACATACAAGAAAGAACCACTGAGTATGCCATCAGGTACGGGTTTATATTCGTGAAATAGATATAACTCATGGTGGTATATAGAATACCTTTTCTTCATACCATGACTCCATCTCAAGATAAACAGATATAAGATAGTATTCGGAATGCTTGAGAGTTGTTCATCACTAGGCCCTAGGTCTTCAAGAGCTGCGTTCGCCTTATTTTTTTTTATTTTATTAGAAAGTAGCACTTAGGCGTAATGGTTAAGTACGTTGGACTGTCACGCCAGAGGTCTGGGTTCGATTACCAGCCTCTGCCATCTAAAAACAAAAAAAATGTGTTTTTTCAGGGCTACTGCTTCTCTCCTCCAGGAGTATCTCTTGGCAATTAACTGTAGGTCTCCTTTATTTCCTTTTGGAATGATTGAGACTTGTTAGTCACTAGGCCCTAATTCTTCATGAGCTCTGTTGTGCCATCAAATTTATTTATTTTTTATAAAGGATAAATCCATTTGAATAAATGTAAGTTAAGATATTTTGTTTATAAATGCCTAAAAAGTTTCATTCTAAGAACATTGTAGTTAAAAATCATGTTTGTAATGCGTTTGGTAGGGGGTTCTCCTGATGTTTAGGGTTCGTCCAAAATTAAAATTTGTTGACGGGATTAAATCATGACCAGAAGCAAAGTTAGATTGGAACCGTGAATGAATGAATGAATAAAGTTGGGTGTTATTGCACTGCGACCTTAGACCTATTATGCCCTCCAATCTGGAGCTCATTTTACAGCTCAACCTCCAAATTAGTTTCCTTAAGGAACTTTAGTATTTAGAGTAGGTACGTAGGTAGAGCGTAATCTGCTCTCTTCTATCTGGTGATGTCCCAGGTATGTTTTTGGTGCATAAGTGCATCACAGTTACCTAATAAATGGTCCAGCATCTCCTCATGGGCGTCGCAGAATCTGAAAGTAGCACTGCTCACTAGGCCAAGAATACTGAGGTGTCATCTTACAGTGAAGATCCCAGTGGTTTGGATAAAACAGACATGAGAAGTTCCAAATATGGTAAGTTCTTGACTATTTTTTTGAAATACAAAACAATAGCATGGGCCAATTGCTAGAGATGTTGAAAAACTAAATTAGTGAATAAACTGTAGAAAATAATAACGAAAAAAGGCTTTGCTTTTAATAAAAATTTATTTTTTATTCTTATCCTTAATGGTGTACTTATCATAGGTCTTTGTCGGATCATACGGTTCCCAACGGCTAGCTGGAAAGATGTGCTTGTTCCTCTCGTACCAGTTCCTCAGTAGAACTTTACCAGCATGGGATTCCTCCTTCTCCACTGTTGCATCGCTAATCATCCGAACATCATCGTGGACATCAAACTGAAATAGAGGTCCACTCTTACCTCTTGCTTTTGTCACAATAAAATCGTAGAAAGTGTAATGATGTGGCAAAATTAGATCCTCCTTTACATACATAAGTTGGTCGGCCATGACCGTTTTCAATTCATTGAATTCCTTGCGCAGAACTTCCAAACATTTTTGCAGGAACTGATATATGGAATTGCCTTTCTTCATGGTAGCACTTCGACGATGTCCGGATCCATCCCAGTAACTGAATGTTATAGTGATCTCTTGGTCTTTCAACGCAGCCTGCTGGGCAACCCATTCCTGGCGTAATTCCTCTCGCAGACGATTTTCTCTTTCTTCGCGTTCCCGATCAGGGAGAAATGAAGTGTCTACATCTGGATTCTTACAGATTTTCTTCTTCCGAGGCTCGTCGCTTTCTTCCTCAGTTCTCCACTTCTTCGCGGGTTTTATTTCCAAGGGTTTTATGTCTTCATCCTCTTCGCCAGCTTCATCTTCATCCAAAGTGAATGATAAGGCTTGAATTTGTCGTTTTTGCTTATTCTTCTCCGCCTGGATTGCCTCTAGAGCTCTTAGCTTCTCACGTTCTTTCTCGTCCTTCTTCTGAGCCAGTTTCTTTTCGCGTTCTCGTACGATGTCCTCCTGCTTGGCTTTCATCTCGTCCAAAGTGACCAACCCAATAGTTGAGGTCTTGAGTTGTTGTTCCACTGCATCGTAGTGGCTGGCGAATTTGTTTTCAATATTGGAAATCTTCAAATCCTCTTCAATTTTCTTTTTGCGGAATTCGATTTCTTGCTGGGCGATTTCACGTTTTTTCATCAATTGCATTGCACGGCCAGCTTCACTGGCTGCTCCTTTGTAGTGAGCCATTATTTAAAATTTAAATAAATAAGTCTTGCTAACGAAAATCCTACAAACTTTTGTGTATAATTTTCTACAATTTTCTAATCCCTAAAAAAATGCAAATACAAAAAAAAAAATGGACACAAAAATCAAAACGTCAAATATGTCATTTCTGTTAAATGAGTTTCTTAGCACTGATCTTGATAAAAGAATGGACAAAAGTACAGGGTGGAGAGTGGTAGCAAATTTTAAATGTCAATTTACACCGGCTATGACCATAAAATACATGGTATGATATGTTGGTGCGAATCTGTAAACGACTGTAGAATGTACCAAGATTCGCATCGCTGTGGGCACTCTTATTAATCACCATATAAAACAATTTAGAGATTCGAAGGTTTCGTCGTCGCTCCGAATGTTTCGCGTTGGTTTGGAAGAGCCCTAATGTAAAATTTTCTTTTGAATTTTGGTTTTAATAAGGTAGATGATTTTTTACTGCAGATTACATTAGAGATAATGAAAAAATATACTATACTTTGCAGGTGGCTTGAAAAAGAAGCCAGTTTTGGTTTTATAAAAAATTATTTGGTTCGATATCTCAGACCCTGTTTAGATTGGGAAGATTGAAGCCGGTATCACGGCAGTTTTTGGGAAAGAGAAGTACGGGGTGAAGGGTTTCGTGAAGCGCGAAGAAGGCATAAAAAGAAGGCAAGGCAATGGCCGAAATTTCGAAATTTTTGTTGTATCAATGTGTTTTGAGGCGCCTCAAAGTTTATAATCTAAACACGACGACCCTTACCAGTCCGCACCCAATTTTCCCAACCTAAACAGGGTCTCAGATATTTTATAGTTTTTCATAGGGACCCAACTGCCAATAACACGCAAACAGGAATAGTTAAGAGTTGTACTCCCTAGGCCCTGTGTATGTTCGCATGAAGCGCTCGTTTTTTCTTTCCAATCCTAAACGCGTTGGTAAGAAAAACACAGAACTTATGGTAATTTAGTCTTGCAAAATCAAGCCTAGAGTAAATTTTTTGGAAAATCCAATCGCAGTTTTTGGAACAGTATCTATCCAAACACAGTACACAAATCTAAGGTAATATCTTGCGCAGGTTGTCATAAATTAAAAAATGGTTGCTCGAGTGCTTCCACAAACTTCACTTCACAACGCAATATTAAAACCAACAAAAATATCGAAATTTGACATGTAAATGGGCACTGGATCCACCATTTTTGTAGATGCGCTATCCAAAATTGTACGCTCAGTTGTATTTTTGATTAATCCGTTGACTTATAAAGTATGAAATTGATTTAGTTTATTTCAATTTGTTGACAGCAATTTTTTCAATGTCAAAGACACGGACACAAACTTATTTCGACTTACGAGGATTGTGGTTTTGAATTTTTTTTTTTTTCTTAGAGGAAAAACAAAACACGGAGTAAAATATTTCAGATTGGTGTAGTGGGGCTAAAGAAAGATTGCTTGTACATATTTGAAAATACCTACGCCTAATTGAGCTCAAAAGTAATGAGCTTACCTGGAAGCAAATTTTTACTTTAACAGTTTACTTTAAGCTTCAACAATTTTTATATTAAATTATCCCAAATTCTGTAAGTAAAAAATTAAAAACGAAAATAAACTATATTGAATTCAAAAAATCAAAATTTATTCAATCATAAGTTGAATTAAATATTACAGAAGTGCTGGACGTTGAAGTAATTTGTTAAATTTTTCAATTATAATGACTTTCGAAAGATATGGGGGTGCGTTACTTAGCAAGAATTCCGTTACTGTATTAAGTATTAATAGAGAGCAATACACAAACAGCACCAAAGTTAACAGTGGAACACATAAAATTAGCAAAGGAACCTTTCGATCAGTCACAACATATGTTTCACGAGTTATATTCTTCATCCAACTCCAAATGTATGGAAATAATTGGTCGAATAGGTCCTTTCCTTTAACAATGATATTTTGAAAGCCATTAATAATTTTGGCCATCAATATAACAAACAATAGCATAAATAACATTATGTACGAAACATCTTCAGTTTCGGCATTATTTTCGTCGGGAACTGGTTGGTTTTGGTATTCCGCTATGTCATTCTTCTCCGTCTTAATCGATTCCATTATTCTATAAAATTCTTCATCTGCATCTAATTTGATTTTCATATTGTTTGCATTTTTTGAAACAAAGCCTTCTCTCAAACGGTTTATTCCAGGTTTTGAACTGCCATACAGTTTATACTGAATTGGATCAAACATTTTTTTTTTTAAATAAAAGTTGCTCATAAAGCAACTGTTGTAATTATTTTGAAGTGATTAACCTACTGATTTATCGTACAGTAAAGAAACAGATTACTTGGTTTTCTTTTTTGTAAATTATGACTTAGCTGGAAAACCTGATCTACGAGGGTAAATTATTGTCTTGACTTGACCTAACTGACCGACTAGGAGATGGAATGCAATGTATCTGCCTGAACAGAATAGAATGCTGAAACTGGAGCCGCAGACGGAACTGTAAGAGCTGTCAAAAAGTGTCGTAAGTTATTTTTTTTACGTGTCCACAATGCAGCTGTACACCTTTGAAAGTATTTTAAAGAAAAACAAAAGAATATTCTTTTGTACAAGCTCAGAATTCAAGTAACTAACGCAAAACTGTAAAAAAAGTGGGCAGAAATTGATGTTTTCGTTTCCATTTTCATGACAATTTCACAATGTTTATGAACCACCCAATTTGTTCCCTTAATTGGTTTTTACGACTTTGATCATTCGGTACATGAAAACGGTTCAATGGATTTATTTGAAATTTTACAGAAATATTGGTGGTCTATAGTTCTTCAAAATGTCCTACAGTCAATATTTTTTAATCAGTAAAAGATTTACAAAAAGTCTTTAAAAAGTAGTTTTTTAGACCTTTTCTGAATGTAACGATGAGGAGCCAAAAAAAATAATCGTTATAAAGTTTTGAAAAAATCTTGTAGAATATTAATTCCAGTTTTTAAAACTATCCATAAATTTTCGGTGTCCTCATTCCTTGCGATAATATTGGTAGTCAAAGTCAAAAGTCTGTTTTTTCATTCAAAGCCAGATATTCTTTTGAAAAAAATTTGTACAATGACGAAAAAAGATAACCTTAAAGCTGAATAAACAAGTTATTGAAACAAAACAAAAAAAAAATTTTCAAAGAAAATGACAATGTTCAAAAAAAAGAAAAAATTTTTAATTTTTTGGGTCGTGCTGCTTCTTATGATTGCGCAATAACGGTACCTTAAAAAAATCATTTGTGAAAATTCCTCAATACAAAAAGTATAAAGCTTCAGAATGCTTTTTGTTTCATCTCAATACGACCACTTTTCACAGAGATACAGCTCTTCAAAAAACACTAAAAAAAAAGTGTTTTTTTTTTGTTCCCTTAATTGTTTTGACAATTAATTAAATTTCAAATAAATGATTAAAGAACAGATTTCTGGCTTTCAAACCCGGTATAGTACTTCATTTCAAGTGTTGTCGTTGTTTTTTAACATTTTGTTTTCATTTTAAGTCATTTTTTTCTTAAATTGCCCCTACCTCAAACGTGGCTAGACCCCCCCCCTCCCTTAGTAAAAAACGCTTGTTTTTGACCCCTCTACGAAAAGCCGTTATAAATTTTTGGCGTCAAAGTTATCGTACTCTCCCCAAAAATTGAGCTAAAAATTGAAATTCCACCTTTTCCGCTAAGTACTCACTGTGAAACTAGCACTTACCCTTTACTGGCTGTACACGAGACGACGGAGCCGCAGCCGGAGTCACAGCCGTAACATCTGTCAAAATATTCAATTTACCTACAGAAAATCAATGCTACAAGGACAAGCACAAATGGAACGCAACTGTAGACGGAGCTGCAGTATGGATTGGTGAATGCAAATTTTATATTAAAATTAAAATAAATAATTTCTATCATCTCTTAAAATTTTAGATTTTTAAACTCAACTTCTGTTCTTAAAAAAAAAATTAACAACTACCTATGTAATGTAGATACATATGTACCATCCTGATATTTTGTATAAAATATTTCACAAACGTCTAGTTTCCTGGTTTCCTCTTTTAAATGTTTATAGATTTTTCCCATTTTTTTAAAAATGATTTTTGTACATATTTATACATATTTACAAAGACTATAGATTACGCTTCATTTAAACAAATAAGAAAATTCTTCCTTTTTATCATATTATATTCATATACGAATAAATACGTTGAATTATAATGGCAACTTTCATTAAATTGATAAATAAAAGATAAAATAAAATATTTAAGTTCAAGTTTTGGTGACAAAAATATACAAAGGACATAAACACCAACCATACTTGAATAAACTAATATTTAAAACAAAAATCTTGTGAAAAGTTTAACCACTGCTCTTCAATTTGACTTACATCAGCATATGCATGGCATCCCAAAAAATGATTGGTGGTCGTACTCACAAAATGAAAGCCACTACTCCAATATGGTTTTGGCTGTTAGCAAACGCTATCATCGCGCTTGCTGATGCTGTGTGAAATACACAGTCTAGTGCGTCTAATTCAATTACATTGTGTTCATTCAGGCTTCACCGCAACATAATTTGATTTTACGTAAACTAAAAGTGGGTAATTCGAATGTCCATATTGACTACAAGAGTAAGGGATAAAAAAGCCAACTTGGTGAAAGTAAAAAAAAAAGAAATGTTTAGTCACACGAAATGGTTTCTGTGTTTTGTATAAGTACTTACTAGGATAATTTAGTTCACACCAACTTAACATGTTTACGTTTAACTTATGTACATGCTAAACAATTTCAATTTCAAACCGAAACTGTAATTTTCATTCTTTCCAAAAACATATACATAAATGCATATCTACTATTCGAATTTGGTTTTATTTTTTGACAGCAAATTTCGTTGAATCCTTAGAAATATAAACTGACCAATCACCAATTGAGTTAAATTTTGAATTTTGATTCTACTTAATATTGGAATTTTTTTATTTCACGTTATAAAGTGCGTTTTATTCGTAATTCATAGCTAGCTCAGCAATACAAATTCAATAAAACGGTATTTCCACTTTTGTGCCCATTATTTGTCCCCTTTCACACGAAGATACTAGTTGCTGGTGATTTTTTTGACGTTTTCTTTGGGCCTTACCAATAACCAAATTTAGAGATGACTTAAATATTTAAGTGGAATCTAAATTAAAAACCATACCAATAATCAATTTAATAGTCAGCTTAACACAAAACGTCACCTTAAATTTTAAAGCGAAGAAACTCATGTTTAACCTCGTGACTAAGTGTAAACGCGTTGTTTGTGCTGTAATTCTGACAGCTGAAATACATAGTTAAAGAGAAAAAAATATTTTTGCTTGAGGTTTGTTATTTGTTTTGGCTTAAATAGCGGTAAGGGCAATCAGCTATGCTGAAATTGCCCCACCTCTGTTGGTAGGTGAAGCGATGTCTTCTCGGACAACATCAATAATATACCGCGCCGTTGACTTATCAAACCTTAAATTAATATTATTAAATAAGTTTTATTTTAGCGCGATTACTGCAACAAAAAGGGCTTACCTAAAGTGGCGGAAAAAAACTGTGTCGTTGTGTTCAGAGAAGGGATCGATTCTCTTTTTATATATTTTTGTTCTACGAGCTAAAGATACTTCGTCCAAAATGTTTAAATCTACTATATCCTCGTCTGTACTCATTTTTATTTATGTAAAAGAAATCGATCTAACAAAATATATCTTTTACCTTTCACAATAACAAAAACACAAATGTCATTTCTACAGCTGTCTATCTGACAATAAATGTAGTAGATTTAATAATAGAGCGCTAGTTAGTAAAAGGCATATTTAATTTGGTTATTGGTAAGCACAAGAATTAACTCATCTTTAAAGTTTAACGTTGTGTTTATCTAAACGCGTGTTTAGCGATTGATTATTGGTAAGGCCCAAATCTCCTTAACAATCTCTTATACCTTTCACATGAAGATACAAAGTCGGAAGAGACTTGCTGTATTTTTCTTTTAAACTACCTTGGTTTAACGCACACAAACGTAGTGTGAAGAGAAACGTCAAAAAATTCTCCTGAATTTTTTGACCGGGGAGATTTCGTTTACCCCTCTTTCTTCCTGCCCTTCTCGCCTATGAACTAATTGTTGCTGGCAACTCAGTTGCCCTGTGTGAAAGAGGACTTTATCTGTTTATATGGCGGTGTTCACACTAACCATTTTGTGAGTGAAAACATTCAAGTCCACACTCTATTGGTCAGTTTATATTTCATATAGAGCTCAGTAGTTTTCCTCTGTCACTTTGAAAGAGCATTAAATGTAAACAAGATTCCTCAAAAACACTTGCTTTTCCTTTCTGTCTTATTTGATTTCTGCGATAGAAAATAATGAATCCAAAAAAAAACCTTTCTCAATTTTTTGACAGCAAAACGGAGAAATTTTTGTGAGGAATTGTGCTTATATTTCTGAGAATACGGATTCCTCCGCGATCTCTGAAATAAAAACATATGGCCATATGTTCACTTTTATATTCACTAGTGCCTTATTTATTATCACTTTTGGTGTTGTTATTGCTTACCAAGGAAATTTACTGCGCTAGCTATAAAATTGTCAGTAACACATAACTATTGTACCTATATGTAGATAATCTAAAAACTCAATAGGCCAGTCACACGAAGAAAAAATCTCTGAACGCTCCGAGATTTTTTTTCGTGGGACAAAAAAGCCCTGTTCCTTTACTTTGAAACTCTGTGTGGCAGTAAAATGCACAGAAAATCACAGAGTTTCAAAGTAAAGGAACAGACATAAAATCTCACCTGAGCACTGAGATATGTGAGACGAAAATTTTTTGAATTCATTTCTCAGTTTTCTTTCTCAGCCAAAACAGCTGTTCTTTTGACAATCAAATTCAATTTTTGTTGTGGTGCGCAACGCGCAAGTGCAAAAGAGGTAAATAAATACAAAATAAAGACGGAATGTAAATAAAAACTAATGTCGAATTCCTTTTAAGAAAAAAATCGATTTGTTCAGAAGAAAAAATTGACTTTTCTAGACAAATCCCTTGTATTAAAAGAAAAAAATCGAATCTGTTTAGAAAAAAAATCGAATATTTTTGGTAAAAGGAATTCGACATAAAATAAATTAAACTTGTTATTATTTCTCAATCATTTCTATAGGTTTTATGCTTCAAAAATTAAATATTTTAAGAAAAAGTTGAAAGTGATTTTCCAGAAGTTCAGTACGAGAATTACAACACATGAGTTTTTTACAATTTAGCGGAGAATGTTGTCCCATGAAATGATTTGGCCTCTGTTAAATTGACATTGAGCGCTCATTGAGATTTTATTTGGTAGGACACGCATAATTTTTCATTTACAATTCTTTTCTCGAGTATTACAAAGCCCAACAAATCTTAGGCGCATTTGCTGAAACGAACCTTATGTGAATTCCTTTTACCAAAACAAATTCGATTTTTTTTCTAAACAGAATCGAATTTTTTCTTTTAATACAAGGGATTTGTCCAGAAAAGTCGAGTTTTTCTTCTAAAAAATTGATTTTTTTTTCTTAAAAGGAATTCGACATTGAATATTTATGTTCAACTTAAACGCTTATGTTTCACTTTTTCCTCAGCATAAACTGTCACATAAGCTCTTATGTTGAACTTAAATATTTAAGTTTCGTTTCAGCAAATGGTCCTTGTACATAAATAAATTTCAGATTTAGCTATAATTCTATTTTCTATATTGATGACAATAAAGTCAAACAATCATACGTTTTGCCATTCCATAATACACAATCCCGCAATGACGAAAAGTACATTGCCATCGGTATTTTTTTTTGTACTAAATTGTTGGAACATTCTCATTTAATTCCCTATCGAATGATCCCAAAATTAGCATAATGAAGAGCAAGCACTCAATTTTTCTTTATGGTTTTGAGATTTTTTTTTCTTGGTTAATTTGTTTATTTATTACCTGAAACATTTGGCGCAGGTAACAGAAAAGAAAGCTTTCTCTCCATTTCTCTATTTTTTTTTCTTAAATGTCCCTCCCAAGTCCCAACCTAGACAATTGAACCATAATATTCAAAAGCTGTTTCTGTCAGAGCAAATTATATTCCATTCGTATAGCTTTTAGTTAGTTCTCTAACGATTCAAAAATCGTTAACATAGCACCGGAAGAGAGTGGAGTAATGCGATTTAAAAGTAAAAACGATATGCAATTCAACAAACTTCGTAATTTCGTGATTAATAATTCCTCGCGTTCTGAAACCTATCCAAGGCGGTGTCAACCTATCCAAAAATTTTCAGATACGTTTAGCTGTTGTTGCATCAGCTGTTTTTTCACAAGGGATTACAACAACACAAAGCTATCCAGATCGCTTTGGATACAATCCTGAACGAGGCCTTCATTTATAGCCCATTTCCGTTGGTACCTTGTTTGTTTTCGATTGCTCTTGCAATATAGCGATAGCTTGAATGAATGTACTATACCTATAGCCATTGAAAACGGCCCTAATATTTTCCGCTTCTTGCTATTTTCAAATCCGTTATGGCCAAAAAGTTGAATATGTTTACTTTTTTTTTATTGACCATTTGGTTTTTGTCGAATCCTTTGAAAAGTTAAAGGAGACTCAAAATAACGGGAGATTGGCTCGTTGTATATAAGCTTGAGATTTATACCATATAATGACAACCTGGCGCCCATAAGCTTTTGTGAAAATAGACATTCACTTTACGAATAACAAACAATAAAAGCCAAGTACCTACGAATAACTAGATAAGTATGACACAGCGTCAGGGCAAAATTTTACCTTTCGAATCTTTGCTATTAATCACTCTAGATCTGTCTGCCATCATATACAGTGAAAGCTCCCTTACCCGGACAGTGACGGTCGCAACACTTTTGTTAGAGAGAGAAGCCAATGCAGTGCAGCGATACAGTCGTCTGCTGTTCACAATTATCCCATCGCATACTTACGAGTAGTCAGTATAATTTATAACGCCGAAGAAGACGGACATCAAAATACAATTCATAAACCTTAACTTACCTTAACTTATCTTATCTTTGCCTTTGCCTTATCTTAACTTAACCTTGCTAAATATATACTTTATAAATGAGCACAAGCTCAAGTCAAATAATAACTTTTTCTACTTTTATTACTTAAATAAACATTAAAGTTCATTTCATTTAACAAGAGTAATCTTTTATTTCGAGTGAGCACTTTAATAGCAGCCGCCGCCTTTACATGTTTTATGAATTTTGTGTGTCCGTCTCCCTTCATTCGAGTAAAAAAGAGTAGAAATCGCAGACAAATTTCTATCAGCCAATCAAATCGATCGTTGTATTTCATAACGACCAAACAATTTCAAATTTGTTCCTGTCAAACACAATGCCGAAGGAAAAAGCAGGACAGACAGAAGGTGAGAACGCAGATGTTCAAAGTGGGAGCGAGGATGATCTAGGAACAGGAGAAGTGACTATAGTTGAAACAAATACGATGGACGCAGATACTCTGAATGCAATCCTAAATAGCCTCAAAGATCTGGGCACAACTGTACAGGATTTGAAGAACCACACCGTGGAAAGCCAAAAGGAAATAGAAAGGCTCAACACCAAAATTCAATCGGTAAGCGAGTTAAATTCCATAATGCCAAGTGTCGCCGGCAATGCCAATGCCAACGCCAGAACCGTGAATCCAGCCAGTCCAGATGCCTCATTGCCGCTATTGCTCGATCCAAACCAATGTATGTCTGTCGCCACAAGTCATCAGCCTCCAGCAACAATGAAACTACATGAATTGCCAACATTTTCTGGCAATGTGGAAGAATGGCCTCTGTTTTTGGCTAATTATAATGATTCAACAGAAGATTTCAAATACAGCAATCGCCAAAATCTTCAAAGATTACAGAAGTGTTTAGTCGGACCTGCCCGAGAAGCTGTTGCTTCTATGCTCATCAATGTACAAGATGTTCCAGATGCCATAGATGAACTGAAATTTCGCTTTGGACGACCTGATGTGCTTGTACGTCACCAACTCCAAAAGATTCAAAAATTTCCAGTGATGATTGAGAACAAAGTGGACCAATTACTTGACTTTTCCACTCAAGTGCGCAATGTCGTTGCTTTGTTAAGATCATCAAACAGCGAACATAACCTCAACAACTCTACAATTTTGGATGCATTAGTTGCAAAATTACCACAAGACAAGCAGTACGAATGGGCTAAACATTCAATCTCAATAGCCACATATCCGACAATCACGGATTTCTCAAAATGGTTGTGCCAACTTGCAAGAATAGTATGCCTCATGCCGCCTCCACCGCCATCAACTTCCAAAAATGCTGCACCCAGACAGCAACCGCCGCCACATCCTCGAAGAGTTCTATATGTACATGATAACGCTGAAGCCGCTCAGCAAGATACACCCACAACATCCAAGTGCTACCAATGTGGTGAGAATCACTTCATCTCCAAATGCAACGTTTTTAACCACTCCATGAGCGTCGAGGATCGTTGGCAAAAAGTGAAATCCCAACACTTGTGTTTCTCATGTCTCCGCAAAGGCCACAGCACTGCAAACTGCCGAAGCAAGAAAATATGTGGCGTACAGAATTGCCGCAGGTATCATCACAGCAGCCTACATGACGAATCACCGAGAAATATATCCACAACTATCCAGCCTGTATTGAGTTGCCGTACAACACAGCCGATAGGACTACTTTTTAAGATCATTCCTGTTACATTGTTCGGGCCGAATGGAAAGGTCGATGTCTTTGCCATGTTCGACGAGGGATCCGCTATTTCAATTATAGAAGAAGAAATTGCAAATACACTAGGACTCAAAGGACGATCGCAGCCTTTAACTCTCCAGTGGTATGGCCAAAATGTCACAACGGAACCATCCACTGCAGTGAACCTTGAAATAAGAGGTGAAGGTGAGTCAGCTTCTTTTGTAATTACAAATTGTCGCACAGTTCACAACTTGAATCTGCCAGTTCAGACCTTTAACAAGTCTGCATTCAAACATTTTGAATTTCTGCCGCTAAGAAGTTATAAAGATGTCAAACCAATAATGCTTATTGGTCTAGACAATGTCCATTTAGGAACATCCTCCACGATTGTTCAATCTGGGGATAAGAAGCCTCTAGCCATGAAAACAAAACTGGGTTGGGTTGCCTATGGTCCAAGTAGCAGCAATGCTGTTGCATCAGCACCATCTGTCTTAATAATCCGAGAGAACAAAACCGATGACGATCTGCACAAATTAATGGAGGAGTATTTCGCAGCAGATAACTTTGGAATCAATCCGTCCTCCTCTGTTATGGAGTCAGATGATGATAAGAGAGCCCGTCAAATAATGATAGAAACAACACGCCGCATTGGAAAGCATTTTGAAACTGGCCTACTATGGAAGAGCCCCAAACCCATTTTGCCCAACAGCTTTGAGATGGCCGAAAGACGTTTGCATGGAGTAGAGAAAAAGATGAGTCTAAAACCAGACTTTGCTGTAAAATATAAAAACGAGATGACAAAATATATTGAGAAAGGATACGCCAGAAAACTCCAACAGCACGAACTCGACGATGTGTTTCAGCCAGTGTGGTATTTACCACACTTTGCCGTGCAAAGCCCGCACAAGCCAGAGAAACTTAGAATCGTTTTCGATGCTGCAGCCACTGTCAATGGAGTTAGCCTTAATTCAGCCCTGCTCAAAGGACCTGAGCAAGCCAAGCCGTTAATGAGCATTTTATTCAAGTTTAGAGAAGGCTCCATAGGGGTGGCAGCGGATATAAGAGAAATGTTCTCACAAGTTAAAATTCGTCATAACGATCAGCATGCCCAAAGATTTCTATGGAGAGATGGAGATGCAGCACAGCCTATCAGCCAATACGTCATGGTTTCCATGATCTTCGGAGCTATTTGTTCACCATGTGTAGCAGAATTCATCAAAAACCTTAATGCCCAAGAATTCCAACATAAATACCCACAAGCCGTTAAAGCCATTGTCAACAAACACTATGTTGATGATTACGTTGCAAGCTTCCAAACTGAACAGGAAGCAACACGCATCTGCAAGGACGTAGTGAGAGTCAACAGTGAAGCCGGTTTCGATTTGAGGAACTTTACGTCCAACTCAGCCAAGTTACAACACTCCATGAACGCCAGGTCTACAGAATATGCCAGAACTGTAAACATGGAACGCCAATCCACTACAGAAAAGATCCTTGGGATGTATTGGAACACCGCCACTGATATGTTTGAGTATAAAACTAAATTCCACCGAATCGCCAACGAAGTATTGGAAGGAATCCGACCGCCGACAAAGAGGGAACTCCTGGGGATAGTCATGGCTGTTTATGATCCCTATGGACTGCTGGCCGAATTCCTCCTTTATTTAAAAATATTGGTTCGTGACACTTGGAAGAGTAACATCGCCTGGGATGACCAACTTCCCATTGACGTTAACAAAAAATGGCAAGCCTGGTTTAAAGAATTTCAAAACATCAATGCATTTCAAGTTCAACGTTGTTACTCATTGCATTTGTTCCGAGCAAAAACAATAGAGTTGCACATTTTCATGGACGCAAGTCAAGTCGCCTTTGCCGCAGCTGGATACTTCCGAGTAGTCCATAACCAAGGAATAGATGTTGGTTTCGTTTTTGGAAAAACTCGTGGAGCGCCACAGAGAACCATGTCGGTTCCTCGATTGGAACTACAAGCAGCGGTACTCGGCATTCGTCTCAGCAAAACCATAGTTCGCAGCCATGACATCAATATTTCTAAAATTACCTACTGGACAGATTCCAGAACAGTTTTGTATTGGATAAAATCAATAGAACGCAAATTCAAAGCCTTTGTTTCACATCGCGTTGCAGAAATACTATCGTCATCGAAACCATCTCAATGGCGTTGGACTCCTACTGACAAAAACAGCGCAGATGCAGCCACTCGTGCCAATAGTCCACCGAAGCTTAAAATAAATAGTGTATGGCTCATCGGTCCGGATTTCCTTAAACAAACAGAGGAATATTGGCCAGCCACGACAATTCAGCCGCCTCCAGACAGTACAGACGTAGAAGAAGTCAAGCCTTGTCTCCTTCTACAATTTGCAAAAGGTACTTCTCTTATAAATTTTAATCGATTTTCTTCTTATCCGAAGCTCAAAAGAACCGTCGCCTATGTACTCCGTGCTGTGAGTAAATTTCGTTATCTTGGAAAGGTACCGCCTCTAGAACGAAAAACAAATTGCTTCCTAACAATACCTGAGATCAACAATGCCGAAAATCTTATATGCAAAATATTACAACAAGAGCAATACAGTGATGAAATTCAAAACCTAATGTCTTCGACGGCGATAACTAGAAAGAGTTCGATTTATGCACTGAACCCATATCTTGATGACGAAGGACTTCTACGAGTGCAAGGTCGTCTTGACGAAGCACTTTATCTACCATTTCAAGCCAGACGTCCAATTTTGCTGCCACAAAAACATAAAGTGTCCGAACTCATCATGTCACATTACCACGAGAAACTACATCACCAGAACTCATCTGTCGTTTTGAATGAAGCTCGCCAAAAATTTTGGTTTCCGCATCCTAAGACTCTACTTAAATTTGTACGACGCAACTGCCCAGAATGTAAAATCGAAAGAGCTAAACCAATACCGCCACTTATGGGTCAATTACCCGCCGACCGTATAACTCCGTACATCCGCCCGTTTACATACACCGGAGTTGACTTATTTGGGCCTTTAAATGTAACGATTGGCCGCAGACGAGAAAAAAGATGGGGAGTAATCTTCACGTGCCTGACAGTGCGTGCAGCACATCTAGAGTTAGCTGAAAACTTGTCCACAGATGCCTTCATAATTTGTTTACGAAATTTCATAAACCGAAGAGGTACACCCGTAAGAATTAGAAGTGACAATGGCACCAACTTCATTGGGGCTAAACGAGAACTTGAAAATGAAAAACATCTGTTCGACGTCGACCGAATTCGCGAAGAAGCCACAAGCCGAAACATCGAGTGGATTTTCAACTGTCCATCAAATCCAAGCTCTGGTGGCTGCTGGGAACGCCTTATTCGTATCATAAAGCGCCTTATGATGAAGACACTTTCCGAAGAAGCCCCAAAAGTGGAAACTCTTAGAAGTGTCCTAATAGAAGCCGAGAACATCATTAATTCACGTCCGCTTACAGATATACCACTTAGCACCGAGGAAGAAGATCCATTGACGCCTAACCACTTTTTAATAGGATGTGTTAATTCAACACAAACGCCTTATCCAGACGAAAACATATGCCTCAAAAAGCAATGGAGAATCGCTTTAAGCCTTAAAGACCGATTGTGGAAGCAGTGGACAATAGAGTACCTGCCTCAGCTCATGAAACGACCAAAATGGTATGACAAAGTCCGTCCTCTGCATATAAACGACATCGTCATAATTTGTGACTCCAATCAACCACGAAGCCAGTGGCGCAAAGGCCGCATTACAAAAGTATTTCCCACGAAAGATGGTCAAGTTCGTTTTGCCGAGGTCAAAACCTCCAGTGGACTTATCCGCCGACCAGCATCCAGACTAGCAGTTCTTACTATTAATAGTGAATCCCAGGGTGATTCACGGGGGGAGGAGTGTTAGAGAGAGAAGCCAATGCAGTGCAGCGATACAGTCGTCTGCTGTTCACAATTATCCCATCGCATACTTACGAGTAGTCAGTATAATTTATAACGCCGAAGAAGACGGACATCAAAATACAATTCATAAACCTTAACTTACCTTAACTTATCTTATCTTTGCCTTTGCCTTATCTTAACTTAACCTTGCTAAATATATACTTTATAAATGAGCACAAGCTCAAGTCAAATAATAACTTTTTCTACTTTTATTACTTAAATAAACATTAAAGTTCATTTCATTTAACAAGAGTAATCTTTTATTTCGAGTGAGCACTTTAATAGCAGCCGCCGCCTTTACAACTTTTGTCCGTCTAAGCTCTAAGGAGCGTTGTCCGCCCAAGGAAAAAAAAATAAAAAATAGTTATAATAAGGAAATGTATAGTATATAGAGGCATCATGAAAATTGCTTGCACCTAAATGGCATGAAATTCATTCAATCTAAAAATGAACATGAATATACAAGGAACAAGATATAAAAACGGACCACATCTGCAGAAATAAAATCCGTTATACCTATATATTTGATTGCATACAGAGTGATTTAGTGACATCGCATCTACTGTCGCTGTGAACCGTCGGGAACGTTTTTAAAGCAAAAAAAAAAGATATTTAAAAGTTTTGCTGAAAATAGCAGTTGAAATTTACAAATTAAAAATTAGTTTTTGTCCGCCTAAGAGAATTAAATTTAACAAATCATGGCCGATATACTTGTCCGCGTCCGGGTAAGGGACCCACCTGGAAAAAGAATCTAGTTTTCAATAAGGCCCTGGCAAGTTTTTCATAGTTACTAACAAGGGTCTAGCAAGGGTTACTATAGGCATTCACTGGGCCCTCGCCATTTATGAACCTTTTTGCCTCATCAGTTAAATTCTACCTAACTGGCTGAACAGAATGGCGACGGAGACGGAATTGGAGCCGGAGCTGGAATAGCTGTCAAAATATTAAATACACGCAAAGTTACAAACACAACGGAACGTAGCCGCATACGGAACTGCAGCCGCAGACGGAAGAGTTCACCAACTTTTAACTTTTCACGTACGACACTTTTGACGTTTCAGTTTGTATGAAGAGAAAAAACAACTTTTTGGGTCGCGGTAATTTGTATCGCGAAAAAAAATATTTATTTATTAAAAGGAAAATTATTGGAAACAAAAAATATGAATTCTGAGCTTTTACACAAGAATATTCTTTTGTTTTTCTTTAAAATAATTTCAAAGCTGTACAGCTGCATTGTGGGCACGTAAAAAAAATAACGTACGACACTTTTTGACAGCTCTTCCAGTTCCGTCTGCGGCTCCAGTTCCAGCATTCTATTCTGTTCAGGCAGTAAGCCCTAATATGGTTTTCCATTCAACCATTTCAGATATGGGGGTCAAAGCTAGAAGCTGTCAGTCGCTATATATTATATTTATCTAGATAGACATCCAGTTCCTCGATGCCCACCACCCTAGTTGTACTCTAAATGATCGTTGTCGTGGCCAGTCCATGTCCATGGAAGAATGTTGCTTCGAAGACTTCAGTGTACTTCTTAGCCTACCGATAAACTGATATTCATCCTGGTTGGTCCTGTTTAAAACATAGCTCTGATAGGCCCTATATTCATGCCGTTTGTGTGCATTTACGTCCGTTTAAAAGCATGCAGCGATCGGTATCGTTTGTGCTTCTGTTTGCGCTTTCTGTTGCTTATACTGCGAGATTGGGATTCAAAAACACGTTTTTTCTTGTTAAAGATGATAGAAGAATCAGTTGTGGTTATGAATTATTCTGTTTTGTCTGCAGTTAAGATTTTAATATTTGACACACCGATTCCTAATCCTAATTTGAAATTTGCAGTTAATTAACGCACAAAGATTTTTATTACGATTTGTAAGAGGATCCTGCTTTTATTAATTTTTGTAAGATGATTTCACATAGTTAGTTACCATTAAGAGCCTCACCAGTATTTTATTAAATAAATGTTCTCAGCGAGGCACTAATAGGGATCTGTCATGTTTTCCTTTCCGAAAACTTGCTAGGGCCTCGCCTAAACTTGCCAAAAACTTTGCCATTTTTCCATGCCGGGAGTGTCCGCTTATAAGGGATCATAAAATGTATACCTATGTGTTGAGTTTGACAGTTGAGCTAAATAGTCAACTTATTAGAATGTGTACTAAAAACCAGTATGTCATTTTCAATGATTTCCGGCCACATTACTTAGAGGTGAGCTCTCTCTGAATCCAGCTATCAACGTGTGCAGTTCGCTCTCTACTCAACCTAACTTGCTTTAAATTTAACATAATTAACATTTATATTATTTAATGTAAATTCATTTAATTAATTGAACTCTTGTTTATTTTAAATTTATTAATAAATTGAATTAAAAATTGAACCTAGAAAATTCATTCAAATTAAATCCAAGATCCACGGTCGTGAGAATTTGTCCGCTTGAGGGAGGTGTCGGCAATAGTAGCTTTCACTGTACCTCATAGTAATTTTGGATTTTTCTCTTTAATTTACAAACTAGCCAATCCCCATCTTTTGCCGCTTTCTCGAGTCTTTTTTTTTTTAATGAATCTAATACAATAAATAATAATTTTGTTTTTGTCTACTATGACGCCGCCGTTTTTCTCTAACCAAGAATAAACTTGGCTGTTATTTCCCGACTATACGATTAACCTCAAAGACCAACATATGGATGACGATAGCAAAAATTACAATTTATGAATCTTATTAATATAGGTATACTTTAATCTAATGACTTGGTAATTGTAGATGAGGGCGTTGAAACTTACCCTTACTGGCTGAACAGAATGGTGACGCAGACGGAAACGGAGACGGAGCCGGAATAGCTGTCAAAATATTGAATACACGCAAATTCAATGTTGCGAACACAACGGAACGTAGACGCATACGGAGACGCAGACGCAGACGGAAGAGTTCACCAACTTTTAACTTTTGACGTACGGCACTTTTGACGTTTCAATTTGTATGAAGAAAAAAAACAACTTTTTGGGTCGGAAAAAATATTGTGGTTATTTGTATCGCGAAAAAAATTATTTATTAAAAGGAAAATTATTGGAAACAAAAAATGTGAATTCTGAGCTTGTACACAATAATATTCTTTTGTTTTTCTTCAAAATACCTTCAAAGCTGTACAGCTGCATTGTGGGCATGTAAAAAAAATAACGTACGACACTTTTTGACAACTCTTCCAGTTCCGTCTGCGTCTTCAGTTCCGTCATTCTATTCTGTTCAGCCAGTTAAATGTCTATTCTTATGTTGGTTTGGCTATAGTATAGGATAAGTATATATGTACATAATTCTTTGGTCTGTGAATTTTAACGTTATCTGTATGGATCATATGCCACACAAAATGCTTCCCTCTAGGACCTTTCATAACTGAAATTAATGTCGTTTTCGATTGGATTTTCAGAGTGTTTCACTCCTTTTTGATTCCAATGGAATATGAAAAACTCTCTTTCGTAATATGTGTATCTATGTAGAAGTAAAAAATAAAATGAACTCTTCAATATTTTCAATTTCAGAACATCCCAAGAAGAAGCATTTACTATTTTGACAATTATTCCAACACATACTTTTAAACGTATATGTGTTTTCAGAGTGCACTCCTAGCACTCCTTAATGAAATCCGGAGTGAAAAAACACTCCTAAATCATCACTCCGAACAGCAAATGGAAGGTTTTTGGAGTGTAGGGAGTGTGGATGGAGTGAAAAAAGAGTGCTAGGAGTGACCAACGGAAAACGACATAAGTATTTCTTAGTCTTTGTACTATGTACAAACATACACACTTTTTAGATTAGATTAAGATGGGAAATTTAAAATTGTAGAAACGATCCATAATAGGAAATTGTGACAAAAAAAATCACTTCTTTTTGTTAGGAGTGAATGCGAAAGTTGAAAGTGACTTTATGGTCAGGGATGTGTGTGAGTATATATTCTGCAATTCTTTTTCTTAACAAAGCTCCCAGACACACAAATTGATTTTCCCACAGTATCACAGTATGTTCTATATGCATTATCTAGTACTAGAATATCTATACAACCATGCATACGGTGGTGTCCTTACGTTATCCAAGGAGCTTAAGATTTGGTCTAACAACAAGTCGTTTATTTTTATTTTCATATATCCATTTTTGTGTGTCTGTGTGTTTTAGAATCAATTGAAATTCCGAACATTTACCTAAATGAAGATTATTTATAGGAAGTCCTAATCCGATGAGTTTTGGGAAACACCTTATTATTTACGATAGTTTTAGATGCAGTCGCATGTGATATGGGATTCTTTGTGGGCGAACGAAAAGTTATTCTCTTTTTGTGTGGGTACCTAGAGAAAATTCAATGTGGAAAGTAGAAAAATTAAGAAGAAGTTCATAATAAAAGTCATCAAAAGAAAATCCACCACCTGATTCAAATTCAATGACGGAAAAGGAATGATAAAATAAATTCAAAATGGATGATGCTTCTGCTGTAGGGGAAGAAGAGTCAACAACCGTTATCTATGGGCTTCTTTCTAGTTTTGATACTAAAGAAAATCTTTAGAAGAAGTAGTAAAACAAAAAACAAGGACAGAGCGTGAGTCTTTACTACACCTAGATACCTATATATTAAGATATACATGCCTATCTACATTTATATGTAGGTACATTCATTTCCTGTTTCCTTTCATTAAATCGTTACTTTTAGGGGGTGATTTAATGTTGTTATAGGTAATCAGCCATTTTTATACCATTTTTTTAGTTGTTTTTGTTGTTTTTTTTTTATTTTGCAGTTTGGGCGTAAACTTGTCGAGCAGAATACAAAATGAAACATTGTTTTATGATAGATAGTTATTTAGTTATATAATATATCTTTTATGTATAAGAATATATAGGGTAAGGGATCAGAGAGGGAGTTACTTTTTTAGAAATATATATATACCTAGGTATGAGTGGCGTGGATTATTGAAAATGGTAGGTAAGTCGAAGAAAAAATAGTCACCGCAAACGTAGGTTAATAAATTAAAAATGTCCTTCTGAAATTGCCTAAACCGTAACGGCCATATTATTCACTCAATACATCCAGATTAAAACTTAAATCTAGATGTAAATCATACAAATTCAAAGTAAATTCATCTGGATTTAAGTTTAAATCTGGGTGTATCGAGTGAATAATATGGCGGTAAGTAAGTAAAGTAAAGTAAAGAAATTCAAGCTAATTTTGTATAAGTAGATCATTAAAGTTTAAGTTTATAATAAAATAAATAAACTAAATTCTTCAATAAAAAACCTACCTCGACATGCCCACTAAACTTCACAAAGCAGTGTAGCGAAAAATATACGATTAACCAAATAAAACGAAGAAAATCGTGTTATTTTTTCGAATTAAAATACATTTTTTAAACAAAAACCTACCTTCACCTGCCCTGCTCAATAAATATACACAGCAGCGCAGCGAGATACACAAAAAATTCAACAAATAACTCGAAGAAATGCGTGTTATTTTTATTTTTAAGCAGAGAGCGTTATAAGTCTCTGTTCAATAGACGCTTTTTTATGCAAAAAATAACAACATGATTTTCTTCGAATTTAGTGAATTTTGTATGTGAATGAATGGTAAGGGAATAAAAGGAAATAAAACCAATTTGTTCCACTTACCCTGAAGTTTTAAACCCCACATAATTCGGGTTACTTGGTTTTGCTATCACTTTGTATTTCTTGATGGTGTGGGTATATGAATTATGGTGTGGAGTAGGAGAATAGAGGTAAAATGATGTGTGTCCTTGCAAGTGTGTAACGAAGCAATAGGCGTATCGAGGTTGACTTGACTAGTTGGGTTTGTTAGAGGTAAGAATTTCGCGTGCGTGTGCAGATGTAAGGAATAAACACTTAGGGATATAGGTATGTTATTCGTAATTATATTGCTCGTTATTTGATAAAAATTGTTGAAACGTAGAATTTTAAAAGGTAACTCGATAGGAATCAGCTAATATGGACGGCACGCCACTGCTAGGTATATTTATATTTGAATTGTTCTTATCAACATTTCTGATAATAGGGGGGTTCACATTCAACGACGTGTCGACCGACCCGAGTCGTTTTGCTAGCGTTCACATTCTACGACCGTTTCGCCGACTTCATTTGAAAACAAAATTTCAATAAGCAAACATTAAGCGTATTTAATTTTTTACACCAATATTATCGCACTATTTTTGATCTTTTGCGTTTATATTTGTTGTTTTACGTCGATTTCAACGCGTGCTATTTAATTCTTACATAAAAACTAGAAAAAAAACTGAAAAATTAAAATCATCGGTCGTTCGACTAGTGTTCACATTTACTACAACGGTCGACCGACCGAGAAAAATATTAAACAATTTGAACTACACAACAAGTCGATCGACAGTCGTTCGACTGCTGTTCACATTACAAAATACTGCCGACTAGATACATGTTGATCAACTTGTCGTTGAATGTGAACCCCCCTAATATCTTTACACAATTTTTTCGTGAATGTTGCAAAAAAAAAATTAAGTGAAAGAATTATTAAATTAGTAACAGTAAATAATAGTAACGTAATGACGTGAATCATAAAGAAAGTCAGAGCCGTTTGTGAGGCGGGTAAAATCTGCTAACTGATCTTGTGTAAATGCAAACAAATAACAAGAAAAGATTGCTGTTGGGAAAAGTAATAAGGGTCAATTAAAGAAACTAGACCAAAGTCCCCTTTCACACGAAGATACTAGTTGCTGGTGATTTTTTTGACGTTTTCTTTAAATCTCCTTAACAATCTCTTGTACCTTTCACACGCAAGCAACAAAAACCCGGAGATATTCTTTATTTTCCTTTTAAACTACCTTGGTTGAACGCACACAAACGTAGCGTGAAGAGAAACGTCAAAAAAAATCTCCTGAATTTGTTGACTGGGGAGATTTCATTTTCCCCTCTTTCTTCCTGCCCTTCTCGCCTATGAACTAATTGTTGCCGGCAACTCAGTTGCCCTGTGTGAAAGGGGACAAATATCATAAAAACCGTTATAAGTGAAAACGAGAAAATTACCTCTTAAGTTTTTGGACTTAAAATGATTTCAGTAACCCATGGTTTTCGTCTACATTAGCCGTGTTCCTTTGGGGGTGGCGAACCACTCATGAGTAGATGAAAACTATAATCTAGTACTCTCATCTACTCAAGGTCTAATGCGCGAGTAGATGAGCAGAGAAGTTACGCACCTAAAATTCCCCAGAGGGCATCCGGTTAGGTTAAGAGATTTTTCATGTGAATGACATTTCATTTCAATTTGTTTACCATTTTTACGTTCACCATTCACCGATAGCAAAAATAAACAAAATAAAGCAATTAATAAGGAGGTGAGAGTCTCTACAAGACGACTTTCCATAAATAATTTTACACACACTTTCTCATTTTGTATGAGTTTTTATACACATACGTCGAAAAATCATATAAACTGAGAAAGTGTGTGTACAATCTCGCAAGCTTTTTGATGGTACGGATTCCACAGATTATAAATAATTATCAATCACCTAAAATTGTAGTAGATTGCTACTAAAGAAGTGAAATGTGTGCGTTCCATTGAAAATTTCCAGCAAAGTACTCATGAGTAGTTCGTCATGTTATGTTTTAACTTTAAACTATAATGTATTTATTTAAGTTAATTAATACGATTTACAATATATAAAAAGTTAATATAGGTTTAAGTAATATTAATAAGTAATAATGTGAATTAAAGATGGATGGTCTATTCGCCTCGAGGTGTCACAGCAGAAGGAATAAGAAGTTGTTGAAGTTGATGTAGATGGTAAGTATGGTTGACGCATTTCCGTTTTAGTGTTGGTAAGTTGGTAGACTTGATGTTCTATGGAATGTATGTAGACTTGTTGTGGAATGATGAATGCATTCAAATACTACATTCCTCCTTCCTTATTTTGCAAGCTTATGGAGGCGGACTGTAACGCTGGACAGGTTTTCTATTTCGTTTCGATCGGCGAACTGACTGCGAAGTTCTTGGAAGGTCGCTATCGACGTCATTTGCAATTAAATCGTTTTCAGAACTGCTGTTATGAATTGATGTTGGTGATTGAATAGACTGGTCACTTGCAATTACCTCGTTCTCAGAACTGCTGTTATGAATTGAGGTTGGTGATTGAATAGGCTGTCCAGGTTCTTGAGTTTTTATCAAAGTCGATGAGCACAATAGAGCAGGTGTTGTCATTGTTCGGTGGTTTTGATTGTCTTTGGCTTCTTTCGTTGAGTTTTCAAGTCTAGTTGGATACACAAATGTTTGATACTGCTGACGATGATTATTGGTGACAACTTTCTCTGGTGCTCTTCTTATCTGGTTTTGGTGTCTTCTTAGAAGATGACTCGTTTGTGACGATTGAATATAGTACATGTTGGAACCTAACTGCTTCTGGATTCTTCCGTAAATCCACTTAGGCCCATGTGAGAAGTTCTTAGTATAAACCGGCTGATTTATCTGAAATTTAGAAACAGGTTTTAGTATTGAATTATTTGACTGGTGTGGTTTAATAAGTTCCAAGCGAATTCTGGGTTGTCGACCATGCAAAATCTCTGCTGGTGACTTGTTATTATTGGCTGGAATTGGAGTAGTCCTGTAAGTCATTAAAAATTGAAGAAGACCTTCATCTTGATGCATCCCCTCGCTACATATTTTCTTTAATGCAGTTTTGAAAGTGCGAACACATCTTTCTGCCTCCCCATTAGAAGCAGGATGAAATGGTGCCGACGTAAGATGACAAATTCCATTTACCAAACAGAATCTCCTAAACTCCTCGCTTGTAAATTGTGGTCCATTGTCACTAACAATGGTTTCTGGGAAGCCCTCAATTACGAAAATGTTTTGCAATGCGCGAATTGTTGCCGTCGTTGTTGTTGAATTCATTTTGACTATAAAAGGAAATTTCGAAAACGCATCCATGCACACCAAGTACATTGACTGCATAAACGGACCCGCAAAGTCAATGTGTATCCTCTGCCATGGATTTGTAGGTAACGGCCAACTCTCAAAATTCTTTTGACTACTAGAACTGTTTTCTTGACATGACATACAGTTTGCTACTGTATTTTCAATATGTTTGTCTATGTCTGGCCACCAACAATAACGTCTGGCCATTTGCTTCATGCGAACAGAGCCCCAGTGACCTTCGTGCAACATTTCAAGCATCTTGTTTTGAAGTGAACTAGGTATGACTACCCTGACGTAATCAGTTTGTAGAAGCAGAACACCTTTGTGTATAGATATTGCTAGTCTTCGAGTAAATAAAGCTTTCATTTCTTTTGAGCTGTCTAAGTTTCTTTCTGGCCATCCTTTGGTTACAAACTTGCTTACTTTTTGCAAAACTTTGTCACGATTGGTTTCTCTACGAACGTCTTCGAATAGAACTGGCAAGTTGGCAATGCTTTCTTCGATTTGTAGTGTTGTTTCGGGACCATCTTGTTCGCTTTGATCGAACTTCAAATCAGGGCCTTGCGGAAGTCTCGATAAACAGTCAGCATTTCCATGTTTATCAGTAGGCTTATACTTTATCGTATAGTCATAAGCCATAAGTATTATAGCCCACCTTTGCAGTCGTTGCGCTGTCATTACTGGCAGTTGATGATGTGGATGAAATATGCTGACTAGAGGCTTATGATCTGTAAAAAGTTCGAATTTCCTACCATATACAAATTGGTGGAATTTTTGTACCCCGAAAATAATAGAAAGCGCTTCCTTTTCTATTTGACTGTAGCTAACTTGCGATTTATTTAACGTTTTGGAAGCATGAGCTATGGGTCGTTCAGTTCCGTCTGGAAATCTATGAAATAATACGGCACTGATTCCGTATGAAGAAGCATCAGTTGCTAGCAACAATGGTAAGTTTTCGTTAAAATGAACCAGATTGGTCGCCTTTATTATTTCCTTTTTAAGAAGTTGAAAACTTTTTTCGCAATTGTCATCCCATTTGAAATGTACACCTTTCTTCCGTAGGTTATTGAGTGGCTTTGAATATTCAGAGAATTTATCTAGAAACTTGTTATAGTAATTGACTTTCCCTAAGAAAGCTTGAACTTCTTTTAAGTTCTTGGGTCGCGGCATTTGCTCAATAGCTTTTACTTTTGATTTATTTGGTTCCATTCCACTTGCGGAAATCACATGGCCTAAGTAGTCTATTTGTTTTTGAAAAAACTGACTCTTCTTTAGGTTGCAACGTAAACCAGAATCTCTTAGAACAGTTAAAACTTCTTCTAAAGCTAACACATGTTCTTCAAAAGTTTCCCCTGCGATGATTATGTCATCGATATATACTGCTGTATTTTTAATTTTTAAAAGCTTAGCTTCCATCAGCTTTTGAAAAATTGCTGGCCCAGATGAAACTCCATAAGGCATTCTCTGATATTCTAATAATCCTGCCACTGTATTAATGACCATTAATTTTTTAGATTTATCGTCTAACTCAAGTTGGAAATATGCTTCGCTTAAGTCTAACTTTGTAAAGATTTTCCCTCGCTTCAATCTGTGAAATATTTCGTCTATGCTCGGCAAGGAATGACGCGCAGTTTCAATTTGGCTGTTTACTGTGACTTTAAAATCCCCACAAATTCTAATATTTCCGTTCGGTTTCTCTACGATCACTATTGGTGCCGCCCACTGACTACACGAAATTGGCTTTAGGATTCCTGCTTCAATCAACCTATCTAACTCAGCTTTTACTTTATCGACTAAAGCAAAAGGAATTGGTCGTGGTTTGAAATATTTTGGCTGTGCATCTGGCTTCAATACTAAAGTAGCCATAAAATCTTTGCAATGTCCTATTTTCTGTGAGTCGAATACCTCATAAAATTTGCCACAAATTCGTTTGATGTGATCTTCATAATTTATTTTAGTTAAATTTTGTTCACATACCTGATTTATGTTTTGGGCTACACAAAAATTCAACTTATCGAACCAGTCAATTCCAAGGATATTGCTGCCCATTTGTGTCTTCGTAACCAGCAATGGCAATGTTATTTCTTCTGAATCCAGTTGTACTTTTACAGATAATACTCCTTTCAGTGGTACGTGGTGATTACCATAACCTTTCAGTAACTTGTTAGTCTTACTGCATGCAGGCCTTCCCAATGCTTCGTACCCAACTTCTCCAACCATCGAACAAGTAGCGCCTGTATCTACCTGAAAATCTAGAAGAATTCCATTAACTTTTACAGCCACAAACAATTTATTATCGGAACGTTTAATTACATTGTCTTCTGTAACCGAAAATACCGACTCAACAAACTGAACCCTATCCTCTTTTTGTTTACATGTTCTGACAATATGTCCCACTCGTCCACAACCTCTGCAGCGTGCTTTTCTAAATCTGCACTTTTTGCGAAGATGGTTACCTCCACAACTTTGGCACGTGTATTCCGGCCTCTGCTCTTCTTGCGCTGACATTTTTTCGCTGTACTTGCCTTTTTGTTTCACCTGCTTACTTCGTTGTGGTCCTGTGTAAGGGTTTGTATATTGTTTGGAATGTTGCCCCATTCCAAGTTGTTGAACGGTTCCCTGACTTTCGTTGGAATTACCAGTTATCGTGTGAACTGCAATTTTAGTTGCTTCAAATGTTTCAGCTATCGTCTGAACGTCTTCCAGCGTTGGGTTTGCCTTTTGCAGAGCAGCATTTCGGACCTGTTCATGTGGTGTATTTAGCACAATGACGTCACGGATAAGATCGTCCACGTAGGGATTCTTACACTGCTCTTTGTTGCAAGTGAAACTGCAATTTCTGGCTATGCCCCTTAGTTCAGCTATCCAGTCTGCATAATTTTGGTGCTCCTTTAGTTTTGTGCGAAAAAAACTGGTACCTCGCTGCTAAAATGTGAGTTTTGGACTTGAAATGTTCCGAAAGCTTGGTTGTGAGCGATTCATAGCTTTCCTCAGCAAGCGATTTACCATCACAAAGTTTCTGGAGTAATTCAAACAACTCCGCTCCCATCCACGAAAGAAAAAATGCCCGTTTTTCCTCAGGCTTCACCACATTATACGCTACAAAATGTTGTTCGATCTGGCTTATAAAAACTTCCCAGGAGTTCTTTGACCTGTCAAATTTTGGGAATACTGGCACATGTGTGGGGAAATTTTCATTTTGTTTGCCAAATCCGATGAATGCTTCGATCACTTTTTGCTGATTGCTCAAAATCGTCTCAAATCTGGCAAAAAATTGTTCCATACTCGTCGCCATTTGTTATGTTTTAACTTTAAACTATAATGTATTTATTTAAGTTAATTAATACGATTTACAATATATAAAAAGTTAATATAGGTTTAAGTAATATTAATAAGTAATAATGTGAATTAAAGATGGATGGTCTATTCGCCTCGAGGTGTCACAGCAGAAGGAATAAGAAGTTGTTGAAGTTGATGTAGATGGTAAGTATGGTTGACGCATTTCCGTTTTAGTGTTGGTAAGTTGGTAGACTTGATGTTCTATGGAATGTATGTAGACTTGTTGTGGAATGATGAATGCATTCAAATACTACACGTCACCTCCAAAGGAACATGGCTATTGTTGACTGTGGGACACCCCTGTATAAAACATAAAAAATAACTTTGTATCAATCAGCTTTGTGCATAACGTTCGACGTGGGTCCATGGTTCACTGTAAGGTAATTTTATCTCACTGTTTTCTGTCGATTAACTGATAAGTTTATTAAACGATGGTTCTAAGTTTAAGAATGCGATAATAGGTAATTACTTTGCTTGCTTTAATTTGAAAGCAGATAGTTGGGCGCAGTTAATGAGAGTTTATTTATTTTGTTCACAAAATCACACATTGTTTTTTTCTCCACCTGGTGCCATGAAATAAAGTCCAATGCAATAAAGTTCAAAGCCAAATTTAAAACCTTTTTGCACTTATAAGAACGCAATAAAAATCAAAACCTTTTTTATGACTGTTTTGCATTTTGAAAGTGCAATAGCGTCCAATTCTAAAAATGTAATAATAATCAAAAATAATTTTTATTTATAGGTTAAAATTGATTTTAACATTTAATAGAAGCGTTTGCACAAGTTTACCCCATTGTCTAAGAAAACTATCTTTATAGGCGCGTGACTATTGACTCTTGGTTACTGAACATACTCTAAGTGGACCAACGGATTTGCAAGAGCGGGAGAGCAGATCCAAAAAGAGGGGTTAGAATCCTTTGGACCCAAGAGAGGTCCACTCAAGGCACTGTTGTCAAAGAAATCTGGCTTTGACATACCTTCCTCAAATTAAAATACATACATATTTTAAGCCTTAACTACATAAGCCACTTTTTGCAAAATTACAAAAGTAAAAATATTTTTTTCCAGCTACCGCAGTTGCTTTGTGAAAAATAATATATACATTTTATTTTTAAACCAAAATTTAAGCTTTCTGCATCATTTTTATAAATTTCCTGTGAGAAACACTATCCCAAAATGAGTTTGAAAATTTTCACTTTTGTACTTTTTCACTTTTTTGGCTTATGTAGTTAAGGCTTTAGTTTAGTTTTTTTTTTTACCTACACCATATGAGAGTGCAAAAATTTCAAAATATTTTGGGCATGACTGCACTTGACTTTACTTAATTGCATCAATTATAAACGTGTAACTCTAAGCTTAAAAAGTACGTATACGCCAGAGTGTACCATTATCTACCGGCGTTTTTAAAAGTCAACATCTTGATAAGAATAAGTAAAAGTAAAACGTCGGCAACACTGCCACATTCAAGTCGCATTTCTGCAGGCAAATGCAGTCTGTTTCAAATTGTGTTCACTGTTTCAGAAGCGCTAGTGTTTGCTCTCAGTATTGAAATCAAATTTTGCCCAAAATGTACATAACTACTACAATTTTTTTGCAATTGTTTTTAGCAGTGATTGAGCATGTTTACTTCAAAATCTCCAGTATATTATTTAAAACAATTTGGACCAATTTTTTTGATTGACTGCCTGATCAGAATAGAATTCTGCAACTGAAACGTTCTATTTTTTAAGCGACCACATTGCAGCTTTACATCTTTTTAAGTATATTTTGAAGAATCCACATTTTGTATATTCAATATTTTTCCTTTTAATTAATAACATTTTTGTGTCACAAATTAAGCACAATATATCTTCTGACACGAAAAATTGTTTTCTTTCTTCACACAATTTTAAATAGCTGCGTCAAAAGTTCTGCACGTGAAAAGTTATCGAACTCTTCCAGCTGCGGCTGCAGCTCCCAATGCAGCTACGTTGCGTTGTGTTCGCAGCATCTATCTCTCTTCAGACAGTTGTGCCATATATCACAAGATCTTTTCTCATGATGTCCACATTATTGGATGCTGAATTTAAGAAATCTGTTATTTCTTATTTCTTTGATTTAAGAAATATGGCTTTAGAACGCCACTGACTGCGCTGTCTAAGCCTTTAAAACCGACTTCTGAATCTAAACCGATTTTAAACGGCGGCGGCGTGAATATTACGGGCATAATAATTTAAAACTTTTCTTATTTGTTCTACCTCTCAAGCAAAAATTAAGAAAATTTAAGTGCACAGAGAACGTCTCACTAACTAAACCACAATGCGTGCTTCTATGTATATTATTTAATCATCATTAAATTAAGCAAGTATACTAGTTCTAAGGGGGAGTTTACACTTTCTTTTTTAATTTAAAATCTTGACATTCTGCAGATGATTCATTGGGGAAATGTGCATGAATTGTATATTGTACAACCAAGATAAATTGTAAGCTATATTCACACTTCTATTTCAAACTCGTCAAAGATTCAGGCCAGAGATGGACTTTGTGTGTAGTTCAAATGAGAAAAGAGAGATTGTCAAATCCCCAGGCATTAATTGGATTTGAGAATTCCAAACGCACATAACCTTGTAAAATCCTAGGTTTTTAAAAATAAAGCTGCAGAAATGTATGTGGGTGGCCTTTAGAGAAATAATGGCTGTCGCTGATGTATGTATTTTATACAAAAAAAAAAGTTATAAATTTGATTGGATTGGTATAAGTGTGTATCTATGTTTGTGCCAGAAGGATAAACGATTGCATGTCTAGCTAAAGGGTTTTTTTTTCCCATGACCCATGAACTTTTGTTTGTGCCAATTTGCATTTGTGCTTCTTGAAACAGAGAGGCGTTTCACACTATAAAGAAACGCTGTAATATGTCATTGGCTTTTAGTACCTATTTTTTTTATGTGAGTATTTTTTATAATTTTAAAGAAGTATTTTTAACTTTCGGGAAAGGGTGATAGATTGAAAAGTGCTATTTATGTTTAAAATTATAGATTTATTATTTTTTTTTTTTAAATAAATTATATTGCAGGCATCTTAAAAATCATTTTCTTAAAATAATTGAATTCTTTGATTCTTCATATCATTAAAAATCTTGAGGAATTTTTCGTAACCGAAAGATTAGGTTCTTTTTTTCGAATGCAAATAACACCTAGCCTGCCAAGCCAAGTCTGACATTCTTTCATGATTCATTGAAAGCCTTTGAGGTCTATTCACTGAATTTAATGTCGAAAATGTTGACTCACAAACTGCAGTGCTGCAGCCTATGGTAGCCAAAGAGGCAAAAAATTCATATGTGTCTTTAAACGCTCCTCTTTTGATGGAATTGTAAGACCTGAAAAATCAGATCAAACTTTTTAAATTTTTCAAAAAATAAATAACTCACTCATAAGTTTAATTTCTAAGATAGATTTTTAGGTAGAATTTTGTATAACATTAGTGTTTTGAGATACTTGAGGTTAAGTCATCACAATATGGCGTTTTTGAAGACGTTTAAATTTATTCGGTCTTTTAAGCTTTGCAAAACTCCGCAAAACTTTTCTATGACTTTTTCATTTAGTTTATAGACGCTTTTTATTTTTATAGTTCATACCACAAAAATTTTATTCATGATCAAAAATGGGAAACAAATCTTTTAAAATTGTTCGATTTAGGTACATTTATGTATGTTAGGCATAGTTTAAAAGACTCACACAAATTTGAACGTCTAAAAAAATCCTCTCAGATACGAGTTTTTGCAGATTTAACCTCAAATATTCCAAAACGTGATAGAGTAATTCCGATTTACCATTCATATTCTACAAATCTACATACAAATATATCTTTGGAGTTAAACTAATTTGCGGGAAAGTTTTAATGTTGGTGGGCTGTGTTATTATTCTTGTTATAAAATTCTCTAAAAAAATTAATTTTAAGAACTTAAATGCATCCACTGCAAAGCCACATCATCATTAGTGTTGCAATATTTTTAACCGAATTTAAAAGACGATTAGGATGACGATAACTATAAAAACCACGACTTAGGATTATACGAATCCAATTACAATTATATAAAGACTAAACGAATTAATTATTTATTATCAAATTGTGCGACCGGCACACGCGAAAGATAAGATCGAATTGACGAACTGTCAAACGATCAACGAAGGATGGTGAAGAGATAGAGAACAATAAAAAAAAATATTGCAACAACTCACTGCAACAACGATGCAGCCAACCGGCTAGTCAGCTGGGGGTGGGTTCGTCGAATTTAAATAAACACAAGAAGCGTACGATTGATATCGAATTAATAAAAATGGTTATGATAAAAAGGTGATAAATACTAAATCGAATTTAGGTAAGCACAGGGGCGTACTAACGCTGAAGGGTGGGCGCCAGGAAACTGTTTAGGGTCGTTTGCCTTAACCGGGATGCTGAAAATTCTTCTTCAAAAATATGAAGGAAACACAAATTTAAATTCCCAATGGGAAGTTAAGGAAGTTTTATTTAAAAATATCTGGGAAACCGTGGCTTACGCCTGGATTAAAACCCAGAATTTTTTCAATAAAAAAAATGTATAAATGTAAATTTAAATTGGATGAAACCAATTTAAAACAAAGGAAAAAAAATATTAAAATTGAAAAAAATAAAACACTCGGTCCCGAAACAAAACGGATAAAGAAAACTAATTTAAAAAATGGGGTCGCGCGTCTCACAATTTTGAGATTTTTAAAACCGAATCAAAGGTCAACCGAATTTCTATTTTACAACACTTTTTTCTGCAAACGAATAAAATCTAAAAGAACACTCTACTTATCTTTTTCACAATCTGTAACTCCTTCCCCTTTCTCCTTCTTTCCTCGACGATTCCGCTCGCCCCTTTCTGGTGAATATCAATACTTTTCCAAATAAGTCCTTCTTCGAAAAACCTTCAGAACCTTCACCAAATTATTTTCTTTTCCAATTTATCTCCTCACAAAACTTTATTTTCAACTTTCTATTTTTCCTTCCTTTCTTTTTCCAAAAATTACCAAGAAACCTCTTACGGCTATGCAAGTCAACCAAGAAGTGGTTCGTCAAGCTTAGCCTTTTGTCCTCTATTGGCCTCCTCTTTCACTCACACATCCACACTCTCAATCACAAGCTTTCGTGGAACTCGGCTACGGTATCACTCCGAGGTTGAGTTCCAACGAAACTCTCTCTCACCCACACAATCACTGAATTCCCCAAGTTGTTGGTGCCGTCCCAAAACTTGACGAATCCAAGGCCGTATCTAGACATATTCACAATAATAACTATTTTTGAGAAAAACAAAAAAGAAACCATAAAAAGTTGAAAATACTATTCTGAGCATTCTCTCAGCTACTTAACTAAATTTAACTTTTCTGAAAATTATTCGAAGAGGAGCAAACATAAGTTATCAATCTTTTAACAATTTTTAGGAACCAAAGGAGGAAGGCAAATATTCAAATCAAACTAGCTAACGCGCAATCTACCATTCGGTGGGCCTTTGTGCAGATTTGAAGGGATAGCGTTTAGCGTTCCATTCTTTTACGTCGGCTTATGTTATTTAAGTTAAATTATAAGTTAAGAATTTTAGGGCGGGCTCGAAGCCATGTTTAAAAGAAAGTTAAATTAATTTAATTATATTTATGTTGTGTTGTTCAGATATCCACTTTAAGCGTAAGTGTATGTTTCGTTCTGTTGTTGTCTCCGATTGTTGTTACAGAGTATTATGACTCTGAGCTTCCTCGCTCTCTATATAGATGGCGTGCGAGTCTCCAGCCCATCCGCTGGCTCAACACGATCGAATCCAGTGGGTACCTACTTTGTCATCCTCTCCGAGCCACTCTCAAGCTCAATGACAACGGACTCAAAATGTGGGTCGAAAAATGGGAATGGTTGGGATGGAGGGGAAAACAGATAACGAGAGTAAGACTATGACCAAACAACATAGTCAGAAGAAGGTTTTAAGAACCAATCTTAAGAATGGTTTTTGTTGCGGTAAATCTTACCGTAACATTAGGACAATATTACTTGCTGTTTTTTTGTAATTGAATAAGAATAATGAAAACATACATACATACTGTTAAAGAATTTATTAGTAAATACTTTAAAACAATGTGATTTTTTTAGAAAATTTATATAGGTACGGAATTATGATAAATTTGATAAATTTAAAAAAATAAATAACCATGACTTGAATCACCGTGGCTGATTCTTCAGCAATAGGAAAAGTAGCATTAATAGTTTCTCTTTCCTCTTCAAATTTTCTTATATCCATCTTCAAATCAGCATTTTTGTTTATAAAAAAAACTTGGGTAGGAAGGTACTTCAATTTATTTTAACACTTAGACCACAATCAAAAAATAACTTTAGTAGTTTAATTTAAAAAAAAAAAAAAAAAAACTGCAACACGTACAAATATTTACGACTTTAACACATATACCATCAATCAGTTGTAACATCCATTTTGATCATCAAAATAAAATAAAAACAAGCTGGTTTTTTACCAATTCTAAATATCTTAATCGTACTTTCTGGGAACAAAAACAATCTACCATACTGGTATGAAGAGAATATCAAGATACATACCTTCGCTTTGATATGATTCCACCTATTCTCTTGTCAAAATGCTCTTCATCACTTTGCGAAGTTTTAACTATTAATTTTAATAAATCCCTTAACTCTGGTGTCTTTCTTAAAGAATGGAAAATGTCATTCATTGTCCCCGTTTATAAAAGTGGTCTTAAACACTTAGTAAAGAATTATAGACCAATTTCTAAGCTCTCTGCTGTACCCAAACATTTTGAAAAAATGGTCACTCAAAGACTTTACTTTGCTGTCAAAGAATCATTGTCTTCAAAACAGCACGGCTTTGTAAAAGGTAGATCGACTTGTACGAATCTTAGCCTTTTTACAAATTTTTGTTGTAATCACATAGAAAATGGTTATCAAGTCGACGTCTTGTATACCGATTTTGTTATAGCTTTTGATCGTGTTCATCATGGTCTTCTTATACTAAAATTGGAAAAGTTGGTTAAAAGTGGTTAAAATCATACCTGTCTGACAGGAAACAGGCCGTTAAGATAAATGAATGCGTCTCAAATCAGATTGATGTTATATCAGGGCTTCCACAAGGGAGTCACCTCGGCCCTCTTCTCTTATCATTATATTTACTAATGATTTACCGTCTCTATTTAGATATTGTAGCTGTCTGATGTATGCCGACGCATGTTAAAATTTTTCTGGCAACATCATCTCTTGCAGATTGTTTTTTGATGCAATCGGATATAAATAACTTCCTTAAATGGTGTGACTACAATCATCTTGAGCTAAATTATTTAAAATGTAAAATTTTTAGTGCAACAAGATCGCCTTTACTTATTGACTTTGATTACAAATTTTTTGATGTTAGTCTTCTCAAGGTAAATGTTATTAATGATCTTGGAGTGCTTTTTGATTCAAAGCTTATTGATTTTAGATCTCATATTGATTATATAGTCTAAAGGTAATTCTTTGCTTGGTTTTTTGAAACGGAACTCGAATGATTTTAAGGATGCTTATACGCTTAAAACTTTATTTATGTCCTTAGTTCTTCCTGTTTTAGAATATTGTTGTGTAGTTTGGTCTCCTTTCTATGACTGCAATATTTTAAGAATTGAACGGGTTCAAAAAAGATTTACACTTTATGCTTTACGTAAGCTTAACTGGGCTGATGGTTCCTTGCCAGATTATAAATCTAGGTGTTCCCTTATTGACCTAAAAACACTTAAATGTCGTAGGCAAGCTCAATGTATATTGTTTGTTAAAGATATTTTTGATAATAAAATAAGCTCTATTGATTTGCTTTCATTAATGTCCTTCTATGTCCCAACTAGAGTTTTACGAAATAGAAATGAGTTATTTTACGTTCCTCGACATGGAACCAATTATGGGATTAACGAACCTAAACGCGATCCTTAAAACTGTTTAACATGGTTTGTAGTGAAACAGATCTTTGCATGATTAGAGAATGTTTTAAGAGGAAAGTACTTCAATTATGTAATTGATTTATGTTCATGATAATTTCTTTTTTTTTAATTTTAACTAAATTGTTAATATTGTTAATATTTTATTTGTATATTTTATTTTTTTGTTAATTTTGTAATCAGCAGATCCTTGTTATCAATTGATGAAATAAATAAATAAATAAATAAATAAATAAATAAATAAATATAAGCATATTTCAAATCAAAAATGCACAATACACTTCCATGTCACAACTTACTTCTTTTTACATTTCTAAGGAAGAGGAGTATGAACAAATATACTCGCCAATAGGCGTTTTTCTTTTTTAGTTCAGAGTTTGTTCAGTGCAGAGCACTGGTGAGTAGACTCTGAGAGAACGGAGTAAACTCTGAGCAGAGTATGTTCAGAGCACTCCTATTTAATTATGAAACATACCTGAGCACTCAATTGTCATATCTGTCAAATTACATGGAAACTGTAGGAAGTTGGCCGCGATCAGTTTTTTACTTCGTCTACTCAGTTATTTTATTCTGAGTTCATGGATCACGCTCTGAACGCACTCTGAACGAAAAAAAAACCCAAACTCCAAACTCTGAGCACTCTAAACTCAATAAAAAGAAATACAACATTTTTGTTTGACAGTTAGGGCTCAGCTCTGAACTCATCTGAACTAAAAAAGAAAAACGCCTAAAAATATTGAAAATTACTTGCATGTTGCATGACCAAACATTTTTGGAATGTGGTATATGTGGATATCTTCAATGACAGACTGCCGACGACGTCGCTGCCATTTTTTGCTGTAATGATTGTATAAAAAAAAAACAGCGAAACGACGAAAATTTTGTCGTTAGAACAAAAAGGGGAAATAAGGACATCGTAAACAAATATGTAGTTAGTTGATGGGGGTTTAAGGTAGGACATTGGACATTTTAAGGTAGGGCATTGACCCTCAATGCCCCCCCCCCCCCACCCCTCCCTAGCTACGGCCCCGAGAAGGTAAGGTAGAAAATCACTCAAAAATACGCTCAACTATAAGGCCCATCGCTTACTAGGATACTTTTTGTTGCTCCAATCTAATTAAATTAGCTTATACGGGAGAGATAAGCAACTTTTAGTTGCCCGCGGAACTTTTTTAGCAACTTTTTGTTGCTTACTCGAGCAACTTCCAGTTACTTTTTGGGAATTGTTCATGATTTCGGGCAAATGAGACACTTTTGACCCTAAAAAACAAGTTTTATTTTCACACTGAACAAGATTTGTATCGTCGCTGATCCAAAATACAAGGTCAATTTAACATTTCAAGTAAAAAAAAAAGTCAACCCGAAAGTTGCTCGGATATTGTCTAGTGAACGAGGACAAGCAACTTCGAACAACTTTTAGTTGCGCAACAAAAAGTTGCCTAGTGGGCAATGGGCATGGGCCTAATTTAAATCAATCGGTATTTCTGTTCTGTTTCCATAACTTGATGTATACCTACAGTGGACTCACTTACGCACAGAACACCGATAGAGCTTTTTAACAAACAGCAATATTATCTCTGTCTCGTTCATTTTTAAATGTCAAACTAAAATTCTTGGCACAATGACATTTTAGTGGCAGCCATTTGTTTGTTTTATTTTGGAGGCAAATAAATATTTGGAATTGTTATTTCCTTTTTTTTAGAAAATCTACAAGTAAAAATGTTTTTTTATTTTATTTAAGATATTTTAATCTTTTTATGGCACAAAATAGCTAGATTTTTGTAATTAAAATTAGTCGCCTTTTTTTTTCTTTCCAATTTCATCTGTCATTGTGCCAAGTTTTTGCTGTCATCTGAAACTGACAATTTGGTAGAGATCTCTATTGACGTGACGTTATGATAAAATAAAACTTATTAAATCGTTAGTTTGTTAAGGCTATACATATTTTTCTACATGAACCCAACCTTATAATTAAATAGGTAAATAATTGCTTTATATGAACAAGTACATGAATTTCAAGTAGGAAGAAGACAAGAAAATGGATTAAGGAATAAAGTGAACAGGAAAAGAAATAGAAACAAAAAAACTTGACTTTTGTAATTTAATTTAACTAGGGAGTCAAATCTAAAAATCTCTAGGATCAAACTAGGTACTCGTGCTACAACCTCACGAAAAACGAAAACTTTTTTTTTTTTTAATTGCTTATAAAAAGGCAGGTGGGATATGTGATTCGCTCAAGCACCTATAGTCATTAAAAGAGAATAGCTTTCTTCTTTCTTTTAGTGTCGAATTGAATAAAAGTTAAACGAATACAATAGCCGATAGCCTAATTGCTAATTGAAGGAAATTACTTCAATTAAATCTTTTTTACTGTCCTTCCATTTATGACCTAATTTAATTTACTAATATAGAGGAAAAGGAAATTCCCGGAGTTCTTAGTTGTAAAGCGAAAATAAAATGCGCTACTCGCATTGTCTGTATATACTTGCTCTTGAACTTTAAAGCTTTATGGTCGATGAAAAGGAGTGAAATGCTATGATTTGTAGATTTAAAATAGCTTTTAACGGCCTTTAGGCTACAAAAATTGGCCTTATGTCCCAGCGACTTGATTAGACTCATCAGTTGACTAGTTGAAAAAAAAAAAATTAATAAATGGTGTTCAAACTGATTTTGTTCGAAATTTATGTCATAGTACTATTTTTGTTTTTAAAATTCAATGTTTCTATTTTCAATTTTGAGTCAAACGCTGAAAACTAAATTCTTAAATGTCGTTTAGTTAAAAATGTAAATAACCGAATTAAGTTTTTCTTAAATTCGACTTTAATCCGGTATTTTGTTGCTCCAGAGATCTTATTTCCATTAAGTAAGTAGTAAAGTAGATATTGTTATTTTTAATTTTCTCAAAAATTATGTAGAAGAAATTTATATTTCTAGTTAAAATTACTTTTTGTAGCTTTATAATTTATTCTCTTTACAAGACGCACTTGCAGTGCTTAGAAGAACACACACTACTAATTCCTTAGTCCCCTTTCACACAAAGATACTAGTTGCTGGTGATTTTTTTGACGTTTTCTTTAAATCTCCTTAACAATCTCTTGTACCTTTCACACGAAGATACAAAATCGGAGGAGACTTGCTGTATCTTTGTATCCTTTTAAACTACCTTGGTTGAACGCACACAAACGTAGTGTGAAGAGAAACGTCAAAAGTCTCCTGAATTTGTTGACCGGGGAGATTTCGTTTACCCCTCTTTCTTCCTGCCCTTCTCGCCTATGAACTAATTGTTGCCGGCAACTCAGTTGCCTTGTGTGAAAGGGGACTTAACAAGATGCCTCGTAAAACAATTTTGAATGTTCGATCACAGACTTTTCTATTAAATGCACTTTTAAGCTTTATCGAAGAACTTTATGCTTTGACGATACCATTATCTTTGGAAGTTGTAGGACCAGCAGGATGTATATGATTGATTTTGTTAAAACAATTCAAACTAAATCAATTTATTGTTTTGAAAGTTATTATTAAGATTTATTAGATTCCCTTAAAATACATACCTTTGTATGTACATAATATGTACATTATTTTCTTCTTAAAACAAATGCAAAACAAATTTTAAAATTCCCTATTTCAAGGGAAAAGTGGAGCTATATTATATTCTTGTCCCCTCGTAACCATGAGAATAGACAATAGTGCCGCGTCGGCGGTATTAACGAAAAACAGCCAAATAATGTCAAAGTTTCTTTTAAGCGAGAATTGTACCAATATAATAAATATAGCATTTTTGTTAAAGAAGCTGTGTTCATGAAACTAAAAATAGAATTTTTACGATGCAAAAGGATGTAATGAAAAAAAAAATTTTGCCTTCGAGTCTCTATGTATTTAACTGTAGGTATCAGTGGCGTGACGTAGAAAATTTTAAATGGCAAGTCGATGCCAGATAATATGAAAGTTAAGACAATTTTGTATACATAAAATAAATTTGATGGCACAACAAAAAGAACTAAGGCCTAGTGACTTACCACTCTCAACCATTCCTGTGTGCGTGTCTGTAGGAATGAAGGGGACCTATACAGTTTATTGCCGGATCCGAACGGCTAAAATGAGCGGCACTTTTCTGTGACAAGAGTTACTCTTGAAGGTTTTGTCAATTCCTCGAAAGAGGCAGTAGCCGTGTTTTTTTTTTTAAATTATTAGGTGGCGAGGCTGGGGATTGAACCCAGACCTCCGGCATGACAGTCCATCGCACTAACCATCACGCCACGGCTACTACAATTTTGTATACTTCGTCGATATTTTCAACAGGGAATCCAAAAAACTGAAATTAACCATCCACATTGGAAGGAGTATTGTAATTAAAAAATTAGCAAAAGACATTTTTACAGACAATTTAATTCCCCTTAAAAAATACGACTTAATCATTTCCGTACGATAACCGGTTGAAAAGTTATAAAAAAAAAGAATCAAACAAAAGAAAACTTCCCATACAATTTGTATGGAACGATGAGCGACCTCTAAATATTAATCTAAGGACCATTTGTGGTTAAAATTTTGGTCCGTGGGTCAGGAATTTTAATTCACCGATTTCGGCGGATTAACTGAGGTTCAACGATGGTTCAAGGTTTAAGTATAAGATAATAGCAAAGTAAGTGCCTGAACCATCACCAGACCTCAGTTAATCCACCGAAATCGGTGAATTAAAAATCCTGAACCTCGGATCAACATTTAATCCACGACTGTTCAACTGGCACTAAATGTCTGACTCTGAAATTTGACCAGGCTTATTATTTCACTATACTCTAAAAAACAACTACGGGAAGAAATCGAGCAACTAAAATTAAATGATCATGCTATGGAAAAAAGGATGGAAGAAGCGGAAAAGTTCTCTAAAAGGCTAAACATAGTGGTTAAAGGGTTGAGAGCAGGAAACGTAGACGAAGCCAAACAACAATTTCAACAGGTATGTCAATCTATCCTAAAAGTAGCCGTTACGACCAATAGCGCTAGGAAAATTAGTACTGCAAACCAGAGTAACTGAACATATATTTTTTAGCTTAGTAGTGTCAATGATGTGAGCTCGCAGTATTATCGTCAACAATGCATCTTAAAAACACCCAAATATCTATAAACAAATACCTAACATTGAGTGAAAGAAATGAAAGATATCATCTGCGTCACATCAGAAGGTGACTATTAAAATCTGAATGTCATTTACATATTGAAATCAAGCGTTGGACTCTTATGATTGAAGGTCGCCGTTTTAAAGGTCGAACTATAATAGGTGGACGCTGTCGGAAACTAATGTCATAAACGAACGAAAAATTTCTTTCCGAAACGTCAAATGCACACGTAACCTAATGCACGAGAGATTCGAGACTAGCTTACTACAACAATTTACATGTAGCTATCAATTTTCTTCCGTAAGGTGCGCTCGAGAAGCGCTCTTCCCCTCCGAAAACAAAAATGAACGAAAATGAACGAAACGTAACAAAACGCAATTATGTGTGCGTCTATTGAATTACTTGTATTCGTGTGTCGTTGTCCATCATATGGATCAGCTCATTTGATTGATGACTTCGCTGTAGGCAGTGAAACATTTTCTGACCACATGCCCATCACCCTCACTTTAAAATCCTTAAATACCAACCTCACACAAATCAATATAAATCATCTACCCCGCCTCAAATGGAAAGAGAATAAATCTTGACTTAGCCGTTAAAAACAGATTGTTTATGTCTGCTTCGATCGAAGATCGCTGCAACGCAATTAAAAACTGTATTTACGAAGCAAATGGAGGCGCTCATTGCCAGCAGCGGATGTTTGAACCAAAAAATCCTTGGTTTGACCTTGCTTGTAATATTGCTCGAAAAGCCACCTTTAAGCACCTTAAGACCTTCAGAAAATTCAACCTTGATGTTTTTCGAATCAAATACATGCCCGCCAAAAAATACTACAAAAACCTATGCAAAACGAAAAAACGCGAATACTATCAGCACATTGTCACAAAAATTCATATCGTGTGCACAACAAAGGAATGGTGGAAACTTGCGAAGGAGATACGTGGTGACACACCGAATTCAAAAAATCATCTAACTGCCGAAAATTTTAAAACCCATTTCCAAGATGCACTAACTGATACAGCTGAGTCATCTTTATCATTGTATCCTGAAACACGTATAATGAACACTTCGCAAATGGATCGTCCAATAGAGATCGATGAAATTGTTTTAGCAATTACTACATCAAAAAATAATAAAGCTCCTGGCATAGACGGAATACCATATGAATTTTTTAAAAATGCTAGTCCCTCACTTATAGATGCAATTTACAAGTTATTCAGCGACATATTTGAAACTACAATAGTTCCTTCTTCATTCAAAAAATCCATCATATATCCCCTATGGAAAAAAGGAAATGCTGATGATGTAACTAATTATCGTGGATTGTCCTTTTCGGATACACTTTATAAATTGTTCACATCTGTTCTCCTTAATAGGCTTACAATTTGGGTTGAAGAAAACAACATCCTTAGAGAATATCAAGCTGCTTACCGAAACAATTACTCCACTGTTGATCAGATTTACAACTTAACATGCCTTATACAGATGCAACTAAGCCAAAAGAAGAAACTCTATGCTTTTTTTGTTGATCTAAAAGCTGCTTTTGACAACGTCAATAGAATTGCTCTTTTTTATAAACTGGCTGCACTCGGAATCTCCACAAAAATGATAGCAATTTTAAGATCGATTTATGAAGACACACTAGCTGCTGTCTGGGACGGAAATAGCAGAACAGACTTTTTTCGTACGACCAAAGGTGTAAAACAAGGATGCGTTCTGAGCGCAGTTCTGTTTATTCTGTTTTTAAATGATTTACACACTGAGCTCCCAACAGGAATCCTTCTAGAAGGGCTAGGAATCAACTTTTCATTTATATAACCAGAGTTATGGAACTACCGAACTATAGACTTCCCAGAATCCTATCGGAAATTATAATTCGGAAAAACATTTACTGGGCCAATTAATGGACGGAGCTTTTTTCGGAAGCCTCAGTTACATTGTCCTTTACGTCGCCTAGGTCTGAGATGTGTAACTCACAAAATATTCTCTTAACAAAGCTCAAGGAAAAGCACTGAAGCGTTTTTATGAGCAACGCACGACAATCACAGTTCCACGATGAGTACAGCAACCTATCATACTGTGATGTCCCTAATTAAATTACTTTGAAGATACAAATCCACAAGAGATGATAAGACTTATTTTAAAAGCACGTAGCGGATTACTTAATTTGAACGCAAGAGCCTTTCAAAACCACGGTAATGGCTTATGTACGATTTGTAACCTTGATGCATCAGAGAATACATATAATTTCATTGGTATTTGTTCCATATTCAGAGGATACAGGAGAAATTTTCTTGGAAACTTTGAGTTAACCAGGTCACAGTTCCTCGATGTCTTAAACAGCCAGTGCTATTTCAATTTATATCAATTTTTAAAATGAATTTTCATAAACGTAAACTCACCATGCCTATTATCTAGATAATCCTTTTTTAACCTGACAGGCAACTCACACAAGTTATTGTCATATTAATTTAAATATCAAACTATGTATGTTATTTTTTAAAATTACTTTGAAAATAAAATTATTTATCTATCTATCTATCTATCTATCTACTCTAAAAAAGATAGTGGCATTGAAAATCGGAGACATTTAAATTTTTTGAATCAGTCATATACACTGTCAGACAAAAAAAAGTGCAAAAATTATTTTCAATAATATTTTATTTAGTTTGATATAAAAAAAATAAATAAATTTGATGGCACAACAGCTCATGAAGAACTAGGGCCTAGTGACTTACAACTCTCAACCATTCCTGTGTGCGTGTCTGCAGGAATGGAGGGGACCTACAGTTTATTGCCGAATCCGAACGGCTAACGAGCGGCACTTTTCTGTGACAGGAGATACTCTTGGAGGATTTGTCAATTCCTCGCAAGAGGCAGTAGCCGTTTTTCTTTTAAATAAATAGATGGCGAGGCTTGGGATCGAACCTTAGACCTCTGGCATGACAGTCCATCGCACTAACCATCACGCCACGGCTACTACTTTTAGTTTGATATGTTCTGATTTATTTTTCTTAAAAAAAATAATTTATTCATGTTTTTCAGATTATCTTACGTCCACAAAAGTAATCGTTTAAAGTTATTTACAAAATGTAGGTTAGAAATTAAATAAAATCGCAATATTCAAAGAAAATAGAAGAGACAAAATAAAGTGCAAATTCGAAAGATCATCACGTAAAATAGGAATTCAGCTTCAGAAAAGAAAAATGTTAATGGGTAGTGGCTCCTCCTTTATTTTGAATAACTGCAGCAAGACGTTTGGGCGTGCTGCTAACCAGGTTCTTCAAGATTTGATCTGGAATTCTCTCCCATTCATTTGGGAGGCTTTCCCAAAAAGATTGTAAATTGCGACGTTGATCTAAGGGAATCCTTTCATCCAAAATGGACCAAAGGTGCTCAATAGGGTTTAAGTCGGGAGATTAGGTTGGCCATTCTAGTACGTCAACATTATTTTCGGTAAAAAAACTGCTTAGCTACTCTGCTTGTATGCTTTGGATCGTTATCTTGTTGAAAAATATAACTTTCCAAAGACAGTCTAGAAGCAGAAGAAGCTAAGTTTTCCCTAACAATGTTCACGTAACTAGAACCCGTCATTTCGGTTTCAATTTTGACAATATTTCCAACGCCACTAAAAGAAAAACATCCCCAAACCATAAGTGACCCACCTCTATGCTTCAACGTTTTTTGTATACACCTCTGGCTGAGTCTTTCGGATTGCTTGCACCAAACTAGCTTTCTTCTCTTACAGTTTTTTAATTCAAATTTGGATTCGTCAGACCAAATAATGTTTTCCCAGAACGATTGTGGCTCACTAAAAACTTTCTAGCGAAAGCTAACCGTTTTTTAATATTAACTGGACGGAGTAACGGCTTTTTCTTTGCAAAAAAGTTTTTTAAACCGCTTTCATGGAGTCGCCTTTGTACTGTCCTTGCTGTTATATTTAACTGCAGTTCTTCTTTAATATTTCTGGCGGAAGATAAAGGGTTCTTTCTAGCCTTAATTTTAATTCTGCGGTCATCAACTGCAGTTGTCTTCCGCTTCCTTCCGCAAGAAATTTTAAAACTAGCAACAGTTTCTCGTTTAAAGAAATTGAGGCAGATTTTTCTTACCATAGAAATGGATAATCCATATTTTTCTGCCAGTTTATGGAATATCAATCCACGTTCACGGTCCAAAACAAGCAATTCCTTCACTTCAGATGTTAACGGTTTCATACTTAAGCTTTAAGTAATAAAAATAAAATTTAACACGGAAATTATTATAAATTGGGATCTTTTGCTTCTGCCTTTTTATATTTTATCAATTGTAAATATTTTTCTTTAAAACTTAAAACTTTTTGGCAGGGAATAATAAAAATGCACTTTATTTTGTCGCGAGTTAAATTGTATATGCTCCAAAAACACCGCAACGAATAGTAATTAGAAATAACAATGGATTGTTTTTTTTTTTTAAGAGTTAGCAGCTGAGAATATGTGACGTCAGAACATGCAATGGAATGATAAACACTCTTCGCTTTTAAATAGCGGTAGTTTGAAAATTAATCTACTACTTTTGCACTTTATTTTGTCTGTCAGTGTATAAGTACGAGTACCTTTAATGTTTAAAATTGCATTAAGAAAAAAAAAACAACTTATCTTAAAAAAAAGTTAACCAGGTTTTCAATAAAAAAAAAACTTAAATCTTTGATTAGACACGATCTGAATACTTTACCAATTTGTATAGATTTGTTTTATTGCTGATATAGCGCCAATGATATGAAAAAAATTAAAAACAAAAAAAATTTTCCAACCTTTATTATCTATAAAAAAAAAAAAAAACACAACAAGCATTTTCTTTTGTATCGTATCAATACCTAAAACCCTAAAGGCCTGTTCCCCCATTTCCGAAAAAAACATACAACAATAAATATCCCCAACATAATTCCTTTGGGTACTCATTGCAAAAGTTATCCTTATACAAAAATGAAGTGGAAAAATCAATCTTGTCTTCAACCAAACGCCTTTTGACATTCTCCCCAAGAACAAATCTTATACTTTTACCACTTTCAAGTTGTTTCAAACTTTTTATTCTTCTACGAGAGGAAGTTATAGGAATCTTATAACACAGAAGTGAGAATAAATAACGTGATACAAAGCAGTTCTATCATTCAGTCCAAATTGTGCAGTGAACATAATTCATTATACGATAGATGAATATGTACTTTGGTGTGCAAAAATTTTTAACAAAAAATAAAATTGTTTATTTTCATTTTAAAAATAATGCATATTAATATTTTATGTACACGTACAGATATGAGGTTGTTGTTTTATTGAATTTTAACAATTTTTTATAAATTTTGTATTGCTTCACAAATTTCAGATTAAAACGCAAATTTTCTTTTTGGGTTTTTCTTGGTCTATATTTCCATTATATTAATTGCCTTAGCTTTGTTCCAGACTTTTTTGGGCAGTTTTGGGCAATCTTTCAATCTTCTCTTAGAGAGAAGAAAACTGCCGAAAAAGTCTGGAACGGTTTGTGGGCAAACATTGAAACATTTCTGCTACTTTTTAAACTTCAAACACAAGAATGGATTGATAATAAATAATTATTTACTCTTTTTTTTTTTGATTATAATAACTAAAAGAAAAAATGTTTGAAAGTATAAATAAACATGTACAGCATTAATTTTATTACAGTAAAAACAAAACTTTCTTTAATTTAACATTATATTATAAAATTTTAATTTATTTTGCCTTCAAAAATTACCTTACACAAGAAATTCATGAATTATTATATTTACATTTTCTTCTTCAGTTTTACTTTCGCTAAAAAAACACTTGCAGAACCCTTAGTCACCAACTATGTATATTTGAATTTATTTAAATTCAAACTGCCATGTTTTGACAGAACTCAAACATGCCGATTTCTGTGAAAGGAAATTTCTTTATCCTTAGGCATTATCAATCCTATTACCCCTAAGGACTGGGTTCGAATCGAGCTTTTTACTTGCGAGCGAGGAAGTGACAAATCATATATCAAAAACAATTTTTCTTGTCACGATAAATTGCCTCTCGTCTTATAGCCCAGGAAAATTAGACAAAAAAAAGTCAAAACTACGAAAAAATTCCGACAAAGCTGAATTTTGGTGGAGATGTTTATTTTTGTATCTAAAGCATTTTCCAAAAAGTACCCTAAATTTGGACCGGGGCTAAAACTCTTACGGGGAGTGAAAGGGGTTGAATTTCAGTTTTTCGCCAATTTCTCAAAAACTATCAGTGATTTTAAAAAAATGTGAAAGCAAAAGTTGTAGCTTATGTAATTTTACATTAAAAATGTTATGACACTTTTTTTTTTGTACAATCAATAGGTTTTGAGAAAAACGTGCACAAACTTTATAGTGTACTGGATTTATTGAAAAAAATTTATTGAAGTTGCATGTTTTAACGGGCAAATATTTTTTTTTTTGGTATATGTTTGTGAACATCCCCACATTATAAAAAAAATTGTCGGGGTGGTAGGGGCTAGAAAAAAGCAGCCATATTGAAACAGCTCGCCATTTTGTTTTCATTTGATAACTCGTCTGGATTTTTTTCTGTAACAAAATGGCCAATAAAAAACTTTAACGGCCATATTGTTGACTTTCTTCAAAGCTAGTTTTGAGCAAAATCTAGTTCTATTGAGGTTTCGAGTTTTAATTTTTTCTCTAATTTTTATTACTTTGACATCTAATTCAAAATATTCATGCATAGTTTGACATCTAAATCAAATCAGTAATTTTTTTTTGAGAACATAAAAACTCGAAACTCCAATAGAACTAGTTTTTTCAATAAAACTAGCTTTGAAGAAAGTCAATAATATAGCCGTAAGAGAATCAAAATGCCTACAAAATGAGGTATTAACGATCTCTGGGACTTTTTTCATCTTTAAGTTATAGCTTGTCAAAGTTCACCTGCATGTATAATGGGGTTCAATAGTGTATTTAGCTTTAAGACACCTCTCCTGCCTCTCCTGTGACATTTACCCCACCAAATTCTATGACAACTTTGTAGAGAGGAGGGTTGGTGAAATATCTTTGTCGAAGATAATTTCTTAAAATTGTAAAATTTTGCATCAACTTTTGCATTTTAAAAATCGAAAATCACATTGATGGCGGTTTCAAACACCCCTCTCGTGCGAAATTTGTTACCACTCCTCAAAAATTTGTATTCAAGAATGTAGCCTAATATTTTGGCTTGATTTAAAGACTTCAACCTTGAAGATCCAATTACTAGGACGAAAGTTTTAGCCAACAACATCACTTGATGTTGAATTATTTTTCATTAATTTTCACTTCAGTAATAATTCAAAATAGAGCAGTATGGTTGGTTTTCGAAGCTATAACTTTCGTCCTAGTAATCGGATCATAAGGCCGATCTGCATCTCACCGCAGCCACACGTGTGGGAGAGAGGTTAAATACCTCGGTGTCTTGTACCCCCAATAAAACTATATAACTTATTCCCTTTTGCCACCACAAATTTTTATTAAATTAAAGTGCTCATTTTTTAAAATAAATAAACCCCTCCACTCCGTCGTGAAAAAAAAAAAAAAATAAAATAAATAAATAATCAAATAACACCCAATAAAAAAAATCAAAACTAAAGCTCGCGCCGCGAAAGAAAAAAAAAAACAATAGCCCATATATAATACAAATCAACAAGTGCAAGTGCCAGTGCCAGTGCGTGCAAAACATAACAACAAAAAGTCCACCATAAACATCCATAGCACAGCGGTAATATTCCTAATCTCTCCTTCCCTTATCTCCCACAGTGCTTTGGCTTTGTCATTATAAGCTGTGTATGTATCACCTCATGCAATGCTTGCAATCGATTAAGCCAAAGCATATCAGATAAATAGTTGTTATTGATTTTGGGTATCCAGGGGTGGATCAGTACATTTACTACTAAGGCATAACACTAGTATTATTTGTACTGTGAAGTCATTTTGGGGCCCAAAGTTGATATCAGCTTAGTTAATTGTCTGATTTGGTTTTTTATGTCTGTTTTTTCGTAATGGTGGGTGAATTTAGGGTTGACTACAGCAACATTCGGGGACTTAGGCAGAATTTCTGTGCTGCATATGTCCATACTGCGAAAAACAGGCCAGCTGTTTTGGCACTAAGTGAAACCCAGGTAGGGGAAAATACTGATCACTCGGAATTCAGCCTACATGGTTATAGCTTAGTGCCTCTATTCTTCCCACATCATGGTCTCGCCGTGTATGTTCGAAATGATATTGCTTATCAGCTCCAGCCACAATATGGTTCATGTTTGAATACCAATTTTAATTTCATGTGGTTTAAATTCACCGTCCATAAGCGCATCATCCATACTTGTTTTATTTATCGTAGTCCTAGTTTGGATAGTAATTCCACTTCTAACGAATTAGATGCACTATCCGACTCCATCCAGAGAATTATTTCCCACTTTCCGCACAGTGAAATCGTTGTTACGGGCGATTTCAATGTACATAATTCTTCGTGGCTACGCTATTCAGGTCAGACAACACCCGAAGGAAGGTATGCCGAGATTTTTGCTGAGTTAAACAACCTGACTCAGCTTGTTGACGAGCCTACTCGGATTCCTGACGTTACAGGTCAATCCGCCAACACTCTAGACTTGTTCCTTACTTCTGACCCTGATAAATACACTATAAGTGTATTATCGCCTCTAGGCACATCAGACCATTGTATCATATCTGCTAATTTCTCGTGTCAACAAAACCCAGTTAAAGAAAAAACTCCTAAGAGAACCGTTTGGCAGTACGAGAAAGCCAACTGGGACGGTCTCAATGATTTCTTCAGGAATTTTAACTGGTCACTATGCTTCCTCGATAGTGACGTAGATTCCAGCGCAGATATGGTTACAAACTTGATTCTTTGTGGAATGAGAAATTTTATCCCGAATAGGGTAAAATCTATCAAACCCAAAGAAAACTCATGGTTTGATTCGAGCTGTAAGGAGGTTATTAGGGTCAGAGAAGTAAGCTTCCGTTGTTATAAAGCCAACCCTACTGAGGAAAACCGGAAAAAGTTTCAACAAGCTAGAAAGACCTGTAACGTTCATATTCGACGAACCAAATTTTTGCATGATCAAAAATTACGGCAAAAAATACTACAATGTCCCAAAGGTAGTAAAAATTTTTGGTCATTTGTAAAAAACATACGAAATACCACCTCGTCCTCGGTTCCAACGCTCGTCTTCAACGATACTCCTTTTGTCAGCTCACTCGATAAAGCCAATTTGCTTGCAGCACAGTTTGCTGTTAACTCGACGCTGCCAGAAGAAGATATGACTCCACCTGTACTTGAGAGCATAAACGATTTTATGGGACGAATCTTCTTTCGCACTCGTGCAGTCGCTAGAGTTCTGAAAGATCTCGACATTCACAAATCCGCTGGCCCGGATAGTATCCCTCCCATTGTTCTGAAGAGGTGTTCTTCAACGCTGGCAAAACCACTGCGTAAGCTTTTCCATCAGTCCTACTCTACTGGTCTCTTTCCGAGTGGATGGAAAACAGCATTTGTCCAGCCTGTCCCTAAAAAAGGCGTGTCTTCTTCCCCCTCTAACTATCGACCAATTGCATTGACGTCCCTTCTTTCCAAGGTCATGGAAACGCTGATTAATCATCAGCTTAAGAAATATCTTGAAGAACGAAAGCTTCTAAATGACCGGCAGTATGGCTTTCGTAGCAATAGGTCCACTGGTGATCTGATGGTATATCTCACCGAACAGTGGAACAAATCTCTACATCGTTTTGGCGAAAGTAAGATTATTGCACTTGATATTTCAAAAGCATTTGATAGAGTTTGGCATCAAGCTCTCTTATCGAAAATGCGTGCATTTGGTATCGATGAATCTCTTCTTCGTTGGATTAGAAATTACCTTTCGAACCGATCAATACAAGTTGTATTGGACGGTTTCAAGTCTGATATCTACAAAATAAATGCTGGTGTGCCCCAGGGCTCCGTTTTGTCTCCGACCCTCTTCCTAATATTCATAAACGATCTTTTATCTGAAACTTCTAATCCATTAAACTGTTTTGCTGACGACAGTACCCTCAGCTTTTCATATTCGTTTCAAGATTCACATCCATGTCCTTCAGATGTGGAACTTCAACGGCAGCGTATGATAAGCTCATTAAATTCTGATCTTGAAAGCATTGTCCAATGGGGAATTAAAAACCGTGTAGAATTTAATGCTTCTAAAACTCAATGCTGTCTTCTGTCGTTAAAGCGGAACCCACCCCCAATGCTGCTATCCATGAGCGGCACTTGCATAGAGGAAACTGAACAGCTTTCAGTACTCGGTATGTGTGTCACAGACCATCTTTTGTGGAACGATCACATATTTGACATCGCCAAAAACGCTGCTAAGTGTTTAGGTTTTCTCCGTCGATGCAAGAAATTTTTCTCTCCCTCTGATCTGGCTGTTATTTACAAAGCCTTTATTCGTCCGAAACTTGAGTACAACTCCCATATTTGGGCAGGTGCCCCGAAAACTCACTTGAGTCTATTGGATAGAATACAAAAGAGAGCTCTAAAAATGATAGGTGAAAGAACTATAATGGAAACATTTGCATCTCTTGAGCACCGTCGAAATGTTTCATGTCTATCATTATTTTACCGCTATTTCTATAAACAGTGTTCTAGTGAAATAGCCAGCTGCATTCCTCCCCTTAAACTATTCAACCGTAATACTCGCGCTTCTAGGAATGCTCATCAGTTTACCCTTGAGCCCAACTTCGGACGTACTGTTAAGTACAGGGATTCTTTTCTAAGTCGCACTACACGAATGTGGAATGCTTTACCCAGCTCAATTTTCCCCTCCCATTGTGATCTTCAGACATTCAAAACCAATGTGCATCGGTATCTCCTTTTAAATCCCCTCCAACCTACCTAATCGCTCGTGCTGTGTATATCATCTTAAGGGTAGTCACAACCCCTTTAGTGCGCGCTAAATATAAAAAAAAAAAAAAAAAAAAATAAAGGTCCGCCCTATATATCTATGTATAAGTACATTTTGTGTAATAACTTCTTTTTTGTAAATAAAGATCTCCCTGAAGAAGACGGCAACCACCGTCGAAACGTTGGAAAAAAGGAATTAAAATAATTTTTTCATTTAAACATCAATAAGACCAAAACAACCGTCGAGAAGAAGTTCTCAGATAGGTCTACCTACAACTAAAATTTAAACTTGGTCAAAAATAAATTTAATCAAAATGATTTAATCAACGATTTATTTGTTTAAATTTTTTTGCACAGCACTATCCGGAATAAAATACACACACACTTACACTGGACTGGACTCACAATTGTTCAAAATGTTCAGGACATTCTGATTGATCAGGTTACATGAACCGGCAATTGCGATAATATACATAAGCATTTTCTTTTGATTGATTTTTGATATGTGCTATTAACCTTGGAGTGACCCGTCCTATCACTTTTCTATTTAACCGTCATCTAAATACCTACTCGTATATCTAATGGGTAGGATATGTTCTTCATGTTCATTCCAACAGGAGCCAAAAAAAAGATAGTCTACCTTTGAAGATAGATTACCCTGCACGTTCGAGTTTTGGTCAATTCTAAATGCTAGATAAATGCGTGCCCGATAAGACTCAAACGGATATCTACCTATAAACAATTTTATTTTTGTTAGACAGTTAAGATAGATGGCAAATATACGAATGTTGGTTAAAATGTATCCTTAAACGAACCCTTTTCAGGTGTCATTTGTTAAATGGTCGGAGTGGGAGTATTTGTAGGTATAGCGAGGTTAAAAATGAAAATATAAAAGCTTTACAAACGTCTAGATTATCATAAAGGTTCACTTTGCTTGTTATAAAAATTCCAATTTCAAACAGTCTTCATCTTTACTGTGTCGTAAAAAAGGATTTCAAAATATTGAGGAACTTTTTTTGGATTTTAAAGTCTTTTTCATGCCGTACTAAAGCTTTTAAGGTTCTTCAAAATGAAATGAAAAACTAGAGATCAAACATGTAAATGAACTTATGGATGTCAGTGCCTTGGTTGTTTCAGAACAGGATAGAATAGAAAAAAAGAAGACTCAACATTCCAAGAACCGACCAAGACGGAAGTACCTAAATAAATTATCTTCTTAATAAATAGATAAAAATGACAATGTTCGTAATTTTAAATTTGCGAAAGTTTTACACAGTTTACTTTGAAATTTTGACATAACGTCAAATTCATATACGCGCGTATATGAAAAAAGAACGGAACCATCTGTTGAGCAAGAAAACATCACTTGAATTTCATCAATATTTTCAGCAATATTTTGCTGTAAAAATATTCAGGATTACCGAATCTATAAATCCGCGGCATATTCTCTGAGTCGAATGTATCGAAATAAGTACCTAAAACTGTATTAAATTGGGCAGCAATGACTACAATCTTCTATATTGGGAGCTCTTTTCACTAACCAAACCTAAATTGCGGGAGCTTTATTTACTCACGAAACAAAAAGTGAACAACATTGAACGAGACTTGTTGTTGGCATGTTAGTATAGAGAAGTCTTATCGGAGTATATATCTGTATGTATGTATGTATGTATATTTATTGAGTCTTTCTTTTCCTTTTTTTTTATATACAAGGTATATGATTTCTTAAATCTATCTCTATCTTGTTAGTTAACATCGGAGGCTGTAATGTATGGCCATCCTGTTCGGTTACTTAAAAAATTGAATGCCAACATGGCTTGCTTATCTTTTTCTTTCTTTTGTTAGTAGCTCTTGCTCTCGGAGCCATATTTACTTTGCTTTAGACGATTGTCTTTATACTACTATACATTGCTTTTGACGATTGTCTTTTATGTCCTACCTAAAATAAATTAAATAATATATACATTACATATACAAAATATAGAATACGCCTGTGGGCAATTATTATACATATAATTTTTCATGCTTTAGAGCGCGTACGCTCTAAATTAGGAATTCATGTTTAATGAAAACTTTATCATGGATTCGTATTGAACTATTTCACAAAAAGTAGAGAAAATTTAAGAGCGAGAAGGCTCTTTACAATATTGGGTTTTTGCTTAGAGTACTGTCATGGAGACATTTTTTAAATATAATTTTCTTTTACATAAATTCACATCTTTTAGTTGCGATTAATTAAAAACAATTACTGGCGATTATAGATAGTGAACATAGGATTATTGTAAAATATGAAAACTTGAGAGATTTAACACTTTAATAGTTTAAACATAGCATTTTTTTTTTTTTTAATTTTCTTTTCTTTTGGGATGCTATCGGTTGCGTTAATAATGCAGGTTGATCGTCCTTTGTCTATTGGTGATGATGAATATCATGCGTTGGCTTTAATCCAAATCAACTCTTGCATGTTGAGAAGAATAGTCTGCTGAAATTTTAGTCGGCTGCCTGTTGTGGGCAGCCAGGTTTGCCTGGTATGGCCCAGTGGAGTTCCATTTTTGCCATGTGAGACAGTTGTCAACCTGTTCACTGGTTGAGGCGGTTGCTAAGCGGGAACCGGATTCCGCCTGGAGGTCCGTTATAATTTTAACGGGACTAACGGAGTCCCATCGAGTACTAGCGCTGGGGCTGAGGGCCCATTAACAGTTGCTGGGAGATAAGTGTATCTCCTGATTACCAGGAAGGGAATCCTCACTTCCCAAAGGGATCCCGTCCAGGATTTTGATGTAAATTATTAAAAAAAAATTAACTTTACTGTTTCCTTTTAGGAAACTGTACGATGCACGGCTGTGCCAGGCACATCCGGCTGCGTTGCGATCTCGACCCAAACTCCCATGAATGAATCGGAGTATATATCTGGTACAGTGATGGAAATCGACTTTTCTTGATAGTACTGAAAGCTGAAAAAAAATAGTACTGAAAATGACCAAAAAGTACCGAAATTTTTCCAATCGTGAATTCTTCAGGAATTTAATATTTTATTGGTTGTCATCGTTAGAGGAAGATTTGGTTTGAGTATTCTGCCATCGACCCCTTGCAGCCATCTTGACGTGTAGATCAAAAATACTGGTCGATATATTTTTAAATGTAACATACATATAAATCGAAAAATTTTGAAAAATGTAAAGGCTTAACTATATTCAAAACTGTTTGCAAAAAGTACAAAAGTGAAAAACCTAAGCATGCGCTGGAAATGCCTAAGTGTGAAAAAGCTTGCGGAAATAGTGTTTGATATGTCATTTCAGTTTGATACTGCAGTTAAAACAACATTTTTTCGCACACAGGCATCTCTAAGAATATTTTTGTAGGTCCCATGTTTTAGGAATATTGAATATATGTTTTTTTCGCGGAGAGAATTTTTTAAAACATATATTTTTCGAGTGAAAATTTTAATCGTTTTTTTTATATACCTATATTTTTTCATATTTGGAATTATTATTTTCGAAAAACGTTGACATTTTTTTTAGGAAAAAATACTTTTGTTTACTCATACAAGGTGTCCCTTAAATTTATGGGGGAAAGTTCTATCCCCTTTTCTTTTTTAGTTCTTAAGAAATAAACATAAAGGGACAAAATTTTAGACGATTTAGTATGATGTTAAAACATTTTTAGTATGATGCTAATATAAAAAGAGCATTTTCGAAATTTTAAACGAGTTACAATTTTACTAAAGTTAAAATATCATACTAACTCCAAATGTCACTTTGACAATTATTACAAATGTGAAAATGGTGTGATATGTCACTTTTTTAGGTGTGTTCAGCTGGATTTTATTTAGGCAACTGGTTTAGTATGATACTAGTTAAAAAATATTTAAAACTAAGAACATTTTAGCTTTAAAGTTAGAAAATTGTTAAAAAGTATCATGTTTACCTCAATATCAGTTTCTTAATTTTAAACAATTTTTTAACTAGTATCATACTAAACCTATTTCTTTAATTAAATCCAGCTTAACACGAATAAAACAGTAACACTTACATACTAACTCGTCTAAAATTTTGCGCCAAACTTTTTATATTGGTTGTTTGTTTTGATAGGTTTATAATTTTTTTTAGAAATTTTGACTTTGAAATTTGAATTTCTCAAAAACATTCACTCAAATGCTCTCTAAAACCAACGCGATTATTCGCCGCGACAAAAGAAAACAACAATAACAACACGTGGTTGTCAAACAAAACAACACGTTTGTTGTTATTGTTTTCTATTGTCGCGGCGATTAATCGCGTTAGTTTGAGAGAGCCCTAAAACAACATGAAATATATAAGATTTAATAAAAGATTTTCAATTTTTCAGAAACTTCCTCATTTTGTTTAAAAAAGTTTTACAAAATTTATTATTTTCCTTAACTTTTTAGATACGAAAAATATTTGTTTATAATGTATACATATAGCTATGTAAAACTGAGGCAAATTCCTACCGCATCAAACATCTACATTCGGAATGTACCTACATTTTTTAAATTTTCGATTATCTTAACTGAAATTTGTTAGAAAATCTCGATTTTTTTGCAAGAAATCATTATATTGAGTTTCATCAGACTTAAACCAACCTAGCACTTGAGTGATGCGTTCAACTCAAGTGTGAAAATTTCAGTATTGTTGTTTTGCCAATAATTGAAATAGTACTGAAAGTTGAAAAGTGGTACTTACGTACTGGGAAAATTAAATAGTACAAAATTCAGTACAATAGTAAGCCATTTTCCAACCGTGATCTGGTAATTATTAAATATGCTCTGATGTCTCTTGTATGTATATACTGGAAGAGTTTGGTTCATTCAGTCAGTCGTAGAACAGACGTCGAATTGGACGGACGTACGAACGGATCGGATGGTACAAGTGAATCCACAGGTCATAACAGAAATGGTATGATGGGCTTATAGCTAGTCCTCCCTTCTTAGTTATTATTACCAAGGTGAATACAACACCAAGCCTTCTTCGACGAGGGGTTGATATCCAATCCTTTTATTCATCCTTATTCATCAATTATCATTACTTAACTAGACAGAGGTTTTTTTTTCGATTACTAAATTCCATTATACTTATAAGAGCCTTCAGTATCAAAATCATCTCTACTCTATCCTTCATCAATTTTGCCGAAAATCACTTGAATCTACTTTATACTTGCTTAAAAAGCAATAAATATTAAAAAAAAAAAAAACAACCTATCTGTAAAATCATAACACAAAATCAAGACAATTATTGTCCATTCTGTAGCAGTTATTCGCTAATCTTAATGGTCCTATCAGATGTGACCTTATACGTACACAATGTCAGGATCTCACTTACAAAAATTTAATTGAAACCTACCATCTAAGATAACAAACCAACCATTTCACTTGGATGGATATCTTTGGGTTTATTGAAAAACCTATATGTATGTATGTATATAATGTATTTGTATACATAGAAGACTTTGAGTATGTTTCTGTTTTTAGTCCCGATAAGGAATAGAATAGATTGAAAAAAAGACAAAATGTTTACCCAGAATATCAAGAATGAAATGAATAAAGGAAACCACACTAGAACAAAAAGAATACCAATTCAGTTTTTCGTTGATATCTGGTCAAACCAATTTTATAAGAGCCCGTTTTTCAATCGTCATTTGAACAGTAATCGGTTAGTGCCCTATTACACGTTGACTCAAGAGTCATGACTCTTTTCGAAATTGAATGAGTGCGATGGAGAAAAAAGATCGGATTTCACCTTCGCACTCATTAAATTTTGAAAAGAGTCATGACTCTAGAATCAACGTGTAACAGGGCACTTACCTACATTCCCGATACGACGAAAATAGCTAATTGAATGAATGTTATACTACGTTTTCATTAGAACTGAAACGAGGTTATTTGGAAAATTAAAGAATTCTGGTTTACAGTCAAAACTGTCAATCGCTTGTTTTTGTTGGGAACTATGTATGTACTTCCATGAAGACTACAGTGGGCTGACGAAGTAAGTATATAGAAATAATGAAAACTTATTCCTGTTTATTATTTTTAAAAGATGTTTATTGATTGAGTTTTTTTACAAGAATAATTTATTGAAAACTTAAAATATGACATGATTATTTAATGAACATTAAGCGAACTGATAATTGAACAAGTATGAGTTTGGAATAAAGTGTTTGCATCAATGTTTAATAAAATGTTGTGGCTATCGCCACACTGTACTCCCGTACTCCCCTCACTAGAATTGTACTCCCATCTAAAATATGTATGGAAATTAGCTTAAGAATATGTTTCGATGATGAAGTGTTCTTCTTCTACTTCTAGGTTGTTTCACAATGCGACGAGAGAACGAGACGTTAGCGTGACGAGATCTCTTCGCAGTTGTTCTCACCTACATCAACTTAGCAGGTAGCAGGTCACTTTTTCCGTTGCAGATTAAAAACTATATAGTCATATAGTTGCTACTTAGTTGCTAATTAGTTACGCAAAAAAAAATTGATTGCTCTGTTGGTTTGTGTTAAAATGGGTGTCCTGCTAAGTTGACGTCAACTTAGCAATTCAACTCTTTCAAAAACATAGATAAACGGTCCAAGAGTGGATATATATTGAAAACTACTTAATTGCTAATGAGTTACGCAAAATAAAATTTAATTGCTGTTTTGGTTTGCGAAATAATGGGTGTCCTACTTGGCGTCAACTTAGCAGCTCAACTTTTTCACAAACATAGATAAACGCAAAACAAAAATTTATTGCTGTTTTGGTTTGCGAGAAAATGGGTGTTCTTATATGATGACGTCATCCCTGTTTATTCGAAAACGAAAAAAGTGATTAAATTTTTTTTATTACTATATACTTTTTAATATGCAACAAAAAAGTGACCTGCTAACTGCCTGAAAAGAATAGAATGACGGAACTGGAGTCGCAGACCGAACTGGAAGAGCTGTCAAAAAGTGTCGTACGTTAATTTTTTTGCATGTCCACAATAGAGCTGTACAGCTTTGAAAGTATTTTGAAGAAAAACAAAAGAATATTCTTGTACAAGCTCAGAATTCACATTTTTTGTTTCCAATACTTTTTCTTTTAATAATTTTTTTTTCATACTATTTGAAACATCAAAAGTGCCGTACGCGAAAAGTTGGTGAACTCTTCCGTCTGCGGCTGCAGATGCGGCTACGTTCCGTTGTGTTCGCAACATTGAATTTGCGTGTATTCAATATTTTGACAGCTATTCCAGCTCCGGCTCCAGTTCCGTGTCCGTCATCATTCTGTTCAGCCAGTCAGTCAGCCGTTAAACAGCCGTCGAAGTGGACGGATGTACGAACGGACCGGCTGCTACACATACATATGTACCTTGAAATGTCTTACAGTAAAATTATATGAAAATCGATAAAGCCATATTACTGAGATATTTGCATAAAAAAAAAATAAAAGCCAATTTTCTCAAAAAAAAAAAAAAAAAATCAAAAACCTATAATAGTCTATATTTCTTTATTAATTTGATATAGATTTCTTTATAAATTGCTTCTATTTATTTAGTTAGGAAATTTATCAAGCGCTTACTCTCGATTTAATAAACAGAATGAATCGAAAACAACTCGACCGGACACGTAGTTAATTTAAAAATAGACATTTTGTTCTTTCTGTTCGCCTAAGGCGACATCTAGTTGTTCTTTCTTAAGGAGACGTAACACTACCTTTAATTCTGCAATTCTACTACAAACCTGATATTTTGTATTGTTGAAACTTCTTCATAAATCACAAGCACGAATTTTAAACAAAATCAATATTAAAATCAAAAACATTTAAGAAAAAAAGTCAAAGGGAAATTACATAAAAATCCTCTAAACAAGATTTGAATCAAATCTATCGATCCATTTTGGCTCGAGTTCAATGTTTAGCTGGACGGTGCGACCACCAAACCGACCGATGCATACATAAACCACTTTTTCGGACTTCAATCGCTGCAATATCAAGTTTGATTAAAACTTCGAAAGTTTTTGTTGACACGAAACCAATACAAACTTGGCTTGCCCTGCACTTATAAAAAAGATTAAAAATTATATAGAAAACCTACAAATGGATGTTTTAATAGAGAAACCATCCTCGTTGGCATGGAACATATACGTGTACGTACGTATATAGGTATGCGTATGTACATCATGCCGAGTTTAATTAAAACATCCTTTAATTTGAAAGTCATTTCCTCAAATTAATGAAACTCCTACAGTTAAAATAAGTAGACAAACAAATCTTTCTAAAAAAAACCTTTAAACTTTTTAAAAATAACTCATTTGTCATGATAATGAAAAATCAAAATCAAAAGCATGCATAGGTAAATTAAAAATATATACCAGGTTGGAAGTATGTTTTTTGAGATGAAAACGAGGGTAAATAATTATCAAGCTAAAACATTTATTTAAGTACGATATTTGGGAACTGAATTATCATCGAAACCATCAAATTTAAGCAATTCCAATAAGCAAAAACTATAGGTATAGCCGAATCACAGATATTGCATCACTTGCTTACCTTTTCACGATTAATTTACTCACAAATTGTTATCTGCCAATGTACTTAAATATAATAAATCCTATTAAAGTACTATTTTGGCACCTCTGTGCGTCAATAATGGAAACTTAAGCTAAGTATAGACGATTGTCAGATCTTACAATATTGTCAGATCTGTCAATGGTCTGACAATAGCGGACAATTAGCTGACAATTTACAAATTTGTTACAATGTAAAATTGTCCGTTCACACGATTGGTAGATTTTGTGCCAAAGTCTGACAATTTATTTGTCAGCTCTTGTCTGACAATTTTCGGACAATTATATATCTGACAATATTGTCAGCTTGAAAATTTTCTGTTCACACGGTTGGCAGATCAATAAAAATTCAAGTCACAATAAAAATTCAATTCAATTGAGGATTTCAAGATCAAACAAACTTTTATAGAATTTCACTTTTTAATGTATGTATGTAGCCACTATCAAGAAGAGGATACTTTCAAAGTGATTTGAAAATCTAGTGTCATGGTGCTAATGCCAAAACAATTGGACGATCATTTGAAAAAATTTAACTACAACTTGACATCGAGGGCGACGGACGACTTTACACACTACGAAGGAGAAATTTGCCAGAGGTCGTCAAGACGCGTTACGAAGAACAAAAGTCCATATTCTGTATCAAATTATCAAACAAAAAAAAAAAAAAGAATTTAAATTTTAAATCATTTATTTTTTGAAAGACGCAAGAATGAGAAGATCTTGCAATAATTGAACTAGTATATTGTTTAGAAGAAAAACTAAACCTTTGCGTACAAAAAATTCAGCAGGCTTAAGTCTTAACTACATAAGCCAAAAAAGTGAAAAAGTACAAAAGTGAAAATTTTCAAACTCATTTTGGGATAGTTTTTCTCACTGGAAAACTTATAAAAATGATGCAGAAAGCTTAAATTTTGGTTTAAAAATAATTGTATACATTCTTTTTCACAAAACAACTGCGCTAGCGGGAAAAAAAATATGTTTACTTTTGTAATTTTGCAAAAAGTGGCCAATGTAGTTAAGACTTTAGTCTAGAGAGCTCGGCTGATTTAGAAAGTGACTTTGAGACTACGTTAGGTCTGAGCGAGTTGGCGGCAGGCTGCCTATTGTTACCAATTGCTTGAGCTGGTTTTTTTTCCAGGTAGTGTCCCTCTGTCCACCCTCGTTTTGGCATTCTTCAAATTTATTTGATTGCTCGTATAGTTTCTTGGCCATTTTGAAGTCCAATTATTTTTAACTTGTTGGAATTTGCTGTTCACTTTATTTTCATCGTATTTAATCTTCATTTGAGTAGATAACTTTCAATGGTTTTATTTATTCCGAACAAAATATACAGCACAAGGAATTTAATATAAAAGTGAGTCCAGTTGCTTTATAGATTTCTTTTATTCAGTTGTGAAAAAACTACAAATTTCCTAGAAAAATGTTTTTTTTTATCTCTCAACTCGCCTCCAACCGTTTGACATTTCGAACAATGAAAAAATTGTCAGCAATTGTAAGATGTTTTAAATGAAAACATCTGACAATGACCAATGAGTCTGACAATGTCCTAATCGTCTGACAATGACACAAATTGTGCGTTCAGACGATTGTAAGATACCTGACAATTTATTGTCAGATTGTCATCTGACAATTACCTGACAATGACGTTTCTGACAATATTGTCAGACAAAATTGTGTGTACAGACGATTTTAAGACATTTGGGACAATATTTTCACTGACAGATCTGACAATATTGTAAGATCTGACAATCGTCTGTACTTAGCTTTACTCCGTGAGTTGAATGTTTGTACGTTGCCTTAAGTCTCTGAAATATGGAAATTCTAGAGTTTACCGGTAACACTTAAGGCCTGTTGTACTAACGTGGTTTAATATTTAACCCGTGTTTCGGCGGATTACCTGGAGGTTCAATGATGGTTGTGGTTAAAGTATCTGATAATAGCCTGCCTAAGCCATCGTTGAACCTAAGTTAATCCTTCGAAATCAGTGAACCACAGGTCACTATTTGACGATATTACACTTAAAATTTTCCAGACAAGTCTGTAAAAATCCGAAGTGTTTTGTTTTCATAATTTATCCAGGACTTTTATCATCATTAAATTGATAAGTGGGCCATTCAAGGTAATGTTGTTAAAGACAACTGTTTCTATTGCCTAAAAAAACTGAATTAATTATAAAAATAAAACATTTCTGGCTTTAAAATGGAACCAAAAAAAAAAAAAAAAAACTCCTCGTATTACAAAAACTTAAAAAGAAATTCGTCACGTTTCCGGAATACGAAACTGATTGATTTCACTCTTGCTTGTTATAGGTAACTACATATTCAAAGAGGCAGAAAGTTATTTTAATAATAATAAAAAAAAAAAACAACATAAGTACTGATTTAGAAACAAGGTTACAATGGCTTGCTCCTTGTCTAACCTTTATCAGCAGGAAACCCTATTCAAAAGAATAAAGACATGCAGGAGAATGAGAGATTTGCTGTAAAAGGAACATCTTTAAAGTTTATTTAAAACTACATAGATATGTATGTAGGTGGTGTTGGCAAATCTAAGCCTTACAAAAATATTTACAAAATATAGTATACATTTTTGTCGCTACACAATTGCTTGCAATAATTGTTTACTTGATGAACTTAACCTGGTCTAGCGCTGTGTCTAATTGGTGTTTATGATCAAAATTTTGGGTTTGAAATTATTTTTTTTTTTTCAAAAACTAAGCACTAAAACAACTTAATTTAAACACAAGCTTAAAGAATGAGTTCCTGGCTTTAAAAAAAGATATATCATGATATTGTAGGTGCGGCCGTTGTTTTTTAATATTTTTTTTCTATTGTATGTTGTATTGTAAAAAAAAAAAAAACAACACAAACATATATTTGCCAGTAAGACCTAGGGTCTTATAAATTAGGCAATGTTAGAAGGAATAGAAGGATAGTATAGATTTTTGTTGGCACAGTGGACTGAGAAATAAGGTTTTGATTATCTCATTAAATCCCAGGGGTGGCGTTCAGTTGAGGGAATATAGAAAAGAATGCTGCCTAGACTGGGGCTCGAACCCACACATCCAGGTTAGCAGTCAAGCACTACTTCCACTGCGCCGGGGCCACCCCCGGCAGTGTTGCCGCTAAGAAAATTGAAATTGTCGCAAAAAAAAGGGTCACGAGGAAAAAAAAGTCGCATTCAGAAAATTTTGTAAAATATATATAGCTTAAAAAATCTGTTTTTTATCAGTTGACATTATAGTGGCGAGAAACTTAAGGTTTCTTAATTTTATCTTTACCTTCTTTAAATTTGGCAAAGTAAAAACGTATTTCCTTTGTGATTGTGAGTATATAGGTACCTAGATAAAGTCAGCCCTGTTGGTACATAATGCATTCCATCGTAATTAAAATTTTGTTACGAAATAAGAAAAAGGAAGCTATCACAGAATCCATCACTAAGAAAAATTCATACGAACTCCCATCGCGAACAAATTCGCTGATATTTTTTTGGGGAACATGTAGGATATATGTATGTACGTAATTACGTATGTACATATGTATGTCCTGCTGCATTTTACAATAACATTTTTTTTTTTCAATTAAAAAATAAAGTGCCTTGTTATGGTTTGCGAATTGAACATTCGCTTACGATATGCCTGCAATTGCGTATTTCGGTTAGCGAATTGATTTTTCGCCAAAAATTCATTACTCTTAGACGCAATAACAAGGTAATCGATCTCTTTGTGACGAATACCAAAGTGAAACAAAAAATGTTTTTTTTTTTTTACAAAAAGGAAAACAATAAATCTATAGTCCAAGTAATTTTCTAGAAAAAGGTTCAGAAAAGTCGCAAGATTTTTAAAAAGGGTCAAAAAAGCCAGTTTTCCAAAAAGTCGTCTCATGGTCGCATGAGGCTCAAAAAGGGGTCAAAATGAGACTAAAGTCGCACAGCGGCAACATTGACCCCCGGTAAAGTACTGAAAAGTGTTTATTTGTGGTTTTATTTTTAGAAGATGTAGAGCCTTTAATAATATAATAAAATAAAACCAATAAATTCACCCAGCCTTGAGATGTTTAATTTTTAGCATAATCAGTTTTTTCTGGGTCTGCGATTTTGAATTTACCGTTTTTAATTTTGAATTCATTAAATTTTAAATGTTTTATTAAGACATTGACTAGTAAGTGTTAATAAAATACCAGCTTTAAATCTAATAAATTCGGCTCGATACATGGATTGTGCGATACGTAAAGTCTATATTAACGTTATAATCCGCATGCACGTAACGCACGTTTATCAGAATAACTCTAGAAATATGATACTACCGAAGCTGAAACTTGGCAAAATAATAGTTCATATTAGCTATATATTATATTATAAAAATAATCCGCTGACTATATGTCAGGGGAAAGGCCTTCAGCTGACGTAGTAAACTGTGCGCGCGGCTGTTAAACGTGGTTCCATAGGTGCATGTTTGACCACGCCAGCCAGAAGGTCTTTCCACCCACCTCCAGCCAGCTGACTATGTTTTTTGTACTATATAATGTGTCAGTGTTAACTATCATCTCACTAAGTTTCAGCTTTGGTAAAATCATTGACCAACTTTTTTTTTTTTACATGTTTGGGGGGCTGCTGTAGCCGCACCCACCCATGGTACCCCAGCTGACTTGCACTAGGCTTCATTATAACGTCAAAATAACCATATGACAAAAAATTAGCTTTGGTTCGATTGGTCACCAAAAACTGTCGCGGGCTCCCAGACTATTAAGCGAAACTCGCTTAAGTTAAAACCCCGGAAAAAACTCTCATAAGTGAAAAACATTGAATCGCGCAGAACGAAAAATTTGCTGAATGCTTTCGTTTCTTCTTTATTTTTTACCTTCACCATTTTCACCACGAAAATGACATTTGAATTTCTAAATTCTAATTATTTCACAAACTTTTACATTTACATTTTATAAGCAAATTGCTTTGTCCTCTTAAACAATTATCCAAAACAACATTTCAAATAGCTTAAGAGGTATACGTATTTTGACATTTATTAAAAAGAAAATTACATTTTCATAATTCAAAGATAAATATAATTGTTTCTAGCATTAATTCCTCGCTTAATGGAATTTTAAGATGAAAAAAAAAATTCACTTAAGCGGGGTTCGTTTAAGTGAAAAACCCGCTTAAGTGAAAGGAAGACTGTAACATCTTGCAGGGTCTCTTAAACGGGTTTGACTGTATGTCAAAACAAAACTAATTTTGATATTTAAAAACATTCTTAGAACAAGAAAAAAAAAATGTGTAGAGCCTTAAAAAAATCTGCGAGCCAATGAACTTTCAATAATTGCAAACCGCAAAGGTTTTTGAGCTGCTTTCAAAGTTGTAAAAGAATGCAATCTTTTTCGAGTGCAATCTTTATTGACTTCAAAAACAAAAAAAAAATGCATTCATTGAATTAACTTTGAGCTTGAAGACTCCAAATTATGCAATCACCATTTATTGGAATCAAAAATATTGCAATTATTTTTTCTCCATTTATTTGACAGCAATTAAATTAAATGCAATCTTTTGCGAATTCATGCATTCTTTTATATTCAAATGAATGGCGATTGCAAAATTTTAGGTATTTGAATTGAATGACTGTATTCTGTTACAAATCCTGTCTATTTTGATTTATAATGCACCAATATACTGAGAAACGGAGTACGCTAAAAGTCGATAATGTATAACGTCTATTTTTTTGCAAATAAAATCCTATTTTAATATTATAAATGTGAAAGTTTGTTTGTCTGTCTGTTTGTTCCTCTTAATCTCTGAAAATACTTAATTGATTGTAATAAGAATTGGTAGAGCGAGAGCTCTGAACATAAGGATGGACTTGTATTTTCTACAAGAGTTTACCAGAAATGAGTTAAAATATATAAAAAAAGGGATAAATTGTTTGAAATGTCAGATATTCAAATATAAAAATATCAAAAAAACAAATACAAAAGTATCTTATAATCATATAGTTATTTAAACATGCGAAGCAAGGCGAGCACGGGTCTGCTAGTTTTAAATAAAATGTTGTTTTGAGTTTAACAACCATGTTTTAAAATTCCCCGATATTTTGCTATACCAACAAATGTTATTTCCCAAAGTTTTTTTTGTGTTAAATAACGATTGACTTATTTATGGTTATTGTGTTTTTTCCTTTGTAAAAATTTGGTATTTCTTGTTCTAATTAATTAAAAACATATGGGCCTTTTCCTCATTTTTTTGTTTGCTTTTTTTTTTTTTTTTTTTGGTTGGTAGATGCCCTCCCTTCAATCCGCATAGATCTGGTCACCCTAATCCTGCCGTATTAACTAAAAATGATGTACTTGTACATTGTTTTTTTTAAAATCATTTTAGGAGTTTATTTTGGCTTGTTCTTGTTCAATATAGTCATAAAACTATACTAAATATTCAGCTCCAGTTGTTAACAAAAACCTCCCCAAGAATTTAAAATTTGGCCTTAACTAAACAAATTGACATATTATAATGTTGGATACTTCATTTTCAGTTAACTTGGCAGCATAGGTAAGGCATTTAAGGTATTTATTATTATCAATATTGGTCAACCTTACAAGGGTAAAGCGCAAAACGTTATAAAACAAAATGGCCAAAAAACAACGAATGATGTTCATGGCCCAAACAAATTAAACTTTCATTTAATATCTTAAAATAATATGTGACGTCTAAGGTTATGTAAAAATTATATCATTTGAGATTGATGCCTACCAAGACTCCATTGAGATTTATTATCAAAATTTTACCTTGAGGATATTATGATTATAGCCGTGTGATGATGTAAACAGCGATTGGCATCAAACTGGCTTAAGAAATATTCATTCATTCATTATGGATCTTTTTATTGACAACCAACGTCAATACCACAAATACAAAAGGAATGCATAAGTTTGACGTTTATTTTCTCTTTTGGATTTTACGATATCAAAGGACTCGCTTAACCATTTACATCCTTTTCAATGAGCACACTGCATATCCGCCAGAGGATAATAGAGATGTCATATGCAGCTATACGAGAACATCTCGTTTATTACTTGCGATAATAGCAGGGTAGTCATTTGACGCTGAAAGGAGGTGCTTTTATAATGTTAAGTGTTGATGCTGAGGATTGAGTGTGTGTAAGCAACCAACGAACGGTTTGTTCTTGGAATTTGAAATTAAAACAAAAATGGAAAAACGAAAATAAGAAGACCATCGTAAGTCCCCTTTCACACAGGGCAACTGAGTTGCCGGCAACAATTAGTTCATAGGCGAGAAGGGCAGGAAGAAAGAGGGGGAAATGAAATCTCCCCGGTCAACAAATTCAGGAGATTTTTTTGACGTTTGTCTTCACACTACGTTTGTGTGCGTTCAACCAAGGTAGTTTAAAAGGAAAATAAAGAAAATCTCCGGGTTTTTGTTGCTTGCGTGTGAAAGGTACAAGAGATTGTTAAGAGATTTAAAGAAAACGTCAAAAAAATCACCAGCAACTAGTATCTACGTGTGAAAGGGGACTAAGGAGATTTAAAGAAAACGTCAAAAAAATCACCAGCAACTAGTATCTTCGTGTGAAAGGGGACTAAGGTTACATAAGCTCATCTTTTTGAAAAATGTGGACACTTACCGATAACATAATTACAAACATTTACAAAACGGCTGGTGTGACAAGTTATTTCAAGTTGCTATAGTTAGAACATGACCACTTTTATGTTTTTGAATTAAAACTCTTTTAATTAATGGTAAATCTATTTAATATAAATAATTAGTTCAAAAGGTTAACAATTAATAATGTGGAATGCTGTGTGAGATGTTACTTCGATGATAGGTTAAACCAGAGTGCCTCGCGTGGTCGCAAATAAAAGTAGATGTCAAAACTATTCTCAAATGGTGTTGCAGTTGGTAGCAATGTTACTCAACGAGTACAGGGTGTATATTGAACACACTTCTTCGCCTAAAGATGAAACTACTCCTGAGTTCTGTGCTTTTTTGCGAAGCCTATCTGAACGACGAACTTCGGTCTGAATTGGTACTTCCACACTTTGAGCTTCAGGTTGAACTGCTGTTGACTCATTAGCTGGTGGAACTGGTTTGTCTGCTGTTTCCTAAGGAAAGGTAACGCTCTGCTCCATAGATCTACGACGGACCTGATCTGCATGTCTATGAACTTCTTGCCCACCTTGTGACTCAATGACTACAGAATCTGGGCCTTTTACTTCAGCTTTTCGACCTGGTACCCATATTGGTCCTTCTGCGGGTTCACCGCTGTCGTAATTGTTTTTCTCCGAGTTTTGTAGTTGTGCACCTCTTATTTGAACTGGAATCGACTCGGGATGCAGCTTGTCAAAATATGTGCGAGGCCGGCGATTAAATATTAAAAAGTAACTCCGCAGGCGAACGCCCTGTAAAAGAATGTGGTGTTACATGTTGGTCCAACAAGAATCGTGCCAGACGCAAACGGATGTCTCCATTCGGAACCTTATTTAAGGCTGATTTCCAATGGCGCGTTCGCGTTAGAGACGCTTACGTATACGTTTACAAGCTTTACGAACGCGTCGACATGACAGACGACTTGAAGAGAACCTGAAAATCAAAATGAAGCTACATAACTGTAATTTCGAATTCCTTTCAACAAACTATTCCATTATTTTTTAAACAAAATCGATTTTTTTCTTTCAATAAAAGGAATTTGTCCAGAAAAACCGATTTTTTCTTCTAAATAAATCGATTTTTTTGTTGAAAGGAATTCGAACATTAGTTTAACTGTCAAAATGCACGCTGAAGTTGATTTTTTTCAACTTTAACGTTAAGGTAGCTTATGTAACGTTGGTTTGTGTACATGCTAATAGGTGCCAAATCGTAACCCAACGCGTCATTGTAAACAATTTGCTTAAATTGCTATGTGTGAGCTTTCGCGTTGAAAGAAAAATCTGTCAAAGCGACGCCCAACGCGCCATTGGAAATCAGCCTTTAAGTATTCTTTCGTAGTGTGTACCATTCGTTCTACTTGGCCATTTGTTGAAGGTCCCCTTTTACACAAGGCAACTGAGTTGCCGGCAACAATTAATTCATGGGCGAGAAGGGCAGGAAGAAAGAGGGGTAAACCAAATCTCCCAGGTCAACAAATTCAGGAGATTTTTTTGACGTTTCTCTTCACACTACGTTTGTGTGCGTTCAACCAATGTAGTTTAAAAGGAAAATAGAGCAAGTCTCCGACTTTGTATCTTCGTGTGAAAGGTACAAGAGATTGTTAAGGAGATTTAAAGAAAACGTCAAAAAAATCACCAGCAACTAGTATCTTCGTGTAAAAGGGGACAAGGATGAAATAGAGCTGAAAAGATATGTTTGATTAAATTATTTTCGCAAAATTTGTTAAAGTCATGAGATGTAAAGGCAGACCCATTGCCAGAAACAATGACGTCTGGTATGCCATGGGTAGCGAAAAGCTGTCTTAAAACTTTAATGGCACAGCCGGACGATGTAGATGCAACTGGATGTACTTCCAACCATTTGGAGTGCGAGTCTACCACAAGAAAGAAAAGGTTTCCTTTAAAAGGACCCGCAAAATCGATATGAATCCTACACCACGGATTTTTCTCTTCCTCCCAAGTAAAAACCTTTGATGACGGATGTATCGGGACGCATTTGCTGGCATATGTTGCATTGCTTTACTGTTTTTTTAATGTCGCAATCTAATTTTTGGCCACCACACATAACTCCTTGCCAAAGCCTTCATACGAACTATCCCAGGATGGTTTGCGTGAAGTGCAGTTAGAAGTTTCGAACGATAAATTTTGGGGACCACTACTCTTTGAACCCATACTAAACATCCTCTAATAGATGAAATCTCGTTCCTCCGATCGAAGAAAACCTTTAATTCTGATTCAGCGGCAGTTGGCTACCACCTCAAAGTCCAGTGTAAGACATGTGATAAAAAGTTGTCCTTTTTGGTTTGTTTTGCGATATCATTTGCCTGCAGCAGTGGAGAATCAAGTAAATCGATCATCAAGACTACTTTTTCTTCAACTTCTTTAGAATAACCAGATTCGTCAACTGGTAAACGACTAAACGCATCGGCATGAGCGATTTCATTCCCTGCTTTGTGTTGAAGCTTGTAATTGTAGGCGCTTAAAAAAATTATATTGCGAAGCATTCTCTCGGAAAGAGTATTTGGTGTAGGTTTAGAGGGTGAAAACAGACCCACCAACAGAGGTTTGTGATCTATGTATATCAAGAATTGTCTACCGTATAACTTTTGATTGCAAAGCGCAAATAGTTAGATAGCGCATAATTGCGTTCCGATTTTGTCAATGTCTTTGAATAATATTAAATTGGGCATTCAGACTCATCTGGCAATAAGTGCGCTAGAACCGCACCAAACCCGTAAGGTGAAGCATCACAAGTAAGTACAACCGGAAGTGGTGCCGTGACTTAAGGCCAAGTGACATAAGACCCAATTTGGGTGTTTGGCCTTATATCACTTTTCAATAGCGACATAAGGCCAAATTTTAAGAGTTGGCCTTATGTCACTTTTGAAAAGTGACGTAAGGCCAATTGGGCCTTATGTCACTTTGAACTGTTTTCTTTGAAACCGAAACTATATTGAATAAATTCCGCATGTCGCCACGTACATAGGTATATGTATATGTATGTACGTTACTGTAAAACGCCGAAATAATAAATTCTAGAATTTACCAGTAAATCCAAGAGCACCCAGCATTACGGCGGCGTATAAACAATGAGGTATGTATGGGGCGGCATGCTGCCCCCCTGCAACCCCCCTGCTCAGCCCACTATAGGATTTGGGGTAGGTGCGAGGTTGGGGTGTATGCAAAGTTTCTTTTGCAGAATTTACCGGTAAATCCTACCTCACTGTTTATACATAGGATAAATTCAAAGTTTCTTTAAATTCAGATTCTTAAAATACAAAAAAAACTTTGCATACACCCAACCTCGCACCTACCCCAATTCCTATAGTGGGCCAAGCAGGAAGGTTGCAGGGGGCAGCATGCCCCCCCATACATACCTCACTATTTATGCGCCTTAATGCTGAGTGCTCTAGAATTTACCGGTAAATTCTAGAATTTCATTATTTCGGCTTTTTACAGTAATATAAACATAATACGTGGCGACATGCCGAATTTATTCAATATATGTAGTTTCTGTTTGAAAGATGTCCGAAACCTCTTTTACTGTAAGGGGAGCTTTTGGGAATGTTAGATAATTATATTTGGCCTTATGTCTCAAAGAAAATTGGCCTTATGTCACTTTACAAAAGCGACATTAGGCCAAATGTGTAAATTTGGTCTTATGTCGCTTTTGTAAAGTGACATAAGGCCAAACACCCAAATTTGGCCTTATGTCACTTGGCCTTAAGTCACGGCACCACCGGTAGTTTCTCATTAAAGGGGACTAGAACACTGTCTGACGATAACAGTTTCTTAAGATTTACGAAAGAAGTTTGGTGAATCATTGTCTATTTCCAAGTTGAATCTTTATCTAGAAGTCTTTGGAGAGGCTCCGACAACGTAGCTTTTGAACGAAGAAATTAATGATAGAAGTTTAAGAGTCCTAAATACGCTTGAATCTCACTCTTGTTTTTCGGCAGAAGTGTGTTTTGTATCGAAAGTATTTTTTCTTTTAAAGGATGTATTCCTTCTGCATCTATGCGGAAACCCAAGAAATTAGTTGACGGAACGTCGAACATGCATTTTTCTTTTCGTAATTTAAGACCAGCTTTTCGTATTCGATCGAAAACCATTCGAAGTCTTTTAGCTAAATCTTCAGAATTGTTGCCAACAACAACAACATCATTCAAATAACATACAACACTATCAATGCCACGTAGTAACCCCTAACATGAATTTTTGAAATTCACCTGGCGCGGAAGAAATTCCATATTGAAGCCTTGTTACTTTAAATGCACCTTTGTGCGTAATAATAGTTTGAGCTTGAGCAGTTTCATCATCCACAGTAAGTTGCTGATACGCCTGGCGCCAGGTCCAGCTTTCCAAATACAGCCCCGTTTGGCAGATTTGCAATCAATCCTCGTCGGTTGCATTGCTAACTGGAGTTTACCTATCCCATAACATGGTGGCTCCACGAGAAAGATTTCATAGAATACTGTATTGCATGCTAGGAAAATTGCTCATGGAGGCTACTCATAGTATTGTATAAAAAATTTCTTGCCACATATTGCTTTGCTCATAGAAAGTTATGAATAGTATTCTATGAAGAAGCAATTTTCCCTTTGACATCGGTGGGTTTGTTTCAATTTTTTTTTTTGTTTTGTGTTTTTTCGAATGTAATTAATTTATTGCAGGTGCCAAAAGGAAGTTTGAGTCTTTTTCTTATGGATTTAAGTAAAATTAACAATAAATCAATTCTTTAAATTGTTTTAACTTCATAAATTTTCCCTGTGGAATTTTTGAGACAAATGAAATAGAAAGCTATTAAAATACCCAACCAACATTTTATGGTATACTATCGCTCTTTCTTTCTATCGAAAGTGACAGATAGTAATCTATAAAATATTTCAGGTGGAGACACCGTGTAAGGGATTTCAATCTATGGTATCAAATGAAAGCTATTTACGAAGCTAGTAGTTGGACAGATTTTTTTTTGTTGTGATCTGATAAAGTTTGAACAATTTTCATAAAAACAGGTTTTTACTTTACGTTTAACACTTTGATAATGCTTGAAACGCTAAGGGCTCCAAAAATTGGTTTTATCGACTTTATTTTACACAAAATGACACGATATTGATAACTTTATTACTTGACTTTATTAACAAATAGAATTTACCTATTATGTAAGAACTCAATATTTAGCTACGGTAAACGTCATAATTATTGCTCCCTTGTCGCTCATATTTATAAATATCACATACCTCCACGGGACAACGCTGTCAAACATAATTATCACACTCTACGGTGACATACCCTCGTATACCTACTCTCATTGTTTTGTACGAAAACAAATAGATGTCGCTGGTTAGTATAGGTACGCAGTAGTATTCATGATGGATATTGGTATAATTTTATTACATAAAGATATAGCTCTGTGCATGAAGTAGGTACTGTGCCGTCTGCCTATTACGAAAACTTCTCTCATAATCCTGTCATGTTTCTATATGCCTATATTAAGAAGATTTTGCTTCGCACAAGATGAATGTGAATGAATGGGGTAAATTAATATTAATTAATTTTATGGCATGCAATTTATCGGTTATCACATAAAATTTGCTTTGACGGTGGATAGTCAAATCAATAAAAAATATATGCTTAAAGTCTAGACGGTTCAAATTATGGATCAATAAGTGTCAACCTATGCTTACATAATAGATAGCAGCTATCTTGGATTGAAGTTGAAGCTTTTAATAATAATTAATTAAAAATAAGATAACTGTTCTTTATTTACATACCTACCTGTTTTGTTTTTTCTCAATTATAAGTCTTCCTTTATTTGATTTTGCCACAAAAATAATTTCGGACCATGCTAAGTGCATGAATTTAACCATATTTTCCTAGAATAATATAATTTGAAGTGCATATACGCTGCACATTTATGTGCATCAACCTAGCTGGTTACTTTTTCGATTGCAAAATAAAAAGTACATATGTAGTAAATAGCTGCTACTTAATTGCTCTGTTGGTTTGGGAGAAAATAAGTGTACCACAGCGTCTAAGTCATTGACTTATTATATATGGACTGCTAGTCGGGTGTCATTTCCATACAAAATCGTAAATGAAAATGGTTCAACGACTTTAAAGCACCATCAGCGCTCTCGTGGCACATCGCCAAAAAAAAGCAAGTAATTCAAAAGCCATCTATTGTAACTTGGCCTCAAGAAGCATTTCTTGGCAAAGAGACTAGGGACATCTATTATATTTCTTTGTATTTTGACACCTGACGTGTTTGTCATTGGCCGCGTTCAATGCATTACGTTTTACATCTGAAATTTCAGATTTTACTGCTTTTACACACTGCAATATTTTCTTGCGATTTTTAAACACGTAGGCTAGGGACGTATATAGGTGACCGGGCTAGACAACTAATTAATTATTGCAACTAATCTTCTACTCTGTGAACTTCGCTTCATCAACGGTTTTTTTTTTAATAAAATTGTAATACTGAAGGCTTATCTGTATTCAAAACTTTTTGCAAAAAGCCCAAAAGTCAAAAACTAAAACATGCGGTATGTCATTTGTAGTTGGTTTCACAGATCAAACACTAATTTTTTTGCACAAAGGCATTAATATGCTATTTTTTGTTTATCACTTTTTCACTTTTTGTCGTTTTTTTTCCAAAAAGTCCTGAATGTAGTTAAGCATATACTTATTTAAATAAAAGAACTTCTTTTTAATAATTGTTTAGTGATTCTTGACAAAAGGCTCGGCCGAGCTAAATTGCAACATGTGAATGGGTTCGGCCGTGTCATTTGGATTTTCAGCAGGTTATAAATCCACCAGTTCAATTGGCACCGAGTCATTTGGCTCGATAGAGCTCTTTATACAAAATAGCAATATACCTCTCTCGTTTTTCACCACCGTCAAAGCCATCACTTTGTAGAAACTAAAAATTGTTTATCTTTTTTTTTTGAAAGCAATTGCCGGTATATTGTGCGACACAAAAATCACAATTTTAAATATTAAATTAGAGCATAAACTTCGTTTTGCAATTTCGCATCTGCCAGATCCGACAAACTGACGGCTGTTGACAGATTCGTTTAAAGTTTCCTATCGTGAATGACCAGTTTGACACCACACAATAACTTTCGACTGAACTTTCAGATTTTGTTTTGCATTCTGTAAAAAAAATTCAATTACACGATTTCAGTATAATGGTAAAATTAAATGTTATCTGCACTTCGTCATTATTTTCATGACACAAATAATAACAATACATATATTAAAAGACCTAATAGCAATTTTCACTCGTGTAAATGTGGCATTAGATTCTGAAATTTCAGATTTTCTATTGAACGCAGCCAAAAGTTACACCGTATTTCCGCCATGCCACGAGAGCGCTGTTGTCGTATAGTTTTACATTGAACCATCGGGATTTGGCTGCTGGCAGTCCATATATAATAGGTCAATGGTCTAAGTGATGAGCACTTGATTAAAATAAAAAAAAATCTAGCAGGTACTTAACAATGTAATTTTTTGAAAAAAAGTAGTTTGAACAAAATATCATTTTTCAAAATTTTGAGTTCGAGAATAAATTTTCAAAAAGCTATTTACTACATATAACCATTTGATTTAAACAGAAAATAACGAATGGGTATTTTAATTTAGGATTGAATTTTTTTTTTTGTATCTTAATTCTTTAAAAAAGGCTCCGTGAAATAACTCCCAATGAAATATTTCCCCAAAATGTTTTTTTTTTAAGTCCCCAAATTCAAAGATGAAATAAATCCCCAAAGAAATAACAAAACTACGGCGTACAAACAGTGAAGTATGTATGGGAGGGCATGCTGCCCCCCTGAAACCCCCCTACTGTAGGATTTGGGGTAGGTGCAAGGTTGGGTGTATGGAAAGGTTCTTTTGCATTTAAAGAATCTGGATTTTAAGAAACTTTGAATTCATCAAAATTGTGGCTTTTGATATTATCAAATTCTCTAAAACTAAAATTGTAATTATATATAATTAATAAAAAAAAAAACTTTGTTGGTCCTAAAATGCCCCAAGTCTTATTAACAACAACATTTTTATTTGGGTCTCATTTGGGTGGGACTTAACGGCCCAAATGTTCCTGCGCCGAAATATAAAGCATGAATTAGTGGACAGCCTGTACGTATACAGGGTGATTTGCATAAGGTGTCACAAAAGGCTAGGGCGTGTAAGTTGGACTTAGACAAGTAAAATCATATTGGAGGGGGGGTCTATTTCACTCCGTTTAGGCGGGAGGGCCAATTTTCAAAAAAAAAATCACTTTAAACAGAAAAAAAATATTAAAAAATAACGGTAATACTTACAGAGTCATGCTATAGCATTTTAAAAAGCCAAAAGTCTATTCTTTAATATTAAGTTTGAAATAAGTTGTTCGAGTGAACAGTTTTTGAAAAATTAATTTTCAAAGTCAAAATTTTGAAAAAAAAAAATCAAAAATAACAAAAACTACTTTTTTCTAAGAAAAACCTTTTTGTTTTTTGTTTTTACGTTATTGAATTCTTAGGTAAATTTATGAATGAAAGCATTAACTTTATTTTTATTATCAGTTTTTTAAGCATACAAAAAAGTGACAAAGTACTGGATTAACCATGTTTCACACATTTTTTCATTGAGAACACCTGCGTGAGAGCATTAGGTTAAAATTGACCTGATTTTAAATGATTTAAAATCATGCAACTTACACTTAAAATAGCTAGTAGATGAAAAATGCAATTGCAAAATAAGCAAACAAATGTTCCTGAGTCTTGAAATCAATAAAAATAAGAAATACCTGCATATTTAGATAAAAAAACATAGTTATTATTTATTTAGTTTTTTAACATTTTTTTTAAACTAAAGCTTATTACAAAAAATTTTCGATATGATCCCCATTTTGTAGAAGGCAAAGATTAAAGCGTCTTCTTATTTCTGAACATAAATTTATAGATACCTGATAAATTTTCCTGTAATTTGACTCTAGCCACTTCAATTCGCTGCTTCAGCTGTTCCAAAGATTCAATTTCCACTTCGTACACATGGTTTTTCATGAATCCCCAAGCATAAAAATCTAACGGATCTGAGGATCTAGGTGGCCATTCTGTGGGACCTCCTCTTCCTATCCAACGATCACTAAAATGTTCATCAAGCCAGTTCCTTACTCCTTCTTGTAGTGTGCTGGAGCTCTATCTTGCTGGTAGATTAAACTTTCAAATCGGGTAGAAGGTCTCGTAGAAACTGCAGATAGGATTCTCCATTTATTACTGAATATAGGAACCGTGGTCCAATAACGGCGCAGGGACATAAGGCCCAGGGACATAAAGCCCAAATTTTATTTTTGGGGCCTATGTCTCACTTGAGTGGGACATAAAGCCGAAATTTAATTTGGGCGTTAAGTCCCACTCAAGTGAGACATAAGGCCCAAAAATACAGGGACCATAAAACCCAAATTTTATTTTTGGGGCCTATATGATAAGCCGTAGTAGCCGTGGCGTGATGGTTAGTGCGATGGACTGCCATGCAGGAGGTCTAAGATTCGATCCCCAGCCTCGCCACCTATTTATTTAAAAGAAAAAAACGGCTACTGCCTCTTGCGAGGAATTGACAAATCCCTCTTCTAATTTATGATTTTAATAAAAATGGTTGCCAATCTCTCAAAGCAAATATTTCACTCATACACTTATACGATGTTTGGTGAACGAGTTGAAGGAATAAAACTTAATCCTGAACCTGGATACAAACAATGAAGAGCAAAATATTTGTTTGTAAAAGGATTTTTCTTATCAATATAACGCACATGCAGCATACCAAAAAAATGGTAAAAAGAAATTCTCCAGGTTAACGTGATGCTTATGGAGCTAACAATGTATTTTGCCATAAAAACAATAAACTCCCAAAGTGATTGTATAGTGTATCCTTTTTTTTTCGAACTAAATCTGTATGATAAATGACACACCCTCGTAACTATGAAATGTTTTTTTTTTGTTATTACCTATATTCAGACAATAAAAACTCCAACGAACATTGATTTATTTTTTTTTCTTCTACAGGCTAGATACATAATATCAAAGGTGTTTTTTTTTAGTACCTACAAAAGGGTGCTGCTACATATATAGTTTTAAGGATTCAAATTCAACATGAAACTTGAGAAAATAATCTTTTCTTTACCACATCGTGACAAGGTTCTAACTGGCACTTTTTCATGATAAGATCTCTATAATACACTGGATAGTGAATTCCCTACAAAGTATAACAGTTTTTCTGATTCCAATATGAAGATGACGAGTACGTAGGCAACTCAACACTTTAGGTATGTTCAGTGAGGCTGAAAAGGCCAGTTCAAGTTGCTGCGATCTCAAAAATTCTACTACAACAGAAGAGGGGCAAAAACCAAAGTGGAATTTCTAAGAAAAAAAAAGAAAAAGAACCATCACTTGTTCGTAAATTTGATTTTTTGTAACTTAAAATAATTGTAAAAGTGAATTTAAAATATTTTAGTTGCAATTTTGTAAAAAAATTGCATTTCATTATGTTATACAGTTATACTGTTATACAAAAAAATAGGCAACTCAACATTATAACAATTATCAAATGGCTTCAACTTTCTTCTATGGATGCGCTATCCAGTGTATTATAGAAATCAGTGAGATACATAAGCAAAAAAACTGAATATAAAGATATATGAATCTTTCGTACGTTTCACCCTCCAAAACTCATTTGTTTACATTGTTGTATTTGTAATTCAATTTTGTGTCGATGAATAGATGTGAAATCCAACAACAATATAGCAGGGTGGTGTGTAGATAAATGCTGTGAATGTGTGAGTTGTGAAAATAAATACTGTGAGCGTGTGAGTTTTATACTGCCATTTTTACAAATACTTTCTCATTTCTTATCTGATAGAGCTTGTAGGCAAACTTAAATGACAGCCGAGGATTCTTATCTTTATATTCAGTATTTTTGTACATAAGTACTCTACGAGAGTTTGTTAATTCCTCTCAAGGAGCAGTTCCAGTAAAAAAAACTTGAAGTGCAGTATGCACTAATTATTACGCCACGATAATGCAAGTACGCATTTAGATAATGCTTTGACAATTAATTTGAATGAATTAAAAATAATGCTTTAAGACTGCGAAGATAGGGTTTTCCAATAGTTTAAAAATTCAAATTTTTTTTTTGATCCAGATCTGTCAAAACATCAATTTAGACAATTTTCGCCTTCCAATACCCACAAGATTGATTTTTTTTTTTCGTTAAAAAATCAATTTAGCAGATGTGGATTTCTCGGAAGGTCAAGCCTTCTTTTTACTAACACCACTATAGACCCGAACAATTGACAGCTATCAGTTTGATGACACTATACACGAATATACACTAATATCATGAAAATAAAAATCAATTCGAAATCGTCATCCATTTGCCACGAAAAAAAAAAAACAAATTTCAGGCAGAAATCTGAATTTATTAATCGAAAACCTAATTACAAATTGAACTTTTGTTGTGGACGCCCGAACGCCAGTTGAAGTTCTGAAAATGACAGATGCAACCGTCAGATTTTAGTTATAACTTACGACGGTGGTCGGTCTACCTTGGACGTGCCTATCTGTCACGAAAATTTGACATTGTATTCTACTGTAATACAAAATAAGTGTTATACTTGGACAGATTCTGCTGAGCTGTCATCTTCAGGTGGTGTAACCTATTGTTATGACTGCACTGTCCGGTTGAATGAACAGATCAGCAGATAGAGGCAATTATAACAGTGCTCTATACTACTAAAAAGTCAATTTTACTTCGGTTGTTATACACTGATTGACCGCGGTCAGTTTTAGTAGATTCTCCAGGCCTGATAAGTGTTTTTGTTTGCAGGCGAGGTTAGGTTTCCGGGGGCAAGATCCCCTTCCGTCCGACGAGCTGACGCCGTGCAACCACAAGCAGGCCGCGTCCCCGGGACTTAACATTCCACCTTCCTTTCCTAACACTCCCTTTCTCTCTTTCCTTCCTCTTCCTTTTCCTACCCTTCCACCTTACCGACATTTTCCTCTCCCCTTGCCACGCAACACTTTTAAGATCAAATCTTTTTTTAAAATCAAATAAATGTTTGTCCAAAAATTACTGCAAATTATGTATTTTTGTATTAAATTATTTCCTTGTTATAACTCTTCCTAAAAAACTTCAACACCCTGCATGATTTATAAGTAAATTTATTATCCTATACCTCCTTCAACCACAAAGTGTCTCTTATTCGTAATTTTCAATTTTGGGGTATGTCCACAAAAAAAAAAAAAAGGCAAAGGAAAAGAAATCCCAATTCGTGTTTCTTTCTTGCTTCCCAAGAGTTTATGTTGTGATAAATATAAAATTATACATTGTACACGTATGTTTGTGTGTATGTAGATTAGAACATATTAAAAATCTGTCCTCAAGAGAAGAAAGGTTCTTTACACATACTTGGCAACAAATTTAAAAGGGAGCCGCATTCGTGCAGTAAACAAAGGTCGTTTGTTTTTGAAAATTTGATGTATTGTCAATTTTTAGCTCAATCAACTTTTGTTCAACTTGGTATTCTAGATTGATTTTTATTTAAAGAACCATTTTCTTCCTACGACACGTATGTATATGTTGAAATGAAAAATGAACCTTAAAGTTCTGTTAAATTTGTCAAACAGTTGAACATTTCGTCGGCTCGGAAGAAAAATGACACAATTCAACAAATTAAATTTTTGAGCTAACATTGCAATTTTGCATGAAAATGAAACACTACCTATACGCTGGAACTTTTAGAACTATTTTGTGGCCTTTTATGAAATTAATGAAAATTCAATTTTGTATAAAAATTTTATTTGAATGCTTTGAAAAATGAGATTTGTTGTGTTGTGCCGTTTTTCTTCCGAACCGAGAATTTCTTCAACAAATTAAGAATAAAAATATATGTGAGTTCCATTGCCCATTAGTTTAAACTGTCTTTTTTGCCTTTACTTGTTTAACCACATAATATACTTAGGTTAAGAAGAACGAAAATACAAATAAAAGAATTATTTTTGTTTTAGTGCGGAAATTCAATATCAAAGATTTTAGTGACCTATAGTCCAATGCGTTTCCACCAGGCACGACAGTTTGGCTCATCAGTTAGATGCTGTCGTACCTTTCTAAGACGCAATAATATAGGTTTATTAATTTAGCTATAAGTTTGTTCAATTAAGAAATAGTAAGAACAAAACAGAAAAACAACTGATTTTAATATTTCTCACAAATCTGTTCTAAGTTGTTCTACTTAAAAAGCAAGCTCAGAAAATCCTGCTCTAAACTGCTCGAAGCTGTTCGAAACTGTTCCAAACATAACCACCGAACAGCAAGTCAGAACAGTTTACATTAGAAAATTTCTGACATAACAGCAAAAAATTGATCTTTTCTACCTAAACTGTTCCAAACTGTTCCGAACAGTCTAATTGAAATGGTTGAAATTCATAGGTTTATTTTTATTTAATTTATTAAAGTGCCACAAATTGTATGTGAATTGGTATGCCGTTAAAATATTTTTGTGAATCTTAAAGCCTAGTATGCTGCTGATGCGAAACGAAAAACCCCATACAAAAATGGCACAACGAAATCATAAACGAAAAATTTCTTTCTGCTTTTCGTTCTGCGGTACGCTGTTCGATGAGCGAAATCGATAATTGTAGCAGATTATTTGGAGAGATCTTCCCTCTGAATATTTAATTTCATAATTAATAGGGAACTTTACGAATCTATCAATATCAAAAGTGACAACCATAGCTTTGTGGGCTTGACAGATTCGAACGAAGAACGAAAGCAAAAATAAAAAAAGGCGGTTTTTTATGCTAGAAGTTTAGTATGTTGTACCGAAGTGAAAAGATGTCAAGCCCACAATATGATGATTTTGACGTTTATGAGTGAACGAGAGAGAGAGATATATTGCTATTTGGTAAAGAGCCCTATTTTCTGTACCATTAACCAGAGCTGTAAAAGACTGCAGTACTTTGGTAATGCAGTTAATAAAGTCGCAGCTAATTAACTTACCTATTGAATTTAAGTTAATACTGTAAATAAGTACTTTAATTGCGAAACAAGCAGTCAGCAGTCAGTACTAACATTCCGACTGTGCAGTTAAAAAAAAGTTAATTAACTATAAGTTAATTAACTTCAGTACTTTTCAACTGCTTTTAGTCTTTTTAGTCAGTGAAAAGTCTTTGTACTGCGATGATTTTACTTTTAGTCAGCAAGTCTTTTAACTACAGTCAATTAACTGCTCGATTTTAGTTAAAGTATTTTTGTAAGTTAAAAGACTTATTGCAAATAGTCTTTTTAGTCAATTAACTGCAGTACCGAAAAGACTGCAGTTTTTACAACTCTGCCATTAACTGCCTGAACAGAATACAATGCTGGAACCGGAGCTGCAGACGGAACTGGAAGAGCTATCAAAAAGTGTCGTACGTTATTTGTTTTACTTGCCCACAATGCAGCTGTACAGCTTTGAAAATATTTTTAAGAAAAACAAAACAATATTCTTGTGTACAAGATCAGAATTCACATTATTTGTTTCCAATAATTTTCCTTCTAATAAATAATTTTTTTTCGCGATACAAATAACCACAATATTTTTTTCCGATCCAAAGTTTTTTTTTCTTCATACAATTTATTACGTCAAAAGTGCCGTACGTGAAAAGTTGGTGAACTCTTCCGTCTGCGGCTGCAGCTCCCTATGCGGCGACGTTATGTTGTGTTCGAAAGATTGAATTTGTGTGTATTCAATATTTTGACAGCTATTCCAGCTCCGACTCCAGTTCCGTCTCCGTCTCCATTCTGTTCAGGCAGTAATTGTGTGCGAAAAAGTGACATTTGGTCTCTATTCTTGTTTGTATTTGTTGTTTCTTTCATTGCGACATATTGCTTTCTGTAATTTGTATGCGTTTGTGTTTGGTTTTTGTTTTTGCAAATGGTGACACTTTACAGGGGTAATTTTTCGGTATGGTTTTCGTAAGCATTTCGTTGTCATGTTGGAGACAAACTAAAAATTTCGTTTCGTATCAGCAGCGTACTAGGCTTAAGTCTGAGAGCCATTTAAATTCACCTGGGGCCTATTTCACCAAACACTTTTCACTTTGCAACTTTGCAAAAAAAAAAATAATTTCCTCCAAAGTAAAAGTGCGATGTGTTTCACAAAACTTGGAAAGTGAAAAAACTTTTCACTTTTTAATTTTTCAGACTATTTTTGAAAAGTGAAAAGTAAAAGTGTTTCACCAACCTAAAAAAAAAATTTTAATTCGTATTTTACAAAGTAAAACTTGATCCAAATTGATACATTTGGATCAATTTCGCATTGAAAAATCTCTGTTCCACTGGATCTGCCGCCGCCGTATTTGTCCTTAAAAAATAAACCCAGACCTCTGGCATGACAGTCCAACGCACTAACCATTACGCCACGGGCTACTACCCTTAGTGGTGTTATAAACATCTGCATTAAGCGGCCCATACATACAACACTTGTGTTGACACTGGTGTCGGTGGTACACAAATGTGGTGTGTGTATGGGCAAGTGTCTACACCACTGATCTCTATAATACACTGGATAGTGGATTCCCTACAAAGTATAACAGTTTTTCTACTTCCAATTGAAGATGACAAGTACGTAGGCAACTCAACACTTTAGGTATGTTCAGTGAGGCAACTTAACACTAGGTATGTTCAGTGAGGCTGAGAAGGCCAGTTCAAGTTGCTGAGATCTCAAAAATTCTACTACAACCGAAGAGGGGCAAAAACCAAAGTGGAATTTCTAAGAAAAAAAAGCAAAAGAACCATCACTTGTATGTAAATTTGAATTTTTGTAACGTAAAATAATTGTCAAAGTGAATTTAAAATATTTTAGTTGCAATTTTGTAAAAAATTTTGCATTTCATTATGTTATACAGTTATACCGTTATACAAAAAAATAGGCAACTCAACATTATAACAATTCTCAAATGGCATCAACTTTCTTGTATGGATGCGCTATCCAGTGTATTATAGAGATCAGTGGTCTACACCGATTTCGGTGTCGAACACGGTGTCAAGAAAATCAAAATTTTTTGATTTTTTGTGTCGGTGTTACTAAATGTGTTTATTGCGTGTATGGCGGAAGGCCACACTGGTGTCATGACACCGGTGCACACACTTGTGTTGTGTGTATGGGCCGCTTTAGGGAATGGTCGATATCCTGCATTGACCTCGACTTTTACTGCTCCAGCTGCACTGCAGATGATATTTTTTTACATAGGACTTTAGCAAACTGCAATGCACGCTACTTGGACAGCTAACGTTTATAGCATACAAAGACCGATCTTGGCCACAAACCATCATTATATTTAAAGCATGCTTTCCATGCCTGCTGACAAAAATGTGCTATGATTTCATTGGGTGAATAGATGTTAATTATTGTACCGTCAACACATCCCGTTAAGCAAGAAAATCCTCCTAGAGAATTCTTTGTCCAGCAAATGATGTTTGGGAGAAATTCTTTCTTCCAATCATTTCTTGGACACTAAATCAACTACTCTGCAGACGAATGCTAAAAATAAAATAAAACCTCTTTAAAAGCCTCTCCTTACAATTAAAACTAATAAAGTTAATTGATAAACAAGTGTTCAATAATATTTTTTCACAGATTATAAAATGAATAAATTTGGTGGTGGAACAACGAATCAAAACGACCAAGAAGAGACAAATCTTGGAGGAGGTTTGGAGCCGTATGAATTTTGTTTTTTTTTTTTTTTTTTAAGGTAGAAGCGGCTGGAAATCAAACGCAAGATTCTAGCATTACAGTCCAATGCACTATAAACACTACCTACTATGCCATACGGATTATTACGTTCTTGATTACCTTACTCAATAAAAGTCTTCGATTTGCCTTTAAAGCCGCTTAAGAGCTCTCAAATATAGATTACTTTGTCTGAGACTAACAATTCCTCTTAAGCACTTAAGACCATTCGTTCATCATCAGATTTGTCGATGAAATCTTTTTCACAATAAAAAAAAAAAGAAAAAAAAAAAAGATTTTTTTTCCTACTTACTCGTATCTATGCAAATTTTCCCTTTCTTATGAAGAATTGCCTCTGGTACATTGTGACATGCGAGTTTATACAGTTCGATTGTGGTTCTTTAAATTTTATACGATTTAAAATTCTTCTTTGTACTTTAATAAATTTAAAACCACTGTCAATGTCATCCACATCACACTCAAAGTGCGTCTAAAAGCCATCCGGCTTTTTAAATAAAAAAAGACACGTTTTTTTTATTGACCTATTTGACACCCACAAAGGCAGTGGATCCCACAGGATATACTTTGATTCATCCCACATCTATACTACCTTTTATACTCACAGTAAACGTAAAACGTGTTTTAAATGTAAAGTTATTTTATCGTATGTAACTCAGGATACCTACAAACAAGTGCCCACCTTTAACAGCAAAAAGTTCCTGATGGATTTTAACTTTGTCACAGGCACACATTGCCCACGAAAAAAATCTTTGCACCATGAACTTGATTGCATCAGCAGCATCATCATCTCATCATTGACATTAGTATTGAAGTTGATTTGATACCATCCCATCAACAGAAACATGAATGGAGCACCTACCGGAAGGCATCCATACAATGAGACATGAGGAGGAGGTGGCTACAATATAAGGACTGTGATCACGGTTGGAAAAAGACTTACTATTGTACTGAATTTTGTACTATTTAATTTTCCCAGTACGTAAGTACCACTTTTCAACTTTCAGTACTATTTCAATTATTGGCTATGGACCATTACTGAAATTTTCATCAAGTCTGATGAAATTTATTCTGTTTCGTGCGACAAAAACGAGATTTTCATATAAATTTCAATTAAGATGATCGAAAAGTTCAAAAATGTACCTTTCGAATGTTAGATGTTTAAACTAAAAACATAAAACTTTTTTTTAAACAAACTGTTGTACATCGAAGTTATTTTTTTCATATTTTGCGTAGATATTTACGGAGTAGATAATTTATTATCAATTTCAATTAATGCGAATTACTTATATAGGGTGTCTCCTAGTTCGTGCACTATATTTTGGTGGATGAATCTTGGGCTCATTTCAAGCTAAAAAATTGTATAGGGGAACATTCGTCTTCCCCCTTCAGGTAATTTCTGAAAAATTGTATGAAAATGGAAAAAAAAAAACATTTAAAAACATAATGACGTGCTATTACCTTTATTGAAATCTAATATTTCATGTTGTTTAAATTAATAGTTTTTGAGATATTAAATTTCAAAGTCAATATTTCTAAAAAAAAAATTATATAAAATGAGAACGGCAATTTTTTTCATTGTTTGTTCTTAATTTCATAAAAAATTAAGTAAAGAGGGAAGATAGAATTTTTCCACCATACAATTTTTTTAATGATCCCTCCCAGGAATCACACCTTGTAACAATGGCAACACCGGGGAGAGTACGATAACGGTTTTTTGTAGAACAGTTCAATACACGCATTTTATTTTTACTACGGAAGGGGGGTATATCTCCTCCCGTTTGGATGGAAGGGGCAATTTCATAAAAAAAAGTTCTAAACATTAAAAAAAAGATATAAAAACATAACAGTAATACTTAGTGTTATACCTTTACTCTGTTATATTGGCAGTTTTAAAATCAAGTCAAATCTATGCATAGTTTTTGGAAAAACGGGTTTAAAACTCCAAATTTGGGGAAAAAAAATATCAAAAAGATGTTCAAAGTGTATTTTTTCAAAAGTATAAAATTATATATTATTTTTTTTTCTGAAATTCGTTGCTCTAATTATTAAGATGTAATCAAAAACTGAAAACTAGATAATTTTATGTCTAATATTTTTTGAGAAAATTGAAAATTACCAAAACTACTTTTTTATTTGATGTTTTTTTCCCTTAAATTTTGAGTTTAAAAACTGTTCTTTCAAAAACTTTGCATAGATTTTACTTGATTTAAGAACTATCTAAGAGAACGGAGTATTGGCTTGATAAAAGTATAACACTTAATTATGAGTATTACCGTTATTTTGTATATATTTTTTTTTTAATTTTTAGTACTTTTTTAATGAAATGGCCCTTCCCGACCAAACAGGAGGGTTGTATTAAACTGTTATACAAAAAGCCGTTTTCATTTCTTGGCGCCTAAGTTATCGTTTGCCGCAACATCTAACAAAATATTAAATTCCTGGTAGAATTATGATTGGAAAAATTTCGGTACTATTTGGTCATTTTCAGTACTATTTTTTGTCAGCATTCAGTACTATCGACAAAAGTCGATTTCCATCACTGACTGTGATTGTGGGAGTAGCAACAACAACAGCAGTTTTCCCTAATTCAACTTTCATAGCTTTGTCTCGCCTCGTCAAATTGTTGAACAAAGCTCCAAAGGCCACCATGTCGAACAGTGATGGCCAGTTTTCAATTACGGATACAGCCGATCCACCACGTCGGTCGTCGTCGTCGCCTTCGTCGCCTGTCCTTGGTAAAAAGCGTTTATTAATTTCCGACTCCCTACTACACTCCATACTCCATTTTGCGCTACCAGCTTGCCTTTGTATAGCTTTTTAAATGCACAAAAACATTCGTAAAAAAAAAAAGAAAAAGTTAAGTGCACAACTTGATCGGACTAATTCGCTCTCAGAAGTTAAAAAAAAACAATGATAAATTGGTGCTTAATGTAATAAAATAATGAAATTTAATGTTATTGATTGTATTGTTTTGTTTTGCGATATTTAAAATGGTTGCTTTAATTTAACAATTTTCTCAAATAAAAATTCGAATTCGATAGTTAAAATAAATTTTATACGAAATCTTATAAAACCAAAGTACATTTATCACATTTAATACTTACTAAATCGAATTATCAGATATTGAAAAATTTATATTTCATTTATTTTAATTTTGCAGACGTTATTAAGCCTGAATTAGCGTTAAAGGTGAAAAATTAATATACCTACCTTATAATATAATGGAATATTAAAAATTCCAAGTTTTTAATTCTTTCATTATTTTCATAATTCTATTATAGTTTCTAAGTTCCCTTCAGCCATTCCCTGGGAAAACTTTTTCAATAAGAATTTTTCAAATTATGGGTAGGTACCACTTTTTAAGCTTTTCGCATTTTTCTCTATAAATAGAAGGGGTATTCAAATTCATGCAATAAGATAAATTTATAAACTTCGTAATTATGTAAATTTATGCTTCACTTTGCATGAAGGCACCTATAAAGCAATTTGCGTATATATAGCATAAACTCTCAATACTAGTTCCTTGATTTTAACTTGCGTAAATTTATCTCGTTTGCGCAGCAAAATCATCGCGCAAACTTATCAGCCTTGCGTATATAATTTTCCATACAAATTTTGACATTTGATTTACGGGGTCGTAAACTTATGCAGAATACAGGGTTTACGAAGCATATACGATTTTGAATGAATAACCCTAGAAAAATAAAAAAAAAAAATATCCCTTATAGACTAATGCGTTCACTAGTTGTGGATTGCGAATTTACATTTGACAGTTCGCAGAAGATACGTTGTTGGTCGCGTAAAAAAATATTAAAATGCAAAATATTTCAATTTATAATTATTTTATGCAGTGTTTTCCTTTTAAATAATTGATTCGATCATTAATTCACTTCGTCGTAAAGTTAAAACAAGACAAAAGTTGATATTACTTGTGAAAATTGCATTAAAAGATTAATTCGCATTCGCAGGTCGCAATTCATGTGTTTAAAGACCTAAGAGCCCACAGCAATTTTTGGGTGTGAAGTATAGCAAAAATTCTTGTTCAAAATATTCTAGATAATGTTAAAAAACCGCTCAGTAAGTACCACGTTTTGTAAAAACCGACCGAGTCGTTTTCAAAACATTTGGTTTTCAAAAAAGTATTTTCGAACTTTCATTAAAAATCAAAAAAAAAAATGGAAATTTTGGTATACGTACAATAGGGTAGAGCGAGGAGGATTTCACGAAAGGAGGCTTTATCATTTTCAAATATAAGGACACACATAACGCAAAAGGAAGAAAAAATCCGAATTTGCAGTGCCTGCTATGTTATCAGTTGCACAAATGAATACATCAGTTGTACCTCTGCCTTACGGCCCAACGCACGTGTTTTTGTTTTTGGTCAACTTTTTTGGTAATTTTGTATATTTTCTTTGTTGCGAAACCATGTGTTAGTTTTTTTTCGTATCTTAACTGATGTGACTATTAATACATTCATATTAAATATAACAACACTGTTTAGTGAAAATACTGCAAAATTTCGGTAAGTTATAATAAAAAGTTAAAGTTCGATTAAAGCAGGATTTAACAACTTAGAAGAAGGAGGATTTGACAATTTGTCAAATTCTCCTAATCGTTTCTTTTAAAGACAATTATTTGTTTTTGAATCAATGTTTATTAAATAATTACTTTATATACCAAAATATGCAAAATATTTATAAAAGGAAACACCCTGAAAGGGTCCTAGATGAAGAAGCCCTCAAAAAAGCACTGAACGATATGAACCGCAAAATTAAAAGTGCCCTATTACACGTTGACTCTTTCTTCATGACTCTTTTCAAAATTCGATGAGTGCGAAAAAGTGATATCCGATCATTTTTCTCCTTCGCACTCATTCAATTTTGAAAAGAGTTATGATTCTTAAGTCAACGTGTAATTGAGAACTTCCACCAAACGTCAAAAACTCTAGATGGGGGGAAAACAAACACACTATTAAAGGCGCGAACAGTATCGGTGTGTATTTCTATTTGTTTGTATTGTTGTTTTCCCCCCCATCTAGAGCTTCTTTTCGATTAAGGAACTGTCAAAATTAGAAAGAGAAAAGACAGAGTCAGATTCTGGAAAAGCCCAATAGGGCACAAACGCCAACAACTGCTGCGCGGAAATATAAGACCCTGTTTAGATTGGGAAGATTGAAGCCGGTATCAGGGCAGTTTGTTGGAAAAAGAAATGCGGGGTGAAGGGTTTCGTGAAGCGCGAAGAAAACCGGACTAAAGAGTGTCATTTTTTGTTGTTTCAATGGCCGAAATTTCGAAATTATTGTTGTATCAATGTATTTTGAGGCCCCTCAAAGTTTATAATCTAAACACGACGATCCTCACCTGTCCGCACTCAATTTGCCCAATCTAAACAGGGTCTAACGTATCGTATTCTTCTAGCGATGAGTGCGAAAAGTTCAGCGTCAGAGACTCAGACACTTCATTACGATGGCGAAGCAGCGACGACGAGGAATTGGAAGGACTAACATTAAGCAAAAACATTGTCGCTTGTCCCGGAGATTATGTTCTCATACGATTCGGAAATAAAAACGTGTTCTATTACGTTGGACTGGTATTAGATGTTGCAGAGAATACCCCTTTACCATACACAATCAAATATTTAAGGAGACAAAATAACTCAAATGTTTTTTATGAGCCTTTAGTGGAAGACGTTAAACTTGCACTTTCAGTGGAATTAGTAGCAAAACTTCCAAGCCCTGTGCAAATGCCTGGAACCTCCAAATCCAAGGAGAAATTTAAATTTAAAGCAGATTTTGCTAATCTTGATATTCGCTAAATTAATATTTATTTTTATTTGATAAAATTTGAAGTTTAATTTATAATAACTTATTACAACTTAATTTATGAACTATTATGTATATTTTGTTAATTTTTTCTAAATAAAATTATCTGTGTGTTACGTTTTTAAGTGAAAGTTCTTAGACTGGCAAATTCTCCTACCTATTGTCAAAACCTCCTAAGGCAATGTCAAATCCTCCTATAAAGTGGGAGGATTTGTCACTTTTACTTTATTTCTTCTTCACTTCACATCACGAAAACCCTTTAGATTACATTATTGAAATAAACACTATTTTGAAGTCAAATATATAAGGAAAGTTTTATACCCCGATATTTTTAACGGTGCGCTAGATTTTGGTTCAAAATGACGTATCATCATTTTTGTGTCAAATCCTCCTCGCCTTACCTACCTACTACATATTTAAATTTTTCAGAAGATTCTCAATAAAAAAACATTATGAAAATCAGCGTATTCCTTTTCGAGAAAAACGAAAATAAAAAAAAAAAAAAAAAATGGTTCCATTAGAGGTATACCATTTTAAACCATTTTTTTGGAAATTTTATTTTTACTAAAAGGTAAAAAAATTTATTGAATTTTGTTTAGAAAAATCTGTGGATATTTTTGAAAAAAAATAAGATTTTCCAAAAATGCTAAAAAAAATATATGGCAGGTACCGTTATTTTCGGTCCTAAAAAAATGAAAAAAAAAAATTTGTCGAGGGAATGCTCTAAAAAAAAAACACTATTATGCTAAATTAAAAAAAAAAATTCGACCCATGGCTTTATGCTGTAGGCGAGTACACTACACAGAGAGATAGATGGACATACTGGTTTGACAGCTGTTGACTTTACAAAATCTGTCGATACGACACATATTGGAAAAAATTTCAAATAAGTGGGTTAGTGACGATAAACAAAACGGCATAATCCCAAAAAACCAATGTCCACAGACAAAATCCCCAAGAAAAAACCGAGCAATTTTTTGTGGGGAATTCGTCCGATTGAAAATTTGTTTTTTGGAGATAACGTATGTTTCCCCAAATAAGTCTTTAAATTTATGTACATATTTATGACTGAACCGAAAATTAAATTTTGATTTTACCTCCGCTGGCCATGAACATGAACAATGTCCAACATCACAACTACATTCCAATCTACAACCTGATTTTATGGATAAGTCAGTACTCAGTATTGACATGGATTTGTGGGTATGGTATGTTTCGCCAGAATTGTTTGGCAAATTAACGTTTCGCGGTGGTACATTTCGCCGTTTCTCGTTTCGCATTTTTTTATTTAGCATTTTGTTATTTCGCAATTTTCGTTTTGCAAATTACGTTTGGTTTTTTATATGATATGACAAACCATCATTTCGCAATTTTCATTTTGCAATTTTCACTTAAATTTCGCGCGAAATTTTAAGGCATTTAATTTAATGGAAGCCAAAACATTGCCAAACAATCGAATGCCAAATAAAAAAAAGCTGAACATCAAATTGCCAAATAAAAAAAAGCGAAAAAACACTGAATAGAGAATATAAAAAATATAATGCACCTACGAAAATAACTGCCCAATTGCTTAAAACCCTTTTTTCCTTGGAGTAAAATGTGAAAATCCTCTTTCTGTTATGTACTTACCTAAACTAAGCAAACAAACTGAAATCCTAAATCGCGAAAGTGATTACGGCAAAAATTGCAAAACAACTAAAAAAAATATTACCAACGCAAGCACGACTAAGCAACGGTTCAGAAAAACTTTTAATCTTGAAAAGAAACGATGGTAATGATTGGTCAAACGATCAAAACAACTAAACGGCGAAATGATCTATTAGCGAAATAATAAAACGGCTTGACGATATTTATCGAAATGATTAAACGGCGAAACGTTATTTCGCAAAATAATGAAACAGCGAAACAATATTTTGCGAAAAAACACTTGGCCAAATAATAAACAATTTAACAAAGAAAAACTAAAGAATAATTTACCAAATGATTGAGAATATTTTTAACAAAAAGCGGAATATAAAACCGTCGAATGTTAATTGCAGAATGATTGAAAAACGTAATGAATAAAAAAGAAAATGTAAATTGCAAATTAAGAATTGCGAATTAAACAAAATATTTAACGACTAAGGCGAAACAAGAAATGCCAAATGAATTTTGCCAAACAATGGTGACCCACTCCATATAGTCATTCCTTACAGGAAACTTCTTTGTTCAACTTTCACTAACAAAAGGAGACAAGCTTGTCTTTAAACCTTTACGGACTTATCATGTTTTACATCATCAAAAGTCTTTAATTCTCTTCTCCAAACATCTTAATTAGAAAGATAAACATGCTATCGTTAAGTTTCGGCTTCCAAACCATCTTGCCTTTTGTTTTTACTCAAATTCAAACTATAGTGCAACAACCTTGCCAATTTACACTTGAGATTCTACCTTTTTCTTTTCAAAAGAACTTCTTGATATTTTTTAAAAAAATTTTGAATATCTGTGAGAAGAAAGAATATAAAAATAAAGAATATTGAAGAAAACAGGATGTAAACTATTTCTATGCTTTGCTTATATCCAAGGTTAGTGTAATTTAATTGAAAATTAGATTCGGTCAGCTGCATAACTTATATAGACTATGTTACGTAATGGAATGACTTGCCGCACGTCCTTCGATTATCCCTATGCTTTGATATTATAGATACTCATTCCAATATCTTTCCTCATCAAGCTATCTCATCTCAAAAATTATAACACCCACATTAAGAAGAATATAACATCTTTGAAAATTTTACGTTAGCCTGGAGAGTAATCTGATATCTTACGGCCCTCATCAACGTGAAGGTATAAGTTAACAGCAGCATTACCTGCCATAAAATTAACGATAAGTTTATTTTTACTTAGTGCTTCTTATGTATATACAGGGTGTCCCATAATTCATTAAATGTAATCAAATAAATATGGTGTTTTTTTTGATCCAGTGGATGCTGGATTCCCTGTGGAAAATATTAGCTATAATATACAATTTAAATATTGAATTTTGCTGTATATGTTAAAATAAATTATTTTTTTAAGAAAAAGAGACAAAAAATAAACAATTAAAATGGCACATTTTTATCGTTATTTTCGGTTCATATAGCAATCAATTTGAAGGATTATTTTTTTTCATAAAAATTGACTTGATAAGTAGTATTGTCTTTTCATAAATAATTTCAACTTATATTTTAACCTCTAATAACTCTTATAACTTTGGAAGGAGAGCACTTATTAGATAAAAAGTTAAGGAAATGTTTAAAGAACATTCAATTTCCTTTAAGAGCATGTCTCAATCATTTTCGTATGACAACCGGTTGAAAAGTGATAAAATAAAGAAGCAAACAAAAGAAAACTTTTCATATAATTTGTGTGGAAAAAAAGAAATTAGCGATGAGCGACTTCTAAATATTAATCTAAACGGCTGAAATTTTACCAGGCTTATAATTTCACTCTAAACTCTAACTAAAAGCTAGTGGCATCGAAAATCAGAGACATTTTAATTTTTTTGAATCAGTTACTTAATTATTAGTATATAACCTGGCCCTTCGCTTGTTTCAATTTGGACAATTGATTATGGTGACACCTTATATATGGCTGTGAAGGATAAAGGATTTGGTTTTCTTGTTGCTTCGCACACACAAGGACGAAAATGTGATGAGGTGTGAATAAAATCTTTACACAAGAATTGCGCAATGCGTTAATTATGACAAAGCTTCTTGCATGTTAATGTAGAGTTAAGTGACAATAGACAAGAGTTAGCTTTACTGTTGCCTTGTCTTGATTTAGACGTATGATTTTTTTTTTTCTATAGGATTATACCCAGACTTTGAGGGTTATAAATTTTTAATGTCCTATTACCTGGTTTTATTTGGATTGTTACGTGATTTTCGCATTAGTAAAGGTACATTATGAGTATATTTTTTGTGAGTATTGTCTGTTGAAGTTGTGAGTGGCACTTGTTTGGTTTAAATAAGTAAATTGATTTATTTAAAGCAACAACGTCGAATTTTATAAAAGTAAATGTTCTTACAGACTGTTTTAGGTAGTAGCAATAATTTCGTATAAGAGACATACACAGCTATTCAATAATTGTTAATATACATATGTTAGTTATAACTGGTCCTCGATTTGCCATCTATTCATCGAATATTCTGTTTCATCAAAAAGTCAGCTGACTAACAATTTCTCAGATTAGCCAGTCGCTAGTCAGCTGACTTTTGGTTTGCTTACTTTTCCCTAACTTATACAAAAAGAATCAAATAAAGAATGCGGTAATTCAATTTCCAAATTGCGTGAATGTTCCTAAGAGTTCATTCACACTAATGCCATTAGAGTAGTCATTAAGATTAGTCCTCGAAAGCCACAACTTCTTCGGAAAAGAAGAGAAAATGCCCCGGGCGGCACTTTTTATTTTTAGGGGCGAAAAAATTTCACAGTAATAATACTAAGGTCCAATTTATTCACTTTCAATTAAAAAATATTTTTTGTCGTTTTAGCTAAAGTCATTTTAAGCTATTAGAACCATTAGGTACATCCCATTTAACATTTATATTTATTCAAACGCCTTTAGTTTAATACTCTGCTTTTAAGGAGACATTTAAATTTATATGTTTTTTTTTTTTTTTTTAATCCTAGGGATTTTTACATTATTGTGAATAAATCAACTGTCAAAAAACTAAATATGTACGAATATTTGAATTGATTGGAATTTAAACTTTTATGCAATGAAAATGTTTAAAAAAACGCATACGTAGTTCAAATTTTAGAGAACGAGAAGAAGAAATCATTCTTCAATGCGTTTTACGTCACGCAACGGTTGAATAATTTCCAGCACTTTTATGACTGTTTGTTTGGTCAGAAAAATAGTTGGAAGAAATCTTCATCATCCCATATTTCCATGTTTAATCTGTCCGTCATTCTTTACTGCCTTCGTTCCTGCACAAGCAAATTCTCGTCGTCTTCATCACTCAAATCTAAAAAATATTCCAGTCCATTGTCCATATTGCAATTATTTTTATTTTAAACGCAATTTATTCTCGCACAAACTTTTAAATAATAAACAAAGCTGACAGCTACCGCTAATAGAGAGTGATTAACAGCTACCTAAAACCTCAAATAGTCCGAAAAAACCTTCTTAAAAAGCGTACTTTGGCATTTTAGGTAAAAGTGCTTTTAAATTAAATGCTCGATTATTTATTGAAGTTAGCCTCCATTAAAAACCTTAACAAAAGCCGAATAAATGAATTTCTTTTTAAATTCTAAATTTAATGGAAAGTGAACAAATTAGCCCTTAATTATAATAGGCAAAATTTTAGACAGCTAGCAACAAAGGAATAGTGTCGATAATTTAGTCAGCACATTTTTTATTTTAAATAATAGTTGAGATAAAGTTTTGGAATGGGTGCGAAAATTTTTTTCTGGGGAAGGGTGGCAGGCCTCGAATAGTTTAGGGTGATGCGTTCGCTTATGCTTTGATTTCACTAGTGGAGGTTTGGAAAATTTAGACGGTCAATGTAAATTAGCAATGCTCTACAAAATCTTAACGTCACCAAAAACAATGTTCTCGCTAGATGCGTTGACATGTTCTCTGAAGCATTTGAAAAACAATCGAAAACGTCACTATAAAAAAAAAAGTTTGTTCAATAATTCTTTTCAGTACAAGGAAGATAGGACGTTTGCATCTCAGTGTAGTTTCAGCGTATTGCATAAGTCTATCGCATGTAAAAGCTCTTATCGCAATGCCGTAGTATGCATAATATATCATTTCAAGTTTAATTGAAATAGACCAGCGTTACCACCTAGTAGGTAAAATTGCACAATTACAATTTTGAAAAAAAAAAAAAAAAAAATGATTTATCTTTTTCCACACCACAATGAGGTAAGATAAATAATACCAAACTAGACCAGTCGCCAGTGAATTTTCGATAGGATGCAAAATAGCCCAGGAAAAAAAGACTTTCACTACGAAAAAATTCCGACAAAGCTGAATTTTGGTGGAGATGTTTGTTTTTGTACCTTAAGCATTTTCCAAAAAGTACCCTAAAAAGTCCCTTTGGTCCTAGTAATCGGATCAGTCTATATTCTTGAATACAAATTTTTAAGGAGGGGTAACAAATTTCGCACGAGAGGGGTGTTTGAAACCACCATCAATGTGATTTTCGATTTTTAAAATGCAAAAGTTGATGAAAAATTTTACAATTTTAAGAAATTATCTTCCACAAAGGTATTTCACTAACCCTTCTTTACAAAGTTGTCATAAAATTTGGTGGAGTAAATGCCACAGGAGAGGCAAGAGGGGTGTCTTAAAACTAAACATTCCATTGAACCCCATTACATATAGGTGAACTTTGACAAGCTATAACTTAAAGATGAAAAAAGTCCCAGAGATTGTTAATACCACATTTTGTACGTATTTGATTTTCTTAAAGTTTTTCATTGGCCATTTTGTTACAAAAAAAAATCCAGGCGAGTTATTTAATGAAAACAAAATGGCGAGCTGTTTCAATATGGCCGCTTTTTCCTAGCCCCTGGAGATGTTCCCAAACACATACGATAAAAAATATTTGCCCGTCAAAACCTGCAACTTCAATAAATTTTTTTCAATAAATCCAGTACACTATAAAGTTTGTGCACGTTTTTCTCAAAACCTATTGATTGTACGAAAAAAAGTGTTATAATATTTTTAATGTAAAATTACATAAGCTACAACTTTTGCCTTCACATTTTTTTTAGCCCCAGTCCAAATTAAGGGTACTTTTTGGAAATTCAGCTTTGTCGGAATTTTTTCGTAGTTTTGCCTTTTTTTTGTCTAATTTTCCTGGGTTAAAAAAATATTGATCAAATTTTATTGGAATCGGTGGGTCGTTTCTAGGATTTATACCTTTAGAGTTAAGCATATGCTTTGTTCTAGATTTTTTATTTCATAATATAAATCGTTAGAGATATTTTTTTTAAATGGCGGCCGACGCACAACACCTACAGCCGCGCCATTTTATTTTTATACTCAAAAACAGAACACACGTTACACTCACTAAATTCAATTATACAATTAGTTCAGTTGATTTTTACAAAAAAAACCTTTGCCGGCCGACTTGCCTAAACATTAAGTTTAAAAAAAAAACGACGAACGACCACACTTAGTTTTTTTGATCCTAAGAGCTTAAAAAAAAGCTTTAATTTTGTAAGCTGTTGCACACAAGCAATAGGAAAAGGAGTAGTTTATATGCGTTAGCTTACCCATGGTCACACTATATATTGTGTGAATGCTTTACAAACAGCAAGAGATCGTGTTTGGTTATTCAAATTCATATTTCATTGTGCTCTGCCCACCCCACCCATGGCTGTTGGCGAGATAGGTCGGGAGAAATGTACGTCGCTTTGAAAAGAAATTACACAAACATTGCCGTGGATAGTCTGTGGTTATTGTGTAATTTAGTGGCATTTTGTTTCGTAGAGTGCCTTGGGATATCAGTAGGTCCCACTGATTTGGAAAAAGCTTTCACATAAGGCCTGTACTGACAAGAATTATTGGACACATAACACTTGTATCGCGTCGCGTAAATATTGTTATGACAATAATCTTTTTCATTTTTTGTTTGACTTCGGGTAAAAAAAATGATGATGACTGAACAAAAAGTTCTTCAGAATCACTGTATACCTATTATAAGTACCTACATATATACTTGTTTTTAAATTGATTTTTACTGTTGTTAATGGGGCGATAACACGTGGATGTGATCAAGTCGTATTATGATCCGCCAAGGTGGTTTTCAGCTCCCGGTACGCATAGACGGTATAGATTTCTTCTATGACGTGAAACTGCTTCGCCCCCCTGACCAACTTCGTTTGCTTGCGAAAACACTTTGTCATTCAAAATTCAAAATCGCCACAGCCAGTCTCGGGGTCGGGGATAACTTTTAAAGAAAACAATTTCATATTTGTTATCTACAATTTAAGCCCCTTCAATCGACGCTGTTTTTTTTTTGGGCGATCTCTTAATTTAATTTAAATTTTTGTTCGTTTAAATATTTAAAGAGAAATGAAAAAAAAATTAATAATAATTGTTTCTCCATTAAAACACCAAATTATCATCTAAAAAAACTAAAAAAAAAAAAAAATAAACGGAGGCAAATTTTCACTTTTTTTCAATGCCTGCGAGGTTAAATTTCTTTAGAGTAAAACAAAATTACCCACAAAACGTTGATTCCACAGAAAATTTTTTTAAATACCTTAAAACACAATCTTATAGAGACAGCAATTACATTTAATAAGCTTATCTTCCTTTAACTTGCAATGCATTGAAAAACGAAAAAGGAAAGTACCTACGTTTTGGGCCCTTGGCTATTTGCTTCTATTATTTCCTGCCACCTCTGACTTTATTTACGACGATATGATGGGGCTTATTTGTGTTAAAAATAAATTTACATTTGTTTTTGCCTGGACAAACGGTATTCCCAGATCATTAAACTTTAAGTGAATTTTGTTTTCGAAACATGGACAAAGTTTGAAGCTACAACATTAGAGGGCTATAAAATTTAACTACGTTCACATTAGGTATTATTTAAGTATTATAAATATTGGCAACGGTGGATTTGGTGGAAGAAAAGTAAATTTCGTACATTTCAATTATGCGTATGGCTTTTGGCAGAGAAGAAATTAGGCATATCATAATTTGGGGAACATTTAATCGAAATTGAAAAATTTGTTTAATTGCAGTTTCAGGAAAAGGTTAGTATTTTGATGTTATCTTTTTTCTTCTTTGAAATAAATATGTTATTGCGTGGGTGAAGTTTGTGATGATATAAGACACTCATTTAAATAAAAATTTGCAAGGTTTTTGTTAGAATATTTGAATTTCATAAACTTACTAATTGCTCCTTATAAGAGCTAATAGTTGCCAAAGAAGGATTTTTTGAAGGCACGAGAGGACTCTAGAAGCGTCCACAAGTTTTTGTTTTTAAACTTACCTTTGCAGGTGACATGGTAAACAGAAGATCAAAGACAAAGTCTCAAAAGACAAAGGTTCGAAAGACAAAGTTTAGAAAAAATAAAGTTTCGAAAGGACAAAGTATTGAAAGACAAAGGTTCGAAAAACAAAAGGTTCGAAATTTCAAATTTTTGAAAAAAATGTATCTAAGAATGCTGCGATTTCTTTTCGTTCTAATTAGTTTACCTACTCGTAAAAAAGAGATGAACAAACTTAGATAAAAATATTGCGCCGATACACTCACTCAAGCGTTTGAGTTTGCTCATCTCTATTTTATACTATATCAAACGAAAGTGAATCTTCCGCAGCATTCTTATGTCGAATTCATTTTACAAAAAAAAATCGATTTTTTTTGCAAAACAGAATCGATTTTTTCTTTTAATACACATTTTTCTTCTAAGAAAATCGATTTTTTTGTTAAAAGGAATTCGACATTAGATTCATTTTTTTTTTTCAAAAATATGAAATTTCGAACCTTTTATTTTTCGAATCTTTGTCTTTCGTAACTTTGTCTTCCAGAACTTTTACTTTTCGAAACTAGCTTTTCGAACCTTTGCCTTCCGATATATCCTTTCTCTTTTTGAAACTTTATTTTTCAAGCTGTTGTCATTTGAACATTTGGTTTTCGAGACTTTGTCTTTCGAAACTCTGACGGTTTCCCCATTGCAGGTATATCAGCTCCTACTCTCACCTCCTCATAGTGAACGTATACGCCGGGCGCATATATATATTTTAAAAAAACAACACACAAAGTATTATTCAAAACTCATTTTTTTTTTTTTTAATGTTCACAGTAATGCATGTTTACTTCGCAGCCTGCACTGCATGTATGCTTATCAAACAAATTTCAATTTTTTTTTTTTTCAATTTGGCTTATAACTAAATATGATACTATGATAAATTTACATTTGTTGGCACATAAGGGGCCTAACGTTATGACGGGTGGATCCGTCAGGGAGTCTCAAGACCAGGTTTCTGCAATTGGCTGCGGTGCGGCTAAATCTACCAGTTGAAGGCCTTCTGAAGAAAACAAGTTCGGATTTGGAAGTGTTTATCCGGATGCCCCATTTCTTGTAGAAATTGAAGTGTCTACTGATGTGGGCCTCTACTTTTCGGACAGCGATGATGCATATGTAAGCGAGTCATCAGCATATAGCAGGTTCTCGCATCCAATCGGGACAGGTTGGTCGGATGTCATCAGGGCCAAGTTTTGATCCTTGGGGCGACTCCGGCTCTGATGTTCTTCATGTTTGATTTAAATTTCTTGAAAGAAAGAAAAGAAAAAAAAATTTTTTATTAGTGGCGGAGGTACCTGTAATAGATGAAGTTTATGAGTTAGGGCTTCTATCCAAACGCTATCAAATGCTTTCTCGACATCCAGAAAGCATCCGACGGTGACACGATGACTGTTAAGGGAGGTGGTGATGTCGTGTTGGAACTTCAGCAGCGGATGAAGCGTTGAGTGCTTTTCTCGAAAGCTGGCCGAACTGCATGTCAGGAATGATGGAGTTTTCACTGCAGAATTTCTTCAGTCTCCGGAAGATTACTTCTTTCAGTAATTTGCTGATATTGTTGAGAAGTGATATTGGCCTGTAGTTGGATACTAGGTTGGAAGCACATTTTTTCGGGATCGCCACAATCTTCGCTGTTTTCCACGTCCGGGGGAAGTAACAGTTGTTGAGGATGATTGTGAGGAAAATTATTACTGCTTGTGGAAACCTTTTCAGGAGACACCATCTGGTCCAGCTGATTTTTTGGCTTGAAATTGCCGATGATCTCTGCTACCTCCTCTAGATTGCATAGATATGAACTATCGGTGGGATCACTTGCTGGATTGGTGTCGTCGAAACTGATGGTATCCGGATTTGGCTGTAGGGTCAACTGAATTGATGCCTCAACTTCTTGTAGGATGCTTATCAAACAAAAAAAAAATTCCTTTTTATATATAATTCTTGACCAGCGTCAAAATCTTTCAAATAATCTCCATCCTTATTTGTCCAACGAATTGTTGGCTTATAAATCGTGTACGGAGAAAAGAGAAAGAAAACTGAATGGCATAGCAATAGACTTGTGTGAGCTAGTAAAAATGCTAGCCAGCTCAGTGCGATTGATAAAATAATAAAACTTGCATGTGGCTTCGGTAGCTCGGTGTGTAGGACATCGGATTTTGAACAGTTTTGTACACGGTTTGACTTCCAGTGAAGGCAAAAGAGATTTTTCAATTCAAAAGAGCCAGAACCAGACTAAGCAGAATAAGGAGTCTGATGATCGAGGTGGCTGGCACTCGTGAAATATCTATAACTCCAGCCTAACTTGTTGTTCATTCAAAAATGTTCAATGTAATTGATGTTTACTTCGCAGCCTGCACTGCATGTACATATGTTTATCATACAAAACAAAAAACTTTTTCCGTTAATAGTCAAATAAGGAAATCAAATTGAATTTTTCGTTGAACAAAATTTTATTTATGGTATCTGTTTGGTTACACCTCTTAAGTATAAACTGAGTTTTTTTTGGGGATTTGGGCTAAGGAAAGATCCACTATCTTGAAAAGACCGTGAAATAGCTATAACTCTAGTTCTCTAGCCTATAAAACTTAGTGGTAGCTGACTTAAGTTGTTGTTGTTTTGTTCAATTCAAACCTTCAATATAAATAAAATGGTGCGAAAGCTTTGCAGCCTACACTTCGCATATTTTATCACACAAAACCCTTTCAAACCAATATCGGCTCAATGGCGGCTCTTCCCTTACCCTAAAAATCCCAAAAACTCGGTTTTATACTTAGGAACAGATACCGAAAATAAAATTTTGTCCATCGATAAATACAATTCTATGTCCCTTTTTTGACTAATTTTACTGTTAGTAGTATAACTGTGTATTTTATTTTGAAATTTAAATTCTCAGTTGGAAAAAGAAAGTATATCCGAGCTTTTTCATACGGTACATCTAGCTGTTAGGAAGCGATAGAAACAAAAAATGTATCTCATGCGACTGAAAACATCAAAAACCCTATTTTATCCATACATCAAAAATCTGTGAAGCGCCAAACACAGAAGTTATAACAGTTTTTTTTTTTTTCATTTTCAAAAAGTTAGGTCCGAAGTCAGATGGATTTATTCCCTTCTTCAAAATGGTGATTCAATTGTACGATTTTAATGCTAAACATCTTCGTACCAGTCAGAAAGCATAGCCTGATTGCTACGAGGCCGAGGCGTGACACTGTATAATAGTTAGAAAGCAGTCACAACATCAATTTAATGACACTTAAAACTGTCAAAAATAACTTAGTAAATTGGCTTTTTCCATTAATACGATAACAACCTACCCCGGCTGGAAAAATGGCAAGTTTTTGGCTAGTTTAGATAAGGCCCTGGGTAGTTTTCGGTAAGGAAAATCTAAACGAGGAAAACATGACAGACCCCCTTTAGTGCCTCGCTGAGAATATTTATTAAGTTAAGTGCTGATGAGGCTCTAGCTAGTAACTAACTAGTGAAAATATTTTATGAAAATTAATAAAATAAGGATCGATTTAAACTCTAATAACAATATTCATTTTTTCGTAAATTAACATTATTGTCCTTCGTCGTTTTCCAAGCTTTCGCTCCACAAGCTCTCATTGTAATTCTTTAGTTATTTTATTATAATAAAAAGGACTCTATCTCTATCAAGTCTAAGAATTTCATGTTTTTGGAATGTATAGACAAATATACTTGGCTAATTAACACCATAGTTCAACAAATTGAAGCCCGAAAATGTATTAACATATCAGAAACGCGTCGCTTTTATAATTTATATAATTAATAAATAATGTTGTGATAATTTCAAAGTTTACTTTATAATAATAAAATTAAATTATATTTTAATAATCTAATTTTTATTTTTATTTCATTATATACACACAACATGAAGACAACACTCCAAAGATATGTATGGAGTCGGTTCAGTAGCTCAAGACATTACCCCCTACATACAAACCAACAAAGTTTATAACTTTATAATATAGGCTATGTCCATCGACATTTTTCCAATTCTCATACCAATCATTTAATTTATTTTCTGGGATTAATTGGAACTGGTCAGGGCTTAGACAGGATTTAACTGTCGAGGCAAAAAGGTTCATAACTAGTGAAAGCCTAGCGAATGCCTATTGTAACCCTTGCTAGACCCTTGTTAGGAACTATGAAAAACTTTTCAGGGCCTAATTGAAAACTAGATTCTTTTTCCAGGCGGGACATAATCGAAAATTTAAGATAGGTAACTAAAGGTAGTAGAAAACCCTAAAGACCATCAAACAATTTTCCAGCAACTCAGAACTTTTATAATAAAAAAAAACAGTAAAACCCCCTTTAAAAATAGCTTCTCTAAATTCTTCATTCCTCCTGCACACGTTCCAATGCCATGAAGGTGATGACAACAACATATACGGATGAGAAAAGGGCTTTATAAAAGCTGATTAAGTTAATTAAATTTAATAAAAAACAAAAACATAAAGTCTCCTCTTTATAAACATAAAAGTATATTTCCTGAAATGCCTGAGGGGATGCTCTTCACACCCACCAATTAAGTAATCCATTCATAAATCAAATTATCCCTGGTTACTTACAAGACTGCGCACCAGTGCCTCTCATTTGACACAAACCACCTCATCTGATAAATCCAATTCAAAGCTTACCTTATTCACAAATTAATCTATTGAATTTGAAAAAACAAAAAGTTCTTGTGTTTATGTTGATGATGGCGATAGTTTTCTCTTTAGATATTCAGTCTGTTTTATCGGCATTGTTTTGTTGGATTAGAACTTTGTATGTATGTTCATCAAACTATATGTATACCTACTGTTTTGTAGAGGGTAATCGAAACGGATTAAAATTAATTACATTAATTCTATAATCTAATTGAACAATGCTTAATGAACATTAAACATGCATTATATTCCTTTTAGGCCCATTTCCTGAAACGAAACTAAAATATTTTTTTCAACATAAACGCGTATGTTCTACTTTTTCCTCAGCGTAAACAAATAAGCTTATAAGTTAAATAATTAAGTTTATCATTTCAGCAAATGGGCCTAAATTACTTAAATTGAATATCTGGCACATTCATCCACATTATCGACATGATTTTTCGAGCCGTAATTTTAATTTAATCGGCTCTGGGGTATTCGCCCATCCTTTGTTTGATTTTTCTAAAAGTTAACTCTACTATTTTTACTTTCTCTATAGGACAAGTAGTATTGATTTTAATTAAAAACAAATTTGGAAATTATAATTAAAATTAACTTATAATATTGTAACGTTTTACCACGGTTCGATATAAAACTTATTTCTTTTTAACTGTCAACGGTCAATTATTTCCTTTTTAAATTAAACACACTTTTACTTCACTTCAAATATTTTATTAATCATCAATCTCAATAGTATGCAACTTAAAATCACTTCCGGAAACTTTTAACTTTGAACTTTACGCTTTCGCTTTCAAAAATAAACTGTGTCTGTGCTCAAAAAGTTTCTCCTTATATAGTGAGCTGAGAGGTTCGAGACTCTACTCGATAGTACCGGCACAAAAACCATCTAGAAGATTCCATTCCAGCACTGTCAGATGGCGTTCTCTCCACTCTTCCATTCAGCGCATTTTCTTCCAGAGTGATGGAACTTTTATAGATGGTTGTTGTCTTTGATAAGGGTATTTTTGTTCTTGGCTCTTTGTTTGTTCCGAAAGTAGTTAGGTGGTGATTTCATCGTTACAATATTTTGTAATATTACCTAGGTTAGGTAAGGTTGTTGGGCTGATAGAGGATCTTGTTTCTATCACACTTAGATCAATGTAGATCCCTTGTGATACCCTGGAGGATTGAACGCTCGAAATAATAATTTAACCTATAAGTTTCATGGACCATCTAGCCATCTGGAGGCATTGATGAATTTTGACAGTTGCACACCAGATAGGTTGGAGAGCTCTTCTAGGTTATTGAAGAAGTAGTTTCCTAGGTGTTTGTTTCTTAGTTGCGAGAGTGCTGGGCAGTGACATAGGAATTTTCTTTGCCACAGTCTGTTTGAAGGAGCAGATTGGTGCATAAATGTTAAGTTCTGCTTGGTTTGTATCAGCTAATGATCCAATTCGTGCCAATTCATCTGCTTTTTCGTTACCTGGGATTCCTATATGGCCAGGGTACCCAGCAGAGTCTTATGTTGAAAACGAGTTTTGATTTTATTTCGATGGCATAGAGTGCTTTTATGGCTGATTGGCTGTCAATGAAGAAGGTAATATCAGTTGGCGGTATGGCCAGCATTGACAGCCGTTCAGCAGATTTGGTTACTGCCAGAACCTTAGCTTGGAAAACACTGCTATTGTCCGGGAGTCTAAGGGAGCTGGCTAAATTTAGGGCTTCCATTTTTGACCCATCGGTAAAAACTGCTACCGTTGGGTCATGTGGTTGAGTGACTTCCCACTCCTGCCTACTATGTTAGAAGTGAATGGTCTATAGAAGTCTAGTTGGGGAGTAATATAGTCTGTGCAAACATTACTACCTATACACTTGTTTAAAATCTGAGCGTGGCCAGCTTGACTGTGTTTCCAGCCATTTGTTTGGCTTAGTCGTATTGCACTATTTGCTGCAGATTCTTGTACAAATAAGTCTGGGAGCTTAAGATTAAGTATGGCTTCAAGCCCCGCTGTCGGGGTGGTTCTTATTGCTCCTGTGATCTCAATGCATGCCATTCTTTGTACTTTGGTTAAAGTTTTAAGATTGGTCGCTTTTTCTACTCCATTCCACCAAACTATACAACCATGAGTTAGTATCGGTCTCACTATTGCCGTATACATCCATAGAATGATTTAATATTACCTAATACTAATATATTAGTTAACAAATATTATAATATTTAAACCGATATAAAAATATCACTAATATTTTTCTGCTTTAAGAGTTTCCAGGAGTGAAATTGCGATTTTGAAATTTTGAACCTAAAATTGTGAAGCGTGTATTCATCCCACCAAAACGATTAAGGTGTCTATGAGTAGAAAAAATACAACAACAATTTAATAACTTGCCCTATTGCTGAGTAATACTAATACGACTTTAAGAACAAAAAAAAAAAAAAGCGAAAACAACAACTTTTCCAAGCGAATGTACATCAGTACATAGCTTAAATTAGAAATTTGTGAAATTTTAAAATTAATTCCAGTATTTTCAAAATAAAACATACCTATTGAAGGTTTGAATAAGAAGTGTTCAAAACTCATAAAAATGATTTTTTTTGGCTATTATCTCTGAAACGGTTTGTGCTAGAGAAAAATTGTGTGCCATATTCCCACAAAAATGGTCCTGATAATTTTTTTCATAGCATTAACCGTTAAAAAATTAAAGTAAATCGAAAAGTCAAAAAATATCTTAAAAGGGTCGAAAGGTCATGAAAATGTGTCTGTAACTTTTTAACGGTTAATGCTACGAAAAAATAATAGCCCTGTTCTTTACTTTGAAACTCTGTTGTTTTCTGTGCATTTGTGTGAATTTTAGTCCAACGTTCTGTCAAAGTTCATATAAAAAAAATAAAATGGCAGTAAAATGCACAGAAAATCACAGAATAGTAAAGAACAGACATTATATACAATTTTTGTGGGAAATTGCCTCAGCTACAAGATTGTGGAACAAAAACGTTTCTGAGATATTTGCAAAAAACTCATTTTCAGAACTTTTTTATGGTTTTTAAATGAGTATCTTAATAATATGATATCTATGATATTAGTATTAGTGATATTGAATATTTTCATATATTAGTAATATCTTAGTGAATATTAATGTATTAATATTCACTAAGATCACTAAAATTGACTCTACGAGGATGGAAATGTTTCTTTCGCCATACCTTCCGTCACGTTTCCTATAGTGTTCGCGCGTCCGTTTGTCCACTGCAGTAATTTTGAGCTACAGCCGAAACGGGTGGGCCGATTCGATTTACTTGAAATTTGCTAGAAGGCATTTCAATTTAAATGTGATTCTTTATAGTAGACCCGCCTGGAAAAATGGCAAGTTTTTGGCTAGTTTAGGCAAGGCCCTGGCAAGACTTCGGTAAGGGAAACCTAGACGAGGAAAACATGACAGGCCCCTATGAGTACCTCGCTGAGAACATTTATTTAATAAAATACTGATGAGGCTCTTGATAGTTACTAACTATGTAAGTAATAGTGAAGTCATTTTATGAAAATTAAACAAAGCGGGATCTTATTATATCGTTATAAAAATATGTGTGTCGTTGTTAACTGTGCAAATTTCAAATTTAATAAATTGAATCGGTGTGTCAGTAAGAAGTAAGATCTTAGCTGCAGGCAATTATGAAAATCGTCTTTTATGAAAAGGCAAAACAAAATTAAATTTAATAATCTTGTGAAATATTCTCTTTTAAATATACTAATTATCATATAAAATAAATAAACGAATAACGAGTTTAATACGAAATATGTATGTTTACATATTTTTTGGGGGTCACGTTGATCCTTTTTCAGATTTCACTTTCCATTCAATCAAAAATGTTGGCAGATTCACTAAACAGCAAATCAGAACAGTTTAAAACAGAGCATTTCTCACCAAACCACAAAAACTTGTTCTTTTTTGTTCTAAATTGTTCCAAACTGTTCTGAACAGCCTAACTGAACATACCTAAAGTGCTTCACACATACTTGCACACACACCAAAGTAAATGACATTTACCTAAACGTCAGCTCAGTTTGAACATTTAATTTTGCATGCACAAGAACTTTTTATCAATCCGTGTTTTTTAATAAAATAAAAATAAAAAAATTAAATAAAATGGTTTCGCGGTTAAGTATTGAATATAGTGAAATTTTGCAATTTTTATAAAGAAAAAAAAGTGTTTTGAATACCTCCCAATAATCAAAAAAAAGTGCACCCCTGCAGGAGCACAAACGATGATACTACCGGGCGCTGCATGCGTTTATACTGACGTGACGTAAATGCACACAAACGGTACACATATTGGGACTATGAGAACTTTGTAGTGGAAATGACCAACCATCAGTTTATCGGCAAGCTGGAACGTGGTAAGTATACTGAAGTTTTCGAAGAAATCAACATAACAAACAACGAGAAGTGCCTGTTGAAATTAAAACCATGGAGAATTTTCGTGGAGGCACCAACTGTATCATCCTGCTGGTCGTCGCCGTGGGTCGCCAAGGAAATGTCTTCCGTCAACAATGCATACTAGTAAGCAACTGTAGGTATCAGACACTAGTTAAAATATGTGGAATAAATCTGGTTTTTCTAGTCAGGGCTTAGGCAGAATGTAACTGACAAGGCAAAAAGGTACATAACTGGTGAGGACCTAGCGAGTGCCTATAGTAGCCCTTGCTAGACCCTTGTTAGAAACTATGAAAAACTTGCCAGGGCCTTATTGAAAACTAGATTCTTTTTCCAGGCGGGGAAAATCGAATTTGTGGTTAAGGTTATCTAGACTAGAACATATTGCGCCCTTTCCGCCAAATTATCGTAAGCGACATTTTCATATGGTCACATAAAGTTAATTAAATAATTTTTTTCTGTGCATCGAAAGCAATCGGACTTTTTGTCATATGTCAGAACAGTATTGTTAATAATGTTCAATGCTTAAATGTGGCCTAATTGGTTTCGTTTCTGAGAAAACAAAAACCAAAGGATACTTTTATTTTTTGTCGTTTATGATAATTTGGCAAAAAGGGCTAGATATGTTCTAGTCTAGATAACTTAAACGACAAATTCGATTTTCTCCTCTAAAGAATCACATTTAAATTGAAATGCCTTCTACCAAATTTCAAGTAAATCGAATCGGCCCACCCGTTTCGGCTGTAGCTCAAAATTACCGCAGTGGACAAACGGACACGCGAACAGTACTTAAAGCTATATGATACAAATATTTCGTTTTTTTTTTTAAATTTTTCCAAAAACCCGGCTCTAAGGATTTTGGTTTAATTTCACATCTGTGGGTAACCAAAGTGTTTACAGGAAAACTGATATTCAAGTTTTTGCCAAAAAAAAGTCGCATTGAGGAAATAGGGGTTTGAGAAAATTACTTTTTTAGAGTCATTCCATCTCAATGGGTTTTTTAATGGGTCGACGAATTTCGTCTTAATTTTACAATTTAGTGCTTCGGAGGGTTTCAAATAATATTGCATTTTAAAAATTTTAAAACAATTTTTTAACAAAAAAATAAAAACATTAAATTATTTTTTTTTTAATTACTTTTGACTTTTGCTTAAACACTTTTACGTTAAAGATATAATTACATTATTATTTCAAATTCGATTTTTTTTAAATTGGTTTCTTGTGTCTTATTAATTATTTTTTATTTTTAGTTCGCATAAAAGCTTCTCGGCCCTATTTTCAGTTGTTGTTAAACATAAACAAACATGATATGAATTGAAACAGAGTAAATACTTTTCTGGTTATCTTTAATTAAAAACTTATTGTGTGATTTGAAATTTAAGGCATCAACATGCATAATTTACATATTTTAAATTCATCTTCGCATTTGCATAAGTGAACATGTGACCTATTAATATACATTATTATTCTTCTGTGAATTAGAATTTGGATTTAAATTTAAATATATTCGTAAATTCCTTGTATTAGCATGTTTTTCATCACATCATAAAAATAAATCTGTATTTTGCCACCTTAGTTCACAGGCATTTCCTTATCAAAGTTAGACACCAGTTTTTCGTTATCGTCTATGGCGGATACGGATGCGAACGGCAGATATAGACAAGTAGTGCTCTTCTGAATTTGTATATTGTAAATAGTAGATTAAACAGCCTTGGCCAAAAGTATTAGGCATCCCATCTCTTTTCTTTATCTTGTACTGCATTTGAAGTTCACGAAGTAGGTTGCAAAAATGAATAACTTGTTGAAGCTTCCCTGTTATATCTCGTTATGAATGGAAAAATTGAATTGGTCTAATCTTAGAGTTCTTAATCAGAGATTAATTAATGCTGAAATAACAAGAAGAGTTAAATGCTCGAGTTGTGCCGTACAAAGTGCATTATATCGGTATCGTAAGACTGGAACACATCATAATCGCAAAAGAACCGCCTGAGAAAAGTAACCATACAGAGAGAAGAGTGGTTTTTAATACGAACTTCTTTAAAAAATCGTAAGAACACGTCAAATCAACTGGCTGCTGGCGTAACGGAGCAGTTTGGAAAAAATCTTTCCGCTAGAACCATTAGAAAAAGGCTTCAATAAGGTGGGCTCGAAGGTTGCAAAACGAGGAAAAAGCCGTGGCTCTCGAATAAAAACAAAAAGTTTCGTCTAGAATTGGCAAAAACATACCAACATTTCACCGAGGAGGAGGATTGGTGTAATGTCTTGTGGTCAGATGATTCAAACTTTGAAGTAAGCAAAGCATTATACGGAAGCTCTGAACCTGTAAACATTAAAAGTTGCTTAAATTTGCCACGTTAATTAGTTTTGTTTGGGCTTTCAAAGCAGGTTTTTTTTTTTTTTTTTTAATTTCAGCTGTTTGGCAATCCTAGTACAACTTTTGCGATATGTTGATGCCATCTTTAAGGCATATTTTTGGAGACACCAACATGCGAAGCGTCTTATTCCACCAAGATAATGCACCCCGTCATAAGCCCGCCCTTCAATGCGGTCGGTGGTTTGCTGAAAAAAAAAAACATTGACCTGCTTCCGTGGCCTGCGCAGTCTCCAGATCTGAACCCAATTGAGCACCTTTGGGGAATTTTAAAACGGAACATCCGAAAGTACCCAACAAAATCAAAAGACATGCTCAAAAATGTTTTAAAATAAGAATGGAACAAAATAAGTCCAGACGAGTGCCGCAAGCTCGTAAGGTCCATGCCTAAAAGGGTAGCAGAAGTCATAAAAGCCAAAGGTGGCAACACTAAAAATTAATTTTTCTGTCATTAAAATAAATTTACACATAACGTTACTGCATACATAGTTTTTTTTTTTTATCTTACTTCTTCTTTAAAATGTGGCAACTTTCTATAGGTGCCTAATACATTTAGCCAAGACTGTATGTATGTCTATTGTATATTTATAGGGGTTTGTATGCATGTACGGTATATATAAAATAAGATCTATGATGGTTCATTAGACAAAAAGAACATGTGGATTCTATTGTCAACAGGATTACTTATATTAGGATAACGAAAATTGCCTGTCAAGAAAATGCACTGTTAATTTGAATATAACGTATGTGATAAATAGAAAATGTTTTCAAAAGATTCAAGTAGGTTTATGATAATTTGAGACCTGAAGATGCATATAATAATATATTTTTTAGAAAAAAATACTTGTATAAATATTATTTTTATGTACATTATATATATTTTTAAATATTTGACACTAGTTTTTAAATTCAATACATTAAAATACACAAAAAATTATTTTAAAATATATTTATTTAATGTAGTATAGTATTTCGCAAATTTGCACTTATTAGCTTCGTTCGTGTACTTTCTGCACTAAAATTCACAGTCTATCACATATTGAGGAGTGGGGATGAAATTCTCTCAGAGAGAAGTAAAACTGCGAAATAGTACACGAACGCTTTGAACAAATAATTTTTACCGGTTTTTTAACGTCAAATATTTGAAAACAAAAAAAAAATAAATATCGTCATCATTTCTTTGAAATGATTTTCAAAATAAAATAAAAAAGTAAGCAAAATTTAATATATTACATTAAATTAAATAAAACAGAGGAGTATATAAAAAAAACAGATGTCAAAGTGACTTTTGACTGAACTCATATTTCTGCCCGAAGAATTTCTTTGGGCTGAAATTAGCAGAAATGGGAAATAATTTACTCTCTCGAGAGCGCTCTCTTCTGCGAAAAACTACACATTTTTTGCGCAAACGAACACAATTTGCGTTAAATTTGTAGAAATTCGTAAAAATTCGTAGATTTGGGGAGTACGCGAACGAACCTATTATTTCACAACAAACTATGCCACGGTACATATATTAAAGGTAATATCATTAGCGTTTTTATGTTTGTTATGTTCTGCACATCTATCAAAATCGATAAAAAATGGTGTATCCAGTGCCCATTTACATTTCGAATTTCGATATTTGTTGTTGTTTTTGATATTGCGGTGTGAAGTTTTTGGGAGCACTCGAGCAACCATTTTTTAATTTCTGACAGTTTCAATTCTGATAACCTGCGCAAGATAATACCTTAGATTTGGTACTGTGAAACTTGTAATGAAGCATTACAACTCACACCCCCCATCCTACGGGCCTGTGTATCAGAACTGAACACCGACCCGACCAGCCACATGCCCAATAATAAACAAACCACATATACTAGACGATCTGATCTTTTTCAAACCGTGAAATAGAAAAATTTGATTTAAGTTTTTCAGGAAAATTCCTATTTCTTTTAACGATAATTAAAAAAGGAAAAAATTGCGACCAAAAACTATGACTTCGAACTTGTAGAATAAAAAGACTTTCTTGTGTAACGTGACGGTTGATAATAATTTTTCTTTATTCAGCTGGTTATAATGTAACATCGGTTTTTGCCTAAATTTGTAAAACGTTAAATACAAAATATGGTGAGCCTTGGTATTAAGGCGGGAATTTCAAATTTAAAATAGTAGTGATGGGACTTTTATAAATTATATATTCGATTAATGTTTAGCTTTTATTTTTCCATAATTATTTATTAAGTTCATTTAAATATAGAGTGCTCCAACATTCCCCCCACTTTGAAAGAACCTTCTTTCAAACCGGAAGTAGAGCTAGCTTTCGAATAGGGCGACGAATAATGCCCCTGGACGTTCTTATATCTGCTACTCGAACACTTCGATCTTCTCCTTCTATGACCTTGACGACTCTCCCCAGTAACCATCGTTGGGGTGGTATATTGTCTTCATGTACAATGACCATGGCTCCAATGTTGAGATTTGGCTGATCTTTCGGCCACTTAGAACGATGCTGCAACTCGTTTATATATTCGGAAGTCCAACGCTGCCAAAAGTGTGACTTCACTGCCTGGATACGACGCCATCTTTGAAGATATGATATATTTTCGACTTCCACTATGGGCTCTGGAATAGATTTCAAGGACGAACCAACAAGAAAATGCCCAGGGGTAAGAGCTTCTAGGTCGCTGGGATCTGGTGACAATGGTGTTATGGGACGTGAATTCATCACCGCTTCGATGTCCACTAGTGCAGTTGAGAGCTCCTCGAACGTAAGCTTTGCGTTCGCCAAGGTACGGTACAGGTGGCCTTTTGCTATTTTCACGGCTGACTCCCATAGACCGCCAAAATGAGGAGCCCTAGGTGGAATAAAATGAAAAGATACATTTTGATTAATACAAAATTTGTCAATATGGTCTTTAGTGTTATTTGAAAATATAAACTTTTGTAGATCGTTTAACTTGGACCTCGTCCCTACAAAATTTGTGGCATTGTCACAAAATATGTTTTCTGGAAGGCCACGACGCCCAATCAATCTTTTCAGAGCTGCTAAAAATGCTTCGGAGGACAAATCTGACACAGCTTCGAGGTGAACTGCTTTCGAAGCAAAACAAACAAACACTGCAACATAAGTCTTATAAGGTGTCTTCCCACGAATCTTTAAATATGTGAAAATAGGTCCACAAAAATCAACACCACAATTCTGAAATGGACGCGACGCTGGTGTAACTCGTTCGGATGGCAAGTCCCCCATAATTTGCTCCATGAGTTTTGGACGATATCTGGTACAAGAAATACATCTCCTCACCGTTTGACGTGCTATTTCCCGGGCGTTTACTATCCAGAACTTTTCCCTAATAAGACTTACAAGTGATTTTGGTCCTGCATGGTAATTCCTCAGGTGCAAGTCTCTGACAAAACATTTTACTACATGACTGCCTTTTGGAAGAAGAATGGGATGCTTCCGTTCCTCTGGAATCGCTGCCTTCCGCAACCTGCCCCCCACTTTTACAATTTCTACTCCACTATACTCCTCCAAAAATGGATTAAGCCATTTCATTGAACTCTTCAAATTTTCCTTCTTTCTGATTGAATTTATTTCCTCTACAAAGTATTCTTGCTGAATATTCCATGCAATTCTTGCCTCAGCACACTGAAATTCTTCTACAGATAGTGTTATGTTTTGTATCTTTTCTTCTTCAAACTCCAGCCATTTTAATTCTTCTATAGAAAGTGGCAAATTTTTCACTTTTCGGTTCTTTATCTTTCTTACTCTGAGAACTTTAATAAACCTAAGCATGTATGCTACAATGCGAACCATTCTTGTATATAAGCTATACCTTTCTAAAGCTTCGAGAATATAATTCGGTTCTTTATTCCTGGCGAGCAAAACAGTATTACGTATCTCGAGAGTTGCCTCTTTCGATATCGACTGATTGCAAAAAAGGGGCGGCCATTCATCGTTAGATCTTGAAAGAAAATTAGGACCACAAAACCAAAGAGAATCCTTTAATTCTTGAACTGTACATCCTCTCGATATAATGTCAGCAGGATTATCCTGGGTTGGAACATGCCTCCAGCTTTCCACCGACGTTAGCTCCTGAATCTCAGCAACTCTATTCCCGACGAACGTGTGAAGTTTTGACGTATGAGTCCCGACCCAATGAAGTACTACTTCCGAATCTGTCCAAAAGAAGACCTCGGGATTCATGTCTATAAACAAATTTTTAACCTTTGACCAAAGTTTTGCTAACAGATGTGCGCCGCACAACTCTAATCTTGGAAGACACTTCTTTTTGGCTGGTGAAACTTTGGATTTAGCAGTTAGTAATTTAGTGGTGATAGAATCAGAAGAATCAATAGATCTAACATAGATGCAGCAACCATAAGCATTTAAAGAGGCATCGCTGAATCCATGGATTTGTAACTTTACTTTATCTTCAGATAAAACAAATCTGGGGATGGAAAAATCCTGTAATAGCTGAAGATCCAACAGAAACTGCTTCCATTCAGTCTCTATACACTGTGGGATAGATGCATCCCAATCTAGCTTCTCAATCCAAATTTTTTGTAAGATGATTTTGGCTTTTATAATAATTGGACCCAATAAACCAATGGGGTCAAAGAGAGACGACGATAAAGAAAGAATCGTTCTTTTTGTAAACTTCGAATAATTTTTTGAAGGTTTGTACGAAAAAACTAAATTGTCTTGAATAGGATTCCAAGTGATTCCTAAAGTACTTGTTAAACCTGACTCCGATAACCTGAGTACTTTTTCTGGGGACTGAGGCATTATTTCTACGTTGCTATGCCACTTCGAAAGCTCAAATCCAGCTGATGACAAAATGAACGAGACTTCTGTTCTAATCTTCTCCAACGTTTCCAAGTCATTGGCTCCGGACAACATATCATCAACATAAAAATCTGATTTCAAAACTTTGGATCCGATATTGTGAGAATTTTTGAATTTATCACTCAAATAGTGTAGACAACGAATGGCTAAAAACGGAGCTGACGATGTGCCGTATGTTACTGTGTTCAACTGATATGTTTCTATAGGATTTTCAAAACTTTCTCTCCATAAAATATACTGAAACTGTCTATGATCAGGATGAATTAAGACTTGTCTATACATCTTGCAAATATCCGCTGTTATGACGTATTTATGGCATCGAAAACGCAATAAAAGTGTAAAAATGTCATCTTGAATTGTTGGGCCAACCAATAAGATTTTGTTCAACGAAATTTGTGATGACGTACAACACGAGGCATCAAATACAACCCTTAATTTTGTTGATACACTGTCTGGCCTTAGAACACACTGATGAGGAAGATAGTAGTGAGGAATCTCGAGGTTTGGGCTGTTCACTTTAGACATATGTCCTAGATGTTCATACTCTCTTAAGAACTTCGAATATTCAGCTTTGAGCTCTAAGTTTTTCGACAATCTACGTTCCAGGGAAAGAAATCTTCTTAATGCGATGTCATAGGATGCACCTAAGCATTCAGGGTTGTTTTTAAACGGTAGTTTTACCATGAGACGACCATTGTCTAACTGCTCTATGGTTTCATTGAATACTGCCTCGCATTGAGCTTGTTCCTCTGTCCACTTTGACCTACGACAATTAACTTCCTCTAACTCCCAAAACTTTTCTACGAATTGATTTAATGAATCCTCATCCGTATTCAAACAACAAACTTTGGTAGATGATTCACGTGAACTACTATATCTGCCGGATACTATCCAACCTAGCAAAGTTTTTTGTAGGCTTGGAAGATCACTGCCCAACTTTATCTGTCCAACTGACAAAAGATCAAAGAATGCTTCAGCTCCTAGAAGCATGTCAATTTGTGAAGGTTTATTAAAATTTTCATCTGCCAGCTCTATGTTCTTTGGTATATTCCAATTGACTGTTTTAAACGCTTTATCCGGTTGATATCCTGTTATAGACGGTGCGACAAGAAACTCTAATGTAACCTCAAAATTATTGAAACGAGACCGAATGGTAGTTTGAGTTTGATATTGAATATTGGTTTTAGAATCACCAATCCCAACTATATCAACGACTTTCCTATTCTTGCGAAGGAGTAATGATTTAGCAAATCTTTCATGAACCATATTAACCTGAGAACCAGAGTCTAAAAGAACTCGCCCAAATTGATAACTTCCTGTTGAATCTTTGACCAAAACCAACGCTGTTGCTAAAATCACTTGATGCGTTGAGTTTCGACGTTGCTCCATTGCAGTATTTACAGTTGCTGACGACGATGTTCCTTGATCTCCAACTGAGTTGTTCACAGCTTGTGCTGACGAAGATGGTCCTCGATCTCCAACCGGGTTATTTGCAGCTTGTGTAGATGAAGGTTGTGTCCGATGAAGCAAAAAATGATGAGATTTATGGCATATTCTGCATGTATATTTCGACGAGCATGTGGAAACAGTATGCCCTCTTCCTAAACAATTAATGCATAGATCAAGTCGTTTTACGTTTGAAAAACGTTCTAAAACTGAAAGATTTTTGAAATTTTGACAAGAAGCAATGTAGTGGCTATTGTCATTGCAAAATGCACAGGCTTTTTTAGTAATGGTAAGCATTGTTTGTGATTGTTGGCTTGAATGTTGTTGACGAGACCTACTTTGCCACTTTTGACTGGTTTCAGCATGTATCTGTCTACCTTCCTTTGCTTCTAGAAATTGGCATCGCTTGTTTAGCATCTTTGTGCAATCCTCCCAAGACGGAAGTTTACTATAATCTAACTGTTCATCCCATTTTGTTCGTGTCTCTGGATCTACCTTCGACATAACAATATAGATTATAACTGCATTGCAAATATCTTTCTCTGAGCCTAATGAAGTAAGCGAACTATAAAGAGCGGACATGTTGTCAACGAGACTCCGTAGATTTGTAGGCGAAACCTTAGTAATTTTAGGAAATTCGAAAATAGAAGAAATATTTTCCAAAAATATCAAAGAATCATTGTCGAAGCGATTTTTTAGACTTTGTATTGCTTTGGGATAGTTTTCTTCCGTGACTTGTAGGGCTTGTACAGTATCTAATGCTTTCCCACTTAAACATGATAGCAAATGATTGTATTTCTCTATAACGCTGAGAGTGGGACTATCATGAACTAAGTATTCAAAAGATCGCATAAAATTCTTATACTCCGAATATTTTCCATTAAATTTTGGTAAGCGTAAAGGCTGCAACCGTGTTGTAGGAGGAGCAGAAGGAATCATGAATGAATGTTCACCACCTAGACTAAGACGCCTTCTATCTCCAAGCATCGAAAGAATTTTTGTTTTTGTTGTAATGTACAACTCTTCAAGTTCACTGCGTCCCGTATCTGACGGCAGTAAACTTTCAATTTGGGTTTGGTAGGCTAATCCTTGCTTGAAGTACGACTCTAGAATCCCTAACCGGCATTCTAATTCTGTAGGAGAGGGTTCCTGTGGTTTCTCTAAAATATTTTTAATCCTTGTTATGTTTCCTTTGGTGGATGCACGCTGTTGCTTGACTTCTTCTAATTTTGCTGCATCTGCTGGCCCTGGCATGATTAACTACTTTTTTTTTTTTTTTTTTTTTTTTCGAAAACTTTTTTAGAGTTGTTACTCAAAACTGTAATTTTATCCAACGTTGAATAGCTTTCAAAAAATGCCCAATTTGCAAGATAATGACCTATTGCTATCAAATGTACACGAATGGCTTCAATAAATCTACGATGTTCTAATCTTTACCCAAAAAAAACTTAAAAACTTCCAACTCAACAGCGACAAACATAAGAAGATCCAACTCCAAGAACAGCGACAAAATATTCTTAAAAGCTCGACCAAATCCAAATCCAACAGCGATAATCGTAAATCCAAACTTTTTTACCATGTACATATGTATATGTGCTTATTTGCATCCAATGCAATTACAAAATTAAAATATCGAAACGAATTCAAGATGAAGTAAGTATGCAAACGAGGAAAAGATACTATGATTTTTGATGAAAGCTCATAAACTGGAATCCAATGCAGTATTTGACTATTTGTCCACGAAACGAAATCTATGTATAATGCGATGATGATCAACGAAAATTCCAAAGCTTGATTAAAGAAAATTAATTGATTAGGTATTTCCAACAGCAGCAACAACGATAAGTGGAACCTATTCTAAAGCTTTGGCTATGAGAAAGCAAGCAAACGAGATGTGACGATGACGTATGTAGATCAAACAAAGCTTTTTCTATGCGATCAGAGAGCAAACGAGCAAAGCGAGACGAACGAGCAATAAACGAGCTTTTAATATGATTTTATGTGCATGTTAGAGTGAAACAGAGATATATACGTTCCCCTTGTGGATTATGTATAAATGGCGCAAAGTTAAAACGATCCACGAAAATTAATTTATTTTAAATTTATTTTAAATTTTAATTTTATTGATTAAAATGAATGACAGCTTGCAATTATTTTTTCAAAGCGAAGGTGCGTTTATGTAGGTTTATATTTTCGAAGAATGGTATAAATCTGTGCAGTATTATAAGAACTACGATCAATTTTAATTTTGTTCAATTTTGATGAAAATGAACGCACATTCGCTTATTATATTGGCAACATACCTTGAAGGGAGTTTTTGTACTTAACTTCCCTAAGCAATTTGTCCAATTTAAATTGCTGGTGCGAACTTTGAACTGCCTACGGCTGCTTGTGAAGGTGAGATTGTCTGGTCATGTGACTCCTTTGTCGCAATCGAAGCTCTTTGTTCTTCTTTTTCCAGATCTCGATGCAAATGTCTTTTCTTTTTTATGTAATTGTCTATGCACTTTTTTGTCTTTTAGCACAATTTTGTTTGTCTTTTTATAGAATTATTTTAACTTTTAACAGAACTTTTAACATGCACATGCAATTACCGAACCGAAACCGATACCGACGAACTTTTAAGATTTTATTAAATAGATAAATGCAGATAAGTCTTAAGAGAAAGTTTTCCGATTTTAATTTTCAACACGATGAACTTAAATGTCTTTATTTTTTCGCAGATAATTCTGCTCCACGTATGGGCGCCAAAATAGACGATCTGATCTTTTTCAAACCGTGAAATAGAAAAATTTGATTTAAGTTTTTCAGGAAAATTCCTATTTCTTTTAACGATAATTAAAAAAGGAAAAAATTGCGACCAAAAACTATGACTTCGAACTTGTAGAATAAAAAGACTTTCTTGTGTAACGTGACGGTTGATAATAATTTTTCTTTATTCAGCTGGTTATAATGTAACATCGGTTTTTGCCTAAATTTGTAAAACGTTAAATACAAAATATGGTGAGCCTTGGTATTAAGGCGGGAATTTCAAATTTAAAATAGTAGTGATGGGACTTTTATAAATTATATATTCGATTAATGTTTAGCTTTTATTTTTCCATAATTATTTATTAAGTTCATTTAAATATAGAGTGCTCCAACATATACGTACCCAACCAGTCAAAAACAACCAACCCCGTATGCCCCTACCTAAACTACGCCCCTGTCCACTACTAATATATCATCAGATACTCACGACATGCCCCTATGACATGTGCACACTGCCAACTCCAGCCGAGCCGACCACTTACAATGATTATATAATAATATTATCAGCCAGCATAATTCCCCACACCGCCTAGAAGTAACTGGACTCGGGTGTGGTAAGAATAGACGAATAAAAGGTCCAGTTCCAGAACACCGACTTGCCCCATACATCGTCATGCTGGCAATAAGAGATGCCCTTGATAAAAGACAGTATTGTTTACAGGCCGAGTTATGGTGACGTTGCAAATAATGTGTGTCGGCATACAAATTTAAAGCTCGCAGCATTATAACTCACATTCAGTTTTGCCGGGGAATAGGTTAAGTGACGGCCATACAAACGACAAAAACGAGAGACAAAGGCATACAGTCCAGGTATTATAGCCCACACCGAGCCATATTTAATCAAGAGACTTCCCCCCACCAGTGGTAAGGGGTCACAAATTAAATAGATAACCCACTGCCAGATTCGTCTGTTGATCGCCTGGTTCGCCAGTTGAGCGCCGGAATTATTCCGTTGACTGCCAGATTCGTCTGTTGATCGCCTGGTTCGCCAGTTGAGCGCCGGATTTATTCCGTTGAATGCCAGATTCGTCTGTTGATCGCCTGGTTTGCCAGTTGAGCGCCGGAATTATTCCATTGACTGCCAGATTCGTCTGTTGATCGCCTGGTTCATCACTTGAGCGCCGGATTTATTCCGTTGACTGCCAGATTCGTCTGTTGATCACCTGGTTCGCCAGTTGAGCGCCGGATTTATTCCGTTCACTGCCAGATTCGTCTGTTGATCGCCTGGTTCGTCAGTTGAGCGCCGGATTTATTCCGTTGACTGCCAGATTCGTCTGTTGATCGCCTGGTTCGCCAGTTGAGCGCCGGATTCATTTCGTTGACTTACAGATTTATCCTTTACTTGCCTGGTCATCTCACCTACTAGATTTCTTCAAGGTTGTCCAAAGTTGGCTTACCTGAAACCGCCGCCTGATTGCCAACAACAACCTAGAGAACCCACTCCCAGCCACGAAGAGGATACTGAGCGGAAACGTCCAACAACCAAGTCAACCTACAACGCAGCCGAACCCGAGGAAATCGAGGTTGAATCGAACCGATTACTACATTTGATAATATTGAATACCAATGAACAAATTAAGTGTAATTTAGAATAAGTTCTTTGGATTGAATAAAGAAAGACTTTTTTTTTATCTAAATTTCGTATTCTTTGGATAGAACCCCGGTACACCGGCGAGCTTAACCTCAGCCTTTGACAAAAGTACATCACAAACTATGCCATGGTCCATGTTGTAAAAGTGTTTCGCTGACAACAGTACCCTCAGTTTTTCATGCTTATTTCCAGATTCACATCTTTGTCATTCGGATGTGGATCTGGAGTAGCAGCGTTGCGTGCAATAATAAGCTCATCAAATTCAACAGCATTGTCCAATGTCCAATGGGGAATCAGAAACCACGTAGAATTTAATGCTTTCAAAACTCGATGATGTCTCCTGTCGTTAAAATAAAAGGCACCCCAATAATGCCACTATCCATGAGTGGCATTGACATCAAGAAAACTGAACAGCTTTTAATTTTTGGTGCAGTGTACAGAACAAAAACTATTATGGTCGTATTAATAAACACTGTCTAACTTTAGAAAGCCGTCCAAGTTTTAAGAAAAACCTTTCTAATTTTTGCTAAAGTGATCTAACTTTTAATCTTTCTTTAGACAACGTAATCGATTGTCTAATATATTTTTATATTTTTATTTTTATTTTATATTTTTTTTAATAAATAAAGCATATTTCCGCCTGTGTCGAAATACTTAGACATAGTTTAAAAATTAAACAGTCAAAAATCTAATTAATACGACCATTTAGTGTTGAGGCTTTCTTCGAAGATGCGAGAAATGTTTCTCCACTTCTGATGGAATTAAAGCCTTAATTGATCCAAAACTGGAGTACAATTTTCATATTTGGTTAGGTGCTCGAATAACGCACTTGACTCTCTAGGATAGAATAATAAAAAAAAAAAGAGCTGTACAAACGATAGGCTATGATAGAAGTAGAACTGATTCAATATAGCTTTAACGGCCTTTAGTCCATGAAAATTTTTGGCGTTTCGTCCCGGCGATCTCACTTGGACGCCGGGACGAAACGCCAAAAATTTTCATGGACTAAAGGCCGTTAAAAGCTATATTGAATCAATAATTCAACAAGTCCAATAAAATAGTGCTAAGTCTTCCACTTGGCTGATTTATTTCAGTAGTATATAGAATTTGTATTATTAAAAAAAAAAAAAAATCTTCGTATAGAAGTAGAACTATAACGGAAAGATTTGCCGATCTTGAACATCACCACCGCAATGTTTCACGTCTTTCATTATTTTATTACATTTTGTAATATTTTTTTCAAAGGCACCAAATCTTTGTAACATAGTTCACCTCCGGAACAGGAAAAATTGGTTCTGCATTTAGGTTTTAGGATTATGTTATTTCATGAACTAAAAATGGCAGTATAGCCGAAAATCGCCAATCTTTATATTATTCCCCCGGCCGTAGAACACTTGGGCTCATGAAAATCAATAATGTTGTTGGTTTTAATTAATTTCTTCACTACCTAAGAACCCAATAAAGTTTATTAACCTATTTTTTTTGTACATAAAACTTGTATCCCTTAGCTTCAATATGGAGGTACACTAGAAATCAAGCTGATTTTATATTCGTGTTCGTTATTTGTGTATTTATAACATTTTGTATGTGTATATGTAGGTCTTATTTTGGATGCTGAGTAACTAACATTCGTCATGGTCTATAATTATTCTAAATGCAACTGCGTATATATTTTACGTTAAATCGTAAAAAAAACAATAATTGTTATTTTGCGGTAAGGTTGATTTTTTATAGTTAATTTGAGCTAAGGATGGCAACTAAAGAGTGAAATTGCTGTATAAATGTAAATGAAATACACTTTTGGGTTGCTTGTAAGAGCTGGGTATACATATAATTAAAGCACCCGAAAAAAAAATATTTTACCTAATAATTAAAAACAAAGTAGTTCTTAACGAAAGTCCAAAATGGTCCTCTCAGAGCATTAGTAAACCTTTAACATGCATCTTTAATAGTTACATTAATGATGTTTACCACAAGATCAAGTTCTGGCGATAGAGTCCAGCATATTGTTTTTAAATTTTCTTCATTATTTTCGCCTTTATCAAATTATCTGTCCTAGTTTAGGAAAATGTCAACTTGGCAAATTTCTGCATTCTGTTCTGTTTTTGTTTTGGAAATTACGCAAAATTTTGAAAAAAATTCAAAAATTTTTGTTAAAAATTTTGACTTTGAATTTAAATTTCTCTTCACTTTAACAACTTCTAAATAGAATTTTGTAGCACATCAACCATTCCTGTGTGCACCTGACAGTAATTTCGTCGCGAGGTGCTATAACTGTCAATGATGAACAAAATTTATCAATGATTGGTAAGCAACTTCTAGAATTACACTGCGACAAAATGTGGTTTCAACAAGACGGCCGGCGCACAGTGTGGGAATTTAGAAATCTAGCGGAATTAAATTAATAGCGCTCGTGCATTAAACTTTTTCTTATATTTTTTTCTGCTTATATAATATAAATGGCTCGTAGAATCAAATACAACTTAAATTTTTGTCATATCTCTTCAAAGTTTTTTTAAAACGAGCTTTGAAGTGACCGATCTCTCATATGAAAAAATGTTAATTTTCTGAAATCACTACCACGCATAAAACAAAACTTGGGTTGGTTTTTTGATAACTTTTTGCAACAAATATGCTCAGATGTAATGTTAAAAAAATAAATTACAATTGGAATAGGTCAAAATGTGTGGAAAGGGGGGCGGGAGGGTTTTAACCTTACCAACAAGAAAAATATTAATAACATGTCGCATGTTGAACTTTTTATACACTTTTTTCTCCTAAATTCAAAAAAAAAGTTAACAGAAAATTAAATAAAGCAAGTTTTTTATATATATTAACATATCTGAATTTATCTGAAACAATAAGTTTTATTTTTAAGTCTTATTTTTGATTGCCATAAATATAAATGTAATAAATAAATCGACATCAGCATTTAATACATTTAATAACAAAAAAAAGTACATGAGCAGATTTTTTAATTTAAGATGAAACATCAAGAAGCTCCAAAATTTCTTGTTCAATTGGACCTTTTTTTTCTTTTTGGAATGCACCTTAGACTTGCTAAGAAAGGGTCTGAAGATATCAAAAGCCTGTTAAAAAGATCTCTCATTGTTTCCTAACTGGATGTTTTTCTCGTAAATAGTTCGCGATATTTAAATTTGTATTTAAATTTGAAAAAAACCCTGAAAATTTTTATTTCTTTATATTTATTATATTATAAGTATTATTTTATAAAAAAATATTTTTTTAAGTAACATGTTAAATTTTTGTATTAAATAAATAATTGACTGAAACACCCTGTAAGTTGTAATACATATATAATATATGCATACAAAATACCTCAATTTGATATTATGTATTATTTTATTAATACATATTTTTTTTAAAGTAAAATGTTAAATTTTTGTATTAAATATATATTAATTGAAGCATAAAACACCCTGTAAGTTGTAGTATGCAAAATATCTCTCTCTCTAATATTGTGTTTGCAAAGAGGGAACACATTTCTCAAAGTTAAAAAAAATATAAGAACAAATAATATTAGAAAAAGAAAAACAGAACATGATTTTTTGGACGGTAAGCGTTTAGAAAAATTAGCAAATTTTTCAAGTGCGCAGATATGCGCAGCAACTTAAAACGCAATATGAAAGGTGAAATGTCAGTCTTTAAGACGTATATAGTTTCCCTGCTGAATAACACTGAATACATTAAAATTTTCTCCAATAAATGTAAAAATTAACACAAAAAACACATTTTTTTCACTTAAAAACACAACAACAAAAAATTGAACACCCTTTGAAATATAATTTTACTCACTTTCTTTTTCTCTTATATTGTATTAAATAAATAAAAAATAAAAACTTCAATTAAGACTCACAAAAGACGTTTAAAAGTGAAAAACCCCGAACACCTTCGCACCGCAAACTTGACTCAAATAAATCACAAACTCTCACTTTAAAATCAATTCTCTCAGCAAAACATGCTCTCCACCTAAAAATTTTGGTATACTTGCTTACAGGGAGGTATTAGCTATATATTAAACCAATTTTTGCTTTGGTTCATGCGAATGATTTTTATAATAAAATTCCGCTAGATTGCCAGAATCCCACACTGTGCGGCGCGGCGGCGGCGCTGCGCGTGAGCTTTAAGGTAAGACCGCACTCAACGGAACTGTACTTCAGCGGAACTGCACGGCAACAGAACTTCACGAAGCGGCAAAATATTATTTGTATGAAATTTTATGGGCTATATCGCACTAAGCGATAACGGAACGGAACAGCGCGACACTAAACTACAAAGTTGCTTATCAGAGCAACTTTGTAGCGTCGCCACACACTGGGGCAAAACACCACTAAAGGTGGCAATAAATCAACTAACAAATCTATGGACTTGAAATTAAGCACAATTACTTCTAGCATGATAGTTGACACAATTCAAAAAAAAAAATTGATGACACGCCCACTTAAAACGCCTACTTTAAAGAAACATAGAAAAAATAGTGTAAACGCTTAAACATGATTTTTAATTTCAAAAAAAAGTTATACATAATATTTAACAATTATAAAAATTTGAATTTATTAACAACTAGAAACATATATATATTTTGTATTATGTAGTTAACATTAAAAAAAAAACAATATAAATAATCAAGAATAAAAATTTATTCTTTTTCGTCTTCATCACTCTCATTTGTTTCATCAATGCCACTTTGATTTGGTGTTGGTGTATTTGGGGGTTTGAGCAAACTGATGGCTTCTTGGGGCAGATGTTGAATTTTTTGATGGGAACTCTTTGCAGACTTGTGAAAACAGGGTCCGATGATAAAAGGAACAAATTAAAAATATCATCAGCATTTGTATTTTTCCGGGAGTGGTGTTCTCTATAATTTTTAAAATCTTTATTGCGTGCTTCTTGAGCTTCTTCACTTAGCTTCCCTATAGGCAATAAAGCTTTTGAAATAATTGCATTTCCATGAATGGGATACTTGTGGACTGTAGGAGGCATACAGTACCAAGGATATTTAGCAACGAAATATTTTGCAGTTTCATGGGAAAATTCTCGAAATTTTTCGCAATCGTCATGAGCACAAGCAACCACTGTCATGATAATATGCATTTTTTTTATCAATTCGATATCTACTTTAGTAATATCAGCTGAAGTTTCGGCATGTTCGAAAAATCTTCTGGCTGTGTTTCCGTCATTAGAATTTCCGAATCCCGATTTCGATCAAACCCAAACGCTCCCGAAACTGTTTTTGTATTTGTTTTTTTTTTTTGTTTCAGCAACAATTTTTATATGCTCCTCTTGTCATTGTTTTATTTTAAGCCACGCACTGTAAGATTTCAAAAATTTTGCTTCTTCCGACAAGCTTTTTCCCAACGTGATTTAAATTTAGATTTAAACTCCGTTACTGTGTCATTAATATCATTTTTGGAAGCACCGCTGCATCTGACCCAACCCAATTTGGCTGTCTAGTCCCTTCTTTTTTGAACTTTTTATAACAGCATATAGCTCTTCCCTTGTAATCGACAAAGTTTTGGAAGGTGTTCGGTCTAAGAAGTAATTAAAATTAAATAAATAAAAAAAAATCGATATTTTTCAAGAGTGACGTCACCAACAAAAAAGTCAACTGTACAAAAAGTAGCAAATAGTAGCAAAAAAACTTCACGGATTCTAAAACTAGACAAACCATTTGTCACAAATAGATATAACACTTAACGTCATGTCACGGCCAACACATCTAAAACGCTTAGATAATTGACTAAACACAAAAATTTATAATTTTTTTTTTATCTTTAACCACATATTAAGAGGACAAAAAGAAAAATTTCTAATAAAAATACAAAAATCAACACACATGAGCCTACTGATTCCATTGTAGAAAAAAAAAATTGCACACAGTTAACTGCTGTCACTCAAAACAAAAAATAACACGTCTGGCGTCGATGAAAACAATTATCAAATGACGATTTGGCAAAGACTACGTGTTCCCAATTACCTATCGCATTCTCATTCTTATTCTCTATCCTATTTACAATGAAAATAAAATGGTAGTTTAAATCAAAGCTCAACTTCAAAATTGTATTAAATGCCAGCATAAGTAGTGTTTTGCCCCAGTGTGGCGTCGGTGCAGTTCAGTTCCGTTGTCGTTATAGTGCGTTATAGCAAGCGGCGCGCCGCACGTCAAAAAATATTAAATGTTTGGTTTAAGTACAGTAAACTACAAAGTGGTGGCTGTTCTTTGCATTTTGGGTAGGAAAAACATTTGTTATGTGTAAGGGAGAGGAAAACTTTGCTTTCGAGGTGATTTGGACGCCATTTTTTTTGTAGTATTGTAGAAATTCAATTGCCACTGACTTCATGATTTGTCGCTTACTGCCGCACTGCTGCAGTTCAAGTGCGGCATATTAAAAAACTGCCGCAGAGTACTGTGTAGTGTCGCGCAGTTCCGCTCAAGTGCAGTTCCGCCAAGTGCGGTCTTACATTTAATCACGAATAGTAGAGCGGGATAGATTCATGCCAAAAAACTGAATGTAAGTATATCAGGAGCTAAGGGGCCAGTTATAGCGATCAGGAAAACGCATCAGGAAAAATTTTCTTTTTGATAATTTAATGTTTTATCATACGATTTGAAATAAACAAATGGCACAAATCGATGATAAATCATTTGAAATATTTATTGCCTTAACAAAATGTCCTTTGGACGAAATATTTATTCTACAAAATGCATTTTCTGATAGAAACTCGTTTTCTGTACGAAATGTCCATCAGGAAAATTAATAGGTACTTGTTTTAGACAAGTATTTCTCCCAAATTAAATTATTTTAATGGAAAAAATATTTCAATTGGTTTATCATCGATTCATATTGTAACGATGAAATCAGCACCTAACTACTTTCGGAACAAACAAAAAGCCAAGTACAAAAATACCCTTATCGAAGACAACAACCATCTAAAAAAATCCCGAGAAAGCGCGCCCATCTCTCTCTGGGGGAAAATGCGCTGAATGGAACCTTCTAGATAGCTTTTGTTCCAGTACTTTCGAGTAGACTCCCGAACCTCTCAGCTCAATATATAAGGCGAAACTTTTTGAGCACAGACACAGTTTATTTTTGAAAGCGAAAGTGTACAGTTCAAAGTTAAAAGTATCCGGAAGTGAATTTAAGTTGCATACTATTGAGATTGATGATTAATAAAATATTTGAAGAGAAGTAAAGTGTGTTTAATTTAAAAAGGAAATAATTGACGGTTGACAGTTAAAAAGAAATAAGTTTTATATCGAACCGTGGTAAAACGTTACAATATCCTTTTTGTATTTTAAATCGTTTAATAAAACATTGAATTATACAAAAGGAAATTTTTTTCTGATCCGTTTTCCTGATCGCTATAACTGGCCCCTAATTCAGAAACCATAATCAACTAAGGTCAGTGGCGGATTTAGGTTTGCTGCCACCCTAGGCCTGGTTGCGTACGTCGCCCCTCTTGTTTTTTTTTTTTTTTAACTAAATTCTATTAATTACCATTATTCTTAATCGTTCGTGCAGAGGCTTTTTTCTGTGCTGCCAGAAAACGCCCGAAAATTTTTAACACGCTTTTATAAGGTTGACCTACAATAGGTATCATGCGAGTATGTAATGTAATCGTATTTATATCATAAATTTGTACCAGGACCGTTATCAGAGCAAAGCTCTAATAGAAAACCGAAATAAAAATTAGTTAATAATTTTTAACTACAAAATAATTTAATTCATATTAAAAAGCGTGGGGGGCTTATAAATAACATATCAATTATTATTATATTACATTAATTCCTGGCAAAAATCCTCATTCAAACCCTCCAAGTGGGTGCCGGGCGGGCAATGATCACCACAGTAATCCTGCGCGTTTTTGGCAGGATGGAGATCAGCTAAGGTTAAATTGGGTCACCGAATTGTTGTAACTCCTCAATAGTACAACGTTTGGAAACCCAATTTAATCATAGTTTAGAGGTTCCTAATTTCAGTGGTGGTGTGAGCAACCGTGCCGAAGAATGCAAGGCTGGGGGATAAACCAGTCTTTAACGAGCTCTTTCAGATGCTGTGGCAAGGTCCGTCATATTTCTGCCTTACCCCGGCAAGCGGCTCTGCCGGGGCTGACTGTTTTTCCGCATTCCTCGTGGGAACAAAAATGAAGATGAACAAAACAAAAAACAAAAAAATTATACGAAAAACAAATCGCGCCAGGGCTGACAATGCGGTCACATCTCCTGGAAAGGCTGTCGAGTCAACTCAGGGGTGTGAACGGATTGTCAACCCTGTGGTTGCCACTAGTAGCGGGAATCCAATTCCCTCTACTAGCCGCAACCTATACATGAAGGAACTACCCGTCAGTGGTTCAGCTGTGACGCTCGGCTGTTCCAAGGGCGGAAGTTCCGCACCCACCCCCATCCCCGCACTTACTAGGACATCGCAAGCGATGCCAAGAAAGGATGCTCCACCCGGAGAGGCAAAATCCGCGACATGTGGTAATGACTCGACGGGTGAGGGTGCTCCTCGATTGGCATCGGTAGCGAGTATCTCAAGAGGTGGATCCACAACTGTGTCACACGGACACAGCTCTGGGTCGGCCAAAAAGAGGTCCGGGAAGGCAAGGGCCGATCGAGATCTGCGTAATGCTACGCGGATTCTGGCCGCAGTCGGTATAATACCGGTGGCGGAAAGAAACCCGGAGCAGATGCGAAAACTCGAGTGGGCCAGTGGCTTCCTCAGTAGAGCAAACAAACTGACCTGCAGCGACTCAACGTCAAAGCGCAATAGGTCCCTTGAGAGTGACAAGCCTGAAGCAAAAAGGCAGAAGGTGCATCCCAACAGCACAGCAGCCTTCAACAAAGATCTTTCTTTCAGCGACGCGCTGAAAGGTAAGATCATAGCCGCGGTCATTGACAGAAGTCATGTGGATGGTAACATCTCTCATGATCAATGGGCAGACGTCAGGGCTCATCGCGGTTTCAGATTTTTATCTGTCATCGAGGAGAATCCAGGGCCTCTCCCAGACACAGCCGATGCAGGATGGTACCAAAATCGTATCAAACTCATCGCCTGTGGAGATCAGAGATCTTTCGATCTGTACAGGGCTGCTGTCAATGGTTTGCCAGAAGTCTGGCCGGGTGCCAAGCTAGAGGTCGTTACAAGGGAGAATATTCCTTGCCGACCAAGAGCACGCATAATGGTCCCGGCACTACACAACTGCCTAGACATGATTATGAAATTAATCAAAATGAGCAATCCAAACCTGCCTACTCACGACTGGAAAGTTCCAATGGTTGAGAAGGAGACAGTGGGTCGCTATAGATCAGCTCTCTTGGTGATCAATAGGGAATCACTGGCTCTACTGACCGCAACCGAAGGCGTGATTAAGTACGGTTTCGATGAAATCATGGTCCGAGTCTATAAAAAAGATGAAGACACGCAGAATGCAACCCCTTCAGAAGCCCCTTCTGCGAAAGGAAACGCTTCAAACAGCAACATTATGGAGGTCGACGCAACACCACACGTGGAACCATCGACCTCCACAGCCTTTAACAAGCCATCCGACGCGGAAGCTAACCTCACAGTCGACAGTAATTCCGACATGGAAACTGAAGACTATACTTTAGGCATAACTCTGAGCGAGGAAGACCTACTTCATTCCTCCTCAAATGACTTCTGTAGAAGCTGCATGGACGAGGAAGAAGAGGAATCAATCCAACATCTTCTATGTACATGTCCGGCACTCTCCAATAGAAGGAACACCTACCTAGGTAGCCCCTTCTTTGATAATACCAGTGAACTGTCAACGATCGACACAAAATGTCTCTCGAACTTCATTAAAAGCACAAAATGGTTTGATTAATTTCATAACTCTCCCATGAGTAACTTTCCTAAGTGGTACCACAATGGACCCTTAGGGTCTAAGTGAGTCAAAAACATCTAGACGGCCACTCTAACCTAACCTAACCTACATTAATTCCGTTGGTAATTAATTATTACAATGAAATAATAGTAATAATTAAATGGAACCCACTTTTTTTATACTACATTTTAAAGAGAAAATATTTTTTGAACAAAAAAAAACTGTAACTGATGATCTCTAAATGTTCGATATAATATGCAAAACACATCAGCTACGACTTAAGATTTCTTGGAGAAGAGAAGAGATATCGAACAGATTTTAAAAGAACAAAATAAGTGCTTTTAGAAACCGTTACAAATTATGTTGAAACAAATTACCTGAAGTTACGACGTAACTTCGAAAACAGCGAAAAAAAAAAACTTTTTTTATTTTCAGAATATTTCAAATACAATATTTATGACGGACTCGAGTTCAGCACACAAAAAACCTTTTGAAAAGTATAGTTTTTTTTTAACAAAAAACTAATTTAATATTTTTTGTGTGTTATTCTCGGACAGCTTCTATAAATAAAAATAAATTTGATGGCACAACAGCTCATGAAGAACTAGGGCCTAGTGACTTACAACTCTCAACCATTCCTGTGTGCGTGTCTCCAGGAATGGAGGGGACCTACAGTTTATTGCCGAATCCGAACGGCTAACGAGCGGCACTTTTCTGTGACAGGAGATACTCTTAGAGGATTTGTCAATTCCTCGCAAGAGGCAGTAGCCGTTTTTTCTTTTAAATAAATAGGTGGCGAGGCTAGGGATCGAACCTTAGACCTCCGGCATGACAGTCCATCGCACTAACCATCACGCCACGGCTACTACGGACAGCTTCTGGCTTCTCAAAAAAATAAAACATAAAATTTTTCTCCGGCAACCCAAAAACATAAAATACACTTGATCTGCTCAAAATGCGCAACTTTTTTCTTTTTTGTGGAGCTGTGTATGTAATGGAAAAAAATTGATTGGCTGATAGGACATAGTTTTATTAAATTGAAAGCTTTGCGACTAAGGGAGATATTTACAAACCTGAAAAATAAATAAGAAATTTTTCCAAATCCGTTGTACCAGACAGTCTGGGCCCCTATTTTGTAAAAAGATTATCGTTGAAATTACTTCGTTATCGTTAAAAAGCGATACCGTGTAACGATAATCGTTTCAGTTTTAACGATACTCGTTATTTCTTACGACTGCTATTTGGCTATCGTTTAGCTTTCGTTTTCGTTTTTTAATTTTTGACAATGCAGAGTAGAAGTGGAGTTGGTTGTGCATAAAATACAGTTTTTTTTTTCGATTTCGTTAGGCAACATCTTTGTTAAACCGTTCTCATTTTACATAATCGCTCTTTGTCGTGTCTATCGTTTACTTTAGTATCGTTTACTTGCCGCTCGTTTCGTAATACGTAATAGGGCCCCTGATAGATTGCGCCACCACAAATTGTCAACTTGTGACCGTTTTATACACAAATTTCATTCATCGTTTATTTCATAAATTCTCAAAACGTAAGTCATTTCTTGCAAACTTTGAGAACCAATTATATTTTAGCGCCGCAAAGAAACAAAATTAAAATAATTGTTTTGTCATTCTTTGTCAACAAAATCACCCCTCAGCACCGCCCCACCGTCTGTGGGGCACTAGCGCCAACTTTGAGAAACGCCGGTTTATATTATGAATTCTTATTTAATGTTTGCCCAAAAATTTTGCCGCCCTTAAAACTTTGCCGCCCTAGATCCGGGCCTCACGGGCCTAAGCCTAAATCCAGCACTGACTAAGGTAGGCGTTTCTGTAAATATGCGTCAACAAAAATACAAGCATACTTGGGTTTGTTTCACAATGTCTGATTAAAGTTCCAATAAAGCTACATGGAACTTATTTGTCACTTAAAAACCGCATTTACGTTTCACAATATCTGAATAGGTCTAAGCGGCACCTAAAGTTCTGAATATTTTACAGGCCGGTTGAGGTTCCGATTAAAAAATTAAACTGGCATTTAAAATATCTACAGCTGCTGTCAGTGCGACTCACACAACAAATACATCAATAGTTTGGACTAGTGACGGATATTTGTATGCGTTAACCCAATTACTTAAATACTTACTTCACGACAAAAATTCCACCCCTTAACACCATAAAAATGCAATTTCAAAACGCACTTAAGTATTTTAAATCACTCACATTCACATATCAAATTATCAACACAAAATTTCTAACTGGATTTTATCAAATTGCAGTAAGGGGCCTTAAAACACCAAATTAATGTTGTTTGTTACCAGTTCTGGGTCCAAAAAGTTTAATTATGACACTTTAAAATTCACAACTTGAGAATAAATTAGCCAGTTCAGGTTTCTCTAGCTCACTGAGATCTCAGAGATCTCAGCAACCTCAGAAATTTGAACGTAATTCCTCAGTGAGATTCCTCACTTTTGCTGTCAAAAAACTGAGACTGATATTTTTTGGATTCGCTTGCTCAATTATTTTTTGTCGCAGTTGATTAATTAATAAAAAAGAGATGGAAATTGGTTTTGACTTCTAGCGGAGAAATTTTGTTCAGGTTTCTCCTTCTGCTCAGTGGAGCTGACGGAGCTTGCTCAGTGAGATCTCAGTGAGATCTTAGAAACGTGAACTGGCTAAATTAATAATTATTTGATTGATTATTTTCAATCAGTCAAATTCTTTGGAAAACTGGAATAACTGACAACTAGCTAAGTGGCACATACTTTTATGATTGTGAAACGAAAAGTTTTTTAATGAGAGGATTTAAGTTGTGGATAATTTATGTGTCGGATAGTTATATAGGGAACTTTAATCAGACATTGTGAAACAAACCCTTAAACTAAGTGTTTCTATTTACATATGTATATTTATAACATTATTCCCGTTCCTATGGCAATTAAAGGCTTATGAATTATTAATAACAGTATAAAAATAAATAAGCCTAATTTTCAATATTTAATACAAAAACAAACAAGAAAATAGAGAATCTGCACATCTCTTTCGAATATTTCATCTTTTAGCATGGTGGCAATAAGTTGAATCTACAATATTTTGATGCTGATTTCGCATTTATTATTAATTCATTTATAAGTTAACTCATGATTATTTATCATCTTTTTCCCCACCTCAGCAATTCAAGACATCCTACAATCCTACTATATAAGGTACTAGGTATTCGAAAATCAAACGCTGAATGATAACCCCTAAAATTCGTTTTGAGAAATTCTTTAATTAAAAACACCGTGCGGGACTGCGGGTGTATTTAGTTAAATTGGCCTGAATTCGTTTTATCTGAAGCTATTTTGACTGCCGATAATTTTCATTTGCTCTACAGGGCAAGTATTTGTTTCTTTCAAACACAATTTTTTTTTTTTTGAGTAGCGTCAGAAAAGCTTAACGGTTGTGATGTTACGAAAAAAAACTGCATTTCGAGTTCTTTCATGAATCATCGATGACCCACAATTAATCCGCTGAAATCGGTGAGATTAAATTTCTTAATCACAGATCAAATATTTGTCAAACATTTTACTGAGCTATTGATTAATATTAAAAATCTAAAAACTGTTTACCTACTCGTACATATATTATAACTAAAATGTATTCTATCTCAATCCATAGGATGAAGTACGTACGACCTATACATGCATTTTATTTTCAATAGCATCACGTTCATCCTTAGGTTAGGTTAGAGAATAAATGGTGGTTGTTTAACATTCTGACTGAACGTTCCAATTAAAGATTATATTGCGACTAGGAAATAATAATCCCTGTGAATGAACTAAAGAGTAGCTACCAGGTATGGTATAGGGTAGGGAGGTATATTGCTTTCGGGCTTCAGCATACCTATAATCGTACTTACCTACAATTACGCTAGCGGATTGTCATTTCGTTCTTCGTGTTACATTGTATTCAGGAGTGGATCTAGAAGTTTTGGAAAGGGGTGGAGGGAGGGGGTGCAAGTATAATTAACATGACATTTGAGACAGAAAAATTAAGGATGTGTTGATTTATTTTTAACATATATTGTTGTGACCAAAAATGTCAAACCTTTCCAGGAACCCGTGAATATTAATAAGTTCATACTCATTGTAGATGTAGACTTCAATTTTTTTTGTGTAAATTTTAAACATTTTGAAAATGTTTTGTGATGCTTTTTCTTCAAGACTGAGGTAACTCACCGGTGTCCAGGATTCTTCCCAAAGAAGCAACAAAACTTGGGATTGGAAGGTTTTTAGTTCCGAATGAAAAGAAAGCGTTTTGTTTCTTACTTAATCATTACACAATAATTGTTTATTCTCATATCTTAAATTGAATCGCTAATACGGATATTTCATATACTGTTTACAATATTTTATTTTCTAAGGCAAAATAACACGGCATTTCATATACTACAATTTGTATCGGCTTCATATACTGTGTCCTCAGCTTGTAACCTGAAGGCTGTTTCACAATGCGACGAGAAAACTAGACGTCAGCGAGACGAGATCTCTTCCCAGTTGTTCTCTCTTAAATACGAGTTTCAAACAACGAAATAATACATAATAAGGTATTTCTCGTCGTCACGTTGCGTCTTTTTTTCAATTTTTCGAAATTTATGACGTGACTTGACGACGAGAAATACTTAATTATGTATTATTTCACTGTTTAAAATTCTGTTTTAAGAGAGAGCAACTGCGAAGAGATTTCGTCACGCTGACGTCTCGTTTTCTCGTCGCATTGTGAAACAGCCTTGAGGAACGAAACGGGTGGAATATCTTGGAAGAGAACCTGTCCAACGCTATCCTAGAGGTGGAACACGAAGGAAACAAACGGTTTGGGCCCTTACCGGAAACCCTATGTCCCTAGTACGCAACCTAAGGAACTAAGCGGTCGGAACCCACGTAGGAGAACCTTGTCCAATGACTCCTTGAAGAGCAGTCCAGAGGAACCAAACGGTCGGGGATCCGTACAGAAAACCCTTGTCCCTAGCACGCAATCTGGGGAACAAAACGATTGGAGCTCACGGAGGAGTCCTGTCCAATTAGCCACTGGAAGAGTAGCTCAAAGGAACTAAGCGGTCGGGAGTTTTCCCATGTCCCTAGCACACAACCTAGGGAACAAAGCGAATAGACGCCTCTCGGAAGAGAAATCTTGTCCAGTGAGCTTCTTGAGGAAGAACTCAGAGGAACTAAACGGGAGCGGGAATCGTTGTCGAAAACCCTGTGTCCTTAGCACTCAACCTAAGGAACTAAGCGGTCGGACCCACGGAGAAGCACCTTGTCCAGTGAGCTACTTGAAGAGTAGTTCAAAGGAACCAAACGATCGGGAATCCTCACAAGAAAACCCTTGTCCTCAGCGAGCAAACTAAGGAAATAAGCGGTCGGAACCCACGGAGGAGTACCTTGTCCAATGAGCTACTTGAAGAGAAACTCACGAGGAACGAAACGGTCGGAAGTTCTTAAGGAAATCCCTTTATAAGTAAACTCTAACTAAATAACTAATAATATTTGCCCAAGCTGACTCCCTAACAATTTATTACCAAAAAGTTAGATTGGCTTCTTAAGCAGAAGCAGAGTAACCTACTAAGCAATGCGTCTCTGTCACCGAAACACCTAATCAAGAGGCTTTTGTTTGCGACCCGATGTTTAATCCACTGTACACTAGATTGGTACCCACACTGGACGAGAAAGAAAGACAATTTAGTCGAGTCCTTCACCTCGCCTTATTATATTTTGGGATACAAGTCAGTGTGAACTGACAGATTACAAACGAAGTATTTTTAATTTAATAATATTTTAGTATGTTGTAACGCTTCGTTACAGTTTGATAAGATATATTTTCTGGAAAAATTCAGTGGACGCCAAAGCTTTTCTTTTTGCATAAAGAAATAAAATTGTTGTCGCCTGCAAAGTCGGCAATTGGAGGCGAAGATACAATAAGGAACTGTAAGAGCTGTAGTTCTGAACACTGTTCATCTTCATCGACGCTTTATTTCTTGTTTGGCGAACAAAATTCATTCTCCACGCCATTTCTTGACGAAAATTTATGAAATTTAGTACACTTAACGGTTTGGACTGGAGACGGTGAATTCAATTATTTTGTTCATTTTTTCGTATTCGAAATGAAAGCCTCACAATTTATATCATTGTCAGGATAGTTAAGAAATTAATTCAAATTTATGTTTAAAATGGCTAAAATATGTGCTTAAATTTGCGCTTAAGTTAGTAACTATAAAATGTTTGGCAATATTCTCAACGGATTTAAATTATTTTTGTGCAGTTACTTGGTTGTTTTGATTTCTTTATGTTGTGGAAAAATTTTGTGAATATTAATAGAAATTTGACAATTTTTATATTTAAAAGTTGGAAACTCAAAAATTCAAAATTATAAGCATGTTCACGAGAATGAGATCTCAGAGCCCTTAGCAAATTCAGTTTTAGGAATAAAATAGAATTCCTCAAATTTCTCAGGTTTTCTGTCAAAATACCTAGGAATTTAATTTTTGGATTCGCTTGCTCACTATTTGACAGAGCGAAATCACTTAGATCTTATTTGCCTCAACTAACCTTATCTGAATTGCTAGTTTTATGAGGTTTTCTTTTTTCTTTCGACAAATTCAGATTTCTGCCTGAAATTGGATTTTTTTTCATGACTGTTAGCTGTCAATTACAATGGTGCCGCAAAATCCAAATCTGCCAAATTATTATTTTAGTTTTTTTTTTTTCAAGAAAAAAATCAATTTTTTGCCCATGGGAAGGCAAAAATTGTCAAATTCTATGTTTTGGATACAAAAAATTGATTTTTTTAACATTGGAAAACCCCATCAAATTTTTTTTTAATTTTTTGTTGGTGAGTGCATTTGTATCTCAGAATAAATAATTCTGACAGCTAATAGTTTTTAAGTACCTCCTAAGTACTACTATTCTACTAAATTACCATTACCAGTGCCTTGTTTAACAAATGAGGTCTTGGTACATTTTTTCTTTGCGTTCATTTGGCTGTCGGTCATTTGTGAACATTTTGTTTGTCCACTTGCTTGTAAAAAAAAATTGTTGTTGGTTTGAAATGTACATGGCTTCACTTTAAATGTTTAAGAAAATTTCCTAAATTTAAATTCGACCTTATTGTGTAAGAAATCACTTTTTGATACCCATATAGTCCTGCTCCTCCCCCTTCCCTGGATCCGTGCTTGATTCTTTTTCATTAAAACCTACATTGAGAATAATGTGAGATAAGCGTCTTGTAGGTTAAGATAGAACTGTCTCCACAACCTTAGGGCTGTCATGAAGACATGAGACATTTGTCTTTTCTATTATACCCTTTCATTTATTTATGCTTCTGCGGAATGGCATTTTTTAAAACGTATAACCCAAGAAAGAGGTTCTGTAGTAAGGAATATCTTCCTATAGTTTAAGGGAGTAGAATATACTTAAACCATAATGTTTCCTTGCATTTATAGGAACAATTATAGTCAAAAAAGTGTTGGAAAGGACAACTTAATATAAATTATTCAGATGCTGAGAGTTAAACTATAAAATGTCTAACATGCTTGAATTCAAACAATTTTTTTTAGGAAACTTTATTAGTTGTTAGTAAATAAAAAAGTAAAGAAGTTTTTTATTTACTAACAATTAAATAATTCATGCAAAAAGTTTCAACGTACTGTTTTACTTGTATACAAATTTTTTTTAGTCTGAAATAGTTTTGAAACTATTTCTGGTTTTAAGGACACCTTTGAAATTATTGTAAAAAGCAAGAAAATACCTTAAAAAAAAAATATTTTGATGAAAATTCTATGAATTCATTTAACTAATTTGTTCTTAGAAAAACTGTTCTAAGTAGACTACGAGGTTATTGTTGCATGAAACAAAGAGAGCTTGGATAAAAAAAAAAAAAAACAAAGAAACATTAAAAAAAAAACGAAAAAAACAAGGTGGTTTAATTCAATTTAATCTTTATTTTAAGGAAATTATTTCTGCTGCAGTGAAGGTGTGTGCCCTTTTTTTTTAGCTGAAGAGTAATTAAGCTTTTTTACCTACTTCTTTTTTTCTGTGTGTTTTTTTTTATTTCTCAGAAAACTAAACATTTTGTTCTATTTCATGGAACTTAGTCTTTTAATGACACGAACAACTGCAAGAGTTAAATTGCATTAAACAATTACTTTTGTGTTCATTCTTGTACACAAAATTACGCAAGTTCGTCCTTGAACTTAACTACCCTAGCCCCTATACATCTGGGTGTAGATTCGTCGAAAATAAATTTTACTTGGTACAATTTAAATATTTTAAAAGCTTTATAAAAGTTAAGCTAAGTGTGAACATGTGTAACAACCCGCAGACTATTACAATAAATGAATCTTAAATTCTTTTTTGTAGTAGCCGTGGCGTGATGGTTAGTGCGATGGACTGTCATGCCAGAGGTCTAAGGTTCGATCCCCAGCCTCGCCATCTATTTATTTAAAAAAGAAAAACGGCTACTGCCTCTTGCGAGGAATTGACAAATCCTCCAAGAGTATCTCCTGTCACAGAAAAGTGCCGCTCGTTAGCCGTTCGGATTCGGCAATAAACTGTAGGTCCCCTCCATTCCTGCAGACACGCACACAGGAATGGTTGAGAGTTGTAAGTCACTAGGCCCTAGTTCTTCATGAGCTGTTGTGCCATCGAATTTATTTATTTTTATTTATAAATTCTTTTTACAAAAATTGGAGTTAGATGTTATAAGAAGAAGAGAATTAACAAAAATTATATGTTATAGGCATTGGAACAGTGCTAAAGGTCCCGGAGAAGAAAGTTAAGTATATGTAGGTGAGTGATGGGTTATTTTATAAGACAAAGCTTAAACAAAATTAAGTTCTTTCAATAAGCCACTGGAAGAGGAGCTTAAAGGAACCAAACGGTCGGGAGTTTTCCCTTGTCCCTAGCACGCAATCAGGGTAACAAAGCGGATAGATGACCCTCGGAAGAGAAATCTTGTCCAATGAGCTTCTAGAAGAGGAACTCAGAGGAACCAAATGAGTGTGGGAATCTTAATGGAAAACCCTGTGTCCTCATCCTCAGCTAGCAAACTAAGGAAATAAGCGGTCGGAACCCACGGAGGAGCACCTTGTCCAATGAGCTACTTGAAGAGTAGTTTCAAAGGAACCAAACGATTGGAAATCCTTACAAGAAAACCCTTGTCCTCAGTGAGCAAACTAAGGAAATAAACGGTCGGAACCCACGGAGGAGTACCTTGTCCAACGAGCTACTTGAAGAGAAACTCAGAGGAACGAAGCGGTCGGAAGTTCTTAAGGAAATCCCTTTATAAGTAAACACTAACTAAATAACTAATAATATTTGCCCTAGCTGACTCCCTAACAATTTATTTCCATATATTATGGCCTCTTAAGCAGAGTAACCTGCTAAGCAATGCCTCTCTGTCGCCGAAACACCTAATCAAGAGGTTTTTGTTTGCGGCCCGATCTTTAATCCTCTGTACACTAGATTGGTACCCACACTGGACGAGAAAGAAAGACAATTTAGTCGATTGTTTCACCTCCCCTTATCATATTCTGGGAAACGAGTCAGTGTGAACTGACAGAATGCGAACGAAATATTATTTATTTCAAATGACCGGGTGGGTGCACAGTGACTATGCACTAAACAGAAAGGGTGTATATGGTGGTCGTACCGTCTTGCTGGTAATTAGCATGGGTACTTTTAGGGTGTATGCGGTTGTCGCATCGTTTTGCTCGTAATAAGCTATGGGGTATTGTAGGATATTGTAACGCTTCGTTACATAACCATAACGTTATGGATCCTAAATAATTAACCATACATTATATTCTCAATTTTGTTTCAGTCAATTCGATATATGGTTCATTATTAAAAGTCCAAGTAAATATTTAGGTAATACCATGAATGGTTTATTGTTTAGAGCCCATTCCACTATGGTCCATTAAAAAAAAAAAAAAACCAACACAAACATATGTTGTGCCCTTAGTCACAGAGACCACACACAGTTCCCACAATTACCCAATTCCCATGAATCGCATTCAAGACACATGACATAGTTCGATTACGACCAAGTGTTCCGCATGTGTCATATTGTTATACAATCATAGGAACGGCAATCGAACTATGTCAACTAAATAAAAGCAATACAATAAGGGATCATATTGCAATACTGACACATCGTAGTGCAACTATGTCAAGTGCGACATATGTTGATGTTGCACTATTGTATTGTTAGTCATTAAACAAACAAACTGTGTCAAGCGAATGGAAATGGAATGCGTGGTTGACCTGGAGGAAGTGACGATCTAGGCAATAGAAGAGGTATCGTAAGAAATGATGAGTAGAAGTTCGGGCACTCTGTTTCGAAGACCCAAACAAGTTGGTTTCATTTCCTATTTCTAAAACTAAAACACAACACATATATATGCCAGTAAGACCTAGGGTCTTATAAATTAGGCAATGTTAGAAGGAATAGAAGGATAGGATAGATTTTTGTTAGCACAGTGGATTGAGAAATAAGGTTTTAAGTATCTCATTCAATCCCAGGGCTGGCGTTCAGTTGAGGGACTATAGAAAAGAATGCTGCCTAGACTGGGGCTCGAACCCACACATCCAAGTTAGCAGTCAGGCACTATACTTCCACTGCGCCCGGGCCACCCCCTTTACTGAAATATTTAAGTCGTAACTAATTATTCATTATTGGTAGTCTTGTTGCCAGGTAAAACATATGAATATAAGTCCTTAATTTTAAGGCAAAAAAAAACCTACATTAAATAAAACTTGGTGGTAGCTCACTGAAGTTGTTGTTCTTTCATTCAAACCTTCAATATTAAAAAACCTATACAATAAATATTTATGTCGTTTTCCGTTGGTCACTCCTAGCACTCTTTTTTTCACTCTATTCGCACTCCCGACACTCCAAAAACCTTCCATTTGCTGTTCGGAGTGATGATTTAGGAGTGTTTTTTCATTCCGAATTTCATTAAGGAGTGCTGAAAACAAGGTGCGTCAAGATGGCGCCGCCACAGACGAAATTCAAAAATCTAATGATGCAATAATTAGGACCTAATTAGATGCTAATTAAGTGGTGCAATTTTAGCTGAGCACTTAATTCCCTTCCCCCTTAGACCTGTGGCGGTGCTAACTTGACGTCAAGATAGCGCCGGCCGCCGCCACATAAGGAATTCAAGAATCTAATGATGCAGAAAAAAGGACCTAATTAGGTGCTAATTAAGTGCCGCAATATTAATTAAAGTGCTCTTTGATTTGACCTTGAAATGCACCTTAACAGATTACCCGAAAATACTAAAACGCCCAAAAATGAATGCAAAGTGAAAAGAATGGTATCAAATTAAAGGGCTTGCCAACTATCCCTTTCAAAAATTTACAAGTCAACCTTTTACCCCCACTCCTTCGTGTCCAAATTGGCTTGTGGAACCTTTGTGGATCTTGTGGAACTTGTGGCGGCGCTATCTTGACGTCAAGATAGTGCCACCACAGAAAAAATTCAAGAATCTAATGATGTTAGGAATTAGGACCTAATTAGGTGCTAATTAAGTGCCGCAATATTAAATTAAGTGCTCTTCGATTTGACCTTGAAATCGAATGCAGCAGTTGCATGCAATTCTTGATTTTTTTTCATCGACCTTTTTTTTTAAGAAATTTAAACAGAGTGTGCCATCTTGACGCACCTCTGAAAACACACATGCTTTTAAAAGTTGGGATGTTCTGGAATTGAAATTATTGAAGAATTCATTTTAGTTTTTACTTCTACATAGATACACATATTACGGAAGAAAGTTTTCCATATTCTATTGGAATCAAAAACAAGTGAAACACTCTGAAAATCAAATCGAACACGACATTTTTATTATGTTTTATTCACTAGTAAAAAAATTAAGGAAACAAACATTTTTTTTCAGTTTTTTTTTTAAATATTTTTGAAAAGTTGTATCTCTGTTAAACGTGGACGTTTTGAGATGAAATTAAAATGGTAAAAAAAAGTGCGCAGAGAAAAAAAAAACAGAAAAGGCCAAAATTTTTTACATAAACTGGGTATAACTAGCATTTTGGAAAACAGAATTTTACACTTCAATTTTTTTTGGATTTACATCAGATATTTGGATGCCTATATCATATGTATACATATTTTTTTTTTTAATATACAGTATTCTGAAAGACAGAATTTCGTCCGTACATAAATAGGATTTTGGTCTTACAAAATTTCAATTTCCATAGGATTTTTTGAGCCGTATAAAATTAGCCTGACAACTTTCAAAAAAGTTACTTTTGACTGTGTCAGAAATTGCCGTATAATTGCCGTAAATATGCCGTGAAGAGAAAAAAATTGCTGCGACAGTGGTTCTTTCGAAAATGGCCAAAAATGGTTTTCATACAAATTATTCATATAAAGTTAGCATGACACTTTTCAAAATTTGGTCAAAAATATTTTCTGAGTATGCAATATCCTTCAAATTAATTACCGTAAATATGGCGTGAAAAGAAAATAATTACCGCGACAGCTTTGGCGAACAAAAAATACTTTCACGTGAATTACTTTTATTTTCACAATTATTTTTCATCTAATAACAACGTTGTTATTTTTATAGTTTTATTCATTCTAAATATTTCTTTCTGTGTTTAAAGTTAGTTTTAATTATTTTTCAATAAATCTCAACATTCATACTACCTCAATCATAATTTTGTCACTGTCACTCTGGACATCACAGCCTTACTGTTTGTCGCAATTGAAAACAACAATAAATTCAGCACTATCGGCCTTATTTCAAAACAAAACAATCAGTACAAATTTAAAATAATCAAGTCGAAAAATAGTAACATAAAATAACAACATTAATTTTTTTTAAATAGACTTCACAATAATTTCCTGTATCGATACTTTACCAATTTGTATCAATCGCAAATTTAGAAAGACCGTTCGAAAAAAAAAACAATTCAGAAAGTATGCAATTTGTTGTTACCACGACTTTCCGACTTGTTCGGCCTAATTTTCCAGTTTTTAGTGCGTTTATCTGGTTGAATACAAATCCAACAAAAAAAACCCCAACCAAATCGGATATTGGTTAGCCGAAGAATTTGTATGAAAATCATGTTTAGCCATTTTTGGGAGAACCACTGTCGCGGCAATTTTTTTCTTTTCACGGCATATTTACGGTAATTAATTTGAAGGATATGGCATACTCAGAAGTTATTTTTGACCAAATTTTGAAAAGTGTCATGCTAACTTTATATGAAGAATTTGTATGAAAACCATTTTTAGCCATTTTTGGGAGAACCACCGTCGCGGCAATTTTTTTCTCTTCGCGGCATATCTACGGCAATTAATTTGGACGACATGGCATATTCAGAACTTAGTTCGGACCAAAATTCAAAAAGTGTCATGCTAACTTTATATGAAGATTTTGTATGAAAACCATTCTTGGCCATTTTTGGGAGAACCACTGTCGCGGAAATTTTTTTCTATTCGCGGTATATCTACGGCAATTAATTTGGACGACATGGCATATTCAGAACTTAGTTCGGACCAAAATTCAAAAAGTGTCATGCTAACTTTATATGAAGATTTTGTATGAAAACCATTTTTGGCCATTTTTGGGAGAACCACTGTCGCGGCAATTTTTTTCTCTTCACGGCATATTTACGGCAATTAATTCCAACTATATGGCATATTCAAAGGTAATTTTTGACCAAAATTTAAAAAGTGTCATGCTAACTTTATATAAAGTTAGCATGACATCAATTTTTGGGAGAACCAGTGGCGCGGCAATTTTTTTCTCTTCACGGCATATTTACGGCAATTATACGGCAATTTCTGACACAGTCAAAAGTAACTTTTTCGAAAGTTGTCATGCTAACTTTATACGGCTGATTTTTTGTCTAGGAACAGTATATAAGTAGTATAAGGTAAAAAAAACGAATGCCCATCGGAAATCTTAAAAGGAAATTACCATACAGCCTATAAACTTGCAAATGAAAAGTTTTAGAGTTAAATGTTGTAAAGATGACCATTTTACATATATGTAGGCCAGCAGTAAAAAAAACATAGACAACATCGCACAAAAAAAAATTTAAATTGTCACAACTAATTAAGGGCTCTGACGAACGGCAAATTAGTGCTTAATCAATAAACGATTCCATATAAAATGTTTTTACCCCTTTTCAAGAGTGTTCTTCGCTAACTTGATAATAGCAATTCGACAGTTGCAAAAAAAAAAAAAAAAACAGAAAAATTTCCACGAAAAAATTTAAATTGTCACAACTATTTCAGAACTGATGAACGTCAAATTATTAAGCAACAAACTATTTGGTATAAAACGTTTTTAACCTTTTTTGAGGTTCTGCTTCGCAATACAGCAAAACAAAAAAAAACATAGAAAACATCGAACAAAAAAATTCGAAATTATCTAAACCAACACTAGTTTTTCGACCGACGAATGTTGATTCGCTAACTTGACATACATGTTTTTTGAATATCTAATAATAATAGTAAAAAAGTTAAGGAAAATCAAATATTTTTAAATGATTTTATAAGACCATTAAAGGAAAATAGAAAAAATCATTTGCCTTGCCATTGCCATCAAAGATGACAACCAAAAATCCATCAATTTACTTGATTGATTTCAGTTCATAAAAAAAAATAACGAACTTGTCGAAGTGATTTGTATAGCAAAAAAAAAAAAGTAAACGAAACCCCTTTCAACTATTCAAACTATATAAGATACAAAATTGACACGTGTTTTCCCTGAATATTAAATTTATTTTCCATCTATTTATGTTACTAAACATCTTCATTATATATTCTATGGGAATCTAAAATTACATTTATTTCATCGTCCTCCTCTTCGAATGACAGAGGATTTAACCTTCAAGTCTTAGTGGGGTAATAAACTGTAGGATATGCAAATTATTACATTTCAATAACAAATAATTCGCTTTAAAATTATTAAAGCACACAAATCATCAAAACTTTACAAACTTGAAATCCATTTTATTATAGGGTACCAAAGAGATATTATTGGAAAGGGGATTTGAGAAAAGTTTTTCATAATTGAAGGTTGGTATACTTGCAACCTCGCAATTCCGAGGAGGAGTAAGCTAGTTTTTAGTAATCAATTTTTGTTAAGGTCACCACGAAGGAATTTAATGTCGTTTTCGATTGGATTTTCAGAGTGTTTCACTCTTTTTTGATTCCAATGGAATATGAAAAACTCTCTTCCGTAATATGTGTATCTATGTAGAAGTTAAAAATAAAATAAATTCTTCAATAATTTTAATTCCAGAACATCCCAAGAACAAGCATTTACTATTTTGACAATTAATCCAACACATACTTTTAAAAGTATCTGTGTTTTCAGAGTGCACTATTAGCACTCCTTAATAAAATCCGGAGTGAAAAAACACTCCTAAATCATCACTCCGAACAGCAAATGGAAGGTTTTTGGAGTGTTAGGAGTGTGGATGGAGTGAAAAAAGAGTGCTAGGAGTGACCAACGGAAAACGACATAATAATAATTTTGATTCATAATAGGTTCGTTCGCGTACTCCCCAAATCTACGAATTTTTACAAATTTAACGCAAATTGTGTTCGTTTACTCAATAAATGTGTAGTTTTTCGCAGAAAAGCGCGCTCTCGAGAGAGTAAATTATTTCCCCTTTCTGCTAATTTCAGCCCAAAGAAATTCTTCGGGCAGAAATATGAGTTCAGTCAAAAGTCACTTTGATATTTGCCAGAACATCTCTTTTCTTATACTCCTCTGTTTTATTTAATTTAATGTAATAAATTCAATTTTGCTTACTTTTTTATTTTATTTTGAAAATCTTTTCAAAGAAATGATGACGATATTTTTTTTTTGTTTTCAAATATTTGACGTTAAAAAACCGGTAAAAATTATTTGTTCAAAGCGTTCGTGTACTATTTCGCAGTTTTACTTCTCTCTGAGAGAATTTCATCCCCAATCCTCAATATTTTATAGACTGTGAATTTTAGTGCAGAAAGTACTCGAACGAAGCTAATAATTGGTCAGTTTATATTTCAGAGCGCTCAGTAATTCTCCTCCGTCACTTTGAAAGAGTAGGAGCATTTTATATAAACAAGATTCCTCAAAATCACTTAATCAACGAATCCAAAAAAACCTTCGTCCGTTTCTTGACAGCAAAACTGACGAATTTTTGTGAGGAATTGTGTTTATATTTCTGAGAATACGGATTCCTCCGAGATCTCTGAAATAAAAACTGGCCAAATGTTGAATTATTGATTTCAATTTAAAGTTATGTATGTAAATATAAAATTTATTCAAATGCAGATTTGTGCTGGGTTTCAATTGGCGACTACGACGAAACCCCTTGTTCGATAAAAAATGCTGGCTGATGGCGCAACGAGGCCTATCAATCAATGCTGCAAACTAGAATCAGAGCTGCTGAGAGAGCAGGCCGGGGTGATCTACGGGCAAAAACGAAGGGACGAACGCCGACATCTCAGGAGGAAAAAGAGAGAGCATGCGAAACGGGCGGTCGAGTCTATTGAGGACTGTAGCGGCAGGGGGGATGTTCGAAAGTTCTAACGAAATGTGAGGCAATATACTCAGGGCTGCAAAGGCCAGAACAGAAGCGGTCCGAGACGAGAGTGGGGATATGGTGGTAGACACACAGTCGGTGCTGAGGTAAGGGCTTGGAAACAACACTGTTAAACGGCGAAGAAGTCCAAAATTCCGCTGTTAGACAGAACCCTAACACCTGGACGATGATGGTCGAAATTTCCGTCCACTCGACCTAAACGAAGTACCAAGTTTAAAGCGTACAAGGCTGCTGGTATGCGGATGGCCTACCCAGCTGAGCTATTCCAGGCAGGGGGAGATGACTTGGTAGGGAGTATACTCCAATTTATTTAGTCGGAGGAAAGTAGGCCCGATGAATGAAATCTCGGTATAGTGTGCCCCATTCACAAGAAAGGAGATGCTCTGACTGAATACAGATACAGAGGTATAAATCTCATGCTGTACTGTGTGATCGCTTAAAACCGTTTGTCAATGGTCTGATCGGCCCCTATCAGTGTGGTTTTAGGCCCGGCAAATCAACGGTCGATCAAATGTTCACACTCCGACAGATTTTTGAAAAAAACCCAGGAGTTTCAAATCGATACACACCACCTCTTTATCGATTTCAAAGTCGCATATGATAGCGTAGATTGAGAAGAACTATATACAGAACCATGTCGCCATCTCGGCATCCCTGCCCAACTTGTCCCCTTGTGCAGAATGATGATGGAAAAATTTCGCTGCTCCGTCAAATTCGGCAATAACGCCACCGAACCCTTTGATGTCTAGAAAGGTTTGAGGCAAGACGACGCGTTATCATGCAACCTGTTTAACATCGTTCTTGAAGCAATTGTACGCAACTCGCAAGTCAACAACAGAGGTACAATTTTTCAAAAGTCCGTTCAACTACTTGCTTATGCAGATGATATTGACATCATTGGGAGAACGAAGCGAGCTGTTACCGGCGCGTTTGCAAATGGGTTTGGCTATTAATGAGGACAAGACGAAGTATATGCTATCATCGAGAAAGGAATCTCAACATCGTCGGCTCGGGCAAAACGTCACGATGGATAGATACAACTTCGAAGTCGTCAAAGACTTTGTCTACCTGGGATCCACTATAACATCGCAAAATGACATCAGTGCAGAGATCAAACGAAGAATAACTCTTGCTAATCACTGTTTCTTCAGGCTAAGAAGGCATTTGAGTAATTAAGCCCTCTCTCAAAGAACCAAGTAGACCTTATATAAGACCCTAATCAGCGCGGTCCTGCTATATGGGGCAGAGGCATGGACCCTGTCAAAAACGGATGAGAATCTGCTTGCGTGCTTTGAAAGGAAGATTCTTCGGGTGATCTTCGGTCCAGTCTGTATCGATGGAGTATGGTGGAGAAGACTTAACAACGAGCTTTACGGGCTTTACAGCGACGTCGACCTAGTCAAAAGGCTTAAAATACAGCGGCTGCGATGGCTGGGACACGTGGAGCGTGAGTCTTCGAATCTACCCCTGAGGGTCTGCGCAGGAGAGGAGTGCGTAACTGGAGGCAGCTAGCTAGGAACCGAGGGGCTTGTTGGTTGAGCCCCATCTAAAGTGAAGTTAGTAAGAAAGCACATTGGTATAGAGTGCGCCATCTGTTGTGTCGCTGTATGAATATTTGTCACGCAGTGGTGTTTGATGGATCTCGACTCGAATAGATTTTTCGCTTCTTAAAGATGGCAGCCGTAGAATGTAAAGTGAGTCTTGTGGGTCATCAAAATTTAATTCCAAAAATCATGTTCAGTGCAAACCATTCCCGCGACTGTTTAGCCGTAGGTATTTCAAGCGACGTGAACGATCTGTCGGCAATATTCTTTGAGTCAATTTTGCACTTTATACATGCAGATCATCCATAAAAATGCGAGGCATGGTCTAGGTTTGACCCACACTGATAAATTCCCATTGGCTCCCTTTGAAACTCGACACCCGCTGTTATTTTTTTTAAAGCAAATTACCAATTAAAAATCTTCGAAAAAGTTGGAAGGCTGTTTGCTCTAAATATATGCGACACGAAAAATTACAACAATTATTAGCAGTTTGTTTTGCAGATTTTTTCGCATATAGAAAAAAAAACTGTCAATTGAATTTTTTTTACAAATTCTACCGATTATCAGCTATAACTTTATGTATTTAATCAAATTAAACAGAAGTTAGTTAATATCTTTATGTGTTCTCAAGATATTCGATATTTTTTAACAATTTGTAATTATATTTTCTAATTAAAAAAAAAAAAACAGTGGGTTGATTTTTTTTAAGTATTACCAATTTTTCACTACATCATCTACTACATCTACTGAAACCAGGCCGAAGTCGATAGCATTATTTGTTCTAGAGATATTCGAGAAACAAGCGATTTTACCACTTTTTTTAAATTACTGTAATAAAAAAAATCACTAATTGAATTTTTCTGAAAATTCTTTCTGCACGTTATGCCCTTATTGTCTGTAAAATAAAATTCATTTGAAGTCGATATCTCCATGCGTTCTCGAGATATCGTCTGCGAAAAAAAGCTTCCGAACGAACGAACGTACCTACTTGGTACACAGACATTTCTCTAAAATCAATGTAATCCGACTTCAAAAACCTCAAAACGTCGAGAAATGTCAAAATTTTCAATTTCACAAATCGGACCGATTACAATAACTTCAAATGGGAAGTTAAAAATATTTTAACAGTTGAGTTTTATTTGTAATTCATAGATAGCGCAACAACACAAGTTCCAAAGCTAAAATCGTAAAAATAATAGTCGGCAATATTAATGACGTGATTCAGTTTTTCTAAATTACAAATATCGTAGAACACATTCTTGTGTGAGTGAACAACAATCTATTTTACCGACATTTAAGGTTAAAGTCCACATAATTGAGGTAAATTTAAGAACGCTAATATAAGGTGTGTTTTATTGTTAATTCATAGCTAGCGAAGCAATACAAGTTCAATAAAATGTTTTATCAATTTGTATGGCTTTATTCTGTAGCTTTTTTGATTGAAAAACAATCTACGTTAACGACATTTAAGGTTCAAGTCCACACTTTATGTCCACTTTTATATTCACTAATTTACTGGTTAATTATCGGCACTTTTGGTTTTGTTATTATTCACCAAAGGAAATTTTACTGCGCTAGCTATAAAATTACCAATAAAACGCACATATAATTGCCAATAAAATAACAAATATTGTTTACCGAGGGTATTTTTAATCTTAAATATAGCTAAATTGCCAAAAAAAACAGACCTTATATTTAACATTTTTTTTTATCGAGAAATTAAACAAAATTTTTAAGCTGTAAACGAATTAATAAGATAACTAAAATCAAGAAGAAAAAACAAAATTGGCACACCGCCAGTTGATATTTTATTTTAAAGCGTTGTACTCACACAAATATTCATTATCGTATCAAACATGGCGGACAATTATGAAGTCACGTGTTTCGGGCTTAAAATGCTATATTTATCCAATTCCATATTTAAAAAAAAATTCCAACTCATTATGATCTTTCATCGTGTACGAACATACATATATATATATTAAAGCTAATGTTCAGTCATATTATATTAAAGAAGGTAAAGTTGTGTGGCTAATTACTTGACAACGCCACCGCAACAACACCATCAGAGTCCAATAACAAAGTTCTTAAACAATGTGTGTTATGATAATGAATGATAAACATGAAATCATTTTCGACATTTTGTGGCGACACTCAAGAACTCTGAAAATGTAGGTAAGACCATTAAAATATGTTATTCTACTGGGGTAGATTAAAGGTGTTTAAATCGTACTGGGTAAAATACTAATGCTCGTATTATGTAGTTGCGTGTCTCACATGAGATGTATTTTTTTTTTTTTTTTATTTGTTGATATTTGAAAAAAAAAAAAAAAAACAGAATACACCTCCCCACCACACTACACTTGTAAAATGTTTTAAGTTGGAATATGGATATTCCCTTTTCATGACCTTTTTTATATTAACTATTATACTTTCAATTTTACTCTTAATTAGGCTTCTAGCCAAATTTTTTAAACACATAAACAAAGGCCAGAATTGCACATAAGGGATTTCACCCATGTAAGAAAGTTTTGTAATACATATTTACTGGCATCTAAAAATGTAAATGGGTAGGTACGTTTAATTAAAAAAATCAGAAATTTTAGAATCTGTAAATTCAGATTTTTTCGTTGAACGCAAAAATATCTGAAATTTCAGTCAAAAGCCATTGTGTCACATTCCCTTATTTACTTATTGAATTTGCATTGAAGCGAAATAAATGAGAACTTTATATATCGTAAATTGTGAATTTAGCATAAGCTTTGCAGATGAAATTTTATGTAAGAAGATTACCAACAGGTTTGTTTGTTATTATGCAGTAAATTTGTTTTAACTTCAATGAAAAAATTGTTCAACAATAATCCGCTGGAGAATTATGGGAATACTTTTGTAAGACAAATCAATCCTTTTATTCAAAAAGTCAGTAAACAATTAACAACAAGTAGTCCAGTGCAATTATAATCCGACCCAGCAGTTTGTAACACCCCCAAATTTTTTTTCATCATTCGAAAGGTACTTCATCGGAGATCATATCTCTGAGTTTTCGCACTTGTGAAATTCACCTTTCAGTCGCCATCTTGGATTTCAGTTTTCATTGAATATCTCGGTTTCTGTTCGTTCTACACAAAACTTTGTAAGACAAAAAGTGTAGAGAATTAAATTTCCTATTTTTTATATTATAAACATTTTTTCCATATTGTGATTATTGAAAAAGTTATATGCCAACAAAGTGGAAAAATTCAAAATTTTCAAGTATTTTTCAAAATTTAGCACATAAAACATTATTATTTAAAAAAAATATCTAGTACAAACTTGTATAGCATTAAATTCTCTACAATTTTGCTATAAATATTTTTTGTCTACTGTAATAAACAAAAAAGATATGAATATTTGTTTATTAAATATCCACGCATTTTTACAACTCGCGAAAAGAAAATGTTGCCAAAAGGAGAATTCGAATTATCGATGAACATTGTGAAACTGTGTTTTTTAATAAACAAATATTCATATCTTTTTTGTTTATTACAGTAGAAAAAAAATATGTATAGCAAAATTGTAGAGAATTTAATGCTCTACAAGTTTGTACTACATACTTTTTTTAAATACTTAATCATGTTTTATGTGCAAAATTTTGAAAAATACTTTGTTGGCCTATAACTTTTTCAATAGTCACAATATGGACAAAATGATCATAACATAAAAAATAGAAAATTTAATCTTCCACACTTTTTGTGTTACAAAGTTTTGTGTAGGATGAACAAAAAGCTAGATATTCAATGAAAACTAAAATCCAAGATGGCGGCCGAAAGGTTAATTTCACAAGTGCGAAAGCTCAGGGTTATGATCTCCGATGAAGTACCTTACGAATGATGAAAAAAAATTTGGGGGTGTTACAAACTGCTGGGTCACCCATACACAATCTTCATAAATGCACTGGACTAAAGTTCTTTTAATCAAATAAGTAAGTATTACAATTTAATTATCAAAACTTATAGACACAAATCAATCACTAACGACACCGAAAATCATAAAGTTAAACTTTCATGAGTAGCACTTCACCTCTGCTTACACTTCCCCCACCACAAACAACTGTCATCTGAATTTTCAGATGAAATTTTGTTGTCTGAAATTTCAGATTAAACATAACTAAACGTAACTAAAAGTCATCTAACTTTTTATGACAGCTGGCCAATCAGAAGCTCAAAAAATTCAGAAATCTGAAATTTCAGATGTAAGTGGATTGAACGCGGACGCGGGGAATTTGACTAGCTTATAGTTTGACTTACAAAAATAGAAATTTAAATGTTCTTAAAGCTGAGTTTTCATAATTTTCAAATATCGGCTAAGCCAGGACTGGATTGAAAAATTGTATAGGTGCCAGTAGCGTGGCGTGGATGATTTCAAATGGTAAGTCGAAGAAAAATTAGTCACCCGAAAACGTATAGGTAACTAAATTATGAATGGCTACCTTAAATTGTCTATATCGCTTTCCACGCCATGATATAAGTTTTGATTTACAAATTTTGTATAGAAAGAGTCATAAAAGGTTAATTTTACAATAAAATAAAAAGGTGTATGAAATGTATTTAAAAAAAAAACCTACAAGACTTCCACAGCAACGCAGCGAGACACATACAAAATTATTGAAATAAGACGAAAAAAAGCGTGTTATTTTTTCGAATTAAAATTAATTTTTTGCACAGAAAACTACCCCTACCCTGCTCAATGAACTTCATACAACAGTGAGATATACTAATTCTCTCTTCTACAACTCCATACTCCACAAGAAACACAAATAGAACTTTTAAAATTTTTCGCTGGAAAGAACAAGCCTGTTCTGTTTGCTCTTGCTCATTTATTAAGACGCAGAAAACCGAGTTATTTTTTTGCTTTCTTATGGAAAAAAATAACACGGTTTTCTTCGACATATTTAGGGAATTTTCTAGTAATTTAGATTAATGTTGCTCGTTTTTTAATAAGCATGATTGAGATTTTCAAATGGTAACTCGATAGGAATCGTGTTATATGGACGCCACGCCACTGAGGTACATTCTACAAACATAAATTGTGTGCATTCAGAGAAAATGCTAAATATACAAAAACTTCGTTTATTCATCTCTAAAATGGAAAAAATGTGTACCACCGATATTTCATTGTTATTTAGATCGAATGATATCGATATGTAGGAATGTATAAAATGAACTATGATGCATAAACGAGATTGCTGATGGTTTATCTGATGCATTCATGAAAATTCGTATATCTGCAGGATGTGCATTTGTTTGGTAGATTAGGATTCAAATTTTGCACTCTCAATAGCTGAATGGAATCACAATGGTAATTTGCATTTTGTTCATACAAAACACATATAGCTGTGTTTTGCATGATGATTTTCAAACCCCTAAATCTGTTCATTTTGATAAATTTCTCTATACTACCTACTCGCGTATAAATTCGTTTTACATTCGCAAAACATAATAATGTTGGCTTAAAATACTAAAATGATATAATGCTTCAAATGGATTCAGACTAGAGCGAGGATAAAATCTTTAGTCTTTATTATTTACATTGCCTTCAGCATTTTATTGATCATTAATCCTTTTCAAGTGTGTGCATATTTGAGTATACCATCACCTCTAATGATTTAATGTGATAGAAATAATAGTGAAAAATTTAAGGACAAAGATTTTTTGGATTCAGTGAAGGGCCGAATCTCCGAGAGTTCTTTATTTCATTTATCAATGTCAACCGAAAAGTATTTTTTTTTTTGAGTGCCAAAAACAAACGAATCGTTTTTAAACATTAAGAAGAAAAATAATTTCAAATAGCATGACAATCTTCTATAATCTTCTCCAAAAGATGTCAAGAAGTGGAAGACGCTTTTCCGTCACGGCCTGAGGTATAAAATAGAATCATTATCGCAGATGAATTTATATACATAGATATGTTACCGTAAAAAGCCGAAATAATAAAATTCTAGAACAAGAGAATTAACAAAAATAAAAGAAAATTATTTTTGTTGTTGTTTTAGTGGACTGTATTGAATTAAATAAATAAATATAAATAAATAAATTATCCCACGCCTCTTTCCCCCCCAGATACCCCCAGATTACACCGAGTATGACGGCAAACTCAAAATTCACACCACCACAACATTTTCAAAATTCTCACGCCCCCTAACATTACAATTTTGATACCTAAACAATGTTTAACATAAAAATCTGAAATGTTAAATAAAAATAAAATGACTGATATAAAAAAAAAATCCATAAAAAAAAAGTAAACACAGTAAGTTTGTTTTCGAAACATAATAATGTAAAACAGAAATTAAAGTTTATAATAATTTAATAACTATGTTATATCAATTATTATTTAAAATTAGTGAGATCCCTGCGCTTGATGCCTCCTGAAAATAGATTTTATGTCAGGCTCAAATTTAGAAAGCTTCATTCTCAAGGCTCATCGTTTTGTCTTATCAAGAAGATGTTTTTCTTTATCAGCAAGTCATTTATGGCACTAAATTCGCATTCAGTTAAATATAAAGATGGAAAAGGGAACAACAGCTCTGTTGTATATTTGGCTGCATTGGGGTATTTGATTTCGGATTCCTCACAAAGCCATGCCATTGCTCCTTTTATGTCGAATAAAGTTTTAATTGACTCATCATTTTGTATTTCCGCGATTTCTTCCCTGATACTTTATTCTTTTTTATTCATATTAGAAAATTTTTCTTTTTAATGAGCCGACAAATTTTTTAAATGATCGACAGTTACATCTATAGCGTCACTTTACATTTTTGGAGCCAAGAAAACCTTACAAAATTTTTGTTGTAAATACATGTCTGACAAATTCAATAAAGGTAACGAAACCAAATATCTTCTTCTTCACGCCTCAAGATGAACTAATACTGGCGAATTTTTCTGTTGCTTGAACAACCACTCATCAGAAATATATCTCCAAAGGTGGAAACACAAGAAGCATAGATTTTTGGGAGAGATGTGTTATCGTAATGGAGCATAATTTCATATTGCCCCTATATAAAATGAAATTGCCCCCCTGTGGGGCGTGGGCCCCACATTGGGAAACACTGATCTAACTGATCTAACTGTCGTGCCTGGGCGAAACGCAAAAATCTTTCATTAAAATTCTAGAATTTACCGGTAAATCCTACCTCACTGTTTATACATAGGATGTATTCAAAGTTTCTTTAAATCCAAATTCTTTAAATGCAAAAGAAATCCCAAATCCTATAGTTAGTGGGCCAAGCAGGGGGTTGCAGGGGGGCAGCATATCCCCTATATATACATCACTGTTTATACGCCGCGCCGCGCCGTAATGCTTGATGCTAGCACTGTATTTATCTACGATTTACCGGTAAATTCTAAAGCCTAGTACGCAGATCGGGTAAAGACAAATTTTATCTCTACAATTCTAATCTCTACAAAAACGTTGGAAAAATCGCGCAAAATTAATTTTTTTCTTCTTTTTTTTCTTTTTGTAAAATTATCGATAAATAAAAGTTGATCGTGTTTATCGTGCAAAATTATTGACCTGTAAAAATTTTTCCCGCAAAATAATGCTTCGAACATTGCTTTTCCTGGCAAAATTTAGTGGTGACTTCACCCTAAAGCGGGTACAAACATCACAATTTTGCGCGTGAACTGCATACTGCCTGGAAAAAAACTGAAGACAAAATTTGTCCTTGGCAAAATTTAGTATGAAAATAATTTTTTTCCCGATCTGCGTACTAGGCTTAAAGTTTCATTATTTCGACTTTTAACGCTACCACATACACTTGTCAACAAAATTAAGGGAACAAAAACAATAAGTTTTTTTTAGTGTTTTTTGAACATTTTACACTAACACATACTGGCTCAAAAAAAAATTTAAAAAAAAATAAAATTTTTGGCTAGTGCTGTTTCTTATCATTGCGCAATAACGGCACTTAAAAAAATCATTTTCTAAAATATCTCAATGGAAAAAACATTAATCCTTAGAATGTTTGTTGTTTCAGCTCTTCAAAAAACAAAAAAAAAGTGAATTTTGTTTGTTCCCTTACTTTTTTTGACAAGTGTATATTTTTTGACTTTTTTGTGTTGAGAATTTTAATTTGTGTTTTCTTTTGTACGAACAGGGAGGAATATTTTGAGATTAAGTAGGTAAGATTAAACTTGCATAGGTCTAGTAAAATCTTTAATTTTACGATATTTTGAGTTAAGTTCTCCTTGAATGCAACATTGAAAGTGATGTTAGTTACTGTGCAAGAAATAACTTAACACAGTTCTGATAGATGTTATTTTGGGATTATTTGAACATGTTTTGCGGTTAAAATGCAAATGGAAGTACATATTTGTTTGCGCAAGATAAGATTACATTTTCTTGCTTCTGGTAATGTGCCCCCAAAATTTTGCGCCCTGTGCATTTGCACATCTTGCACACATGGTTGGTGCGGACGTGGTAGAACTGGAAGGAATAATTTACAGGTGAATGGTACTATTAAAAAACTTAAATTGTAAGCAAACAGTTTTGCACTATTCACTTTAAATATGATTTAGGCGTGAACAGTACGTAAATTATATTATTTAAAATTACAGATTTCTACATCAAGATTACACAACTACTTACTTAAGAAATATCTCAAATTTATAGTATATTTCATTCGTTTCGCTTACGTTCAGGATAATTAATGATATTCAACCAACAAATTTCATAAAATCTGAAAACTGCTTAATTTAAGTGAAACAAAATATTCTTTGGCAAATTTGTGATGAATTTTATTGGTATTTAACAAATATTAACTAGGCATGTTGTGCGTATTTATTACTCTACTCATACTTAATTCAAATAAATAACACAATAATTTGTGAATGTGGTTTCGCTGGTTTTAAAATAAACACCACCCATATCCAACCAGCTTAACCAAAGGTTTTTAAAAAATTCCACAGCTATACATTTTTAAACGGAAGGTATATTAAAATGTTATGCAAAATGAGGTACAACTTATTTGTTTGTTAATGGCTGTACCATCACTGTCGGTAAACTTATTTTGAAGGGCAGCCTCCGTCTTTCTTTTTTAATGCATCGATTTTCAGGATATTAGTATTTTGTTTGCCTCATTAGTCCATGTCCATGTTCACACCATTAAATTTTGAAAAAACCTCACTACTTCTACCTCTAAACACAAAAAAATAAGTGCTCAAATTTTCTTATAAAATCTTAATGTACTTGAGAGTCGTCTTAATTCATGTTATTAATTTTTTGTTGTTTAATTTTCCCATGCCAAAAAAAGATTCTGTGAAAAAAATGCTTCTAAAGTATGGTAAACTGTAATTTGTCATCAAAAGTTCTTTGCTTTTATATTCTATACCCATTATTATTTTTAACGAATCATATTTTATGTTCTTATATTCATTGTAATGAATTTTTACTGAGTACTTAAACTGTCAAATTTCTGTTCAAAAGCCAAAAATATCAATCAATCACTATTTTTTTTCTCTGATTTGAAATAAAGTAAAAAAATAACAAAAAAGAGAGAGAGAGAGAGAAAGAGATGTTTTCTCGAGTGGGCTATGGATCAGTTTTTGATGCTTTTTAATAAAAGTTGATTGTGACGTTTCGGGTGTGTTTTTGGAACATTTATAGAATTTTTAGAAAAAAGAAATGTAAAAGCCGTTTCTGTTTATTTGAAAAGAACAAAGTTTGTAAGATTTTTGGTAAAAAACGCACTTCAAAATACTTAATTGGCATCTGGCAGGCGTATAAAGCTGAAAATAAGACGTCTGATCAGTGTTGCCTAAGTGGCATGATTGTGCTTTTTTAACACGATAATTCCCTCGTGGCACGAAAGTATGGCAAGTTTTTTTATTAAATTTTTTTTCAAAGTTTTCAGGTGAAAAATGCATTCGAAATACTTTAACGGCGACTGGTAGGCGTAAGACTGAAAAAAAAAAATGTTTGATGCCTATGCCATCGCATCGTTTCAATGTGGTATCACTGGTAGACCAACTTATGGTCTAAGTCCGTCGACTCTCTGCTGTCAACCACGTAAACCTAACCTTACCTAACCTAACCATGTCTATGTATTTGTTATCATCAGAAGAATTTTCTTGGGTGCTCTGTGGCACTCGTGCAAGTATTTCTGGTCGCCAGACTGGCGTTTTATTTCAACAGTTTTCTTGAACAAAATTTTGCGAGATTTTACTTTGCGAAATTTCAGTTTGAATTTACGAAATTCATCTGGTTCGATATGCAAATGAGAGATTGTTATAAAAGCGGGATTTTGTAATTGCGGGTTTATGAAGTTGCGAGATTAAATTTTTCGAGATTAAAACAAAAAATTCTAGATTTCGTTATTCGAGATTTTGATTTGCGAGATATTGTAGCGCTACGCTCCTAAGAAAAGTTGCGTATTGAAGAGCGTATTATCCAAATTTATTCGACGTTATTCATAAAAGCTTTGTCTTTGTCCTTCCGTTTTAGGGAATATCTTACATATAAATCTTGGTTTGAAGGCTTATAAGACGCATGACCATCACATCGTCCATAACCAAATAACGGCGGCGCTATGCAGTATCCCCTAACGTATTAATTCCTATAGTGAAAAACCTCCTTATCGAGAAATTCCTAACAATAAATCCCACCCAAAGGAAGTTTTGGTCTTTTTCTTGTGTTTTTAAGCAAAATTAACAATAAATAAATTCTTTTAATTGTTTTAACTTCATAACTTTGCCCTGTGAAAATTTTGAGAAAAATGAAATAGTAAGCTATTGCAATGCCCAACCAATATTTTATGGTATACTATCGCTCTTTCTTTCTATCGAAAGTCACAGATAGTAATCTATGAAATGTTTCAGGTGGAGACACGGTGTAAGCAGTAAAAGATAAAAAGGAAATGCTCTTTTCTTATTCCGAAAGCAAAAGTTAGCGAAAACTTCACAAAAAGTGGCAAACCGCAATTATAGGTTAGGTACGGCTATTGAATTGCTTGTAATCGCTCAGTTTCTTACGACCATCGTATACATGGCGTTTCTACAATGGCAATTTCCATTTCACAACAAACAAATTGAACCGAAATATTTTCCCAAGTTATTTTTGTTTAGTTTTGAAGATTTTCAGGTTTATAAAAAGGCAGCAACATTGTAAAACACTGCCCAAACCATTTAAAGTGCTCAGATAACTTGAACTTTGCAATAGATATTGCGGCGGCGAAGAACAGAACACACAAAACTACAAATCCAAGGAAGTGCAATAGTTTTTTTTTTTTATATTTCAAAATAGAATGTTTTCTCCATTCATATGAAGCATACAATAATTATTACACCAATCACTATCTACTATGTGCACATATTTGTACCTATTTTATACATTTTTGAAAAAAAAAAAAAAATGTTTTGCTTCTGTTAATTTTAATTTTTGTATGGCTGTGTGAGTTTTATATCCTCAAAATGTCAGATTCGGAGGTTGTTCAATCTAAATTTGCTTACGTTACGTAGCGAAGTCCACTTTAGTTATAAGAGTTGTTTAACTTGTTTAAAATTAAGAAATAAGTGATCTAAACTACACGACTATTTTTACTAGAGCCGGTTTTATTCCTTAAACGAGCAGTGTTTAAAATTTTGCGCCAATTTATATATCTTACGAAGTAAGATAGGTGGCGCTGAACACATAGAATATTACCTAATATTAACTTAAAAAAAACAACTGACCAATTGAGCTGAAACTCACACAATATATTTTTCATGAAATGAGATATTCATCCAAATTAACAGCCAATTTCTTCACAGAGTCCTAAAGCTAGTACCGGTACAAGCCCTAAAGTTAGTAATCAAATCGGTACCAAATTATTTCTTCACATAAGTACTAAGCCCTAGTCCTGTCAAATTGGTACCGAGTACTAGTTAGGACTTGGTTTAAGCTAGGACCTCGAAATTGACAGTCTAGCAGGTTAATAATCAAATCAGAGCAATTAATTTATTTCATATTTTTCATATTTATTTCATATAAAACTATATTACATTGTACTTCGAGATAAATCTCATAAATAGTATCAAAATTTAGATAACATTATGTGTGCACGAATAAATGATGTAAGTGTGTAGGTACTTATTAGCTTAAATAAAAATATAAATAAATGCTTAAACCTATGAGTGATAATAATATTATATTTATATAAAAATAATTTGAGAGAAAAATTATTTTTGGTTTTAATCTTCAATTAAATTAATTCATTTATTCTGACATGTGGTTGAATAGCCCCTTCCGAAATTCCCGCGACGAGATGGTTCTTTGCAATTGGTGTGGAAGATTATTCCACAACCGAATTGCATTGACAAAGTAAGATCGTTCTCCTACAGTATGTGTGAATCGTGGTAGTAAAAGCTTAAGGCCTCTAGGTGATTGAAGAAAATTAAGATGTTCATGCAGATACTCAGGGCAGTTATTATGAACTATATCATGGAGTTTCAGAACAGATCTAAACCCGTAATACTCATCCAAGCTCATTCCCAATATCGAGTTTTTATAACGTGAGACACTTACATGCCTTGGCAACCCGTGAATGTACCGTAAGCAGTCATTGAATGCAACATTTATTTTTCGCTTGCAATCCGAGTCTAAACAAGAGTATACAACACAGTTAAACGAAAAGAATGGCAGCAGCAATGACTTAACAAGGTGCATTTTCATATTCGGACTCAAAAACTCTGAGGACATTCTAAGGCTTCGTAATCCACAATAGATTCTTCTTATGGCTTCCGAAGTAGCATCACAGCAACTTATTTTACTATTGATCATAAAACCAAGATATTTAACTCGCTCAACATAGGGTAAAGTAAAGCCGTTCAAATTAAGAGACGGAACATCACGTAAAGATATTTCTCTACTTGAGCAGACCATACCAGAAGATTTAAGTGGATTTAATTTTATTTTATTTAGGTCAGCCCATCCCTGGATATGAAACAGATCTTCATTTACTCGGACTAAACAATCTTCTAACATCCCAGGTTTCCTGGACAGATATATGGTTACATCGTCTGCGTAAATATGTACGTTACAATTAACAATAAAGTCAGGGAGATCATTTATGAAGACGCAGAAAAGAAGAGGTCCTAAAACAGATCCTTGTGGAACACCTGTGTTGACAATATATGGGGTAGAAGTTCCAAGTTCCGTTTCCACACAGAGTAAACGGTTATATAATAGGTGGCGCTAAACACAATACAATATTACTTAATATTAACTTTAAAAAAATCAACTGCCCAATTGAGCTGAAACTCACACAATATATTTTTCATGAAATGAGATATTCATCCAAATTAAGAGTTTTAAATTTTTCAGATATTATTATCATCAAAGATTCTTTACAAAAAAGTAGGTAAAAACTCAAAATGTAATGGTTCAATTGAGCAGGAAACCATACAATAATTTGTATGAAGAGTTTTCCGATAGTTTGTATGCATGGGTAACGGTTTTTCCTTAATAAAGAACTTTTTCGTTTGATAATTTTGTTAAAAATGTATTGCTTTGGTGGAAGTTCATAACGATCCTGAATAATAGGAATATATATGCATACAGATTTTATCTGGTCCCAGATGGCAGAATGGCATACAAAAGGCTTTCATTAATAAATTGTATATATAATTGAATAAAAAAACCTGTTGTTAAGGTATAGGTATGCTGCAAATTGAGAACAAAACTTTTTATAGTGGTGTATAAGTATTGCATTATTCTACTTTATTTATTTTTTTAAATATAGAATCTGAATTTTCAGGAGCGAAAAAGCATATGTAAAAAAGGATATGATGTACACTATATCCATACACATCTAGTTATCTACATAAAGGTATGCAGTGGACTGCAATCGAAGGATAAAGTGTTTCATGACCTCTTCAAATGCGAAACAGAGGATGTTTTTTATATGTTATCAGAATATTATTTTCAGAATGGTGGTGTGATTCCAAAATCATTAACAATATTTTTTCTTTTTTTTCCACAAACATTAAAATACAGAAATATTTTCAATAATAAATTGAGAGCTTCACAAAAAATAAATATAAACTATATTTTGTGTAGGCATATGTTTGGAATTGTGAAATTGTTTGGTGTCGAAAACATACATTTAATATAGAGGCTATGAATCCATGATGTGGAATGAGTTATTTATTTAAAAACACTGACATTCAAACTGATAAACGATTTGTTGGTTGATAGTAATTGCGGTGGTTTTAATGCTTAGTCAGCTAAAAAGTAAAATTATTCTGTTTAGTATCTATTTAACATCATGCAGTTTTCAATGGATTAATCATATAAAAGGTTTCGATCCAAACCAATGAGTTCAAAAAATTTAAATAAATTTGTGGGACGACAGCTCGAAGGAAATCAAGGCATTATAAAATTCTAGTTGTTTATAATCTCAACCATTTCTGTATGGAACTTAGTCAACAGAAATGGAGGAGACCTAAAATTTTCTGCCGAATCCGAACGGTTAAGGTGAAAAGCATTTTGTAATGAAACTCTTATAAATTTGAAAAATAACTCTACAGTTGACAAGTTTTGTATATATTTCCCTTCATTGCTCAGCAAAGGATTTAAAAATCCCTCAGAATTGTTTTGAGTGATTTAAAAAATGTTTTATTTGAGCTGAGTTCATGCCTCCTTTGAATCCATCTCCAAGTGCAGGTTTAAAAAACATTTTAGAAATGGCGTTGTGGAGCGTCCTGAAGGAAAATTTAATGAATGCGACCTTAAGATCTATTGTGCCCCCATTTACTGGCTGAACAGAATGGTGACGCAGACGGAAACGGAGACGGAGCCGGAATAGCTGTCAAAATATTAAATACACGCAAATTTAATGTTGCGAACACAACGGAACGTAGACGCATACGGAGACGCAGACGGAAGAGTTCACCAACTTTTAACTTTTGACGTACGGCACTTTTGACGTTTCAATTTGTATGAAGAAAAAAAACAACTTTTTGGGTCGGAAAAAAATATTGTGGTTATTTGTATCGCGAAAAAAATTATTTATTAAAAGGAAAATTAGAGGAAACAAAAAATGTGAATTCTGAGCTTGTACATAATAATATTCTTTTGTTTTTCTTCAAAATACTTTCAAAGCTGTACAGCTCCATTGTGGACATGTAAAAAAAATGACGTACGACACTTTTTGACAGCTCTTCCAGTTCCGTCTGCGGCTTCAGTTCCGTCATTCTATTCTGTTCAGCCAGTTGGAGTCAGATGAGCTTGCTCATTTAATTCACAGTTCTTCCTCCAAATTTTTTCCTTTGAGGAACTTTAGTATTTGGAGTACTTTCAGGGAGGGTAATTCACTCTCTTCTATCTGGTGACGACCCAGATATCTGTGTTTCTAAGCAGAAGTGCTTAGTCTCATCCATGGCTGTTGCAGAATCTGCATGTGGCACTGCTCACTAAGCCAAGGATTTTGAGATGTCTACTTAGCTTGCCCGTAGTTATTCTTAAATTATTCCTAGTTAAGCTAATACAGGATGTAGTTGGTTGTAGTTCCCAAGTAGTAGTTTGGTCTGTCTTAGCTTAGGGGGTTCATTCCAGATTTTTATCTTTTAGCCTCTTCTTCTGTTTTGATTTTATTTTTAATCAACTTTTTTCCTATTCCACAATAGAGTTCTGGACCCGTTAAGGGTGTTGTTGCACCTATTTTTGCTAAGGAGTCTACCACTTCATTGCCTTGGACACCAATATGGTCTGAGGTGCGTTCTTTTATGTTGCTGTGGTTAACTATAGTTAATGTGTCAAAAACAAAAGTTGATCTGTCATAGTTAAGAAAGTTACTCTTGGTAACTTTTTCATTTAGGAACGACCAGAGTTAACAATAGTTAATCTGTCAAACGAAAGGGGTTGAAAAAAAAATTGAATTGTATATTTGGAATGAATAACCGAGAAAAAATGTGATTGCATTAAATTTATTGCAAAAATAATTATTAGGAATTCAAAATAACATGTGCAATTTTCTTCATTGCAGAATTTTTTGATGAAAAATTAACCAAATATAAAGAAGAAAATTCCGACAAAAAGAAAATGCATCAGAAAATAAAAGAAAACTATTCCAAAATCGATTAAATTGATAAAAACATATTTTAAATATTGAAAACAATTCCAAATCAAAAGGGCAAAAAGTAAACAAAACATCCACCATTGCATTTCAGCTGTGTTTGACAGATCAACTATTTCAATTCATATCGAGGAGATGAGTTGGAAAAAGTTACAAAAAGTTACTTTTTGACACTTTTACTTTGGAATTTAGGAACGATTTTATGACGTCATAAAGTTACTCGAAGTAACTTTTCTAAATTAAAGGAACGACCGAAGTTAACTATAGTTAACTATAGTTAACCTCAGTAACATAAAAGAACGCACCACTGGTACCCATCAACAAAGTGTTACATTGCTGTTTTTGCTCAGTTCATTTAGTCTGCACACACATTCGCATACTAGTTTAGAACTGATGGTGCATGAGTTGAGTGCTTTAAGTGTAGTTTGGTTGTCTGACATGATGGCAAGGTTTTGGTTACGGTAGTTCCTATCGAGATTACGGTCTGCACATTTTTCTAATGCCGGATTTACACGAGTGACAAAATGTCATTGATTTTGTCATTTTATACCAATAAACTGTCATAAAAACGAATTATGACGTTCAAAAAAATCAGTAAAAATTAAAAACGATAAATGTAAAGTAATAACAAAGTTTCAATTGGATTTTATTTATATCACAGTCCACAAAAACTAGATTTTAATATTAAAAAATCAATGAAACGTTGCAATGATTTGTTCATAAGAAATATTCTGGTGTCTTAACCTAAACAACAAGAACTATACCGAAACATTGAAAATGAAAATACCGATAAAAAAACACTTGTAGCATAAATATCTCAGAGTATAGGTAAATACTTAAGTAGGTACTTTTCTTGAAAAAAAAAAACTGCTTAAAGTCAACATTCCTTAAAGGTATTTTATTTCAAAGACAAGGAAAGGTTATAAAATAAGAAGGAACTATGTGCTGTAACAGCTGAAACTATAGAATACAAATTTTAATTTGTAGTCATTAAGAACAAATATTTTGCTTTCTTTAACATAATGAATAAATAGAGCAATTATATTATTTAACAAAAATTAAGTAATTTTTAAACTAATTTGTCTCAATTCAATTAAATAAACAAAAATAAATAATAATAAATTATAAAAATTTATATGATAAAATCTAACTTTCCTTTAGATTTTTTTATAAAGCGTTCAATTACGTCGTCTGTACTGATATCTATGTCTTTATGCACGTGCAGCAAAGCCAAGCCCGTAAGACGTTCCTCCCCCATTCTGGACCGCAACCACGTTTTTAATCGCCGCAAGGTCGAAAATGACCTTTCTGCGGTTGCTGCGCTGACAGGAAAGGTTACTAGAATGTTCAGGAGTTTGTTTATTCCCTGATACATATTTGGATCACACACGTCTAAAACTTCCAGAACTGTGGTGGGTGGCAATTTGTTTTGGCCCTCTTAGGGCGTCCATTTGGCGCTCCACAACTCAAGTTTTTTAATTTTGCAAAAAGTGGCCAATCGCCAATGTAGTTAAGGCTTAACTTTAACTTTTTGAAAACTTGAGATATGAGATAGGATTTTGTAGTAGGTTGAAGAAAGACAAAAATTTTTCGCGAACAGTACTTTTTGAAGTTGAATGTAGTTCAGCCTCTTTTAGGTGTGTTCAGAAATATGATAACAAAGGGTTAGTTTTTTCATAGCTGATAATAATCTTTAATCCATAATTATTCCGACTTACATATTCCTTTTCACAAAACAACTGCGCTAGCGGGAAAAAATATTTTTTGAAAAAAGTGGCCAGTATAAGTTAAGGCAAGGCTTAAACATTCAAAAAGTGGAAAAGTGAAAAACTAAAATTTGCGTTAAAGATTACCTACTGGGTACAAAAAAGCTGTATAATCTGTCAACCCAATCTTATATATTGAACTTAACATAACTTTTCTAAAGTGTTTGGCTCAAAAATATTTTTGTGTTTCAAAATTTTATCTTAATTTTAGTCCGTTTCAACAAAATCCCTTTTTTTTATTTAGAATCCAAGTATAGTTTCTTGTTTACTTAAAATCTCCGAAAAATTTCAAAAGTCGATAGAAAACTTCAACCTTGAAAAATAGCATAGGTACACAAAAGTATGCTATGTTTTTAAACATCATTTACCGGGATAATTATTAAACTTGAATATCATTGTTTTGGTGTATTTATATATACCTTTTCAATTTAATTTATTTTTTTCCTTCTAAGCTTATTAGTTTCGAAATTCTCTCAAAAAAGATTAATTCACTATCTGCCCTGGCATCACTGATTCGAATGTCTTTTCCATTTTTTTTTAAAAGTACATATAAGTATACCTAACTACTAAAAGTATATAACTACATATACCAAGCGAAAATACATCTCGTTTTTACAAAAGAGTGGGAGTGAGATGTAAATACTGGAACTGAAACTTAGAGAAAAGTCGATGCAGCAACAGCAAGAGTATTTATGCATAGACTTTAATAATATACTAGATACCCAACTCATGCCTTTTTGTATAAGTGTAAAGTAAAGCTTTGCCACCATTATCTCATAGGCAAAAACGTCAATTATGTAAATAATGTTTCTGTGTTTTTTGGAAATAATTGTTTATGTTTGGTGCGTTCTTTTATGTTACTGTGGTTAACTATAGTTAATGTGTCAAAAACAAAAGTTGATCTGCCATAGTTAAGAAAGTTACTCTTGGTCACTTTTTCATTTAGGAACGACCAGAGTAAACAATAGTTAATCTGTCAAACAAAAGGGGTTGAAAAAAAAATTGAATTGTATAATTGGAATGAATAACCAAGAAAAAATGTGATTGCATTAAATTTATTGCAAAAATAATTATTAGGAATTCAAAATAACATGTGTAATATTTCCAAATTAAAGTTTTTTACACTCAGTTTTGTATAAATCGAACAGAATTAAGTGCAATTTTCTTCATTGCTTATGGCACAGAATTTTTTGATGAAAAATTAACCAAATATAAAGAAGAAAATGCCGACGAAAGAAAATGCATCAGAAAATAAAAGAAAACTATTCCAAAATCGATTAAATTGATAAAAACATATTTTAAATATTGAAAACAATTCCAAATCAAATGGGCAAAAAGTAAACAAAACATCCACCATTGCATTTCAGCTGTGTTTGACAGATCAACTATTTCAATTCATATCGAAGAGATGAGTTGGAAAAAGTAACAAAAAGTTACTTTTTGACACTTTTACTTTGGAATTTAGGAATGATTTTATGACGTCATAAAGTTACTCGAAGTAACTTTTCTGTATTTAAGGAACGACCGAAGTTAACTATAGTTAACCACAGTACATAAAATATCGAACCACTTGGGATGTAAAGAAGATAGAAAAATTATATTGGTATCAAATGAGAGGTATTTTTATCATCTTTTAAACATAAGCAAAATTATATTCCTATATTTTATGCATTTCAAGATATTTTATTTAGATTCAAATTCTTGATAGTTTTATTTGCTAAGACTGAGAACTTTGAACACTGATATCTTTAAAAATTTAAAGGTCACATATACTTTTTTTGGCACATTTGTAAAGGTTAATTAAACACCTTAATTTAATATAAAATTTAGTGTCATTTATCAAATAAATTCTTAACTATAAAAAAAAATCCCAAAAGATGCACATTAATACCTATACATCGCATGCCTTGAGAAGAAAGATTTTCTAGTAATTCATCTACTACAAGACTCCATAGCAAGGGTTAAAGAACCCCTCCCTGAGGACATCCTCTTGTTGTGATGACTTTCTGGAAAAATTGTCCTGCGTATGCTTCCGCCGTTCTTGTGCCTCATTTCACTTATACATCTGATGATAGTGATGGGAACGCACTTCCTTACTAAATTTGCTTACAGCTTCATGAGAAGTGTTTTCGAATGCCCCCTTAATATCTAAGATGGCACAGGGAAAATTATTTTTGATATCAATGCAGCATATAGTGGAAGTTCTTACCGATTATTTCCGTGGCAACCTCCTCCCGAGTTTTCGACCAGGTTTTTACTCGATGCCTAGCCTTAATTACGTATCTAACATTTGACATTTTCGTAGATATGTTATTTCATTTTGAGACCGGATAATGTAAGATTTTATTTTTTTTTATTATTGAAGGCAATTAAACTCAAGTTTTATATATGGTTTCTTTAGGTTTTGGGATCAACACTTCAAACACCTTCCACATCGATGAGCTGTCAATAGAAATTTATAACAAGGAAGGATCCATCGATCCTTCCTGTGACACCCCCTAGGTATACATTGATTCTTATTCACATAAATGATGTTATCAAATCGGCTTATCCCAAATCTAATTGGATAACGAGCATATTATAAACGACTTCGAATTCCCAACTTAAGTAACCTACATACAAACTGCCTTCAAGGCTATTTAACAGTTCCATAATGAATGAATCTATTGAAGCCAAAGGTTTTAATTATTTAAATATAATACACCCATCTAACATTGGAACCAACTATGTTCAGACTCTGAATTAAAGAATTTTTAAAGGATAAAGGTTCTTTAGAATGGCTTACGAATTTAGGTTTGAATATTTAAACATGTCTTCATTTAATGAATATTTTATTAGAAATGTTTGCATTGCCATGAACCATATCGTAAGAATATACGCACAGCACATTGTGCCCCCATAAAAAAACCATTCCCATCCATCTTTAAAGTTCATATTCTATAACTAAGCACATGCAATACATGTTTAATGCAATTTTATATTGAGCTTGGCAATGAAAAATGCCGTCAAAATTTAATAACATTTATAAGAATATTCATCGAATCATAAATTTTGAAAAAAAAAAATCTTCTTGTGAAAGTAAAAATATCTCATCATGTTTGATAAATCATCTTGTATTTGGTTATTCATAAATATTTATTTTATTAGGTACTTTTGGGTCGTGAAAATTCTTCACACATTAACTGTGTTGTATTAAAAAATAACGCAAATGTCTTAACATCTTCTTCTATGAAATTATTTATTATTCAAGGAATTAAACGAACTCTTCCTCCATGATGCATTAAAAGGGGAATAATTAAAACAATACCTGTGTATATATATAAATTTCTTATCCGAAAGACCAAACAAACATTTACATTATTAATTAGTGGCCGGAATTCTATTTAAACTACATCTGTTTACAGAGAACAGTTTAATTGGATTTCCATATTACATTTCATTTCATTATCTAGGTACACCTTGGGCCACACAGATATTCTACCACAAACAGCAGGCATGCAGGAATGTTGTTTTCGATTGATCTGATAATTCCTGAAATGAATCGAACAGGAGATGGACGGAGATAACCATTTTATATGGAGCTTTTATTTAAACAATATAGTTTATACAGGGTGTCCTTTAATTTATGAAACAATACCAAACGTTTGTTCAGATTTTAAAAAATTGTTTACACCAGTATCTATTGATTTTCTATGAAATAAATGATATCGTCGTTCAAAGAAATCTTCGAAAGTTAACTTTTTACGTAACTTCGATTAGGAATGGTCTGGGAGATTTTAGGTAATAAAATCGAAATAAAACCCAACGTGTCTTATAAATCTGCAAATTAAATCGAGCTCTCAAGCAAATTAAATCGAGCTGTCAAGCTTTATTCAGACCAAAGCAATAATGAGGTCTTGAAAATACGAAGAAATGCTTCAAGAAAAGATATGTAGTGCCAATCTGCTCGATTTGAATCGTCTGGACAGATATTTTCAATTTTCTCAAAAGCTAAGACTTTAATACATCGGTCTTAAAATTGATAAAAGAATTTGAAACGAAAACACTACTGATTTTATAAAAAAAAAAAAGAGACTAAGTGTGACCCACACTGATAACTTTCCATTGGTGTCCTTGGAAACTCGATACATGATGTTATCATTACTATTATATAAAGACGAAAAAAATATTTTGTTTGTCCGCGTTTTTCTCAAAAAGTATTCAACCGATTTACTTGAAACAAATTTTATAATTTTCCTTATTCTTTGAAGCATGTAAATAGATATTTTTTATTTGTTAAATATATTTGTTGAATTAGATTATTAACTTTTAAGAAAAATTCGTACACTTTTTTGTCGAAGTTGACCAACATATTCAATTATGCTTGATATTTTACAAAAGTGGGATTTTTTATATAAAATCAATAGTTTTATGCAAATTTTAAGCCCCAAATCATTTCTAAACTGTACTTGCAAGCTACGAAATAAATTTATTTACAAATTATAAATTTGTCAACTTTTTGTATTTTTGCATCTATGAATTCGATTCAATCGCAATGACTGGGTTGCTGCTTTGTTCCATTTCATTATCGTTCCGTGTTTTGTGCATTTTCTTTTGTGTATTTGCTTCTGAATCTCTGTCCACTCAATTGTTCGCTCATCCACTCATTTACATTTTTATTCCTCCTTTGATTCCACTCAATTGTTGACTTTTTGTAACGACGACGACGGCCAATGCGTAGTGTGTTTGTTTTTTCCTTCTTCTTAAGCGAACTAAAATGTTACATACATACCTACATATTTTAAGTATGGGCACTACTGTCGTGCGCAGTGTTTATTTTTTGCTTCTTCCACAGTGAACTGAAGTGTTACTTAAATGTACATTATTTAGAGAGGAAAATGGGCAGGGCATTCAGTAGAAAGCAGCATGAAAAAAAGGTTTACTGAAAGCTGCTAAAGATTATGAAAATGAAACATTACTGATTTCAACTGAGTGGAGTAAGGAATAAAATACAGTGCAAGCTCCCTTAGCCGGACAGTGACGGTCGCAACACTGTTTTCCGTCTAAGGGAGTTTCCGTCCAAGGGAAAAATTAAAAAATAGTTATAAAAGGAAATGTATAGTTGGCATCATGAAACTGTATCAGTGAGAGAAAATAAAATTCTTTATTTGTTTACGGAAAGCATATGGAAGTATGTATATAAATTTTTAGTTAATAATATAGTAGAAATTGCGGTTAGTCTCATGGAGCATTTGATATACTTTTACCTACTTATATTAATAAGTATATTTAAAGCTTGCGAAGCAACGCGAGCACGGGTCGGCTAGTTTTTTATAAGAAAATTACAAATTTTTAATCTTTGAAAACAACAATTTTTAGGAGTTTCTTTGGCAGTTTTATTGGCCTGGAATAAAAATATCAATTAAATTTTATACAAAACTTTTTAATTACTAATTATGGCATTGTGTATAAAATAAAATAAACCCGAAGTTAACTTCTTTATGTGTTCTCAAGATATTCGAGCCGAAAATAATTTTTTAACAACTTTTAACGGTTTCTTTTATTAAAAAAAAACTAGCACTTGCTTTTTTTTTAATGTCTTACAAGTTCTTCGTTACGTTATTATTTATAAAATTAATTCAGACCGAAGTCGATAACATTATTTGTTCTCGAGATATTCAACAAATAAGATATTTAACAACTTTTTTCTTTAAATTACTGTATTAAGAAAACCGCTAAATACATTTTTCTGAAAACCAGTTTTGCATATTATAGCCTTATTATCTGTAAAATAAAATTCATTTGAATCAATAGTTGTTGTGTTTTGTTGATTAACTTAGCAGGTTACTTTTTCCGTTGCTGATTAAAAAGTATATAGTAATTAGTTCCTACTTAATTGCTAATTAGTTACGCAAAAAAAAATTAATTGCTCTGTTGGTTTGCGAGAAAATGGGTGTCCTGCTAAGTTGACGTCAACTTAGTAAGTCAACTCTTTCAAAAACATAGATAAACGGCCCGAGAGTTGATATATATTGAAAACTACTTAATTGCTAATTAGTTAAGCAAAAAAAATTAATCGCTGTTTTGGTTTGCGAGAAAATTGGTGTCCTTATATAATGACGTCGTCCCTATTTATTCGAATAGAAAAAAGTGATTCAAATTTTGTTTGCGTAACTGATTTGCTATTAAGTAGCAACTAATTACTATACATATACTTTTTAATCTGCAGCGGAAAAAGTGACCGGCTAAATTGATACAAATGTTTTGTTGAGCTAGTAACTGTGCCGATTCTGCAATGTTCTACACTTAGCCATAGAGTTACTGAAGATCAAATGTGCTATTAACTTGTTGTTGCTAGAATTTGCATGTGAAAATTTTGCTTAATGTGGAGAATAAACAAAACACATCTACTTAATATCTCTATTCTTGGTCGACGAAAAAAAGATCACGAACGTACACACACTACACAGACATCCCTTTAAAAACGATGGATTCGGATTTCAGAGACCTCGAAACGTGAAGAAATGTGAAAATTTTCGATTCGACAAATCGAACCAGCCACAATAACTGCCAATTTGAAGTTAAAAATTAAAGCTATTAATTTAATCAAAATTTTAATAAATTAAATTAAATTTGGTTGAATGAAGAATCAGGGCCTTCTTACTTACAACTCTCAACCATTCCGTGCCTGCAGAAATAGAGGGGACCTACAGTTTATTGCCGAATCCGAACGGCTAAGGTGAGCGGCACTTTTCTGTGACAGGAGATACTCTTGGAGGATTTATCACTTCCTCGCAAGAGGCAGCACTGAAAAAAACTTAAGGTGGAAGCGGCTGGTATTCAACCCAGACCCAGGGCCAGACCAACCATGTGTTCAAGATGGGCAAATGCACAGGGTGCAAGGTTCTGGGGGCGCATTACCAGGAGCGAGAAAATGTAATCTGATCTTGGGCAAACTTTGTCGGTTAAGATTAAATAAATACCAGTTTTTAATAGAAGTGACGTGTTTTTTGTGAAAGTATTTATTTATGATAGAGACAAATAAATTAAATTAATTAATCTTCTAAGCTTGTTTCGTTCGTTTTTCGAATATGAAAACAAAGCCTTGGGGGCAGAATTAAGAAAAAGGCGAAGGCTTGTTGAGGTCGAAAACAAAACAAAGAACCAACATTTTTAAAACGCAGCGAGGAACAAGCAGATAGGGAAAATGTGAGTATTCTTAATTATACTATTGATGAGGTGCAGGTAGGAAACTCAGTGTTTGCAGGAGAAGAGGTATCTTTAATCTTAGCATATGAACTTTTTGATGACCCCAATAATTGGGGCCCAATAATTGGGGAAATTTATCTGATGAGCTTAAAAAAAAAATAGTTTTAAAGGTCCAAATTCAGAATCATAAGTTTCCAAAAAACAAGGAATAGAAAATTTTCAATTTGAAGTTATTAACGAACTTTATCTAATGACCGTTCGGATTCGGCAATAAACTGTAGGTCCCCTCCATTCCTGCAGACACGCACACAGGAATGGTTGAGAGTTGTAAGTCACTAGGCCCTAGTTCTTCATGAGCTGTTGTGCCATCAAATTTATTTTTTTTTTTTATCTAATGGCGAAGAAGTTCCGAGGACTTGGTTAATTTATTTAAAATCAAAGGATACGGTTTTTTGTTTCTGTTGTATTTTATTTGCAAAAATAAAAATTATCATGCTTTGTGAAGTACAGGTAGTTCTGATTGGTCACATTTAAGTGCACTTCACACATTTTTCCACTTCGAAAATTTTAAAGGGGCGCTTTCTACAATTCTTGCACAGGGCGCACGTTTTGCTTGGGCCGGCCCTGCTCAGACCTCTGGCATGGCAGTCTAACGCACTAACCATTACGTCATGGGCTACTTCAAATAAAAATCAAAATTTTAGTTTTATTTTTAATTTTAATTTTGAGTTTGAAAATTGATTTTTCAAAAAGTAACAATGTATTCAAACAACAATTTATTTACTTTGCCTATACGTGATTTAGATGGCGTTTAAAGTCCAGGATAGACCCCTGCCTCAACCAATAAGCCCTTTCAGCCAACAACGTCCCTAGCTAACTGCTTCTAGTTACTCATCACTCAAAGTTGGTTGACGCAACTTAAGGTGCGCAGACCATCGAGGGTCGAAGACTCGTCGGGCTAGTAATTCGCTGTCTATACGCTCCTCGTGTCCCAGCCATCTTAGCCGCTGTATTTTTTGACAAGGTCAACGTCGCAGTAAATGCTGGTAAAGCTCGTTTTTAAATCTTCTCCTCGATACTCCTTCCATGCAGACTGAAACCAAAATCACCTGAAGATCCTTTCAAAGCACCCACGCAAATACTGATTCGTTTTTTACGGCAACAACGTTTTTTTTTTTTTTTTTTATTTGCAGAATTTTGTAAAACAGTGTTTTTTGAAAATTGAATTGTTTTGCACAGTTTTAAAAATTAACATCATGTATTTGGAAATAGAAATAATATTATTTTTTTATAGTTTTTATTTGTTATTCCGTTATAAAGCTCAAAATCAAAAGACAGAATTATTTCCTCGAACGAAAAAGAATTGATGAAACATATTATTGTCGCTTAAAAGTGTCATGTAATGAGGTTTTTAAAATCTCAATAAGAAAAGACCTTATTTACTGTCAAAAATGAAACATATAGAACCATAAAATGGAGAGAACATAAAAGCAAGAAAAAAACAAGAAAATTCAAAATCAGAAAATAGACCTTAACACTAAGTTTAAGAGAAATAAGATTTCTTAAGGAAATAGCTAAAAATATCCTCTTGCTTCGATAAGATTAGTCATTATTTTTTTTTTTTTTTGTTACTGACATTTTTTAAAATGTTTATCATCATTTTTTTCATTTTACAACAGGGCACTCTGGCCTGTTTTATAAAAATAATATAAAAATAAAAATTATTTTGTGGAAAAAAAACAAGTGTTTATCTTAATCAAAAAATTTTAAAAAATGTCTAAGATTAATTTCCACCAAGTGCTAAACCCTCAATCTATTGACATTTTTTGTTGTAAACTTCAAATTTTTGGTTTTCGTAAATATTGTTAATAAATGTTTCTTTGGAAAAGCAGTATGAGCAGAGTTCATTCATTTGAAAAGCAGAATTTTGAAAAACAGAATTTTGTAAAACCGAATCGAAAAAGAAAACAGAATTTTGAAGAGCAATATTATTGCAAGGCAAGATATTATATAATAGAATTTTTTTTTAAACTGAAGCAACCAAAAAAATGAAGCTTTCTTTCAATAACTGCGATGAGATAGGTAAGTTTTTTTTTTTCAAAAAATGCAAATGTTGTGCCAATCTCTCATCATGGATCTTTGTTTTGAAGATCTAAATTTATAATGTTTTTTTTTTCTTTTTCTTCAATTAAAGCTATAACGCGTAAAGAAATGAGTTACTTTGCCAAGAAATTGAAGCCATTTAACAAAAACAAAATCAAAACTTGTTAAATAATTATGAATACAGTGAAACCCGGATAAGTGCCTATCGCATAAATGCCTAACCCGTTTAAGTACCTTTTATTTTTTAGAACCAAAATTTTAAGGATTTTTTCATATAAAACTCATCTAATAAGTACCTTTCGCTTAACTGCCTTCCCCGCTTAAATGCCTTTTATTTTGTATACTTTTATTGAAATTTACCTGAAAAAAATTCTTTTAAGTACACAATTGAAATCAGCAGAAAAAGACAAAAGCTTATTTTCATCTAGCGCTTCCTTTTTAAAAGGTTACCGATACTAGTCAGTTGATGTAATAATATTTCTTATTTTTTAAATAACATGAAACGCTTTTTTAACCCGCACTTAAGCGGGTTTCTTATAACTACCCTTGAGCCCAACTTCGGTCGTACTGTCAAATATAGGGATTCGTTTTTTAGCCGTACTACGCGAATGTGGAATGCCCTTCCAAGCTCTGTCTTTCCCTCTCATTGTGATATTCAAAAATTCAAGACCAAGGTACACCGACATCTCCTTTTAAATCCCCTCCTCCTTACCTAATGCTCGCACTGTGTTGCTGACATATTAAGGGTACCAAAAACCCCTTGAGTGCGCGTGAATTATAAAAAAAAAAAAAAAAAAAAAACTGCACAACCCACATAAGTACCTCTCAAGAAGAGGCATTTATGGTGAGGCACTTATCCGGATTAACGGTACATTTTTTTAAATAGTATACGCGTGACTATGTTGCGTATTTTATTTTTAAAATAAAGGATTTCAAATCAAAAATCTTTTATAATACATATATGAAGTGAAACCTCAAAAATTGAAGAATTTAAATTTGTTTGTAGAACACCCTCTACATTTAAATTCTGTCAAAATATGGCCTATCTACACATATACACATATATATATGTATTTGCTCAAAATAACATGCAGAAAAACCGTTACGAATTTCAATATTTGCATTCTTCTTGGTTACAAAATATATATAAAACAAAAATATTTTTCAATTTTTCAACCAGACATTTTTGGTTGTGTAAAAATAGTCAATGGTTGATAAAATAAATACAACATAAATAGTTCAATATCTACGTTACATATACGTATATATATGTATGTATGCAGCTGTGTTTGTTCATTCATGAATTTTATCCGTATGATTGAAACAAACATAAATGATTGTCTTCTGTAAATATAAAACGGTCATGTGCCTTTCGCATTCATTTCAATTGTATAAAATTGACTTCCGCACATGTCCAATGAAAAAAAAAGTATTCTCAATCCTTTTACGAAAGTAACTTCATAGAAAAGAATTCTTTTTTCTATAAAAGATGTAATTCTATGCGAAAATAAAAACATTTCTTTGTTCAAGGACGAGTTACTTTCATGCAATAAAACTTCGGGTCAAGTACCATTTAGAGAAAAAAAGGTCACTCAGTCAATAAAAGCAATCTATATACAGTATGTATTTATACACCTACCTTGTGTACCACCAGCAGGGGTTAATGCCTTTTGAAATTTAGCCATTTGAACGGTACAACAGTTGTTGTTGATGAAAAAAAGGAAAGTTCTTAACTCAGTTGCATGTGCTTGCTTTTATGAAGATAAACCATTTTATTGAAAATTAATCTGCAAACTATTTTGCACAAGAAATCTATAGGTACTTCATTTCATTACTTATTATATAAAGACGAAACAAATATTTTGTTTGTCCGCGTTTTTCTCAGAAAGTATTCAACCGATTTACTTGAAACAAATTTTATAAATTTCCTTATTCTTTGAAGCATGTAAATAGATATTTTTTATTTGTTAAATATATTTGTTGAATTAGATTATTAACTTTTAAGAAAATTTCGTACACTTTTTTGTCGAAGTTGACCAACATGTTCAATTATGCTTTTAAACCTGCTTGATATTTTACAAAAGTGGCATTTTTTGTATAAAGTCAGTAGTTTTATGCAAATTTTAAGCCCTAAATCATTTCTTAACTGTACTTCTAAGCTGAGAAATAAATTTTTTTACTAATTATAAATTTATCAACTTTTTGTAATTTTGCATCTATGAATTCGATTCAATCGCAATGACTGGGTTGCTGCTTTGTTCCATTTCATTATCGTTCCGTGTTTTGTGCGTTTTCTTTTGTGTATTTGTTTCTGAATCTTTGTCCGCTCAATTGTTCGCTCATCCACTCATTTACATTTTTATTCCTCCGTTCATTCCACTCAATTGTTGACTTTTTGTAACGACGCGACGACGGCCAATGCGTTAGTGTGTTTGTTTTTTCCTTCTTCTACAGTGAACCGAAGTGTTACATAAATGATAGCTGTACATATTTTGAGAGGAAAATGGGCAGGGCATTCAGTAAAAAGAAGCATGAAAAAAAGGTTACCTGAAAGCTGCTAAAGATTATGAAAATGAAACATTACTGATTTCAACTGAGTGGAGTAAGGAGTAAAAGACAGTGCAAGCTCCCTTAGCCGGACAGTGACGGTCGCAAAACTTTTGTCCATCTAAGGAAGTTGTCCGTCCAAGGGAAAAAATAAAAAATAGTATAGTTGGCATCATGAATAATGTTTGCAGCTACAAACCATCATGGCTAATTCTTAATTAATTCAAACTAAAAATGAACATTTAGATACAAGAAATAGGATACAAAAACAGACTACCTACAGCTGCAGAAATAAAATCCGTTATGAATTTGATCACAGACAGTGATTTGGTGACATCGCTGTGAATCAGGGGGAACGTTTTTAATGCAAAAAAATATATTTTAAGAGTTGACATTAACATACTACAAAAAAGTTTTGTGCCCCCTTGAGGGATCAGAAAATGTATGGAATTTAGATCCAAGATCCACGGTCGTATGAATTGTCCGCCTAAGGGGATTGTCACTGTTTTTGTAATCGTTTTGTAGGTTATTTTCAATGCTTCTTTTTTGTTTTAATTAAACAAAAATTAGTTTATTTCCCCTTCTTTTAACCTATATCAATATCTGGAATATATAAAATGTTCAAGAGAAAAACAAACTTCAGAGGCAATTCAAAGATGCAAAAAGAAAATGTTGAAATACCCTCAAGAATTTCTCAATTCTCTCAACCCAGCAGGTCTTCCACCGTTTAAAATTTTACCAATTTCAAAATTGGTACACCTACAATGCTAATAATCAGGAATCTCAGTCCCCCAAACCTGTGTAATTACACACGACTTCAAGTTAAAAAGCTTTGCAAGAACATTATACAACTTAAAATTCTTACCGGACCTGCAGTAGGAAAATATGCCCTTATTCCCAGGGTACCAATGATCCCAATGATCTCCCATTTCAATTCAGACGACCACAGTTTCCTGTTAAACCATGTTTCGGTATGATAATTAACTAGGCTCAGGGACAGTCATTCAAATTTATTGGGTTCGATCTCAGGGAAATTGTTTTTTCTCATTGTCAACTTTATGCCGCCCTTTCAAGAGTGGGCTCAAACAGTATTTACTTCTTCCTGAAAATAATAAAACTGCTAATATTGTATATTCAGAAGCTTTGAAATAAAAAATAATTACAATTCACCGATACTGTGCATGTTCGAACATCAACAAAGTCTAATTTTTTGAAAACTCTTTCAGTGAGAGAAAATAAAATTCTTTGTTTGGTTACGGAAAGCATAAGTATGTACATATATAAAATTTTTATTAATAATATTGTAGAAATTGTGGTTAGTCTCATGGAGCATTTGACATACTTTTACCTACTCATATTAATAAGTATATTTAAAGCTTGCGAAGCAAAGCGAGCACGGGTCGGCTAGTATTATAATATGAATGATATTAACTATCTACACATGCCTGCAAAACCTAGGACCAACTTATGGAGTGAACGGCAATGTAAAGAAGCCACAATGATAAAATTTTGTTCATATTTTTTGTCCACCATCATTGTCTTTAGAGCACATGGACTCACCCCTCTTAAAAAGCAGTCAGGTTCTGGATAATATCTATACCTACTGTACCAATCTAATCATCTTTTAGTGCAGACAAAATATTGATAACCGCCTAGTTTAAGGGGAAATTAAGTGTCAATCATGTCGAAGTGTCAATCATGTCGAAGTGTCAATCATGTCGATAGAGTTCCTGTTTAGAACTAAATTATGTGAGAAGCTTTAAATAATTATGTGCAAAACCTATACAAGCAGAAAGACCTAAATAGATTTTTTTTTCTGATTAAAATCTAAATACACCAATTTTTTTTCTAATGCTATATACTTGCCTTAATATAGTACTTGAATCTTAAATTAGAAGACAAAAAAAATATATAAAACCAGCAATAAAAGGTTCACTTTGATTTAAAATCTTTGTTTGGTTTTGTAGCTCAGAGCCGTAGCCTAAATAAACAACTATGAATTAAAACTGTATACTTTGCTTGGACATTATTGCATAAAAGCTTTTGTTCGATGACCATTTTATTCCTGCAAAAGATCAGGGGACTTCAAGATTGCTTATCAAAGTATATTCTGATAATAGGTAGGTAAAGCATTCAATTGAAGTATTTTACGGTAAAAAAAAATAAAACTTCAACATAAAACTCAACCAAAACATTTATTTTAAAGTCTATTTCATTTTCGATTCATACATCCAGATACTTTAAGCCAAACCATTTCAGGTTATAAAACCTTAAAAAAAAAAAAAAACTGGGTGCCGTGAAAGGCCGAAATTAGCAGGAAAATATTTCAGAGCAGCACTCGAATATAAATATTGCCAGCTAGGTATTCATTAAAGTAAAGCCGTTAGAGTCTATAGAAAAATATACAAGCTATCAAGCGCTTCAAGTAGTTTTTTTTTGTGCAGTATGCACAAACAATCAATTTGTAAAGTTTGCAGCACTTCTTCTTCCCCATACCTGCACCTTAAGAAATGTAGGATGTTTGAGATTCAGCAAAATAAATTATTAATATCAATGGTAATTCAAGCGTCGAATGAACTGTCCACCCAATATCTGATGATGCAACAGCCAATACAATAAATTTTGAGCGTAAATTTATGTTAACAACAAACTGTTTAAAGTGACTCCTTTTAAAAAAGACTCCTTTTAAAAAAGTCAAACAATTTGTGTGTAAAAAATAATTTTTATATTTTTCTTTCACTGCTTAAACCTAGCCCATATTCCACTGCTATGGAGAGAAGTCAAAGTTGTTTTTATACCCAAAGCTGGTAAATGCTCACATGTGAATCCAAAAGATCTCAGACCTATCAGCCTATCTTCATTTCTTCTAAAAACTTTAGAACGTCTGATCGATATCCACTTACGTTCAAGCATTGATAAGAGACTTCTGTCCAATGCCCAACATGCCTATAACAAAGGAAAGTCGGTGGAAACGGCTCTCCATACTCTGGTACGTACCATCGAACATTATTCCCTCCATCACAAAGAGTATACTATGGTAGCGTTCCTAGATATAGAGGGAGCTTTCAAAAATGTCGACACATCTGCAATCGCTTCTGCACTATCATCTCTGAAAGTAGATAAGTCGCTTAGTGAACTGATTAATCAAATGCTGACAAGCAGGGTTATCAATTCAAGACTGGGCGACTTCTCTGCAAGAAGATATGTTAGTAGAGGTACGCCGCAAGGCGGCGTCCTATCCCCCCTCCTGTGGAACTTGCTGGTGAATGAACTGCTAATGTGCCTGGAGGCGGAGAGCTACAGAGTTATTGCATATGCAGACGATGTTGCTATAGCGGTATCTGGGAAGCATCCTAACACCTTAAAAGAACTCTTACAATATGCTCTCAATAAGCTAACACACTGGGCGGATCGGTGTGGACTGGGTATAAACCCCCACAAAACTGATCTTGTCCTCTTCACTAGGAAGTATAAAATTCCGCATATTGACCCCCCTACTATTAAAGGCACACAACTAAAATTTTCTGATGAAGCTAAATATTTGGGTCTTATTTTAGATAAGAAATTAAACTGGAAGCCTAACATACAAGAAAGAATCAAAAAGGCCACAGTAGCCTTTTTCTCCTGTAAAAAAGCCATTGGAAACAAATGGGGAATTGAGCCCCGCATTACTCACTGGCTATACATTTCGGTAATAAGACCGATTCTTACATACGGTGTATCAGTTTGGTGGACCGCTCTAGACAAACCGCGACAAACTTGGGAGAGTCCAAAGATCAGCCTGTTTGTGCACAAGTGGAGCCCTACGTACTACTCCTTCTGCGGCACTAGACATTCTGCTTCATTTAATCCTCCTCGATATTTATAGCAAACAAACGGCCACAAACACAGCCATTCGACTCAAGGCCTCTTTACAGTGGATCAATAATAAAATTGGCCACTCCACTATTCTAGATTATTTCGGATCACTTTCAAGTAACACTGATTACACCACCCCCCCCCCCCCCCCCCCCCCAATTGCACTTTGGTAAAGATTATCAAGTTACCATCCCATCCAGATCAATCTGGGAGGATGAGTCATTCCTAAATGATGAATCAATTCACTTTTACACTGATGGATCCAAAACCGATTACGGGGTTGGTGCAGGCGTGTACTCTGACAGACTAAATTTACGTCTCGCATTCCGTCTTCCAGATCATTGTAGCGTCTTCCAAGCGGAACTTTTAGCGATCAAAGAAGTTTTGTCTTGGCAGCAATGAAATCCCTGGACTCGGTCTCTGCTAATTCTAAAACAGTCCTAAACTGTCGATCATCTCTTATGGGATGACGCAGCAGTTTAATATTCACCTCTGTTGGGTGCCGGGCCACAGGGACATTCCAGGGAATTGCAGGGCTGACAAGCTCGCTAAAAGTGGAACAATAATACCTCTTTTCTCAGAGAGGAAAGATATTGGTATACCCATCGCTACATCCAAACTTATGATAAATCAAGAAGCTATAAGGTGCACAAACCTTAGGTGGAGCAACATCACCACTTGTATAGCGACTAAACAAATCTGGCCAAAGCTAGATCTAAAACGCACTAAATGTCTGATTTCTTTAAACAGATCGCACATAAGCTCCGTTATAGGCGTTTTAACTGGACACTGTCTCATTGGCAGACACGCCACGTGACTTGGCATCTTTGCCAATGACTACTGCAGAAGCTGCATGGAAGAGGAGGAGGAGGAAACCATTCCTCACCTTCTCTGTTCATGTCCTGCTCTATCCCAAAGACGTAGAACCCATTTGGGAGACTTCTACTATAATGATCCAAGTGATCTGGCTAATACTGATATTAGCAATCTTGCACGCTTCATAAGGAGCTCCAAATGGTTCAACGAGTAGGGGAAGTATCTCCTAGATCCATGTGGTATCACAACGGGCCACTGATTGGCCTACGTGAGTCGGTTCCCGACAGCCACATCTACCTACCTACCTACCATAACCTAAAACCTGCACTAGATAAAATGTGCGATGATTTTAAAACCAATCCGAAAAATTGGTTATGTGCATAGCATATTAACACTTTTCAACTTTTGTGAGATGGGCTTTCCAGTCAAGTGAGATGAAATTTCATATTATTTTTTCCACATTTTTGACATTTTTCAGGAACGTTTTTCTGGTAACACCGGGTGCATAAAAGAAACACAGACCACCTATTATTCTGCCGTGTTAACTGAAAATGACGTATCTAAATTTTTTTGGTAGTGTTGCCTTCCATATCCATATTATCTTCCGGGCCTGAATGAAAAAAAAATCAAATTGATTTGGTAATTGCATGAACAGGTAGGTGCATTTTTTTTTTGTCTAAATAGTGTAGGACCTCGGTAGTTCTAACAGTCGGTAATTCGAACGCTCCACTAATTCGAACAGCTATTGTTTTGCATTAAGTATCTTGTAATTCGAACAGTTGCCAAAATTGGTACTCTGTAATTATCGAATTTGTAGGTCAACAGCTTCGTGAACAGAACGCTGATAAATTTGTATTGGCAAGTCTTCTAGTCCAAATCACGCCAGGAAATGAATTTTTGTTGACAATGAAGAAATTCGAGACTGGCTGAAGGATACAGCGAATGAAAACCTAAAGCAATGAAAATGTTTCATATGACAACTCAAAAAAACTATCATTAGCGGCAAAGCTCTTTGAGATGTGAATCAACTACTGCACTATCTTTTGAAACAAGAATTTTCAACAATTCATATCGACAAGCTCGACATTTAAAACATTGAAATCATAACAAAAACTATTAAAAAAAAAATTAAGCAAACCACAACTTTAAACAACCTTGAACTTTATTTCGTTGTTTGTTAAACTTTTTTAAGCAATAAATATTTTCTTTTTTGTTTCGGCCAACACGAAATATTTGATTATACTTTAAACCAATTTACAGTAGCGTTACCACTTCCAGAAAAAAAGTCGAAGTAGATTTTGTAACGAAGCGTTACACTTTCGCCCTCACCTACCAGAATATTATAAAGCAACTCACAGCCAACTGAAATTATTCACAGTGAACCAGCACCCTACGTCAGCAAAAACACCAAACACCAGCACCCTACAACCATCCAACCTACATAATACCGACCGATCATCAATACCGCAACAACAAACACCAGCCACCCACCACCCACTGAATCATCATCATCAACAGCAGAACATCGCGCTCGTGCACACCACCGCTCATGAATATAGAAAAGTATAAATATTTCGTTTGTGAGTTTTAAAATTCACACTTCCTCTTGCCACGAAATATGACAAGAGGACGTATGAAAAACCGAATAATTGGAAGCTTATTTTGAAAGCTGGTTAACAATGCGACGAGGAAACAAGACGTGAACGTGACGAGAACTCGTCGCAGCTGTCAAACCAATTTCAAGCAAAGAGAATATACCAGAGTATTCACAATGAATAAAGCGTTTATCGTCGTCCCGTCACGAAATGATTTCGAAAAATTGAAAAAAGGACGCGACGAGACGATGATTTTCGTTTTATTTCCCAAATTCACTGAAAAACACGAATAATTCTACGCTGTCTCTGTGAATAACTCGCTGCATTGTGAATTGAAAAACGATTTTATAACGAGAAAAAGATGAAAGCGTTTCTCGTCACGCTGACGTCTCGTTTTCTCGTCGCATTGTGAAACAGCCTTGACTCGTTGTAGTTCCTAATTTACGAATTGGAAATACTGAGGCATAAGTTTCCGGCGAATATCAGTTTATAGCAACTTTTGGTCGCCTCAGGTTACTTTACTTAATACATTCTGTATCATTTAGAGATAATCTTTTTGGTACTAAAATTCTCCGTAGTTTATTTTCCCTCGGATTAGCCCTGGGCTGGAATCGGATTCCTACCGTTGTTCTCCCTGCTTGCTCCTTCTGAGTGAGATTGTGGGCCAAGTAATTTTCCCTTGGGTTAGCCTTGGGCTGGAATCAGATTCCTACCGTTTATTCCCTGATACGCTTCTTCTAAGTGTATATCGTAGGCCGAGTCTACTCCTGTAGCTCTTTATAAAAAGCTTAGCCGTATATGAAGTACTATGTTATCTAATTTAAGTTTAAAACCAATTGTAAGATTGTAAACCCTCTTCTTGTTAAATAAAGATTTATTGATAAAACTGGTAATTGGTCAGAGTTCTACCTTCTTAACCCGAGTTTTACTTGCTTTCTTCGGGAATACCCTGGACACCGACGAGCTTACCTCAGCCTTAGAAAAAAAAGCATCACAATTTAAAGAAAAAAGGGAAGTAGATTGACTAAAATCGAAGTAGATTTCAAAATGGATCTTATTTTTATAAAAATCTTTATTACAAAAAATGTAATCAAATTTAATTTAAATAAACAAAAAAATAAAAACAAACTGAAATTCTTTTAGAGTTTATATTTACATATCGTCGGATAGGAAGAAAAACGACATAACTCAACAAATCTTATTTTTTTAAAATAGGCAACAAAAAATGAAATGATGATCTGAATTTCCATTAATCTATTAAAATATCAAGACCACACAATAGCTCTATAAGTTCTAAATATTGTACCAGAATATGGTATTTTTCCAACGGGTATAGTTTTTTTTTTCACAAAATTGCATTGTTATATTTCAATATATTGTTTAATAACACTTTCTAAATTAATAAAAAAAAAATACATTATTTTAAACTTCACTTCTACATGTATGAGTGAAATAGAGTAAAGGAACTTTTTTTCTAAAATTGAATGAGTTTTAAACATATATTTTTAAAATGAAGTAGATTTCAATATTTTGGTGATGGTGCGAAGTGGGAAGTAGATTTTTAAAATTTTTGAAAAAAAGAAGTAGATCTACTTAAATTGAAGTAAAGTGGTAGTATTGATTTACCACTACTTTCTCAGCCGAAATGTTGACTACGAAAAACGTATCCAGTAATTCGAACGCACCTCCGTGGTTTGTGGTTCGAATTGGGTCGGTATCTAATAGTTCGAATTACCGAGGTCCTACTGTATTATGTTTGTGAATTATTCAGTCAGATATCAGGCATTACATATGTATAACACAAATCTCTGATACATTATGTACGTTTATTTACGATATCATATTGTACATTCTGCAAAATATGAAATTATATCTGGTTTCTCTCAAAAGTATATTTCGGCGTTTAGGTATATACTGTTCTTTTCCATTCAACGATTCAATTGTTTTATCAATTTTATTTATTGCCTTAACAATTTCGCATTAACTTATTTTTTACGTTTCATACCCAACCTCCCTAAAATATGATTATACTATTTGCCGGATAATATTCTGAATCCGACAAAAAACTTCTCAACACTTATTTTTTTGTCGGTATGGTGTTGTTGTTCAATATGTCCTAATATATTCCTTAAGTCCCTATTAAAGCGTAATTTGGTTGGATGGTCATGAAAAAAAAAAAATAGAAAGACAGACATACCAGATGATGGATGATAATGTTCATTTCTTGTGATAAAATAAGGTATTTTTGCAAAACGAAAAGCATCTTCCCTTAAGTCCTAAGCTAGGTAAGGGGATACTATATATTATAATAGGCGTATAAAATTACCTTAAAAGGAGCTTATTAAAATAACATTATACAATATTGTACATACTAGCTGACCCAGCGAACTTCGTTTTACCTAAAATTGATGTTATTATTAATGTCTCTTTCGATTATAGTGCTCAGCTGTAACACCTGAGTCTGATAGCATAACGCTCTCTGTTGGCTATTCGATTTTTATCGGGGACAAAATTAACTGATTGTCAAATGGCAATTCATCAGCAATATTTTCTGCTTCCCATACAAAATGGCATTTTCAGAAATCGGCACCATCAACTCAACAAAAGTATGCTAGGATTTTTCATGGTTTCCGAACTAAGACCGTCGAAATTTTCAATTTTCGGTCTCGTATTACATTTATTTGGTTCAATACGAGTCCAACAAAGAAAACCTCATGCAAATCGAAATTATTTTCCGATCGAATGAGTGGTACCGGCTGGCGGCGTAAGTGGCACTTACAACATTACGCTGTGGCTCCATTGGCAATATTTGAGGCATGGCAATTTTAAGCGCTAGCAATTTATTGCTTGGGTGGGGCATTTCATGGTTAGGCAATTCCAGTTGTCAAAAACTTTACGTATTAAAATGGCGAAAGCAACTGCTTAAATTTACTGTTTTTTGTTAATAAATTAATTCAGTTTGGTCACTCCTATTCATATTTTCACTTTTTGTTTAAAAATGAAGGAGAAATCATTTAAAATCTTGGAGAAACCATTTTGAAAAAGACTATTACTTACTTTAGATAGCGCTCACAGCCCAGGATAGATTACGGCCTCGACCAACTAGCTAGCTGCCTCCAGTTACACACTCCAAGTTGGTTGAGGTCGTTCTCCACTTGTGTGCGCCACCTAAGGTGGGGTCTTCCTGTGCTGCGCAGACCGTCAGGGGTAGATTCGAAGACTCGTCGGGCTGGTGCGTTGGTGTCCATACGCTCCACGTGTCCCAGCCATCTTAGCCGCTGTATTTTCAGCTTCTTGACTAGGTCGACGTCGCTGTAAAGCCCGTAAAGCTCGTGGGTAAATCTTCTCCTCCATACTCCATCGATACATACTGGACCGAAGATCACCCGAAGAATCCTCCTTTCAAAGCAACCAAGCAGATTCTCATCCGTTTTTGACAGGGTCCATGCTTTTGTCCCATATAGCAGGACCGGGATGATTAGGGTCTTATATAAGGTCTCCTTGGTTCTCTGAGAGAGGGCTTTATTACTTAGATGCCTTCTTAGCCCGAAGAAACAGCGATTGGCAAGAGTAATTCTTCGTTTGATCTCTGCGCTGATGTCATTTTGCGATGTTACAGTGGAGCCCAGGTAGACAAAGTCCTTGACGACTTCGAAGTTGTATCTATCCATCGTGACGTTTTGTCCGAATCAATGATGTTGAGAAATAACTCTCCAATGAAATAACTCCCCCTAAAAAAAAAATATGAAATAAATCCCCAAAATTTACATATATGAAAATCGATAGTTTTTTCATATGAAAAAACTCCCCAATATTGGGGATTTATTTCATCGATTTTTGGGGATTTATTTCATTTTTAAATTGGGAGGTAATTTCATGATGAAATAAATCCCCAAATTCAATTATGAAATAAGTCCCCAAATTTGAGTACTTAGTTCTTTGAATAAATAACAAAATTACGGCGTATAAACAGTGAAGTATGTAAGGGGGGCATGCTGCCCCCTGCAACCCCCCTGCTTTCTCCACTAAGGGATTTGGGGTAGGTGGGAGGGTGCATGCAAAGTTTCTTTAAATCTAGTGGGGTTGCAGGGGGGAAAACATGCCCCTCCCATACATACTTCACTATTTACACGCCATAGTTTTGTTATTCCTTTGGGTACTTATTTCATTTTTTGTTTGGGGACTTATATATCATGTGCTTTTGGGGATTTATATTTCATATTTGAATTTGGTGACTTAAAAAAAACATTTTGGGGAGTTATTTCATTTTTTTGATTGGGGGTTATTTCATTGGGGAGTTATTTAATGGAGCCGAGATTCCCCATTTTCGACGCCTCCGATTCAATACTTGCAAACGCGCCGGTAACAGCTCGCTTCGTTCTCTCAATTATGTCAATATCATCTGCATAAGCAAGTATAAGTTGAACGGATTTGCGAGTTGCGTACAATTGCCTCAAACCTTTCTCGACATCAAAGGGTTCGGTGCGGTGTTTCTAACTACTTTGACGGAGCAGCCAGATTTCTCCATAGTCATCCTGCACAATCAGACGAGTTTGACAGGGATGCCGAGATGTAAGACCTCATGCGAATCGGAATAAAAAAAAAATCAGAAAGTAGTCTTTTCAATATTTTCCGATCGAAATTTCCAATAAGTAAAGCCGCATGCACTTACAACTTTAGTGTCACTCATTCAGTTTAGTGTGCACTGACATATTGAAACTGTATTTCCTATATTGGTCACTTAAGTATGCCACTTTCCTTGACACTAGGCCTACGCTCACACTATAGGGACTAAATATATTTCTACATATTTTGGAATTTAATTTGGCGTTGGGTTTTAGTCGCAAAAATGGGAAATAGTTCAATTTTGGTGAGAGTTGGTTCGTAGCGCCTCAAAATCTTTCCATCCCTATACGCAAACCCCCTTACAACAGAAGTCATAAATAATCTGTTGGGTAAACAATAAACATTAAAAATAATGAAACATTTTATTTAAATAATAAACAAAACAAAAAAATCCAGTCCTTTTTTAGTTTTCGATAATCGATTTTGGCTGTATTCAGTTTTGTGCGAGGTTAATAAAGCTTCATCGGGGTAGAATATTTTTTTAACTGTGTGTGTATTGATTTTTTTTTTTTCGATTTACTGAGTACAATGAAGTAATAATTGAAGTATTCACTTAGAGCAAACAATTGTTACATTATAGGATTTTTTTTTAGCTCGAAGTATATAATTTGATTTACAAAAGATAACAGAATGAAAGAACGGACACGTTTCATTTGTGAAATCAATGGCAAATAACAAAGCCATTCAGTGATAAATAGTTAATTTATCAAGCTATTATACTACAATATTCATCCAAAGCATTCAGCTTTACATGGTTTTCTATAGAATTTCTTAAGATTTATTCTTTTTTGTTTGAAGCCCTCATTTCCTTTAAATTAATAATAATGTTTGAAGGAAAATATTTAAATTGAATAGGACCATCAAAAAATGCTCGCACTATTTATTCGATATTAATTCAGCCCATCTCAAGCCTCATATTATTTTATAAATATAAACAAATAAATAGATTGTGAAAAGAATTTTGGAGAATAAGCTGCTAGTGACTACTTAGTCTCAACTATTCTTATGTGTGTATAGTGCATAATTTATACTCGGCAGGAATGGAGGGGACATACAAATTGTCTACTGAATCTAAAAGGTTAAGAGATGTTTTTGAAAAATTTCTAACTTTTAGCCCAGGAAAATTAGACCTTCACTTTGAAAAAATTCCGACAAAGCAAAATTTTGGTGGAAATGTTTATTTTTGTACCTAAAGCTATTTCCAAAAAGTACCCCAAATTTAGACCCGGGCTCAAATTTGTATGGGGGGATGGAAAGGGTTGAATTTCATTTTTTTGCGAATATCCCAAAAACTATCTTACTTACTTTTCTTACTTTAGATGGTGCTCACAGCCCAGGATGGACTACGGCCTCAACCAACAAGCCCCTTCAGTCAGCTCGGTCTATAGCTAGCTGCCTCCAGTTACGCACTACAAGTTGGTGCGTTACATCAGCCCTTAGTCTATCCAGGTTCTCCACTAATTGTTCAGCTGCACGTGGCCTATTTATGGTCCGGACATTCCACGTGCAGATCCAAAATTCATTGTCCTTGTTTCGTTTGCTGGGGTCGTCAACATTAAAATCATCCATATCCGAGGCTTTTAGTTGTTTCGGAACCGAAAATATTTTCCGACGCACAACCCCCTAGCCTGGAGGACCAGATCCTTATTATAACTCCAAGGACGGGGAGCCGGATAAACAGCTCCTTATAGACCTGAGCTACGAATACGTCGTAGTAGCCCATATAAGGTGTTTACTAAGTAGTAACTGGAACTGTAGACGCCACCGTTGATTCCATCTGGGGAATTCTTCCGCTGCCGCCTGGATAAAGGAGAAGTGCCTTACTGGGAATACTCCTCCCCCCCCCCCTCTCATTTGCTGCCGCCTAAAACCGTCCACCGGGATTGGAACCCCATCATCAGTTAAAGGTATTAGGCCCCAATGTTCACCACTTGGAGGTGAGAGTAGGAGTTGATAGACAGAGGTTCGCTTTGAAAAAAAGCTTGTAGACGCTTGTGCCCTCTTGAATCCACCGCGTTATCTATCCATTGAACATCAAAACTATCAGTGCTCTTTAAAACATGTAAAGGCAAACATATGTAGCTTACTTATGTGATTTTACATTTATTTCGTAAAATCAATAGGTTTTGAGAAAAACGTGCACAAACTTTATAGTGTACTGGATTTAGTCAGAAAAATGTATTGAAGTTGCATATTTTAACGACTGGAGTTCAATACCAGCCGCTTCCACCTTAAGTTCTTTTCGGAGCTACTATACCTCTTGCGAGGATGTGACAAATCCTTCAAGAGTATCTCTTGTCATAGAAAAGTGCCACTCATCTTAGCTGATCGGATTCGGCAATAAACTGTAGGACCCTTCCATTCCTGCAGACACGCACACAGGAATGATTGAGAGTTGTAAGTCCCTAGGCCCTGGTTCTTCTTGAGCCATTTGTGCCACCAAATTTATTTATTTATTTATATTTCGACGGGCAAATATTTTTTTATCGTATGTGATTGGGTACATCTTCACAATATAAAAAAAAAATCGGTGTGGTAGGGGTTACAAAAAAGCCACCATATTGAAACAGCTGGTCATTTTGTTTTCATATAATAACTCGCCTGGATTTTATTTTGTAACGAAATTGCCAATGAAAGACTTTTAGAGTATCAAAATACCTAACAATGGAGGTGTTAACGATCTCTGGAACTTTTTTCGTCTTTAAGTTATAGCTTGTCAAAGTTCACGTTTATCTAATGTGGTTGAATGGAATTTTTAAATTTAAGACACAACTCCTGCCTCTCCTGTGGCATTTACTTCACCAAAACCTATGACAACTGTGTAGAGGAGAATTAGTGAAATATCTTCGTCGAAAATCATTTTTAAAATTGAAAATCACATTGATGGCGGATTCAAACACCCTTCTAGTACGAAATTTTTCACCCTTCCTCAAAAATTTGTATGCCAGAATGTAGCCTGATGTTCTGGCTTAATTTGAAGACTTTAACCTTGAAGAGCCGATTACTAGAGCGAAAGTTATAGACAACAGTATAACTCAATTTTGAACTATTTTTCATTATGTTTCACTTCAGAAATAATTCAAAATAGAGCAATATGTTTGGTTTTCAAAGCTATAACTGCTTTTTTTTTAAGATTTCTCTAAAAAACGGAATAACTTAACCAATATCCCCTAAATACTTTGAATCCTGTTTTTGTAAAAAAAAAAAGTACAAACACACAAAATGTTTTTCCATTACTTTCTTTGTTAAAATCATATATATTTTATTATGTTTATAATTTCTTTCTGTTCTTTTGCTTTGTTTTTCTATTGAACAAACGAAAGCCATATAATTATTTCTTGATGATAATGAATTGATTGTCCTAAACGTGAAGTAATTAAATGGTCTTAATTGGTTTATTATTACCAAGGGTGTGATAAGAACAGACTTTAAGTATTAAAGTTGGAGAAAATTCAGAAGATAATAACTTTGTGTGTTGTGTATATATGTATGACTGCGGCAGTGACGGATTAAAAGATTTTCTTGATTTTGATTTGTATACTCGTCAATATTCTGTTAAAGAAACACAACCATAATTAGGTCATTAAATTAGTTGTTGATATCTTATAAAGAACAAATTAGACGTTAATGGAGGCGTGATTTAAGAAAACTTTTTTTTTGCAGAAAAAAATAGCACATATTTTCAGAACTACTCATAAAAACACTTAAGTTTTTTTTTTTTTTTTGTCAATACATGTACGAGTATATAGAGAGCTTTTTTTTACTAAGGGCCGTTTGCTGAAACGAAACTTAAATTTTTGAGTTCAACATAAGAGCGTATGTGACAGTTTACTCTGAGGAAAAGTGAAAAATAAGCGTTTAAGTTGAACATAAATATTTAAGTTTTGTTTCAGCAAATGGGCCTAAATAAATTAGTTTTTATTTGTTGTTAGCTGACCCGACAGACGTTGTCCTGTCTTAGCTATGAATTTGAACTGCAATATATGTATAATAAAAAAAAAATGAATACCTACTTGTAGAGGATGTACCTCAGATGAAGAAAGAAATAACCAAATGTTGTGACCTTTTAAAAAAAATATAGTTAAACGTGTTACACACTGATAATTTTTTTATATTTTAATTTTTTTTTTTGATCTTGTAATCTATTACATGTGGATCTAAGAAGAGAGAGAGGCAAAAAAATTCTCTTTATGTTTTTAGTTTTTATGTATAACATTACAGGCCCTTTAAAATAAATAATACAAAATAAGCATTATACTGAAGTCACTGTGGCGTATACGTACTTTTTTATTAGCATATATTAGACTTTAAAATCTGTACCACACAGCTTTACAGTTCATTTAATATAATTGGATATATTTAGAAAAAAAAACCTCTTAACACAAAATAAGTCTTTATGTGAGTTAAGTGAGAGTTTGTAATTAAATTATAAATGTCCTTTCCTATGCAAATCGGTTGATGTTCAGCCAAATTATGCTCGTATAAACAAAACCCCAATTCAGAAAGTATGGTTTTTACGATTAACCGGCTTTTCCGGACAAATTTCCCAATTTTCGGCTTCGTAGTGTACTTACCTGTGTCAGTACAAAACGAATCCAAAAAAAAGATCCCCATGTAAATTTGATAAAAAAAAAATATATATTCAATTCAAAATACTTTCTTCGTGTTAAAATTGAAAAAAAAAGAAATAATTAGCGAACTATTGGCCTTATTGTGAGAGTCTATTTGGAATAAAACAATCAATACACTTTTGAAATAAACAAAAATAAACAAATACAAAAATATTAACGATAATAATTTTTAATATAACAACAGTATAAATTAAGTCTTTTTGAATAATCTATTGTTAATAGACTGTCGCAATAAGCTTTTGTATTGATGCACTTAGTATCAAGCGCCAATGTAGAAACACCGTTCGAACAAAAACCAAAAAAAACAATTAAGAAAGTATGTAATTTAATGTTACCACGACTTTTCGACTTTTCTGGCCTAATTTTCCAATGTATATCTCCGTTTTGTGTTAATCTGGTTCAATAAAAATTCAACAAAAAAAATCTCCAACCAAATCGGATGAACACGATTTCAAGGTGTTTTCAAGATTTTCCGACTTTTTAGGTCTAATTTTCAGATTTCCGATCAAATTTTCGGCTTCGTTGTGTGTTAATATGGTTCAATACAAATCCAACAAAAAAAATTCCAACTAAATGTGATGATGTTAAGCCAAGTTATGCGTGTACAAACACAATTTCATTTCAGAAATTTTGAAATTTCAAGGTGTTTTCAGGATTTACGAACATTTTCGGTCGAATTTTCTAATTTTCGGTCAATTTTTCCAATTTTCGGCTCCGTTGTGTTTTAACCTGGTTCAATACAAATACAACAAAAATTTAGCCGACCAAATCGGATGATGTTTAACCGAGTTATGCGCGTGCGAACACAAAAAGGGATTCATTTTTATATAAATAGATTTCTTCTTCGAGCGCCTTAAACATTGTGATTATGGTAAAGTAAAAAAAAAATGGTTTTCGTGGTTCATACATTCCGCCGTTGCATGGTTATGCATCTGTTCAAAATTGACCCTTGGTTTGAAAAAACTCCGTTTATCTGTTTTGACAGAGTTTTTTCAAACTTGAAACAAAGAATATTTCAAAAGGTAGCGGTTTTCGAGATTTTGTTTTTTTCTTATAACTTGAAAATGGTCATTCAGCTATCAGCTTTCAAATATTTCGTGAGGGTGTCCGTGCGCAGAAAGTAGTCTCAAAAAAATGGTAATTTATATATTTTAAAACAAGGAAGTAAAGATATTGATCACTGAATTTTACAAAAAAAAAAAAAAAATAAATAAACCCTAAATGAATGCAAACACAACAGCCACGGCCACCAACAAACACAAAGAATTATTTTTATAAATTGTATTGATTTCATAAACCTTTGATGTCTAACTGTATACTTTCTAAGAGTCGGGTTAAGATGGGGGACGTTGTAGATTCATCAGTTTTCTTGCTGCGTCATGTTTTCTCAAGAATTAAAATGAAACCTTTTATAATGACACCCTTTCAGCTTTCTTTGTTTTAAAATTGAAATATTTTTATCGCAGGAAAAAAGGTAAAATATTATGAACGAAACGCGATTTTCATTGTTTTTTTTTTTTTTTTATTCAAAAAGGATATTTTTCAATCTTTAGCAACCGGTCTGTGCAGTGGTGATTGTTTCTTATTGTATATTTTTTTTTCATTTTCATCTTGATTGGTAAAAGTTATGTGTATCCTTTTTTCAATTAATTTTTCTTTTAAATTAAATAGAAGGATTGTATTTTTATTTGTGATGAAGAATGTGATTGGGAAAAAATATGAAAATTTGTAAAGATGACACTAAAAATAAGTATTATTTATGATAACTAAAATGACAATGTTTTTCAATATGAGGACACAGATGTATAATACAACAATAATTCGGCTCTGAACTCTTAGCACCCCATACATGGAAAATTCGAAAAAAAAAGTATGCAGTCTAAAAGGTCAGTAATTGGTCATAAAAGGCCAGCTATTTTCAGAAATTGGTCAGCCATATTTTTTTTTCTATGAACTTTTAAAGTTTTATTCAAGGTCATTTCAAGGTCGTATAGACTGTTAGCACCTCATTTATGGGATATTCGAAAAAATTGTATGTCATCTGAAAGTTTACTTATTCCTCATAAAAGGTCAGCTATTTTCAGAAATTGGTCAGGCATAGATTTTCTGTTATGAATTTTCAAAGTTTATTATTTTTTCAAGGTCATAGATTTTTAGCACCTTATTTGTGGAATTTTCAATGAATTTTAGTTGGCACAGTACAATGAGAAATAATTTGCTAGTTTTATCATGAAGCACCACGGTTGGCGTCCAGTTAAAACTTAGGGTCTATAAAAAGTATGGAGCACGAATCCACACTTCTAAGAAAGCGGTCAAGAACTAAATAAACTGGTGTATTGTTACCCGAAATAGAATATTTTTTTAAAAATCTAGTCTAATTTTGTTTTTTAGCTGTGGAAAAAAGTAAAGGTTGTGTTTATACACGCAAACCGGAAAGATCTCGGACATATAAATTAGTCTACATAATAAAAATAGCGATTTAAAAAAAAAAAATTTAAATGCATTTTTTGAAAATAGAAACTGATGTATACCGAACTGACTTCCTTTCTTTGAGTTCTCAGAGCTGCATTAAATAGTCAAAGGAGCTTTTTATTTGCAAATTTTACTTTTATAAGTCTAATAATTAACTATTCACTTCAACTTAATTTACATTTCACAAAATGAGGATTAAGTTTTAGTTGATTAAGAGCAAATTTTAAAAATAACCATTTTAAAAATAACATTAAACAAACAACTTTATTTAACGTATGTAGTTTGCCACGGATGTTCTCATACATTTTTATTAACTTTTCATTGGAAGTTATTTTAATCGGTCCGATTTGTGAAATCGAAAATATTGACATTTCTCGACGTTTCGAGATCTCTGGAGTCGGATTACATTATTTTTAGAGAGATGTCTGTGTACGTACGTTCGCACGTTCGGAAGCTTTTTTTTGTTTACGATATCTCGAAAACGCATTAAGATATCGGCTTCAAATAAATATTATTTTACAGATAATAAGACCATAACGTGCAGAAAGGATTTTCAGAAAAATTCAATCAGAGGTTTTTTTATTACAGTAAAATTTAAAAAAAAAGTTGTTAAATGACTTGTTTCTCGAATATCTCTAGAACAATTAATGCTACTGACTTTGGCCTGGTTTCAATCTATGCATAATGATGTAGTGAAAAATTGGTAATACTTAAGAAAAATCAACCCATATGGTTTTTTTTAAATTAAAAAAAAAAAAAACATTAAAAAAACATTAAGAATATCTTGAGAACACACATAGATATTAACCTCGGCTTAATTTTATTTAACACACAAAGTTATAGTTGATAATCGATAGAGGTTGTAAAAAAATTCAATGAACAGTTTTTTTCTAGGCCAAAAAAACTGCAAAAAAAATCATAAACATTGTTAAAAAATGTTTTTCGGCTCGAATATCTCGAGAACAACCAATAATATCCACTCCGGGATAATTTTAGTCTACACACAATGCCAAAATTAGTAATTGATAAGGTTTTTATAAAAATTCAATTGACACTTTTTTTTTAGACCAAAAAAACTACGAAAGAAACTGCTAATAATTGTTGGAATTTTCCGTGTCGCATATATTAATTGAGCAAACAGCCTTCCTTTGATTGCTCAACTGAAAAGTTTTTCGAATATTTTAAATTTGTGATGTTCTTATAAAAAATAACTTCGGGTATCGATTTTCAAAGGGAACCAATGGGAAGTTATCAGTGTGGGTCAACCCCAGCCTCTTTTTTTTTTACAGATGGTCAAACTTTTGTAAAAATAAATATTTTGTAATTCTTACATATTGAAAAAAAAAATTAATAAAAAAAAATGCCGCAACAAGTGTTAACTTTCAGTATCTGTCTATTACAATAGTTATTTAAAAAATTTATAAAAATAAATAAACAAAAAAAAATTATTCATAGTGTTAAGGTATTCGAGGAGAGTCGTAATTTTTTAAATTTTTATGAAAAAATGTTATACCATGGAGACCACATGATAAATTTTATTTTGTATGGTATTTTCTGAAAGGTCTTAAAACCTGCTATGTCTGGTTTCAAGGCTATCCATTATTTACTGGGCACCCTGTATATAATAAAAATAGCGATTTAAAAAAAAATCATTCAAACGCAGAAACTGATGTCCTGAACTGACTTCCTTTTTTTTGATTCCTCAGAGCTGTATTAAATCGCCAAAGAAACTCTTAAAAATCTAAATTTTTTAACTTTCAAGAAGAACTGTCAATAAAATTATAATGTTTCAAAATACTTTCAACTACAAAGTAAGTCTTCGTGAAGCGATATGTTCAAGGTTTATTTTTGGATAAAAAATTAACTAAATGATATCGTCGGTTCGGAAGAAAAACAACACAACTTAACAAAAGAACATTTTCAATTTTTCATCTAAAAAAAAAAAAAAAAAAAAATGCGTATACGCCCCAGTGTACAACTAGAAAATATTTAAAGTATTGTTAAGCTAGTTTTCGGTTACTGACGTAGTAAAGTATTAGATAACAAGACTAATAAAGGTTTATCTGCCGGCATAGCTTACCGACACTGGCCAGACCACGTGCATGCATACACTTCTAGGTGTCTGAATTTAACCAAGTTCCCTTAGAAAAATATATATTTTGCAGCATGACATTGTTGCTAAATATATTTGTTTCGGTAACCATCGACTGAAGTTATGCATCTTAGAAAGGTACGACATTATCTAACTGATAAGCCCAATTGTCGTGCCTGGGCGAAACGCATTGGACTTATAAGGTCGCAAAAAAGTTCCATTTGCATTATATTCAAATATAGTCCACCAAGCAAAAACAAAAATAATACATTTTCTACAGTTTTTTTTTATTCTCCTTCTTCCTAACGAAATTATTTCATAAAAATACCATTAAAGAAAAAAAATAATAATTTTAAGTGAACGTATAATCAATTCAAATTAACGCATTTCCAAAATTTAGAATTCATTCATTGCCTTTAAATGAATCCGTGTTCAATATTTTAGCAACTCTTAATCTACTTTAAATTAAGTCATTTTTAATTTCGGAGTACTCATAGTAAAAAATACGTATGAAGCTGTTGAGGCTGAGACTAGTAAAAGCCTTTAAATAAAAACATGGAGACTTATCTCCTAAATTTTGTTTAAATACTCAATCAGTAATAAATCATCCTCAAAAATGGTATTTTTTCTACTTATCGCTCCTTTGTACACAGATATGTTCTCATGGAGTTATGACCTTCCGATTTTCTAATATACAGCTCAAGGAGTTACAAAACGCGTCACTCAAAACGCCTGTCATAAGTAGGTACTTATGTAAGTACTTAATGGATTCGCACTCAAAATGAAAAGGTCGTTGGTATGCCATAAATTGCATGTGTGGGTTACCTAAAAGGCTATAAAAATACAAAAAGTCACGATTTAAATAAAATATCTCATGTCAAGAATTTTTGATACTCTTTTTCGGCTAATGTTACAAAAAAACAAAATGAATTTCTGGGAAACTGGGTTAAAATCCGTTTTCTAAGAAACAGTAGAACAAAGATCTTCAACCTGAAAAGAAGATTTGAATATTTTTGGTGATTGGAAACCATTGTTTCCTTTTTTGATATAGTATAACCCTGTTCCAATTTGAGAAATAATTATTATTATTAAGAATTGAATGTGAAAATTTATTCTAATAATAACATTTAGGTATTTGAAAAAGAAAACAAAAATACGTACACTTAATAAAATTCATGAAATTGCCCTCAAATTTGAATCAAGCACGAATCTGATTTCTCATGATAACAAAAACTGTGGGTGTTTATGTAAAACAAGTCAGTTCTTAAACCCACAGGAGGTGTTAAATTGAGAATTAATTTAAAGGTTAAATTTGGGTTATTAAATTGAATTCAAAGGTTAAGAGGAGAAGATTTCATTGAAGTGGTTGTTGTAATAAGGTATCTGGAATAGCTATTGGCGGAACTTAAAGAACCAAATGATAAAAGATTTTGATGGCGAAGGGCAAGCTTTCAAGCTATGCAAGTTGTTCTATTAACGATGATTTTTTTTAATAATATACAAATTCTATATACTACTGAAATAAATCAGCCAAGTAGAAGACTTAGCACTATTTAATTGGACTTGTTGAATTATTGATTCAAAATAGCTTTTAACGGTCTTTAGTCTGCAAATTAAAAGGCCTGTACGAAGTTTAACAAAACTCGACAAACAAAATTTTGATGAAATTTCATCCAAATCGTGACCCTGGCAGTGTCAAAATTGATTTTGAAAGTATAATTCCTAAGCCCGATATTTCCACAACCGTACATCCTAAATGATTGGCGTTTCGTCCCGGCGATCTTACTTGGACGCATCAGTTGACTAGTGAGGGCCTTGTTACTATACGCAATTTGTATCAAGTTCAGTTCATCTTACATATAGATTTCACTATGAATACGTAGTATGAACTATATCCAACCAGAAATCTATGTAAGATGAACTGAACTTGATACAAATTGCGTACTGACAAGGCCCTCACTAGTCAACTGATGCGACTAAGTGATATCGCCGGGACGAAACGTCCGTTAAAAGCTATTATGGTTCTATTAACGTTTCATAAATATCAAATAATACTATTTCTTATTTTATATTCCAGTGTTCAAAATATAGGGTTTTTAAAGAATTTATAGCAGACCACAGGTCCTGTAACAATGATTTACTACTTGGTGAATCTACTTGCCAGATGTTGGTGACGTCACCGTATCGTTCAACCGAACAAACCATAAGACATGAGTTTTATGAAAGAAACTAGAATACCTAACTCCACCTCAAATTATGCTCTACACCTTTTCTACAACCGAGGCAGTATCTATTTAAATAGCCTCAATATTTGTAAAAAAAAATTCAGGAATTGCTTTAAACCATAAAAAAGGGGCAAAATCATTATATTAATCCCAACATGTACATAATGTAGGTACTAATTAAAAAAAAAAATTACGATTTCAAAAACAAATTCATAGCAAACATATTTTTGTCAAAAAAACTTCTGTGTAACTGGCCCTAAATGTGTCTGCATCTGCATGGTTTATTCTGAAGTTTCAATTTTCGAGAGGTGAGTTGGGCAAATGACGCGATTAATGTTGGCCTCCAATTCCTCAATCTTAGCTGACTTATCCATCATCCGTGGACACTTTGCACGCATAAACTGACGTCTAAAGTTGCATAATAATTTTACAAAAATCAATCAATGGGACCAAATGGAAAACGACAGAAATTTGCAGTTCGGTCAAGATATCAATTTAAAATAAGGCTTAAAATTTGCAGTTTAAGAAATGGCGAAGTCGTAATTAAGAACAAAATTCTTATGTACATTGAAGTATATGAATTTCGTTTCTAAATTACGATTTTGGATCAAGCCTTTACTTAAACGGTGCCATCGAAACAGCTATCACAGCATTTGAATATTATAATAAAAATGTTGATAATTCTTTAAATTTTATTAATTCCGTGCTCTTAAGAAACTTGTAAATTCAGAATTTGATCAACGCAAGATAATCAGGATACGTAAAGATTTAAAGTTAAATTAAACCTTAGGCCAGATTCACACAGAAGTGGCTCATGGTTCTGGTGTGTCATTGGCATGCTTCGGAAGTGGAATGGGTGTGATGTACTCAATTTACACAGAAGTGACAATGAACCGACATTTGTCAGAGTGAATTGAACGCAGAGTGAATTAATGAGAATTGATGCAAAGGAATGCTTTTATTAGTATTTGGAAAATTTTCCTAATCGTTGTGATTTTTTTTAGATTTCTTTAACACAAATAAAGTGATAAAAATACTTCAAAATAAATAAAGTAGTGGTCTCATGTTCAATCTTCAAGTGATTTCAATATGGCGTGCCGGTTCACGTAGGCCACTGGAGTTTTCAATATGGCGTGGCGATGACATGTTGCACCATAACCTCGCCTCGTCATCTGTGTGTGTATTGTCCCATAAGAGAACATGCAAATTCCACAACGTGGAATATGTATGTACCACGCCAGAACCAAACCAAAACCATAAGCCAGTTCTATGTGAATTGGGCCTTAGTGGTGTCAAAATTGGGCCTAACGTCGTGTCGTCGACGACGCAATATTTGCAATGTTTCGATTAAAATTGGTATGACAGCCACTTATCAACCTATCCGATTCCACCGCAGTTTTTTTTTATTAATTTCAATTGTAGAGGTAGTAGGTGAAGAACACTTAAATGTAAATTGATGGCATGATATTTTGTGTTAGGTTTTCTGTATTTTAAATCATATTATAAAACGGCAAACGTGTTTTTTTTGGAGTACAATTTACGTCGTCTACAAAAGCCGAAGGCATATAAATTATATATCGTTGAAAAGGTTTTTTTGCCCAGAAGTGCACAATAAAAAATAAATAAATTTGATGACACAACAGCTCATGAAGAACTAGGGCCTAGTGACTTTGTAACGGTCCGAGGTGTTGTCGGCCAAAGGACTCTCGATTAGCTGTTCCATGTTCTCTCACCGTAGAGGTGCTATAACCCTAAGAACATTAAAACACGATAGCACATTCTCGAAACTAGCCAATGAGAGATACCTTAACCTTGCCCTCCCTTACCACCATTACGACCCCCTCTGGTTACAGGTACAGTGGGCCGATCCTGGCAGCAGGAAGGCAAGGGTGTTCAAATTGCGAAGGCGTGGCATGCTGGCGTATGCACATCCTAGCTCGTCGGATTGGGGAGGGTTCTTGCCATCGCAATACTGAACGGTCGTTACGAATATAACATGCCGGAGAAAATACTACAAAAAAGGTTCGGGTTCAAAAAAAAAACTTGGAGCCCGAATTCGTCCTGTCATCATACCCACAAAACAACATCTTCAAGTGGGGAGAGTGCTCGATGGTATGCCCTCTCAGAGGATTAAGCCCACCCACGTATCGAAAACGATACTTCCTTGGCTGTTATTACCTCATTTTTATAACAGCCCCAAATCTGAAGAAGAAAATGATCTTTCAATCTATCACCTATAACATCGCAGCGGCAAAAATAAAACTCCCACGGAAAGAACAGGTAATACCTACTGCACTTCACATAAACTCAAAATCTTCAAAAAAACATCACAAACGAAATTCCGTCAGTGAGAAAATATGACCGTAGACCTACTTTCTCTTCGTCTTCCTTCGGTCTTCCGCAAACAATCCATCGTTACCACATCCACTTATGACTTCCTTAATGAGCATCCATTTCACTTATGTTACAAAAAGGAAATTAAAATTCCCAGGATGTAGAAATAAACCATCGTTGAAATTTTTAAATAATTAGCCGAAATGCACTTTTTTTTTTTTAAAGAATAACAAAATTCGATTTTATTCCATAAAATAAACTACTATATCCTAACAAAAAAATCAAATAGATAATAATAAAAAGAGATTAAATCTGAATAAATATAAAAAAAACCATTAAATACCATTAGAGTCTATAACAGGAAAGATGATCAAAAGCAAATGCAACAAACCAACAGTCGACCTTTAATATTGGGATAGTTATTTTCTTTCAATTCAACTACATAGGTATTTATTTCACAACAACAATGATTGATTTAATTTCAAATATTTCTATTTAGATTACTTTCTTTTCAATTTCAAAAACAATTCTTAATTAAAGCCATGTACAAATAAAAGTGTAGTGAATTTTAAATTGTATTGAATTAATCTTGTTTATTTTTTTTGTATCGAGATTTCTACTTGGTTACTTTGTGTTTTTTTTTTTCTTGGGGCTATACTAGCTAGGTAGAGAAAAAAAAAGAATTGTTTAATAATTAGAAAGCCTAGTCTGCTTTTAGGCTGAGTGAATTTTTTTTTACAATTTTGAATTTTTATTTTACACTGATTTTTTTAACATTATTTTACTTTTAAATATAGTTTCTAACATCCAATTAATATTATTATAAAAAAAAAGAAAATTTATAGAAATAAGGGAAAAAAAAAAAAATAACTTCAAAGCTCACCACAATTTATTTTAAATTTAACTCCTACACCTTTTAGAGTCTAAGAATATTAGAGCGAACTGCATTGCATATTGCAAGGCGCATTTTAAATTTCGATTTTACCCTTTTATATAACTTGTTGTTGTTGTAGGTGGAGCGAATTATTTTATTATTAAGGTCAAATGTTCAATATAAAAGCAAACTTACCAGCTTTAACGTATGAATGAATCTTGAATTAACGTATCCCTGTGAGGTGGTGCACCGCATCATAGGTTGAATGTACCTTTCGTACTTTTATCACTGCAAGAGAACTTTTTAACACTTAAACAATAAAAAAAATCGCAACTCCGTTATCATTTTTTGCAAAAATTATTGTAAGTATTTTTTTTTCTATTTGGTAATATTTTTTTGTTCTTGGAGATTTTTTTTTTGTAGGAAGTAAGTGTGGTGAACAAGGAAGGAGTGAGGTGAACAAATTGATTAAACTATTGATAAAAAAAAAGAAATTTAAAGAAGTAGGTATTTGATGTAACTGGGCATGTATGTATGTATGATGAAGAAGATAAAGGTGGAAGATGATGCTGCGAGCGATGATGACACATATGAAGGCGCGGTGAAAACTTTTTGGATAATTAATTGGCGGCACGATCACACAATATCCGATGATTTTATTATCTTGTATTGTATGGCGGGACTTTTGTTACTGGCTGATGTAGGTACAGTCTGTACTATAGCGAGGTATTTGGCGTCTTAGTCTTCCAGTGGGTTGGACGATTGGTGGTCATTAGATTAGGACACCTGAGGTGCTCTGGTGTGCAAATATGCACGGACGTCGTTTGGACACTGGGGTGTTTTAAATTCTGGGGTAGAGAGTCGGTGTACGTGGGCTTGCGGGGGTAACTTTTGGGGGTTCAGTACTTTGTAAATTTTTGGGTATTTTGGCTACGCGTCTTTCTTTTTTTTTTCTTAACCCTTTTATCTTAGGACGCTTGCACATAGACTTAGTTTAGAATTTTTACGGCACTTTTATTGACTCGCGGCGTTTTAGTTCTCGATAGTTTTGGGTTTCGTAATATAAATTTTTCTTTATTTCACAATAAGCCGACGAGTTTTAAAAGGTTGATTTTTCCCAATTTTTAAGAAAAATATGTCTTAAAAAGAACGTGCATACGAGAACTTTTTTTTTTCACGATTTTCGTGAATCATCCGAAGCGACCCGCAAAACTCGACCACCAGAAGACAAAAAAGAGTTTCCGTATTGCAGGCATCCCCTTATATAGCCAGGTGGCAACCTTCAACACGTCGGACATTCCGTGCGAGAGAGCATCTTTAACATGGCGGTGAAATGGATTCCGGAAAGGGCCGTTTTTGGCCGTATTTTTGACCAAAATATCACAATTTTTATCTTAAAAATCATTTTAATTTTTTTTTAAAATAAGTGTGATAAAATATAATTTTTTTGGTCAAAATTGACCCAGAAAATCACTCCCGGAAACACTTCCATGACAGAAAATGCTTCTCGTTTGTGCATGTGTGAATTCTCTTAACTATGAGAATTTGAACATTCTTCATTTAAAAAGTCTCTTCCGCACCTTCTCTTTCCCAGATCGCTGCCAGCAAATGGATGTTGTCAGCCATTTGCCTCTAACTCTCTCTCTCAAAAATGATTAAAGTCACCACACTTTTGACGACTTTCACCACCATCATCATCACTGCAGTACCCTCATCTCCTGCTTAAAATTGAATTGAATTGAAAGAATTAACTGAAAAAAAAAAATCTAAGATTCTCAAACTTTTCGACTGTTGGTTTTGAATGTAAAATAACAAAAAAAAATAGAAACTTGATAAAACCTATATCGGTTCCCACAAAACTTATCCAATTCTGCGTTTAAACGCTAGAAATGGAGAAGAAAAGAAACTAGATTGCAGAATCACTTCTCGACCCACCCCCGAGAATAAGTCTCATGTTCAGGCTATTGCTAGCCGGGTGATAATTAGAACAACAACAAAACGGCTACCTCTTAATGTCTTTTGAGTGAAAAACTCCTAACACCTTTCCGTTTACATCTTCTAATTCATAGAGATTATTCCCTATGACCTTTCTTATTCTTGACTTAATAAATTTTGGACATAGTTTAGCGTTAATCCTCTTTGTTGCGTCGCTAAGCACAAAATTTCTTTTATAGACATTATCGCCAACATTATACTTCATATTTTTGCTACGGGTATTGTACATATGTTCATAAGTTTTATGCGCTCTTTGGAGGGAATCTTTAATTGCTGAATGTATTATGTTCATTTTTGCTGACTTTGGTAAAACGTTAAGTTCAGAATTATTAACAGAATCAAGTTTTCTTAAGAGTTCAAATTCCGAAGCATGTTCAATCATTTTCAAACCAAACAAGGCCTCATAAGGGGACATACCGATAGCCGAATGGGTAGCTGTCCTAAGTGCGCAGGTGATGTCTGGAAGGTTTACATCCCAATCCCTTTGATCGCTTCCTATATACGATCTAATAGCAGCTAGGATAGAACGATTTACACGCTCGCTGGCATTGGCTTGCGGAGCATAGGAGGCGGTTTTTATATGCTTTATACCATAAGACGTTAACAATTTTGAAAAGTAGGTGCTGATAAATTGCTTTCCATTGTCTGTTAGGACAGATTCGGGTGCACCAAACATGCACAGAACGTCTTCCTTCAAAAATTTAGCTGCGGAATCCGACGTAGCATTTCTTAAAGCCTTAATAACGACAAATTTTGTCAACTGATCGAGAGCGATTATTAAGTACACGTGTCCTTTTTTAGACCGTGGATACGGTCCCAAAAAATCCAAGTAGATGTGTTGAAAAGGTCGTTCAACTGTAAACGGCTTTCCCATTGGGTGCCTTAAAGTTTGGTTGGAAGCTTTAGATGTTTTGCAAATTTCACAATTACCTATAAAAGACTTTACCTGTGAGGCCATGTTGGGCCAAAAGAATTGCTGTCGGAGCCTATACAAAGTTTTACCTACACCACCATGCGCAGCCCTTGGAGGTTGATGAGCCAAAGTAATCAGTTGGTTGGCTAGCTGCGACGGAACCCATAACTTCCATCCTAGGTCATCCTCTAGAGGATTCCCTGTGCTGTGTTTGACCTTCTTGTACACGAAATCGTCCGAGACTTGAAGGTCTGGCAGCTGTTCCTTTTGCTTTTTGATGTGGTCGATGATCTGAACATATTCCTCAGATTTGAAACTGGGATCTGTTAGGTCTATATGCAACACATCAGAAGGACTTTCCTCTAACAAGGCATCTAGATTCACTTCGTCTGCTGCAAACACTCTTGACAAAGCATCTGGCACAACGTGCTGTGAACCTTTACGATGCTCTATGTCGAAGTCATATCCTTGAAGTTTAAGGCTCCACCGAGCCAACCTACCACTGAGGTCCTTTTGGCTCATCAACCACTTTAAACTGGCATGGTCAGTTACTACCTTAAAGTGGTATCCCTCCACATAGGGACGAAATTGTTCTATGCTCATTACCGCAGCCAAGCACTCCCGTTCAGTGACGCTGTAATTACACTGAGCTTTGTTCAATTTGTGTGAATAAAAAAATATGGGACGTTCATTGCCTTCTTCGTCCTTCTGGCATAATACGCCTCCAATCCCGGTCGAAGATGCATCACACAAAATGACGAACGGTTTGGTGTAATCAGGGTTCACAAGAACGGGTGCCGAGGTTAAAATGTCTTTAATTTTTTGGAATGACTCTAACGCTTCCTTACTGAATTCGAATTTACTATTCTTTTTTAAGGTGTTCGTTATAGGGGTAGCTAGGGTGCTATAATCCCGCACAAACCTTCGGTACCACCCAGACATACCCAAAAACCTACGTACCTGACGTTGATTTTGTGGAACTGGAAAATCTCTAATTCCGGACACTTTTGCCGGGTCTGTCTTAAGACAACCGTTCCCGATAACGTAGCCTAAGTATCTCAGTTCCTTAAAACAGAACTTGGATTTATCGAGGTTAATTGTCAGACCCGCGCCCTTAAGTCTTTCGGCGACGATGTTTAGGAAACGAATATGTTCCTCAAAGGTTCGTGTAACAATCAGAAGATCGTCCAAGTAAACAAAAACGTTTTCTTTTAGTTCATGGGGTACCACTTTATCCATTAACTTGCAAAGACGTTGCGGTGCATTGCAAAGGCCAAAGGGCATTACCTTGAACTGGTACAGAGGCCTGCCGGGAACCGTGAAAGCTGTCTTTTCCCGAGACGACATCTCCAACGGTATCTGCAAAAAGGCGTCTTTCAGATCCACACTAGAAATGTAGTGTGTATCTGAAATACGACTTAGCACAGCTTGTATATGAGGCAAAGGATAGGCACTTTTCTTCGTCTTTTGGTTCACTTTCCTGTAGTCCAGGCACATACGATTTTTCCCTGGTTTTCGTACCAGAACTACCGGTGAGCTCCATGGGCTGTTGCTTTCTTCGATTATACCCATTTCCAGCAACCTATCCAATTCCTCATACAGTAGCTTTTGTACCGCCGGAGACACCGGATAGTGTCGTTGTTTAATTGGTTCGGCATCCCCTGTGTCGATTTCATGTTCCTCCAGTGTGGTTTTACCTAAACCAAGAATGGCAAAGGAGGGGAACATACTGATGGTTGTTTGAAGTTTACTGGTCTCTTCCTCGGAAAGCTCACGCATCTCTGAAGACATATTGTTGAACGAGGCAGCTGTTGGTGAAATTTCCGAAATTAAATGAGGAGCGATATCGAACGCCTTCCAAAAATTAATCCCTAGATACAATTTTTGTTGTAACGAAGGTACGATGTACACCTCTATTTTTTTTGATTCATTTTTATAAGTGATGTCTGCTATGAATTTGCCGGTGATAGGCTGAACGTGACCATCCGCTGTTCTTACATTGGATGAGAATCGTGTGAAGCTAACCTTGTGTTTTCTCAAAAAATCATCGCCATCTATGCCCAAGCAGCTAATGCTAGCACCACTGTCTAACAATCCTAGCACACTTTCTCCAAAAATTTTTACATTAGCATATGGACGAGGATCATCTGAGCAACACAAGGTTGTCGCTTCAATACTCTTTAAGGCGTTTTTACGATTTTTTTTTCTTTCTCGAATCCTAGTAATTCTTGCAGAAACAGGTGTTTTGAGATTACCAATAATCCTATCCCTGGCAGCGTAATTTGCAATTTGACGTTCGTGAAGGCTTTTGGAAGGAGGTGGAGTTTTGGCTTGTGGAGGTGGTGTATTAGATTCTTGCTGTTCTAAAAAGGTTGGTCTTTTCAAAATCTGAATTGTGTTGACACAATCTGAGGTTTGACGACCTAAGGTGGGTTTGGAAGTGGTTAGATCTAGTGCGAGTCCGGTTTCAGGTTCCGAGAGCAAGCCATCCCGGTTGAAGGATTGCTCTGTCGGAAGTTTCCCGTGCATTTAGGACTTGTGCACTGAGGTGAAGTTGTCCCTTCCTTTCCACAGCGGTAGCAGAACAGGGATCTCTGTTGCACAGGACACTCCATGTAACTGTGACCTATCTTTCTACAGTTCCAGCAGTTGTAATTACTGGTGTCCCTTTGAATATTCAAAGCCTCAACGGAATTTGTATTGGACGCTGCGGATTCCCCTATAACCTCAATTTCACTAACGTTTCTGCGAAAGGGTTGCCCTATAGGATTTCGAAGTTTATGACTGTCTTGCTCATTAATATATTTTTCCATTTTGCGGCAGACATAAATCATCTCATTTAGACTCTGGGTCCTAAAAGTTAATAACAACTCCCCCATACGCCTATTAACGTTTTGTTTTATAAGGCTTATCAGTTCCTGATTAGGTTTTGGACAAAACAACCGTGTATTCATCTTTTGAATCGCCATTAGGAAATCATCAAAACTTTCGTTAATTTTTTGGCGACGATCATACAATTGTTTCGACAGCTCGGCGTCTGTCTCTAGGGTACGAAACTGTTCCAACAACGCAAAACGAAGCCCCGGCCAATCAATTCTTGGGTTAGATTTAAGAAACACCCAGTACCAATTTTCAACCTGTCCGCTTACGAACTGGTGAAAATTCAGCACTATCTCTTGCCATGAAGCGCCAAAGCAGTCTTTCAATCTCTCCAATCTAAAAATGAATTCATCGATCGTCATATTTATACTGTCGTACTTTAAACCCCATTTGTGGAAACTAAGAGCTTTTAAATTTGAATGAAAAGATAGATTTCCTCGAGAAGGGCTCTCGTGCGATACCCTATCAGAGGCATCACCTTCTAAGTTCATGTTTCTTATTCTTGAGAGAAACTCATCTGCATTTGGATTTAGACTTGAATAATTAAGCCTTGAACCTGAGTCAGGCTGATTTTGAGCCGTCAGATGGGGATGGATAGTTGGTGGAGGTCGTCTACGCACTTCATATTCGGTTTGAACAGAGGGTGTAGTTTCCCTTAAGGTTTCTCGAATGATGTCTGCCATTTGCCTTTTCAGCTCGGCTCTATTTGTTTCTAATTCCTTTCGAATTACTTGCAAGTCTTCTGTTCTACTAATTCCTACCGACGCCGTGACAAGTCCCTGAATATATGCGGGTAGATCTAAGTCATGCTGATTGTTTATGTTTGTTTGAAGGCCACCTAGAGACAAGCTATCCCTATTTCTTAAAAAGGCTTGAGAACCAGTGGGTATGTCAGGGTAATTATCCTTTGCCGTATTTTCAGCTCCAGTGTCTTGGTTTGGAGGACCCACAGGCGGGGACTCAGAACCTAGACCGGCAACATTAGGTTGGGTACTACTATCCATTACTCTGCGTTCAGAACTGATATTATGCCCTCGACCACGACTGGTTTTGCTGGTTCCTCGACCACGAGTGCTTTGGCTGCTGGATCCCCGACCACGATTTGAACGTAAGTTATATATCTTATTACCCTCCACTGAAGACATATGGTGACTCAAACAACCTGAACTTTACAACCTTTACGAACAGACTATACCCACAATGAAAATTTTATATAAACCCAATTAATGGAAATAAAAAAATTAAAAAAAAAAATGAAATGATAAACAAAGATTAAAAACCAAAAATAATTATCGTTAATATAAATCAAAATTATCTAGAAATATCTGGAAAATCTTTATCAACCGAAATTAAAGATAATAAATCAAAACAATTGAAAATTTCAAGTTAAAACGAACTTGGAAGAAAAAGGTAATCAAATAAACGCGAATGAAAATAATATTGTATAACTTCTTACACAATTATGTATGTATACAATTATATATATGTTTGTTATTTTTTTTAAAATTTATCATAAATTGTCTGGTGGATGTGGTCAGATGAAGAGTCTTAAAGACCTTGAGTAACGATGTTTATGAACATGATACTCACTTGAAGCTGAAGTTTTATAGGAGCTGGAAAATAAAAAGTGCTGAAACACAAAACTAAATTTGACTTTCACACAGAATGTAATTTATTATAAGGTAAACTAGGATGGTTGACCAACTCGCAACTGGCATAGTACGACGATCCAGTCATCGTATTATCGGACGACATTGATTTTTCCTAAAAATTTAAAATACAAAAGAAATGTTTGAACAACTATAAATTCGGTCGCACCAAAAGAACGGATTCAAACAAAAATCGATTGAAATTTCAATCTTATCTTGATTTTGATTGGAATTGTTGATTGTCGCAACAGACTAAACAGGGAAAAGACTTCAGACCTATTTACTGGACGTCCGCTCAACGTTTTCCATCTCACAACAACAAGAGAAAAATAAATTACTAAACGGTAGGTAAAGAAAAAAAGAGAATCAAAATAAAGTCGTTACATGTTTCGAGAAAAAAAAAAACAAATTTGAATAGTTTTGGAAAAATCAAAAAAAATTTTTTTCCGAAAATGAGAATCTCAGCTCCTTATACCGAGTAAGATCAAGGACGAATCGGGCCCCACGTTGGGCGCCACCTGTAACGGTCCGAGGTGTTGTCGGCCAAAGGACTCTCGATTAGCTGTTCCATGTTCTCTCACCGTAGAGGTGCTATAACCCTAAGAACATTAAAACACGATAGCACATTCTCGAAACTAGCCAATGAGAGATACCTTAACCTTGCCCTCCCTTACCACCATTACGACCCCCTCTGGTTACAGGTACAGTGGGCCGATCCTGGCAGCAGGAAGGCAAGGGTGTTCAAATTGCGAAGGCGTGGCATGCTGGCGTATGCACATCCTAGCTCGTCGGATTGGGGAGGGTTCTTGCCATCGCAATACTGAACGGTCGTTACGAATATAACATGCCGGAGAAAATACTACAAAAAAGGTTCGGGTTCAAAAAAAAAACTTGGAGCCCGAATTCGTCCTGTCATCATACCCACAAAACAACATCTTCAAGTGGGGAGAGTGCTCGATGGTATGCCCTCTCAGAGGATTAAGCCCACCCACGTATCGAAAACGATACTTCCTTGGCTGTTATTACCTCATTTTTATAACAGCCCCAAATCTGAAGAAGAAAATGATCTTTCAATCTATCACCTATAACATCGCAGCGGCAAAAATAAAACTCCCACGGAAAGAACAGGTAATACCTACTGCACTTCACATAAACTCAAAATCTTCAAAAAAACATCACAAACGAAATTCCGTCAGTGAGAAAATATGACCGTAGACCTACTTTCTCTTCGTCTTCCTTCGGTCTTCCGCAAACAATCCATCGTTACCACATCCACTTATGACTTCCTTAATGAGCATCCATTTCACTTATGTTACAAAAAGGAAATTAAAATTCCCAGGATGTAGAAATAAACCATCGTTGAAATTTTTAAATAATTAGCCGAAATGCACTTTTTTTTTTTTAAAGAATAACAAAATTCGATTTTATTCCATAAAATAAACTACTATATCCTAACAAAAAAATCAAATAGATAATAATAAAAAGAGATTAAATCTGAATAAATATAAAAAAAACCATTAAATACCATTAGAGTCTATAACAGGAAAGATGATCAAAAGCAAATGCAACAAACCAACAGTCGACCTTTAATATTGGGATAGTTATTTTCTTTCAATTCAACTACATAGGTATTTATTTCACAACAACAATGATTGATTTAATTTCAAATATTTCTATTTAGATTACTTTCTTTTCAATTTCAAAAACAATTCTTAATTAAAGCCATGTACAAATAAAAGTGTAGTGAATTTTAAATTGTATTGAATTAATCTTGTTTATTTTTTTTGTATCGAGATTTCTACTTGGTTACTTTGTGTTTTTTTTTTTCTTGGGGCTATACTAGCTAGGTAGAGAAAAAAAAAGAATTGTTTAATAATTAGAAAGCCTAGTCTGCTTTTAGGCTGAGTGAATTTTTTTTTACAATTTTGAATTTTTATTTTACACTGATTTTTTTAACATTATTTTACTTTTAAATATAGTTTCTAACATCCAATTAATATTATTATAAAAAAAAAGAAAATTTATAGAAATAAGGGAAAAAAAAAAAAATAACTTCAAAGCTCACCACAATTTATTTTAAATTTAACTCCTACACCTTTTAGAGTCTAAGAATATTAGAGCGAACTGCATTGCATATTGCAAGGCGCATTTTAAATTTCGATTTTACCCTTTTATATAACTTGTTGTTGTTGTAGGTGGAGCGAATTATTTTATTATTAAGGTCAAATGTTCAATATAAAAGCAAACTTACCAGCTTTAACGTATGAATGAATCTTGAATTAACGTATCCCTGTGAGGTGGTGCACCGCATCATAGGTTGAATGTACCTTTCGTACTTTTATCACTGCAAGAGAACTTTTTAACACTTAAACAATAAAAAAAATCGCAACTCCGTTATCATTTTTTGCAAAAATTATTGTAAGTATTTTTTTTTCTATTTGGTAATATTTTTTTGTTCTTGGAGATTTTTTTTTTGTAGGAAGTAAGTGTGGTGAACAAGGAAGGAGTGAGGTGAACAAATTGATTAAACTATTGATAAAAAAAAAGAAATTTAAAGAAGTAGGTATTTGATGTAACTGGGCATGTATGTATGTATGATGAAGAAGATAAAGGTGGAAGATGATGCTGCGAGCGATGATGACACATATGAAGGCGCGGTGAAAACTTTTTGGATAATTAATTGGCGGCACGATCACACAATATCCGATGATTTTATTATCTTGTATTGTATGGCGGGACTTTTGTTACTGGCTGATGTAGGTACAGTCTGTACTATAGCGAGGTATTTGGCGTCTTAGTCTTCCAGTGGGTTGGACGATTGGTGGTCATTAGATTAGGACACCTGAGGTGCTCTGGTGTGCAAATATGCACGGACGTCGTTTGGACACTGGGGTGTTTTAAATTCTGGGGTAGAGAGTCGGTGTACGTGGGCTTGCGGGGGTAACTTTTGGGGGTTCAGTACTTTGTAAATTTTTGGGTATTTTGGCTACGCGTCTTTCTTTTTTTTTTCTTAACCCTTTTATCTTAGGACGCTTGCACATAGACTTAGTTTAGAATTTTTACGGCACTTTTATTGACTCGCGGCGTTTTAGTTCTCGATAGTTTTGGGTTTCGTAATATAAATTTTTCTTTATTTCACAATAAGCCGACGAGTTTTAAAAGGTTGATTTTTCCCAATTTTTAAGAAAAATATGTCTTAAAAAGAACGTGCATACGAGAACTTTTTTTTTTCACGATTTTCGTGAATCATCCGAAGCGACCCGCAAAACTCGACCACCAGAAGACAAAAAAGAGTTTCCGTATTGCAGGCATCCCCTTATATAGCCAGGTGGCAACCTTCAACACGTCGGACATTCCGTGCGAGAGAGCATCTTTAACATGGCGGTGAAATGGATTCCGGAAAGGGCCGTTTTTGGCCGTATTTTTGACCAAAATATCACAATTTTTATCTTAAAAATCATTTTAATTTTTTTTTAAAATAAGTGTGATAAAATATAATTTTTTTGGTCAAAATTGACCCAGAAAATCACTCCCGGAAACACTTCCATGACAGAAAATGCTTCTCGTTTGTGCATGTGTGAATTCTCTTAACTATGAGAATTTGAACATTCTTCATTTAAAAAGTCTCTTCCGCACCTTCTCTTTCCCAGATCGCTGCCAGCAAATGGATGTTGTCAGCCATTTGCCTCTAACTCTCTCTCTCAAAAATGATTAAAGTCACCACACTTTTGACGACTTTCACCACCATCATCATCACTGCAGTACCCTCATCTCCTGCTTAAAATTGAATTGAATTGAAAGAATTAACTGAAAAAAAAAAATCTAAGATTCTCAAACTTTTCGACTGTTGGTTTTGAATGTAAAATAACAAAAAAAAATAGAAACTTGATAAAACCTATATCGGTTCCCACAACTTACAACTCTCAACCATTCCTGTGTGCGTGTCTGCAGGAATGGAGGGGACCTACAGTTTATTGCCGAATCCGAACGGCTACCGAGCGGCACTTTTCTGTGACAGGAGATACTCTTGGAGGATTTGTCAATTCCTCGCAAGAGGCGGTAGCCGTTTTTTCTTTTAAATAAATAGGTGGCGAGGCTGGGGATCGAACCTTAGACCTCCGGCATGACAGTCCATCGCACTAACCATCACGCCACGGCTACTAGCACACTACCAGAAGTGCAAAATGCATTTATTAAATAATTGCACCACAAAAGACAAAAAAACAATAAAATAAAATTGCATAATAAGTGCGAGCGAGAGTCAGAGCGAGACGAAGCGAACAAATTACTAGCACTTATTATGCAACTTTCTTTTGTTTTTTAGTTTTTGTGGTGCAATTTTTTAATAAATTTTTCCATTCTGCACTTCTGTGCAATAAAACCTTTTTAACGATATATAATTTCGGCTTTAAGACCGCGTAAATTGTACCACAAAATTAAAACTTAAAATGAAATTCGCGACACGACACACGACCGACAAAATAATACTTTAAAATTCACGATGTGACGTTTCGATTTTTTCCACATAAAAACCAACAAACCAACCAGTTTTCCAGCACTACTGGAAAGATTATTGGAATATCAGTTGGCAGCGTTCAGAAAATAATAATAATGAAATGCAATGAAATTAAGGGTGGGACATAAGTCTGCCGCGGCACATTGAATTTTCTTGGCATGATCTGTTAGTACCTGGTTAAATTGGATTTTTAATGAATGGCGCAACCGAAGATTTTTTTGTGTGAGTGAGAGGTACATGGATTTTAAGGGTGGGCTGTGTGAGCTAGGGAAGGGAAGATTGTTATGAAAGGATTTTTTCTTTATAATGTAAACAAGGGGAACATAGTAATGAATGAAAACGCGCTTCATTAAAAATCCAATGTAAACAGGCACTTAAAGTAAAGAACTCCTGTAGGCACAATTTTCGCGAGGAGCAAGAACATAGAAACTTTTCAATTTATTTTGAAAACCAAACAAAACTATTGTCAAGAGGTTGATTTTGCATTTCAATGATCAAGCCATGCTCACGGTTGCCACTTGAAAAAAAAGTTTGTGTCCAAAATTAAAAATAAAAATGACCAACTGTAGCTAAAAATGACCAAAATAATTTGAGTCCGAAATATTTGAACCTCTAAACACAGAAAACAATGAATTCATTACATTTATTTTAACATATTACATAGATGACATATTATTTTTGTATATATTAAGTCTAGTTTATACATCAAAATGCGAAGTGAAATTCAAACCGAAATGAAATATGTATCAATAAATCTCGCGTCGAAAGGTGTACAAAGAAAAATTAATTTAGTTTTATATTTGGTTTAGAAAAGTCCGTTGAATTATATTTATTTCGAAAGAAATTTCTTCCCCTTTTCGCTTAAATAATTGCATTTAATTTTATTGTATTTTTCACGCATGGGAAAAGAGCAATTTTTTTTGTATGAAAACTTCGCTTCGCTTCGATCTATAAACGAGGCTTTAATAAAATTCATTCACAAAGTAGGTACCTAATGAACTTAATTAAATTAGACTAACATAAATAAATAAATAATAAATAAATAATTTCTCAGAGCATTTTAAAATGAGATCAAAGTAGAACTTAATAAAAACAGACATTCAACTTATTTCCCGTTAATTCTAGTCTTGCTACTCATTTTTCTAGAGAATCTAGCACATTGCTTGATGTTTTCTTCATTGATGATGCTAGTGATGCTTTACTTTATGACCAATTGTCTGCGGGAGGTTTTTCTAAACACGATCTGATTTATCTGACGTTCAACTTTAAGGTAGAGTGGTCCGCGGTGAAGTATGAGTACAGAGACTTCCGAAACATCGATTATATAAGACTAGAACAATGCGCTCGTAGCATAGAATGGGAACAAATTTACAGAATGCCTTCATCCAATGATCAAATTGAATTCTTAAATAATCAAATATTAGGTTTGTTTAATAATTTTGTTCCTCTAAAATACAAAACTTTGAATTTAGGAGATCGTGACTGGTTTACCAACGACATTAGAACTCTTTTACTTCAACGAGACCACGCATATAAGATCTGGAAACGGTTTAGATTGGAATTTCACCATCAGATTTTCCGTAGCCTTCGAAATCTTGTAGTGAAGAAAATAAGAGCTGCAAAAACTAACTTATACCAGAAAAAGCTTAGTCCCACAATCAACGGACGAACACTATGGAATAACCTGAAGGCTTTAGGTATAGGGAAACAACCTACAATTCAAGAAAAAGTTGATGTCAACTCAATCAACCAGAATTTTATCTCATTACCTCTTCCAACCCTATCAAGGGTATCTGAAATCTCAGAGAACAGCCGCTATCGATGTTTATCGCCTTTGTTTGAGTTTTCTCGTGTTGAAAGTACTGACATAGTGCAAAGCCTGTTATCAATTAAATCCAATGCTGTAGGTATTGATGGAGTTAACCCAAAATTTATAAAGATTATTTTACCGGTTGTCTTACCTACTCTCACTCATATATTTAACACTATCATTATGACGGGATTATATCCAAATCAGTGGAAATTCGCGAAAGTACTTCCTATCCCTAAAAGTGGTAGTAGCAGTGAGTTCAGACCTATCTCAGTGCTTCCATTCCTATCTAAGGTGTTTGAAAGAGTAATCCAAAAGCAATTAAACGTTCACTTAATCTCTCGAAAAATCCTGTCAAATAATCAATTTAGCTTCCGTCAGAAGCACAGCTGCACCACTGCTGTTACAAACATTGTTGAAGACGTCAGACGAGCCATTGATGATGATCAAGTTACCTTTATGGTTCTACTAGACTTTTCCAAAGCGTTTGATACCGTTGATTATGACAATTTGTGTTACAAACTTGCAAATATATATGGTCTTTCACCTACTGCAGTGACTCTAATCTCATCCTATCTCCGTGACCGAAAGCAATGTGTGAGTGTTGGCAATCAAACATCTTGCCTTCTTCCAATTTCAAGAGGTGTACCCCAAGGCTCGATTTTAGGACCTTTACTTTTCTCATTATATATAAACGAACTACCTGACATAGTAACTAGATCATCCGTTCAAATGTACGCCGATGATGTTGAACTCCATAAAAGTTGTGATCTAGGCCTGATCGAGGACTGCGCATACATGATTAACAAAGACCTCGAAGAGATTTCGAACTGGTCAATACGTAATGGTCTCCATCTCAATCCTTTGAAATCTAAATGCCTTATAATAGCTAAAAATGCCTTAAGCTTAGATTATTTTCCTAACCTGTATCTGAATAATTTACCACTCACCTATGTACCAAACGCTCGCAATCTTGGCATGCTGTTCAACAACAGATTATCCTGGGATACACACATCAATGCCAATGTTGGAAAAATGTATGGAGTTTTGCGTACGCTCTGGCCTACCCAATGTTATACCCCATTAAAAACACGTTTATTATTGGCTAAGACATTGGTTTTACCTGTACTTACATATGGTTGTGAAATATTCTGTAACTGTGATTCAATAAGCAGGCGAAGATTAAATGTTGCTTTCAACAACGTAGTGCGTTATATTTTTGGGCTACGCAGATTCGACCACGTTTCTAGTTCCGCGATCCAAGTTTACAAATTATACTTTGATCAGTTTATGCGCTTTCGTACTCTCGTTTTGCTGTTCAATGTTATTCGATCGCAACAACCCTGTAGTTTATTTAATAGGTTACAGTTTGCTTCCTCAAATAGAACTCATCAACTCATTCTGCCACGTTACTCCTGTTTAGCTTCGGAAAGACAATTCTTTATCAACGCTATTCGGTTGTGGAACACTTTGCCTAGGCGCATTAGGGGGGAGAGGGAACAAAATCAGTTTCGCAGGGAGTTGCAACTATTTCTTCAAAGTTAAAAAAATAAATTTTCACCTTCTCTTCTGTCTTTTTCATATCTATCTTATCTCTCTTCTTTATGATTTAATATTACCAATTATTATTCTTAAATCAAATTTATAATAATAACACAAAATTATGTATCTCAATTTTGTTTTTAAAAATATTGTTCCTAAGTTTTATAACGAATTGTTTTCTTCATTATAAAAATTATACTTATATTCAGCCTTATGCAAAATTATAAGAATTATCATTCTTAATGTATAGGCATACAAATTAATTAAATAAATAAAATAAATAAATAAATAAACAAATATATTTTCATAAAATCAATATTTAAAAAAAATGACCAAATGGAATAAAAAATTACCATGCGACCAAGTGAAAAAATAATGACCAAATTTGGTCACAAATGACCAAAGTGGCAACCGTGGTCAAACATGCTAATCCATGTGAACTCCCCCATTGGAAGAAAGTGAAAGAGAGAGAATATTTGTAAAAGAAAATGGGGTGGTTGTTCATTGTCCACGGATGAAGAAAAAAAAACTGTTTGAATAGGTAAAACTGGGAGCGAGACAGAATACAAATTCAGTGGAGTTGAGTTGGCTGTTGGCAGCGTAGCATTGGTAAAATCGTCGTGTATAACAAAAAAAAAAATACATTAATGTAGTTGGGTATTTTTGGTTCGGTCAAGGTCTTTTAAGTTTTAATTGGCGTAAATTTACAAAAAATGATGTATGTAAATTCATACAGAGTCCTACTTTGTAGATTTTAATCTAAAGTCGAAGCAAAGCAATTAGAAGATTATGTATATAATTGGCACTCGAAATTCGAGAGCTGGACGTACTAGTTTAAATAATATTGCAACCTATTTGGAAAATAATAAAAATAAGGCTTTTATTATTTGGTCTGTAAATTATATTTTGAGCCTTAAATATTAAAAAAATATTGCCATTAAAAAGTTACTCCCTTATGCATTCTCCACTTAATTTAAAATTGCAATTAAAAATAGGTAGGAACTTCACAATTCAAAAATAATTCCCTTTTTAATGGTATCGCCTCAAAATGATTTTCCCAAAAATTTCATACACGACACTGTTGTTTTGTGAAGACTTTTTTTTTTGGTTTACATATTAATTACTGTATCCAAATACTACTCTAACCCCAAAACCAAACAAGTCCACTGGCTTTTAACCAAATATACAAATAAGGGTACCTACTTAGCGTTAAAATAAATAAAATATTAAGTTAAACCCTATATTTACTTTAATTTCCACGTCCCTACATACATACTTGCTTACTCATGTATGCATAAAGTAGTTTTTCCTCTGACAAAACTAAAGCCACAAAAGCCCTTTCAATTTGACTTAAACAAAATCACATTCTATCATTACAAATGGATGGTTCTGGTTGTCGCACTCACAAATTGACAGCCATCGACCAATATTTTACCACCACCTGTAATGCTGCTGGGTTTGTTGTGTCCCAATATCCATCTGATTCCTCGCAGCACACACACGTTTTTGCCTACTCGTAGGAACTTCTAAATCAATTACTGTTCGTTCAGTTCACTTCATCACCGTATAACATAATTCGATTTTATATCAAACTTAAAGCAAATCCTAATTTAAATATTCACAAAAAGATTATAGGACCTGCCCAAACACATACATATGTATAAAATAGAGAAAGTTAAATATGAGGTGTAAAATTACATACCCAAACTGTTACTAAAGAACTTGTTTAACGGTTTTTTATTTAAAAAAAAAAAAATCCCAAATTATAAAATAGTTTTAAACCCATAAAACATATGTTAGAGGCGTTTAAGTTTTTGTCTGTTTACTTCAATTTATGTTCAGAATGTTTGCTTTTTTACTAATATCTCTAATGTAACGTTACGCGCAGGTTTTCAACCTAGGCAAAAGCTTTTTCCCTCTTTTATTAGATTTTTATTTCGCCCTGCAGATGTAAACATTTTAAAGCTTACTGCTTTAGGATACCCATGTCCTTACAGTGGTCTTTAGTCCTCTCCCGATTTGGTAACCGTTAACACTTCACCGGAAGTAAACAGTGAACAAAATATACACACACAACAACAAAAAAAAAAAAAAACAAAAAACCGTTACACACATCATATAATTCACCGGAATACAATAAATCCTTGCAATCTCTTGTGTAATAATTTACTTCATAGAGGACTTCCCTCGTTTTTTTTTTTTGCTTTTTGGTTTCCTTTTTTTTTACGATTGAAAGCTTTTTTGTGTCATTTTCGGATATCGAATCAATGTAACACGTCGCGGAGAATCGTTTATTAGCATTTGTATTAAACACAAAAAAAAAAAGAAGAAAAACTGCGTTGTTTTTTCCACCGCATCCTTCCGTTTTGGATCCTTAATTCAGAATGTGATTTTTTATGTTTTTTTTTTTTTTTTTTTGTCAGTGCTATGTGTTGTCCTTAAGTGACGAAGTGGTTAGAACTGAAAATAAAGTATATTTTTATAACCCTTCTGATTTTTGTCGAATCCTCTCAGGCAATAACAGTAAGTGGATAAAATAAAATAAAAAGAGTGAATTGATACTTTATTTAGCTGTGTGTGTGTGACCACCAACCGATCCTTTGCCTCTTTCTTAAATCTATCTATATAGCTGAAATGGTTCTTTAAGCTCTTCTGTTTACTGATACAGGATAAGACTGGGCTTAAGGCGATATGTTACCTGTGAAATCGTTGCCATAAATCATTCTATCTCTGCCTGCCATATGTACCTACTTAATGCCGCGTTCTACATATATATATTCGAATAGATTGGTCCTTACTCTGCTATATAAACCTCCATATCTCCTCGCCCCCCTCTCCCCGCCCCCACCTTGTCACCCTTCAAATTGTTGGAAATTTATGTTTCCTAATTTTTATGCAATGAATAATAATTTCGTGTGTGCCAGACTGCCAACTACGTTGCTATTTTTTTTTTTTTTTTTTTTTTTTGTTACAAAAGGACCTTTAAACGGCTAGCAGTGCTTTCTTTTGGAAACGACGACGACAGCAAAAATTACATTTTGTGAATCTTATATTAATATGCACTTCAATCTAATGGTTCGGTACTTTAAGTAAATGGCGTGGGACATTACCATTAAACACTGAAAGATTGTCGTTCGAGATTGCTGATGGTGAGGATATTCTTATGCGGGTATATGCGTATTTATTTTTTTTTTTTTTACTGCGCGTTCCTACGTCAACTCCATGGATCTTCATAGACAAAACTTGTTCCACTTTGACCTTTGACCAGACATTTTTGTTCCACGTTCTTTCATGGGACACGGTTCTCTCGAAGATATATTAAAAGTATGGCTGTGGATGGGGTGGAGTTCTATGGCTAATATAAGTAAACATTCTTTTGTAAGGGAGACAAATCCCACTTCTGAATGTGTAGGATACAAGCAGGAATAAAAGAAAACTGAAAATTTTAAATGGGAAAGTTGAAATCGACTCTGTTGATGGTTCAGGGATATGTGTGAATGTTTTGTCCATAGTCCAGCCCAGTCCTTCGAATGCAAACACAAATTAGTTTTCCCATAGCATAGCAGGTCTCTCATGGTCATATCTATAACGTACAAACAGGATCTTGTCGTATCCATGGTTCGGATTAAAAATAAGTCGTTTATATTTTTATTTCCGTGTGTGTGTGTGTGTGTTTTTGAAATTTCCGGTATTTACATGAATAAATAATAGGAATTCCCAATCAAATGTGGAGTTTGATAAATCCCCATGATATTAACGATATGGCCTCCTCTAAGGTCGGTTGGTGGTAGCAAATGCGAATTATATTCAAATATTAAATCCATTAAAAAAAAAAATGTGTCTTCCCCTTTTTGTGTCTCCCCCAACTTTATCACTTTTAAAAATGTGAAAAATTCTTTCAAAAAAAAAAAAAAAAAAAGTCATAAAAGGAAATTCCATCACCTGATTCTGATTGAAAATAAAATAGAAAAAGAAAAAAGTAGAACGGAAACGGAAATAAAAATAAAAATTCAATATGGATGATGCTGCTACAAAGAAAAGTAATCCACCAACATTATCTATTGATCGGGCGGCATTTTTGTTGCTAAGAGTTAAGAAAGCCTTTAAGAAAAAGCGGCAACAACGCAAGGATAGACAGTAAGTATAGCCGTTTACTTTTCATTATATACATATGTAGGTATACCTGTATTGTATAATCTGCTAACATGCTCACATATAGTTAGTAAGTTCCTGGTTTTTCTTCATTTTGGCATTTTATATATTACTTTCTTTTAAGTAGGATGTTGTCTTTTTGTTGTTGTTGTTGTTGTTGTTAGAGTTGCTATCACAATCAGCCACTTCGTGTGGTTTTTCTTTTTGAAATGAGTTTGAATGGAAAAATAAACAAAGTCAACATTTTTTTTTTTTTTTTATTTTTTCTTTTGTGAAGAAAAAGTTTTAGAGATGAAAACTCTTCGAAAAGAATACCAAATGAGAAGGATGATGATGATGATGATGTATTTGTATAGCGGTGTACGATTTTGTATAATGACTTTGTCTATATTATGTATTATTTATCTTATAAGCTTGAAAGTAGGGAGGTAAACAAGAATTTTTATTAGATTGGCGACTTACTTTTTTGTATCTTCTTATATTATTTATCTACTATACACTTGCGAGCAAAAAAATGGAATCACCCTATGGCTTCTCGGAAAAACAATAATTGCTCTTAATGTAATTGACATGCATGAATATTTATGGTATCGTTAAAAAGCTAAAACCATATGCTTTAAATCAAGGTTAAAAACATAACAAACATTTCAAGATTTCAAGAGATAATCGTCATAATTGAAGCATGTAAGAAAAAACAAAGTGAAATTAAGAAATTAAAACAGGTAGTAGCTTGAAAATTAATCATTTACGACAAAATTAAGCGAAATTTATTGTTTCAGTAACTTGTTACCCCGACCAATCTCTAATTACAGCTTTTAAATGATTTTTCGTTGAGCTGGTGGGTTTCTTAACTGTCTCTTGCGGTATTCTTTCCCATTCGTCTACCAGTGTCGCTTTCAGTTTTTAATGGTCTCGGGAGCTGGATTTCTGGCTCCAACCCTTCGTTTATGCTCGTCTAATAAATGCTCGATAGGGTTTAAGTCTGAGCTTAGCGCCAACCGGTCCGTCGGTCGTGGCAATACCAACTTTCCTAACATGCCGCCTTCACAGGCCATGAACGATGTCAGGATTATGAACATGTCTACGAAAACTAATTTTTGAACAACACATGAGCTCTGTTCAAAGCTTGTCCATTAGATTTGACGTTCCATGTGTGTGAGAGAGGTAGAAGTAGTACTGAAAGAAATTTTTGTGTGATTCTCTTGCTCTGACTTATTAGTGGAATTTATCGACATAACTATCGACATAACATAAAGTGCCCAGTGCAAAAAAACAAGCTGATTGTTGATTGGATTGTGGTTTGGATCTTGGGCATCTGTATGTTCTGGGGAGTCGGGTTGTAAGGCACCCGACTATTCCCCGCGCAGTGTTGCATCGAGCGTTATTATGCATTAGTACGAAATTTTTGGCAATACATGCAGCATAAGTAATATGGCGTGATTCAGCAGAATATCGGAGATATACCGATCCGAAGTTAAACCTCTCCTCGACCACTACCAGTCACAAAAACCAGCTCAAGGCTGTTTCACAATGCGACGAGAAAACGACACGTCAGCTTGACGAGATCTCTTCGTAGTTTCTCTCTTTAAAAAAAAAAGAATTTTAAATAGTGAAATAATACCTAATCAAGCATTTCTCGTCGTCTCGTCAAGTCATAAATTTTGAAAAATTGAAAAAAAGACGCAACGTGACGACGAGAAATAATTTATTATGTATTATTTCGTTTTTTGAAACTCGTTTTAAAGAGAGAACAACTGTGAAGAGATCTCGTCACGCTGACGTCTCGTTTTCTCGTCGCATTGTGAAACAGCCTTCACTTTTTCTTCCATGGAAATGCCCACCTGTATCATACAAAACACTCCCCCGTAAGTGATGGTTTCGACAAAACAGCTTTGTTCAAATCACTCGCCTGGACTCATTTTCCACTCATCCGAGAACATAACTCGCCTTCATTGCTCAACTTCCCAAACGTATAGTACACTAAAGAAAATCGTATTCAACCTTGTCGGTGGTTTGCAGTCAATTTCGATCGCCTGACAGGTCGTTTTGGGGTAAGGTCTGCTTCTTTAAATCGTCTTCTTACCACCTTCGCACCGGTTTGAGCTGTTGTTGGACGTTCAAGGCCAGTCAAATGACGATTTTGGAGAGAAGTTATTGCGATGAATCTTTCATATCTCTAAGTGGTACACCGGTGACGTCCAGGGCCCTATTTCATAAAAATTGACAGGTGACAATTCTACAAATTTGTCACACTTGTCTGACAATTTTGTATTTCATAAAATATTCACAGGTGACAAATATGTCAGAAAAATACAATGACAAATTTGTCTTGACAATTTTGTCATTGTCATATTTTGACACATTTGTCGTGACAATTTTGGCATAAGTCCAGCGAATTGATGAAGATTGTACCTATATGGGTGACCCAGCAGCTTTACCACTCCTAATTTTCATTATTAACCGGCGAAACCGAGATATTCAATGAAAACTAAAGTCCAAGATGGCGACCGAAAGGTGAATTTAACAAGTGCGAAAACTCAGGTTTATGATCTCTGATAAAGTACCTTTCGAATGATGAAAAAAAATTTGGGAGCGTTACAAACTGCTGGGTCTACATAACTTTATGCAGTGCCCACGTCGAAAAACGATGAAAAATGGAACAAAACTGAGAATCGGCATCACTTTCACTTGAAAAAATATTATTTAACATTTTCGCTCAACTTCTGTCTTTTCATTGTCAACACATGACCGTAACTTTAGTTTCCTGTCACAATTGTCAGTTAAATATTGACAAATATGTAAATTGTATATTTTTTTTTTTGTTTCATAAAAGAATTGTCACTACAAATGTGTCAGAAAATTCCTGACATTATTTGTAGAAAAATACTTGACAGTTCATTGTCATGACAATTTTTTTATGAACCGAAAAGTTGACATTTGTCGGGTATTTTGTGACAATTCTACAAAATTGTCAAATTGTTTATGAAACGGATTTTGACAATTGTCAAGTTGTAAATTACAAACTTGCCACCTGTCACCTGTCGCAATTGTCAATGTTTATGAAATAGGGCCCAGATTTTGTGCATTAGCAAAAACTATCCAATTTCCCTAAAACTTTTGTAGATTTTTGATACACACACAACACATTGTGTTATTCCTTGTCGCAGTAGTGTAATAACTTGAGCAACATCTGCAGGTGTGGTATCCATTTATTTCCAGGATAAGAAGGCCTATTAAATCGGGGTTATGTAACAGTTCACTTTTAACAGCACACCGATAAACAAAAAACCAATAATAATGAGCATATTGCGTATCAATGTTTCCTACTCATGCATCCTTTTTTTAGTATAATTTGTTATTTTCGTTATTTTGGCGAATAACTCCAAAACCATCTAATAGATTTTTATAATTTTACCTCCAATTTAAAGTTTGAAGTTCAAGCTTTAAAATGTGACCATTAACATTTAAGCATAAATATTGTAAATCATAGAGATTGTTGCTTTTAAAAGGCAAAACGGAGTGATTCCATTTTTTTGAGCGCAAGTGTACTTCGTTGGAATGAGAATGTACATATAGTTCACCCATTCTCCAACAGATGACACATTAGGGACATGTGAGTCTTGTGGAGATAGATCTACGTTATCCCTATCCAAAAACTCATCCAGTCACCAGTGATGGTTGGGAGTTGTTGGTGTATAATCTGTATAAGATATTGTCAAATCCCCAGGCATTAATTTGGTTTTAGAGTATCAAACGTACATATAACCTTGTATAAGCTTATAACCCTAGATTTTCGAATTGAAGATTTGTATTTATATGGAGAATGCATATATGGGGGGGGGTAATATGGTATGGCCGTTGGGGTAATAAAATGATTGTGGGTGTATATGTATATATTTCTCAGGAATAAAGTTATAAATTGGATTGGATTATATCATCTATCTATATACACAAGAATGGAGGATATACGCGATTGCATGTCTAGAAAACTGGGGGTTTCCCATGACCCATGAACTTCTATTACATTATTATTTATGCATTTAGGATGGTACCTGATGTTCATACGATAATTCTTGAATACAGGTTTGCGTTTTTCTTTAATGAAACGATCTTATTGTATTTTTATTTTATTGCTTTATATATATATAGGCTTATAGTGTTAATCGAAGTGGGTGCTTTATTTATTGTTGAGGTATTATTGAAACAAAGTGCTTAGTTATTTGTACGAGTATAGGTATACAAGGTAGTTTGGCATAAGGTGCGAAAAAAGGTTGGGCCGAGATAAGAAAACAAACCAATTTTAGACAAACCAATGTACGGCAGTTCTTGCTTGTTTAGTCTTTAGGGGAACTTAAGAAAAATTCCTTTTTGAAATTATTGAAAAAGAAAAAGTAAATAAAATTGATTCACATCAAAATCAACGGGACAGTTGACTAATTTCTCAGGAAAAGTGTTTTGCAAAAGGATCTAAGTCAATCTAAAGGTATAATTAAGGATTAGGATTGGCGTCATTTTTAAATGTGCTTTGTTGGAATTAATTACTTATATATTGGCCTTTGAAAAGTAAGTTAGATAAATATTTTTATTAGGATCATAAACTCATTCCTATACAAAATTTATTGACAGATGTATTTCTTTAACACTAATGTTTCCCAAACTTCCGACATTGATGTACCCCTTCTAAGATTTTCGAAACCCTGAAACATTGTGAATTCTGACTTCTGAGCTTGTACACAAGAATATTATTTTGTTTTTCTTTAAAATACAAAAAATAACGTACGACACTTTTTGACAGCTCTTCCAGTTCCATCTGCAGCTCCAGTTCCAGCATTTTATTCTGTTCAGGCAGTTATTGGAGTTTCAACCGAACAAAATTTCACCTTAAAATTTTCTGTTCGCCCGGAATTTCAAAATCTATGGCGTTACGCTCGAACAAAATTTAAGTTTTGCGCTTTATTGCTCTCTCGTTTGCCTACTAAAAATAAGTGAAAATTTAAGCTATGGATGGAATTACACTCTGTCTGAAATTAATTTTCACAATAAGGGAAATTTTCGGACAATGAAACTCACAATAGGCGAAAACATTAGACGCGACCGGTGCGTGTGACGTGACCTGATGCGTGCGACATGACCTGATTAATAGAAACGTGTCATGTCGTTATCCGCATATTGAATCAAGAGTCTCGTGTCAATATTTTATTGAAAACATTACTTATATTGGCCGCGTTCATCACCATTTTTGACAGTTCTAAACTATCATTTTGAGAACTTCTGATTGGCCAGCCACCCTAAAATTCAGTTGACTTTGATTGACATTTAGTTGCGTTGCTTACGTTTTTTTCTGAATTTTCAGATGAAAATTTCTATCTGAAAATTCAGATGACAGCTAAAAACAACATAAAAAAAAAAACAGTTTTTGATCCAGTTTTTTTTTTCGGTGCGTGGTCTGATCATCTGGACTCGTATCGCTTTCCGGATTTTGATTTCAGAGTGCAAAAGATAATAAAAAAAAGAATAAATAATTTCAGACTTTTTTGTGCGTTCAATGTTACGTTTTTCAGAACTGAATTTTTAGATCTGTCAAAAACGTGGTGATGAACGCGACCATTGAAATTGAAGTACTTACAAAAACATATATGTAAGTAGAAAATTCAAATTTTTCTTCTGTCATCTTTAATTCAAAAATAAAAAAACTCACACAAAACTATAATTGTTCTCGTAATTAGCAAACCATTTTTGATTTCTCAATTTTATCCGACAGTTCATATTTTTTTTTTTTGACTGGAAATAAATAATAAACGTGCACGTGAAAAGTCTCGCAAGGAAAACTGTGTTAGTGTTTCAATCAAGGCTGTTTCACAATGCGACGAGGAAACGAGTCGTGAACGTGACGAGAGCTCGTCGTAGCTGTCAAACCAATTCCAAGCAATAAGAATATACCAGAGTATTCACAATAAAGCGTTTCTCGTCGTCCCGTCACGCCATGATTTCGAAAAATTGAAAAAAAGACGCGACGAGACGACGATTTTCATTTTGACAATTGAGAAGAGGACACCGAGCGTATCTGTATCTGTATTTGTATTTATATTTATTAATTGTGTAGATAAATAAATAAAATACCGAAAATGGCGAGCAAATATGTGTTTTTATTTTGCGACTAATTAATTTTGTCTTCATTAACATTTCCACCATCTTCTTCTGCTCACTTTTAGTTTTTTTTGCCTTTTGCTTTTTTGTAAATAAACACTCCCAAAAGTACTAAAAGCATTTTTTTAACATTTTCATTTTCTTTTTTTTTTTCAATTTGTATTTTATTTCCCAAATTCACTGACAAACACGAATAATTCTACTCTTTCGGTGTGAAGAACTCGCTGCATTGTGAATTGGGGAACGATTTTATAACGAGAAAAAGGTGAAAGCGTTTCTCGTCACGCTGACGTCTCGTTTTCTCGTCGCATTGTGAAACAGCCTTCACTGTGTCACGCGTGTTTTGTAAAACGAGTGTCAGGTCATGTCGCGTCGCTCCATCAATATGCGCTGTTCAATTGATTTATATTGTTTCCAAAAAATTTTGCTGTGCTGTGTCACGTCACACGTGCCGGTCGCGTCTCAATATGCGCCTAGCCTAATAAAGAGTTGTTTCGATATAAAGAGTTGTTTCGATATGACTCTAGTTGAAATATTTTTGTGATTTCAATCCATGTTGCAGTTTTTGTTTTTTTTTTATTGAAATATAAAATATTAAAATTTTAATTTTTGCATGTTGTTGTAATTTTGTGTTAAATTGTGAGTTGCGACATCATTGATAACAAAAAACTTATGATGCCGAGTGGAAGAAAATCGCGAAGGCTTTGTCTGCAATTTCCCAAAAATAATTGGTTCAGAACATTATAACTGTATTTTGTTTAGCATTTTTTGTCCAAAATCTAAAGCTAACAAGCTTTTGAAAAAAAAAAATTAAAGGAAAAAAGAACATTTTTATGTTTACTCTCCGGGAGTTGAGAAAATCTCAAGTTGATAAACCTGAGAGTTGAAAAACGAAAGTAAAAACTTCAACTTGGTATGAATAAAAACAAATTCATAAGTTGAGAGTTCAACTGTTCAACTTTGACTGAATAAAATCGGCCTTAGTTAGAAGTTTGAAATTATTTTTTTTAACAAAAGAAATCAAATATAAAATTAATAGCGCAAAATTTTAGATGATTTAGTATGATTATTATTGTTGTTGTACTATTCATACTAGAATGTCACTTTTTTAGACTCGACAATTCTTTATTCCGTCAATTTCATTGAATTTTTGAACAACAACAACAACTTAAAGGCGCTACCACCAATTGTTTACGAATTCATTTAGGTATTTTAATTCGTTTTATTTTTGTTTGGCTGGAGATATAGCTATTTCAAGGTCTCCTTTTTAGAGCTTTAATCCAATTTTATTATGAAAAACATTCTACATGCACACCATGAGATTTGAACCCACACAACAGATTTGCTCAGTCTTCGAATTCGTATGCACTACGTATTCCACTACTGATGACCACTGACGTCACAGGTCAAGATGTGCTGTTTGTTTATCAAATGCATTTGGATCATCAGCATTTTTATAAGCTCCTTTAAGTATGCTGTCTTTTATCGACTCCATTTTTCTCCGTACCTTATTTTGATAGACAGACTACAATTCGTAGTACGTATATCAAAGGGGGAGAGGTTGGAAGATCGGTAACAAACCAGACTATTAAGTTATTATTATTTGTATTGTATTATTCAATGTCAGTTTATTAGACTTGACCTTGAAATAGCTATATCTGCAGCCAAACAAAAATAAAACGAATTAAAATACCTAAAATTTATTCTTAACCAATTGGTTGGTAGCGCCTTTAAGTTGTTGTTGTTGTTCAAAAATTCAATGAAATTGACGGAATAAAGAATTGTCGAATCTATAAAACTGACATTCTAGTATGAATAATACAATTGGTCAGTTCAGTTAGAGAAGCTCCGTCAACTACACTGAGTAGAAGGAGAAACCTGAACAAAATTTTTCCGCTAAAAGTCAAAACCAATTTCCATCTCTTTTTTATTAATTAATCAACTGCGACAAAAAATAATTAAGTAAGCGAATCCAAAAAATATAAATCTCAGTTTTTTGACAGCAAAACTGAGGAATCTCACTGAGGAATTACGTTCAGATTTCTGATATTGAAGTCTCTGAGATCTCAGTGATCTTGAGAAACCTGAACTCGCTAAATAAATAATAATGATTAATTTTTTGATTAATACAGCTAATTATAAGAAAACTGCGTTTCAGGTTTTTGTCAAAAAAATTCATATTACGGAAGACGGTTTTTTGAAAAAATTGCTTATTTGTTAGATATTCACGTATGTATAGCTTTTTAACGTCTCCTTTGTATAATTCTTCATATTTTAATTAGTTTATAAAATCAATTTTAAGAATTTTCAATGACGGCATTGCTTAGAGAAATCTTGTAGGGAATAACAAGAGGCATTATTGTTATCGATAATTTAATTTGAAATCGATTATGAAATTCTTACCGAATATAAGAACCGATAAGAAAGCAGTAGTAGCCCAGACGTCTGGGTTCGACTCTCAGCCTCTGCCAATTTAAATGTTTTTCAGGGCGTCTGCCTCTTGCGAGGAAGTTACAAATCCTCCAATAGTATCTCCTCTCATAGAAAAGTGCCGCTTACCTAAGCCGTTCGGATTAGGCAATAAACGGTAGGTCCCCTCCATTCCTGCAAACACTCACACAGGAATGGTTGAGAGTTGTAAGTCACTAGGCCCTTGTTCTTCATGAGCTGTTGTGCCAGCAAATTTATTATTATTTTTAAAAAAGCAGTTAAATAAAAACTAATAAAAAAAAACCCTTTTTTCAATCCTTACCCCCTTTGAATAAGTCACAAAATAAAAATTGACACATGCCATTTGTATAGGTTACCAAATTTTCTACAAGTTTGATTTGAAAACTGTAGCTTTAGGGAGTTATAAACAGGGTGATCGGTATAAGATGTACCAAACTGCTGGTGCGAGTAGGTTGGGTTAAGATAAGAAAAAAATCGTATGGGAGGGGGTCTATTTCCCCCCGTTTAGGCAGGAGGGGCAATTTTCTAAAAAATTTACTCAAAACAGAAAAAAAAAATATTTAAAAATAAAGGTACAATTTAAAATGTCATGCTATACTTTTGGAAAGCCAGAAATCTCTTCTCAAAGATTTCTGGCTTTCCGAAAAGGTATAGCATGGCATTTTAAATTTTACCGTTGTTTTTAAATATTTTTTTTTCTGTTTTAAGTCAAATTTTTAGAAAATTGCCCCTCCTGCCTAAGCTGGGGAAATTGACCCCCCCTTCCATACGAATTTTTTCTTGTCTTAATCCAACCTACTCGCTCCAGCAGTTTGGTGGATCCAATACCGATCACCCTGTATATACACTCAGAGAAAAATACCATAAAAACAATAGTATTTACGATTGAATCAATGGTTTTTTACCATTGTTTTTAGTCAATGGGATGGGTCCCATTGAAACAATAATATGCGAACTATTATTCCAATAGTACGTGGGTACTATTAATTCAATGGTGGAGGACTATTGGTTCAATGGTTTGTCCTATTAATAGGTTAATAGGACGTACCATTGTTGCTTAAATATACCATTGTTTCATTTTAGAACATAGAATCAAAAAAACCATTGTTTTAATAGTATTACTACTAATTCAATGGGATGGGCCCTATTGTATTGTAACATTGTTTTAGTACATTTAGTACTATCGATACCATTGTTTCAATGGGACTACTATTAATTCAATGGTATATGCCCTATTAAAATTAATAGTATACACTATTAAATCTATTCTATCGTACTATTGTTTCATAAGATCTAAGCCATTGTTTTAATGGGACTACTATTGAATCAATGGGATGGGTCCTATTGAAATTAATAGTATATACTATTGAATCTATTCTATCGTACTATTGTTTTAATAAGATATATACTATTGTTTTAATGGGACTACTATTGAATCAATGGGATGGGCCCTATTGAAATTAATAGTATATACTATTGAATTTATTCTTTCGTCCCATTGTTTTAATAAGATATATACCATTGTTTTAATGGGACTACTATTGAATCAATGGGATGGGTCCTATTGAAATTAATAGTATATACTATTGAATCTATTCTATCGTACTATTGTTTTAATAAGATATATACTATTGTTTTAATGGGACTACTATTGAATCAATGGGATGGGCCCTATTGAAATTAATAGTATATACTATTGAATTTATTCTTTCGTCCCATTGTTTTAATAAGATATATACCATTGTTTTAATGGGACTACTATTGAATCAATGGGATGGGTCCTATTGAAATTAATAGTATATACTATTGAATCTATTCTATCGTACTATTGTTTTAATAAGATATATACCATTGTTTTAATGGGACTACTATTGAATCAATGGGATGGGTCCTATTGAAATTAATAGTATATACTATTGAATCTATTCTATCGTACTATTGTTTTAATAAGATATAAACCATTGTTTTAATAGGACTACTATTGAATCAATGGGATGGGTCCTATTGAAATTAATAGTATATACTATTGAATCTATTCTATCGTACTATTGTTTTAATAAGATATATACCATTGTTTTAATGGGACTACTATTGAATCAATGGGATGGGTCCTATTGAAATTAATAGTATATACTATTGAATCTATTCTATCGTACTATTGTTTTAATAAGATATATACTATTGTTTTAATGGGACTACTATTGAATCAATGGGATGGGCCCTATTGAAATTAATAGTATATACTATTGAATTTATTCTTTCGTCCCATTGTTTTAATAAGATATATACCATTGTTTTAATGGGACTACTATTGAATCAATGGGATGGGTCCTATTGAAATTAATAGTATATACTATTGAATCTATTCTATCGTACTATTGTTTTAATAAGATATATACTATTGTTTTAATGGGACTACTATTGAATCAATGGGATGGGCCCTATTGAAATTAATAGTATACTATTGAATTTATTCTTTCGTCCCATTGTTTTAATAAGATATATACCATTGTTTTAATGGGACTACTATTGAATCAATGGGATGGGTCCTATTGAAATTAATAGTATATACTATTGAATCTATTCTCTCGTCCCATTGTTTTAATAAGATATATACCATTGTTTTAATGGGACTACTATTGAATCAATGGGATGAGTCCTATTGAAATTAATAGTATATACTATTGAATTTATTCTATCGTACTATTGTTTTAATAAGATCTCAACCATTGTTTCCATGGGACTTCTATTGAATCAATAGGATGGATCCTATTGAAATTTATAGTAGGTATTTGCTGTAAAAAATAGGACAAGATTTTAATTAAAACAAATAAAATATAAACTAGATACTAGTCAGAATTTTCTTTTGTTCAAATATAGAGAAAGCTAGAACCTCGTTTTAAAAATGCACTTAATAAATGTTTGTCAAACGGCCATAAGCGATTCAAAACAAATAATACATTACCTTGCTATAATTCAATAGCTAGTTTCAAACAGCATAAACCAATACCTAAAATGTAGAAATTATCAATCAACTTTTTCTGTTGTAGCTCAAACCGAAAATCCGTCAAAATAAAAAGAACAGTAAACTTTGACTATTTAATACAAAAATCAATTTTTATTCAAAAATTTGTAGCTGTTATATAAAAACAATTAATAGTTTCTTAAGATTGACTTTTAACTTACAAAATTATCTTAAAAACTAGAAAAACTTTGTTACAAATTAAAAAAAAGGTAATATTTTTTAAACATTTACATAACTCACAAACTAGAAAAACTTCGATGGAAATAAAAAATAGGCTAATATTTTCTTTGATATCTATTAAAATTTATCAAAATTTTGTTTCACTCTCAACTAAAACTAACATAACATAAACGACAAATAACTGCTAGTTACTACTTCTACATCTTATTAAATGTGTGACATGTGTAGCGTATATCTTTTACTCAGCATTTTAGGCGATTAAGGAATGAACAACGTTTTCTATAAAACGTGTGTTAAAGAGTGTTTTTTTGTTTTTTTTTTTATTTACAAAGCCCTCCTAAGAAAAAAGAGTGCAAGCCCCAAAATTAAAAGACCGTTAAATCATAAAGGCGAATTTGATTTCGGAAACTAATGCAGCATAAAATAACATAAATTTTTTATTAGGAAACTATTACACAGAATTTTCAAGATGATTTAATTGGAAACATAAAATGCATTTTTTTAGAACATAAATACATAATTATTTCCAATCCAATATTTAAAGTTGTAATCCTAATCGGGCCTTATATTTCAACTATTGGAGATGCGCCCTTTTTTCTTAAGATGACAGTGTAAGTTTTTGTGAAATATTAATTACTAAAATCGTAACTTTTGCTGCTTGCTTGTTTTGGGTTCGCAATGGTATGAATAAAAAGCTGACCGCTGAAGAAAAGCCAACAAAAGGTAAAGTATCCAGCACAACCAAAATTGGTCTGAAATAAAGTAAGTACAATAGAGCTAAATTCCGCGGATTATTGGATTGATAAGGGAGGAACAAGTGAAAGAAAATTCAAATTTTTTTTAACCGAACTGCTCTTTTCCCATCATTCAAAATGTGAATGTGAATAGGAGGGCTGTCGAACTCATTAACTGAGTGCAAAGAAAATGAGTTTTTGCAGTTTCCTACGACTAAAGCTTGTATATGTTCACTAAAATAATTTATATTCCACTCCGTGCACAGGAAGTAAAGCTTTGTTTCATTTATAAAACATTGTTGAATCTCGAAAAGTAAAACAGACTCATTATTTTTTGTCAGAAAAAAATGGGGTTTATATAATTTTCCCTTAAATGTTACTTTTTCCACACAATTTACTGCAGATAAATTTGCATTTATATTGTTGTGAAAAATTCCAGTGTAAAGCTCATTAAAATTACAAGTAAACAAGGATTTATCATCGTAAATTAAATCTTTTTCGAAAAAACTCTGATTTATAAGTGTGTGGGAAAACTTAAGTCCAGCTTTAATACTAAGAGTGTATGAAATATTTATCCTTGAATTTGTAACTTTTGCTGCATGCTTGTTTTGTTTGTGTAACGCTTCAAAACGCATACACCACAGGTACCTTAATGGTCCACACCTTCGAATCGCAGAAGGGTAATGAACCAAAAAGTGAAATTTTGGTTTCAGTGGTTCGTTGAATAGCTTTAAAAATAAAGAGTTATGTTTTGTTACTAAATGCTCCAAGGTATTGAGGTCGAATTCCTTAATTTTAGGTAAGAGAACTAAATCAACGATTTTAACCAATGTAATGAGAAGTTCCCACACTTTATTATTTTCTGGTATGAGATCTCCTATCATTAACGGCAAATAATGTATAAAGGTCATAGTTTCACGGGCAGTCATTTTTAAATTGTTTACCTTCAAAAGTGATAAAACAAGCGGTGGAGAAATATTACCTATTTCAGTTTCTCCGTAGCTGAACATCTGCTTACGGTTATTAAGAACCTCAATCGAAAAAAAATTGGAAGCTTCCATGAAGTGTACTAAAATTTTTGATATATCATATCTGCAAACACCTTCAAATATATCATGCATTATGTCAAAATAAAAATTATTGGTTACATGAAATGTTTTTATATCATTGAAGACGCAGTTCTCTTTTATGCCAGTTAGTTTTTCATTGTTAGTCTCAAGATCAGTTTTATAGTTTTCAACACTACGCAAAAAACTAACATGTTCAGTGACATCAGATTGCATTTCACTTCTACTTCTTTTGCAAACTCTACAGTAAAAGTTTGAATTAAAACTGCTAGAAAACCCCATATAAGTATTTAGACCTAGATTATCACCAACAACGAATGCTAAGATAAAATATACGTGATAAGTTTTACTATCTATATTTATGAGCACCCCACTGTTTTCTAAGTTTTGTATCCTATCAACAAAAGGTTTAATTGAAAAGATATTACCAAATGAAGATCTATCTTTTGTTTTAAAGAAACCTGCGGCAAATATGTTTCGCAGTTTTGATAAGTGGTGTCTAGGAATAGTCGGAAAAGTATAATACACACCGCAAATAGATTGATCTTTTGCATGAGAACCCAAAGGGTTATCTATGCAAAAGTCATCTAAAAATAAAATAAATGGTATGGTTATTTGGTTTTCAAAATTTTGTATCTTCTCTTTCCAAACACTTGCATTTATTAGGCTGTTGTAGTTATCTAGAGAACAATCGTTCATTATTTTTGTATTCTCTAATGTTTCATATAAAACGTTTTTAGATTGGAAAAATTGTTTTATTTGAAATTCGATAGGCATTATGACTCCAGTAACTCTATTAGAATCTAGCGTGGGAACGTTGTTAATAATAACTTCACAAACTTCTTCATTAATAGTGTAATATAAGGGTTTTTCAAACAAATGCTTAGTTTCTAGTTCTTGAAATAGTTTGTATTCTGAACTGATTGACTTGAATGGAAGTAACAATTGATTAAGTAAATTGAAAGCAGTAGTTTTATTTTCATCGCTTTCAATTAGAGGAATAATGTTATCTTTTACAGCTATATAAAGTGGATCAATGACATTGTTTTGAACTTTTTCAATTATAGTTGAAACATTTTTCCTATTAAAATTATCATTTTGGTGGAGGGATAAAGCAAACGTAATTGCATTCATATTTTTAGTATAATCATCGGATTTTGATAAAGTCTGCAAGTCATTTTGAATAAAATTTGTATCTACAGGATTTGAAATTTTAAGAGGAAAGAAATGGGCTTGGTTAAAGTTAACTTGATTTAGTATTGAAATGTTATGGTCCGTTATTTCGCTGGAATTTTCGTTTCCTTTGACTTTTTTTTCGTGAACTCTTTCAATATGCCTCTTAAAGGTATAAATATTTTGAAATTTTTGAAAACAATCTTCTTCGAAACATAAAAAAACTTTTATTTTGCTAAGATTGTGTGATGTTTTCAAATGAATCACTAATGCCTTGGCAGACAAATATGATTTTGATTTGATACCACATAAAAAACACTTCATTTTAAAGGAAAACAAAAATGTAACAATGCTACCAATCGGTCAAAGATTCAAGATGAAATAAATTGGGATCAAAAAAGTAAACAAAATCGGATAATTGACGCTCCTGTATTATCCTAAAAAAATTACGGTACAAATGCAATTATATTTACACAATAATAATCCGTTACTTATTTATGTTGTCAAATGAACTAAAATTCATTCAACATATAAAAGGAATTCAAGATGACTGGGAAACATAGTTATCCAGAAATAAAACACCCATAAATCGTATTTTAAACATTAAGAAATAAATTCTATTTGTGTCATTGCAAAAATTATTTAAAAAGTCCTTCTACATTATCCGATAGTTACCATAAAAAGTTAAAAAATAAGAATATCAATTCAAAATGTATTGTAAGAAATAAGGCCGACGATATCAAATCTAATTCATTTCTTTAGTAACAGTTACGAAAAAGTAATGTACGACCGATTCTTAAAATGAAGAGGCCTTACGTACGCTGTTGGAACAGGAAACCGTTTATTAAAAAAAGGAAATAAAGATCTAAATCAATACAAATATACAAATACATTCATATCTTCATAAAGGATAGTTTTGACGTTGAGTTTATTATATCACATCAAAAATTTAGAGTTTCGGAAACATGGTTTGCTCTCAAAAATGAGTAATTTTAATAAATTTATTAATAAGGAAATAAGCAGGATCAAAACAGAAACATCCAGATTTTAAAGGATAATTTCTAGAAGGTTAGCTCAAAAATTCAACGAAGCAGCTCAAAATTCTGTACACAACTACTTTATTCAAAAACAAAAGTAGATTTCATCAAAAATGTAGATATGATAGAAGGTATTCATACTTCACCATGGAAATGTGTTTTGCACTTAAGCGAGGGTAAATTTTATTTATTTGGCAAAACCGGTAGGAAAAATGTAAACGAAGAACTGTGAAACATGGAGGTGGATGTATTTTCGCTGAAAATATAGAATATAGGAATATAGTTCAAGTTTTATTTTTAAAAGATAGTTTGAACCAAATGTCAAATACGCAATCGTTACTCCTAAGCAACAGTTTATTTGTGCTAGGAACCCTTCCAAAATCATTACTTATAACTACTAGCTTATTCCTAGTAGTTGGATTTTTTATTTGTGTTGAAGTTTAAAAGGAAAAATTATAAAATTTACTGATTTAAGTAGCTTAATAGGCTTGTTATACTTGCGTTCTCTTCTTAGTGAAAATCGTAAAAATAATTTTCTACAAACAAATAAAAATTTCTACCTTTCTTGGGATATTTAAAGTTCATAACGTGAAATAATTTAAAAGTTACATCAAAACATTTAAGAAATGTTGAAAATATATACGAAATTCCGTAAAAAATGTAAAAAAAAACTTTTCCAGCTTATTTATTTCTGGCCCAATTACAATGATTACTGGTTGAAGCGTTAACCCTTTTGAAATATATTTCTGGCGTAAGAGATCTACCTTTTCATTATATTGAGCTGCCGAGGAGCATACAATAAAGCACGAGTCCTGAACGTCTTTGATGCTGGGCTTCAACTTTCCTTTCTTGGCACTCTGTTTTCTAATAGAAACCATGGGGATTCAACGAAGCAGCGCAAAATTCTCTACAGAACTACATTAAAAAGTGGATTGCGTCAAAAATGTATGATATAAGGTATACTTAAACGTCGAGAGTGTCTTATTTATTTGGCAAAACTAGAAGGAAAATGTAAACGAAGAACTAGGAAAAAGAAGTCATATCCATGAACTGTGAAATATGGAGGCGGATGTATATCCACCGAATATAGATAAAGAATACAGGAATAAAGTTCAATGCACACATGTCAAATACGCAATCGTTGCTCCTATACAATAGTTCACGTGTGCTAGAAACCCTTCCAAAATCATTACTAGTTACTAGCTTATTCCTAGTAGTTTCTTTTTTAATATTATGTACGTTGAGGTTTAAAAGGAAAAATATAAAATGTTATTGATTTAAGTAGCTTAATAGGCTTGTTATATTTGCGTTCTCTTCTTGGTGAAAATCGTAAAAATAATTTTCTACAAACAAATAAAAATTTCTACCTTCCTAAGGATATTTAAAGTTCATAACGTGAAATAATTTAAAAGTTACATCAAAACATTTAAGAAATGTTGAAAATTTATACAAAATTCCATCAAAAAATGTAAAAAATTCTTCTAGCTTATTTATTTCTGGCCCTATCACAATGATTACTGGTTGAAGCGTTAACCCTTTTGAAATATATTTCTGGCGTAAGAGATCTACCTTTTCATTATATTGAGCTGCCGTAGAGCATACAATAAAGCAGGAATCCTGAGCGTCTTTGATGCTGGGCTTCCACTTTCCCTTCTTGGCACTCCTTTTTCCAATGGAAACCATGGGGGGCTTCAACAAAGCATGAACCAAATTAAATATGATGAAGTCTCTGGAGTCTACAAATAAAACAAACAAAATAATTAGTAAGTTGATGGTGGTGGATTAGAGGTTTATAGTAGTTTTAGCAGGAAAAACTCAATGGGTCCTACCAATAATCAAATTTAGTTACAACTTAAATATTTCAGTAAAATGAACCGCAATGGAATGGGCTCTAAATAATAAACTATGCTTTGTGTTACCTAAATATTTACGTGGACTATAAATAATGAACCATATATTGAATTGAATCCAAAAATTTGTCCTGGGAAAAATTTTGTATGAAAAGAAAATTTTTTCCCGATCTGCGTACTAGGCTTAAGGATCCATAACGTTATGGTTAATTTCACTGAAATATTTAAGTCGTAACTAAATTTGGTTATTAGTAAGGCAAATGAGAAAGAACATAGTCACAAAAATTTTCTTACTTGTATCAATTTCTTTTTCCAGTTCTTTAAGAAGGCTAAGGGATGCTTTATCTCTTATTTTCCTCTTGAAATACGAGATAATTTTTTCAACGAAAGCCGGCCAGAGCTCAAAAATTCTTGATTTATTTAAAGGCTTTATGATGTCGTAGTCGATTTCAACCTGGATTGTAAAAATAAATGAATGGTATTTAAATTAATAATTAAAAATAAACAAAATTATTTAAGTTACTTTACATAATTTAAAGAAAATAATTTTGTTCACACTTAAATATGTTTAAAAAAAAGGCGTAAGATATCTACTGCCGTGAGAGCATATAAGAAAGCAAGAGTCCTGAGAATCCTTGATGCTGGGCTTCCACTTTCCTTTCTTGACACTTTTGTTAGCTCAAAATTCTCTACAGAACTGCATTAAAAAGTGGATTGCATCAAAAATGTATGAAATGATTTGTATTAATTTGGCAAAACGAGAAAAAAATGTAAACGAAGAACTATGTGAAAGAAGTCATATTCAAGAACTGTGAAACATGGAGGCATGTGTAATGTGTATATCCGATGAATATAGATAAAGAATATTATAGGAATATACTTCACTGCACACACATCCAAATTTTAAATGATAGTTTGAACCAAAATGTTAAATACGAAAAAGTTGCTCCTATACAACATTTCACGTGTGCTAGAAACACTTTCAAAATCTTTACTAACTACTAGCTTATTCCTAGTAGTTTCTTTTTCGATATAATGTATGTTGAGGTTTAAAAGGGAAAATATCAAATGTGGCTGAAAAAGAAATAAAAATTTCTTCCTTCCTTAGGATAAATATGAAATACAGTAGACGCTCGATATAGTGAATCTTGGTAGAGTGAACTATCCACTATAGTGAACACAAAATTTTATACACACTACTCTAAATAGTGAATAGAACAATTACTATATCGAGATTTTGTTTATTTTCACTTTGTTTTTCAGTACTCAACAAGATTATTCCAGCTGTAATACGTATATAGTGTTTATATGAATGTTTGACCTAGTTGAAACTTGAAACCGGACAAAATGTTAATTTTGTATCAAGTTTTACTTTGCAAAACCTTTGTAATTTCTCTCTCGAAATAGAGAACAATCTCGATATAGTGAACAGGCCTGGTTTTAATTACTTCATTATATCGAGCGTCTACTGTTGTTTAAAAGTAACATCAAAACATTTAAGAAATGTTGAAAATTTATACAAAATTCCGTCAAAAAATGTAAAAAATTCTTCCAGCTTTTTTATTTCTGGCCCTATTACAATGATTACTGATTGAAGCGTTAACCCTTTTTAAATATATTTCTGGCGTAAGAGATCTAACTTTTCATTATACTGAGCTACCGTGGATGTGGAGCATAAAATAAAGCACGAATCCTGAGCGTCTTTAAACAGCGGACAAATAAACATAAATGAATGGAAAATCTGAACTAAGAGTAAGAAGAAAAGTATCATATCGATGAATTGTGAAACATGGAGGCGCTGTATGGCTAAGGAATTATATAGTTAAAAAGAAAATATAGATCAATGCAATTACATCCAGATTTCTTCATTAGTTTCTTTTCTTATGTTACTGAAAGCTATCAAAGAATGTATTACATTTCATTAATCTCTATAGATATATTTTTTAGATTTGTATATCGAGGTTTAAAAGGATTTATATTACAGTCAAAGCCGCTTAAGTAAAACCCGTTTAGTTGCAAAACCCGCTTAATTAAACAACTTCTCTTAACCCCGTGCATTTTTCAACAAATTTCCTACAAATAACTCTGCCTTACAGAAACCCACTTAAGTTAAAAACCGAATATCTGAAAAAATATTACTTTGAAATTTTATATTTTTTAGAGTAAAAAAAAACTTGTTTAAATAAAAAACTATACAAGAGAACAAACAAAACAAAAAGTAATGACCATGCTTTGAGCGGGTAATTTCTTCGTTATTGGCTTTTTATTAAATCAAAAATTTTAGTTTTATTCTTCTTCTTCTTGTTTAAATCTATGCAGTTCTGATATACGCCTAAATTAAACTCTTTTTTTTCAGTTTTCCGAGGTTCGCTTGAGTGAAACGTTTTTTCCATTAAGTGAAAAAACCGCTTACCTGAGTGAAATAGTTTTTAAAATTTCTTGTCTTTAATTAAGTGGGTTTGACTGTAAATATTTGCGATTTTTTTTTAGAATTCTTATATTTACACTTAATTTTTTGTAAAAATCGTAAAAATAATTTTCTAAAAACAAATACTACGTTTTTTTAGGATAGTTTAATGTTGAATTCATAACATGGAATAATTAAAATGTTATGTCAAAACATTTAACAAGAGGCGTTAAAAATTTGTACAAATTTCCATCTAAAAATGCAAAAAATGCTTCCAGGTTATTTTCAATGGTAACTACCGGAAAAGTAAGCCCCTTTGAAAGATACTTTTGTTCCCTATGCTGGTGCAGCACAGTATAAGGAACAATAAATAAAGCATGGGTGTCTTTTTCGCACTTTTTTTCCAATAGAAATTATTGTATGTTGAAGTTTCAGAAGATTTATATAAAATGTTTTTCATTTTTGGAACGTTCTCTTTTTGGCAAAAGTCATAAATATAATGTTCGACAAACGTAAAAATATTTAACTTTCTTTAAGATAGGTGAGGTACAGAACGTTAAATAATTTAAATATAACGTCAAAACACTAACCAAATGTCAAAAATGCGTAGGTACAAATGTAAATGTAAAAGACCCATTTGCATTCTTCACGAGAACTAAAATCTAACCTCATTAAGAATGTTGTCTTTCTCTGCGTTAAAGAAAACTTTAAGTTAAACAAAAACAATTGACAACATAAATTCTTTTTATTGCTGGTAGGTATGCCCGTCTTGATAGAGTTCCTTACTACTCTAATGAAAAGTACATAGAAGAGCCCAGAGGATAATTTTGTAATTTCGTCTAAATAAAAAAATAATAAACTTACTAATGTATGCCCAAGTGCATGCTTAAAAAGCGGCCATTTTGTAAGGATATTTGCATGTCCTGTCCTAATTTCGTTTTGTCTTTGTGTTAAAACTTTGCTCCATTTCTCTTGAACTTCAGTCCATGGTTCGTTATTATGCATCAACCATATGATTTTCTGCTCAATTTCTGAATCCAACGTTTCTTCAGATTCGGGACTTACTTCGTTAATATCAGAGACAGGATTCTCTATCAACATACTACGAAAATTAACAAAAAATTGCACACAAAAAATAAAACGTTTCTTACCTTGTTCTGAGGATTCCTGATTTTTTTTTCTCTTCAGACTTCTTAGTTTTATTCGTGCGTTAACTGCTCTGTCATGAAGTTTACCAGTCGGATTCAGGCCGTGCCCTCTCTTATGCAAGTAATATTGCTAAAAAAAACATGGAAGTTTGTAATACTAATTTATGTAAAAATCATTTTTGTGTGAGTTTTTACATTTTTTTTTCAATCTATCGTATGCATCAAGGTCAAGGTGTGAAAACTCGCAGTTATGCGAAATTGTGATGAAAAATTTCATCAAAAGAATGGCAAAAATCAAGGCATACCCGAGAAGGACATTTCGTAAATGTAGTGTTTCGTTATTAACCGCAGAATTTGTAATTAAAATTAAAATAAATATATCACTAACATTCAGAAAATTTAATTTTTTAATTGTTGAAATGCCCTATACACATAAATAATGTTTCAAATGGAAGAAACGAGAATACGCAATATTATGATTCGCGTAAGGTGTGACAAAAAGATAAAGGGTGTAGGTTGGGTTGGTATAAGAAAAAATCGTATGGGAAGAGGCGTTATATACATATGTCATATTTTTGTTTTAAGTATTCAATGCTCCTATAAAATTTTTAAATACTGATATTTCGAGAAAAGTAAAAATAACGATAGGATCTTTGGAGCATCAAAACACCGGATTTAGTTAAAAATTAAGAACGACTTACTTTGCCTATTTTTTGATTTTATGAAAAACTAGGAAATTTTTAAGCATCTGGTTTACAGTGTTTGACTAAAAATTGATAGGAGCATCGAATACTTAATACTTAATAACGTAAAATTACCAACAAAATCAATTTGAACAAAATTTTGTTTATTATTTTGAGTTTGAAATTAATTTTTCTAGAACTATTTATTAACTAAAATAATTTGAATTGAAAACAGGATAGAATCATGGATTTTCGGCGATTTTTGTCTTGTCTTGACCCATCCTACACACTCGGGTTTTTTTTTCTCATGCGAATCACCCTTTATCTATGGGTGATTTTTGAATGTATTTAGATTAAGAGCAGGTGGAAGTAGGCTGTTTCCAACATTGCACTATTCTAGTTTTAACTGGGTTTATTTTTGTGTTTTTTTTTTGCCAAGAGATAATTAATTAATATTTTGAAGTACGCCCTTGGAGTTAAGCTAAGCTAGTTTTGATTATATTTCACAGCTAATTATTAGTTTAAATAAATAAGTTGAGATGCATAAAAACATTGGAACTTTTTTAAATTTATATTTAAGAAGAAACTTCCGCCATTTTTTAAAACTGGCCCCGATTCCTTCTTAGTAAAAAGTAAGTCCCTTGGCGGATTTTGTTGTAAGAAATTGTATTCCCTTCCCTATGTTAAACTATAATTAATGAAGCAGAAGCATAAATTGAGATTTTTACATTTGAGAATTTACAACTTCAGTTTTTAACATATGACACAAAATGAAACGAGTATTAGGGAGTGCCGTACGTAAAAAATTGAAGATATTAATCCCGTTTTAGCAGAAAGCTTCATGTTCACATTATTGTTATAGGAAGCATTCAGAACAACAATGATATAATTGCTAAATATTGGTGTTTGGAGCTCTCAATTTCTGAAAGCAAAAATGGAAATATTAAATTCAGAATTGGATATTTTTTTAAATATACCTATACAAGTGTACAAATGTACTTATCACTAAGGTGGAAATAGACCGTTATTATTCTGAACGCCTCATTATGTAGAGAGCTATATTATGAAAATCTTACTTTGTCTTCAGTGGGGAATATGATTTGAATTGCACTTGTCGCAGATTCAATATCCTTCATTGACATCGCTTTTAAATTTGATGAATAGCTTTCAACTATTACAGAAATAAGCATCATCTTGTGGTTTTCATCCAAAAATTTCTCTTTTTTGTAGAACTCCAGAATTGCAAGTCCTTTTTCAGTTTTATTTAGTAAGTCCTGAAGTGAATAACTGTTTAAATTGTTTGACTCATCCCCAAAGCTATTATTGGATGATGAAGGTGACATTATAAAGCTGGAATTGTCAATGGAAACTCTGTTTTCGGATAGATTAAGGGATTGAATCCATTCTCTACAGCTGTTGTTTGGAATTTCACTTGATGCCTTAGTTTAATTGAAACAAAATACTTAATTGAGATGAATAAATACAAAATAAAATAACCTACATTTTTTCTCCATACGTTTAACTGAAATTTAAATTTTGCTCTTGTTCCTAAAAGCGGAGCAGGAAACAAATCATTAATTTCTGAATCCGTCGCAAGAAGAAGGCTTTCAGTATCGAAACCATTTTCTATTGTTTATGATTGTGAAAAATCAAGAGTTATTTTTACTCTTACATGATAAAAGGAGGGTGCAAATTTTCTTACCAATAACTCGCTTAAAAATAAATTCATCGAACCCGAATCGGTTGCATATAAGATCTTTCATTTCCAAATTCGTACCATTATTTTCAATTACGAAAGTCACTGTTCCATCGTCATCTTCTGCCAGAATAATACTTTGATCTGTATTACAGCCACCCTCTCCTAATTGTATAATTTGACCAACTTGCCTATCCATCTATTTAATGTTAAAAAATATTTCAATGTTCAATGGCGATTAGTAAAATGAAATTAAGTATTAAATGAAGAAGAAATCATATTAAGGCTCTCTCAAACCGGCGCGCGCGAAACATTCGGTGCGAATCTGTGACGACTGTAGAATTTACCAAGATTTGCATCGCGGCAGTGTGGGCACTCTCATTAATTAACTTATGTACATGTAAAAACGGAAAAGTTTCGTCGTCGCTCCGAATGCTTCGCGTTGATTTGAGAGAGCCTTAAAGGTTATGTTTTGTACAAAGAATATAAAGAAATTAAAATTTAGCCGCTAATTTAGAAATAAAATGCACAACTGGATCGCACAAACTTGCTCTTGTATAGTAAGAGTTTCTTCGAGTTTTAAAGATTGTGTTTATTTTAAGTAGGTACATAAATAATAGTAGTAGCCCGTGGCATAACAGTTGGTGCGTTGGGCTGTCACGCCAGAGGTCTGGGTTCGATTCTCAGCCACTGTCACCCAAACACAAACGTGTTTTTCAGGGCTACTGCTTACAAAGAAGTGATAAATCCTCCAGGAGAATTTCCTTTCACAGAAAAGTGCCTCACCTTAGTGCCTCACCTTATCCATTCGAATTCAGTAATAAACTATAGGTCCCCTCCATTCCTGCAGACACGCACACAGGGAATGGTTGAGAGTTGTAAGTCACTAGGCCCTAGTTCTTCATGAGCCGTTGTGCCATCAAATTTATTTTTTTTTTATGATATGTACAGTCCAACCCGCTTAAGAAAAACTACAGAAAAGCGAACCTCGGATAACTAAAAAATAGTTTCACTTAAGCGAGCCTCGGATAGCCAGAGAAAAAAAATAAAAAATTATCTAAGTCTTTTTCCCGAAGAAAAAATATTGAAATTTATTCAAAGTCTTTTTCCCAAAGAAAAACTATTGAACATTTTTCTAAGTCTTTTTCCCGAAGAAGAAAGCTGCATTTTATTTTCCCCCAGATCTAATCCGGATCAGATCATGATAATAAAACAAACTGGATCACAAATTTATTTATTTCTCACAGTTGGCTTTATTTGCACAATAAAATTGACAGAAGGAAAATTTTCACAAATATTATTTGAAATAATATTTGGTATTGAATGTTTAAAATTGAACAGTATTATTTTTTTAGTTTAATTTTCATTAAGTAAATAGTTTTTATGTATTTTGTCCGTGTCTCGCGACGCGTCGTCTCTATTGAATGAAGAAAAACTCATAAAAAAAAATTGGAATGATGGCGGCATTTGTTTGATTTCGAGAATTTTTAATTTTATTGAGTTTTTTCTGTAAATCTCAGCAGTGGTACCAACCTATAAAATTAAAATATTGCTAGGGAAGTGTTCAAAAAATGGATTTCGAAATCCAAATCTAGAAGCAGACCTGGATCTTGTGTTGTTTTTGTATTACTTGTATTTATGTTTCCAAATCCAATCCGGATCAGATCTGGGGGAAAATAAAATACAGCTATAACATTTTCTAAGTCTTTTTCCTGAAGAAAAAATATTGAAAAATTATCTAAGTCCAAAAAAATTTCTAACGGTCAATTTCTTGACAAAGTTCTAACCCCTAAAACTCGGTTTATCGAAAAATTAGAACTTGATTGAGTTCTAACTCATTTGTTCACCGAGCTCTAACGCATTAGAACTTCGATTTGGATCTCAGTTTGAGATAGATAAATTTGGACCCTCGAATTCGAGGGTCTAGAGACTTAGAACTCGGTTTAACAACATTTTTATTTCTTCAAAAAACTTATTTGGTTATAAATTTTGATTCGACTTTAAAAAAAAGGTAATTCAAATCAATTTGGGATAAATCTAGTTTTAGGTGCAAGCCTTCTCGCGTGCGCTAAAAAATGCATGTAACCAGATAGCATGCTGGACAAAGCACAAATTTGTGTGCTTATATGTACATATAACAAGATTTGAACTACTATATTTTCCTGGTGAGGAAATAAACAGAAATGCATTAATGCTGCCGTTGTTGGTTAAGACAAAAAATGCATCTAATGCACTATTTTCCTCAAAATAAAGTAATTAATGACAATCGTTCGCATCTTGACACTGAAAAGTGCGAATTTGAATCTGAGAGACATTTTGAGTAATCTCAACCCCGGACACAAGCCCGGGGTTAATAAACAAACAAATAAACAAAAAACACGATCTTTGTGGCGTTTTTGGAATAACCTTATATAGCATTTATGTAGGTAGATTATATTGTTTTAAAGTTATCCTTTTTATTAATTTTAAGTAAGTGTGCAATTTTGTTGTATCCAATTTAGTTGCATATGCGCTGGTGTTGTTTTTAATTCTCGTGGTACCAATAACATTTTCTTACATTGTGCTTTTTTTTTCATGAAAGAAAGCGAAAAGACATGTAGTATTGCGTGCTCAAAGCTCATCTTGAGTAATTGCCATTTTTCTAAACAATTTGTCAGAACCACATCCATAATCAATGATTCGGGACATTGGAACCGTTACCATCTTCTTTTTTTTTTGATGCACTTTGATGCACATGCACACTTATCTTTTAAGGTTCATTTCACGTCAAAAATCTGTTGCGAGCTATCGGAAATCGGACTAATAAAAATATTTACACTTGCAAACACCAATTATTCAAAAATCAATACGCGCGAAATCACACAACATAGAATTGAAAACGAAATAAAAACATCAACACCAATACAAACAAAACTGGCACAGCAAAAATGAGAACGTGTTTTTAATTAATGAGCAAAATAAAAGAAATATATTCACAAAAAAAGAATCCAGCAAAATGAAACTGACAAATATTCAAATATTTGTTGATAGATTGTCAGAAATTTGTGTCAGAAAATGATACTGGGTGCTACAAAAGTATTAAAATATACACTAGAACTTCGTTTCTTTAAACCGAGATCTAAAGTATTTAAAACTCAATAGTGATCTTAGACCGAGTTCTAAGGAATTGATTAGAAGTGGAGAAATGATCAAGTTCTAAATGTTTTTAAAACTATGTTCCAAAGATAAGCCGAGAGTTACTGGATCGAGTTTTAAATTAATTTTAGAACTTTGTGAAGAAATTGGCCGAAGTCTTTTACCCGAAGAAAAAATATAGAAAATTTTTTTAAGCCGAAATATTTTGTAAGTCTTTTTCCTGAAGAAAAAAAAATATTGAACATTTTTCTAAGCTTTGTTCCTGCATTGACTGCCTTATCATGAAGTTTACCAGCCAGGTTCAGGCCATTCCCTCTCTTATGCATGCAATACTGCTAAAAAAAATAGAAGTTTGTAATACTTACACATTTTTGTGTTTTTTTTTTTTTATTTTTTTCAATCTATCGTATGCAACAACATCAAGGTCAATATGGCTACTATTTCTTCCATAGAAATTGAACCTAGTCTCGTAAAGTAAGTTTCTTTACAAGCCATGAAAATTAAATTTCGAAATTTGATTTAGCTGAAGTTCCGTTCTTTTAAAACAACAAATAAAACAGGAAGTTTTATTTTAGATTTCGTAATCATTGTGAATTAGTAAAAACTAGAAGGTTAAAAAGTAGATATCGATACACACTATGCGAAATTTTAACAAAAAAAATAATGAAGAAATGATCTGATTTAAAGCCTAATCATTGCTTTTTGTTTGGTTTGATTTTGTAGTTGTGTTCATTTTAACCGAGTTTTTTACTATAAAAAATATAAAATTTCAAAGGAATAATATATTTTTTTTTTTCAAATATCCGGGTTTTCCACTTAGGCGAGTTTCAGTAAAGTGGAGTTATTCATGGGAAAGCTAAGTTGTTTACTTAAACGGGTTATTCAGTAAATCGGATTTCACTTAAGCGGATTTCACTGTATTCGAAGATGAAGAAATGGAAAAAAGGCATGAAACACGTTCTTTAAATCGTTCTTCTCTTATATTGAAGAACGCCATCTAAATTCTTGAAAAAAAATATGAATTTATGCGGAAACATTTCAAAAATCGTTCATTTCATTTAATAATAAACAATATACATACCTAATAAAAAATACGTTAACTGAAAATTATTTTTATTAATACAAGAATAAAATTGGAAACCAATAAATATTTCCTGATCGCATACCTAAATATCTATTTATGTTTAAACTGTTTTGTTTAGAAATTTGTTTTTGCTTAAAAAGTTCACGAAACATAACTCTTGCCACCACAGCTTTCAATCAAGCATGATACTAAAATAATATGCGTGTTCAGGAAAATGAGATCTTAGAGATTTCTCCACGCCAAAAAGTGAGCAAGCGAATCCAATATTTATTTCATCAGAGTTTTGACAGCAAACCTGAGAAATTTTTCTGAGAAATTCTATAAATGTCACTGAGATTGCTGAGGGCTCTCAGATCTCATTTTCCCCAACGTGCTTGAAAATGACGAGTTTTTTTAATCTAGAATATTCAGCCTTATTGTGAGTTTGAAAAAATAAAAAAAATAAATTTGATGGCACAACAGCTTATGATGAACGAGGGCCTAATGACTTACAACTCTCAACCATTCCTGTGTGCGTGTCTGCAGGAATGGAGGGGACCTACAGTTTATTGCCGAATCCGAACGGCTAATATGTGAGCGGCAATTTTCCATGGTAAGTGGATACTCTTGGAGGCTGGCGATGCTGGGGATCAACCTATACCTCCGGCATGACAGTCCATTGCACTAACCATCACACCACGGCTACTTGTATTGTGAGTTTCATTCGAACAATATTCCACCCGGAAATTTTTTTCGCCTATTTTGAGCTTAACCCGAAAAATATTTCATGTTCCGAAAATTTCTCATATTGTGAACATTAATTTCAGGGAGAATATAATATCATTAACAGCATTTTCACCAATTTTGAGTAGGCGAACAAGAGAACAATAACGCGAAAAACATTAAATTCGTTCAGGTGAAACTCACAATAGCTTTTAAAATTTCGCGCGAACAGAAAACTTTAAGGTGAAATATTGTTCGCAAGAAACTCGACAACATTCTACTCATGTACATTAATGGTACATACTATTAAAACTATATGATTCTGATAAAATGAAATGCATTTCCATAGGATGTACCATAAAATTTCCTAGGAATGAAACTATATTTATGGGATGTATACCATAAGCAGAAAACATTTACCGTTAGCAAAAATTATTTTTATGAATGCAAAAATTTAGATCAAATTTGTGTAAAAATTGTAATTATTATAACCTGGGCAACCTTCCTCGTTTACTATTAGTGTACATACATAATGTTGGATAACATTTTCATTTATGTACTTACTTTTTAATAACTGTTTTTAATGGCGTCCACTGGCCGTGGCTTCCAACCGCATTCAATAACAAAATTGGAAAGAAATTTATGAAATCTAATAAACTTTGACACTAAACAATTAATAAATTCTTGATAATGAACCTCGTTCACTGTTTATGTTGAAAATGTTTTGTTTATTTTTGTATATTTTTACTCAAAAAATTCTTTTTATTTCCCACGGACTAACTTGTATTTTCAATGGCATTTATTGGCTAACTACCGCTTTCAATCACGACGCTGAAACTAATGACGAAATTCACGAAGCTACAGCATTATATTTGTGTACATTAATGGTACATACTATTAAACCTATGTGATTCTAATAAAATGAAATGCATTTTAATAGGATGTACTATAAAATTTCCTAGGAATAAAACTATATTAATGGGATGTATACCATAAGCAGAAAACATTTACCGTTAGCAAAAATTATTTTTATGAATGGAAAAATTTTGTTTTAAATTGTGTAAAAATTGAAAATATTATAACCTAAACAACGTACCTAATTTGCAATTTATCTAAGTTGGATTATATTCTCCTTTATGCACTTTTCAATAACTGTTTTTAATGGCGTTCACTTTTTGCCTACCGCTTTCAATCACGACACTGAAACTAATGACGAATTTTATGAAGCTACAGCATTATATTTGTGTACATTAATGGTACATACTATTAAACCTATGTGATTCTAAAAAAATGAAATGCATTTCAATAGGATGTACTATAAAATTTCCTAGGAATGAAACTATATTAATGGGATGTATACCATAAGCAGAAAACATTTACCGTTAGCAAAAATTATTTTTATGAATGCAAAAATTTAGATCAAATTTGTGTAAAAATTGTAATTATTATAACCTGGGCAACCTTCCTCGTTTACTATTAGTGTACATACATAATGTTGGATAACATTTTCATTTATGTACTTACTTTTCAATAACTGTTTTTAATGGCGTCCACTGGCATTGGCTTCCAACCGCATTCAATCACGGAACTGAAATGAAATTTATGATATCTAATAAACTTTGAAACTTAACAATTAATAAATTCTTGTTAACGAACCTTGTTTACTGTTTGTGTCGAAAATTTGTTTGTTTGTTTTTGTTTTTGTATATTTTTACTTAAAAAATTCTTTTTATTTCCCACGGACGTTCACGTCCAGTCACTGCCACTTCCAAAGATACTGAATTATGACGACGATGGTTTAACATCAGTTCACACTCATTCAATATATTAAGAGTAGACTACACTTGATCGAAATTTAGGCTCCAAACATACTAATCATGAGTAATGCTGCATAAATTGAGAAACCAATAGAATGCAAAATTGAAAATAAAAATGGAAAGGAATGATACATACGCAAATTTAAATAAGGCAAAACTTCAAAAATACCTACTTATTGTTAAATTGTGTTATTTGACAGACTGTTTTCTTGAAATTATACGAGTATACATACCTAAAGTTAATTGTATCAAGTCGACATATGACCTGTTATTAAAAATAATTTTGCAATATATGTAGATGTAGATGTTTTATGCAGATTCTCCCGAACCAAAACGACAATGTGCTTATATAGCTTGTTCTTCATCATAAATTCGCAATGCAAATGTTCAGTAGGGCACAGAATACCGTTTAGACATGACGTCTTATGCTCATGAGCTGTGTTTACACGTTCAGATTTGCGCTTATGACTTTATTGTTGATAATATTTTCGCAAATAAATGTTCCGTAGGGTACAAAATAACGTTTAGACATGACATCTGGTGCTTATGAGCACGTTTTGTGTGAAAAAAAAAGAAAAACTAAAACTTATTCCAAAAAACCTACAAAATGTTGTTTTCATTGAATTTGCCCAATATTCACATTTCTAAAATATTTTAATATCGAATTTCATGAAAAATATTTTACAAATCGTAGTTTCGGTGTTCAATAAAGCTGTGTTTACACATTCAGTTTTACGTTCATGACTTCTTTTTCATTATAATTTCGCAATAGAAATGTTCCCTAGGGCGCAGAATACCATTTAGACATGACGTCTTATGCTCATGAGCTGTGTTTACACGTTCAGATTTGCGCTTATGACTTTATTGTTGATAATATTTTCGCAAATAAATGTTCCGTAGGGTACAATTTAACGTTTAGACATGACATCTGGTGCTTATGAGCACGTTTTGTGTGAAAAAAAAGAAAAACTAAAACTTATTCCAAAAAACCTACAAAATGTTGTTTTCATTGAATTTGCCCAATATTCACATTTCTAAAATATTTTAATATCGAATTTCATGAAAAATATTTTACAAATCGTAGTTTCGGTGTTCAATAAAGCTGTGTTTACACATTCAGTTTTACGTTCATGACTTCTTTTTCATTATAATTTCGCAATAGAAATGTTCCCTAGGGCGCAGAATACCATTTAGACATGACGTCTTATGCTCATGAGCTGTGTTTACACGTTCAGATTTGCGCTTATGACTTTATTGTTGATAATATTTTCGCAAATAAATGTTCCGTAGGGTACAATTTAACGTTTAGACATGACATCTGGTGCTTATGAGCACGTTTTGTGTGAAAAAAAAAGAAAAACTAAAACTTATTCCAAAAAACCTACAAAATGTTGTTTTCATTGAATTTGCCCAATATTCACATTTCTAAAATATTTTAATATCGAATTTAATGAAAAATATTTTACAAATCGTAGTTTCGGTGTTCAATAAAGCTGTGTTTACACATTCAGTTTTACGTTCATGACTTCTTTTTCATTATAATTTCGCAATAGAAATGTTCCCTAGGGCGCAGAATACCGTTTAGACATGACGTCTTATGCTCATGAGCTGTGTTTACACGTTCAGATTTGCGCTTATGACTTTATTGTTGATAATATTTTCGCAAATAAATGTTCCGTAGGGTACAAAATAACGTTTAGACATGACATCTGGTGCTTATGAGCACGTTTTGTGTGAAAAAAAAGAAAAACTAAAACTTATTCCAAAAAACCTACAAAATGTTGTTTTCATTGAATTTGCCCAATATTCACATTTCTAAAATATTTTAATATCGAATTTCATGAAAAATATTTTACAAATCGTAGTTTCGGTGTTCAATAAAGCTGTGTTTACACATTCAGTTTTACGTTCATGACTTCTGTTTCATTATAATTTCGCAATAGAAATGTTCCCTAGGGCGCAGAATACCGTTTAGACATGACGTCTTATGCTCATGAGCTGTGTTTACACGTTCAGATTTGCGCTTATGACTTTATTGTTGATAATATTTTCGCAAATAAATGTTCCGTAGGGTACAAAATAACGTTTAGACATGACATCTGGTGCTTATGAGCACGTTTTGTGTGAAAAAAAAGAAAAACTAAAACTTATTCCAAAAAACCTACAAAATGTTGTTTTAATTGAATTTGCCCAATATTCACATTTCTAAAATATTTTAATATCAAATTTCATGAAAAATATTTTACAAATCGTAGTTTCGGTGTTCAATAAAGCTGTGTTTACACATTCAGTTTTACGTTCATGACTTCTTTTTCATTATAATTTCGCAATAGAAATGTTCCCTAGGGCGCAGAATACCGTTTAGACATGACGTCTTATGCTCATGAGCTGTGTTTACACGTTCAGATTTGCGCTTATGACTTTATTGTTGATAATATTTTCGCAAATAAATGTTCCGTAGGGTACAATTTAACGTTTAGACATGACATCTGGTGCTTATGAGCACGTTTTGTGTGAAAAAAAAAGAAAAACTAAAACTTATTCCAAAAAAACTACAAAATGTTGTTTTCATTGAATTTGCCCATATTCACATTTCTAAAATATTTTAATATCGAATTTCATGAAAAATATTTTACAAATCGTAGTTTCGGTGTTCAATAAAGCTGTGTTTACACATTCAGTTTTACGTTCATGACTTCTTTTTTATTATAATTTCGCAATAGAAATGTTCCCTAGGGCGCAGAATACCGTTTAGACATGACGTCTTATGCTCATGAGCTGTGTTTACACGTTCAGATTTGCGCTTATGACTTTATAGTTGATAATATTTTCGCAAATAAATGTTCCGTAGGGTACAAAATAACGTTTAGACATGACATCTTGTGCTTATGAGCACGTTTTGTGTGAAAAAAAAGAAAAACTAAAACTTATTGCAGGAAAAAACTACGAAATGTTGTTTTCATTGAATTTGCCCAATATTCACATTTCTAAAATATTTTAATATCAAATTTCATGAAAAATATTTTACAAATCGTAGTTTCGGTGTTCAATAAAGCTGTGTTTACACATTCAGTTTTACGTTCATGACTTCTGTTTCATTATAATTTCGCAATAGAAATGTTCCCTAGGGCGCAGAATACCGTTTAGACATGACGTCTTATGCTCATGAGCTGTGTTTACACGTTCAGATTTGCGCTTATGACTTTATTGTTGATAATATTTTCGCAAATAAATGTTCCGTAGGGTACAAAATAACGTTTAGACATGACATCTGGTGCTTATGAGCACGTTTTGTGTGAAAAAAAAGAAAAACTAAAACTTATTCCAAAAAACCTACAAAATGTTGTTTTAATTGAATTTGCCCAATATTCACATTTCTAAAATATTTTAATATCGAATTTCATGAAAAAAAAAATTCGGTGTTCAATAAAGCTGTGCTTACACGTGCGGTTTTGAGCTTCTGCTCATCGTTATTTTACAATAAAGATGTTATCTTATCTGTCCGAAAAGTTTTTTGAAGATTAGATGATGAAATATGTATTTCTTATTAAATTGATGGTGTGTTTACTTTTGTTGACAAAAAAGCGCAATTCAATTTTCTTATAGTTCAATTGCATTGAATTAATGGGATATACTATTAATTTGTATAGTCTTTTTGTTGTATTTAATAACATTATACTATTAAAACAATGGTTCGTGCTATAAGTATACTATTAAATAAATATTCTGTCCAAAACTGTTTGAATAATGGTATGCCCCATTGTTGTAATGGGATGTACTATTAAAAGAATATTCTTTGTTTTTTTATAATAGACATTGGAGTTTTTTATTAATAGTATGTCTTATTAAATTAATGGTATGTTTACTATTGTTAACAAAAGAGCCGAATTCAATTTTCTTAAAGTACAATCACATTAAATTAATGGGATATACTATTAATTTTAAAATTTGTATATTCGCATTATTTAATAACATTATACTATTAAAACAATGGTTCGTGCTATAAGTATACTATTAAATAAATATTCTGTCCAAAACTGTTTGAATGATGGTATGCCCCATTGTTGTAATGGGATGTACTATTAAAAAAATATTCTTTGTTTTTTATAATAGACAGTGGAGTTTTTTATTAATAGTATGTCTTATTAAATTAATGGTATGTTTACTATTGTTAACAAAAAAGACGAATTCAATTTTCTTAAAGTACAATCACATTAAATTAATGGGATATACTATTAATTTTAAAATTTGTATATTCGCATTATTTAATAACATTATACTATTAAAACAATGGTTCGTGCTATAAGTATACTATTAAATAAATATTCTGTCCAAAACTGTTTGAATGATGGTATGCCCCATTGTTGTAATGGGATGTACTATTAAAAAAATATTCTTTGTTTTTTATAATAGACAGTGGAGTTTTTTATTAATAGTATGTCTTATTAAATTAATGGTATGTTTACTATTGTTAACAAAAAAGACGAATTCAATTTTCTTAAAGTACAATCACATTAAATTAATGGGATATACTATTAATTTTAAAATTTGTATATTCGCATTATTTAATAACATTATACTATTAAAACAATGGTTCGTGCTATAAGTATACTATTAAATAAATATTCTGTCCAAAACTGTTTGAATGATGGTATGCCCCATTGTTGTAATGGGATGTACTATTAAAAAAATATTCTTTGTTTTTTATAATAGACAGTGGAGTTTTTTATTAATAGTATGTCTTATTAAATTAATGGTATGTTTACTATTGTTAACAAAAGAGCCGAATTCAATTTTCTTAAAGTACAATCACATTAAATTAATGGGATATACTATTAATTTTAAAATTTGTATATTCGCATTATTTAATAACATTATACTATTAAAACAATGGTTCGTGCTATAAGTATACTATTAAATAAATATTCTGTCCAAAACTGTTTGAATAATGGTATGCCCCATTGTTGTAATGGGATGTACTATTAAAAGAATATTCTTTGTTTTTTTATAATAGACAGTGGAGTTTTTTATTAATAGTATGTCTTATTAAATTAATGGTATGTTTACTATTGTTAACAAAAGAGCCGAATTCAATTTTCTTAAAGTACAATCACATTAAATTAATGGGATATACTATTAATTTTAAAATTTGTATATTCGCATTATTTAATAACATTATACTATTAAAACAATGGTTCGTGCTATAAGTATACTATTAAATAAATAGTCTGTCCAAAACTGTTTGAATAATGGTATGCCCCATTGTTCTAATGAGATGTACTATTAAGAAATAGTGATTGTTTCGTATATTAGGCGGTAAAATATGTTTTTAATCAATAGTATTTCTTATTAAATTAATGGTATGTTTACTATAGAGCTGAATTTAGTTTTCTTAAAGTACAGTCACATTAAATTAATGGGATATACTATTAATATTATAGTGCCTTTTGACATTTTAAAAACAATTAATAACATGAAACTATTAAAACAATAGTCTCTCCTATTAATTTTGAGAAGTTTAGTAATATATAAAAAAAAAAATAGTTATTCAATGGTCCGCCCCATTGATCCAATGGGACGGCCTCATTGATCCAATGTGACGCACTATTAATATGTTGTTTTTTAATGGTATCCGTACTATTGAGTAAATAATAGTATTTATTAATGGGACAATAGTATCTGATAAAAAATATTAATGGTAGCACACCATTACATCAATAGTATTTCCCATTGAATTAATAGTATTTACCCTATTAATAATAATAGTTTCGATACTATTGGATTAATAACCCACAAACCATTGTTTCAATAGTAAAACCATTGTTTCAATAGTAAAATCCTATTGAAACACGTCCTATAAAAACAATGGTCGTACCATTGACAAATTAATGGGACGTTTTTTTCTGAGTGTATGCCATATACAAAATTAAGAACATTTAATTTCACCATAACACGTAAGTTTATGTTGAAATTACGAGGACACACTTTATTTTCGCCACGTACCACCCACTTGTCTAATCTTAAAAAAAAACAACACAATATTGCAAGACTCAGTGCATCCGTGTCGTTGTGCTATGTAAATGACAGTAATTTGTGAGCTTTCATCATTACGTATACTTATGTATGTACATACTCTCTTGAATATGACAGAAAGTATAGACCAGACCAGGATAAATGACAGAGCCGCCTGTTAATTATAGAAGCATGTCAAACAAAAATTCTGAATTATAAACATAACATAACGTCTATTGATGAATACGAGTAAATAAGCAGTTTTTTTTTAATGCCAAGTTCGGCATACAGAATTAAAGAAAGTGTTTGCTTAAGATTATTTTTTTTTTTTTTTATTACCTGACAGATGAAAACAATACTATGTAAATAAAATGAGCAGACAACAGAATTGAGTGTAGTAAAAGCTTCTTAAGTTGTTTCTTTTTAAATCGCCGTTGAAGTGGGTTGGGAAAATAAAAAGAATAAAGTTTTTATTATTATTTGTCAGAAGAAACTTTTCGATAAAAGACCTTTTCCAAATATCCTTTATTCTATGGGCGTGAATCGGGATAGTGAAAGGGAATGTTTTTTTTTAAATATAAATGCCCATCAATCTGCTCAAGAAGTAGAGTGAGAAAGGATTACCTAAACTATAAATAAAGTCGGATGGCTTGAAAAGACCTAAGTAAGATAAATTTAATGTGCTGACCTTATGTTGGCAGAACAAATGGTGACATTGAAATACATAATACAAAATTTAATGCAAAACAAATCTTAATTTTTTTTTTTTTTGTTTGAAAATGCCTGCTTGTCCTGCGAATTAACAATGTGACAGAGGTTTTTGGGGATTTTAGAGTTAAACAAAAAATTATAAAACTCATTAAAATTTTCGTGATGTTAAATAATTTAGAAGAGAAAAGCATTTGAGGAATTTTCGATACTCATGCCACAGTGTTAACAAAAAAACAAAAGTATGAATCTACAGCGTTCTTTAGGTTCAAAAATACTTTGAATACTTTTCAAGTGAATACAGGATGGATATGAGGACCTTTTATACGTGAATACAAAATAGTATTTGTGTTTTTTCTTTTAAATTGATTGATTAACGTTTTAATTTAAACATTTTTAAGGAAACGAAATTTGAATACATATGGCTACAATTTTTAAATCAACCGATTTTGAATGAATAAGTTAAAGAAAATGAGATCTCAGAGCCCTCATCAGCAATCTCAATTACGTGAACAGGATAACTCAGCAAAATTTCTCAGTTTTGCTGTCAAACCTGTGAGGAAAAAACATTTTGGATTTTCTTGCTCACATTTTGAAGTTAAGAAGTCTCAGAGATCTCTTTTTCCTAAACACGTCAAATAATTTAATTTTAACTCAAGTCCTTATGGTCTACTTTTTTCACAGCAAGACCTGTCTTAAGTATATCATAAAACGGGTGTTCCATAATTATTGCAGAATATTTTTGGGATAATTCCTGAGACCATTCTGAGAAAAAATATGTGTGTGGGAAAATATCACCCCTTCTTGAAGCGGGGGGAGGTAGTTCCCGAAAAAAATGTCCTAAAACGGAACAAAAATATTAAAAATCAACTGTTTTTTTTTCTGATATTAGTCAAATTCTGATTCTGAGTCAAATGCTGATAACTAGATGTAAAAATCTTTCTTAGTTTTATTGGCGCTGTCGTCTGGCAGACGGCCAAAAACCTTATTTTATTTAGTTTAAAATCAATGTATGTAATAAACCTTTGTATTAAAAAATTTACAGATTTCACTCATTGAGTAACCATGGGGACATCGAAAATGACTTTATTTTGCTAGATAAACAGAACACATGACTAATCTTTACAATCTTAAATCTTTACAAATTAAGTAAAACGTAATAAGCTGTTTTACACACCATTATAGGTTTGGCAAAAAATAAATCTTGTTAATTTTCTTTAACTAACCCCATCATACTTTTCTATTCAACAATAAAAAATCTATTCTTTTTTTTTTTAATCTGATATCAAAACTCATATAACTATTAGGATAAACAAAAATATGCCCTAAAAACAGTTTTAAGCGTTTATAATTTGCCCTTAAAAATCAATTATATGTCCTTAACAAGTAATTATAATTACATGATTATTATGCCTTAAAAATATGCTCAATATGGCTTATTAAAATATATTCTATGTAGGAATGTATACCTATGTAATGTGTTTTTAAAAACTGCACTAAAAAGAACGACATAAATCTAAACGTCTATAAAGCTAGCATATACAATACATATTTGCATAATCAATATTGGAACCATAACTATAGAATTTTGTGCTCTTTTTGTGCTATTTTTTTTTTTTTATATAATTTTAGTTTTTATTTTAATTGATTATGCTGGGCGGTTTAGAAGTTTTGCTACAAAAATCAGGACTGCCACACAATAATAGCACAAAAATAGCACAAAATTCTAGTTTTTATTTCAATTGATTATGTTGAGCGGTTGCTTGGGCTAAAAGCCATTAAAACGTATTTGAAATAGGTACATACATTTTTTGTATAATGGTGAATCGTTTAAATTCATCTACATGGGCTTATTTAAGACATTAATTATACCAAAAATAAAAAAAATTTACACGAGTGACTCCCACGAACTTGCTCTCGTGGCTAACAAACATTTTGGTAGGTACCTACCTTTCAACGAAAGAAATGTTAAAAAGTCAGAATTACTGGGAACATGATTTTTTTAATTTTGGCTTAGTATTTTCTAAATTTTCAAAAGCTATCTATACCTATTGTTTAAGCCGTGTGGGAATTGGGTTAAAATGCGTTAAATTTTATTCGAAGATTAATTTAATTTTTGACAGTAGTGAGGTTAATCTGTAGGTATACGTAGAAACTTCAAAATTTAATTTCGGATAAAATTTAATAGAAATTTTAATTCAATTCACACACGGCCTGTAAATATTTAGAAGCACTAGATTACAAAATTGAATAAAATCGTTCTAGTCGATTTAACCAACCAAAAAAAAGGTTAATTTTCTAAAAAAAAAAAAAAACTCCAACCCAAATTTCCGTTAGGTATGAGAATTTTTTCGATATAACCTGAAGTTAGGTTTTAATTTTTTGGTAATTCCTACCCCAAAGACCTTTATTATTTATTAAATAAACATTAGAAGACACTGTAAAAGTTTCGACGAAACATGGCGCTTAAAATACAGTGGGCCTTACCAATAATCAAATTTAGTTAGGTAGGTATGACTTAAATATTGCAGTGAAATTAACCTTAACGTTATGGATCCTAAATTATTAACCATACATTATATTCTCAATTTTTTGAAGTCAGTTGAATATATGATCCATTATTTATAGTCCACATAAATATTTAGGTAATACCATGCACGGTTTATTATTTAGAGACCATTCAATTATTATCCATTTTACTGAAATATTTAAGTCTTAACTAAATTTGATTATTGATAGGGCTAGGGCCCAGTATTTCTTATAAAACTGATTTCTAATCTAATCTCGTCTTAATAGTGTTGCTAGAAAAAAACATGCTCTGGCATATTTTTTGTTGTCCTACATATTACATGGGTATATCGATTTCAAGCAAGCTCTACCCCTGCTTGCACACTCAACTGCATCACTGGCCTTTCTTATACGACAGCATTGTATTCTGTATGGAATAAAAATAAATACCTATCAAAAATAAATACCTATATATATATATGTACCTACACCTACACCATACAAAAATCTAGCAGAATACCTATCCACATTTGTTGGTTGCCTTGTCTGTTCACTTGTCTTCTTCTGAATACCTTGTTGTTGTTTTTTTTTCTATTTTTGAATATACTTCATGACCATTCTCCACTGAAGCTTGCCTGTTGACGACGAACAATACTTTTCTTTCTTCGTTTTTTCCCCGTATATTTACGCCTGCAATTCATCGCTTGTGTTCGTTTGTTTATTTTTATCATTCTAGTAATGTTTTAGTAACACCAGCCAAAAATTTGATAGTTGTCCTCCTATACGCTGGAGTTCATTATTCATATTCTCAATTCATGTGTTCATTTCAATCATTTCGGTCATTTCTTTAGTAACACCAACCAAAAATTTCGTTGTGATGCCCTATACGCTGGAGTTCATTTATGATCTATTGAATTTATTTCATTTATTCATTTTGGTAACACCACAACTCTGTCAAAACGATCCTATAAACATTTTCAATGTTAATATGTTGAATTATGTAAACCTATGAACCTACCTAATTTTTGAGAAATTAATAAAAAAAAAACAAAAGGTAGTCTAAGTTCTAAAATTCATCGGACGCAGATGCGCATTTACCGCGCAAACTGCGCATCCAAAAGTTTTTAGCTGCTTCGATTAAATTTTTTTTTTTTTGCATTCCGAAACGTCAGACTTATGCAATGTAATATTTCTAAAAAGCATCAAGTTTACATTGCTTTGCTGATGCGTATGAAAAATAAATAAATAAATGTTTCAGAAAAGTCAGTTTAAATTTATTACGTTACGTACGTTGCTTCAATTTGTTTTAGAATAAAAAGTAATTTCAGTGTGTCATTTTACATGTAAAGTTTCAGCAATTCAAATTATTTAAACTTTCAAAATAAAACGAGAAAAAAATTTACAGTACAGCTTGACATTGTATTTGTAAATAACAAGTTTGTTTGATTAATTGTGTGTGGTTTGAACTGTTTTTCTATGTCACAGTGAAGTTTTGACAGAAAAGGAATTGATTTTTCGTTTCCAGAATATTTCTTAACTTGATTTTGCAGTTTTTGTGTTATATTTTGTAAATAATAAAGCATATGCAATGTATAAGCTGGAGACATTTTCTACACCTAATATTTTTTCTGCAGCATAATATTTTTATTTGAAAAAATTGGCAATGGAGTTTTTATTATCCTAATACTTGATGTGAAGAAAAGACGCGTTATGAAGTAGTTAATAAAAACATAATAACACTATATAATAATTCAATATTTTAGCTACTAAATAGGTTTTTGTAGAAACCATAAACAAAAATTGGAAAATAACCGACACAAAATGGACTTAAAAAAAATCAAGAACACTGTTAATTTGAAAGTAAATTGCAGATACCACAGATAAAATTTTTTTACAGGTAGCTATCCAATTCTTTATAGCTTCCATTCATCAAGTGTCTGCCTTTTTTACTGATTCGTGTGTTTTTAAGGTTTTAAGGGCCAGTAATTTAATATATAATTGATTCCCAGCCTCTGCAACCTAAACTGTTTTTAGGGCTACCGGCTCTTGCGAGGAAGTGACAAATCCTCCAAGAGTATATCCTGTCATAGAAGGGATCATGACCTAATCTCGAACGACAAAAATCTTGAATGACAAAAATCTCGAAAAAAAAAAAAAAATTAATCTAGAATGCAAAAATCTCGAACGCACAAAAGTCTAGAACAAACAAAAATCTCGAAAGACAATATCTCGAAAGAAATCTCGAAAAAATAAATTTTCTAGTTTTTTCTGGATTTTTTTTTTTACCTATTTAAGGAGTTTAAAATCAAATAAAACTCATTTCACACATTTATTTAATCGGTTTTTGGGGACTTATTTTAGTTTTAAATTGGGAGGGTTATTTCATGATAAAATAAGTTCCCAAATTCAACTATGAGTACCCAAATTTGGGTACTTATTTCATTCTTCGTCCGGTCCACCTAGGCAATGTGAATTTTTTATGATGCATTACATTTTCATGTCTGAAAATTTGAAATGTGCAACTTTGGGCCACATATATTTAGAAAACAGATGTTGACATTTCTTTAAATTCAAATTCTTTAAATGCAAAACAAACTTTGCATACGTCCAACCTCGCACCTACCCCAAATCCTATAGTGGGTCAAGCAGGGGGGTTGCAGGGGAGCAGCATGCCCCCCCCCCCCATACATACATCAGTGTTTATACGCCGTAATTTTGTTATTTCTTTGGGGGTTTATTTCATTTCTTTTTTGTTGGCGACTTATTTCCTACGCTTTTGGGGATTTATTTCACTTTGAATTTGGGGACTTGAGAAAAAAAAAAGACATTTTGGGGAGTTGTTTCATTTTTGGATTGAGGGGTTATTTCATTGGGGAGTTATTTCACGCAGCCTTTTATTTCAACTCACGCTTTGATAACAAACGATCACAACCAAGACTAAATTCAGGTAACTGTTTTAACAGTAGTTTTGTTAAAGAGCAAAAGCAAGTAGTAATCTAGAATTAATATATTAATTTTTGAGACAATGTTTACAATTTCTCGCATGCGAATTATAATTATTGTCTCAAAAATTAATATATTAATTCTAGAGTTTTGCATTCGAGATTTCTTTTTTCTAGATTTTTGTACTTCTAGATTTTTGTTTTCGAGATTATTTAAGCTTAATTAAATTATTATCTACTTTAAAACGACCTCAATCACGAATAGTTTTTAAGTTTATACTTTCAAATAATATGTTTGCAAATTACCATAAATACATCAGCCTACCCTTTATGGTGTTTATAATTAAAAGTATATGTTTGTTTTTCCAAAAAAATATTTGACAAGTTAATAATAACCTTCAAAAATAATATATACTGAGCTGACTTAAAAGTATGAAATTTGGCTTTATTTCACCATAATAAAACTTAATAATGCTGAATTGTATAATTTGGTCTTATGTCGCCTTAACAAAGCAATATAATTACACTAATTCGGCATTATTTCACTTTTAAAAGGTTGCTTACCTCTGGGTACGGTTAATAAACGGAAAATACCTCTGCATAACAATAAATATCAAATTTTCTGATTTATAACCCCTAGTGGAGACTAGTGCGATTTGTATGAAGGTTTTTTTCAACTGATATTATTTTTTTTTTTAAATATTTTCATGACTGGATCGAACGAACTTGCTCTTGTTATTGACACCAATGCAGCAATATTTAAACAAAAAAAAAATGAAAAAAGTACTAACAAAATGGTTTTTTGTTTAACGTTGGTTTTTTGTTTAACTTTTTTTTTTTTAATATTCAAATTCTTTGAAACATTAAAGATTTGGAAATAAAAATAAAAACACTCCACTTATTAAAAAGCTATTCGTGAAACTTAATGATAAGTAAATTTTCGATCAAAATAGAATCTATTTTCGTAAAGCGAATTTTTGCCAAAAACATGGAACGCCGTTTTTATTAAACTATACTTTTGCTATTACTATTTGAAGTTTAATCAAAATCGTAAGAGCCGTTTTGGGAAAAACCACTGTATGCCAGATACCCGTTTTTAGATGAGGGAACCATATAAAATTAGTCTGTACCAAATTGGAAGCAAATTTAATTTTGGTTTACGCGTGTTGGCTCTAGTTCAGTGCGGCCTTATTTTACTTAGATGAATAGTTTTTCATTGACATTTAAGACAAAAAATAAAATCAAATATTATACATTCCAATATTATATTGAATTGAAAGGGTTTTTGTGTCATAACACACTCCCAGCTTAGGCTGGAAAGCTTTCGCACCATCATAATATTGAAGGTTTGAATGAAACAACAACAACTTGGGTGATGTTCCACTAGGCTGGAGTTATAGCTATTTCGCGGTCGCCAGGCCAAACATATCATACTCTTTTAGTGTTGGCGTAGTCTATGTTCAATTTATTTGAAAAAAACTTTTGGGGCTCGAACCATAGACCAAGCGTCTCCGGGGCAAATGCACTACGCACTGTGCTTCCGAAGGCCCCCAAGGGAAGACGAGCCTTAATGTGGCTTGGGGGTCTAGTAGGTATCTGTGTGCTTGCACACTGATGCCGAAGCTAAGACGTCTTCAGGAGGAGTAGAGTTGATCCGGTGGTAGTAGGAGCTAGCTCCGAACAGCCGTTGTTACAGGGTGAACAAGGTGGAACAAGGTTGAAAAAGGTAGTAAAAGGTGTGAAAAGGAGTGATCAGGGACTTCCTCGCTATTTCTCATTCGTAAGGGTGAGAATTGTGGAGGAAGTCGAGTCCAACCGGTATTTATACTGGGAGGATGAGGTGATGTGTCTCCCAATATTCGTAAGAATGTTAGGGAAGACGAAGGAGTGCTGATCCAGTATTTTTTATTGGACAGCCGGAAAAAGGATCAAACCTAGTGCTACTAGGGGAGACAAAAGATGATTGAAACAGGGCTAGTACAACACGAGTGCTAGCGGAGTAAAGTTGGACCTTCACTTATGGCAACATAGGTGTTGGAAAAGACTAAAGTTGGAGCCAGTGCTACTGGTAAAAGACGTTGAAAATGAGCTTCAAACTGGTACAACAAGAGTACCAGGGAGAACGGAAACAAGAGGTGTCAGAATGAAGGTGGGGATCTAATCAGGACGTAAGTCCTGAGAAGACCCCACAGGCGCTGGCAATCACTGGGTTGATTGCCGATGGTCTTCGGATTGTCAAGGAGCGTCTTATCCTTTGTTGTCAAGGGGCAGCCAAGACTTGGAATGTAGATGCCACATATGAGCATGTACATTAAAGGTTTCCAGACTTGTCTGGAAATTATGGTATCATAAGTGAAAATACGACTCTAATCCTGATCTCGGGAATGGATTCGAAGTTTTCACGTAGGATTATCTTTCCTTCCCGTAGGTGGGTAAAGAGACCTGGTTGTTTGAGCGTTTTCATGCATCTTCGGATGCTTATTGCTCAATACTTCCAAAAATAACCCAAATTGGGTACGGCGGGGCATGATCCCCTTGCTAATTGCCCATTAGATCATGCTTGAGGTAGGTCCCATTGTGGGAGCATCGCCGGGGCTGTGGTTTATGGCAAATGCGCCAGCAATTGGCATTCTTGATTTTATCTTGAATGCAAGAGGTGCGGATAGGCTTCGGTCTTCAGCAAGGATGGAAAATAACCTACATATTCTCTGATTGCAACTGGTGGTGGCTGTCTTTCAGCTACGTTATGGAGGTAGTCCTCCCGTGAGATTAGGCCATAAAAAGCAGGTGCTCACGTTAAAACTTGACTATTTCCTGTGCTTCCGAAGGTCATGTTTTAGTGTACCTATCTCAACCCAAAACCCAACATTATTAAATCATGCAATGTAATGCAATTGCAATTTATCCAAGGTCAGAACAACTCATTCAAGTAGATCGAACGAAATATTAAACCAATCAGTTAACCGACGATACCCAGCGACGATGACTACGACAAAAACAAACAATATATCATCACATGATGACGACGACCCGAGCAATAATTGACCGCCCAAATTGCTGACAGATCATGTCGATCTAGTTTAGGTTTTATTGTTTGACAACTGCATTTGAATCAACTGTATCATTTTTACTAGCCACACACAAGCATAAGCTTACTAAAACTATGTGGTATCTCTCACATCATCAGTTATTGTTTTTTCATTCAAATATTATACATTATATTCATAAAAATTATGCAACGAATATTATAGTGTTTTATTTTAATATTGCGTATACGCCACAGCTGTATGCAGATGCGGATAAAGGTTTGATAAAATCTTAACCACGCTCAACTATCTTTTTTAAACATTACAAATAATGGTCAAAAAGAATCATCAGAACTCGCACCAGGGTTGCCAGTTTGGGGGTTTTCCCCCCAGATTTAGGGTTTTTTTTTCATCGTGGGGGGGGAAATCTGGGGTGATGAGATGTATGGGGGGAAATCTGGGGGGATTAATTTTAAAGTTAAATTATTCCAATACCTGAATTTTCCTCTCAAATTGAAACTACTATCAATATCCAATAATTACACCACTATTTGTTTACTGTAACTGTACAGTACGGGTATTTTTTTGTACAAATCAACGCTTGATGTTTCTCGTGTTGTATTCCAAAACTATGTACATCACAAAACATTAATAAAGCAAAGGAAAGCATTACTTTGCTTATATGTTTTCTTACTCCTTTAATAATAATCGTAATTTGTCACATTTTCTATTTCAAATTTCAGCTTAAAACTATGTTTTTTTTGTAATTTTTATTCAATGTCGTTGGTCATAATCTACATACAATTTTATAAAATGTCAAAACCGAAAAAAAAACAATTATTTAAAAAATAAACTCTAAATAAAAAACAATTTGTTTTACCTCAAGAATTTTTGAAGGTACATCCATGGTATGCGCTATGAATACGAAATAAAAACAAAAAAGTTGAAAAAAAAAATTGGGGGGTTTTTTATCTTAAAATGTGGTAATATGGGAGGTTTTTACATTTTTCTGGGGGGAAATATTTTTTTCATCTGCCAACACTGACTCGCACGCCCACTAAATATTTTGAAAAAGATTATTTTATCACCAATATACATTGCGATTTACATACGGTGTGACAAAATGCTTGAGTATGTGGGTTGAATCCAGTTATGGGGGGTCTATTTCACCCCGTTAAGGCGGGAGTGGCAATTTTCTAAAAAATTGACTTAAAATAGGAAATAAATCATTAAAAAACAACGACATGCTTTACGTTATTTTATTTTCTAGTTTTTGAAAAATAAAATTTAAGATTTAAAATTTTGAAAAAAAATACTGTCCAAAGTAATTTTGTTCAAAATTTTACGTTGTTTATTATTATAATATATGCGTTTATTGTAGAAGCCGTGGCGTGATGGTTAGTGCGATGGACTGTGCCGGAGGTCTAAGGTTCGATCCCCAGCCTCGACACCTATTTATTTAAAAGAAAAAACGGCTACTGCCTCTTGCGAGGAATTGACAAATCCTCCAGGAGTATCTCCTGTCACAGAAAAGTGCCGTTCGGAATCGGCAATAAACTGTAGGTCCCCTCCATTAATGCAGACACGCACACAGGAATTGTTGAGAGTTGTAAGTCACTAGGCTCTAGTTCTTCATGAGCTGTTGTGCCATCAAATTTATTTTTTTTATATGCGTTTATAATCAATCAATCAATTTTCAGTCAAAAACTAAAAAAACAAGATGCTGAAACATCATTAATAAAATATTTACAAAAAAAAATTGCCAGGACTAATTTTTGGTGTTCTAACAAAATTTTTACTACTGCTAGTACAGGGTTATGCCACTTTGCTGCAATCTCAGTAGATCTACTGCATTTTTTTCTCAAAACAAATCTACTGCATTTTTGGTTTCACAAAAAATTGTCCTTAAAAAAATAACCCACATATAATTTTTCAATTTTGTCATTGATTGCAATCATTCTAATTCTTCAGGAAATACTCACTTCCTACTTAATTTATTAATATCTACGTCTTTCGACAATATCGGCTCTGTTTTGATGGATATTGAAAGCTGACGGAAATCTTGTTTTTGTTAATTTGCGTTTTTTTTTTCAATATTGCAAATTGTTATAATATGGGCAAGTTTTTAATAAAATCTGCCCAAAGAGATTAAAATTCTTATTAAGTAAATGCAATTGAACTTTATATGCATGTCTTAAGTAGTGATGCACAGTGTTGGTAAGGCCAAGGTCATGAAAGACTTAGTAGCGATAGGGAATTTAAAATTTAAAAATTGTTATACCTAATTAATACGACACCTTTTATTTTTGTTGAGATAACTTTTAGCTGGATATTTAACAACAGGTATGCATTTTTAATAACACTTTTTATTTTTGATGCAAAAATATGTTAATTATTTTTTATAATTACCTGTAATATTTTTTTTTTAATTTTAATCTTCTTTGTTTTTCAAAAAAAAAATAATAATAAAACAAATCTACTGCAAAAAAAGTTAAATCTACCGCATTTTTTTTGTGAATCTACTGCGGAAAGTTTGCCAAAAAGTGGCAACCCTAGCTAGAGCGTTGTTGCTTGAATTGAAATATAAAACAAATCGGGAGAGACTCCTTTCAATTTACTTTTTCCTCTTTAGGCAAGAGGGAGAAATATATAAAAAAAAAGAATATTAAAACTTTTAGACCAAGAGCCCGTATCAAATTTCGGTAGTGGAGGTATAACCAAAGTTCATATGCATGTATACGAATTATCGTTATACCCAATTCAACCGTCTGGCAATTTTTTTTTTTCAGCCAGCAGCTATGGGCTGGGCGTTCCAAAACGGTAATTTTTCTGATGTTTGTGTCGACGCACGGTGTAATCACTTGAATTTACTTATATGTATACATGTACATAAACAATAGAGGATTGTGTACTGATTTAAAATACTTTGGTCTCAGACGTTTTACTTTTCCCAGGCGTCCTCCAAAGAGAGCGAAAAATCAGCTTTTAGTGTGAAAAATATAACCACATTTTAGATACATTAAAAAATCAGAATACTGCTTCCGATTATAAATATAAAACTTTTTTTTAAGCCTTAAGCCATTAAAGTATTTTCGAACGCATTTCTCACCTGAAACCTTAATTTTCTTATAAATGCATATAAATATAAAGATAAATAATGGAATAAAATTATTCATAATATTTGAAAAATAATATATATTCTACTAAAATTAATAAAGACTTTTTCAAATCTAGAAATACATAATGTATATTAGTTTGTTTTATTTTTAAGGGCCAATTTTTCAGTCATCAGTTAGGCAGTCAAAATAAAAAATAAGTGCGTGTCTAAAGAAATGGAGGGGACCTGCAGTTTATTGCCGTATCCGAACGGCTAATGTGAGCGGCACTTTTCTGTGACAGGAGATAGATACTCTTGGTGGATTTGTCACTTCCTCGCAAGAGACAGTTGCCCTGAAAAACACCTTTGTGTTTAGGTGGCATGGTGCAGTGACTCTGGGAATTGAACCCATTTAGGCAGTCAGTTAGTACCTACTGATAGCCCAGGAAAATTAGACGAAAAAAAAGGCAAAACTGCGAAAAAATTCCGACAAAGCTGAATTTTGGTGGAGATGTTTATTTTTGTAACTTAAGCATTTTCCAAAAAGTACCCTATATTTTGACCGGGGCTAAAATTTTTACGGGGGGTGAAAGGGGTTAAATTTCAGTTTTTCGCTAATAATGTGAAGGCAAAAGTTGTAGCTTATGTAATTTTACATTAAAAATGTTATGACACTATTTTTCGTTCAATCAATAGGTTTTGAGAAAAACTTGCACAAACTTTATAGTGTACTGGATTTATTGAAAAAAATTTATTGAAGTTGCATGTTTTAACGGGCAAATATTTTTTTATGGTATGTGTTTGGGAACGTCTCCACATTATAAAAAAAAAATTGTCGGGGTAATAGGGGCTAGGAAAAAGCAGCCATATTAAAACAGCTCGCCATTTTGTTTTCATTTGATAACTCGTCTGGATTTTTTTCTATAACAAAATAGCCTACAAAAAACTTTTAGAGAATCAAAATACTTACAAAATGAGGTATTAACGATCTCTGGGACTTTTTTCATCTTTAAGTTATAGCTTGTCAAAATTCACCTGCATGTAATGGGGTTCAATAGTGTGTTTAGCTTTAAGACACCTCTCCTGCCTCTCCTGTGACATTTACTCCACCAAATTCTATGACAACTTTGTAGAGGAGGGTTGGTGAAATATCTTTGTCGAAGATCATTTCCTAAAATTGTAAAATTTTTCATAAACTTTTGCATTTTAAAAATCGAAAATCACATTGATGGCGGTTTCAAACACCCCTCTCGTACGAAATTTGTTACCCCTCCTCCAAAAATTTGTATTCAAGAATGTAGCCTGATATTTTGGCTTAATTTAAAGACTCCAACCTTGAAGATCCAATTACTAGGACGAAAGTTATAGCCAACAATTATATCACTCGATGTTCAATTATTTTTCATTAATTTTCACTTCAGTAATAACTCAAAATAGAGCAGTATGGTTGGCTTTCGAAGCTATAACTAACATCTCCACCAAAATTCAGCTTTGTCGGAATTTTTTCGTATAGTGAAAGTCTAATTTTCCTGGGCTATAAATCCTCAGATGGAGCAAAAATGAATTATTTAACAGTCAAGTATTAATTATTCCTGAGAATAAAGCATGTATCTGCTTACTTCAGAGCAAGATAAAATTATTCCTAGGAATAAATATTTTCATTTCAATGTCAAAAAACACCTTTCCTCAATATTGCTTTGAAACAAACGTTAAATAAGAATTATATCTTATACATATATTTTGGAGTACCATTTTCTCAAAAAATATTTGACCGACTTCGATAAATTTTATATGGTTGGAAAGCCACGATTGCGTCATTTTTGTTTTTGTACTGTCGAACACTGTGCATATTATAAAAAAAAAAATTAATACAAAAAAAAAAGTTTTTTTCCTTCAATATTTTCAAACAATATGTTTGCGAAATTGAAAGTGTCGAATTTCGACAAAGGACGATACTAGTTCTTTGAAATGTATCAAAAATAAATAAATTTGACGTTCAAAGCATGTACATACACATATGTACATAAATCGATTTTGCCAAATAACTTTATTCGTCTGGTATTTAACTGATTGTTTAACTGATTGTTTATTTTTATTACTCAGCTTGCAATTTTGAACATTTTTTTTACTCACATAGGTCCACTTTTCATTCCTAAAAACAGACAGCTGCAAGGATTTGAAAACTCACTTAGGTCAAAAGATAAAGAAAATGATATTTGGAAATTTGTAGCTCAATTATAGTAGCAGAAATTCGAACCTATAAGAAAAGATAATGGTGGAGAATTGCTGAGAAGGGAATCGGGCAAAACTTTCTTTATAGTCTTAAAGGAACAATAAAATACAGAGTTCAGAATGTTACAACTTACTTAAGTACCTTTCCTTTAGATATATATACTATTCCTAATTTTATGCCTAAAATTTTTCAGCAATAATTTCATTTTTATGCATATCATAAAAAGTTTCTACTAAAAATGACTTATTATACTTTTACTATTACTATTTTCTACGCATATCCACCCACTGACTGTGTCGAAATCTTACTTTATTTAAATTTCCAGACAAAAATAACTGTCTGGTCCATTAGAACCTACGTACACCAGAATAACTTTTAGTTATTTTTGCTTGTCAATTTTTAATGCTTGAATTCTTATAAGTTTAAGTTAAGCAAGTCATTACGTTACGATTATTTCAGAATAAAGTTTTCCTCGGTGGACATTGTTGTTGAAAACTTTTTGTATTTTGATCTTAAACAAAAAATTCCACCCATTAAAAATCCATAATTTATTTCATAACTTTTTTCGAAGTTTTTTTTCTCCCTGGAAACTCATTTTTCTGTCTTCAAATAAGTTATTGTTGAAATGATGATTCATAATGTATACATACTCGTAGGTATACATATAGTAAAAACCCTTGATTTATTGAATTTGTACGAACGATGAACTTACTTATCAGGTCATATATGACACCAGGGAAATTGCTTTCGACACCACCTGCATATCAGCGCGTGAACTACTAGAGGGGGATACAATTTTTTTGGATTTGACATTCAATGTATTTCCCATAAGAGAAAACGAAAAAATGGTCTGGAAAACATTAATTTTACTAATTAATTTTATATGAACGGGTATCCGTATTTTAATTGCAATGTAATAATAAAACATGTGAGTTTGTGAATCGAGCTTAAAATAAATCGAAACTATAAACTAGAATGCCTTATTTTATAGATAAAAAGTGTAAACAAATCACATTTACAACGAGAAACAACAACAACGATACCCAGTTATGTAAAAAGCAAGGCAGGAGCGTAGCCAGTTTTATTTAAAATATGTTTTGTTTTTATTTTGTGCTGTGTAAAATGTGTTTGATAATTTTAAAGAAATTTTGCCAATAATTATGAAAATACATGAAATTAATTTTTAAGTTGAAAGTTTTTTGTTTATTCAAAAAAGAATAATGCCGAAAATTTTTTTTTATCTTGTTTTGTACTTTTTACAAAATTTAATTTAATTTAATAAATGTGTGCCCTTAACAAGCTGTTCCAATTCTATTCGTATTATTAATTAGATTTTTGGCTGTTTAAACTATGTCTAAGTATTTCGAAACAGTCGGAAATATGCTATATTTCATAAAAAAAATATTGCATTTCTCAAGGTTTAGACAATAGATTACGTTGTCTAAAGCAAGATAAAACGAAAAATCACTTTAGCAACAATTAGAAAGGTTTTTTAAAAACTTGGACGGCTGTCTAAAGTTAGACATCTATTAATTATTTAAGTTTTCTTTATATTATGTTAAAACGTTTTACGTTAAAATGTTCTAAACATAAAACATACCTATTCTCCCATTTCACATACTAAATGCAAATACATACATAGATAATGTATCTATACTTCTATGTTAAAACATTATTTCAGTTCAATCCATAATTGATTTTGCCCCTTAAAACCCTTCTCTCACTACGCACATGATCTCATTTCAACTGGTGACGTTCATCCATTTTGAAAAACAACAACAAAAATACACGTTTGTTTACATTTTTTATGGGCAAAATAAAACAAATTAGAAGTTATATTCGGTATATATTCTTCTTGATTAACAAACTAACATACATTATTAATCTATTGCAATTATTATACGGATACCAGTTCATATAAAATTAATTAGTAAAATTAATGTTTTCCAGACTATTTTTTCGTTTTCTCTTATGGGAAATACATTGAATGTCAAATCCAAAAAAATTTTATCCCCCTCTAGTAGTTCAGGCACTGACTGCTAGGTGCCAATATAGTTCGAAGTTGCCGGGAAAAGTTTTCAAATTAAAAAAATAAAAATATGTGCTGCAACCTACATTTCAAAGTGGGTAACTTTTGGAGATAAAACTCACCGTCACCAGTGAGGTGTTTGCTTTGTTTTTCTTCAAACTTGGAAATACTGAATTACATTTATAGTACCTACACTCATACCATATGTGTTTTATTATATGCCTGTGTTCACATTGGTAAATAAAGGTTGTTATTCTTATGCTTTGCATTTCATTCTACCGTAATATCTCCATTCGTATATGCTAATATATCCACTGTGTGCCATTGTGTTCATGATGTGAAAATATATTCCTTCGTTTGAGTAGGTTTATGCATGCTTCCTGAAAATTTCACAGAATTGGACACAAAAAAGATGTACCTACACGGAAACGGATCCTTGCCTAAATGGAGCCATAAAAACTCTTGACTGGAATGAAATTTTGGGTTTTTTGTTTCTTTTCTTCATTTTTATACATTTACAATATGCTGATTCTGTACAGCTAACCTTGAAACTAAATAAATAATAATTTTTTCTGTTTTTGTAGGAAAAGTTTTTTTCCCGAGTGAAAAGACTACAAGACTTGTGTTGATGTATTGAGTTATGAGGAGAAAAAGTTTGCCTAAGAAACCGTAAAAGCTAAAAGGATTGCTATTTTGAATAGTATAGTGTGTCATATGAAATTCAAACGAAAATTTTCACAAAAAATAAAAATAAAATAGAAAAAAAAAATGTATCAAAACTATTTACTGTATACAGGGTGTCTCACAGTCAACGGTGCAGACGAAAACCATGAGGTAATTTTAGGTCGAAAAACTTAAGAAGTTTCCTTTCCGATTTAAACTTAAACGTTTTTTATATTTTTTGGTCTCGATTTAAGTGGCTCCAATTTTGCCAAACTAATACCGATTCTTGAATTTTGTTTTGTATTTACACATCAAGACAAGTTAGGACTTATTACTGCGGACAATGCAGGTAAAGGTTTTCCCACACAGACTTAGTTGTTTTTTATTTTTTTTTTATTGTAAAGAGAACAAAATTGGACTTTAAAAATAAAAAAAAAAAAATGATACTTAATTACGTGTTTTTATGAGAAAAATAAAATAAAAGAGAAAAGTTGTAGAGCGGTTAAAAAATCCTTACTGCTGTAAATGCAAAATATAAAGTGAAGAATCGGTTGCACTTTAGCCATGTAAGAGCCTGCCAAAGAAACGAGACCACAAATCATAAAAACCGTTATAAGTCTAAAAGGGAGCACAAGAAAATTACATCTTAAGGTTTTCGACTTTAAATGATCTAACCCATTGGGATCCATTGTTTTCGTCTGCATCGTTGACTGTGGGACACCCTGTATAAATAAATTTTTACTGTTTAACCCTGGGGCCACAGGCTAGCCAGTGAAAATACACACAAGTTTTTCCACTAACACACACAAACTTTAGCAACTTGCTCGGCAACACTGGCTTGCCATTTTCGAAGCCAGTTATGAGGTTGAGGATTAAGCTAAGTATAGACGATTGTCAGATCTTACAATATTGTCAGATCTGTCAATGGCCTGACAATAGCGGATAATTAGCTGACAATTGACAAATTTCTTACAATGTAAAATTGTCCGTTCACACGATTGGTAGATTTTGTGCTAAAGTCTGACAATTTAATTGTCAGCTCTTGTCTGACAATTTTCGGACAATTATATATCTGGCAATATTGTCAGCTTGAAAATTTTATGTTCATACGATTGGCAGATCAATGAAAATTCAAGTCACAATAAAAATTCAAATCAACTGAGGATTTCAAGACCAAACATCTTTTATAGAATTTCACTTTTAAAAAATGTGATTTGAAAATCTAGTGTCATAGTGGTAATGCCAAAACAATTGGACGAGCATTTGAAACAATTTAACTACAACTGGACATCGGGGGCGACGGACGACTTTACACATACTACGAAGGAGAAATATGCCAGAGGTCGTCAAGACGCGCTACGAAGAACAAAAGTTCATATTCTGTATCAAATTATTAAACAAAAAAAAGAATTTAAATTTTAAACCATTTATTTTTTGAAAGACGCAAGAATGAGAAGATCTTGCAATAATTGAACTATATTGTTTAGAAGAAAAAATAAACCATTGCGTACAAAAAATTCAGCAGGCTTACTCTAGAGAGCTCGGCTGATTTAGAAAGTGACCTTGAGACTATGTAAGGTCTGAGCGAGTTGGCGGCAGGCTGCCTATTGTTACCAATTGCTTGAGCTGGTTTTTTTCCAGGTAGTGTCCCTGTCCACCCTCGTTTTGGCATTCTTCAAATTTTTTTGATTGCTCGTATAGTTTCTTGGCCATTTCGAAGTCCAACTTTTTTTAACTTGTTGAAATTTGCTGTTCACTTTATTTTCATCGTATTTAATCTTTATTTGAGTAGATATATTTCAATGGTTTTATTTATTCCGAACAAAATATACAGCACAAGGAATTTAATATAAAAGTGAGTCCAGTTGCTTTATAGATTTCTTTTATTCAGTTGTGGAAAAACTACAAATTTCCTACAAAAATGTTTTTTTTTATCTCTCAACTCGGCTTGACATTTCGAACAATGAAAAAATTGTCAGCAATTGTAAGATGTTTTCAATGAAAACATCTGACAATGACAGATGAGTCTGACAATGCCCTAATCGTCTGACAATGACACAAATTGTGCGTTCAGACGATTGTAAGATACCTGACAATTTTTTGTCAGATTGTCATCTGACAATTACCTGACAATGACGTTTCTGACAATATTGTCAGACAAAATTGTGTGTACAGACGATTGTAAGATATTTGGGACAGTATTTTCACTGACAGATCTGACAATATTGTAAGATCTGACAATCGTCTGTACTTAGCTTTACAAGTAGAGAAGCCAGTACTGCGATCTTTTTCTGTACTTTTTTTTTTTTTTGAACCCATTTCGTTTGACAGATCAGTGAAAACTACATCCCATAATAGCCCTAAGGCCGTTATAACGTTCTATCAAATTACAAAACAAATTAAGATACATTCAAGAGTTTTATACCCTTCCAATTTTTTTTCACAATATTTGTGTCTGCTCAAACTTTGCAGCGATTACTTTAACACCACCATAATGTATTTTTAAAACTGAAGAACATTGTTATTAACATAGAAACAATTTCTTTGCATTTTGAAAGTGCATTATGGTGGTGTAAGGCCTCGGTTTTGCTGCCGTTGATGGAATTCAGTTCAGGCAGACAGAATGCCCCCATTACATACTTCACTGTTTATACGCCGTAGTTTTGTTTTTTTTTTTTTGGGAACTTATTTCATGCGCTTTTGGAGACTTATTTCATGCGCTTTTGGAGATTTATTTTATATTTGAAATTGGGGATTTAAACAAAAAAACATTTTGGGAAGTTATCTCATTTTTGGATTGGGTGGTTATTTCATTGGGGAGTTATTTCACAGAGCCGTATTCGATGGTTAGATGAAGTGTTGGTTGAAACAAGAAATGATATCCGATTTATATTTTTGCATTTGAAAGGTAATATTTAAGAGGTGTAATTCTATGGGTATTTTCTAAAACAACCATTTAGTTTTTATTTTTAATTGTATTAAAAAGTTTTCAAACACTTTTCAATAAATTTCGATGTTTATGACTGTCATAAAACTAGCTAAAGTATGCTTTGGTATGCCTTAGCCGAAACTCAAGCTCAAAAATACGTACAACGGGATAGAGTCCCCGGCCTGAAGGCACAAATGAGTAGAACGGGATAGAGTCCCCGGCCTAAGTCGAAACTAAAGGCACAAAAGTAGAATGGGATAGAGTCCCCGGCCTCAGTCGAAACTGCAGGCACAAATGCTACAATGGGATAGAGTCCCCGGCCTAAGTCGAAACTAAAGGCACAAAAGTAGAATGGGATAGAGTCCCCGGCCTCAGTCGAAACTGCAGGCACAAATGCTACAATGGGATAGAGTCCCCGGCCTCAGTCGAAACTGCAGGCACAAATACTACAATGGGATAGAGTCCCCGGCCTCAGTCGAAACTGCAGGCACAAATACTACAATGGGATAGAGTCCCTGGCCTTAGTCGAAACTGCAGGCACAAATACTACAATGGGATAGAGTCCCCGGCCTCAGTCGAAACTGCAGGCACAAATACTGCAATGAGATAGAGTCCCCGGCCTCAGTCGAAACTGCAGGCACAAATTAAATTTCACAGCTCGAAAGCCAAAAATAGGCGAAACTCCTATCTAATGCACCACGCACTCAGCAGTGTGTTTCTTGGTACTTCTCCTTTCGTACTCGAGAATGGTACGCACAACACTGGTAAAGGCAGAAGACGAATTCCCATCCCATACAAATTGAACATTTACTTATCATATTCGTGGGAAGGAGTAAATGTGAATTTTTAAAAGTGCAGAAAAACTCGTCCAACGTCACATCATATTGATGTGTTTATATATCTGGCTGATGACGGTGAACCGTGTCCGGTGGCTGGCAGATGTTATTATTTGAATTTTAAAAATAATAATTGAGGTGACAGTTAAATCGTCGTTGAGCGCGATGTGTGGTGGTAGGTAGAATGATTATTTAGCGATGAGGGAAAATGTCGTTACAAATGTTTTTAATTCTTCACGATTGCTAAACTTTTGACAGAACTTTTTTGAAAGTTAAAACAAACAATATCCCCGTAGCTCATACTGTATAAAAAATAATACAGAAAAAGAATTGCATAAAGAAAATAAATTTTACTAAACAAAATAATTTTTTCATTAAGAAAAACTAATAAAGTTCTATATTTGAAGCTAATGCTTTGAATATCTTTACTAAAAAAACGAAATGCGAAAAAACCGTTAGCGAGATAGGTAACCTTGACCTAAATAAATCATTGCACTTTTACCAAAATTCAAAACCAGTGACAAGAGAGTGAAAGAAAAGAAGAGAAATTAACAAAAACAAAAGAAAATAATTTTTGTTTTATTATTTGAGTGAAAGAAATGCGAAGTGATCGTTAACATAGAAATAATTAAATCATTACAATATGCTACTCCATTTAATCATAGAATAAAATTTGTGCGATACCGTCGGGTATTTAATTTTGGAATTCAATAAATAAATAAAGTAACAAAAAATGTATTCTTATTAGTAATATGTATACAGTTAGAAAACTACAATTTTTATACAATTATTGTTTCTCTTATATGAGATATGAGAAGCTTTTTGAATGTTGCTAAAACAGTTTCATTTTTTATTTGAGAAGGTAATTCATTAAACATTTTAAGTCCGCGATGATAAATCATATTTTGGCTTCTAGTGTCTCTATAAAAATGAAGTATAAAATCAAGGTTAGATCTGAAGTTATATGGTTGAGTGTCTCCTACGTAAGTTAAATTCGACGTTAGATATTTAGGAGCCAGTCCATTTTTCCTTTTAAATACAAACAACATAGCATTAAACATTAGTCTTTGTTTGTAGGTCAACCATTTAAGGCAAGAAAGCATCCAAGCGATTGATGTGTGAAAACTACATTTTAGGATAGTTCTCATGCCCTTGTTTCTTAGAACTTGGAGACGATTAATGTGCTCATTGTTAACTATAAATAAAATTGTAGAGCAAAATTCAAAATGTGGTTTAATGATAGTGTTATAAATATTAACAGCACAGATTGTAGTTATATTTTTACGAATTCTTTTCAGAAATCCAATTTTTTTTTGATACTTTTTTCGATACATTGGTCATGTGACTGTTGAAACTCAAACAACTGTCCAATATTACCCCAAAATATTTCATTTCATTAACTTGTTCAATAGGATTTCCCTCTCAATATTACGTCACTACTATCACCGTACATTTAGTTTTAAGAACATTAATTTTAAGTTTGTTTGACTGTAGCCAAAGACATAAGTTGAATAAGTCTTCTTTAATATAATCCGAAATCACAGATAATATTTTACAACTTACGAACATGAGAGCATCATCGGCGAACAAAGAAATTTAAGACATTCTTAAAACTTTGCATATATCATTAGTATAAATCAAAAATAGTAATGGACCAAGTATAGTTTCTTGCGGTACACCATAATATGTGTTAATTGCACTTGAAGTTGAATTATTCACATAGGTCCTTTGTTTCAAAAATTAAAAAAAAAACAACTTCAATTAAAAAATATTCTAATTTAGCAATAAAAACCGAAATAACCTATTTTCAACTGAACTTATAGTGGTTAAATATTGTTAAAGATCCATTTTAAAAAATCTAATTATTATTTATGAATAAATACAATAAATTTTATTCTAACATTGATTTTCACTTGATTATTATATGATTAGTTGACATATTGGTATTAATATTGAGTTCCAATAAATGCAAGAGCAACTTAATTAAATTAAGCTAGCCTCAATTTGTAAATATAGCGATGCATAGTTAGTTTTAACATAATTGTTTGAATAAATTAATTACAGATTTAAATAAAGTGGTTTTTAGTGAACATATTGATTTTAATATTATTGTTCAAAAATTTCAAATAAATCATTTTGATGCAAAAGCAATAAAAATTATGACCGGGAGCTCATATCTCAGTTTGTGTTCATTAGAGCACTCCTATATACATATATGTATACTAAAAATGTATTTATTTTGTACATATAGAACGATTAGACTAAAACACTTCAATCTATACTAAAGCTATATAATTGAGACAGTAATAATAAATTTATCAGCGTTGAATTGATTCATCAAAAAGTTAATATTCCCGATTATCTCATCTAATTAATATTTCTTAATAATGCATATGAACATTCCCTTTAAATATCTTTTGTAAAGAACTTTTGTTCTTGGCATAAAAGAAGAATGTACATATGGGTACTTTGCGTTACCTATGATACAATTTTTTCCAAAATTCTGCGAACACAATCAAAACAAAAAAAAAAAAAAAACACTTTCAAAATGAATATTCTTTTCACATAAAATGTCTAAGCTCTTTATCAATAAACCATCGCAAATGACTGCGTGTAATATTAAGTCTTTAAGTAGTAATTTGACTCATTACACCAGCGTAACAGCATTTTTGTATAAATGAACGCAACCAACACAAAAAAAAAAAAAAAATAAGAATAGCCATACAAAAAACAAATTCTATATTCAGACATAATAGAATCGATTTTTATGTTACACATAAAAATTACCATCGAAAGCTTATAACATTTGGCTTATCAAATATCCTTGGACGTGTCTGAAATACATATTGCAATGAAATAATATTGACGTGCTGAGATTTTTATCGCAGACAAGAAAACATTTTATACTGAAAAAATGATAAATGTCGAACAGAAATCAAAAAAAACCAAGATTCAAGTTTAAAAAGGAAGACAAAAAAATCATCCTGAAGTTACTATACCATCATCTTACAAAAGGGTATAATGTATACTATGCCCAGAGGCTTGCGCCTTCGAACTGAAGCCTCAATTTTATTCTCATCCTTATTGCAATAAAATTTTAACAAAAGAAAGACCAAACGTTATTCCTTTGGGGTGTAACACAAGTAATCCTTAGAATTTTGAATAAGAATAATAAACTTTGAAACCGCCATACCAAACGGCTTGTTAACCATTTCTCCAAGGCAAAAAGTTTTTTTTTTGCACCACCTTTAAATCAACTCAAACTTATGTCGGTTGGCTTTTGTTCAAGTCGAGAGGAGCCTACTAATGGAGCAGAGGCGGTGCTACAGGAAGATAACACAGTATAACACAACACAAAATCGTTCTATGTATCATTCAGTCCAATTTGTGCAGACACAACATTGTATTTTGTTTCCATTCAAAAAGTGATGTGCAAAGAATTTTCATAAAGAAATGTTAGATACGAAAGACTAAATCTTTTCAAAAGTCATAAATAGTATTTTACTCATGAGATACACTGGTTTGTCAAAATAAAACAAACGCCGTATTCCCCTTTTAATAGCACCTCGGTTATGTGATTTTCCCGCTTAAGGCGTTCGAAAATTTCGTATACTTTAGTGGAATAGTGTTTTATACGGTTAATTGAACCACCCGGATAATTGATTGAAAAATCTGACAAAGTGGTCAGTGCAATCAAGCCGGGAATACTGTATTTGAATGAAATTGTTCGCACGAACTGGCCCTTGTGATTCAAATATGAAACAGTAGTTTATTTTACGTTCATTTGAATACATAGTACCTAACCTATGCAAAATTCTTAGCCATATAATTTATTTTAAAAATAAGATGAGTTAAAATTCTACCCCAGAATACTTCCGCAGTAATTGTGCCTTTCGATATTTTAGAAAAATATGTTGATGAATTTCGCGCGAAAGACAAAACAATTTAAAAGCTGAATAAACACTATTTATGCAAAATAATAGAATAAAATGGTAGGCAAAGTATTGAAATTCGATATAATAACTATTGAAGTAATTCAATTGAAATTGATTGAAATGAAATGTTAGAAACAGTAACATAGTGAAATAAAAACTATACTTCATCCAACAAAAATAGGCAGTGTAGGTAAGATAGGACGTTTGCCTCTCATTCTGGCTACAGTTTATTGCATTAATCTGGTCCTTCATTAAAGCTCTCACAGGTTTGTCGTAGTGTTTATTTTAAATGGACCCAAATATGAAATAATTTGATAGGAATTTTCATTTAATTGTTTTATTTATAAAAAATTTTTCTTTTTCACACCACCATGGCGCCTCTTCAAAAAAAAAAAAACGAGTTCAAAATACAAATTGCACAAAACTTTAAAATAAATAGGTACACTACCCGTCTTAAGGCTGTTTTACAATGCCGCGTTGGGCGTCGCTTTGACAGATTTTTCTTTCAACGCGAAAGCTCACACATAGCAATTTAAGCAAATTGTTTACAATGACGCGTTGGATATTATGTTACGATTTGGCACCTATTAGCATGTACACAAACCAACGTTACATAAGCTACCTTAACGTTAAAGTTGAAAAAAATCAACTTCAGCGTGCATTTAGACAGTTGAACTAATGTTAGAATTCCTTTCAACAAAAAAATCGATTTATTTAGAAGAAAAAATCGGTTTTTCTGGACAAATTCCTTTTATTGAAAGAAAAAAATCGATTTTGTTTAAAAAATAATGGAATAGTTTGTTGAAAGGAATTCGAAATTACAGTTATGTAGATTCATTTTGATTTTCAGGCTCTCTTCAAGTCGTCTGTCATGTCGACGCGTTCGTAAAGCTTGTACACGTATACGTAACCGTCTCTAACGCGAACGCGTCATTGGAAATCAGCCTTTAAAAACACAAATTGCACAAATCTTAAAAAAATACACCTTTTAAAAATACAATTTACATAAAAAATAATTTACTTCACTCTTTGACCGTGCGCTACGAAAATCAACGCAAATAATGTTCTTCTTCAAAGAAAACAGCCTAAAATTTTGTAACTACATTTTAACGTATTTTCTACACATTAAAAGAATTGTAAAAGATTAAAACACTCCACGATAATACTTGTTCATTAAAAACTTTGTTTTTTAAAGCTCTAAAATCAAAAGCACCTCAACAGAAACCGAAGGAAAAAAAAAACTGAACGAGTTACTTAATGGACACGGACGGGTAACTCTGAATGAACATCAATATTTAATGGGGGTTGAAGTTGGTTGAATAGCAGCGGCAGCCATAGGTCACAGCAAATTTAGTGCGCATTCATATGTGCGCTCAATATGACGTTGTCTTCGGGTCTTCGTCAGATGCTATCGGATATTTACGGGCGGGCAAACACTTTTTACGCTACTGATTTTGGAAAAGCTTTCCTATAAGACGTGTACTGCCTATTTATGTTGGATAAACTATAAACAAAAATTCGCAATCAATTAAGTGCAAAATAACTAAATTGCTAAACAAGAAATTACGAAATGATCCCTGCGAAATGAAAATCAGCCAAAACCTTGTTTGGTTTGTTGCATCTGATTAAAATTGTTACAAAAATTAAATACAAAAATAAGTTCTTATACGTAAGAGATTGAAAATTATTTTTTTTATTGTAAATACAGTAGAATCTCGAAAACATGAACTGTTCTATAAGAAGAACAGTTTGGAAAGATGAACGTTTTTTTCCCACCATTGCTGTGTTCCAAAAGATGAATGCGTTAAAATCTGGCTACTCGAAAAGATGAACGCTTTATTTCTAATAAGATTTTTTTCTATTTCTTCCCCTTTAATTCTTCATGTAGTTTTTTGGTTACTGTATTAAATTTTGGCAACGGTACTTTTGGGTGCGGTTTATCTTAGAGTTTGTGTAATATCTTCAGTTAAATGTGAATTTTGAAAAGGGATGATGCCTCCCGTGCAAGGTAGAGTTAAGTTTTTAAACCTTAAACAAAAGTGTGCTACAGAATGGAACATCTTATCGAAACATTGAAAAATATGGAATCGCTATATACCAGATTATTTCAATAAAAAAAAAGGTAAGGCAATCACGTCAAGAGTGTGTAAAACATCGATTTCTGGAGCGGACAAAGGCAAATCGGAAATTCCAAAAATGGAATCGGCGTAGTATAGATGGTTCCTTAAGGTACGAAACCCACATGTTCAAGCCTAAAAATTTGCAGAGCAATGTGAGGCCTATGTATTGACACTTCAAAGCTTAAGAAATTTTCGAGATAAAGCAATAAAACGAAACTTCTTTCTTCCGGGTAACAGTTTACTATAGAGCAGTTTCTTAAGAAAAACCCATAAATACATAAGTCTGTTTTTTTTTTTTTTTTTGAAACTCTTAGATGCAATGTTTTTATGTGTATTCAAATGTTTTTCTTAAACTAATTCTAGATGCTTGGAAAGATGAGCAATTCGAAAAGATGAACGGTGCCTGTTTTATGACCGTTCATTTTTTCGAGATTATACTGTATTTCCGAATCACCCTGCTATACAATAAAAAAATCGCATACAATCCTTTTATTGAAAGTAGCCATATAGCTAAAATATGAAGTGTTTCCTTAGACCGATTTGGAATAAAAATAACCCATAGGTGGCAATTTTGCACTATATTAAGTGGAAAGTTTATCCAATAAATGGCATGTCATATAAATAGAATTACCTAAAATTTATTTGCACGCATAGGAAGGAACTTAATTTATCATGTGTTGTGTATGCTTGGTTGAAGTGAAAACTTTCTTTATGGGGTCAAATAAAATTTAGAGGCATGCTGGGATTATGGGAATTCGACTCTTTCCATACAAAAATGCTACCAACTTTAGTTTTATAAATGATAATAATAATAATTTGTCTTTCAACTCGGAATACCATGTTAAGTATTATATCTTTTTATTTTAATTCTTGATGTAACAAAGCAATATACCATAATTTTTATAAATGAAGTTCCGTTAAGCGACCTCGAATACGCAAAATACAAACAGAAGTCCTGAGTTATGTTTGGTCTGTACATTGTAGGTACTAGCTTTAGTTTTGAGAGTGATAGATATGTTAAGTATAGAGATGTTATTTATTTTGCATGCCCCCATACTGTGGAGATATAAACTTTGGCGTCAGTAGAGCAATTATTATGATGTTTTATGGGATTAGTTATTTTAGGTACTTAAGTAGACGAGGTCAGTCTTATGCACATTTATTGACTTCGTTCTCTCAAAAGTCTAGTTATGTAAAAATATGAATATATCATATTAATGACATATCCATTCGGAGTTTTATAAATAGGATCTACACACTGTTCAGTTTACAGTATATACACGCATGTTTATGGATTTTTTAATTAAGAGTTTATGAATTAACCAAAACTTTGTTGACAAAATAAATTAACTTGAAGTTCAATAACCCGTGGTTACGTGACTAAATATTCAAATTACATGTTGAAGTTATGTTTATCAGCTTATTGAATATAGAATTTGTCATCGTTAATAAAAAATATTTATATACTAATACATATGTATACCTATCTACTTAAGAGATAAATTCTTCAGAATGTCCAAATCTTCTCTAAGGTGTTAGGTTAGGTTTGGTTAGTGGGCAGACAGTTGATCTTGTTACCGTCACACTTAGATCTATGTAGAATTGTAGATCCATTGTGATACCCTATTAGAAGAAACCTATACTAAAAACAGGATGTGACACATCCCCTTAGGGATAGATTTCGGCAAGCAGTTGCTTGAAGTTATCGGGGGTTACAGGAAATTTTTTCTTGTAAATGTCGTCAGTGCGTAGACACCGGGTTAAGGGAAGGTTTCGTCACCGTTGTTCTTTGAGGGCGTGATCTTCTCCTTTACCCCCACTGGGTGGAACATTCCCCCCACCAGGCCCAGAGGAGCGTTTGGCTCTCCACAACGCCTGGTGGGTGGGTTTGATAGGTCAGTGGTTATGGTTTATGTATCTGCTTGTTACGTCAGTCTGGAATAATCGAGAGGGCCATCCCTACAACAAGAGTATTATACCAATCTTGTGAAGGGGCGGCCATCGCAATTTCATTGACGCTCGCATTCACCACAGGAGTGGCAAGAACCGTTGTAGGGGTCGCTGCCCAAATTCCTTTATCGCCTCCCCTACATGAAATACGTGCGTCTTGGAGAGGTCATATGTTTGTTCTATTGTTGTGGGTCGGTTCGTTGAATTATATTTAGGGACTTTCGAGCCATTTAGTAGCGTTAATGAACTTTAAAAGATTCTTTCTAGGAATGTCAGAGGGTTCCTCTAAATCGTCGAAGAAGTGCTTCCCGAGGAGTCTGCTTCTCAGATGACATAGTGCAGGGCAGTGACACAGGTAATGAGGAGTTTCTTCATGAACTTCCTCGTCACCACAGCCTCTGCATAGGTCATTCAGACTAAGTTGCATCTTTTTCTTTTGATAGCCCAATAGGTTGTGACTCACAAGAAGAGAAAGTGACTTTTTGTTTAGATTTATGATGTCTTTCATTCTTTGTTTATTAAATTCTGGCCATAACTTCCTAGTTATGACGCAAGTATCTACTGAGCTCCATCTTCTGTTTGCTGAAGAAAGAACTTTGCCCTCGATTTCTTGTTTGAGATTACAGGGTGGGATCTGGACCATTGAATCTATCTGAACTAGGTCAAGTGTTGAACCAATTCTTGCCAGTTCATCAGCACTCTCGTTGCCTGGCACACATCTATGACCAGGAACCCAACAAAGCCTTAAGTTGTGCTCTGTGCGCCAAGCCAAAAACCCTGAGCTCTTCGCGACAGCAATTTACAAGCTTCGATTTGATTTCAATAGCAGAAATCGCTCAATTTTCTCTAATGTTATCATATTAATATGGCACATGGAAAATACACCATAAATCATCAAGCCGGTTTTCAGTAGAGACTAATTAACTATGTGTCTCCATTTCTTTCGAAAAATCAAAAAGCTACTTTGTTGTTTTAACGCCATTTCACCTTATGCCTAATTACCTTTATTTTAAAAATATCTACACTTCAAAGAACATTATCTTAATACTACGTTTCAAACTTAAAAATATAAAGCGGATATCATTTTTTGTGTTTTCTTGTTTTGTGTTTGGAGTTGTTTCGATACTTTCGATACAGAATCTTAAATTTTCAATTTTTGGCTGCACCTGAGCCCTAAAGGTAGAACTATAATTGTTGGAATGCAGCGTACGCAGCCGTACCTTTTATATAGTTCGATCTTAACACTCTACACCAAATTTCATCATTGTACAGCAATGAGAAAATAAATAAATAAATTTGGTGGCTCAAACGGCTCATGAAGAATCAGGGCCTAACGACTTACAACTCTCAATCAATCCTGTGTGCGTGTCTGCAGGAATGGAGGGAACCTACAGTTTATTGTCGAATGCGAACGGCTAAGGTGAGCGGCACTTTTCTATGACAAGAGATACTCTTGGAGGATTTGTCACTTCCTCGCAAGAGGTAGTAGCTCCGAAAAAAAACCTAAGGTGGAAGCGGCTGGTATTGAACCATAGATCTCTGGCATGACAGTCTAACGCACTAACCATTACGCCACGGCAATGAGAAAAGCTCCATATAATTTATAGTAATTCATGGGAAAGGGGGTTGATGCCTTGCCCCCTAAATTATAAAGCCCAAATTTTTCATGAGCATGCATAAACCCTACCGCTCTTCCGAAATTTATAATTCTACAACAATATCGGAAATTTTTCATATAATTCACAACATTTATAAGAAAGTAGGGTTGACGGACGTCAAGCCCCTAATTGATAAATCTCAAATCTAAATTTTGTTCCTTTACACACATTGCAAACCCTACCGCTATACCAAATTCCATTATAAGTGCTCTATTAAATATAATAGCAATTCTGAGAAAGTGGGCGAATACCACGCCCCCTGTATGGAAAAACTTAACATTTTCGATTTTAACTCGATATATCTTTTAACGGCCTTTAGTCCATAAAAATTTGAGTTTCGTCCCTAGTTCACACTAGGTATTCATCATGAAATCTATGTATGATGAACTGAACTTAAAAGAAATTTCGTATTGACAAGGCCCTCACTAGTCAACTGATGAGTCCAAGTGAGATCGCCGGACGAAACGCCAGTTTTTTTGCACTAAAGGCCGTTAAAAGCAATTCAACAAGTCCAATTAAATAGTGCTAAGTCTTCTACTTGGCTGATTATATACCTTCGTATATTTCGGGTTTAGCCTTTGTATACTTCACATGGCCTATCATTTTGCGAAATTACAATATTCTACGTTGTCGGTATTCGGGAAGTGCTCTATAATTTTGATGATCTGATCTGTCAGTCAGAGAGTCAGCAAAGCCGGAACCACACATGTCTCGTGTGACGTGTTGTCGACTGTGCACACGAATCAAGCGTAGTGCTGTGTTACAAACTGTCATTTCTGATTTTAAATTTTTCTATTTTCTGTTATCTCTTTCCCGCACCCTAAAAAAAATTTCTGCGGCACAGCACGGTATGGCGCAATCGTAACAAAATAGATTCCGATCGACACGAACACACCACTACACAACAGGTGACGTGGAAGTTTATCAAACTGAAATATTTGTCTTGGTATAATATGAGCATATGACACACGACTTTGGAGTACTTTTTAATGCCCAATCTTATGAAACCAATTTAAATACGATACAACCATCCTAAAAAAAGACAACCGAATTTTCCGTCTAACAAGTAAAATGTTACGAAATAATAACGGTATACTGATGAATCTTGGAACACATGGCCAATTTGTAATAAGAAATAAGAGTCATAGGAGTACCTACATAAAAACACCTGCCTTGAAAGGGTGTTTTTTTTCAAGCTTGGAGAAAACTATGGAACTATTATGAGTAAAGCCCCTCCTAAAACTGGTACATTGAAGAAAGGTGGTAAAAAAAATTGTTTAATTTTTCATCAGAATCAAAAATTTAAAAAATTCGTTAAAAGTTTTATTAATGTACCAGTTTTGAGAGGGATTTTTCTGGTTCATCCCCTTGGAAAAAAAAACACCCTTTCACGGCAGATATTTTTACGGGCTCTTTTCATTCTAATTTCTTATGAAAAATTGAAAGTTTGTTCCAAAATTCATCACTCTACCGTTATTATTCCGTATTATTTTACTTTAATTACATTTTTGATTGTTTAAACTACATATATGTCTAAGTATTTTGAAACAGTCGGAAATATACTTTATTTAATAAAAATAATATTACATTTGTTAAGGTTTTGACAATCGATTACGTTGTCTAAAGTAAGATAAAAGTTAGATCACTTTAGCAGAAATTAGAACGGTTTTTTTTAAACTTGGACGGCTGTGTAAAGTTAGACAGTGTTTATTATTACGACCATTAGTTTTTAAGAAATTTAATTTAAAATTTAATAATATAACTTCACATTTTTTATCTTTAATTTATACCCTTTCAATCGACATAATGTTTTTTTCGCTCATACATTTTTGGGCATTCTCCTTTAGAGGGTCAGTTTTACAAACGAGGTTCAATATTTAACCCGTGGTTCAGGAAATTTAATTCGCCGATTTCGGCGAATTAACTCAGGTTCAACGATGGTTCAAGGTTCAATTATGTGATAATAGCTAAGTACATGCTTGAAACGTGCGTCGCTAAACCTTAGTTAATCCACTGAAATCGTTAAATTAAAAATCCTGAACCACGGATCAATATTTAATCCACGATTGTACAACTAGCACTTACTGGAATATATAAACATGCGTGATTTTCTGAGTTTGAAAAATTGTAAAGAACAACAACACTGCTGAACTAAGACGTATCTCGGAGTTAAATGCATGGATCTTACGGCCATATTATTCACTCAATAAATCATACAAAATCAATGTAAATTCATCTGGATGTATCGAGTGAATAATATGGCGGTTATTGTTCTCGGACAGGAAGCTTAATTTAACCAAACCAACTGAAATATCGGAGCTCTTTGTTTAAAAAATTTTCGAACCAAATCAGGTATATTTTGATTAGCCTTTTCAAAATGACATTTTCATCTCTCTTCCTCTGTGCATTTTCATTTTGGAATCTTTTTGTTCAAAAAGTCAATACAAACAAGACGTCATTACTGCTATTCAATATTCTTCCACCTGCGCGATTTTGATCTATTTTCCCATCTGATTGAGGTTGTATAAAGTGATGAAGGTTAAGCAAAGCATATTCCTTTGTCAATCGTGTTTTTCAGAATCAGTATCCAATTCGTTCTTTTCACTTGGTCTGATATAGAGTCAGATCAGAGCCATAAGAATGAATGAAACCATAAATTATAACGCAACGTGTTTTGAATTTATAAGGCATAGTATTCTGTAACAATGGCTGTGCTATGACTGTGCAATTCAATACACTTGAGTCCTGAAGGCAAATAATTTAAGAAAATCTTTTTCAATATCTTTCCAAAAGGTCTCCACAAGAAAATATATAATATAATCCTCTCAGTAGTAGGTTTTGTATAAATACATTATTAAGAATTCAAAAGATGGAGCCGTTGAAATTATTTTGTGGCCCACGATGATTTTTCTTGGTTTTGACTTTTCCAATTTTGTTTGCAAATCTCTGGAGGGCAACTATACTAGCTAGATGATAATTTACCTACTGGTTATTAACACTTTATGATCTAAACTTTGACAAGTGAGTTGATTAACATACGATTGAAGCTTGGGGAATTTACGAAACGTTTCAAATAATTTATTTATTTTTCTGTGTAAGGATGGGATTAATGCTGTCCACTTGGATGAAAGATCTTTACCTTTGAAGGGAAACTAAGACACCTACACATAATAATTTGACTATTTTATGAGGCAGAGTTCTACCCGCACCACCGGTATCAGTTCAAACTATTTTAAAATACAAATGCAGTGCTTTTCAAACAAAACACTTGCAAGCTATTTATAAATGAGGAATAAAACAGGCCCGAGAACTGAATCCTGAGGTACACTTAAGTTAATAATTTTCATTTCATTTAGATAATCTTTAACTTGTAGTGATTCAGATTTATCATAAAATTAATTAATAATTATTGGCACGACAGCCCATGATGAATCACTGTCCACAGCAATTTCTGTATGCGTTTCGATAGTTTGCTGGTATGTCAGCTATTACACGTTGACTCTAGAGTCTAAAGTCATGACTCTTTTTTCGAATTCCTCTTTAAAAATCATTCTGTGAGTCGCGTGCTATTACACGCTGACTCTCGATTCATGACTTAAATTTGACAGTTCTCTTTTAATTTTTTTGTCCGTGTTAATGCTCTTTGTCTACGCACCATACAAGTATACATGTGCTCTCGACAAGAAACGAACAGAAATGAAGAGACATGGCAAAATAACGAACAAGAGAAAAGGAAAACGTCAAAAAGAGTCGCCGAAAATTTGGCCCACGACTCTCCGGTTCACAGGTTTTCCATCTCAGTCTTTTTCTCTTTCGCACTCATTACGTTTGAAAAGAGTCATGACTCTAGAGTCATCGTGTAATAGTAGACTATGGAGTCGTAAGTGCCTGTTTACATTGTATTTTTGACAAAGCATATTTTCGTTCATCAAAATGTTCCTCGTGTTTACATTATAGAGAAAAAATTCTTTCATTTCAATCTACCCATCCCTATCTCACATCCTTAACAACCATGTATCTCTCACTCACACAAAAAAAACTCTTCCTGCTCAATCCGAAAACATTTAATGAAACTGGCGCATCGGCGTAATTTGGGTGGAACTAACCCTTCTCTTTCTTACTCACACAAAATCTACCCATCTCACTGGATGCGCCGTTCGTCAAAAATACAATGTAAACAGGCACTAAGAGATCTACAATTTTCTTTCTGATTGGCCACGTTCAACACCACGTTTTTGACAGATCTAAAAATTCAGTTCTGAAAAACGTAACACTGAACGCACAAAAAAGTCTGAAATTATTTATTCTGTTTTTATTATTTTTTACACTTTAAAATCAAAATCTGAAAAGCGATACGAGACCCAGACGATCAGACCACACACCAAAAAAAAAAACTGGATCAAGAACTGTTTTTTTGTTGCTTTTAGCTGTCATCTGAATTTTCAGATAGAATTTTTCATCTGAAAATTCAGAAAAAAACGTAAGAAACGTAACTAAATGTCAATCGACGTCAACTGAATTTGTATGACTGCTGGCCAATCAGAAGCTCTAAAAATGACAGTTCAGAACTGTCAAATGTGCTGTTGAACGCGGCCATTTCTATTTTATAGCGGCTTTACCAGCGTAAGATAAGTTCAACGCACTATACCCATCATATCCCATAATAGTTGTATGTTAGTTTTGCAATAAACCCCTTATAGTAAAATTTTTACTGGGTATAGGGCAAGTATTGGTTTCGCGTAGAAAAAATCGCAGTTTTAATAAAAATTGAGACTGCTATGTATGATGGAGAAGTCCGAAAAGTGGTTTTCGGCATGCCCCGTCTATACGTTTGTGAATCTGTGCATGGAGGCTAACAGTAGTTATTTGACTTTTTCACTTTACGTTTTTTACATAATTTTTTTTACGTTTTGTTCATTAATTTTTTTTAAGTGCTGGTTTTTTTTTACTATGCTTATGTAAAAAACGTAAAAAATGTAAAAAATAAAAAAAAAACGTGAAAAATATTCAAAATTGGTTACCTTCAAAACTGAAGATGAGAGTTGGAGCTGAAGCTGATTATTCTGTGCGGTATCTAAAACAAATATTGGGTTTGTTGCAATATTTTTAACCGACTATGAAAGACGATTAGGATGACGATAACTATAAAAACCACGACTTAGGATTATACGAATCCAATTACAATTATATAAAGATTAAACGAATTAATTATTTATTATCAAATTGTGCGACCTGAATACGCGAAAGATAAGATCGAATTGACGAACTGTCAAAACGATCAACAAAGGATGAGAGATAGAGAACAATAAAAAAAATACTGCAACAACGATGCAGCCAACCGGCTAGTCAGCTGGGGGTGGGTTCGTCGAATTTAAATAAACACAAGAAGCGTACGATTGATATCGAATTAATAAAAATGGTTATGATAAAAAAAGGTGATAAATAATAAATCGAATTTAGGTAAGCACAGGGGCGTACTTACGCTAGAGGGTGGGCGTATTTTTTTTTCCAAATAATTTTTCTTTCACAAAACTTTATTCTCAACTTTCTATATTTTCCTTTTCTTTAAATTTCTCAAAATTTAACAAAAACCTTTATCGGCTTAACCAGTCAACCAAGAAGTGGTTCGTCAAGCTTCGCCTTTGTCCTCTATTGGCCTCCTCTTTCACTCACACATACACACTCTCAATCACAAGATTTCGTGGAACTCGGCTATGGTATCACTCCGAGGTTCAGCTCCAACGAAACTCTGTCTCACCCACACAATCACTGAATTGGGCTTTTCCAGAATCTGACTCTGTCTTTTCTCTTTCTAATTTTGACAGTTCTTTAATCAAAAAGAAGCTCTAGATGGGGGGAAAACAACAATAAAAACAAATATAAATACACACCGATACTGTTCGCGCCTTTAATAGTGTGTTTGTTTTCCCCCCATCTAGAGTTTTTGACGTCTGGTGGAAGTTCCTAATTCCCCAAGTTGTTGGTGCCATCCCAAAACTTGACGAATCCAAGGCCGTATCTAGACATATTCACAATAATAACTATTTTTGAGAAAAATAAAAAAAGAAACCATAAAAAGTTGAAAATACTATTCTGAGCATTTTCTCAGCTACTTTACTAAATTTAACTTTTCTGAAAATTATTCGAATAGGAGCAAACATAAGTTATCAATCTTTTAACAATTCTTAGGAACCGAAGGAGGGAGGCAAATATTCAAATCAAACTACCTAACGCGCAATCTACTATTCGGTGGGCCTTTGTGCAGATTTGGGGGATTGAGGGGATAGCGTTTAGCGTTCCATTCTTTTACGTCGAATTTTAGGCCGGGCTCGAAGCCATGTTTAAAAAAAAGTAAAATTAATTTAATTATTTTATTTGTTGTTAAGATATCTACTTTAAGCGTAAAGCCTAATACGCAGATCGCGCTTAAATTTATCTTCCATACAAATTTCCTCCGAAGATAAATTTTAGCGAGGATATTTAGCTAGGCAGTACGCAGTTCACGCGCTAAATTCAAAAAATCTCCACTTAATTTAGCGCGCGAAATAATGCTCAACGCATTTTTTCACAGATAAATTTTGACATTTGTGCTTTTAGCAAACGATTATAGAGATAAGAATTGTAGGGATAAAATTTAGTTTAGCTTGAACTGCGTACCTGGCTTAAGTGTATGTTTCGTTCTGTTGTTGTCTCCGAATGTTGTTAAAGAGTATTATGACTCTGAGCTTCCTCGCTCTCTATATAGATGGCGTGCAAGTCTCCAACCCATCTGCTGGCTCAACACGACCGAATCCAGTGATGGGTACCTGCTTTGTCATCCTCTCCGAGCCACTCTCAAGCTCCAATAAGGACAACGGACTTAAAATGTGGGTCGAAAAATGGGAATGGTTGGGATGGAGGGGAAAACAGATAACAAGAGTAAGACTATGACCAAACAACATAGTCAGAAGAAGGTTTAGAGAAACAATCTTAAGAACGGTTTTTGTTGCGGTAAATCTTACCGTAACAGGTTTTCATTTTCTGTTCGATATATTTATAAAAATAAGTTTTGCTTTAATTCATTTTTTGTTCTTTGGGTTTCAATTAAATGACTAAAATCTGAATGTATTTGAAAGTATTTGTTCAACCATGCAAAAATTTAAAAAAAAAAAATACTTTTTCTTAAAAGAAGTAGCTCAAATAATATAATTTTTGGCACTTTTTAAACAATTCAACACACTTGAAGGACTTAAAACTTTTTTTTTATTTATTTACTGCCTTATTTTTTTTTTTTTTTTATTTTTATTTATTTATTTCAAACATATATTCTAACACGGTAAGATAAATCTTATAAGTTCGTGGTAGTTTATGTAATTATATAATTCAAGTTTTAGTTACTTATCAAAAGATTAATATACAACTATGGCTTTATGAGAATGATTAAAGATTTTTTAGATCTAATAAACAAGTATGAATTGTATAACAAAATTATATAAGACTGAATAAAGAAATGAAAATGAATTGAAAAAAGATATATCACTTAGGACGAAAGAAAAAGAGAAAAAAAGTAAATCAGAAGTATTTAGAAAATTAGAGAAGAAGATTTAGAAAGAAGATTTAAGGTTAAAGTTGGTTGCTTTGATTAAGAAAGAAAAATTTTCAAACAGTTTTGAAATTGGCGCATGTCGTTTAATTCCCGCAAATGAGGTGGGAGTGAATTCCAAAGACGGATTGCAGCTACAAAAAATTGTCTTTCCGATGTAAGGCAAACAAAACGAGGGAGGATTAAAGCGGTTGATCTGCTGGATGCTGGAAAACGAAGAAATTCATAAAGATATGCTGGTTGACGTGTTCTTAAAATGGAAAACAATATTTTTAATGTGCGAAACTTAATGAAATTTTCAAATGACATTTTTAGGAGTTGGAGACTAAGATGGGAGATATGATCGTATTTTCGAAGTCCATAGATGTATCTAATGGTGCTATTAAAAGCTACTTTCAATTTTGTTTTGCTAGCAGAATCGCAATTGAAAAAAATCTCGCAACCGAAAGTAAGAACTGGGATAACCAGTGTTTTGGCGAGCATCATTCTTGTGTTAAGTGGAATAAATTGTTGAGAACTCCAAAGATTTCGGAGAATTCCATAGGTTCTTCCCACTATTAAATTAATATGGTCATTCCATGTTAATGTTCTATTAAAAACCATACCTAGATTTTTCGACGAGTTTGTAAACTCTAGAGGTATACTGTTGAGCATTACCAATGGAAAGCAGGATACATCTAGTACTTTTTTAGAGATTATAAGACATTTGCATTTACTAGGGTTGAGATTTAAACTATTTCTTTCTGCCCAATCGGATATTCGCTCAAGCTCCTCATTGATAGTAAAAACACAGTTTTCTATAAGGCCTAATGGACAACTTCGGTAAATCTGGATATCGTCTGCGTAAAAGTGCTTAGATGCATTATTGATAACTGACGCGATTTCGTTTATATACAAGGAAAATAGAAGTGGAGCAAGTATCGATCCTTGGGGAACACCTCGTACTATGGGAAGAAAGCTTGAAAGCTGATTATTGACACAAACGGCTTGTTTCCTATTACTTAAGTAAGAAGATAAGAGTTTAATCGCTTCTGGAGAAACGTTAAAGCTGTGACGAAGTTTGCTTAGGAGAATGGAATGGTTAACCATATCGAAGGCTTTAGAGAAATCAAGAAGAACCAATACACTCACATAATCCTTGTCGAGTTCAGCTCTAATATCTTCAATCACTTTCATCAGCGCAGTTGTGCAGCTGTGTTTAGGTCGAAAACCTGATTGAATATCCACTAAAAGATTATTTCTACCAACATAACTATTAAGTTGGTTTTGTATTATCCGTTCACAAACTTTTGATAAGAATGGAAGAATTGAAATCGGTCTAAACTCATCACATAATGAATTTTTTGGGATAGGTATGATTTTAGCCAATTTCCATTCTTGTGGGAAAATTCCAGTTGTTAAAACACTATTAAATATATGTGTTAAAAACGGCAGCAAAAATGGCAAGATTATATGAAGGAAGATAGGGTTTACTCCATCAACCCCCACAGCATTCGATTTGATGGAGAGGATGCTTTCGACGACATCTAGATTGGTTACTCCTGAAAAAGAAAAGGGAGTGGCCGAAGACGTTGCGGGAATTTCGTTGGTTTGGTTATATGCTCTCGATTGTATTGTATTTTGGAGAGATAAGAACTTACGATTAAGCTCATTGCAGTCAATATTGTTTTGAATAAAAGGACGTTGTTTTCCAATACCAAATTCTCGAAGACGATTCCAAAGCTTTCGACCATCTGAGCTAGCATTAAGGCGGATAGAATAAAATGCAATTTTCGCATTTCTTATTTCTAAAACAACCTTGTTTCGCAAACTTTTGTACGCCACATGAAGGTCATCAACACGAGACCTTACCCACCGTTTGTAGGCTTGATCTCGTTGGTTCATAAGTTCTTTGATTTCATTGGTAAACCAAGGTTTCAATAGATTGTTGTTATTTGTCTTAAGTGGGACGTGAGTATTTAAAAGGTTTGCTATATTAGTATTTAGAAACTGAACTTGGTCGTTAGGCGAAGACATAAAGTAAATATTATCCCAGGGTATACCGCGGACATGTTGTTCAAGCGATGACATGTCAATATTTTTAAAATTCCTTACTTGGAATAAAGGCATATACGTACATTACTCAGTTTTAAAATCAAAATTCAAAAAAAATAAGATCGTGACATGAAAAGGTAGGAGCAGCAAGTTGATCGTAGCATAAAACTCGGTCAGTATTACTTACGAAAAATATGTCGAGAAGAGTGCTTGATGTTCGAGTGAAATGAGTCGGCACTGACGAGTTTACGGGGTGTAGAATGTAGATCATAAGAACTCATTTCTTCACAAAGATTATTTACGGGGTGTAGATCATAAGAACTCATTTCTTCACAAAGATTATTTTCTACTAAAATATTGTTGTTAAGGTCACCGCAAATAATTATATTTGAACATCTGACTGTCAATTGCTGTATTAGATTGTATAATGGTTCTAAATCTATATATCTATTCGGCCGGTAGATAATGCCCAAGAGAAGATTACTTTCGATGCCTACAACATCTAAAAACAAATATTCATATGTACATCCGGGAGGGGAGGTGCATATAACTTTACATGACAATCCAGCTCTTATATAAATTGCAACACCAACACCACGACCACATCTGTCAGACCGAAAAAGTCTATAGCCCTTCATGTTATAAGACGAATCTTTAATGTCTGGAGAGAACCATGTCTCTGAGATACAAATTGCGTCCATTTTTGAGTCCTCAAACAGATATCTAAATTCATCGATTTTCGGCATCAAACTTTGAGCGTTGATGTGAACAACTTTAAAACCTACCCTGTGATTGCTAAAAACTCTTAGCATTGTTCTTGAAATTATAACATCGCTGCCTCCACCCAAGGAATCCACATTTGACTCACTCAACTCTGTAACGACTAGTTACAAAGCGAGAAAAAATCAACACGCACAAAAAATAATAGTAATAATAATAATACTCAAAGCAACTACTTTTACTACAAACAAAATCAAAGTAAAGAATATAAAGGATAGAAATAAAGTAGAGAGAAGAAAGAGAGAAAAATAGAGAGAAAAATAAATATATATAATGTTTTATACTCTTATTTTTATATTTATAAAAGTTGTGCATCATCTTCTTCATCATCGTGCTGGTGAGTTGTTCTGTTTCTGTCATCATCTTTCGGCTCTTCACGTTGAATAATCGTTGCTGCCGCAGCTAATGCATTCAGAATTGCATTACTTTTAATGTGTATGCTCTCTGAGTCAGCATTCTTTTTGACAAATACTGAACCAGAGTGTGTGTAAACGGTGTAAAGTGCTCCATTGTGTTTTAGGCGCGTAGCTTGTCGTAAATACGAGCGATTTTTTGCTGTTAAGCTCCCGTGCATATAAATATTTTTCTTACCCTCCCCGTGAACCTTAACACCTATGTCTTCGAGGTTTAACTGTCTTTTTTTGGTCTTGTGGAACAGCGCGACATGTTTCAAGACCAGGTTTCGGTCTTTTGTAGAACCGAATTTATAAACAAAAAATGGTTATTTCAGCTCTTGTGTTCAGTGTAACTACACCATATGGAATAAGATTATTCCGGACTCAAATGGAGCAGTAAGCAATTGCCTTTAGTTTGAGTCGGGAAAAATCTTATTTCATGGTTTAGTTACCCTGAATACATGAAGAGCTGAAATAACCATTTTTTGTTTATAAATAATGCAGTTAGATTTTGACAGATAGTGACAATTCCCTTAATTTTCTCTCTTTTTTCTCAGTATTTTACTTTTATACCTATTTACCTTTTTTCGAGTCTTTTTTACGTTTTCTACGGGATTGGTGAACTGATTTGATGAGCGTGTGTATAGTTCTCTAGAGGAGAGATTTGCATTTTTGATTTAAAGCCTATAGTACGCAGATCGGGAAAAATTTTTCTTTTCATACAAAATTTTGCCAAGGACAAATTTTGTCTTCAGTTTTTTTCCACGCAGTACGCAAAATTGTGACGTTTGTACTCGCTTTAGGGTGAAGTCTCACTTAATTTTGCCAGGAAAAATAATGTTCGAAGCATTATTTTGCGGGAAAAATTTTTACAGGTCAATTATTTTGCACGATAAAGTTTTTGTAGAGATTAGAATTGTAGAGATAAAATTTGTCTTTTCCCAATCTGCGTACAAGGCTTAAGTCGTCAAGGACAGGTAGGTACCATACAAATATTTAAGGTTTTTAAAATGTCCTCAAAAATGGCTCCATCGATTTTGATTAAACTTCGTACCTGAAATGATCAAACTAATTGTAAGGAAACTTCGTTTCAGGTTTTTGCCGAAAAAAAATCGCATTTTTTTTTAAAGAAGAATGTTAGTTCAAACAATTCTATTAAAAAAAAAAACAAAATCAAATAAAAAATTTATATTTTTAGTAATTTTTGACTTTTTTCGTTAAGGATATCATGAAATTATATAGTTTTTAACTACAAGAGCAAGTTCGGCCGATTCCATTTGTGCATATTTTTTATTTAAACAATCAATAAATTTAAAATAGGCGAAGAAAATTTTATATATTGATATTATATGGATTGTTTAAAATTTTATCAAGAAGAAAGAAGTAGTTTTATTCTCTCAACCATGCATATTGCGGGGACAGGAAAATTATTGCATGGCTTTTTATTAAAATAAGAACTGCTCTGTCAAGAAAATATGGCCATTTGTTATCTCAGATGTTTTCAATTAATTTTTGTCGGGTAAAATATTATATTGGTAGAATGATATCATGTGAAAGGACATAACAAAGATGACCACATGCATAGCTATGTAGGATCTATATCTTGATTTTGTAAACATCATAGTATTCATAGTAGAAATATACATATACATATACACGTAACGTATCCATGTTCATTCAAGTACAGAACAAGTTAAGTAGTTTCAAGTGGAGGAAATTATACATACTCGTATAAAATAAACAAAATGTTTATTGCGAGTGCATCTATCAGAAATTTTAGTCTTACCACAATATTCAGATAACTGGAATGTAATTTGTGTTTTGTGTATTCATTGTTTTATAATTAAGTACTTAACACAATGTGGTTTGGTCAAGCTATTGGGACGTGATATTTCTTTGATAAATACAGTTTATTTGTCATTCTCAAATAGAAAATAACAGAGAATTAGAAGATTTTGAAACCACCATCATATGGATGGTATTTTTAGTATTTGAATTGTCAAGAGGAAAGATATATTTACCCATGACTTTAAACTTTTCACTTTAAGCGTTTCAGGAATTAAACTCAAACTTTACAACATTCTTTTCTTTGTATACCTACTCCTTGTGTTAGCAAATATATCAGGGGCCTATTTCACCAAACACTTTTCACTTTGCAACTTTGCAAAAAAATAATTTCCTGCAAAGTAAAAGTGCAAAGTGTTTCACAAAATTTGCAAAGTGAAGACTTTTCACTTTTCAATTTTTCAGAATATTTTTGAAAAGTGAAAAGTAAAAGTTATTATTATTTGTATTGTATTATTTATACTAGAATGTCAGTTTATTAGACTTGACCATTCTTTATTCCGTCAATTTCATTGAATTTTGAACAACAACAACAACTTAAAGGTGCTACCACCAATTGCTTACGAATTAATTTTGGGTATTTTAATTCGTTTTATTTTTGTTTGGCTAGAGATATAGCTATTTCAAGGGGTGCCAAGCCCTATCATCAGTCTCCTTTATAGTGGTGCTGAGCTTTAATCCAATTTTATTTGAAAAACGAAAAGTAAAAGTGTTTCACCAATTTAAAAAAGAACTTTGCATTTAAAATCGTATTTTGCAAAGTTGCAAAGTAAAACTTGATCCAAATTGATACATTTGCATCAATTATGCATTTAAAAAAATATCATTGACATTGACCCCTGTTAAATCTCTGTTCTGCAGAATTTGTACTTAGTGGTGTTACAATAACACCGCAGTAGGGGATGGTCGATATCCTCATTGGAACTTAAAAATCGTCCTGCATCGGATATATTTGCGACGCTTCTGTCTGTCTACTAACCTCGATTTTTTTTTATTGCACCAGCTGCACTCCTGATGATATATTTTCAAACATACGACTTAAGCAAACTGCATTGTACGCTAACTGGCCAGCTTACGTTTACAGCATATAAAGATCGATCTGGGCCACAAACCATCAAAGCATGCTTTCTATGCCTGCTGACAAAATGTTGTTTTCAGTATTGGTGGAATTGTACCGTCAATACATCCCGCTACACAAAGAAATCCTCGGAGAGAATTCTTTGTTCAGCAAATGGTGTTTAGGAGAAATTCGACACTTGATGAACCTCTGCAGACAAATACTTTTCTTATTCCGTCCACAGATGCAACACCGTGATATTGGGCTTAATTTACTGGCCAAATGTTATGCACACAAAAGTTGTTGGAAGTGACTTAAACCTATATTCCTTTGACTGTCTAATTGTAGTTTATTGTTGGCTTAATTTACTGGCCAAATGTTATGCACACAAAAGTTGTTGGAAGTGACTTAAACCTATATTCCTTTGACTGTCTAATTGTAGTTTATTGCCATATAAAAAAAAAACTCTTTTGTCGAAAAATTATTTCCGATAACAAAAATAATTCCTAACTTAACTACTCTTTGATTATTATTATTTATACTTCTTCGTTCTCAAAATTGTTATTTTTATTTTTTATTATTATTTTCCGACAACTTTTCATAACAAAACGCTTATTTGCAAATGAAAATTTCTCTTTGCATATTACTGAAAAACTTTTCAAAATTCTAAATATAATTTGCAAAGTTTATTTGTTTGGTGAAACGAAAAGTACCTACAATATTTTTTCAAATTAACAAAACTTTTCACTTTGCAGAAGAGAACTTTTCACTTTGCAAATTTGCGTTTGGTGAAACGTAATTTGCAAAGAGGAAAACTTTTCATTTCAATAATTTCCTCTTTGCAAATTTGCGTTTGGTGAAACGAATTTTGCAAAGTAAAAGTGAAAAATTGCAAAGTAAAAAGTGTTTGGTGAAATAGGCCCCAGGTCCGTCAAGCTGGGTCCACCACAATGGAAATTCAAAAATCTAAATATTCAGGAATTAGTGGCTAATTTGGGGCTAATTTAGTACCCCAATACCGAAGGAGTCCCAAATTCCCTTCACAGTTTAGAGGGAAAAAACTGATTTGATTACGTCGTCATGCCGTCAAGCTGGGTCCACCACAACGGAAATTCTAAAGGGTGAAACGGAATCTCTAAAGGGTGAAGGGAATTTGGGGCTCCTTCGGGATTGGAGTACTAAATTAGCCCCAAATTAGCCTCTAATTCCTGCTAAGTTAGATTTTTGAATTTCTGTTGTGGTGGACCCAGCTTGACGGACGTGAATATATCTTATTTTTCAAACCTTTAAACAATAATTTCCCTCCTGATATGCACAACGGAAGGTTGGTTTAAAAAATGCAGGGAAAAAAAGGTAGTAGAAAAGGTTGGTACAATGTTGTAGGGTTAAAATTCTGTTTTCAGAACCTTATATTTAAAATACTGTATGAGCAAAATACTGTACATATTTAAAAATGCAACACAGACAACGTCAATGATGAGATGAATGTATACGTAAAATTGGTAGTTTTTGACTTAATCGTGGGTCAAAAATTTAAAAGCAATTCGCCTTGATAAAACTTGCATTTATGAATATTTTCCCTTTTTTTAATTTGAAAGCTCTTGAAATTACGTTTGAAAAAGTCATTGAGATAGAGATAATCTATGTAAATTAAAACATTAAATTTTAAATAACTAAAAGACAAGTTGCAATCTTCTTTATATATAAAAATGAATCCCTTTTTCTGTTCGTACGCGCATAACTCGGCTAAACATCATCCGATTTGGTTGGGGACTTTTTTGTTGGTTTTTTATTGAATTGAGGTTAACACACAATGGAGCCCAAAATTCAAAAATTCAAACGAAAATTAGAGATTTCGACCAACAAAGTCAGAAAATCGTGAAAACATCTTGAAATTTAAAACTTTCTGAATTAGTTTTTTGTTCGTACGCACATAATTCGGCTGAACGTCATCCAAATTGGATGAAGATTTTTTTATTGGATTTGTATTGAAGCAGATAAACACACTACGAAGATAAAAATTGGAAAATTAGGCCGGAAAAGTCAGAAAGTCGTGATAACAATTGGATCCTGCTTGACTTTCGAAAGCAACATTAATAATTTAATTAATTATAGGTGGAGCGAAGTTTACCAGGTCAGCTAGTTTTAAATATAATGTATGTATACGTATTACGTATCCGTGAATATTTAAAAAATTAATTTTTTTATTTTAATTTTATTTGAAAGATGTCGTAATATGCCAAGTTAAAGGTAAATCAAAAATGCACAGACCTACATACAGGGTGATCGGTATAAGATGCACCAAACTGCTGGAGCGAGTAGGTTGGGTTAAGAAAAGAAAAAAATCGTATGGGAGGGGGATCTATAACCCCCCGTTTAGGTAGGAGGGGTAATTTTCAAAAAAATTGACTTTAAACAGAAAAAAAATATTTAAAAACAACGGTACAATCTAAAATTCCATGCTATACCTTTCTACAAAGCCAGAAATCTCTTTTTTAATTTTCATTTTAAATTAAGTTGTGTTAGTGAACAGTTTTTGAAAAATTAATTTCCAAACTTGAAAAAAAAAAAGTTTCAAACTATTTTTTTTTTTTAATTTTATGTAATTTAGTTTAATTTTTGTTTTCAAAATTTAATGCTCTTATTAATTTTCAATAAAAAACCGAAAACCGGATGCTAAAATACCTGTCAGTTTTTGAGAAAATTGAAAATAACAGGAGGAGCATTTTTCTAAAATAATTGACTTAATACAGAAAAAAAAAATTATTAAAAAACAACGGTAACGGTTAAAACGACGCACTATACTTTTCTGTTAAGCCATAAATATATGCTTGCATTTTGTTTATAAATTAATTTCTTTTAAAAATCTTTAAAAATTAATTTTCAAACTTAAATTTTTGCAAAAAAAAAAAATTTTAAAATTGTGTTCGAACTGATTTTGTTCAAAATTTTACGTTTCTAGTAATATTTTTATTTTTAATATTCAATACTCCCATCAATTTTTAGTCAAACACTGAAAACCAGATTTCAAAATGTAGTCTAGTTTTTGAGAAAATTGAAAATAACAAAAGTAAGTTTTCCTTAAATTCGACTTCCATCCAAAATATGTAGTAAAGTAGATTTCGTTATTTTCAAATTTCTCAAAAACTGAAAGACATTTTGGCATCCGGTTTTCTGTTTTTTATTGAAAATTAATAAGGGCATTGAATTTTGAAAACAAAAATTATACTTAATTACATAAAATTTTGAAAAAAATTAGTTTGAAACTTTTTTTTTCATTTCTTTTTTTCAAAATTTCGAGTTTGAAAATTAATTTTTCAAAAACTATTCACTAACACAACTTAATTTAAAATGAAAATCAAAGAAGAGATTTTTGGCTTTCCAAAAAGGTATAGCATGGCATTTTGAATTGTACCGTTGTTTTTAAATATTTTTTTCTATTTTAAGTCAATTTTTTAGAAAATTTCCCCTCCTGCCTAAACGTGGGGAAATAGACCCCCCCCCTCCCAAACGATTTTTTTCTTGTCTTAACCCAGCCTACTCGCTCCAGCAGTTTGGTGCATCCTATACCGATCACCCTGTATATTCAAAATATTAAATCAAAATTATGACTAGGAATAAACACAAATCTCCAAAAGCACATACTAAATAAAATTCTTGTTTTGATGATGCCCATAAAATTTGTGTAGCCAATCTCCTATAGAGCAAATATTTGAAATACCTTTTCTTTGCTATGCTTGATATTTTTGAAATAATAAATATAAATACAAATAAATCCCAATCGTCGGTCAAAGAATGAAGTGAAATATTTATTTGAAAAGGATTCATTTACTTAAAAAATGTTATGTTGAATCCCTTAGTTAATTTGATTGGAGAAACTGAAAATTCTCGAGTGATTGTGCACGTTTTTTTTACGGAGTGATTTTTTTTTTAATAAATTATGCTTTTGAACCTTTTGAGTAGGTAATTTTTTTCTCCAATAGAAGTGTTGTTATAATTTTATTTCATACGTTTTAGAATATGTTAAAATAGGAGTATCTTGAAATATGAAACATCTTTTATTTATTAAGTATTCCATTTGTTTGTATATGTTTTGAATTTTCGTAGAAAACCTGAAACCTATAGTTATTCAAAATTGCCTCAGAAATAAACATAGTCAACAAAACTTGGCAATATTCGGGTAATTGCGATTTGGAATAAATAATAATAATCAGTACAAGGGCCACTTGCACGTAACAAACGGATCTTGATAAATTATTATAAGCTTTTGTATTTTCTGTGTTCTTATATTTAACTTAAAAAATAGTAGGTGCCATGTAATAAGTCTAGTGCAATAAACTTCAAAACTGTTTTGGACTTATCTGCATTCTGAAAGTTCAAAAAGTTCAAATTTAAAATACAAAAATATCCAAAAAAAATTCTTGCTTATGATTTTAACATTTAAAAGAATCATTTGCTCAAGATATACCCAAGGTACTGTTTAGTGTAATCAAAGAAAACTGTTGACTCTCCCGGTATGGAAACAAAATTTTTTTCGCGCGAATTTTTAATTTTCACACCCCAAATTGATCTCCTCTTCAAAAAAAATTTGTCTGTTAGGCCTTGTTTAAGAGAAGATCAATTTGGGGTGTAAAAATTAAGGCTTCTCCGTGTCGAGAGAGTCAAGAGTTTTCTTGGATTACACTAAACAGTCCCTTGGGCATATCTTGAGCAAATGATTCGGTGCCATTAAATAAAGTTTAAAGCTACATTTTGGAGATCAATTTGGGGTGTGAAAATTAAAAATTGGCGCGAATTCACGGAAGCAGGTGCCTGCAGCTTAAATTAAAGTACATATTTTGGTTTGTTTTTTTTTTTTTCAAAAAAAAAAAGATTAGTGGAATAAAGTCCAAAGGATAAAATTGACACAATAATAAGGGAAGGGAAGTGTTCAAAAAATGGATTTTGAAATCCAAATCCAAATGCAGACCTGGATCTTGTGTTGTTTTTGTAATATTTCTATTTATGTTTCGAAATCAAACCCGGATCAGATCTGGGGGAAAATAAAATGCACCTAATTATTGACTTTCTTCAAAGCTAGTTTTACTGAAAAAGTAGTTTTATAGGAATTTCGAGTTTTGCAAAGTGCCGAAGAGATAAAAAAAAATATTCGGACATTTGCGGCTTTTAGAGCCAAAAATTTTTAAAATTCTTGAAAATTGAAAATGGCGGAGCTAACTTTTTGACTCTATAAAGGCCGCAAATATGCAAATATTTTTTTTTGTTATCTCTTCTGCACTTGGTAACATAAACTGAGCACAAAACAGCACAAGTTTAATTTTTTGAAAATCGTAGTTTTGCAAAAAATTTCATCCGTAAAATTTGCAAATTTGAAAAAAAAAAAAATAAACTCACGGAACAACTCACAAACTTAATTTTTTTGAAACCGAAAACGCCGGTGCTAACTTCACGCTAAGGGGCTTCGTAACATTTGCGTTTGTTCGTAAAAGTTGCAAATATGCGATATTTTTTATCTTTTTGGTTCTTAGTATCATTTTTGTTGGGCACAAAACAGCAACAAAGTCCTCGAAATATACATATAGATCAAGAAAAAACAAAATGTTTGTTTGGACACTACATTAAAAACTGTCTACTCCTTATCTGGTACCTCGATGAGTGTAGGTCGTTGTATGGCGGATCTTCTACTACAAGTTAAAGTTTAAAAATCAAAAAAAAAAGTACAAGTCTTCCAGTCTGACTTCTGTCATTTGGAATTTTGTCACTAAATATGTATATACAAGAATACACTGTCAAATAGTCAGAAGTTTCCGAATCAGGTAAATTTTCAAATTCAGCGATTTTCTTTAAGTAAATAATTTTTGTAAGTTAAGCCTAGTACGCAGTTCGGGAAAAAATTTTCTTTTCATACAAAATTTTTCCCAGTGCAAATTTTGTCTTCAGTTTTTTTTTCCAGGCAGTACGCAGTTCACGCGCAAAATTGTGACGTTTGTACCCACTGTAGGGTGAAGTCTCCACTAAATTTTGCCAGGAAAAATAATGTTCGAAGCATTATTTTACGGGAAAAATTTTGACAAGTCAATAGTTTTGCACGAAAAACACGATCAACCATTATTTATCGATAATTTTACAAAAAGAACAAAAAGAAGAAAAATAATTATTAATTATTAATTAATTTTGCGCGATTTTTATCTAGGCTTTAATTACAAACATTTTTGCGCAAAAGAAGTGTTTGACATTTGTATTTTTTCGTCTCCAAGCATGGCCTCATAATTAATAAAAAAAAAAAAAAAATGATTAACAACATCCACTTTCCAAAGAAAATTATAGTTCAGGCATACCTTTTATATACTACAACAAAGAATAGACATTTTACACAAAAAAATGCATGTGTGTGGGTATAGTTCACAGTTCATACAAAGGTGTTATAAAGTTTCTGCATAACTGCTTAATTACATTCAAGACATTTTGCAAAAACTTAGGCAAAAAGTGATACACAAAAATATGTTTAAAGCGTGTCCAAAAAAAAGTGTTTTTGGTCTGTGAATTCAATTTGAAATGACATATCAAACACAAATTTCGTAGGTACGCTTTTTCACACACAAGTATTTCTACCGCATGTTCTAGTTTTTCACTTTTGCGCTTTTTGGTAAAAGTTTTGTATGTAGTGAGAATGAAATTGGAATAGACTTTCAAATTTGCGTCTTAGGCCAGGCCGGCCAGGCGCGCACATGCAACTAAACTGTTTGGTTTCGATTTTGAGCACAATGGGCTTATATGGGAGTGCGCGCTGGTTTATGTGCGCGGACTCTCATATAATTATATAGTACTCAAAATCGAAACCAAACTGTTTAGTTGCATGTGCGCGCCTGGCCTTAAGCCTAGTACGCGGCTGATACGAAACAAAATTTTTAGTTGGTCTCCAACATGACAACGAAATGCTTACGAAAACCATAACGAAAAATTACCCCTTGAAAGTGTCCCCATTTGCAAAAACAAAAAACAAACACAAAAGCATAAAAATCACAGAAAGTAATGTCGTGATGAAAGAAACAAAAAATACAAACAAGAATAGAGACCAAATGTCACTTTTCCGCACACAATTAATGGTACAGGCAATTAATTATGTGCGAAAACAGAGGGGAGATCTCTCCAAATAATCTGCTACAATTATCGATTTCGTTCATCGAACAGCGTACCGCAGAACGAAAAGCAGAACGAAATTTTTCGTTTATGATTTCGTTGTGTCATTTTTGTATGGGATTTTTCGTTTCGCATCAGCAGCATACTAGGCTTTATTTATTAACTTCCGTATTGCTCGTGAGTCGTGAATCCCTTAATTTGCTTTCGCTTTTTTTTTCAAAATGCATAGTAATTAACTAGCAACAGTTCTTCCAAATAATATATTTGATCATGTATGCATTAAACGAATTTTGGGTTGGTATTAAGAGTGAATACCCTAAACTTGCCAAAAGGGTATGGCTGAGTTCCAAAATGTAGAAAATGTTTTGATGCGGAAGTCATTCCTACATTTTTCATACCCATCAGCAACGCAAACTTGATGCCTTGTAGAAATATTACATTGCAACAGTCTGACGTTTCGGAATGCAAAAAAATAAGAAAAATTTTGGTCGAAGCAGCTACAAAATTTTTGGATGCGCAGTAAATGCGCATCTGATAAATTTTGAAACTCAGCCTATATTAGATTTCCTCCCTTTTGTCACAACGTATCGCTGTGAAGCAGGCTTTCCAGCGTTAACTTATGCAAAAACTAAATATGATTTATGTCTACTTGGTGAAAACTGAAGATTTAAAACATAATACTTGACTTGTTTGATTGATTAATTAAAAAAAAAATAGTAATCCTAAATAATTTTTTTTTTAATTTTAGACTTCAACAAGCCGCCTTAGCTAACCAAACTCGATCATGTCGCAAACAACCCCCACCCTTACTTCGATCAAGGACATTACCAGCAATTGTTGTACCCGGAATATCAATTATTGCTGCACAGACCGAAACAAATCGTACACAAAATGGTGAGCATTTAAAAAATTATTCAAATCTTATCTTGATCATTACTGTACCTACTATGAACATAAAAATCATTCTTTAAGATAAGGCCCATGGAAGTACAAGCTCACACAGATGGTCACTTTTGCCAAAACCCAGAGGATCTGTTGTTTGTGACGATAGTAACTTGGAGTATCGACGGAAATCATCAAGCAGTTCACAGGGTGGTATATCTTTAGGAGCTTTAAGCAATGTTGATCCCTATTCGTATAATTGTGAAGACTTTGAATGCCAACCAGATGGAAGCGTTGTTTTAAGGTTAGTTTCAAATGAATTATAACAAAAAAAAAACGAAAAAATATGTTTGTTAAAAAACTCCCCATCGCATTCAACATCCTGAGAAAAAATACATATTTCGACTAAAATAAAAATGTAAAAATGTATTTTACATTGAATTCTGTCATTTTCAATAGGTTCCACTTTGAATGCATTCCATTTGGGTGTGTTCAAAGCAGTTTTCCTTCCGAATTTCGTGCAAATTTAGTTGAAATTATCACTCATTTGGAAAATGAGATGATCTTGAATTTAATTTGGAAATTTTATACGAAATTACCTCATTTGCTCTAATGAAAACGTAGTATAAAGGCTTTAAGGAATTTCTTTCTTGGTACACCAACTCAACTGTCTATCTTCAGTTTAAATTCCTGAGAACATTTTACATTATAGTTTTCAGTGTAGACTTTATTCCTTCTTTTTTGCCTCATGGAAATGTTTTCTAAAAGTTCCCATTTAGATATGCTTCCATTGCATTGAGATTGAAAACTTGAAACAGAATATTTTAAATGAAACTTTTCTACATGTTTAAAGAAAGTCAAAGGAGGAAAAAATGCTCAGTTAAGTAATTGCTTGGCGTTGCATTTTAGAAAGTGATAGGGTCATAGGGATATAACGTGACTTTTCAATCTGTGTGGGTAACACTGCATTCAAATGAAATTTTAAAAGCAATTTGTCTAACACAAGGAACTTTTTGTTTTGTATACTCAATTAGTAAAAGTTCGTGAGGCTTTTAAAAAATTGTCTGTTAATTAATTTCCTTTTATCCTGGAGATGGGTGCACGCTTTAATTTTGTGTAAAGTTTTTAGTGTTGCTTTTAGGGTAGGAGTGTTTATTTTACATATGAGGCTGAAATTCTAGAAAAAAATCGTCATATTTTCTGAAGTTATGCGTCCACTTTTTGTGCTAAAACACGTTCAATCAATTAAAATAATTAGACAAAAGTATGTCCAAGCTTAGAAATAATTATAAACAAAGCTGAATTTTGGTTGAGAGCTTTAATTTTGTGCCTTAAAATTTTTCCGAAAAAGGTTTTAATTTTGAACCGCGGAGAAAGTAATTTATAAGGGTGGTGTAATAGTCCAGTCATATTAGACATTTGACTTCGGAAAAATCGCCGGAAAGCTGGATTTTGGAATACAGCCTCCTGATGGTGTTCTTAAGTCACTTTAAAAAGTCCCCATCGATAGGAGCACCGCTAACAATTTTACGGGGGGGTTAAAGGCCCCCCAAAATGGTTTTTTAGCAATATCTCCCTAACGGAACCTTGTACAGAAAAAAATGTTGATGACAAATTTGTAGCTTAAAAAATTTCCTACAAAAAAGATCATGACACTTTTTTTCATAAAAATAAAGGTTTTCGAAATAATTCAATCGATAGAGTTAAGGCTTTCAGTTTTCTATACAAATGGAGAATGATTTGAATGTGGTGAAATAAAACCTAAATCGTATAGGTTAAGTCAAAAAAAAAAAATGTATGGAGGGAAGCGTCTATTCCCCTCCGTTTAGGCGAGAGGGGCAATATTCTAAACAATCGACTGGAAATAGAAAAGAGATCATTAAAAGACAACGGCAACACTACAATGTCACATTATACTTTTTTTTTAAGGCTGGAAGTCTCTTCTTTTATATTGTTTTTAATTCAAATTATTTTGGAGAATAGTTTTTGAAAAAAACTATTTTCAAACTCAAAATTTTGAAAAAATAATGAAAAAATTGTTTTAAAACTATTTTTTTTTTTTCAAAATTTTACGCGTGATAAAGGCGCGATCAAAAACCAGCTCACATCAGCACGATATTGCGATACATTTAGTGACGCGCAAATTGTCAGATAAACATTAAAAAATATTAGAAAAAATCAGTAGCAGATAAATCTAGGCATGGTTTTTTGTGTTTTGTATTCTTGGCGCAGAAAATTTTACAAAATTTGGATTTTTTTTTTTAATTTTATTAATCTGCTGTAATGTTCTAAGTCATTGTTCATTTGAATTTTGTTAATATTTTCACAAAACAATTCAAATATTGTGTGATACTGCGATCAAAATGGTGGCTTGCTGCGTTCAGTAAAAGTCGCTTAGTTGAACGCAGCAGTGGAACGTGATCGCGATCCACATATCGTTCCACATATCGTATAGATGTGAGCCTTCCTATTGATTCACATGAGCGGCATCCACATTGTTATCGCGATCGCCACCGCCATCGATTAGGTTTGCGCAATGCTTTAATTGAACTTATTAAATAACGTATAAAACTTGAAGAAAACTGCAAAAATTCCGCACATAAAATTCTATTTATGACAATTAATTTTTTTACTTTGACATCTATAGCAAATCATTGACAATAAATTAATTTTGCGATGTTTCATACGAAACATTGCCACGTTCACCAAACCGTTCGACTAAAGGCGAACGTTCGATTCGCGAATCATAATAAGCTCCTAGTGTAGCAACTAAAAAATAAATTAACTATAATTCCAGAAGAGTGCAAGTCGTGTTTAAAAGACCGCATTATTCGATTTTTTGTACCGTTTTCAATTTAATTGCCAAAAAAGTCATTGAATTGAAGACAATCGGTTGGGAACACGTCAGGAAATGACATTTTCGGTGTTTAAATCCGGATAACGGGTATACAATAAAAACGCTTCCTATTAACAAAACGATTTTTTTTATTTTGTTGGTCATTTAAATTATTCTTTTTTATTACTAATGACATCTTGTTGTATCAATTGCATGAATATCGATGGTCTGTGACGGTAATGCGCTTACTTAACGAATGTTAAGTACTGCAACCAATCCCTGTAGTAAGACTTTGATTACAGACCAAGTACTGGCAACAAGGTTGAAACTTTGATTAAAGGAAGAACTGTAACCGACAAATATAAAAACTTCAATGTTGTATTTCGGTTCGATCGATTACTTTATCGAACCGGAGTATAGGACACCCCGTAGATAAAAATGAATGTACCTACATATGTTTATATGTCATATCGTCAATTGTTTTCAATTTTTTGCGAATCACTGCGGATCCACTATTGCGGATTCCATAATCGACATGAATAGTTTTTCGGAAAACTGCATAAAAAACTGAGCTTCATCTTCTTTCGACCCCCTTCAACATTAACATTTAAACCCCGATCCACCTCTCTCTCCCCAAAATTTCTGCACCAAAATCCAGCGTATCGGAATTTTTTTTGGAAGTGAAAATCTCTTCGGTTGTACACCATAATAATGTTAGAAATAATGGATTTTTTTCAGGCGTGTGATCCAGCATACCTATTCATGGTCTGTCCAACAAAGATTGTCAATACAGGCCTTAACAGGCTTATAAATAAATACCCTTAAATAAATTTTGTGGTACGTTTTCTCAAAAAGTATTTAACCGATTTCGATAAATTTTATATGGTTAGAAAGCCACGAGTGCGGAGATGTGCAGAATATACTTGAGACACTCATTTACACACTGTGGGTCATTTTTGTTTTTGTACTCTCGAACACTGATCATATTTTTAAAAAAATTAAATAAAAAACATTCCTTCAATATTTTCAAACAGCTTGTTTGCGAAATTGAAAGTTTCGAATTTCGACAAAGGGCGATACTAGTAATAAGAAAAGCGTGGCCTAAAATAGCCCGCTTTTTAAGAATTTTCACCAATCCTTGTAGTGATGTTTTAATTATGAACCAAGATCTACTACCGTATTCCAACAAGGATAAAGCTTTAGTCACAGAAAAACTTTTGGCAATCAAATACAAAAACACTCGTTTTACACTCTTTTTTGATCTTCATTATTTTTAGTTTTGAAAAAAAAAAAAAAAATAAAGATAGAAACGTTCGGCCCAAATTTTTCAATCATTAGGTGCATTTTATTGGTAATTCAAAGCTGGCCCAGCAATACAAGTTCAATAAAACGCTATATCCACTTTTATGTCTACTCTATTTATTTGGCTGTGTTCATATCCTTATGTGAGTGAAAAACAAACTATGTTACCGACATTCAAGGTTCAAGTCCTCACTCTTTATCCACTTTTAAATCTACTAATTTACTGGCTTATATATCGGCACTTGTGAGTTTTGTTATTGTTTACCAAGGGAAATTTTGTGTTCAGCATAATGTATATAATATACATAGTAGCCGTATTATAATAGATAGTGCGTACAGTAGTGGAACTAGAATTTGGCTGTGGGAATGGGAAGGGCATGGGGTTGGAGTTTGAGACAAACAGATTGGATGGTTAAAAACTTTTGTCTTTAAATTGAAAAACAAAGCAAATATAACCTACATCTGTCTTCATAAAATGTTATGTTGCCTAATGAAGTGTATTTTTCCCCACAAAATTATTTTTTACCAAAAGAAATTAAATCTAGACTGTACCTATATGTTTTTAAAGGTTTCATTCAAATGGCATACAGCTTCCATAGCTGTTCTAAGTCTTTCAATTTTCTTTTACAATTATAAATAATGCAAGCAACCTTCAGGATATTGGTGCCAAACTAATTCCACTTTCTTCAGTGGCACTTAATAAATGGCTGGCCTTTTTGTTAACTTTACTCAGAGTTGTCAAAGACATCGTTTTCACACAGATAGAAAAGTTAGCTAGTTATATATATGCAAATCTTATTTTACTCTCTATCTTCTTATCTGATTGAATTTTTTTTAAAGCGAATTAAGTGCAAATACGGTTGAGTGTTGTTTTAAATTTAAAACGATTTCTAACATTGTTTTTTAATCCGTTATGGGATACTTTAAAAGACAGAGTATATCTTAAAGCCAAAACGACTTCTGAATTATCAGGCTGTCCTATCTGATTTTTCACACCCACCGACGATTTTTCACACCCACAGGATACTCTTTGAATCCTCCCTCATCCTTATCCTCCGTATATGTATATCCTTTCCATAAAAACAAGCTTTCTATACAAAGTAAAATGTAAAACGTGTTTTTAATGTAAAGTTATTTAATCGTAACAGGATACCAGCGCCCCACATTGTCGCGGCCAGAGCTTACCGGGTTTCCACAGGATCAAACGCATCGGCCAATAGTCAAGCAAAGAAAAATCTTTGCCCTCTGAACTTACACCAACATCATCAGCATTCACATCAGCAGCAGTTGCCATCATCCCATCACCATCATCAACAGCAACAACAGCAACACCTATTGACTTCAAATAGAAATAAGCAACAAGATGAAACCAGTGGATGTGGAGGTGGAGGTGGAGGCAGTAGCCGGGATCGTGAGAGTGGAATCGGCAGCATTGGTTCCAGTTCAACTAACACAGCTTTGTGTCGCCTTGTCAAATTGTTGAACCAAACTACAAAAGCCACCATGTCGAACAGTGATGGTCATTTTTCTATGATGGAAGTAGCCGATCCACCACGTCGCTTGTCCTGGGAGAGGTATGCTTATTAATTCTCGACAATACTCCGTCTTATGTAACTGTGTATATCATTCCTTCGTCGCTATTCAAATGCATGTCAGTAGCTATAGTCTGAGAAGTAGTGTTGCACTTTTGTAGTGATTTTACACAAATATAATATGTTTTTAATACAAATGGGTATTCAGACTTACAAACTAAAATCTGCGATTCTTTAATTTGAGAGAAAAATCTTTAATAAATCATACAATCTTTTTATCTAATTCTATAGGAGAATAAATTGTTTGACAAAAAATATAATAAATTGATTAAATTATTATGGTCTTATTAATTAGATTTTTAGCTGTTTAAACTATGTCTAAGTATTTTGAAACAGTCGAAAATATGCTTTTTTAATAAAAAAAAATATTGCATTTCTCTAGGTTTAGACAATATATTAGGTTGTCTAAAGCAAGATAAAAAGATAGATTACTTTAGCAAAAATTATAAAGGTTTTTTAAAAACTTGGACGGCTGCCTAAAGTTAGACAATGTTTATTAATAAGACCATTAATGTTTCGAGAGTCGAAATTCGGGATTAAGGTCATACACTTGCAATGATTGGCCTTGTGATTTGTTGATCTTCACTGCGAATGCGAGTCGAACGGGAAACTGAACGCGCTTAAACTCAAACGGCAAGATAGTCGGTATCATCGGAATTTTCGGAATGAGAATTTCTTTTGGCTTTGGACTTGCCTCTGATTATGATGGCTTGACTGAAGTTATTTATACATACATTTCTTTACTGTCAGCCAGGTTCCATTACACAGTATCGGTTGGTTCAGTTTGCGCAGCGTTATGACAGAGCCGGACTTGAGTTGCAATGCAAATTAAGCGGCGTGCGGTAGACCGGGTACATCCAACGAATTTGAAAATTGAAAAATTCGTTCTCCACCAAACGAATGAATTATTTAAATTATCGATACGCAGAAAATCAGTGTTGTAATAACCGGAAATTGTGCCAATTTTTATCTCCGTAGCATGTTTAAATAAATAAATTTGATGGTACAACAGCTCATGAAGAACTAGGGCCTAGTGACTTACAACTCTCAACCATTCCTGTATGCGTGTCTGCAGGAATGGAGGGGACATACAGTTTATTGCCGAATCCGAACGGCTAACGAGCGGCACTTTTCTGTGACAGGAGATACTCTTGGAGGATTTGTCAATTCCTCGCAAGAGGCAGTAGCCGTTTTTTCTTTTAAATAAATAGGTGGCGAGGCTGGGGATCGAACCTTAGACCTCCGGCATGACAGTCCATCGCACTAACCATCACGCCACGGCTACTGCTAGCATGTTTATCTGGTTCAATACAAATCCAACAAAAAATCGCCATGCAAATCGAATGATGTTTAGCCGATAATTTTACCCTGCCCCATATTACTGCTAGACCCCTATGTGGTGGCAGAAAAAAGAACTCATAATAATAAAAGTCCATTATATCAATATTCCATTCCAGCCATCCAGCTTTCTGGCTTCCGCATTGCACGTTCGGTCTTCCTTGCTGACTCGAATCTGGGGCTAGAGTTGAAAACTCTATTGGCTGGAGTATTGTTGTCCATTTAGATTTAGGAAAGTTATCAAAAGAATCACCAAACTGAACTTGCAACGGTTTTCTAGATCTCCATTAAGATGCCATTAGTTTATAGATAATGTTTACTCCAAGGTAGAACAACTTCTTATTTATCTGATAGTTAGCTATTGCTGCTTTCAATATGGACGACAGCTGCTCAGAAGTTTGATTGTTTGACAGGTCTTTTCCTCGTTTAGTTCAAGGCCAACAAATTTCGTTAACTCTGTAGTAAACGGCATCATCCGCGGCTGTTTCTTTTGAAAACTGTTCCCTTTCGTATCCATGGCCTATATGCTCTATCTATCTACTCCAGAGTGAAATTGCATAAGTCACATAATACCATATTCACTTGCTGAAATCCTGTACCTACTTGGAATAGTTTGGAAGAGCTTTTCTCTACTTTCAATTTCAACAACTTCATCAGTTTTCCCAAGTCCCGAGTTTGGCAATTGCTCGATGAAAGGAATGTTCCAGAATTGTCTTCAATGTGAAGATTTGGTCTATGGTAGATCTGTCCTATTAGACCGAAAACCACACTCTAGTACTTTCTAAATTAAGCACTGGTAAAAATCAATAACCGCCGACCATGCTTGAATATAGCCAAAACTAAAACTAGTGGCGAGCTGCTCGGTTTTTATATAAGCTCCGGATGCTTTTAAAATAATAATAAGTATTTTCATTTCATGCAACGTCGGAAAACTATCTTAAACGTCAGGAAATTTTTGACGTCGTAAACGAACTGTCAAACTATATAAAACTTCTCTCCAGGCGTGATATGCGTCCAATGTGATTAATTTCTTCATCGGGGTGATTTCCAATTTCTTTAAGATTTTCGACGAGCTTTGAATTTTGCAGCAACAAGAAAATGATGAGATTCAATCTGTTTTCCCTAGAAAAGGGCTCTCTTTTAAGATGTTGGACAAGTGATTGACTTTAATTAGCACGGACAATTCAATTTTCTCGACCAATTCGGGAGCGCTGGGTTGATTTTTGAGTAGTAAGCTGTCTTACCTTCCTGTGGTACATGGTCTAAGGCTTAGACTCTCAGCCGATAGCTCTTCTGCTTATCATTCCAGCAGTTAATTCTTTGGTAGTAGCCGTGGCGTGATGGTTATTGCGATGGACTGTCATGTCGGAGGTCTAGGTTCGATCCCCAGTCTCGCCACCTTATAATTTTGAAAAAAAAAAAAAAAAAAACGGCTACTGGCCTTGCGAGGAATTGACAAAATCTCCGAGAGTATCCTCTTGTCATGAGCTGTGTTGTGCCATTAAATTTATTTAATTTTTTAGTTAATTCTTTTGTATATCTATTATTTTCAGCAAATGTCTAAAGGCTGATTTCCAATGGCGCGTTCGCGTTAGAGACGCTTACGTATACGTTTACAAGCTTTACGAACGCGTCGACATGACAGACGACTTGCAGAGAACCTGAAAATCAAAATGAACCTACATAACTGTAATTTCGAATTCTTTTCAACAAACTATTCCATTATTTTTAAAACAAAATCGATTTTTTTCTTTTAATAAAAGGAATTTGTCCAGAAAAACCGATTTTTTTTTCTAAATAAATCGATTTTTTTGTTGAAAGGAATTCGAACATTAGTTTAACTGTCAAAACGCACGCTGAAGTTGATTTTTTTCAACTTTAACGTTGAGGTAGCTTATGTTACGTTGGTTTGTATACATGCTAATAGGTGCCAAATCGTAATACCCAACGCGTCATTGTAAACAATTTGCTTGAATTGCTATGTGTGAGCTTTCGCGTTGAAAGACAAATCTGTCAAAGCGACGCCCAACGCGGCATTGGAAATCAGCCTTAACAATCTGTCCAACCGCTTATGATATAAGAACAAAAAGAGTCCGTTTAAAAACGAGAGAAACTAAAGGCTGATTTCCAATACGCGTTGGGCGTCGTTTTGACAGATTTTTCTGTCATCGCGAAAGTTCACACACAGCAATTTATGAAAAGTGTTAACAATGACGCGTTGGGCATTAATGTTAGAATTTGGCACCTATTAGTATGTACACAAACCAACGTAACATAAACTACCTCAACGTTAAAGTTGAATAAAATCAACTTCAGCGCGCGTTCTCATCGATGTTTTTGTCCAAATGAGGTTCAACAAGTGCACGTAGTAGCTCAAAAAATTGTGGGGACATCCTTGTTATTTTGAACAAATGTTTCGGGTCTTTTGCTTTCATTTTATCAAAATTTATAAGGCAAAGAATTCTTCTTCATTCCTTCTAAGATTTAGCTCCGCAACCCACCAACGCAACGCCACCATTTCGATTTTTCCTCGTCAACCTCTTCATAAGCTGAAAGTTGAAGAACAAGATAACATGACATTGGGTAAGATAACTTTATCATTTGCGCAATGCTACCTCCCAGACTACAGTCTCTTTATAAGCTAAACAAAAAAAAAAACACTGATATGACGTGATGTGTTTCCACATGTGCCTACGTGCCTTCGTGTCGTAGGTATTTTTTTTTTTTTTTTTGTATTTATAGGCAAACAAACATGAGAGTGATGGTTGTTGTCGATATTCCAGTACTCATTGACATTGGCTTCTTTATGTAATATTCTGCCCTCTCGGTCCCAACAGACACACCCTCGTGTTCGTGGCTCCATCTTGCCACATATTTTATACCCCCCCAAACGAACTTATAACCCAATAAAATCGAATCTACTTATGAACTCTTCAGATAATCGTATTCAAGATGAAGGCACTCTCCCTTCCCCATCATCGTTTCCATACCACATTCAGTGACATGAGCTTTTTATATCGTCCTTGCTCATGAGTTTGAGAGTAAACACTTCCGTTTTAATGAATTTATAAGCAGTTCACAAGGAGACGAGGTATGTTTGGCCTTTATTGACTAATCGTGGTTTACATCAGTCACAGGCAAAGCTATACAAATTAAATTCTTTAAGCTCTAAATAAAATGCATAAAGGACAAATCTATAATTAATATCCGATGTGAGAGCTCTGTAATCCTGTTCTTTTTTTTTTTTTTTTTTTTTTTTTTTTTTTTTACAAAATTTTAAAAGCATTTATTTATTTATTTATTATTTTTTAACACAATTCTTGCTTTATCTCCTTTCCTTAGATCATTCCTATTCTCAAGAATCCTCTTTATTTGTTTACTGAAAACTTCTTGAATACACGAGAGAAGGAATTATAATTAAACTAGAAAACAAAAAAAAAGATAAACTATCTCAATCTTTGTCTTAGGCGGGATACCTTAACTGGAAAAATGCCCCGGTCAGCTAGCATAGACTCGGTTACGGATGCGGTATGGTGTGACTCGCCACGTCCTTCGCTCACTGTACCCCGACATTTCCCATTCCAACATCGGCCCTCATCAAGTAGTCTCATCTCGAACATTAGCACCGGCAGTGGAATACAGCATCCTTCACAGCTTAACGTCGACCTGGGGAGTAATCGAAGGGAAAGTGTCCTCAGTCCCTCATCAACGCGCAGAAATAAGTTAACTCGCATAATTAACGGTAAGTCATTTTTTATACATATTTATATCTTTATTACTCATTGTGTGTATAAAGGTAAATGTTTGTGTGGGGCAAGACTTAGAGGGGGGAGGGGGGGGGGGGGGGGGGGGGGGCTTTTAATATACCTTCTCTTGTTGCTTCTTGCCTCCACACAAACAAGGACGAGAATTCGAGTGACTAATAGGAGATGATGAGGTGTGAATAAAATCTCTTCATAAGAAAAAACAAGCAATCCTTTAATTAAGGCAAAGAAACTTGAACATTAATGTTGAAACATGGAACACTATACAGTTACCGTTATTGTCATTTTTGTCTTGATTTAGACGTGAGCTTTTTTTCAGATGGTTTTTTGTATGTTTAATATGATATACCTGAGTCTTAGGTCGCACATAAAAAGGATCCTGTGAGTGATGAAGCTTTGACACGTGATTATTTTTTTTTTATTATAATATGGATACCTACAACATTTGAAAATTATATGAGGTTTTAACGAACCCAAAGTTAAGCCGGAATCACACTCAACTCGTGTGGTGTGTCGTGAAGTGGTATGTTGTATTGTGTCGAAACCCTAAATTTATCTTGTTCCGGTTGCTCCTACCGTTTTGTTTCGCAGACTTTTTGTTCTTTAAAAAAAAAATAAAACAGTGCTCGCGAAATGAGAATAATTAAAAAGCAAAAATTTGAAACATAAAAGCAAAAACAGAACTACTTGTTTGTCAACACAGACAGCGACACAACACACCACACGAGTCAGGTGTGGTTCCGGGTTTAAAAATAACTTTTCTTAACCATAAATTATAGTTGGGATCGACTTTCTGGGCAAACAAAAAAGATTTTCTTATTATTTAGATTATGAAACTATGGGCAGTTAAAACATTTTTCAAATTTTTGATATCACCTCGATTTTAATTTTGACAAATTATTTAATGGGGAACGTTGGGACCCATCATTCAAAATCATGGCATCGCTAAGAAGGAAAGAGAAGATAAGGAAGCCTATTAAGGCACATTTATTACAATTTTTTTGTAAAAGATGTCTTATCAAACTTAGGACCAATTGCACAAAAGGAACGGATAAATACATAAAACTCAGGGTAACTATCCCAGTTTAAATCATTACTATTATATTATACGAAAAAAATATTTTGTTTGTCCGCGTTTTTCTCAGAAAGTATTCAACCGATTTACTTGAAACAAATTTTATAATTTTTCCTATTCTTTAAATCATGTAAATAGATCCTTTTAATTTTTTAAATATATTTGTTGAATTAGATTATTAACTTTTAAGAAAATTTCGTACACTTTTTTGTCAAAGTTGACCAACATATTCAATTATGCTTTTAAACCTGCTTGATATTTTACAAAAATGGGATTTTTTGTATAAAGTCAATAGTTTTATGCAAATTTTAAGCCCTAAATCATTTCTTAACTGTACTTACAAGCTGAGAAATAAATTTATTTACAAATTATAAATTTATCAACTTTTTGTATTTTTGCATCTATGAATTCTATTCAATCGCAATGAGTGGGTTGCTGCTTTGTTTCATTTCATTATCGTTCCGTGTTTTGTGCATTTTCTTTTGTGTATTTGCTTCTGAATCTCTGTCCACTCAATTGTTCGCTCATCGACTCATTTACATTTTTAATCCTTCTTTCATTCCACTCAATTGTTGACTTTTTGTAACGATGACGGCCAATGCGTAGTGTGTTTGTTTTTTGCTTCTTCTGCAGTGAACTGAAGTGTTACATAAATGTACATATTGTACTGACTTAAAATAGAAAACGACTCAAAAAAATCCAACGAAATTTTTTAAAATAAAATCCTATACCTCTTGTCAAAGCCAGGAATCCATTCTTAAATTTTTTCTAAATAAACAACATTCGCCGATCGAAAAATTATTAATTGGATAATTAGCCGTTAATTAGTCGTGAATTAGTTGTGATAATTTCGAATTTGCCGTTCGATGTTTTCTATGTTTTTTGCTAACTTAGCGAAGCAGCACCTCAAAAAGGGCTTAAAACGTCTTATATCGAATAGTTTAAAATCAAATTTTAAAAAAAATACATTTGGTGGCATGACGGCTCATAAAGAACCAGGACCTAGTGACTTACAACGTGTGTGTGCGTGTCTGCAGGAATGGATGGGACCTACAGTTTATTGCCGAATCCGAACGGCTAAGGTGAGCGGCACTTTTCTATGACAAGAGATACTCTTGGAGGATTTGTCATTTCCTCGCAAGAGGCAGTAGTCCGGAAAAAACTTAAGGTGGAAGCGGCTGGTATTGAACCCAGATCTCTGGCATAACAGTCCATCGCACTAACCATTACGCTGCGGGCTACTACGAATATTTTACTGCTTAATAATTAGCCGTTAAGCAGTTCTGAATTAGTTGTGACAATTTTAATTTTGTCGTGCAATGTTTTCTATGTTTTTTTTTGCTATTTCATTCAAACTTAATGATAAAAATCATTGCCTTTATGAGTTAGATATAACATTATACTTACTTCAAAACCCACAGCAATAAAACTGAAAATGGCTCTGGAATGAAACGCATACATCTTCATATACTATAAAATAATTGTTTAAGAAAACGTTTTATCATTTTTTTTTTAAATAAAAAATTAAAATAAATTTCAGTTTCTGACCTTTAATATTCTAGTCTATCTGTGGTCCAAGGCACAGTTTTTAACTTAGTGAGTTATACCTCAATTTTCTGTCAATGTTTGCTAGACAAAAATATTAATTCCTTTTATTTTAGTTTATTAAAAAAAAAAGCCCTGTGAAGGTCGATTCATTGTGTTTCCATTTAATTTTTTGTGCAAATACTTTTAAAACTGATAAATGTTGGGTGAGTGAATTACGTTTTAAATTGGATTTTCTTATATAGCATTTTTTTTTTGTATATTAAAAAAAAAAAAGTCACACGAAGCAGCTTTTTTGGTGAAAAAAGTTGTCACTTTGTCACAAATTGAAAAAACAAGAAACACAAAAGTAGACAAAAATATCACCCCCACTACTTTCGGTTGAAACCTAATGGGAACATTTCTCAGAAATGGAAAATTATACACCAGCAAAATACATCATTATCCACCTTGGTGGTTTCTTTTACCTCTTAAACAATTTTCTTTTCCAACATCAATTATTTTTAATAAGCTTATTTTTTTCTTAACTTGCAATGTTTTTTTTTTTTTTTTTTTTTTTTGAATTAAAGAGAATGCGTCTTGGACAATTTGTTTTATAGCTGCCTCTTTACTGCTGACTTTAAAGTAATCTTTTCTTGTTTTCGCTTCAAAAAGAGTATAGGTACGTCTAAGTTCTTTCAATTTAGCTTACGTGCAGTTAAACTTAAAGTTATAATAAGATTTTTAAAATGTAGAAAGGAGATCGTTTTAAATAAATCATTTAGGGGCTATAAGGCTTAATTTTCCTTCTGTACGTAAACAGATTTATTTTTATTGACAAGGTTTGTTAAATACACAAACATTTTTCGTTTGTAAGTCCATTTAAGTTATGAAAAGTTATGTTTACTGAAATAGGGAACAATACAATTGGGTTGTACATAAATGAAAATAAAAAAAAAAAAAAATTTGACCATAGACGTTTTTTTGGTCTCATGTGAGTAAAATCATTTTCATTCGAGTCTCAAATCTATAGGTATACTTTTATTCAATTTTTTTCTATTTCTGAGCCAGGTAAATATGAATTTGTTTGTTAATAAATTATTGTTTCAAGAAGGAAAAATTCAAAAGGATATATGCTCTAATCTATAATCCTACTACAACTAGGGCTGGCAACGAGATATCGGTTTTGGTACCGAAATTCGCCGAGAGTCTTGCTGGTTTCGGTGGTCTCGCCGGTCTCGGTGAAATATTTTTTTATTTAATTATTTTTTAGTAGGTACTCATGTTCAATTTTTATAATATTCACAAGATTTTTTGCGAAATATAAGATGTTCTATGCGCGTTAAAATATCGTACCACAATTTAGTCCAATCAATAGGGACATTTTACCCTACAAAAGGTCGGGTAGTTCTAAATTTTGGATATGTTATATAATATGGTTGGTAGATGAAAAATACAAATTTCTACAACCACACCACTCCGTCCCCTTCACAATCCTGAAAAAAACCGCTCAAAATTTCAGCTTTTTCCCATAACTCCTTTCTGGTGTACTTTTTGGCAAAAAAAAGTCAATACGAAATTTTAGCCTCTTTTAGTAGCTTCATAGCTTTGTTGGTATTGGTTGTACAAAAAAAACTACAGAGATCATATTTGTAGGAAATTTTGTTTTCTACAAGTTCCTAATTGACTTTTTTTTGCCAAAAAGTACACCAAAAAGGAGTTATGGGCAAAAAACTGAAAAAAGTGCCAATTTTGAGTGTTTTTTTTTTAGGATTGTGAAGGGGGATCTGTGAAAATCCAGAGTTCCAAGTTTCATCGTATTTAAATTTAAAAACTTTTTATATTTTATTGAATTTTTTTAATTGGGCACATTACGTAGTGTATGTGTATGTCTGTTGAAATATCATTATCAGAATCATCCCGCTTAATTCAGATATGACCAACTTTTTTCTCACATCATTATATTTTTAGAACTGGTTGGCACGATGAATTTTTGACCTGTAAATGTATGAAAATTGTGTTAACCAAAGAATTTCTCAATAAGTTGCGGTCAAGTAATTAATAAATTGTACATTTACACAATAAAAAAAAAAAAAACAATAGAATCAACCCAGTTTCGGAATAAATACGAAATGATATGTGGGGTAAATCTGTGGACCAACGCAACTTTTGGAAGCTAGTAATCTATAACTATAAAAATAAAGATAGGCGTAACAATTTGCTATTTGTTTCTTGGAATTAAAATTTAAACAATTAAGGTCCAATTGTACAAAGTGTTATCAACAAAACCTATGCAACTGTCTTCGATAAAACTTGAAAAAAAAAAAATTAAATTAATGTTATACTGCGTTTTCATTAGAGCAAATGAGGTAATTTCGTTTAAAATTTCCAAATTTAATTCAAAATCATCTCATTTCCCATACAAATTCAAATTTCCAAATGAGGTAATTTCAACCAAATTTGAGCGAAATTCGGTAGGAAATTACGTAAAACTTTTATGAACACATCCAAATGGAATCCATTCAAATTGGATCTTATTTAAAGTGACAGAATTCAATGGCCACGTTCATCACAACGTTTTTGACAGATCTAAAAATTCAGTTCTTAAAAACGTAACACTGAACGCATAAAAAAGTCTGAAATTATTTATTCTGTTTTTATTATTTTTTGCACTTTAAAATCAAAATCCGAAAAGCGATACGAGACCCAGACGATCAGACCACACACCAACAAAAAAACTGGATCAAAAACTGTTTTTTTGTTGCTTTTATCTGTCATCTGAATTTTCAGATAGAATTTTTCATCTGAAAATTCAGAAAAAAACGTAAGGAACGTAACTAAATGTCAATCGACGTCAACTGAATTTTTATGACTGCTGGCCAATCAGAAGCTCTAAAAATGACAGTTCAGAACTGTCAAATGTGCTGATGAACGCGGCCAATGTAAAAAACAACAAAAACAAGCGATTGACAATCTGGACCGTCAAACAAAATTACAAAATTTGAAATGTGAACACTTTTTTTGTAATTTGCCAAATTACCTCATTTCAGCTCTAATGAAAACGCATCAGTATAAGGCAGCTTACTCGTTTTAGATGAACTAAAACTAAAATTGAAATGTTCCCTCTAGGCAATCACATTTAGAACTGGACCATCCGTTTAAGATATAAATAATGCGGACGCACGGACGCAAGCAGATCATTCTTTTATTTTGTTTTTTAATCAAATTATTTTAAATATTAGTTTTTGAAAAAATTTGTTCAAAATTTATTTTTTAATATTTTTGTTTTTGATATTCGATGCTCCTATTTTTAGTCACACACCAAAAACTGGAAGCCGCCTAAATGTCCTTTAGTTTTTTTAGAAAATTGAAAATAACGAAATCTACTTTACTATTTAATTAGTGGAAATATTATGATCTTTGAAGAAACAAAATAACGGACGGATGTTGAATTACTACGTTTTCATTAGAGCAAATGAGGTAATTTCGCTGAAAATTTCCAAATTCGATTCGAAATCATCTCATTTCCCATACAAATTCACATTTCCAAATGAGGTAATTTCAACCAAATTTGCACGAAATTCGGTAGGAAATTACGTAAAAACTTTATGAACACACCCAAATAGAATCCATTCAAAGTGGAACGCATTTATTTTGACAGAATTCAATGTATAAAACAACAAAAACAAGCAGTTGACAGCCTGGACTGTCAAATGAAATTAGCAACTTTATAATGAAAACACTTTTTACGTAATTTGCGAAATTACCTCATTTCGGCTCTAATGAAAACGTAGTATAAAGGAAAACTTACTTTTATTATTTTCAATTTTTTTTAAAACTAAAAGATATTTAGAATTCGGTTTTTAAATAAATAATATACATACACATACCACAGCCTACTACCACGCCTACTTTTTTTGACGTTTGAGTTTTAAACGAGACTGTTATAACTGTTATAAATTGACATTTGTCCGGTTTATTGCCATTAAAATGTGGTGCGCACTTAAACGTTTCGAGCAACTTAAATTAAAAATAAACAATACTTTTTTAAACTTTCAGAAACTTTTATTTGAATGGTCCCCTAAGTTAACGTAATTAGAAATCTATATGTAGGTACCTTATTTTTACCTATACTATAAAATGTGTACCTGAAATTTCGGTAGCTTTTGAAAATTCGCCTCTACGCCCAGTTTTCTGATATTTCAGGTTTCTTCTTATTAAACGTCATTAGAAAGAAAAATTTTTTAGTTAAGATATTTTTAATTGAATTCATTAGTTGTGAAATTTTTTGGAAATTCACATTAAGTAAACTTACTTAAAATTAGTAGCTACATATAAAATACTTTTTAATCATCAATATTTTCTGACACAAAAAGTGATAAGGTTGTTTACTATTTCCTTTTGTATGCAATTTAGATTTTTATTTACCCATGCAAAGCTGGGGCATTCTTTTAAGTCATATGCCCGAAGAAATGTTTAGTAAGAAAATAAAAAAAAAATAATTAAAACAAATTAGACGTTGAACGTTGAATAAATTAAATTTTATTTTAATTTAATTTGATTTTACTTTATTAAGCAACGTTAATTAATAAAAGTATTTAGCGAAATTTAGAAATAATTAACTATTAAATAATGTTTCTTAAAGGTGTTTGTTGCATTGTACCTCAGACGTACAGATTTGTATTTTTTTTTTTTGTTGTATTTTTATTAATATTGATCTTAAGATTTATAATTGGAATTTTGAACGATATTCAAAAATTACAAACAACAATTCAAAAAATAAAATAAATACCTATGATAAATGAGAATTTAAATTAAAAAAAAAAAAAAAAACAAGACGCACATGACGTTGTTGGTTATAAAATACACTCCGCTCCACTTGAATAGAAACAACTTTTTTGTTTATTCTCAGAGCGTGTAGCACTTTGGTAAATATATAAATCCACCTTTTTGTGTACGTTCTTTTAACAGGAATCTACATATTTCGAATAAAGCTGCATAGGCAGAATAATTCAGAAAAATACCATTCGGTTATTTTTTACCACTTTTCTAATTACTTCATTTTTATTTGCGTCACTTAAACAGAAACAGTATGCGCTTTTTATCTATAGGTTACGGTTAGAAGAAAAAATATTATTTTAGTAATGGAAGTGTAGATCAAAGATAATAATTGTTTGATCAAAGAAAAAATGGGCGGCGGAAAACCATTAAACGCTGCAGAAAAAGCTAAAATAGAAGAACACGCGGAAGCTACCCCTACCCACAACTGCCAAAAAACTAAACAGAAGTGTACAAATTGTTTGGTGGTTCCTTAGAAATAAAGAAAACTATGGAAAAAATATGAAAGGTAGACAACTAGGAGCCACAGACCGAAGAAAGTTAATTAGACTTGCTTCCAATTCATGTGACTCTGCTGCAAAAATCAAGCCGAAGAGTGGAATTACAGCTAGTCTTAATACTATTAGACGTGTTGTTCATCTGTTCCAACGTTTTAAGCACCTAAATTTGAAGAAAAAACCACCGTTATAACCAATACGAAGACAAAATAGAAAATATTTATAAGGAAGAATATGACGTGAAAGGAAGAGTGGAGAAAAGTGGTATTTTCAGACGAAAAACTATTTATTTTAGATGGTCCGGACGGATATAATTAGTATCTTTATGACATGAGGAAAGAACCAAGGTTTTTAGAGCGCCACCATAGCCAAGAAGGTAGTGTAATGGTAAGGAGTGCGATTTCCTGGTTTGGAACAATTAATCTGGAATTTCCGACAAAAAATAAATGACGGCAAAATCCTACAAGCAAATATTGCAAGAAGCTTTTCCTAAGTTTACCGATGTCTTTCGACCAATACCATGAGACATTTCAACAAGACAACGCGCCAATCCACAACGCAAGGATCATTAAAAGTTGGACATCCGAGAAAAATGTTAGGTACCTTGTTTCTATGGTCACCGTACTCTATCGACCTAAATATAATCGAAAACTTATGAAGATGGATGCTTCGTACGATTCTGGACGTCAATATGAGGACAAAGAATCACTTACTGCTGCAATCAAAGAAGCACAGAGTGCAATTTCTTTAAATTACATAAAACAATTGTACGATTCACTTTCCAACAGGGTTTTTGAAGTTATTTTAAATGAAGGTGGTAGCACACATTTTTAGAATACGATAATAAATTAAAAAAAAAAAAACTACCCTCTTTAACTGCAATTTTTCAATTTGTTTCCTTATTTAAGAGACTGTTTCTAAAAAAAACAGTGTTTTTTTTAATGAAGTAATTAAAAAAGTGGTTAAAAATAACCGAATAGTAATCTACCCATGCAGTTTTATTCGCAATAGATCCCTTTTAAAAGAATATAAACAAAAAGGTGGATTTATAAATTTACCAAACTGCTACACGCTCTGAAAGTAAAAAAAAAAGTTTGTTTCTATTCAAGTGAAGCGGAGTGTATGTCAAAAAGTTCTTCTCCATAATCATAGTTTTTAAAGAAGACGTAGGTAACGCATACCTACATCTTCTGAGCTTAATCATGTACATATATACCTACACCGCGAATAAAAATTTAATAACACAAAAATCTTCCCCAACAAAATTCATAAATCCATGAGCATAATACAAATTGTCAGCTAATATTATATCGATTTTCTCAGATTTGAAAGTCTCATTCCCATACGGTAAAGTAAAACCTTTTTCACTTCACCACTTCAAATAACTATCTTCTACGCTGCCATAGCGTCTCAGTTCACTTCTTTTAATTAAAGATAATTCAATAGTATTTTGTTGCAGTTGCACAATCTACGAAGACAGAAAGGGAGAGAGCATAATATAGACAGCAGAGAGTCGATATTATGCGGGCGAACAGCAACAAAATTATACAAATTCAACTTTTTTAATTGAATAAAATTTCTCATTCAATCTTAATCTCAATGAAAATTAAGAAAAAAGAAAACTTTTCAAAGTTTGTTATAATGCAATCATATCTATTAATTAAGTAATGCACACTGCACAGTTTATTGAACGCAAAATATATATTTTCTCCTCCCTCAGATGTTCAGATACAAACAATATTGAAGACACAAACAAAAAAACCAAAAACTACTTACTATCTTGATTCGTTCAATTATTCAACTGAGCGAGCTCAAATCAAGCTAGGTTTTGTATCTTCGCTTACAGAGTTTCCTGTTTGCTTATGATTGTAGATTTTATTTCAAGATAGTATAGGTGCGAGCAAACTACGTTTTTTTTGTATAGTCTTTGTATTGCGTCCATCTTCATGGCTTCTTGTATTCCCTCTCAAAAAAGTATCTCTGCCAGTAAGAAAGAATAGATAGGTAGCTACATATATTACGACAGTTTGACAGAGCTCTCAGTGATCGCGGATCGTTTTTGGAATTGCTGATCGTAGTTATATTTGAAATAATCATGTTTTAAAAAAATATTTAAACGGAAAAATCATAGAAAAAAAAATAGTTTAATATAGTTTTTGCGGAATCCAATAGGTGCAACTTAAATTAAATCCAAGAAATAGTTAATTCCAATTGCCTACGATCGTTCTACCTGCCTACTCGTATACAAAATCGATTTGCCTTTCTTTTGTATGCGGAATTTTACATACCATTCCACTCTGTCTCATTCCTATACATTTGAGTTTGTGTTTGATTTTTACCTGTCGCGTGTGTTTGAAGTGTTGTTACCTGCCCGATAAATAAAAAAGTATCTGTGTATCTATCTATCTGTCTGTGTGGTAAATACTTAACCAGTTTTGTTTGATATTTTGCAGAAATTTTCACGTGTGTGTTGACCTCTATTTCCACAGTGCAACAATTTTATGCTGCTCAATTTGTTTTCACTTGTTGTTTTGTTGTTATATTTAACGCATATTTCTTGTTGCAACTTCACAAAAATGTATCTACATATCTATAGTTTAAAGTGCTGAACGAAAGTACATAGCTACCATACATAGATCTTATAGGTATATAGGCAGAATTTTGTTTTCATTTGAGTTTGTTTGTGCGGCAAATACAATATTTTGATCAACAAAAACGTGTAAAATTACCAAAAAAAGATACAAAAAATATACCCCTTCCATCGCGTTTAAACCTATCTACTGGAACAAAGAGTGTATACTGCTCGCTGGATATTCAATACCAATGCTTCATTATAATAGACAACACGAGTATCAACACTTAAAGTGATAGCATAATGAAAAGGTAATTCCATAAGTTTGTGAACAAAATTTTATACTTTTTTTTAGTCAAATAACAAATAAAAAATATCATTTACTCCCATAATTGCAAACGCCATAAATGTAAGGTTTTTTTTCATGTTAAAAGATATCTTCTTTGTGGCGGTTTTCATCTTAAAAAGCGTATTGGATTACATACTTATATATTTTGTAAACCTACCTTTATTTACCTCTGCAACATCTAAGAAAGAAGTCACTTGAAAATCCGTTTCCGAATGTAGCCTTTGAAATAGGAAGTTACGTGTAGGTAGGTTGCTAGGTATGTCTTTTTGGGAATATAATTTTTAGAAGTTTTTTTTTTTTTTTCGTTTTTTACATCAAATAAATGTGTCGCTTGGTTGAATAAGATATAAAAAGCACAACACACTGATGTATGGTAATATTCTTAGAAATGCTAAACAAACCTTGACATCGAGCACATTAGCATACCTGTCAACATCCAAAAAAGGGGTGTTTTTTTTTTTGTTTTTTTTTTTTTTTTTTGATATTAGTCAAATCAAATAAAAGTCTTTATATGCGTTGGGGTTTTGGGTTTAGTGTTGTAGGTATTTTTTTTTTTTGTAGTTCAATAGAAGAGTTGAAAAAAAATTCAATATTCAAGTCGATTATGGAATCCCCAACATTTCTGTCCTTTGAAGTGAGGGACTTTACCCATTTGTTTTAAAAAAAAAAACTTGCGTAAGTACCAAATAAAATACCTGCATTACATACATTATTTGGTTTTTGATCCACAAAACTTTTGATACGGATTTAAAATGCTAGTCATTGAATTTATATTATTTTGCTGTCGTGAACATTTGAATTATGGCAAAAGTGAGTCGGACATTGATTAAAACATAAAAAGAATTCAGAACTTTCACTCACGTCACATATTTTCTGTTACAAAGCTAGATGGGAACAGTGTAGAAAGAGTTAAATTAATATCAATAGTTGTTTGCTAAAGTTTAAGGCCCATATGTTTAGCAAATGATTATTTCTAGCTACTTTCTCATTTTTGCTAATGCTTAAGTTAATCTCAGCCAAACAGTGCCTTCCGAATACGGTATGTCGTATGTCCCAACCAAATTGTGGTTGTGGGCCCAAAATGAAATAGGGAGAAATTTTCATGTTTAAAATTGGACACCCAAATGAAGAACGAAAATGGAGTTTTTGGAATTCTTTTCTTCATTTTTCGAGTCTGTTTTACTTTTGTGTCTAATTTAGGGCCAATTTTTCAAAAGTCAGTTAAACTGTCAAATACCTAGTACTTAAACTCCAGATAGAGCAAAAATTTGTTTTTTATTAGTCAGATCCCGCCTGGAAAAATGGCAAGTTTTTGGCTAGTTTAGGCAAGGCCCTGGCAAGATTTCGGTAAGGGAATCCTAGACGAGGAAAACATGATAGGGCCCTTTGAGTACCTCGCTGAGAACATTTTTTTAATAAAATACTGATGAGGCTCTTGATAGTTACTAACTATGTAAGTAATAGTGAAGTCGTTTTATGAAAATTAAAAAAAGCTGGATCTTATTATATCGTTATAAAAATGTGTTTTGAATGCCTCCCAATAAGCAAAAAAAGTGCACCCCTGCAGGAGCACAAACGATGATACTACCGGGCGCTGCATGCGTTTATACTGACGTGACGTAAATGCACATAAACGGCACAAATATTGGGACTATGAGAACTTTGTAGTGGACATGACCAACCATCAGTTTATCGGCAAGCTGGAACGTGGTAAGTATACTGAAGTTTTCGAAGAAATCAACATAACAAACAACGAGAAGTGCCTGTTGAAATTAAAACCATGGAGAATTTTCGTTGAGGCACCAACTGTATCATCCTGCTGGCAGTCGCCGTGGGTCGCCAAGGAAATGTCTTCCATCAACAATGCATACTAGAAGCAACTGTAGGGATCAGACACTAGTTGAAATATGTGGAATAAATCTGGTTTTTCTAGTCAGGGCCTAGGCAGAATTTAACTGACAAGGCAAAAAGGTACATAACTGGCGAGGGCCTAGCGAATGCCTATAGTAACCCTTGCTAAAACCTTTTTAGTAACTATAAAGAACTTGCCAGGGCCTTATTGAAAACTAGATTCTTTTTCCAGGCGGAATATAAATTATTATTCCTGATAAAAAAGCTATCTGATTATTTTAGAGCAAGATAAAATTTTTCCCCGGAATAAATATTTTCAAGGTCAAAAAACACCTTTCCTCAATATTGCTCTGAAATAAACGTTAAATGAAAATTAAATTTTCATCAAAAACAAAAACAAATAAATTTGACGTTCAAATTTTAATTTTCTTCAGATCGGTGTTTTCCAAAGTGTGATACGCGTACCACTGGGGGTACGCAAACAGTTTTTTGAGGGTACGCACAGATTTGTCCTTTGCCTGTGTGAAGTTAGCTAGCAGGTTACATTTTTTGATAACAAAAAAGCAAAAAAAAAAGCCTAAAAATATTTTAAATTATTTTTCATAAGTACATACATATGTACATATGTACATATATGTACATATGTACATGTGCCTTGTATTATCACAATTCCTATAGTAAAATCGGCTTTTTGCATCCTTTAAAAGCGTCTTGCAGATAGCGGCCCCATGGAAAACGTCTTGGATCCCCATGTTCATATCTAGGGCGCTCAGCTTTTTATCTTTATACTTCTATACCATTTATCTGGGTTTTCGAAATAAACGGATAAAACTTGAGTAGGTACCCGACGGGGTAACGACTTACAAATTCAGTTTTCACCGCTAGTATGCGTGCTCCCACCAAAGCAAAGGCCGTTTTCGAATTTCAAAAAGAATTCGCAAAAGAATTTTAAACGCAAACTGCAAAAGTCTATTGTTCGATAATGCAAATACACAATTTTTGTCTAGCACAAACCGTTTCTGAGATACTTTCAAAAAACTCATGTTTATAACGTATCACAATCACAAAGACCGAATTAATCTGATTGACATAGTGAACGATTTAATCTTTGACCATAATGATTGAAATATTGATTGATTGAAAAGACCGAATCTTTGACGCAATCAATCATTGATTGATTGAATCTTTGAAAGTGAACGATTGACACAGCTCTATCTTCGGGTATGTTACTGACTGATTAATTGACGATTGAAAAATCGACTCTTAGAAGAAGTAATTTCAATAAGATTTTATGAAGTTTGACCGGCCCTACAGGCCCTTAAACAATTTACAGTTGTGGCGTGCGGTACACCATCAAGTATTTTAAAATAAAAACTGTAGTGATTCGCTTGGTTGACTATTGTTACTTATTTTTATTAAATCACTGTCCCAGGGTTTATTTTTATTTTTAGAAAGCATTTCTTGTTCCTACATCGGTCTACTAACTAACTAATTTGAAGTTATTCTCGCCTTATGTCTTAAACACAATAGACAATAGACCTATTTCAGTACATAATACATTAAATCACAATATTTTATGTAAAAATCTTTGATTTTCAATCTGTAATGGTTTAAATAGATTTCCCCGTATTTGAAGAACAGGACTCGAACGTTTATGCTGATTGATGAAAAGAATTTCCAAAATTATAAAATGCTCTTTCGGTGTTCCGCAAGGGAGTCATCCTGGTACTTTACTTTTAATCGTAATTATCTTCTATACGAGTATGCTGATGATTTTGTTCTGTTTTTTTTTTTTTTTTCTTACCTTCAATATAATTTGGACCGTATTTCAAATTAGTACTCTAAAAATAGCTTAACTGCCTCAACAAAATGGAGACGGAGCTACAACTAGAGCCTCAGCTGGAACAGCTCTCAAAATATTGACTAAACACAAATTCAATGTTTCGAATACAACGCAACGTAGCCGCATACGGAGCTGTGGCCGCAGCCAGAAGTATGAAGAAAAAAAAAAACATAAAAATATTGTTGTTTTGTGTCGCGAAAAAAATTATGACATAATTAAAAGCAGAAATTTTGGAAATAAAAAATGTCAATTCTGAGCTTGTACTCAAGAATATTGTTTTGTTTTGGTAAATTAATTTAGTAAATAGATAGATAGATATAATTTAACGTTCTTAATTTTTCAACCACTTTTCGTAGGCCGTACAAATTGTTCTACAAATTTTGTATGCTGTTTTATTTCGATTTTTCTTACGATGATAAACATGCCTAAAGAAAAAGAAACCCATGTGTTCTTAATTCAAAGTGCACCTTTTCTTAAAATGTTGGACGCACGTTGGACACTATTGCTTGGTGCACGTGTAGCACATATGTATGTCGGTCGATTATTTTTCGGGAAATACATAAACATTAAATACTTATACATTGCAATAAATTTTTCTCAAAATACAAGTAATAAGAAAACACAATGGTCACATCAAGGTGTCGTTGTCTTCTAAAATATAAATTGAAGTGACACTATTGTAGTTTGAATTTTGTACGTGCATACGATGGGAGAGTTTTAGTTAAAGCCTAGTATACAGTTCTTCAACGAAAAAAAATCTACATGTAATTCTTAGGCAGGGCGCTCACTGAAGTGGAGATGAAGTGGAGTGGTAGTGGAGTAGCGAGTGGCAGTGGAGTAGCGAGTGGCAGTGGAGTAGTGAACATTTGGATTGTTGATGGAGTGGTGGCGAAGTTATATGAAAGTGATCTAACGCGCACTGAGGTAGCAAACTACATATGGTGCCACTCATACTTAAGTCAATAGTCACAAGCATCTTCCAGATTTAAAAAAATCTACTTCGTCACCACTCACTTGCCACTTAAAAATTAAACATGTTCGAGATAAGTGGCACCAGACTGGCACCACACCACCTTCAAAATATCCTGCCACCGCCACTCCACTTTATAATGAGCGCCACTTAGTCACCACTTCAGTGAGCGCCCTGCCTTATGGAAGTGAAGGCTGTTTCACAATGCAACGAGAAAACGAGACGTCATCGTGACGATATCCCTTCGCAGTTTCTCTCTCTTAAAAAAGAATTTTAAATAGTGAAATAATACATAAGCATTTCTCGTCGTCTCGTCACGTCATAAAGTTCGAAAAATTGAAAAAAAAAAAAAAAAAGATGCAAAGTGACGACGAGAAATACTTTATTATGTATTATTTCGTTATTTGAAACTCGTTTTTAAGACAGAACAACTGCGAAGAGATCTCGTCACGCTGACGTCTCGTTTTCTCGTTGCATTGTGAAACAGCCTTGATTTTTTCCAAAAAAAAAAAAAAATTCAGCTGAAAAGTTTTTTTTATTGAACTGTTATGTATTTCCAGAAAAAAAAATTATACTCACCACGATTCTTTTTCGCGCAAAACAATGTCAGTGACATTGGCCTTTGAGAACTAGAGTATATAAGGTGTTTTTTTTTTATACATAGCAATTTTGATTTTAAAAATCAAGAACAGAATAGAATGACGGAACTGAAGCCGCAGACGGAACTGGAAGAGCTGTCAAAAAGTGTCGTACGTTATTTTTTTTACCTGCCCACAATGCAGCTGTACAGCTTTGAATGTATTTTGAAGAAAAACAAAAGAATATTCTTGTGTACAAGCTCAGAATTCACATTTTTTGTTTCCAATAATTTTCCTTTTAATAAATAATTTTTTTCGCGATACAAATAACCACAATATTTTTTTCTGACCCAAAAAGTTTTTATTTTTTTCTTCATACAAATTGAAACGTCAAAAGTGTCGTACGTTAAAAGTTGGTAAACTTTTCCGTCTGCGGCTGCAGCTCCGTATGCGGCTACGTTCCGTTGTGTTCGCAACATTGAATTTGCGTGTATTCAATATTTTGACAGCTATTCCAGCTCCGGCTCCGTCTCCGTCGGCGTCACCATTCTGTTCAGCCAGTTATGCTGACAGTAAATTTTTACTTTATACCTATATATTTTCCATTTCACAACTATGTACATGATTGAATTACGTCAGAGCATCGCTTACCGGTACAGCTCTAGTTACTCGATACAGTTTTCAAAAATCAGACTATGTACCAGATTGTGCTTCATTCGCCGACGCCCATATGCCCGAGATCATTTTAAGTTCTTTCGGAACGGATGTGGTACAAACAAAGGATATGTAGATATGTGTACCACATCCGTACCGTATCTTTTAAGTATATCCAATGCCATCATAGACATAAACAAATTTTTATTTTGTTTTAAAGTTGTATACACCAAAACAAAACAAAACAACTTTAACAGTATTTACATAAATAAATTATAAACTTAATTGGAATACCTTAATAGCTCAGTAAAATAGCAGGTGCTTAAAATTTAACAAATATTTTTTGATAATACATATATATGTATGTATAGGTATAATGTGTCATACTCGTAATGAAGCTTTTGCTAATTAAAGTTTAAAAAGCGTTAAATATTTGGCTTTGATATAGTTTTGAATAATTATAAGGCAGTAGTAAATTTATAAATTTAATTAAATCAAAACAAAATTAATTGAGTCCAAGCAATACCGGCACCACCGGAATGTTTTCTTTCATCATTCAATTAATCAATCAATTAAAATTGAATTTGTTTTTCCCCTCGAATAATTAAAACCGTGTGTGAAAAAACGTAACTTTATAAATTTTATTTAAAACTTTGGTTTTAAGAAGAGAAATAAACAAAAAGATTTAAATAATGGCGACGAAAACAAATTTAAGATTAGAGTTTTCCATAACATTGGTATTTCACAAGATAAGTACACTTAACTATTAAAATAAAGTCCAAAAATGATTCAAACATGATAACCTGTACCTGATGTGACTTTCAATTTTTAAAATTATTGTTCCTTAACAAAAATAAAATTTATTTATGACTTATGTAAATATTGCAGTGAAATTAACCATTACGTACGTTATGGATCCTAAATAATTATATTTTCAACTTTTTGATGTAAATATTTAGGTAATACTATGCACGGTTTATTATTTTACTAAAATATTTAAGTCGTAACTAAATTTGATTATTGGTAGGGTCCAATGTGTATAAAAATATAGCAAACAATAAGGGTAGAATAAACGAGGATTTTTTAAAAGAATATTGTTTCTTTAATTCTTTTTGGGTTAGAAAAAAAGAATAACTTTAATAATATTTTGGTTTTGATTGGATATGCATATTTTAGTTAAAGTTTTCAGATTTTATTACTTTGAAACGGAAGCAGATAGCTTTATTTATTTAGTTTTTATTGGTATTTTTTTTTAATAACAATTTCGTATTAAATATTTTTTGCAAAAAAAAACTACTTTAAACGCCTCTTTCATAAATAAGAGAAAAGCCAAAACAGAAACCTTGAAATGGGGATAAACTGATGCCTGACAGCTGAATTTCTCAAAGAGATTTGTTAATGAGCTCAACCTTCTAAATGATCTGAGGAAAATTACTGCAATGAACAGAACGGAAAATCAATTTTTTTCATAAAATTTTCTTACCGCTATGTTGCGAATGTGATAAAATAATGAAGGTTAAAAGAAGAAAAGCTGTGAATGCTAAATGTGATGTGGTAAAAATAAAATAAAATAGAAATCGTTCAAGCAACTTAAATAGACAATTTACTTTAAGTACTGAAATAGTTGCTATTAAAAAAGAATACGGCAATACTCCACTTTGAATGTATTTGACAGTTCACTTTGCGTTTTTTTCATTTAACAGCAACTTTGATGGAAATTGTAGTAGATTCAAGGAAAGTGTAGTAGCCCGTGGCGTAATGGTTAGTGCGTTGGACTGTCATGCCAGAAGTCTGGGGTTCAATACCAGCTGCTTCCACCTTAAGTTTTTTTTGGAGCACTACCTCTTGCGCAGAAGTGACAAATCCTCCAAGAGTATCCGTTCGGGTTAGGCAATAAATTATAGGTCCCCTCCATTCCTGCAGACACGCACACAGAAACGGTTGAGAGTTGTAAGTCACTAGGCCCTGGTTCTTCATGAGCCGTTTGTGCCACCAAATTTATTTATTTTTTATTTATTCAAGGAAAGTGTGGAGATTTTTTTTAACCAGAAGGTTAAATTGTTTATTGGTAGGATTTTATTTAAGCTCTACAGACACTATATTTTAACCTTACATCTTGCTATAATAGTCGACATTAGCGATTGATTAATAGTAAGGCCAAATATGATTTAATTTTTAACATTTTAAGTCAGATTAAAGTTGAAAAAGTCAATACCCGTAAATTTAGTACAAATATCGCTGTAAACTTTCGAAATCGTCTAGCTTCTATAGAATATGTAAGCAAACAATTATTAAATGTTATTGTTTTGGATATGGACAGAGTAAGTTCAAAAATAATGATGAATTGAACAACTTTATACGTTAATTGGTAAAATTGTCCTCAAATTTCTTACATAAAACATAAAATACACATAAATGTATGTATGTTTGTACATCAACCATGTATGTTTGTACGTAACCAAAGCAGTAAACCAAAGTAATGATTCCATGAAAGTTATCCCTCTCACTTATTATAGAAAACTTTAGCTGAACAGTATCTGCAAACCACAATAACCACATCAATCTGAAATGCATTTCATATTAGTCAAATAAGTTTGATGATAACTTTGTAAGCAAACGCAGTATTTGAATTGAGGTCTTGCTTTCTCTCTTAGATATGGGTAAACCCTTGCTAGATTTACACAGTTTTACATCTTATCTGGATGTTTACTTTCAATTCTGTTTTGTTTCACATTGGGCAAAGTTATTTTGAAATGAGCCATCATACATAAATGTGTTAGCAAAATCTCTCCTCAAATTTGTGTACTGTCGCTTCTTTGGAAAAATTCAACTTTGACATTACTATGACTTTCATCGATAAACAAGATTTAAGCATCATGAATTCTAACTTAATATTGGGAAATAAAAAGTATCCAAAAACAGATATCTTCTGATTTATGACAGCAATATAAATTATTATATTCTCTAGTAGATAAAATATTGTTAATGGGCTTAATTCGTACACAGAAACAGAAAAAACAGAAATCTTTTAATTAAAATAATCATAAGTTTCAAAATGATCTGATTTTTAAAGTCTTGAGTCTCATAATTCATAAGTCGTTACTAAGAATATTTTTTAACTAAATATTATTTTATATGAATTTAATTCTAATTGTATACTTCTAGATCTGACCTTAAACGCAAAAACACCAAAAAATCACGGTTTTTACGATATGATAAAGAACAATAATTATAATAATTTCTTCAAAAATATTTGGTTGGGAAACTTTTGTAGTTGGGATTTTATTTTAAGAAGAAATATATCAACTTTTATCAACGCAATAAAATAAAATTAATCAATTCTCTGAGCCTAGAGATATTAAGTTTTAGCTGTAGTATTTTCCATGCTATTTTCTCATTGGTAATTAAAAAAAAATAATAGTTATTTCGGCATTGCATTTTATTGTACTCCATATTAATGAACAAACTCTTAAACTATTTTCAATTTTTCAACAACAAACATAATTTTCTATTGTTTTTGTTATTCCTCTTCTTCATTTGTGTAATTTTCTCACACTGCCCTCGAACTGATTTTAAATTATTTAAGAAACCGTTTTCAAGTTGTGAAACTGACCAAGAAAACTCCAGTATTGTAAATGCAGGTGTCCCACAAGAGTCGGTTTTAGAACCCCTTCTATTCTGCATATTTATAAACGATCTTCCTGACAGCGTTGCCGAAGTGGTACGATCGTGCTTTTTTAACACGATAATTTCCTCGTGGCACGGTGGCACGAAAAATTTCATAACACGTTTTTTTTATTTCCATTATTTTACTCAAAATGAAGCAAATTTCAACAAAATTAAATGAAAATTGGTCCGAATTCCGTAAAAATTGGGCAGAAGCACATCATTTTCGACAATGCACGAAGAGAGCAAATGATTTCCATTGATTTTTGTTTTTGTATTACAATTACACCCTGTAATAACAGGCTTTTCACGAAAATAGAAGAATTTGTGGTTTTTTCATGTGGCACGAAAAAAGGCACATTTTTCTAGAAAATATAGCACGATTATTTTATTTTGGCCGGCAACGCTGCTTCCTAATATAATTATTGTTATATAGTAATGCACATACATATTTTTGCGGATGACATGACTATTTATTTATCTAGGAGACCTGGGCTATTAGAAGACTGCGTAGCTGGGGTAAATATCTTTACGTTTAGCTCCACCTAGAGGCTTAAAATTAATAATACCACGATCAGCACATACAGTGGGAGAGCGATCTTATTTTGTTAGTGCAAATCGGTTGTTGAATAATTTTCTAGACCAGTTGCAAAAAAATATAGCTATCGTCATCGGGGGTATTTCAGGAGAAGCTACTCAAACACATGTAAAAATGAATGGATAAGTAGTTAATAAGTGAAGATTTATGTACCTATCAAGAAACATTTTATTCAAAGTTTGGTGAACAACACGTCATTTGGACGAAATAAATCCATCCTCTTTTATTATTTTCGTTTTAATACCTTACTAGTACGTCCAGACCTCGAAATTCGAGTGCCAATTACATTATCTTCTAATTGACAGAAACTTTGACTGAAGTTAAAAGCCTACAAATTACCTACCTGCCTTGTATGAATTTACATAATTTTTCGTGAATTTACGCCTATTAAAGCCTATAATAAAGTGGGGTACACATTATCGATCACGTATGACAGTTTTACTCACGACTGATAGTTTGTACACACTGTGTGATGGTTTGTCAGGCAAACTCCAGGCAAGCTCAAGGCTGTTTCACAATGCGACGAGAAAACGAGACGTCAGCGTGACGAGATCTCTTCGCAGTATCTCTCTCTTAAAAAAGAATTTTAAACAGTGAAATAATACATAATCAAGCATTTCTCGTCGTCTCGTCACGTAAAGTTCGAAAAATTGAAAAAAAGACGCAACGTGACGACGAGAAATACTTTATTATGTGCTATTTCGTTATTTGAAACTCGTTTTTAAGAGAGAACAACTGCGTAAAGATCTCGTCACGCTGACGTCTAGTTTTCTCGTCGCATTGTGAAGCAGCCTTCATGCTCACAAATTTTTTTGATATTGACTGACAGTCCGCCGACTTTCATACGTGATCGATAATGTGTACCCCACTTAAGACTTTGACCGAACTTACAATACCCACCCAAATGTATTTTTGCTTCTGTTAACACGACCGACGGTTTTTATCTTATGTCATTTTTCTTTTGCAAATAGGGATTTTGATCCCGGATCACGAATTTTCTTGGCAAAAGAAACGCAGATTGGATTTGTTTTTTGTTTGCAAATGTGTGTGTGAGATGTCAAATTTAATTTTGTCAAAAATAATTTTAATTTAATAAAGCAAAAAATAATTTTGATAGGCAAAGAATCAAAAACGGAATGCAAATGAAAAAGAAAATCACAGAATCACACAAAAGCACAAAATGACTTTATATAAATAGTGTGTGTGCAAGTGCGTGTTTCATGTAGGTGTAAATCTCTATTTAATTCGGGATCACTTTTGCCTAACTATCCAAACCAAACAAATGCACAATAATTGTGTTGCACTTTTTCGTGGTTGTTTTTTTTTTCTCCCTTTTTTGTAGGTGGTGATGATTCTCCGCTGAAGCTCATCCGTGGACGTGTATGTTTTTACAAATATTCTCTCTTCCTCGCTTCTCGCTCCCTCTTAACACGAAATTTTGTTTTGTTAATTTAACTTATTTGCGGTTTAATAATTTAATTAATTTATATTCTGTGCACTTCTGTGGCACAAAACCTTTCCAACGATATATAATTTATATGCCTTCGGCTTTTCTAGACGGCGTAAATTGTACCACAAAATTAGTGTTTGCCGTTTTATAATATGACTAGCTGGCCCGACCCGGCTTCGCACGGGTAGAAAACGTAAAAAAATAGCAAAACAAATTGATAAATATAACCAGCCCTATTCTGCTAAATGTTCGTGTGAAAGTTTGTATTTTGCTATCCGTCGCAGGGAAACGAATGTTTTATATCTATATAAATATTATGTACATAAAACAAAGTCCGGTTAGTTACACCATTTATAACAAAAGAACAGGTTGACAGATTTTGATCACCTCTGATAGCAGAATAACTATTAAAATATCGAAAAGAGATCCCGTATTTCCTATTTTTAAGATATTTGAAATATCGCTGTTCAAATAAGGTCTAATAAACTTATGTTTTTTTTTTAATACCCCTACATATCAGAGATCTTGAGAAACCAGAGCTGACTTTATTGGAATCTGTTACAGAACGAGAACATACCTATAATTATATTATTATCCGAGCTTATTTGACTAGAATTTATTTTTATTCGTTCAGTCTTGTTAAAAACACAATCCGTATGTTTTTTTCCTTGCGAGAACTTCATTTCCAAGGCCTAAACGATAGAAGTAAAGGATTCTGCCATCAATAAAAAAGCACGTGTCTATGCTCTTATACTTCTGATTACGGTATCCGTATATCTGTTGCGATTGCGATAGTCATGGATGAATACGACAACGACGACAACTACGGTGACGAGAAGCTCAAGCCGGTGTCTAATTTGATTTGAAAATGACTGTCAATTACGGAGATAGAGACAATCTTCTTTCATACATGCTGATGAACATGGAAATTGCATGGATATACACTATACACAGGTTTTTACTTTGTTCCAACAGCAAACCTATGTATGCACAATAAAACAAAAATAAAAGATTACCCATGTGTTTATCAGGTTTAAAATTTAGCAATATGTCAAGTTTAGAAATGTTCCCTCGGATTCAAGGGTAGGTACCTACCTATACTTAAAGAATTATCATAAAATTGTCTTGCGTGAGCGTCAGAGTGCGTTGATAATTTTCAACAATGATCATTCAAGTAAAAGAAAGCCGCCAAAATATTCACAGAACCAGGAAATCCCTAATAAAGTATATCCACAAGACTTACTTGATGGATGATGAATTATAATGATAAAATTTATTACAAAGCGACAATCTTAGAGCTGAAGCAGGCGGATGAACAGCTTTGTTTGCGTTAATTTACTCAAGATTAAAGGGACGCACACATACAATAAGTCTACAATGAGGGTGCGATAATTTGGTTCAAGTCAAGTTCCACAGATAGAAGATGTGTCGTTGTAAGTGTTTCCAACTACCCATAATCGTTTTTATTCCAATCTAGCAGTACAATGTCAAATCAGAACTCAGACAGAATAACCGACATGGACATGAGGACTTTTTTTTTTTTTTTTTTTTTTTTTGTTCAGTTCGATAAATTAATTGGAAAATGAGGTATGCTCTGTGGAATATGTGGTACTCCAGGCACGTAGTTGGAGGAGATCTTAATAATTATATTATAGTTAAATGTGTTAAAGAAATAAATATTAACACTTATTTTCAAAGATAGCAACAAATTAAATTATTAATTTAAATTTAATTTATAGTTAAGAGCATCAGGGCCACATTTTAGGCCCATCGCCCATTAGGCAACTTTTAGTTGCGCAACTTTTTGTTGCTCGGAGTGTCCGGCAACAAAGAGCAACAAAAGTTGCTTGCCATCGCCCACTAGGCAATTTCCGAGCAACTTTGTGGGACTAGACTTTGACTTTTGTCGTCATATTTTTTTTTTTTTGATGGCTTCTTTCCGGCAATGCGAAATAAATTAATATTTATAATTATAAAATATTATATTATTTATTATTATAATGTTGAAAAAAAGGAAAGCACATTCCATTTCCAGAAATTGGCCAAAATGACAGAGGGTAATAAGGAAATGCACGCCATTTTGGCATTCACAATGTTAAGCGGAAACGCCATTTTGACATCATATTTTTGACAAATAAGGAAGCCGGCAACAAAAAGTTGCCTTGTGAGCTAGGGTAAGCAACTAAAAGTTGCCTAGTGGGCGCTCTCCCATAATCCCCTTTCACACGAAGATACTAGTTGCTGGTGATTTTTTTGACGTTTTCTTTAAATCTCCTTAACAATCTCTTGTACCTTTCACACGCAAGCAACAAAAACCCGGAGATTTTCTTTATTTTCCTTTTAAACTACCTTGGTTGAACGCACACAAACGTAGTGTGAAGAGAAACGTCAAAAAAATCTCCTGAATTTGTTGACCGGGGAGATTTCATTTCCCCCTCTTTCTTTCTGCCCTTCTCGCCTATGAACTAATTGTTGCCGGCAACTCAGTTGCCCTATGTGAAAGGGGACATATAAGCTAAGCTAATGTAATTGGATTGGGAGCAACAAAAAGTTGCCTAGTGGGCGATGGGCCTTAGGTTCTTTTAACAATTATAAGTGCCAGTTTTAAAATCATAAGTTGCATGTCGATCCGTGGTTCAGGATTTTTAATTCACCATTTTCGGCGGATTAACTGAAGCTTAGCGATGATGGTTCAGGCATAATGCTTGGCTATTATCACATACTTGAACCTTTAACCATGGTTGAACCTCGGTTAATCCACCGAAATCGGCGAAATAAATTTCCCGGCCCACGGGTTAAATATTGAACCGCGTTCGTACAACTGGCCCTTAATGAATGAGTTTCGTTTTACGCTTCTTTTCCAAAATTTTCCAATTTATTATGAATAAATAAATATATGTACGGCCACGTCCCTGGCAATGAACGAATGTTGAATTCCGATTGAAAGAAACCGACCTTGTTTCATCTTGTATAACGTAAGAAGGGATAATTTAATTTATGAAGGGATAAACTAATTGGCTGGTGCGAAGGTTCTCCCCATTGGCATTTTATTTAATATACTTCTGAAAATTGAGGAAGCCTAATACGTTTTATCAATGATGCTTATTAACTAAATCAGCTATTATCTATAAGCTTTACAATTAGAAAAAGGTAAATTACTTTCGCTTTTAATACCTTCAGTCTTCATCACTATATACCATCCCCATTATATCGATATTCAAAAAGAAGGAAGAGATAGAGCTATAATCTTCAAGACGTAAAATGAGAAGATTTTATGTCTTTTAAAGGCTGTTTTACGCAGTTTTAAGTAAAAAAAAAAACATCTAAGTAGATAGCGGTAAAATTATTTTCAGATTCACTTACAAATAATGGGACTTTAGGCTTAAGGGTATAATGCTTTCTAATGAAGTATCTTATTGTTTTGAGATTTCGTATTGAATTTCGAATAAGTGGAAAAATAATTTGAAAGTTTTAGATTTCTTCTATAATAGATAAATCGTTATGTATAAGAACAATGTTTTTATAAGTTAATAAAAATCTCTTAAATTACCGACACACATTTTTTCATATATAAAGAGAATGCCCATTTTACTATGGAGCTTTGGACAAGAGTGTACACCAACGAGTTTGGTATCAAATGAAAGGTGAAGTTGATCTTGTTATGTGAGTGAAATATTTTCAAAATCGCCCAAGGGAAAGTCGAGATATTTGAGCTTGAAGTTACCGATTGCAAAATAAATATTTTAGCTTCTTTTTCCAAATAATTGCTTATAACTTGAGAAATAAATAACGAAGGAAAATGATTTAAGTATCAAATGAAAGGTATTTTTCTTGTCTCTAAAATAGTACTAAAAATATTTTTCTATTTTAAATACACTTTGACATGTTAGGCTTTAACTTTATGAGAATCAACTATTTTTACGCGGTATTTGACACACCGATCTATTTTTGAAAAAGTTCAGTAATGACATATACTTTTTTTTGAACCAGTGCAAAGAGTAATTGGTCATCTTTAATCTTTAATTCTATATAAAGTGTTCTTAATCAAAAGTGATTCAATTTGATCAATTTTGCGACTAAAAAAATACTCAGAAAATAGAACCTATTACATTTTTGTAAGCGCTGGGATTTTCCTGTCACATATCGCATGTTGTCTTATTTCCTACGACTAAAAATCGTGTGAACTCTTCCGTCTGCGTCTGCAGCTCCGTATGCGGCTACGTTCCGTTGTATTCGCAACATTGAATTTGCGTGTATTCAATATTTTGACAGCTATTCCAGCTCCGGGTCCGTCTCCGTCTGCGTCACCATTCTGTTCAGCCAGTGAGTTGTTTATAATGTTTACCCAATGAATATACTCCAATCCGCAAAATGTTCGCACTTTTTTACAAATATTGGTGATTTAAACTCCATAGGACTACCTATGTAGTTTCTTAACTGTAAGTTCGTTCCAAAATTTTAAGTAACTAAATTTACTTCAAATTGAGCTCCGGTTGGTCTGTGTAGAACCAATAATTTCCAAAATACTAAATTTTAATTAAATTTTGATCCATTTCTGAACATAAGAATTACAGAATATGAGGAATTTGCACATTTAATGCAAGAGAAAGAAATGGTGCTAAAAGCTAGAGAAGAATAACGATAAAACCAGAATAGGAGATAGGGAAGTAGGGGTGATGTCGCAAAGGTTTTATCTAGTACACAGATCGGGAAAAGACAAATTTTATCTTTACAATTCTAATCTCTACAAAAACGCTGGAAAAATCGCGCAAAATTATTGTTTTTCTTCTTTTTTTCCTTTTTGTAAAATTATTGATAAATAATAGTTGATCGGGTTTATCGTGCAAAATTATTGACATGTCAAAATTTTTCCCGCAAAATAATGCGCTTCGAACATTATTTTTCCCGATGGCAACATTTAGTGGAGACTTCACCCTACAGCGGGTACGAACGTCACAATTTTGCGCGTGAACTGCTTACTGCCTGGAAAAAAACTGAAGACAAAATTTGTGCTGGGAGAAATTTTGTATGAAAAGAAAAATTTTTCCCGATCTGCGTACTAGGCTTCAATTGTTAACTTTGAGAAGTTTATAAATTAAAATTATTTGTTTATTTTTGATGTCAAAATAGATCTTATGACTTAAATTATTACTTTACCCCACGGCTCCACAAGCAATAATTGTTATTTCTTACCTGATTTCATAACTTATTTCAGAAATTTTTATTTCTGTGTTCAGTGGGCAAATTATTTTATGAAAGTCTCATTTGCAATTGACCCGCTAAAGAGAGAACAGCTTGACTTCTACGCTTCAATTTGATAATTTAATACAGAGACTATCAAAATTAACCACCTAAAATTTCGAGTCAACTCTTTAACCCACATTGTAAAGGTAAAAAGCATCAACTCATATATCAGTCCAACTGGAAGTAGACGTCAAATTATTTCTACATTCATTTCTTTAGAAATTGCTGAATTGATTTCATGAAATCAGTAATTTCATAAAATTCGTGGCCTCCATTGGAAATATCCATTGCTTTTTACGGACTTACCACGATTGTTTTGAATAATAATTTCCTGACGTTTCGACAGGGTTGCACTTGTCGTGGTCACGGGTTGACTGGTTGAATATATTAAAAATGTCTCAGAACCGCGATAAAAATAATCTTAAATTAAAAAAAAAAAAAAAAAAAAAGAAATCCATTGCTTGTTCGATTTTATGAAATAAATTATTTCCTATGGAGGCCCAGGGTTAGGCAAAACAAAAATTTTTTTAACCCAAATAAAATCATTTTTAATATTTAGGTAGATACATAGGTAAAGGTAATTCAATAATTGAAATATTAAGGCCATGTTTACACTGTACTGTCATTACCGATACAAGCCTCATGTCGTTTGCTTAAATTCTTCATAAAATAAAATTAATTTTAATCTTCATCATTATATACCTGTACTTATCTAAAACTTTAAATTCCCATTTCAGACTCCTACACATAATTCCCTTAAAATAACCTTAAGCAAACACGAACAAAAACCTTCCAAAATAATAGTTCTCTGCGCATTTAAAGAACCCTACACCAATACAATGCTTTTATGTACATATACATGTATAGTTTTGTCATCTTAAACTTCTATGATTGTTCATCTGGATAATAATAGAAAGGACACGACTTAGAATAGGAATTTATTCTATAAAAGATCTGTAGAAATTTTACCTTACCTACTTTTGAACAAATGATGCCATTTCATGGTATCATAAACAGAGGTACTATATAAGGATAACACAAAAGACAAGAGTGTCTTGATGACAATCCTAAGAGCATGAAATACCACCATCGCAACTTATGTACAAAACTCATATCTCATTATTTGTTATCCTCAATGTAGGATTAAGCGAAACAGGTTCTCTCAAGGACGATTCTACTTCATCAGTGATGTCGTTTTTACTTTTGTTTAATTTTTTAAGGTAAGTGGACTTATTAAGGATTTAAGTCGCTACGTGTTTTTAAAATAAGAGTTTAGAAGGACAACACTTTTAATAGGATTCTCATGCAAGAGGAGTTATGTGCCTTGGAACTTGGAAGATCTTTGATTGAAAATTTGCGAAATAAGTTATTTCATGACCAAAAATAATACGAAGGTTTTGTAATAGTATTTTATACTTGCAGTCGAATTTTTGGAAAAATATGGGGTCCCAGACCGCAAACCATTCATTGGATGTACACAGCCATAATAAGGCCAATTTTGACATACGCATGTTTGGTTTGGTGGCCGGCCCTAGACAAGGCAACCAATCTTAAAACCATGACTAAAGTTCAAAGATTAGCTTGTATTGGTACAACTAGTGCCATGAAAACTACACCAACAGCAGCCCTGAAAACATTCCTTTCACTAGCCCCACTAGATCTCTTTACGAAGGAAATGGCGGCCTAAAGTTCTTTACGACTAAAACAGTGCAATAATTGGAAAAGGGGATATTTCGAGCTTTGTTGAGAAAGACATTCAAACAGACTATACAATGCCGAGCATTGATTTCAAACCAGTGGCCCTAACAGAGATACCCACAAGGGACTTCTGGACGGAAAACCGGGTCATAAGAGACAATCACATATCCGTATTTACGGACGGCTCGAAGACAGATAAGGGGGTAGGGTCAGGTATCTTTTCAGATAATCCACCCCTTGGTAAATCAATAAAGCTTCGTAATTTTTGCAGTGTCTTTCAGGCGGAGGTACTTGCAGTTTGTGAAGCCGCAAGGAGTCTTGCCACATTGGAACTAGTAGACAACAATATCGACTTCTTTATTGACAGTCATCAGGCGGCGATTAAAGCCATTTCCTCCATCGCCACAAAGTCTAAACTAGTAATTCGTTGTCGTAACAAGCTAAGATTACTCGGCGCAACAAACACTGTTACCCTGCGATGGGTCCCAGGACACCGTGACATTCTTGGGAATGAAATGGCGGATGAATTGGCCAAGATCGGGTCAGATCTTGATCCGAGCCAAACAGATTCTTCTGTGTTCATGCCACTAGAACAAGAAAAAAACAGAATTCACCAAAGTTTCCTCAAAGCCGCAAACGACAGATGGTCAACAATTGATACTTGTCGGGTTCCGACAACGGGTCACAACACAATGGGAACCCACATGAGCAGAATGGGTATCACCACATCTGACTTATGTAGAGGGTGTCAAGATAAAGAGGTGGAGGAGGGCTCCTATCCACTTTCTTTGTAAATGCCCCAGTCTAGCAAGAGCCAGAAAGACAGCCCTCGGGGAATACTTTTTCAACGAATTGGGCGACCGACATCTCGAGTTTGCCACTAAGGAACATTATGAAATTCATTCAGAATTCAAAATGGTTCAGGGAGGCCCCCCACACCTAACAACCTTAGCTCCACCAACTCCTCTCCTCACCCGTCCTTATACCTACCATACCTTTGCACAATGGATCCACTGAGATCCGAGTGAGATTTTAGTCGTTTACTAAAAAATTCCGCAAAATTGTCATTGTTGATGAATAAAAATGAAACTTGGCAGAAATCTTCAAAATATAGCATAGTATAAAAAAAAATATCTTTGCATTTTATAAAATTTTTTTACCAAACTTAAAAATAGCGATGAAAAACAGTGATTTTTTTTTTGGTTTTTTTTACATTTTTCGTTTTATTGTGGCCAATTAAAGATGCTGCGGGTGTATTGTTAGGTTTTTTTTTATTTTTTCTTTAAGTTATCAATATTATACTACTAATAAATATGACCAACAAAATTTAAATAAGAATTAACAATAAAGAAAAAAATTTTCTTAATTTTGTTCAAAATTTCAGTTGGAGGAGATAATCTAGTTAGATGCTGTCGTGCCTTTCTAAGACGCAATATCGCAATATTTTGGTTGATGGCTACCGACTCTTAATAAAATCTACAGCGCATACACACTGCAAATTGTATTATTCTAGGGAAACATGGTTACATTCTTGCAACAACAAACAACAACAAAAATATTTTTCTTTTATTTTTGTTATTCCTCTTCTTAATACATTAGCCAGACCACGGGTATACAACAACAACATATTTTCTAGGTGCAAGAATGTTACCATGTTCCCCTAGAATAATACAATTTGCAGTGTGTATGCGCTGTAGATTTTATTAAGAGTCGGTAGCCATCGACCAAAATATTGCGTCTTAGAAAGGTACGACGGCATCTAACTGATGAGCCCAACTGTCGTGCCTGGGCGAAACGCATTCGGACTAAAGGTCGCAAAAAATCCTCCAATTGAATTTAATTCAATATAGTCCACTAAACAACAACAAAAATATTTTTCTTTTATTTTTGTTATTCCTCTTCTTAATGGAGATAATCTAATGAATTTTATATCTGAATCCTCTTTTCTCTCTTATTTAAATTTTGTTGATCATATAATTTTACGAAAAAATAAAAAAAAACTAACAATACATCCGCAGCAGGAAGGGCCATTTTCTAAAAAATCGACTTAAAATAAAAAAAAAAAAATCATTGAAAAACAACGGTAACACCTACAATTTCATATGTAAATTATTTTAAAGCTAAAAATCCATTCTTGTATTATTTTTTATTCAAATTATTTGAGTTGAACAGTTTTTGAAAAAATGATTTTCAAACTCAAAATTTTAGAAAAAAAATTCAAAAATTGTGTTCAGGCTATTTTTTTTTTTTTTTTCAAAATTTTACGTTATTAAGGTCCATCCAACATAAATTGGCAGTACACGTCTTATGGGAGAGCTTTTTCAAAATCAGTAGCGCACCATATTTTAGCACCATACTAAATTGAAAGAACTCCTTCATAAAAAATGTTTGCCCGCCCGTAAATTTCTGAAAGCATCTAACGCAGATCCAACGTCCTATCGAGCGCACATCTGAGTGCGCACTGAATTGCTGTGGCCTATGGCTGCTGGCTGCTGCTGCTATTCAACTTCAACCCCCATAAAATATTGATGTGCATTCAGGGTTACCCATGTCCATTTGGCAACTCGTTCAGATTTTTTTCCTTGGGTATCTGTTGAGGTGCTTTTGGTTTTAGAGCTTTAAAAAAAGTTTTTAATGATGAGGGTTATCGTAGAGTGTTTTCATCTTTTGCATTTCGTTTAATGTGTGGAAAATACGTTGAAATGCAGTTACAAAATTTTAAGCTGTTTTCTTTGAAAGAGTATTATTTGCGTAGATTTTCGTAGCGATCAATTAATGTGAAGTAAAGTATTTTTATGTAATTTATTTTTTTAAAAAGTGTATTTTTTTTAAGTTTTGTGCAATTTATGTTTTTAAGACGGGTAGTTTTTTAAGAATCGTTTGTAAAGTTTTTTTTTTAAATGTGTGTGCAATAAATTATAATTCAAGTAATATTTACAAAGCTTAAATACAAGAATAAACATTTAACCAAAGTGTATAATAAAAATAAATTTAAGAATATTTCAAGTGTCGACTGTTTCTTTTGGGCCTTCGTCAGTACCAGACTTCTTTTCTTCATCGTCCTTTAACTTGTGCAATTTGTATTTTAACTCGTGTATTTTTCAAGAGGTGTGTTTTTTCTAGAGTTTTGTGCAATTTTTATTTTTAAGTCGTGTATTATCTTACCTCATGGTGGTATAGAAAAAGATAAATGTGTTTTAATTTGTATCCATAAAACAATTAAATGAAAATTTCTATCCAAAAAAAAGGCGGTAACCCTGCATACCATTCTTTCATATTTGAGTCCATTCAAAATAAACAATACGACAACCCTGTGAGAGCTTTAATAAAGGACAGATTTATGCAATCCACTATAGCCAGAATGAGAGGCAAACGTCCTATCTTGCCTACACTGCCTTTTTTATTTGGACAAGGTATAGGTAGTATTTTTGTATCTAATGTTCAATGCTCCTATTAATCTTTAATCAAATACTAAAAACCTTGTTTTTGAAAAAAATTAAATGAAGTCTATGATGGACTTGTGCCATTCTTCCATAAAATAATTTGGACTTGGGTCGTTCTTTCGCAGCACGGCATTTCTTTTCAACGGTTTTTCTTGTAGGAGAACCATTTTTTTTTTTTCAAAAAGTTATTAGTAAATCATATAGTACGGCAAAAAAGCTACAAAGTGCCATCATTAGTTTAATTTAAAAAAAATGGACTGGTGCCGTTTTTCTTTAGACCCTTATATTTAATTGGACTTGTTGAAACAGCTTTAAAAATTTATAATGATTTTATTTTTAGGAAAAATAAGTGAAAATGTTTTAGGAACGAATTCTGATGAATCCGTAAGTATAAGACCTAAGACCTTAGTCCTATTACGTGAGGATTAAATATAGTTTGCAGTACCATCATAAAATAAGTTACTTAAAATATGCTCCTAAAAACTCCTTTCGACATCTGTGTATTCATAGTATAATAATCATGATATTCGTACCTACGAATATAAAAAAAAAAAGTATTTACATTGTACATACCTGTATTCACCCGTACATTCATAAGGATTATGTTTTATAGTCGCAAAATAATCTCCAATTAGAACGCTCAAAATGTTAAGCAATATCCACATTCATTCTTCCACCAGGGAGAACGTGATGCAATTGAAAATAGTTAAATAAATAAAAAAAAAACAAAAAACAAATAAATAGAATCAGACAGAAAACAATTTGGAAGGAATTTTATTGAAATTTGTATACCTTCCTACAACACCCGCGCATACTGACTTTAATTAAATTAATTCTCTAAACGAACTTCAGGGTGGTTTCCATTCGACTCGCGGTTTATTTCCAAAGGCATGTTTTCTCAGTTTGATGAATAGAAGAAAAAAAATGATAAATAATCATGAGTGATGATTCAACATAAATAAATTCATCATCATTCTTGCAAAGTCAGCATCAGAGCCTATATAATTTCTTCATCTTGTTATAAATAAATACTTAAGAATTCCTACATGCATTTAATTTACCTACCTCCTTTTATTTTCCTATAATTCTTTTGTTGATTTCCGAATCAAACATAGAAAATTTGTTTTCATTTGCCAAAATTTATTTATAATCGATCAATATTTTTCATTAATAATTCATCATGTTCAAGATATAATTATGGAACCTCGCAATAAAATCAGTTGTGGATTTTATTTGAATTTTATTTTTGTTAAAAGTTTTTTGTTTCTTATCGTATTTGGGCTTCGTAATGAATTTTATTTATTATTTTTTTTTATCATCTTTCTCTTTTGATAAACAATAAAAACAATAAAAAAAACAGTTTTGTAGTTATGAAGTTATATTTCTTTGTCGTGATCGAACAATCCTAAGATAAATTATTATCTTTATAACTCAAAAGGCGCCTTCACTTCTCAAACTTAATAACGGAAGCTGTAGACTGCATAAACTATTTATCCATAAGTCAATCCCGGAGAGTCTTCACAAAACCCATTTTTAATTACAAAATTTACAAACGACTGTAGAGTTTATTATATCAGCGTGGCACTATTTTCAATCATAAGTCTCCATTGCCCAATAACAGTCTTATTCTTGATTGAATATTTAAAACACAAAAAAAAAAAATGCTGAAAAAAAACAACTTGGAAAAAAAAATTTTTCTTAAGAAATTTTGAGCTGTTGACCTTAACACTTCATTTTTACTTCTGATATAGGTTACTATAGAGCAAGTTATGAATAAACCATCAAACTTGCCATTACGATAATGGAGAACACGAAAAAAGTGGGTCCCGCAATTCCATCTGTCTGTCTGTATGTCTGTCTGTACCTCGGTCCTCAGTCTAAACCATTGAAGCGATGTACTTTTGTTGATTTCCGAATCAAACATAGAAAATTTGTTTTCATTTGCCAAAATTTATTTATAATCGATCAATATTTTTCATTAATAATTCATCATGTTCAAGATATAATTATGGAACCTCGCAATAAAATCAGTTGTGGATTTTATTTGAATTTTATTTTTGTTAAAAGTTTTTTGTTTCTTATCGTATTTGGGCTTCGTAATGAATTTTATTTATTATTTTTTTTTATCATCTTTCTCTTTTGATAAACAATAAAAACAATAAAAAAAACAGTTTTGTAGTTATGAAGTTATATTTCTTTGTCGTGATCGAACAATCCTAAGATAAATTATTATCTTTATAACTCAAAAGGCGCCTTCACTTCTCAAACTTAATAACGGAAGCTGTAGACTGCATAAACTATTTATCCATAAGTCAATCCCGGAGAGTCTTCACAAAACCCATTTTTAATTACAAAATTTACAAACGACTGTAGAGTTTATTATATCAGCGTGGCACTATTTTCAATCATAAGTCTCCATTGCCCAATAACAGTCTTATTCTTGATTGAATATTTAAAACACAAAAAAAAAAAATGCTGAAAAAAAACAACTTGGAAAAAAAAATTTTTCTTAAGAAATTTTGAGCTGTTGACCTTAACACTTCATTTTTACTTCTGATATAGGTTACTATAGAGCAAGTTATGAATAAACCATCAAACTTGCCATTACGATAATGGAGAACACGAAAAAAGTGGGTCCCGCAATTCCATCTGTCTGTCTGTATGTCTGTCTGTACCTCGGTCCTCAGTCTAAACCATTGAAGCGATGTTCTTCAAACTTGGAGCATAAGATTTTTAAGTGATTCCCTAGAGGGGAAATCGAATTAATTTTCTTAGCTCAAAAAATAACGGTACTTGTCATACAAATGTTTTGAAAAATTTTATTTACTTCAAAAAAATATCAAAATTTTTACTTTTCCTTTCAAGTTTGAATAAAACTGCATAGAAAAAAAATGTTTTTTGGATTTTTAAGAATTTTTATGAAGTTATTATTTTAGTTCTATATTATTATATTCTTGAAAATGGCTACCAAATTTTTTTTCTAAAAAATTTCAAGAAATTTTATCTAGGGCCATACTTTTTGACCACGATGTAGGGTTGGTAGAGTTAGGTCGCTTGTAAAGTTAGGCCTTGTAGAGTTATGGGCTTGGCTGTTCATGAGATCTCATAAAGCGAAAGCGTTATGTGCATGTGAGTCTTGGCGACCTTTTTTTAACATGAAATGTTTTTGGTGGAATACACTGTGTCAAAACAATTAAGGGAACAAAAAAAAAATTACTTTATTTTTGTGTTTTTTGAAGAGCTGTATCTCTGTGAGAAGTGGTCATATTGAGATGAAACAAAAAGTCTTCTGAAGCTTTATATTCTTTGTATTGAGAAATTTTAGCAAATAATATTTTTAAGGTACCGTTATTGCGCAATCATAAGAACCAGCACGACACAAAAGTTTTATTTTTTTTTTTATTTTTTTGAGCATGGACATTTTCTTTGAAAATTTTTTTTAAGCCAAATTAATGTTTTTTTTCGATAACTAGTTTCTTCAGTTTAAGGTAGTCTTTCTTCGTCATTCTAAAATTTTTTTCAGAAGAATATCTGGTTTTGAATGAAAAAACAGACTTTTGACTTTTGCTACCAATATCTTCGCAAGGAATGACGACACTGAAAATTAAAGGGTGGTTTTAAAAACTGGAATTAATATTCTGCAATATTTTTCCAAAACTTTATAACGATTATTTTTTTTGGCTCCACATCGTTACATTTAGAAATTTTAATCACTTCACATAGCAAAAATTGAGAAAAAATAGGGAAGACGCAAATTCAGAAGACGAGAAGTTCTTGTATTATGGGTATTTACAGTTCCAGTTAACAGATAAATGGGTTTCCTGCAGAGCTTGTTGCAAGTGGTATAATTTTTCTTGTGCTGAAAGAGGCTAATGTTGACGAATCGAACCAAACATGCTCGCATTGCAATCCAATTTAGCTTCGTGCCCATTATGCTTCAGCACCGGGGCATAATGGGCAAATTGAATGATTTTTTTAAAGAAAATTAAATATACTAAATAATTTATTTTTAAAAAACTTTGTTACACTTATTCCTTGATAAATTTTCTTTCTAATAAAAGTTCTTCCAAAATTCTTTTTGCAGTTTTTATTAACAATAATTCTTGAGGGGCCCGTAATGCCCCGGGTTCCCCTAATTAATAAATTATATGTTTTATATTACATTCAATCTTTAAAATTCGATGAAATTTTTACTACAAGAGCAAGTTCGTGCGACCAAAAGGTGCATTTTATTTACCATTATAAGTCAATGTTTTATTGGTAAAAATGCTTATCTTAAACTCCAGTGCAGCAAATGAGGTCTAATCAATAGAACTGCAGTGTTAGACTCTTGTTTTTCCAAACATATTTGATTGTTATAAATCTTACTTCCGCAGTTACATATTCGAAATCCCATTTTGAAACATTTTTGCATTAATTTTCACTCCATTTCACAATTTTTTATTCTACAAAGCTACATATTTCATTTCTGCAAAATTGTTATGTGTTGTTATTGGAGTAAAGGGATCAGGAAAGACGAGAGGAGCGGGTTAAATATTGGCATCTTGCCACGCTGGATCATTTTGTCTGAAGAAGGGTGAAGGTCGACTATACACTCAACGATATGCAGACGAAAACCATCATTAGTTCCTGAGGTAATTTTAAGTCGAAAATTTTAGGAGGTTATTTTCTCTTCCTTTTCTTATGATTTTTGGTATCGTTTCTTTAACAGACTCTAATTTAATTTTTTTTGAAATTTGTTTTGCATTTACACTAAAGCAATTAGGAACTTTTGACCGCTCTACAATTTTTTTTCTAAACAGGTATAGGAGAAGGCAATTTATTACAAAACCTATTTGTTGGCATTTTTAGATTGTTTTTTGAAATGCTTGAGACTTTTTTTTTAGCGAAAAACATACATTTTAATGTTTTTTTTTTTTGGCTAGATAATGAAGAAACAAATCCAGTCAACAATTTAGATTTAACTAAATTTGGAAATTTGGAACTGGCAACACTGCTTCGTACTGCCAACTGCACTGGTGCAAGAAAATTCCAAAAGAGCAAAATAGCTTAAACCAAGTTAACTATTGTCGTATCGTATTACTTTCAACTGAATTTACTTCACTTTTGATCCATCTTTATGTCATACTAGCTGACCCGGCGAACTTCGTTCCAACTATAATTATTAAATTACACTACACAACAAATTTCAAACTTTAAAAGTTATCTGAGATCTCACTATATTATTATTTAATCCCTAACATTAACTCAATCGAAATATATAAAAAAACAAAAAAATTTCTGATCATCTCAGTTTCGAGACAGATGACATAAAACAAAAAATAAAGATTTTCCATGATTTATTTACTTTTTATACTGCGATTCAGGGGTATCCCTGACGAGGCTCCAACAGTTGTCTGCTAGCATAGAAGGTTCCAATCTTCTCTGGTAACGCTTCTCAATTGCAACAAGATCTTGACGGACGCGTTCTCTTTGTTCGTCACTCGTTGCGCCCATAATTTCGGAGAAAAAACCTCAAAGTAGAGTGAATTAAATGCAGCTTTAATGACATATTGCATCTCAATTTACAGAATCAGTCCAGCATCGCTTTTATAGTTCCTCAAAAAATTCAGCGAATTTTATACTATCAAGGAAGTTTTTTGGTTTCTCGATGGATAAGTCTAAATACTTTACAAGATCTTTGAACACTGTGTGATTGAGTATATGGGTGGTCCTGAAGTGTCCTGCATAAAATCCTGATCATTATAATCCCCACAGTCAGTTAATGAACTAGGATTTTGCAAGCTTTTTTCTACCCACATAACATTGTACTGAGTACTCAAGTATACAGGTAGATTGTCGGAATGATGCTTATAGTTTTATAACTAATATGGCACATCTGCATTTTTCTGAAAATATTTTCAATCGAATTAATTAGAAATAGCATTCCACATCTTGATTAGTAGGATCAGTGCAAATCATTGGTGAATCAAAAGAAATTTTGTTGGTGTTTTCATTGTGCCAACCGTTGGGGTATGTCTAATTGTAATACACTTTAGGAACCTACAATCCATAGAAATTCTCAGTTTAAATAAGCGATGTACAATTTTGTAATTAACTCCAAAACTGTTTTTCTTTTTCGATTTTGGCGTAAACTCATCGCAAATAATAGCAAACTAAATTAGGAATGTTAACACACTGTAACGAAGCGTTACACTTTCGAACCCCGAACCCAATCACCGAACTTAATATAAATAATCACCGCGCGCCGGCCGAACAGCCGTCAGCAACCGACATCGTCATCCATTATGCAGAAAAGCTATACACCAGCACCCGACAATTATTAAACCCACAATCGCCAAACCTCGCACCACAAACCAACAGAGTATCAAATCAACAAGATCAACGTCTTCACTGGAGTTAATGATTTTCACTTCATCATCGTTGCAATTCACAGTATGTCGTTACCGCAAATATAACAAGAGGACGTGTGAAATGGCAACAATTCGAAGCTTATTGCCTTGAGATTTTCTGGTTTGCGAATTAGAAGAGCAGATTCTAAGTTTCCGGCTCATTTCGGTTTGTAGCAACTGCGATAGCTTCAAGGTCCTTTCGTGGTGCATTCGTGCATACGTGAAGCTAACCTTTTTGGTCCTAAAGTATTCCGTGGTTATTCCCCTCTCGCTTTGGTGAGTAGTGGGCTAGAATTAGATTCCTACCGATATTCCCCTCTTGTTTTCGAGTGAGAAGCGGGTCACTTGTAGGCTGTTTCACAATGCGACGAGAAAACGAGACGTCAGCGTGAAGAGATCTCTTCGCAGTTTCTCTCTCTTAAAAAAGAATTTTAAACAGTGAAATAATACATAATCAAGCATTTCTCGTCGTCTCGTCACGTCATAAAGTTCGAAAAATTGAAAAAAAGACGCAACGTGACGACGAGAAATACTTTATTATGTATTATTTCGTTGTTTGAAACTCGTTTTAAAGAGAGAACAACTGTGAAGAGATCTCGTCACGCTGACGTCTCGTTTTCTCGTTGCATTGTGAAACAGCCTTCATTTCGGTTTGTAGCAACTGCGATAGCTTCAAGTTCCTTTCGTGGTGCATTCGTATATACGTGAAGCTAACCTTTTTGGTCCTCTAAAGTATTCCGTCATTCCGTGGTTATTCCCCTCTCGCTTTGGTGAGTAGTGGCCTGGAATTAGATTCCTACCGATATTCCCCTCTTGCTTTCGAGTGAGAAGCGGGCCACTTGTTATTCCTTTGGGTTAGCCAGAGGCTGGAATTAGATTCCTAGCATTCTTCCCCAAGTTCACTTCTTCTAAGCGAATCTTGTGGGCTGAGTTTACTCCTGTAGCTCATAACCAACCAGCTTTTTATTTTATGAAATACGTTGTTATTTAGAATAAGTTTTAAATGAAATTGTAAGATTTAAAACAAATAATTATTTGTTGAAATAAAGTTACATGTTAAATTTGGTAAATGCTTAGAGTTCTTACTTTCTTAACCCGAGTTGTACTTGCTTTCTTCGGGAATACCTTGGACTTCGACGAGCTTACCTCAGCCTAGAGAAAAAAGCATCACAACACAGGTGACATTTTAAAGAATTCCATTTAAACTAACGGGAAAACAAGGCTTGTTTCGCAAAACAATCTTTTTTACCCTCTACCCACGATTTTTAACCTGAACAAACATGTGTGAAAACAGTAAATTTTAAATTTCTACACTTCTCGAAGATCTAAAAAATTATTATATATGCACACAATTATATTTTGTTTATCAACATGATTAATTTGAGCACTATTGGCCTTATTGCGAGAGTCTATTCGGAATAAAACAATCATTACAAATTTGAAATAATCAAATAGAAAAATATTAACGAAAAGATTTTTAAAATAACAACAGCATAAATTAAGTCTGTTAAATTTTAAATTCTTATTAATCGCCAATTTAAAAAGACCGTCCGAACAAAAACAAAAAAAAAACAATCCGGAAAGTATGCAATTTATTGTTATCACAACTTTCTGACTTTTTTGGCCAAACTTTTCAATTTTTACTTCCGTAATGTGTTACTCTGGTTCAATAGAAATCCAATAAAAAAAATACCTATCTTATTTGGAGGATGTTCAGCCCAGTTATGCGCCTACGAACAAAGAATGTTTGAAATTTCAAGATGTTTTCACAACTTTCTGATTGTCGGTCGAATTTTCTAATTTCCGTTATTAAACTTTCGTCTCCGTTGTGTGTTAATCTGGTTCAATACAAATCCAACAAAAAAATTATCAACCAAATCGGATGATGTTAAGCCGAGTTATACGCGTACGAATACATAAAGGGATTCATTTGTATATACATACATTCACTGACGACTGAATTATTATTAAAGAATTATTATTAAAAAAAAAGATGAATGTATTATATGCAACACCGCACATGAGCGAAAATCTGAATTTAAGTTGATTTTTTGTAACATGAGGAGGTGTTAAGTTCCCGCCGAATGTCAAGCTGGGGCCTGTAACACAACGTGACAAGTACTTGTAGGACAATTGAAAAGCGACAAACTTGTCCTTAATACTGTAACACAAAGCGTCAAGTCTATGAAAGATCGTATCTCTCTGACAAGTATAGTTGGACAAGTGGATTAAGACTTATCAACATGTCACGTTGTGTTATAAGCCCCTGGTATTGACGAATCAAATTGTACCAATTTTGGGTCTCCGGTACGAATAAAGTAGAAGATGGTGTCGACGCCGACGACCATGAAAACAATGCAGTCTACTATGAAAGTAAAACAATTTTTTCAACTTTTCGTTATAATTTGATTTCATACTTTAACTTACTAACTACACACATATATGCATATATTAATAATATTTGCTACGTGAAATAAATGTACATACATATTTATGTATATATTTTTATCTCAATTTTTTTTTTTTTTTTTGCAATCTGAATCAATGTCCCATTATTGTCGAAATTCTGGCTACTTTTTTAGTCAGTAATTCGAAAACGTAAAAAAGTGATTCAGATGTTTTTAATGGAAATTTGCTCATTCGAAGTCATACAAAAACTTAACCGGAATAACTTAAACAGAAGCTGATTTAGAGATCACTTTTAAAATATCGTCATCACAGATTTTCGTATAGTTAAGTTATTGTCAAAAACGAAAAGTTTCGCCCTCAGTTCTCAGACTTTTGTACTTCTTATCAAACTGCCAAAGATGAGGTTTCATTTTAGTGTGGTGATTTAAAGCCTTTATCGTTGGAGAGAATTCAGAAGTGCCTATATATATTTTAAAGTGAAAGAATCGTTTCTTAAATTTAGTTGTGTACCTTTGGCTATTCCTTCAATAAATAAACAATTAAAAACTTGAATTTAAGTAACTTAGTTTTGTTCTCTTTGTAAAGTTGGAAGGAGAATTGTATAAGTTTTAATTGTTTGTGAAAAACAGCTTCATCGAGCAGAAATTACGCAGAAACTTGAATTTATTTTCTAAAAAAATGATATTGTCCAGGTACATTTTTTATTTTTATTTAGGCTACATGAAAATGAAAAATGAAAAAAAAAATGCCCTAAAATAATGAAAAATCACCTCAAATCACAAAATTTAATAAATTTTTTGTTGTCGTTGCTTTTAATATACTTAGATGTTTGAGGCCATTTTTCATTTTCTCTGAGGCCATTTTCCATTGGGGCCAAATTTCATGTAGCCAAATCTTTGTAAATGAGATTTTGTAAATTATTTAAGTCGCATGTTAATACTTTGATACCTATGTTTTAGATTTTTCCATCTATTAACTAATAACAAGGCTCCTGAAGCAGATAAGAGCCGACAACGATGTTCACTGCAAGTTAGTAAGTTAAAAGCATTACCAGCATCTTTCTTTTTAAAATAAGACACAGCATGTTCTTGGTGGGTTGGTTTTTAACTTAAATAATTTGGAATGTCTTTCCAGAGAGGATAAAACACTATATCTACTATTCTGCCCATAATTGCGTATAATTGGGCTCCTAACTACAAAATTTCCAATTTTTGAGTTTATGGCATTTTTGGAGTTGAAGCATTTGCCCTCAATCCAAAAATGCCATCAACTCAAAATCAAAAATTTTGTAGTTAGGGCCATTACGAAATTATGGACAGTATTCTAGTCAATATGATAATTTCAGTGACAATGGCAATTTATTGCTTGGATAGTGCATTTAATTGCCAGGCTATTTCAATTGTTAAAAAATATCAGTAGGTACATACAAATGGCGGCAGCGACAGCAACTGCTTAAATAAGGCGAAACGAAAAAAAATATTCGGGTAATATTGCCATTGTCAAAGCCAAAGCGTCTTCATTGGTAATATTGAAAGCAATGGCAATAAACCAAGCAATTTATTGCTTCAAAATTTTATACGGTTTACTCTTACTGCCTGAACAGAATAGAATACTGGAACTGAAGCCGCAGACGGAACTGGAAGAGCTGTCAAAAAGTGTCGTACGTTATTTTTTTTACATGCCCACAATACAACTGTACAGCTTTGAAAGTATTTTGAAGAAAAACAAAAGAATATTCTTGTGTACAAGCTCAGAATTCACATTTTTTGTTTCCAATAATTTTCCTTTTAATAAATAATTTGTTTCGCGATACAAATAACCACAATATTTTTTTCCGATCCAAAAAGTTTTTTTTTTTTCTTCATACAAATTGAAACGTCAAAAGTGTCGTGAGTGAAAAGTTAAAAGTTGGTGAACTCTTCCGTCTGCGGCTGCAGCTCCGTATGCGGCTACGTTCCATTGTGTTCGCAACATTGAATTTGCGTGTATTTAATATTTTGACAGCTCCGGCTCCAGTTCCGTCTCCATCATCATTCTGTTCAGCCAGTTATGAAACGATCTTGGTTTTAATCCCCAAGTTTTTTTTAGTTTAACTAAATTCGACTTGGGCCTTCTTTTCTTTTTTTAGTATGTTTTTAATCAAATGTTCTCCTACTCCATATTATTTTCTCATAATTGACAAATTAAGCCAAGGTCGTACCCAGACATTTTTGGGGGATTTTGATCAGCATTAAGGCTTTCCTAAGAAAATTTTGTTTGCTTTTGTAAAGCTATATAAATACGAATTGTATTGGCATTTAAATCCAAACAATTTGAAGCTCATATGTTCAAATGAAAGGAGTAAGTTTTTATTTAATGCACAACCCTTCGTACTTATTGAGCAGGTACAAACGATCTATTACTCACACATTATATTTACGATGCACCTTATAAACCAATACTTCTAAGAAGCAAAAACTGATAATAACAGGAATAGTTTAGGTACATGCCAGTGCTGGGGGGCATTTTTAACATCAGAATTCCCTCCACGCAGTCGGTAAATTCCCTTTTTGTCCCACAAATATTTTCTTTTTTCTCTTTTTATTTCCCACAGAAAAAAAGTTAAAAAGTGGAATTAAAATGAAAAATAAAAAAATATTAAACACCAACAAAGCAAATAAACAATGTTTAATTTTAATTTAATTTTTTTTTAAAACTATTTAAGACAACTTGATTTAACAAATTACAAAAAGAATGAAATATTAGCCCTCAAAAAATCCAATTTATTTTTAATAATTTTTTCCATTATAGTTTAACCACCTCCAGTCGCAGGGGTGTGTGGGAGAGGGGGGAGATAAATTTGCTTTTATTTCCTAGAATGACCCGAAAATCATGCCACCAACATTTATGACACGAAGTAGATGACATATTATTAAGTGCATACGACTACCAAATTTGAAGCAAATCGGTCCAAGCGTTTTTGCTCCATTAACTGTGGAAGTGTAGAAGCAATTTATTTGTGGATATATCATGTTTTTTCTAAACACTAACAGCGTTATTAATAAAAATTCACTATCCGCCCGTTAACACACATTTTAGCTAGCATACCGATAGTGAACTTATCCGTTTGATAAATCAAATTATTAATAAACCTATTTTGTTTGCGTGTTATCTATTCACTGAATAACACTAAAATGTACTAAATATTCTTTTACATTTTCATATCAGACAGCTGATATGTCATTTCAGTCAGCTGTAAATGAAAATGTATTGACTTTTTAAAAACAAAAACAAATAAAAGTTATTTTAATGTCCAGGAATGTGTCCGCCTCTGTTATCACCTTCTAAATCATCTTTAACCAAATTCATTAAATTAAGCATATTATTTTTTGAAAAACGATATTTTTTTTGGAAGCTATGTTCATCCAGTTCTTCCAGAGGATTTATACGTGCTTTATGCGTTTAAGGCCGTCTAAAGTTTGCATCACCATCACTCAGGATATCTAAATACTCCAGTCTATTTATTATATTAAGAACATTAAACGAATCCATTAGGTACGTTTTATTTTCCACCATTATTATTATTATTATTATTTTTGTTCCAAGCTATAATTTGGAATTTGCACTGTTGGTTCAATCAATGAAAAGTTATGTGTCAAATTTGACAAGCAACGTTATTAAAAGTGTGCGTCAAGAAGTTATCCGTTCGTTAAACACCAAAATCGATGAGATAAGTTATCCGCTCGTTGTCAAACGTCATTTAGGGCTGAAACACATTTATTAATAATAATTTTAAGTTAAAACACGTTTTAGTGTTGTTTCGTCGCTGTCACGGGTTTATTAATAGCGCTATAAAGATATATATATTCCCGTTGATAGTACGAGATGCGATTTGTACCTATTGCGTAATTTATATGGTGTTATAAAATCTTCTAAGAAATAATTCTGACATTTCTTGAACATTATTTTCACTTGTTTCGAATTAATCTAAAAAAATTGATTATATCTTTGTTGATGTGCTCTTTTCCGGGTAAAATTTTAAAAAATCAAAGAATTCCCACAAAATGGGTCGGTTTTCCCTTTGTCCCTTTAGGGTCAAAATTCCCACAAAATGGGATTTTTCCCACGATCCCACAGCACTGGGTACATCATATTTATTTTTGTAAGACTCACACATTCAAATAAAGTTAAAGTACATTCAAGTATGTTTGAGGCATACCTAGCTAGGGAATTTTTGTAAACAGGGTTACCGCATATACTATAACAAGGAAAATCATGTTTTTTTTAAGTATCCAATGACATTCTTCATTTTAATGATATGAATAATTCACTTAATATTGTGGATTTCATATTCGCCTTCCATGTTAAAATGTTGACGTAAAACTTACCGCTCCCTAACTGCGCAAAAAAAAATATGTACTTGGTTCAGGTGTCTTTTCCGAATCTCTGAATATTTCCAAATCTAATCAGCTACCCAACTTCGCTAGTGTTTTCCAGGTGGAATTGGTGGCAATTAGGCAAGCATGCAAGATACTCAAACAAGACCCTAACCAAAACCGTTAAAGCAATTGTTTCGCCACTATCGTCTCCTAAATTGGTTCGACAATGTCGTGATAACCTCGCAAGTCTAAATGGGAACCTCAAGGTCTCTCTTATCTGGGTTCCGGGTCATTGTGGCATTGAGCGAAACGAGCAGGCAGACGAACTGGCCAAGCAAGGATCAGCACTTCATAACTCTCTAGCGGGAAGCGTCAACATTCCTCTTGGGGTTATGAAGGGCAATATGTTCTCAAATTTTCTTAATGAATCCAACCGTAGGTTGCGCGGTTTAGCTAAATGTGTCGTATATAGAAAGATTTAGCCCACCTATAGCGAAACCCGTATACAACTGACCTGATATGCAGACCCAGGCGAGATATAACCAGGGTCGTTGCAACCTTTTCTGGACACTGGCCGATCTATCGGAGAACATGCGGCGAGGCTAGGCATCCCTCACAATACTCACTGTCGTATAGCTTTGGGGACCAGCAGGAAAGGAAAACTGTCTTTCATTTCCTCTGTAAATGTCACGCTGTAGCCAGAAAAAAAAAAAAATTGGTGGCACAACGGCTCATGAAGATCCAGGGCCTAGCGACTTACAACTCTCAACCATTCCTGTGTGTGTGTCTGCAGGAATGGAGTGGACCTACAGTTTATTGCCGAGTCCGAACGGTTGGTGAGCGGCACTTTTCTATGACAGGAGATACTCTTGGAGGTTTTGTCACTTCCTCGCAAGTGGTAGTAGCCCTGAAAAAAACTTAAGGCTGAAGCGGCTGGTATTGAGCCCAGAACTCTGGCATGACAGTGAAACGCACTAACCGTTACGCCACGGGCTAGTACACAGTAGCCAGAATGAGACAACATTAATTTGGAAAGGCCTTTTTTATACGATTTCAATGAACTCTCCGAACTGAAAATCAAAGACTTGATCTCTTCCTTCAACGCGACGAAATGGCTACAAGTTTGAACTTGTTAGCCCATGCACCATGTCTTCCGTCCTCCCTAGACCACAAGTAGGTGGTAAGTGGGCTTCTGAAGCCAACAAACTGCCTAGCCTAGCATTTTGACCCACAAATTCCTCTTTTAATATATCGAATTAATAAATAGGTCACACAAGTTATGTTATCCAAACGGCGCTCTTCAGCGCTAATTGGGTCACCGAGCTAGGTGCTCGGGGCCGCCATTTCTACTTACCTATCTAAAGTATTTAATGAAAAGATTTTAGATCATGAGAAATTCTACACAATAGGCTTTATTTTTCTTCCTCCAACTAACCGTTTAGAAGATACGGCAATTTACGGCAAGAAGAAGATACGGCAAAAATAAAAAAATTCTTGCTTTTTGCTTTTAACTCTGAAATTTCCGAGTTTTTCAAAAATAAATTATGTTTAGATATTTTATAAAATATGAGATTTTTAACAAAATTTGTTAGAACACATTTTTTCCATACGAGCTATTAGTTACAAAAAATTGCTACCTCAAAAAGACAAAAAGTCCAAATGCGTGCCGATGGATCTAAATTAAACAGCAATCAAGCACTTGAATATTATTTCCCTTGAAATTCATTATTCATGGCAATTTTGATACAGAAACTATTTCCTTCAGAAGTACTAAGCTGCCTGAATGGCAAAATGGATATTTATTTTATTAAAATTTAAGATTTCTTAGTGAAAGCAAGTATGGCAACCCTATTTCAAAATTTATTTGATAGATAAAGAATAGCATAGGATAAATGTGCCATTGGCTTGGTCATCAACCCTCGTTGTTCTTGCTCTGCCTATTGTATTTTTTTTTTTCAATAGTACCTACCTTCATAATCCTCATCAGCCTCACGTTTACTATACTCACACAGCGCAATCTAAACTGTACCTGAGTCTTAGGGTTAAATTGTTTTTGTAGGCAAAGTCCTTGTTTTTAATAGAAAACTATAGAGGAATGCGGGAAAACCAGGACCACGGAAATCACGATTTTTGTTAAACTTGTGGACCATGGTGGTGGTGCTGGTTCGGTTTCGGTGGTTGTTGTTTTGAAATTTAAATCCGAATCGGGCAAAGCAAAGTCAACGATAGTCGCCATCGCCAGTCAAGTCAGTTCAATCTCGACTTAAGTAACGGAAGGGTGCGTGCGTTCAGTTGCGACTGCCACTGCTTTTGTATTTTTTTGTTATCAAACATTTCATTGATTGTGTTCGAGTGTGTGTGTGTGAATTATATCAATAAAATGCAGCTGCATTTTTAAATGCAACCCTCAGTTCATTATGCGTGTAAAATCGAATAAATCTATCAAAAGTCACAGAGTGTTTTTATCTAAATTCCGCTTAACGATGGAGCGAACCTTCAAAGATTCTTCCACTAATTCATATTCCAAATTATCTCCGCGACTTCGGCGTTCACGTTCGGTACGGGCATCGTTTCGTTTATTAAAAGACAAAATCAATGAAAATCTAGTCCAGCAATCGCCTTTTAAATTCGGTAAACATTCAGATAATCCATCATCATCGGTAGGCCAGCGCGATGAATGTAGTGATTTTAATGACAATGTCATTCGCACCGCAACACGAAAAACAAGTGAACGTTTTTTCGAACGCAATCACACGCACTGTGGCAATAATATCGTTCACTATAAACAGGATATTGAGAAATTAATGTCAATTATACCGGATTCGGTGCCAAGAAAAGCTTGCCAGTTGCTACAAATTCCAACGGACGTCCAAAGATATGCTAGAGAGGAGGAAATTGTCTTAGAGGATATTAACGAGAGATTGTCAGGGATTAGTTATCCTGTTGTTGGCCAATACAACATGGACTATGATAATATGTCGATGCCGATGCCAATGAAAACAGCGACAATACGTCGAAGATCTTCGGTTAATCGAAGTAAGAATTTTTTTTTTTTTTTTTTTTTCAATTTATTATCGGATTTTGTTTTATTTTATTTCATCGAGATCAAGTTAATTGTTTCGATCAAACAGGTATAGACTAAAGACAGTCATTTTGACAAGTTGAATGAAAATAAATGGAAAATGGAGCATTAGCTTTCTCTTTATACGTAAAGAAAATCCTAAACTTACATCCTTTTGCTTTCATGCTGAAGACAGCTCGACAGCGATAAAACGAAAAATTCTTTTTTCTTTATTTATTGTGTTCTTTCTGCTTGAAATGTTTGAAAAATTGATTTTATCTGACTCAGCGGAAGCCATCAGCGTTATTATTTAAGAGATAAACCCTTTCCCTTAATATCATTTACTGAAAATGTGTCATATTAAACTGAGAAATTGTATCCTAAGTTTCTATTTTTTGTTATAGATAAAGGGGTCGTTAGTTATACATATATATATGCATGTACTGTACATGTGTGCAGAATTAGGGCCTATGATGTGAGTGGGCTGTGCGAGGCAGCATCTCGGGGTGCGATAACGCCTGAGGCACTCGACTGTTAATTTATTCTTTAAAATTTTTAGTATTACATATTTCACCTAAGCATTTGGAAGATTACTATGGAACATATTATGTTAATATAGAGTGACCAGACGTCCCGCATTTTACATGTCTGTCCCGCATCATCATTTGTCCAGCAAAATGTCCCGCATTATTGACATATTTGTCCCGCAAAGCCCCGCAAATAAATCAAATTGCTAAATATTAAAAGTAAAATTGCCGAAAAAACTTTTCAGTCACCCTGTGATAACAAGCATTTCACAAATAATGCCCATGCAGTGCAGACCTTTGGTAATGGGGTATCAAAACTGACTATTTTCGCCGTCCAATGGGCAAAAAAAAATCTGATTTTACCCCCATAAAGAAAGCCAAATGTCATTTTTTGGTAAATATTTCTGCCCGAAATTCGATTACGATTTCAGGTTGTTTTTTTTTTTTTTTGTCATAATATATGTATGTGCACTTGTATCTGAGGAGCTGCTTGTGGTCCAACTAATAGTTGTCAATTGCTCTGGTGTATATAGTGGTGTTAGTAAAAAGAGATCTGATGCTAAATTGATTTATTTTTCGAAAAAAAAAAACATTTTTATACGAAGATTTTTTTTTTTTTTTTTTTAATAATACAAATTCTATATACTACTGAAATAAATCAGCCAAGTAGAAGACTTAGCACTATTTTATTGGACTTGTTGAATTATTGATTCAAAATATGTAGCTTTTAACGGCCTTTAGTCCATGAAAATTTTTGGCGTTTCGTCCCAGCGATCTCACTTGGACTCATCAGTTGACTAGTGAGGGCCTTGTCAATACGCAATTTCCATTAAGTTCAGTTCATCTTACATAGATTTCATGGTGAATACCTAGTGTGAACTATATCTAACCAGATTAGAATTCCTAATCATTAAAGCTAGAAGTTTTTTGTGCCCGTGGCCTGGCAATGTTTATATACGAAGATTTTTTTTTTTTTAATAATACAAATTCTATATACTACTGAAATAAATCAGCCAAGTAGAAGACTTAGCACTATTTTATTGGACTTGTTGAATTATTGATTCAAAATATGTAGCTTTTAACGGCCTTTAGTCCATGAAAATTTTTGGCGTTTCGTCCCAGCGATCTCACTTGGACTCATCAGTTGACTAGTGAGGGCCTTGTCAATACGCAATTTCCATTAAGTTCAGTTCATCTTACATAGATTTCATGGTGAATACCTAGTGTGAACTATATCTAACCAGATTAGAATTCCTAATCATTAAAGCTAACTGAACTTAATGGAAATTGCGTATTGACAAGGCCCTCACTAGTCAACTGATGAGTCCAAGTGAGATCACTGGGACGAAACGCCAAAAATTTTCATGGACTAAAGGCCGTTAAAAGCTACATATTTTGAATCAATAATTCAACAAGTCCAATAAAATAGTGCTAAGTCTTCTACTTGGCTGATTTATTTCAGTAGTATATAGAATTTGTATTATTAAAAAAAAAAAAATCTTCGTATATAAACATTGCCAGGCCACGGGCACAAAAAACTTCTAGCTTTAATGATTAGGAATTCTAATCTGGTTAGATATAGTTCACACTAGGTATTCACCATGAAATCTATGTAAGATGAACTGAACTTAATGGAAATTGCGTATTGACAAGGCCCTCACTAGTCAACTGATGAGTCCAAGTGAGATCGCTGGGACGAAACGCCAAAAATTTTCATGGACTAAAGGCCGTTAAAAGCTACATATTTTGAATCAATAATTCAACAAGTCCAATAAAATAGTGCTAAGTCTTCTACTTGGCTGATTTATTTCAGTAGTATATAGAATTTGTATTATTAAAAAAAAAAAAAAAAAAATCTTCGTATATAAACATTGCCAGGCCACGGGCACAAAAAACTTCTAGCTTTAATGATTAGGAATTCTAATCTGGTTAGATATAGTTCACACTAGGTATTCACCATGAAATCTATGTAAGATGAACTGAACTTAATGGAAATTGCGTATTGACAAGGCCCTCACTAGTCAACTGATGAGTCCAAGTGAGATCGCTGGGACGAAACGCCAAAAATTTTCATGGAATAAAGGCCGTTAAAAGCTACATATTTTGAATCAATAATTCAACAAGTCCAATAAAATAGTGCTAAGTCTTCTACTTGGCTGATTTATTTCAGTAGTATATAGAATTTGTATTATTAAAAAAAAAAAATCTTCGTATATAAACATTGCCAGGCCACGGGCACAAAAAACTTCTAGCTTTAATGATTAGGAATTCTAATCTGGTTAGATATAGTTCACACTAGGTATTCACCATGAAATCTATGTAAGATGAACTGAACTTAATGGAAATTGCGTATTGACAAGGCCCTCACTAGTCAACTGATGAGTCCAAGTGAGATCGCTGGGACGAAACGCCAAAAATTTTCATGGACTAAAGGCCGTTAAAAGCTACATATTTTGAATCAATAATTCAACAAGTCCAATAAAATAGTGCTAAGTCTTCTACTTGGCTGATTTATTTCAGTAGTATATAGAATTTGTATTATTAAAAAAAAAAAAAAAAAAATCTTCGTATATAAACATTGCCAGGCCACGGGCACAAAAAACTTCTAGCTTTAATGATTAGGAATTCTAATCTGGTTAGATATAGTTCACACTAGGTATTCACCATGAAATCTATGTAAGATGAACTGAACTTAATGGAAATTGCGTATTGACAAGGCCCTCACTAGTCAACTGATGAGTCCAAGTGAGATCGCTGGGACGAAACGCCAAAAATTTTCATGGACTAAAGGCCGTTAAAAGCTACATATTTTGAATCAATAATTCAACAAGTCCAATAAAATAGTGCTAAGTCTTCTACTTGGCTGATTTATTTCAGTAGTATATAGAATTTGTATTATTAAAAAAAAAAAATCTTCGTATATAAACATTGCCAGGCCACGGGCACAAAAAACTTCTAGCTTTAATGATTAGGAATTCTAATCTGGTTAGATATAGTTCACACTAGGTATTCACCATGAAATCTATGTAAGATGAACTGAACTTAATGGAAATTGCGTATTGACAAGGCCCTCACTAGTCAACTGATGAGTCCAAGTGAGATCGCTGGGACGAAACGCCAAAAATTTTCATGGACTAAAGGCCGTTAAAAAAAACATTTTTGTTTGCCTATTGGAAGACGAAAAATACGTCTATAAAGCTAGCACATACACATTAGCATAATCAATTTAAACCATAACTAGAATTTTGTGCTATTTTTGTGTGGAAGTCAATATTTTTGTGCTAGCATAGTTTTCGTTTTATGCAAGTCTATGCGCTACCTTAATATTAAGCTAGCAAAACTTCTAAACCGCTTAACATAATCAATTAAAATAAAAACTAGAATTTTGTGCTATTTTTGTGATTTTATTCTGTGCAATTATCGATTTTTGTGCTAGCATAGTTTTTGATTTATGCAAATGTATGCTACCATATAAAGCTAGCAAAACTTTTGAATCGCCCAGCATAATCAATTGAAAGTCCTGCTTCACGTAACACAGAAAATGATCATCGTCTAGACGATCACGTTTTGACGATCAAAATTTTTGATTTAGTAAGTCGATAATCATCAAAACGCTATAGTTAAAACGATTGCTTTTGGACGATACCTAGATACATACAGTTTATTTATTTTGCAAAGTGACAACAAAAATTCGAGAAAAATACAAATTATATGAAAAATAAAAAAAAAAAAAGTGCGCCAGCAGGGAACGAACACTGAACTTCTAGGTTAAGAAACAAATAACTATTCCACCGCGCCACCATCAAATTTAAAAGTTGTCGATTTTTTGAATTTACAAGCAAACCGTGCACTACTTCATGTTTATCGTTTTGAAATTACCAAATAAACTGGGGGTCACAGTTTATTTGGTTATTTTTTTTTTAAATTACAAGTTGGTATTGATGCTGTTACATTAGTAGGTATATTCTAAATCAATTTTCCTTGATTTATTTAAAATCATGCTATTTACCTATAAGTAGGTAGGTAAAAATAATATAAAACAATTCTCTCTTGCAAATATTTTTTTCCCAATGTTATTTACCATACAAGCATTAAAAGTTCTCTAAACCTACTTTGTCTAGCTTTTTCTTGGATAGTTTGATTAGTGTGGAAAACTACCCTTCAACTGAATAATATTATGGCGTTAAGTTCAGCTTCAGACAGTTTAATAGCTACCAAAAAGATCTTCATTACGAAGATCTTTTTTTAATTTGCTTAAGAGGCTTCCAGCCATATTTTCGATAAAAATGGAAAATTGGCAAAACGGCTTTCTAAAAATCTTAGCCCTGGGACCACGTATTGCCAAAATTTAAATTGTGTATGAAAGACTGACATTTTTGGATTCCAAACGTTCGAGCTTTTTTTTTTTTTCATTTTGGTCGTTATATTTCAAAACTGCGATGAAATATTTCGAAAAATTACGTTAAACTGCCAAATGGCTTCCCAATTTCCTTAAGACGGATGTTGTCATATAATATAATATTGTTATAAATTTAAGAATAGGATTTTGAATAACAATTAAAGAAAATAAAACGCAAAACTTTCTTAAGGAAAAAATTAAACACGTGCCTTTTATTCTCGAGGTTTCTCTTGACAATCTTTATTATTTCCTGTCTGCTGTTGGCACCCATTGCTGTCATTCTTTCTTATTTGGTCGCATTCAGCTACGCAAAGTCGAAGACTGCATTCGACCATGGGCAATATTCGTAACAATATATAAATATAGGTATGTATATTTTTAGAGGTAGTAAACAGGGCTTCTATTCATTTGAAACTGATTTTTGAATTTCGTCCCCATTTTTGAATTATATGCTTTTGAAAAAAAGTAAATTTTCTAATTTTAATAGTGTCTTTAAGTACTTAACTAAATATGAAATAAATATCATACAACTTTTTCAAAATGCCATATGTATATTCTTATAATTTAATTCAATAAAAAAACAAGCACAAAAAGAAAATTTTATTTATTTTCAAATAGTTCGAAATCTTAGTTTATCCAATCGCAATAAGATGGTTTTTTTTTCGAAGATCTATTTATATGAAATAGTCAAGACTCAAGAGAGAGGAGAACCAAGGAATGTTATTATGAGTTGCATGCAACATATAGTAGTCAAAAAAAGCAAAAAGAATTATGTGAGTTTGTGTGGGTGAGTGTGATTGCGCCAACATCAACCAACACATTGAATTGCATAGAAGGGGGTGAACGACGAGAATATTTTTGTTGTGTGTAGCATACATATGCATAATTATGCATAAATCAAAAACTATGCTAGCACAAAAATCGAGACTTGCACAGAATAAAAGCACAAAAATAGCACATGATTCTAGTTTTTATTTTAATTGATTATGTTAAGCGGTTTAGAAGTTTTGCTAGCTTAATATTAAGGTAGCATAGACTTGCATAAAACGAAAACTATGCTAGCACAAAAATATTGACTTCCACACAAAAATAGCACAAAAAGAGCACAAAATTCTAGTTATGGTTTAAATTGATTATGCTAATGTGTATGTGCTAGCTTTATAGACGTACGAAAAATGTCAAAATCTGTGTTTTGTCAGACAGATCTGCATAAAAAGGATTTATTTTTGACGAATAGCAATTTTGCATGAAATATTTCGTAAATTGGCGTATTCTCAATTTATGCGAAAAGTGGGAAGCTATTCTTTTTTCAAAGTTTTTTAACTTAAATTTGTGTTTTTTACGCTCAATTCCAAGTTGCTCTTAGGGCAAAATTTTAAATCTAATTTAGGGAGGTTTGTGAGTTATTATGTATATCAACTAACAAATTGGCCTTAAACACCCTTTTTCTGGTTGGAACAAAAATATTATGGACACTCAGTGCCAGTTTTACAATCGTGGGTTAAATGTTGATCCGTGGTTCAGGATTTTTAATTCATCGATTTCGGCAGATTAACTGATGTTTAGCAATGGTTCAGGCATTAACTTGGCTATTATAACATATCTGAACCTTGAACTATCGTTGAATCTCACTCAATCAATCCGCCGAGATTGGTGAATTAAAATTCCTGAACCACGGATCAAAATTTGAACCACGACTGTATAACTAGCCCCCAGCGAGCGTTCTTTTGCGCCTCTTAGGTACGGGCCTGAGTAACACCTATCTAGTTAAACGTGGAATCAGGGTTACCTTATTTCGTCCCGCTTTTGGGGGGATTGTTCCCTTTTTTTGTCTCAAGAACTTTTTTCTCCCCCAAGACTAAAAATGCATGACGCAAATGTCCCTCTTTTTTATACGTCCATAATTTGTCTGTATTTCAGTGCCATTTCTAATTATTTTATAACAGAAATCGAATCCCTTTCTCCATATTCAAAAATTTAGTGACCACACTTGCATAGAAATATATAGAATGTGTGATAACCAATGTGTTAAAATTTTCGTGTATTAACACATGTCAAATCGTGTGAGATGCGCTGTCAAGTCGTGTGGGATGAAATTTCATAATTTGTTTCCAAACTTTTATACATGATTTATTTCACACTTTTTTGACATGTGTTACTCAGTATGATAGTGTGGAAGGGCTTTAAGCTATAGAGACTTTGGCAACCTTTTATTTCCGTAGAATTAAGAACCCGCCCTATATAGCTTATATATTTAATTAAAAATTGAAAAAAAATTTAGGTATACCTAAATTGTTTTGTGTTTTTTTCTTTAATCTCAAATAAAGCAAGTTTAAGTTTCTGTCCCCTTCCCCCCCATGAAGTAGTTGTCCCCCCTAATAGAATCCAAAATCACCCTTTCGTCATTTTCAGAAAAGGTAACCCTACGTGGAATGAAAAATATTTTCTACATATCGTCACCTAAGTGCAAGAACTAGGTAACTCGCATTTAAAATATTTTGAGATATCAGCAAAAATATTTGACTATACTTTTTTTCCAATGTAATCCGAACACAGCAAAATAATTTTTTTCTACGTGATAAGGATGTTCTTGATCTATAAGATACTGAATAAATCATTTTTATTTTTTTAGTTTTACCTGAAATATAAAATAATTAGTGAAACAATAGGCAGTTACCCAGTTCTTGCACCAACAATGTTTGCTGATTCATAATTAAAATCATTTACCTATTTTTAAAACCTTCATAAATAAATAAATTCGAAAGAATAGATAGTTTAAGCTGCTTGTTTGTAAAAACAGTCAAAACTGCTTAAGTGCTTACTTAAGCGCCATATTTCTCAGTTCTATTCATCTTTTGGGGTCTGACTAGCACAGCGACTCGATTTTACTTTTCTGAGACAAAAATGATTACCCTCATTGAGAATTTTATGTACATAAGTCTGAAACCACACATCTGGGACAGCTAACACAGACACGGAGTAAAGTCATTTTTCAAGATCTGAAATAACTTTATTTGTGGTTAGGGTGCCTTACCTACCTATTTTCCTAAAAATTTCTTGCATGTTTTAAGAAAATACCTTTTTGTGCATTTTTTGCTTAAAACGGTAAATTATGTATTATTTCAAACAACGCTGCCAGTAACATTATCCTTATTGTTTGATACATTTCATTTATCTGATGCTCTTTGGATGGGTACAATAGTAGTAAAAAAAGTCATACATAGGTTCTTATACTTTCCATTTTTCTTTACTTTTTCGCTTTGGTTCAGTTTTTGAATTTTTTATTGTGCGAGCCAAGTGCTCAAATCAGATAACTCAAAGTACCTATAAGAAAACTCACCCAAAAAATTCATATTGCAGATACCTACTTTTCTTGCACTTAAAATTCTTGTGTTATTTTAGTTGTCTAGTATTTTTATTGCTCCATATATAGTAGCAGAGAGGACATTAGACCCAAATATATATTTCATTAAATGGTAATTGCCCTAAGGTACCTTAAAATCATATTATCTCAAAAAAGACAAAAATGTAGTTAACTAGTTCTTGTATTCAGGGGCGTATACAGCTTCACTTCTCGGGGGGGAGGGTCACGTTCAAATAAATCAGTAAACAAAAAAAATAAAAACGATAAATTTAAAGTAATAAAAAAGTTTCAATTGGATTTCATTTATATCACAGTCCACAAAAACTAGATTTTAATATTAAAAAATCAATTAAACGTTGTAATGATTTGTTCATAAGAAATATTCTGGTGTCTTAACCTAAACAACAAGAACTATACCGAAACATTGAAAATGAAAATACCGATAAACAAAAACACTTGTAGCATAAATGTCTCAGAGTAGGTAAATACTTAAGTAGGTACTTTTCTTGAAAAAAAAAAACTGCTTAAAAAGTCAATATTCCTTAAAGGTATTTTATTTCAAAGACAAGGAAAGGTTATAAAATAAGAAGGAAGTGTGTGCTGTAACAGCTGAAACTATAGAATACAAATTTAAATTTGTAGTCATTAAAAACAAATATTTTGCTTTCTTTAACATAATGAAAAAAAATAGCAATTATATTATTTAACAAAAATTACGTAATTTTTTGGGGGTGGCCCTGGCGCAGTGGAAGTAGTGCTTGACTGTTAAAATGGATGTGTGGGTTCGAGGCCCAGTCTAGACAGCATTCTTTTCTATATTCCTTCAACTGAACGCCACCCCTGGGATTTAATGAGATAATCAAAACCTTATTTCTCAGTCCACTGTGCCAACAAAAATCTATCCTATCCTTCTATTCCTTCTAACATTGCCTAATTTATAAGACCCTAGGTCTTACTGGCAAATATATGTTTGTGTTTTTAATTATTCGTAGAAGGCAGGAAGAAAGACAAAAAAATTTTCGCGAAAAGGTTTTTTTGAAGTTTGTATAGTTCAGCCTCTTTTAGGTGTGTTCAGCAATATGATAACAAAGGGTTAAGTTTTTTCATAGCTGATAATCTTTAATCCGTAATTATTCCAACTTGTATATATTCCTTTTCACAAAACAACTGCGCTAGCGGGAAAAAAATATTTTTTGAAAAGAGTGGCCAGTATAAGTTAAGGCAAGGCTTAAACATTCAACTACTTTTTGGAAAAAGTCACAAAAAGTGGAAAAGTGGAAAAGTGGAAAACACAAATTTGCGGTAAATAATTTTCTTATATTTATTTTATTTACGAAAAGTTCTCGGGGGGGGGGGGTCATGACCCCCTGACCCCCCCCCCCCCACCCTGTATACGCCGTTGCTTGTATTCAGGTGGCGATATGAAACTACGCCCATAATACCATATAGAAACCGTTTCTAAGACACCAAGAAATAAGAACAGTTGAGTTGGCTCATAAATATACATATTGTACATAATACATTTCTCGTTTAAAGTAATAAGAGATAAAAAGATACCATTTTGAGTGTTCACCTCATTTTACTCTATCAAACTCTCAAACACTAAATATTTTTTTTTTTTAAATTGGACTAAACAAACAAAAAAAGTGTGTGGGGCTCGTGGTTAAGAAAACGTTTAGATATTTAAAAATCAAAAAGCAACTATTCGATCACCTGGATTTCGTTTCTGCGCTTCAACTTCTTCGCTATCATTTGTTTCGTTTTCATTTTTTTTAAGTAAAGAGACCAAGGGCATTCAAATTCGCGCGAATACATAAAAAAAATAAGAACGAAACAAACGATGGCGAAGTAATCAAAATCGAAACTAACAAAAACCAAAATAATCGAAAAACTAAAATAAAATATAAGGCGAAATGAACTTAAAACGTACTAAATAAAATATTGAATGATTTTGTTTCGAAACAAACATAAACCAAGTAATTGAAAAATATTTTGACTAAAATACTGAAACAACGTAATGCGAAACGACTAAAACCAAATACCTAATAAAAAAACGATATCAAAAAAACGAAACAAACCATACCCCGTTAACTTATTTACTTTAATTTAAAATAAATAAATATAAAAATATAGTTTCTGATTTCGTTTGTATAATCTTCGTCTAAAAGTTCATACATAAAAATAGTCCAGTCAACGAAGACCTAAACTCATAAAATAAATGAAATAAACCGTGTAGTCTGGGTTATTTTTTTAAGTGGAAGGGGTGACCCTCAGGTCCAACATACCAAAAGTCCCCAGCCCAGGGCTGGAAAGTAGTAGTGTTCATAATTTTTGTTTTTCTCAGAAACTGAAAGCACTAACAGCTATCTAGTTTTTAGCGTTCGACTAAGAATTAACAACGGCCATAAATACTGAACTAAAATTTAGCACTTAGTTACAAAAGAATTTGAAAATAAAATCATTATAAATTTTTTTTTTTCAAAACTTTAAATTTAAGTTCAATTTTTTTATAACCTCTTTAATAATAAAAACTTATTTTAGCAACAAAATAAAAGAATAGGTCCTTGGATTTTAAAAAACCTATAGTGTTGTATTATAGGTACTTCCATTGATTTTAAATAATTATTAATGCACTTTACGTCAATGCTTTAGACATTTCTCCACCCCGCATCTTCCTTAGTGTTGCTCCAAGCGAAAATATAAATATAACATTTTTTGTAGGAAATTTAATTTACTTTAATTCCTTGGTCCAGACTTTTTCAGTTAAGCCCTTGGTTTTCGAAATATTCGCGAAAACCTAAAAAAGGGGACCTTTAACCCCCTCTCCAGGCGTAAGCTCGCGGCCCTGGGCTGGGGACTTTTGGTATGTTAGACCTGAGGGTCACCCCTACCACTTAAAAAAATAACCTAGACTACACGATTTATTTTATTTATTTTTCCTTCGTTGACTGGACTAAAATGTGAGTCTGATTAAATTTTACAAAACCCTAAAGAATACATTATTCAATTAAAATTAAAATATACATACATACATAGATATGTACATATAATTAGGTAATATTTGCTTTGATATTGAAGTTTTTTATGTTGAAATCTTATTAAATTTTAAATTTATTGGTTTTTATCTTCTGCCTTTTCAGTGTTCAATGTCAAGGTCTATCGAATCCAAATCATAGCTATACAGTTATTTGTTTCAGAGTTATCGTCTTTATAAGGGACTTGAATCCTCGAAAAGTTACAATTATTCAATAATAGAAAAAATAAATCTGAAAAATCTACGAGTACCTCGATTCAGACGACTCATTTTGACGTATCTCTGTTTTATCTCTCTCCTATTTCTTAGTGGTATGTCTACTGGGGCGTATACTCACCTTTTTTTATTTTATTTTTATCTTTAACAAATCTCAATATAACCATTTTCATAACTTTTTTGTATTATTTGCGACAGATATTGCAAAATATGATCTTTCATTCCTTGCAACTTAAGGATGCATAAGAAGATTCGATTTACATACATTTTATTGGATGAGGTTTTCACAGAATTTCACATTGATTTTCTTGGGTTGCAATATTATATAGGTACAGCATTTATATATATAGGTGCATTGCCAAGGGATAAACAAAATTATTTGGTTTAATATTCATTCGTGGAAACTGGAAACGAATAAAATTTTTAAGACTTCAAGAAACACAATAATATCGAGGTTTAAAAATCTTCAGGGCAACATTCGGTGTTAAAGAAAAATTACAAAAAATACAAACTTAAAATATTAAGTCCATTATAAAAAAAAAAAAAAACAATTCATTTTTTGAACTGGGCACTCTTTCCATAAGTCAATTTTCGCCAGATGATATCATTTCGATGATAAATCTTATACTGTCCAGGCATTTAATATTGGTATAGGATATTTTAGCAAATGTACCAATACTAAAAATCTGGAGTGGATGAAACGACCACTCTGAAATCAACATCATTTTCCAAGAAGTTGTTAAAATTATTGAATGTAAAATTGAGAACTACAAAATTCTGTCATCAGTTCACTATACAATAGCCCTTCCCCCTGAGGCGGGGAGGGGCTATTTCTGAAAAAATTGACTTAAAATTGAAAAAAAAAATATTAAAAATTAAAGAAAGTATACATAAATAAATTAATATGCTATAACTTTTTTGAAATTAAATATTCAATTCTTTTAAATATTCGTTGCTTCGATAAATATTAAAATCACATTTATCGGTCACACCAAACAATTTTAGTTCTGAATTGCCATTTTCCTCCAGATAAATTTTAAAAGCGAGCTTAAAGGCTGATTTCCAATGCCGCGTTGGGCGTCGCTTTGACACATTTTTCTTTCAACGCGAAAGCTCACACATAGCATTGGCCGCGTTCAACAGCACATTTGACAGTTTTGAACTGTCATTTTTAGAGCTGCTGATTGGCCAGCAGTCATAAAAATTCAGTTGACGTCGATTGACATTTAGTTACGTTTCTTACGTTTACATGACAGCTAAAAGCAACAAAAAAACAGTTCTTGATCGAGTTTTTTTTTTTTTGGTGTGTGGTCTGATCGCCTGGGTCTCGTATCGATTTTCGGATTTTGATTTTAAAGTGCAAAAAAAAATTAAAATAAAATAAATAATTTCAGACTTTTTTGTGCGTTCAGTGTTACGTTTTTCAGAACTGAATTTTTAGATCTGTCAAAAACGTGGTGATGAACGTGGCCAATTTAAGCAAATTGTTTAAAATAACGCGTTGGGTATTATGTTACGATTGGCACCTATTAGCATGTACACAAACCAACGTAACATAAGCTACCTCAACGTTAAAGTTGAAAAAAATCAACTTCAGCGTGCGTTTTCCTTTCAACAAAAAAATCGATTTATTTAGAAGAAAAAATCGGTTTTTCTGGACAAATTCCTTTTATTGCCGGTGTTCACATTGGACTTACTCCTTGGATTTTTTTGACGTCTATATACTTTTTCTCATTCCCACTCTGTGGTGAGAAACAGACAGGCAAGTGAGACAGGATTTTTTAAATTTTTTAAAAATTTGTGGATTTTTTTTTGACGTTTCCTTTTGTGACATGTGTTTTGTTAGTATTTAGTTTTTGTTTGGCACTTAAATACTAAAGAATCGAAGTTTTTGCAATTGGAAATATAGTTTTTTAGTGAAATATTAATTTTGTGAATGAAAATTTCTATTTAAATTCTCCGGCGAATAAAAATGTGTGTTTTATTTTAACGACTACTGAACGTCAGAGTGAATCGGTTGTGTGTGTCTGAAAAGAGCTGACTGACTTCCGTCAAAAAAAATCGTAAATTTGAGTCCAATGTGAACACCGTCATTGAAAGAAAAAAATCGATTTTGTTTAAAAAAAAAAAATTGAATAGTTTGTTGAAAGGAATTCGAAATTACAGTTATGTAGGTTCATTTTGATTTTCAGGTTCTCTTCAAGTCGCCTGTCATGTCGACGCGTTCGTAAAGCTTGTAAACGTATACGTAAGCGTCTCTAACGCGAACGCGCCATTGGAAACCAGCCATCCCACTGAGTATTAACACATGTATCAGTTTATTATACTTTTTTGACATTGTGTTAATAATCAGTACAATAGTGTGGAAGGGCTTTTCAGTCAAGTTTGACATCTCTCATATTGCTCTATGGCCGCGTTCGGGTGGCACTCAGATAGGCTATCTGAGATACTTTAGTATCTGACATGTTTTCGAACGAACTGGATAGGTAACGTGTCAAAAATCAAAACAGCTGACAAAAGGAAAAGATTCTTAGGTATTTCGTGTATTGTATTTTCGTGCTACAGTTTTTATATTTTTATGTTTAAATGTAAAAAAAAAAACAACAAAAAATAAAAACAAACAACTAAAGCCAGGTGTGGTTCGCAAACCGGTAAGGGCATTGGTGCAACCCAGATAAATTTATCAGGTCGTTAATTTTTTAAGCATTTTAGCAAAAACTGGTTTTATTAGGTTTTGGTGCAACTAGATTAGAGAAATTATACATCAAAGTCAAAATTTTTGAAAAAAAATTTTATTTCCACTGCACTTAAATATTTAACACAGTTGAACATTTTTTTTACAAATTAAGATCTAGAAATTTAAATATTTAAATAACGAATGAGATTAAAGTCATTTGCAAAACCGCAACAAACAGTTTTTGACCTTTTCTTGTTTCATCAACCAAAACAAAAAAAATACAAAAGTCTTGCGGTGATGCGTCGCGTCGGGCGTTGGTTTGGAAATAATTTGTTGTGAGCTTGAATTTAATGTTTTTTTATGTCCATGAAAAATTCCAACACGTTAATTATCTGCTTTCCTGCTCACGTTATTGTTGAAGTAAATAATAATTAGGAATGTTTTTGTGGTTAATTACCCGACCCACTGTTACCACCCACCCACCGCCAGTAGCACCTTTCTATTGTATAATGATTTGGATTTATACGTATGTACCTATGTGCCCATAAATTTTGTTTGTTTTTTTATGTTCGATATGCATGAAATAATTTAACAACCTTTTGTCATTATTTTCTATGTTATCAGGAGTTTATACTTAAAATAGAGACATTAAAGCGGAAAGGTAAATAATTTTATTAATGAAATAAAAACAAAAACACATAACATATAAAAATAGAAGTATGTACATCTGTGATGTAGATATATGTATGTACATATTTATATACATAAAGTATACAAGGTGGGGCAAAAATAATATATTAAATTGGAGCTTCTAAATTTCATCGTTGCTGGGTGGGCCTATTTCATAAAACTATTAGACTTGTACTTGTAGAATTGTTGCTACAAGCAGGCTTGCTAGATTGCGCGATATATCGCAAAACGTGCGATTTTTTTCTGAACTTCGGTGTTTAAAATTTGATTTTGCGTTATCTTTATATTTTTGCGGTTTTCGCGATATTAAATTTACTTAAAATTAGCCAATTTGAATGAAAAAAATCGTCAATTTACATACCTTTTGAAAGGTGTCGTGATTTTTTAGCAAATATAAACTTAAGCAGAGCAATGATCGCGTGAAAAAAAAATTCAAGAAAAGACTATTTCCTTAAGAGCGAAATTGAATTTATTGCGAATTTATTTTTTAACAAAAGAAAAAATACAAAAAATGATTTCACGATTTTTTGCTATTAACTATACAAATTTATTACTTTTTCGGTTTTCGCGATACTAAAGTAGCTGATTTTGCGATATTTTGCGATATTTTTTTTTTCAGAATTTGCGATATGACCTCATAAAAATCTGGCAAGCCTGGCTACAAATAAAGTATGGAGTTGTAATTTTTCGTTTCATAAACATTTTCATACACTTGTAGCTAGGCATAGAAGCTGAACTTTGGCATGGACGTTAGTAATGGGACTCTATAAAAATTGAGAAAGTTCCTCATCGATCCGATGATCGCTAGGCTAGTTATAAAGGGTCCAAGGGTATAAAAATGAGTTTTTTTTTTAAATATATATTTAAAACGGTTTTTGCTAGAGAAAAAATTAACTGCCCAATCTTGTAGCTGAGGCAATTTTCCACAAAAATGGTCTTTGTAGTTTTTTTGTATCAGTAACCGTTAAAAAGTTATAGCACATGAAAAGTCAAAAAATCTTTTAAAAGGGGGCCAAAGGTCATGAAAATGGGAGTTTTTTGCAAATATCTCAAAAACAGTTAGTGTCAGAGAAAACTTTCTTCCCCAATCTTGCAGCTCATGTAATTTTTTGAAGAAAATTAGATTTTCAGTTTTTTTGTAGCATCAACCTTTTAAAAGTTACAGCTGATCGAAAAGTCAAAAAATCTCTTAAAAAAAGGGGCCAAAAATCCTGAAAATGGAAGAATTTGGAAAAGATCTTATTCCCTAATCTCATGTAATTTCCAACAAATATGGACTTTTTTTGAAGCATTAACTGTTAAAAAATTACAGAAAATGTAAAAGTCAAAAACTCTCTAAAAAAAAGGGACAAAAAGTCGTGAAAATGAGAGTTTTTGGCAAATATCTCAAAAATGGTTAGTTTTAGAGAAAAATTTTACTCACAAAATTTACACGTAAACTGTGTTTGAGATATTTGCAAAAAAAAAAAAAACTCTCAATTTCATGACCTTTGGCTCCTTTTAACGGATTTTTTGACATTTCATTTGCTATAACTTTTTAACGGTTAGTGCTACGAAAAAACCGCAAGACTGGGGAATAAAATAGCACCAACCGTTTTTGAGATATTTACAAAAAAATCAGTTTTTAACCCTTGGACCCCTTAAAACCATAGCTCCACAGAGGTTTAGAAATTTCAGTTTTTCAAAAACAATTATTGATTTAATTTAGATGTCAAAATATGTATGAAAATTTTTGATTTAGATGTCAAAGTAATACAAATTTGGGAAAAACTCAAAACACCTATAGAATTAGTTTTTTCCGTAAAATTAGCTTTGACGAAAGACAATAATAGCCGTGTTTTTTTGCAAGCCCAAAGCCGAAGGGAATTGGATGAAAAAAACGACGTCGGGGCTGAACAGTTTACGTGTTAAATATAACAACAACTAAGCCCATTCGGGCTTAGCTATAAGCACGGAAAATTTTCGGTGCTTAACTTAAGCACGGAGTAATACTATGTTACCGGCATGAATTCCATACATGTTATCGATAGTTTGTATGGAAACTCCATGTTTTTTCTGTTATGGCGTCGGTAATCCCCGATGTCGTTTTTTTCGACCAAATTCTTCCCTGCTTGCAAAAAAAAACACGCCTAATATGGCTGTAAAAGTCCGTAACTATGAGTTACGTAAATAAATAAACAGTTGATTTGTTCATATAGTCCAGTCAACGAACACCTAAAATCATAAAATAAATGAAATAAACCGTGTAGTCTGGGTTATTTTTTTAAGTGATAGGGGTGACCCTCAGGTCCAACATACCAAAAGTCCCCAGCCCAGGGCCGTGAGCTTAAGCCTGGAGAGGGGGTTTAAGATCCCCTTTTTTAGTTTTTCGCGAATATTTCGAAAACCAAGGGCTTAACTGAAAAAGTCTGGCCCAAGGAATTAAAGTAAATTAAATTTCCTACAAAAAATGTTATATTTATATTTTCGCTTGGAGCAACACTAAGCAAGATGCGGGGTGGAGAAATGTCAAGAAATTTTATCAAAGCCAAGATTTATTCTGTATTACGAACTCTGAAACTGAAATAGAGAGGTGAAAGGTGATACGTGCTAAAGGGGCGTAGGTTTATAAACGTATCGTTGCTGAAATGATTTACAACAACTTTCATCAAACGTTCATAAATGCATCAAACTGCATCATCATTTTGTGGGTAACGCGTTCATTATTGCACACTTGCAACAGTTTCATAAAATTGGTCAGCTGTAGATTTTTAGTTATGAGTTTCACAAGCAAACGAAAGGTCATTGACGTTTCCTTGATTTTTTTTTTTTATAAAAATTATAAAAAAAAAATCTATGCCTGAGCAATTTCTGAAACTAGCTGAACGTTTATGAAGATTCAATAAACTTTGAGATGACATAATTATTTTTGTTTTAATTCCACAAATAAGGTGCTAAAAATCCCTACGACCTTGAACAAAAAAATTAATTTTAATAATTCATAAAAAAATCTCTATGGCTGACCAATTTCTGAAACTACCTGACCTTTTATGACCAATTACTGACCTTTTAGACTGCATACTTTTTTTGCACTAAATCCCATATATGGAGTGCTAAGATCCCACAGCCGAAGTTTTCACCACCAACAATAAGCTTTTGTGCAAGTGTTCTCACAATTAATTTACATAACTAAAAATAGCTTTCTTTCATAAGGGTATACAATACAATACAAAACAAAACAAAAAACTTTTATTAGACGTAATTAAAAGTTTATAATGGGATTTTCCTTTTTATTATCTTTTGACATGCATTTTAAGTAGGTTCATATTTATGTAAGAATGTTTATTTTGTATATATGCACGAAAACAGGATTAAACGAGTAACTTTAAAAATCTATAGGGATATGCACAGCTCTTATATGTGTAGGTTTTGTTTTGTGTAAATTTATCTTTTGTTTTATATACACTTGTCAAACAATTAAGGGAACAAAAAAAAGTCACTTTTTTTTAGTGTTTTTCGAAGAGCTGTATCTCTGTGAAAAGGGGTCGTATTGAGATGAAACGAAAAGCATTCTGAAGCTTAATCCTTTTTGTATTGAGAAATTTTTTTAAGGTACCGTTATTGCGCAATCATAAGAAGCAGCACGACCCAAAAAATTAAAAATTTTTTCTTTTTTTTGAACATTGTCATTTTCTTTGAAAATTTTTTTTTGAGCCTGTTTAATTTTAATTTTCAACCAACATTTATAACACCATAGTTGAATTTCAAATTCTTAGTTATAGTTTAAATTGCTGAACGCACTAAAGTGCTACCAACCTACACATATAATAACTTATACTAGATATTTAACTACTGCCAATTTGCCCAATAAATCTATCTTAAAGAAAACGTGATCGGGTGAGGTTAGCTCATCAGTTTTATTCTTTTTTAAAGTAATTTAATTTTCAGAAAGACATCTTTACATTTCTGGTCCTTCGAGCCGGATTGCGGTACTTTATTGGAATAATACTTGATCTATCATATCACATCATAATCATGTCTAAAGCTAATCAAGTTCAACATTTATTGGAGAAGCAAGGCGAATTGTTTGAGTTAATCTCAAACTCGTTTGGCAAACTAAAAAACAGTGCAAATATAACCAGTCAGCGGATTCAAGCGCGCATCACAGCCCTCTCTAAAAATTGGGATGACTACAAGGCTAACCATCATTCTTTGGGAATTCTAAGATCATCTCTTAAGGCTGAACAGAAGGCAGAATTCGACGAAGAGCCATACTTCAAAGGAAAGGCGTACATTGAATGTGAAGAGAATTACCTCGATGCTATGGAGCAAATGACCATTTTGTTGGAAGAAATCATACCAAAACCTTCCATTGATGGCACAGCACTGTCTGATTTCTCTACAGTTCGAACAGCATCTCTATCAGCTTCGCACGTTCGCTTGCCAATAATGAATCTTCCCATGTTTAGCGGAGAGTTCAAAGATTGGGCGCCTTTCAAAGACGCTTTCACATCGCAAATCGGCGCCCATACTTCATTGACATGCGTTGAAAAGCTACAATACTTAAAAACATGTCTCGCTGGTGGCAAAGCAGCTTCTCGTTTGCATACTATACCTCTAACAGCAGCTAACTTCAAGGTTGCATGGGATGATCTTCTTGAGCACTACGACAACAAGAGACTTTTAGTTGACTCTGCATTAGACTTACTGTTTTCTGCTAAATCAGTTACTCAAGAATGTTCAGAAGATCTTGATACTTTGCTTAACACCGTTAATCAAGCAGTAGGTTCCTTAGAGGGTCTTGGTTCCAGAGTCGATCAATGGGATGAGATTTTAGTATTTTTAGTTTCACGAAAGCTAGATTCTGCATCTATAAAAGAATGGGAAAAATATCTAGGCTCCAAGACTGAAACATCGTCTTGGAAAGAATTTAAGGTATTCATACAAACACGCATTCGTTCTCTGCAGGCTTTCGAACGAGTGACTCCAAAACAACAAGAAACGAAAAAAGCAACATCAGGTAAAAATCAGTTATCTAAAGCAAGATCTCATCACGTTGCTGTGCGGAGTTCTTCTCAATCATGTTCTCTGTGCAACGGGAATCATTTTATATCAGCTTGCCCGAGTTATCTATCAAAAAGCTTTGAAGAGCGTCATCAGTTTGTCACACAAAAAAGACTCTGTTATAACTGTCTCGGGCCACACTCAATCAGTGGATGCTATTCAAAGAAAAGGTGTAACATGTGCAGTGGCCGTCATCACACCTCTATTCATCCAGGAGGAAATACAGCTAATCATAACAGCTCGGTACAGACTAAATCTACAGTGGAACCAGTTTCAGCTGCTGCATCTGTTAACGCAACATACATTTATAAATCTCCAATGAATGGAACACTTCTAGCAACAGCTTTAGTGAAAATAAAATCGTGTAGTGGAGAGCGCCACTTGGTAAGAGCTTTCTTAGACCAGGGCTCTGAAATAAATTTGATTTCAGAAAAACTTTGCCAAATTCTTCGATTGCCACGTGTTCACTCATCACTAAATATAGCTGGTATAGGAGCTGACTCATCATCTTCACACAAAGCAAATGGAAAAGTTACATTGGATATCCAATCATGTGTAAATAATTTCACCAGTGTTTTTGATGCTTTTATTTTACCAAAATTAACTACCTATCTTCCTTCAACAATGGTTGCTGTCAACAACTGGCCTCACCTCAAAGGTCTGCAGCTCGCGGATCCTGAATATCATCAGCCCGGCCAAATTGATCTCATTCTTGGAGTAGAAGTGTATAGCCAAATTATCCAAAATGGACTCCGAAAGGGGCCAATGGAGGCGCCAATTGCTCAATTTACCAGTTTGGGGTGGATTCTTTCTGGCCCCACACCATTAGCAGCACATACCTTAGAAGCGGCGACTTTCCATTGCCATGTTGACTATGATCTTAATGACCTTGTGAAACGATTTTGGATTCAAGAAGAAGTCTTTAGTTCTCCAAAGAATCAACTTACTTCAGAAGAGAAAGATTGTGAGGAGATTTTTAGAACCACTCACTCTAGAGATTTAGAAGGAAGATATATTGTGAGGCTTCCCTTCAAGTCGCATCCCAAATCTTTTGGAGATTCACGCACTCCAGCATTGAAAATGATTCATAGGATGCAAAAAACTTTTCATCAATAATCCATCGTTTTATAGAGACTACTCAAACTTTATAAATGAGTATGAAAACATGGGACACATGCTCCGAACATCTGAGCCTCCAAAATCAGCTGATCATGTTTTTTACTTACCACATCATGGAGTTGTGCGTGAAATGAGTACAACAACTAAACTCCGAGTTGTTTTTAACGGATCCTTTAAGACACAGGAAGGGTTGTCACTAAATGAATTTCTTCACGAAGGGCCAAAGCTTCATGTGGATCTTCCAGATGTTTTAACAAGATGGCGAATGAATCAATTTGCTTTCTCATCTGATGTCACAAAAATGTTTAGGCAAATTCGGGTTCATCCCAGCGATTGGGACTATCAAAGAATTTTGTGGCTTGAGGATTCAAATCTAGTGGAGTTTCTCTTAACAACGGTAACATATGGGACGAGTCCTGCTCCGTATCTTGCCAACAGAGTTCTTCGTCAACTTGCGTCAGACGAAGGTCATCGTTATCCTGAAGCAAAAGAAGTAATCGAACAGAACACTTACGTCGATGATGTCTACAGTGGAGCTTCATCTATCACGGAGGGTAAGCAAAAAATCAACCAAATAATAAATCTTTTTAAGGCAGGTGGTTTCCCGCTTCAAAAATGGGTAGCTAGCCATGAAAGTCTTTTGGAAGATGTTCCTATTCAAGAACGTGCTTCGTGTACATCTTCACATTCTATTAAGGATGGCCCTATTCATCGTACATTGGGCCTCAACTGGCAACCCGTAAACGATCGATTTATATTTATTTCCGAAGAAATAAGTGAACCCATTGTGTACACGAAAAGGAATGTTTTGTCTCGCATTGCAAAACTTTTTGATCCACTGGGATGGCTATCGCCGGTGGTTGTTCGGGGCAAAATATTTATGCAGGAACTTTGGCAAGCAAATTTAAGTTGGGATGAAGCCATTCCTCTAAGCCTTGAACTGCGTTGGAAAGCTTACATTCATGAGCTTCAAGATCTTCACTTACTTAGTGTACCAAGATGGCTTGGACTAACTTCATCATATTTATCGGTTGAGATTCATGGTTTTGCCGATGCCTCTCATTCGGCACTGGGATCCGTCATCTATCTTCGTGTTTCAAAAACAGAGGAAGACATTCAAACTACAATTTTAGCTTCCAAAACGAAAGTGACTCCACTTCAAAAATCAAGTAAATCTGGCATTCGTTCGAGATGTGTTCGGATTACAACCCCTCGTTTGGAGCTATCAGCAGCGTTGCTTCTTACACGTCATGTCCATCACATGAGAAAAGTTTTGAATATTCACGTATCAGCTATACATTTATGGACTGATTCCAGTACTGTCCTATTTTGGATCCGAGGACAACCCAATAAGTGGAAAGATTTTGTACGCAACCGTGTTTCTGAAATACAAGAAAAAATTCCTGAGGCACATTGGCATCATTTACCTGGCGAAGATAACCCAGCTGATTATGCATCAAGAGGCTTATCACCACGCAAGCTATCTGAGAAATCATTTTGGTGGTTTGGACCAAGTTGGCTGAAACTACATTCAGGTAATTGGCCGTCGCTCTGTCTAAACTTGGATGAAAACGTGGATCTGGAGAAACGTCAGCAAACAGTAGCCTTCGCTACAAAACAAAACGCTACATGGGACCTTATAAATAAATATTCATCGTTGATTAGACTTTTGCGCATTACAGCATGGTGCAGGCGTTTTATATGGCTCCGCAAAAATATCCAAGAGAAAAAAAAGGCTAGAGCTGATCTAAATTATATACCAAAAATCACCCAATTCCGTAGCTGGCTAAAGCCTGAAGAACTCGATGAGGCTAAGATTTTTTGGATCAAATATACACAGCTTGAAAGTTTTTCTATGGAAATCAGACATTTATCTAATTTACAGTCCATTCGTCGCAGCAGTTCAATTTTTCGCCTTACTCCATTCATCGACTCTCATGGCATTCTTCGAATCGGCGGGCGGCTTCGCAACGCCCAAATCGACCCCGACACAAAGCATCCAATATTACTTCCTCGTGAGTCTGTACTAACAAATTTGATTCTGGATTATACACATGAGTCCACACTTCATGGAGGAGCACAATTAATGCTAGCCACGCTGAGAAGGAACTTCTGGATCATTGGAGGGCGCAAAGCAGTTCGTAGCTTTATTAATCGGTGTGTAGTTTGCACACGCTATCGAGCTACAACCCCTAAGCAACTAATGGGACAGCTTCCTCTTAATCGAACCATTCCAGCACGTCCATTTTTTCACTCAGGCGTGGATTACGCAGGCCCCTTCACACTGAAAACCTGGAGAGGAAGAGGAGCGAAAAGGTACAAGGGGTATCTTGTTGTATTCGTGTGCTTTTCTACATCTGCAGTTCACCTAGAACTTGCCACAGATTACTCTACAGAAGGATTTATTGCAGCCTTTAAGCGCTTCACTGGCCGCCGCGGTATTTGCTCGACACTAAAAAGCGATTGTGGAACTAACTTTGTTGGCGCTGACGTGGAGCTTCGTAAGTTGTTTAATTCTGCATCTAATAACATTAAATCTTTAGTAGATCTACTTGCTAACGATGGTACAAAATGGTCTTTCAACCCTCCATCAGCGCCCCACTTTGGGGGAAAATGGGAAGCAGCTGTCAAGTCAGTCAAGTTCCACATCAAACGAGTTATTGGAGATTGTGTTCTTACATACGAAGAATTTTCGACTTTCCTGATCCAAGTGGAAGCTGTTTTGAACTCGCGCCCCATCTGTCCTCTTTCGGATGATCCAAGCGATCTTGAAGCGCTTACCCCAGGTCACTTCATCGTGGGAGGCGCTTTGACAACAGTTCCCGAACCATCTTTAATTAAACTTCCTACATCAAGACTTTCGCGTTACCAACATCTACGACAAATGCTGGAAAGATTTTGGCAGAGATGGTCACACGAGTATCTTCAACGATTGCAAGACATCGGTAAATGGCATCAACAATCAAAGAATATCAAAGAAGGAGCTCTTGTTCTTGTTGTGGACGAACGCTTTCCTCCAAGCAAGTGGCCTCTAGCACGAGTTATTTCAACACATCCTGGTAGTGACGGACTTGTGAGAGTCGTAACTGTGAAGACACAATCAACAACACTTAAGCGTCCAATCGTGAAACTTTGCTTACTTCCAGTTTCGAATGATGTCTATGAAGATAAAAACTGAACTCAAATCAGGCAGCAAATATTTTCAACGCTCAGAATGAGACGTCGAAGCGGGCGGAATGTTTAATTTTAATTTTCAACCAACATTTATAACACCATAGTTGAATTTCAAATTCTTAGTTATAGTTTAAATTGCTGAACGCACTAAAGTGCTACCAACCTACACATATAATAACTTATACTAGATATTTAACTACTGCCAATTTGCCCAATAAATCTATCTTAAAGAAAACGTGATCGGGTGAGGTTAGCTCATCAGTTTTATTCTTTTTTAAAGTAATTTAATTTTCAGAAAGACATCTTTACAGAGCCAATTGAATGTTTTGTTTCAATAACTTGTTTATTCAGCTTTAAGGTCATCTTTTTTCGTCATTGTACAAATTTTTTTCAAAAGAATATCTGGCTTTGAATGAAAAAACAGACTTTTGACTTTGACTACCGATATCTTCGCAAGGAATGACAACACGGAAAATATAACGGTAGTTTTTAAAAACTGGAATTAATTTTCTAAAAGATTTTTTCAAATTTTTATAACGATTATTTTTTTGGCTCCTCATCGTTACATTCAGAAAAGGTCTAAAAAACGAGTTTTAAAGACTTTTAGTTAATTATTTACTGATTTAAAAATATTGACTGTATGACTTAATTTGGTAAAATATTTTAAAGAATTATAGACCACCAATATTTCTGTAAAATTTCAAATAAATCCATTGAACCGTTTTCATGTACCGAATGATCAAAGTCGTAAAAACCAATTAAGGGAACAAATTGGGTGGTTCATAAACATTGTGAAATTGTCATGAAAATGGAAACGAAAACAACAATATCTGCCCAATTTTTTTTACAGTTTTGCGTTAGTTACAATACTGATGAGATTTTAAGGGGAAGCAAAACATCTTTTTGAGAAAAAAAAAATTACAACTAAAATTTGAAAATTTTGAAAAAAATATTTAATTTTTGCTCCAATTTTTTTTTTTCTTTGAAAAAAATGTTTTTTTTTTTCTTCTCCTTACTTATCAGTATTGTAACTAACGCAAAACTGTGGAAAAAGTGGGCAGAAATTGTTGTTCCATGGAAATACATGGAAAGAAATTCACTCGTCGAACTCTCTTTCTCTCTCACATTATTGCCAAGTTAACCCAAACATAATTTTGGATAATTAAAAAAATTTTTACAATGGAGATGATTCGAACAGTCATTTAGGGAAACATTTTGAGATAATGAATTTTTTTTCAAATTTTGATTTAGCTGGAAAAAAAGTGCTTAATTAAAAATAAAATAATTTATTTTTCTTATCCTTATTTTATAATGTAAAAACAGGTTAATGCCCACAAATTCACAGTAAGTTTTTCTCTTATGAGTTGATTTTTGATCAGTTTAGTTTAAGATTTTGGAACTTTCTGATCAAAACCTCAAGTTTTAAAAATGTATGGATAAAATTCAAAAAAATCTAGTTATTCTTTTTCGAAGTTCTCATTTTTTCAATTACTATTTAAAAAGTGTTTTTTTTTTTTTTACAAAAAATTTAATATACTGACATTTTTAAAACACCTCTCTAAATTGTTGTTTAAAAAAAAAAAACTAGGTTTTGAGTATATTTGAAAATAAAAACATGTGTTAAGAAATGAAGTCCATATATAAAAAAACTTTATCGAAAAATCCAAAACCCCTGTGTTTTTCTGATACAAGCCGACAAAAATTTGATTTTAGAATACAATCAGCCAGCCCCAGGATCATAAATGTAGCAATACCTATACTGTATCACCTTAAAATTCAATTTTTAAAATAGTACTATTTAGGTATTTTTTTTTATAAAATTTGATGTCATTGTGGCCAAACATAAAAATATAGACTCTTTTCTGATACTTAGAGAGAGAGGGAGATATCATCCCACGCATGTATTTTGTCAGAATGGGTTACGAAATATTTAAAATTAAAATCTCGCATTACAAAATATCACAATTCAAAAATCCCGCTTTTAATAATTTCGTAATAACATAAGAACGCGTAAACTAAAATCCCGAAAGCATTTGAAAAAAATAACAGTATAGCTTATATCAAGTAGGTCAAATACAATAAAGCCCAAAACAAAATTTTGGACTTTATTTTGCACTTTTGACGGTTATACTATTATTTATGTCAACAGTTTCTCTTCTTGAGTCCTCTGTCCCGTTCACGAAACTCTATTGCCCCTGTTACAACAGTTTTTTTGAACAACGGTATACGAGGTTTTAATTTTGGAGATTTTCAAAAGAGGGATTATGCTGTTGTGAGATAATGAAAAGCGTGAGATTATTGATCTGCGAGATTTTTGAGATTCAAAAAAAGAAACGTTAAATTTCGTTACACGGGATGCGCGATATTGAAGCGCTTCGTTTTGATCATCAAATATTTAAAAACAAGGATTTTCATACATTCATACTTATTTTAGAAGCTAATTTTTTTTTGTAACAAAAATATTTTCAATTTTAAGCCTTTTTCGAGTTTTTCCTATAGATTTTGAATTTTTAAAAATAGAGCTAAAAAAACTTAAAATAATGTTCAAAACAACTATTATAATCGCAATCAACATTCGATATTTCGATTTTTTATATTAAGGGAGTCCGAGTTAATTCAAACATTGCTGGTCTAGGGGCTAAGGGGCTTATCTATTCAACAAAAGTCGATCAAAATTCTTGATAGAATTGAAATTTCTCTCAAATAGAAATATTTATGAAATATTCAGTAAAAATATTAACGGCCATATTATTTACTCAATACATCTTGATTAAAACTTAAATCTGGATGTAAATCATACAAATTCAATGTAAATTCATCTGGATTTAAGTTTAAATCTAGATGTATTGAGTGAATAATATGGCGGTAAAAGTCAAATAGAAAAATATTAACGAATAGAATTTTGAAATAACGATAGTAGAATTCAAATCTATTCGACAAGATTCTATTTCATTCGCAATAAGCCCCTAAGTCCGTGTTATCTAATATTTTCCAAAAAAAAAAAAAATGTATATACTAACTGACCCGTCAGACGTTGTCTTGTCTTAGCTATGAATTCGAACTGGGGAATTTGTCATCAGATGAAGAACAAAATAGCCAAATGTTATGACCCTTAAAAAAATATAGCCAAACGTGTTTATATTTCCATTTCTTTTCGGATCTTATGTAATCTATTACATGTGGATATAAGAAGAGAGAGGGGTGAAAAATCCCTTTTTATTATTCTTCGCCTGTTTTTAGCTCCTATATATAATATTACAGATCCTTTAAAATAAATAATACAAAATAAGCATTAATGGGCTCATTGTGGCGTATACGTACTTTTTTAAATATTTGTCCTTTGCACTATTAAGTTGTTAAACTATTGATATAATCACTCTGGCAGACGGCATAATATAGCCATGTCATACTTATTGTTATATTTATTTATATGCAATAAACAATACTACAATACTACTACGTACTTTTTTATCAGCATATATTTGTTTGACTTAAAAATCTGTACATCACAGCTTTACAGCTCATCTTCTTCTTCTCTTATATAAAAATGAATCCCTTATTGTGTTCGTACGCGCATATATATTCAATGTAAAATAAAAATATTAACGTTAAGATTTTTAATATATCAACAGTTTAAATTAAGTCTATTTGAATAATCTATTTCTAATAAACTCTCGCAATAAGCTTCTGTATTGATGCACTACGGTATCAATCGCCAATGTAGAAACACCGTTCGAACAAAAAAAAAAAAAAAAAACAGTTCAAAAAGTATGTAATTTATTGTTATTACAACTTTCCGACTTTTCTGGCCTAATTTTCAAATGTTAATCTTCGTAGTGTGTTTATCTGGTTCAATACAAATTCAAGAAAAAAAAAATTAACCAATTTTGATGATCTTTAGCCGAGTTATGCGCTTACGAAAAAACAAAAACCTAATTAAGAAAGTTTGAAATTTCAAGAATTTCGGTCAAATTTTCAAACTTTCGGCTCTGTTGTGTGTTAATCTGCTTCAAAACAAATCCAACAAAAAAATCCGCAACCAAATCGGATGATGTTAAGCCAAGTTATGCGCGTACAAACACAATTTCATTTCACAAATTTTGAAATTTCAAGGTTTTTTTCAGGTTTTTCCTAATTTTTTCGGTGGAATTTTCTAATTTTCGGTCTAATTTTCCAATTTTCGGCTTCGTTTTGTTTCAATCTGGTTTAATACAAATACAACACGAAAAATCCCCGATCAAATCGGATGATATTTAGCCGAGTTATGAGCGTACGAACACAAAAAGAGATTCATTTTTATATTGAAATAGTCCAGAAAGAATCAAGAGGTTACACACCTAATAGAACACTCTTTAGGTAGGTATATTATTATTAAAGGCGGTATTAAACTATCACATAAATATGGCTTTTCCCAAATCCCAAAATTCATTAGAATTTCTTTTTCAGTGAGTTCAAATAATTGTTTTTTTTTTTTTTTTTTTTATTAGAGAGATTTAATTTAAATGCAAAACTAACAACACATACGATAATTTTGTCATAACTCAAATTAAAATGTTATACCTTTGCAAAGGTTTCAAATTCACACTTTTTATGAGTTTGTTTATTTCAGGTGGAAAAATGCTGAAAGTAGTAAGAACCTTCAAATTGGCAAATGTCTTCGTTCGCCAGTTGTTCTGCTTCGTCAAAAATCATTTGGAACCCTTGCTGATATCCGTCAAATCTGTCATACAACAACCTCCCCGAAAGTATCCTATCCCGGTAAGGCGCATAAATCTTTACGAAATGAAATACCTTCTCATCATCCAGCATGTTTAGTTTATCTATATCATATCATCATTGGGCAATAAAGTCTTTATTAATCAAAATAAATTTACATATACCATGCATATTAACCCAAACCTCATATAACTAAATAATAATGTATAAAGGGTGTCTGTCTACATGTAATGTACATACATTTTTAAAAGCATGGTTTAAAAGCTAACATTGATGCTGGTTGGTAGAGTTCGTTACTAGCTTCTTAACAACCAATTTTAAGTATATATGTGTACCTACATTCTTTATCATTTTAGGAGAAAAACATTTTCTTCTACTTCTACTCTCAGAGGACTTCACCATTAAATCCATCACATTATACTTTAATTAATACGGTGATTAAACGTTCAACCTTTTCTGTCAGAACAGGAAAAAGCTAAAATAAAAATACCTACTGACTTACTCCTCAGATCCATCCGTGCAAGATGATGCTCTCCTCTCCATCCTAAATTGTTTAAATAGAAATGAATGAAGATAGTTGAAAAGTTGTCAAGCTCTTCTTGCATTTGAGATCTTTGTATTTTATTAGGGTTCATTATTGACTAAGAGAACTTTTGTTTTGTGCATTTTAAATGAACTTATGATAATTTATTCGGTCAAGATGCTTTGCTTCTTCGTATATATTTACAGTTGAGATAGATATTATGTATGTGTATACAATTATTTAGTAGGTAAGACATGAATTTCTATTACTTCGGCAATCTCTTACTTCAATTTGATTACTTAAAGCGGGACAAGTTGCTTTCACTGTTTAATAGTCTGGGAGATAGTGTTGGAAATAATGAAGTGGTTGAGAGGAGCTATTTTTGATTGTGCATTTATATCTGTTATAATGATCGTCCCGGTTTATCCAGGACGTCCCGGATTCAGGCATAAATTTAACTGTCCCGCGGGGCAGTTATTTCCCTGGGTTTTGATCAGAACTCACAGAATAATATCGAGTGTAAACATCTTTAAATATTTACAAAAGAATAGCTGCGTTGTGATCTAAATTTAACTTTAAGTACAACGTCGTTCTGGAAAGCTGACAGCTGTCACATTGGAAAACATTTACATTCGCAAAACTGACAATTTCTTCCAATTTTAAGTCCAAAGTTAATATAAAAAAAATTAAAATTGTTAAAAGCTAGCAGTTTTGGGAAATAAATGAACGGACTTAATAAAGATAGTTTTGAATTGAACTTATTACGAGTGACTCATTTTGACGTCTCTTTATTTTATAGTGGGAAAGATAATGCGAAGAAAGAATTGTTTCGCAATGCGAATTTATGAATTAAGGTCGAGTGTGAATTAGATACAAATTGCGTTAAATTTTATCTGAAGAAAAATTTTTGACTCTAATGCGGTGAATATATGTACGTGGAAACTTCAAAATTTAGTCTCGGATAAAATTTTGTCTCGAAGTTTTAATCCAATTCAGACAGGGCCTAAAAAAAATTACCTGGGCGCTGATTCTGGTTCTGTGAAAAAGTGTTCAGTGGTTCAAAGACCCTTAGGCCCATCGCCCACTAGGCAACTTTTTATTGCTAGACCCAGCAACTTTTTCTTGCTCCCAATCCAATTACATTAGCTTATATGGGAGAGCGCCAACTATGCAACTTTTAGTTGCGCAACTTTTTGTTGCTCGGAGTTGCTCGCGGAATTTTTATCCCGGCAACTTTTTGTTGCTTACCCTCTAGGCAATTTCCGAGCAACTTCCAGCAACTTTTGGGAATTTACCAAAATTTTTGCCAAATGAGAGACTTTTAACCCGAAAAACAAGTTTTATTTTCACACTGAACGAATTAAGTATCGTCACTGATCCAAAATACAAGGTCAATTTAACATTTTAATGAAAAATACTGAACCCAAAAGTTGCCCGCAAATCGCATAGGGAGCGATGGCAAGCAACTTCGAGCAACTTTTAGAAGCGCAACAAAAAGATGCTAAGTGGACGATAGGCCTTATTGTAAAATGGCAAGTCTGAAACTTAACAAATCACAATTTGAATCGTGTTCATTCTAGTTTGGTAGCTTTAAAAATTACAAAGCAATAGTTTTCGAATCATGAAATGCACCCGTTATGTATACCTACGTATTTCTCGGAAAAATTGCTTATTTCCGGTATTATAAAGCAAAGGGAATTCCTTAAGACTGAATAATGCAGTTAATTCTTTACGAATTCAATTATTTCCATTATATGAGCCGAAAGCCCGAAATGCTTGTTTTACTCATTGATAAAGCGAATTTTAAGGAAATAGAAAGAGTAAACGTTAATGAAAAATATCCATTTTACCGTTTAAAGGCTCTCCCAAACCAACGCGATTATTCGCCGCGACAAAAGAAAACAACAATAACAACACGTGGTCGTCAAACAAAACAACACGTTGTTGTTATTGTTTTCTATTGTCGCGGCGATTAATCGCGTTGGTTTGGGAGAGCCTTAAAACTATCATTGAAGGAACCCCCAAAAGGTGACACTGAACACCCGGCCCCGCAGGCTCGGTCATGTGCGGGCAACTTGGGTGTGAAAAACCTTGAAGTGCCTAAATACATACGTATATTTGAATAGTTTTTAAAATATATACATACGTATACATTGTGTCATTATGACCAAGGTTGTATACTCATTCCAAAGTATATATATCTATTTTTGTATTGCATTGTATTAACCTCTGATCCTACTCTCCCTCTTCTCTTCCGCTCTCTCTCTCTCTGTCCCTATCCCTTCTTACCTCCTCCAGTTCATTTATCCACTCTTCTCCTCTCCCAATTCCAATTCTCGTCCATTATTTCCCTCATTTTTTCCCCTATTGGTTTTCCTTCATCTCCGCGTAATCTGCATGTTTCGATCACATGTTCCCACGTCTCTTCTTCACACTCACACATTCTGCACATTCTCTTTACTCTCTCTGAAAAGTCATAAAGTTATCTTGAATTCAATGAAATGTTCTTTGAAGGAATCAAAACTTTCATTAATTCATTCGAAATTGACTAATTTTAGGACATATTATTTAGAACACTTTTGGATTGCATTTATAAAGAAGGATAGGCCAAATTAACCATCTAGCTAAACAATGGCCAGCTGGACAACAGTCCAAGAGCCTTCAAAGCCAGAGTGATGGGGTTACAATTTTCGAAAAAAAAAAACGTGCATGTGTCTTGTGAATATTATGTTTGTCACTGAACAAATAGAAGGAAAGACATAATATATCTACAACAAAACTGTTTAGTTTTGTTCTTCTAGGCGACACCAACGCATGACTAATAGAGCAATACAACAAAACATTTATTAACATGGTCTTCTGCAAATAGAAACTTTTTATTGAGTTGATACCCAAAAATCTTTTTGGAAACCTAATTCTTTACCCCCTGAACTATAAGACAGGTTTTTCTATCTGTCTATAATATTCGCAATCGTTTTATACTAAAATCTTAATGAATGTGATAAGATCAATGTGAGTTTATGAGTTTTGTTAATTTCTAATGGCACATTCTGGAAAAGGGAATTGCTTGCTTAAATTGCTTATATATTATATTTGTTTCTTTTTGTTAAATTTTATTGCTTTATCCGATTCTTGATTAAATGTTATAGGGAAAGTTTAGCACTAAGGAATGGGATGTTTTGATCAATGTAACAACTTTTCGGTTTGCATAAATTTAAATGATGGCATTAATATTCATTGTCTGCCAACATTTATAATTAAGAAAAACAATATTTTATTTATTTAACTTTTGTCTTGTTTTGTATGTAACTTAGCAGCTATGATGGTAGCTCAATTGAAAAACGGTGCATTTGAATTTATGTAAACAGCAATTAGTTACAAAGGTATATATGTATACTTCGTGTTTTCAATGAATACCGAAGCAAACATGGCACCAAAAGCGCGTAAGAACAACGCAAACATAATTTATATGTCTTATCATTTTGATGTTTTCAAAACCACTTTACATGAATTTTAGATTTATAAATTATTTAGGTGTGTACATGTAATTTGGATGTAATATGAAAGAGTACCTACTTCTTCATTAAAATAAATTTATTTGCAAATTTTTGATGCGAGTTAAATATTTTGATGCTAGGCTCGACTTTCATTGAAATTATTGCCTTTTTGGAAGCTTTTTTGTGGTAGAATTTATTATATAAAATGGGTGTTGGAAGATTTTTTGCGACCTTTAGTCCAATGCGTTTCGCCCAGGCACGACATTTGGGCTCATCAGTTAGATGCTGTCAATACAGTCCACTAAACAACAACAAAAATCATTTTTTTGAATTTGAAGTGGTATCTGAATATGATGTCCTTGAAAGCATTCGTTCTATCAAATCTGATGCCTGTGGTGAAGATGGAGTACCAATTAGTTTCATAAAAATAATTTTGCCTTTAAGCAAGTGATGTGTTAAAATACTGGAAACAATTTTAACACATCACTTGCTTAATTTTTCCTGAGAGCTGGAAAAGGGCCAATGTTATTCCAGTAGCCAAAAAGTCAAATGCCAGCTCTAACTTGGACTTTCGACCTATAAGTATTCTTGCTTGTTTATCAAAGATCTTAGAGAAGATCCTTGCTTCACAGATATTGAATCACCTCAGTAGATTCAATTTGTTGTACCATTACAGTCTGGTTTTCGTGCACATCATAGCTGTCAAACGGCTATGATTAAGGTCCTTGATGACATAAGGGTTCAATATGACCTAGACAATGTTACCATTCTTTGTCTCCTGGATTTTTCAAAAGCTTTTGACAGAGTAAACCATGATATACTTTGCAAAAAGTTGAAATTATATTTTGAGTTCTATGAGAGGGCTGTGCGTCTTGTCAAAAACTATTTCTGTAACCGTAGCCAAAGAGTTAATATTGGTCAGTTACAATCTGAGTATTTGAACTTGCAGATGGGTGTACCGCAAGGTTCTATTTTGGGACCTCTATTGTTTTGCATTTTTATAAATAACCTCCCAAAAGCTTGTTCTACCGTGCAGCTTCATCTATATGCAGATGATGTACAATTGTACATATCTCGTAGTGATGGGTACCTCATAAATGAGGCAATACAAAATGTCGCATACACCACTCTGAAATGTCCCATCACCTCAAAGCAAAAAAATGTATTACCTCACACCTCACTATAAAAGAAACAAAAAATATTTCTCTTTACTCTTTCGTCTCCAAAAAAAAACATCGCACTTCTCACTTGTCGTTTTTGTGTGTGAGGAAATGCCGCGCATTCACTATTAGAACATTCTCTCTCCCACCAAACCAATAGGAATAGGATGAGGAAGAGGACGTTTGTCTTAAAATGAAAAATGAATGAATGTGTGAAGTTTTGTGTTTTGAGTACTATTTACTCAAATGTCCCAATCGAAAAAAAATCCATAATCCCGAAAACCCAAAATCCCGAAAACCCAAAATCCCGAAATCGAAATCGCGACTTCGGGATTTAGGGACTATAGAATGTTCCTTCTCAAATTACATATATGAAAAAAAAAATTACGCCAAAACTTATCACGTATGTATACTTTAGTGCTTATACATCAGATAGGGGCGAAATAAATCTGTCATTATTGTTTCATACCTTAGTGCTCAATAGTCCAGTCATATTAGACATAAAAATAGCCAAATTACGGAAAAATCGCCGGAAAGCTGGATTTTGATAACTTTAAAAAGTCCCCATATATAGGAGCACCGCTAACAAAATGGTATTTCAGCAATATCTCACTAACGGTACCTTGTACAAAAAATATATTGATAACAAATTTGTAGCTTAGAAAATTTCCTACAAAAAAGATTATAACACTTTTTTTCATAAAAGTAACGGTTTTCGAAATAATTCAATTGGTCGAGTTAAAGCTTTCAGTTTTCTATACAAATGGAGAATGCACATAAATATACAGGATGATATAAATGTGGTGAAAAAAAAAAAAAAAATAAATCGTATAGGTTGAGTCAAAAAAATAAAATGGAGGTGGGTCTATTTCCCCCCGTTTAGGCAGGAGGGGCAATATTCTAAACAATTGACTAGAAATAGAAAAGAGATCATTAAAAGACAACGGCAACACTTACAATGTCACGTTATACTTTTTTTTTAAAGCTGGAGGTCTGTTCTTTTATATTCTTTTTAATTCAAATTATTTTATTTTGAAAAAAAAATGAAAAAATTGTGTTAAAACTATTTTTTTTTTTTTTTTTTTAATTTTACGTTATTAAGTACTACTTTTGTTTTTAATATTCAATGCTCCTATTAATTTTTAATCAAACACAAAAAAACTAGATGCCTAAATGTCTTCTAGTTTTTGAGAAAATTGCAAATAACCAAGTCTTCTTTAGTAAAAAACGCACCTTGTACTCAACCTTAAAGGTGGTGTGGAAAAGGGTACATTTTAAATGTGACAATAAAACCATTAGCTCTACCGATTGAATTATTTCGAAAACCGTTATTTTAATGAAGAAAAGTGTTATAATCTTTTTTGTAGGAAATTTTCTAAGCTACAAATTTGTCACCAACATTTTTTCTGTACAAGGGACCGTTAGGGAGATATTGCTGAAAAACCATTTTGGGGGGCCTTTACCCCCCCCCCCCCCCCCCTAAAATTGTTAGCGGCTCTCCTATCGATGGGAACTTTTTACAGTTTCTTAAGAACACCATCGGAAGGCTGTGTGCCAAAATCCAGCTTTCCGGCGATTTTTCCGAAGTCAAATGTCTGATATGACTGGACTATAAATCCATTTTTGAGCTCCTTGCTTAGAAGTTTACACAAGAAGTTTTTTCCGAAAGAACAAATGAGTAAGATATGCCCAACATCTCCTCCTAGGTTGCATGGTTTGACAACCCAGCCTACGTTTTCGAGTCTGGATCCCGATAAGACTGTTTCAAATTAGCCCTTTTGTGAATGTTTATATATTTACAAATCGCAAGTAAAAAACTGTTCAAATGTTCCAAATACCTATCCCAACCTCTAACTGCATCAACATTATTTTGTTATAGTTTTTTTTTTCCTTTATTTTTATTTTGTAAATTTTTTGTTTCATTTTTGTTTTTGTTTTTTTTTTTTTTATTTGAATCTATCTAGAACATGTATTGCCAGATATATTGCCAAAAAGTTATTGTGAAAAGTCATTGGCATCCGATTACCGTCATTCGCACCAACCACTGCATCAATACCCTGGACAAGATGAAATCGACAACCATCAACTGTCAAATATACGTCCACAACGAAGCAAACGACATCTAGGCTTTTCAACAAAAACAAACTCGACAAATGATTCAAGACAATTGACGACTGACGATTTCTATACAGAAACTTCGCCCTTATTCAATAAGATTCCTGTCCAATTGCAACACCACCACGCTTCCACATGTCAGCTTGAAATGGAATTTCTAGTTCCCCATTCATTGGACCAACAGCAGCAGCATCAGTATCAGCATCAGCATCAGAGACGACAAGCTTTATCTCTAAGCCAAAACAACTGGATGAAGTACGAAGCAAATACAATTTTTTCATCCCGATATCCCCAGAAATATCATTTGGCAACGAATCAAGAGCATCATCACGAAATAGATAAGATGCAGCCCCAACAAAGAGTATTGCAGCGAGGCAGTACGACAAAGGGTGGCTCAATCCAACAGCCTCATACACCTCATCCAAATAAAATGTCAAAAAAGCAACTGAAAATCGCTCAGGCTCAGTTGGATAAACTAACACAAATCAATAGCCACTTACATGGTATGTTTAGAATTGGTACTTGAAAAATATTTATCTTTAAAGTAGAACAAACAGTTGTATCCCTGTATCTGCTCCATATCTGAACCCACATACACACACACATCTAATACACCCTTGTAAACTAATTAATCGATATACTTTAGTGAGTTGCTCGAATTTCGTCCTAGGATTATGTTATGTAAAGACATTTGAATCCTCTGACGCTTTATGCTTAATTTTTACAAAATTTATATATTATATCCTTGACAGCTCTCTTCTCGGCCGTCGAACATGGTCACTTGGAGAAAGCGCGAACCATATTGGAATCCACAGATGTCGATGTAAATAGGTGAGTACCAATATTATTATGTATTATATACTTTTTGCAACAAAGCATTTTTACTGCCTGAACAGAACAGAATGCTGGAACTGGAGCCGCAGACGGAACTGGGAGAGCTGTCAAAAAGTTTCGTACGTTATTTTTTTTGTGTGTCCACAATGCAGCTGTACAGCTTTGAAAGTATTTTGAAGGAAAACTAAAGAATATTCTTGTGTACAAGCTCAGAATTCACATTTTTTGTTTCCGATAATATTCCTTTTAAAAAATAATTTTTTTCGCGATACAAATAACCACAATATTTTTGCCGACCCAAAAAGTTGTTTTTTTTTTCATACAAATTAAAACGTCAAAAGTGTCGTACGTGTCGTAAGTTAAAAGTTGGTGAACTCTTCCGTCTGCAGCTGCAGTTCCGTATACGGCTACGTTCCGTTGTGTTCGCAACATTGAATTTGCGTGAATTCAATGTTTTGACAGCTATTCCAGCTCCGGCTCCAGTTCCGTCTCCGTCACCATTCTGTTCAGCCAGTTAATCACGTACATAGAATTATATTAAATTTGATTCCAAAAAAGAAAAACTCTGCGGCAAGGATCTCACTTAAGTACTTTCTGCCACCCCAGAGGGTTTTGTTCAATGTTATAATACTTTTTATAGCTTCAATAAATTATCTGCAGGGTGAAGCTATTAAAGAACAAATTATGAAAGATTAAAAATATGTATCGTGCGTTTTTATTGCTCTTACCTGCTTGAAAGTCAGAATAAATTCCTTTCAAAAAGGTGTTGTTTGAGAAAATATTTATTGAAAATGTTTCGTTCTTTCTTTAAACAGTAGAATCTCTACTTTTAAGATGGTTTTGTTTCTCAAAAAAAAAAAAAAAAATACTTAAATTTTTTAAACCCGGCCATTACCAAGAGTGCACATTTTAAGGTTTACTCCAAGACAATGAGAAAATATCTGCGAGGATAAGTTTGAGGATGGAATTTAGTAAATTGGTTTTGTGATTCTTAAAAACAATCAGAAAATACGCCAAATTTGAGCGCTTCAAGATTGTGCATGTGCACTTTTGTGGTGCAACCGCTCATGAAGAACTGGGTTAAGTGACTTACAACCCTTAAGCTTGCATATGTGCGTATTGTTATGTTAGGCAGGAATGGAAGGCCTACAATTTATTTGCCTAATCCGAATGACTAAGAAGAAAGGCATGACAAGAGATACTCTTGGAGAATCTGTCACTTCCTCACAAGTGGCAGTAGCCCTGAAAAAAGGAGAAAGTGGCTGATGGGAATTGAACCCAGACCTCTGGCATTACATTTTTTTTTTTTTTTTTTTATTCACGCGCACTAAAGGGGTTTCGGTACCCTTAATATGTCAGAGACACAGTTCGAGCATTATGTAAGGGAGATGGAATTTAAAAGGAGATGTCGGTGTAAATTGGTCTTGAATTTTTCAATATCACATTGAGAGGGAAAGACAGAGCTTGGAAAAGCATTCCAAATTCGGGTAGTACGCCTGAAGAACGAAAATATGTACTTGACAATACGCCCGAAATTGGGCTCAAGGGTTAACTGATGGGCATTCCTAGAAGCGCGAGTATTACGGTTGAATTGTTTAAGGGGGGGAATGCAACTGGCTATTTCACTAGATAACGATAAAAGAGAGACAGAAAATGTTACGACGGTGTTCGATGGAGGTAACTGAATCTATAATGTTCCTATCTCCAATCAATTTGAATGCTCTCCAAGAGACTTAAATAAATTGCTGGAGCACCAGCCCAAAGATGGGAGTTATACTCAAGCTTTGTACGTTTATAACTTTTATAGATCAGATCAGAAGGGGAACAAGAATTTCTTGCATCTCTGACGCAAACCTAGACATCTTGCGGAATTTAATTTTTGGCAACGTCGAGTATGTGCTCGTTTCACAAGAGGTAGTTTGTGATACACATCCCAAGGATCGCAAGTTATTTGGTTTCTTCGATGCAAGTGCCACTCATAGACAGTGGCAAGGGTTGGTAAGTCTCGCTTTAACGACAGAAGACAGCATTGAGTTTTCGAAGCATTAAATTCTACGCGGTTTTTTTATTCCCCATTGCACAATGCTGTATAAATCAGAATTTAACGAACTAATCATATTTTACCGTTGCAGTTCCACATCCGAAGAGCAGGGATGTGAGCCTGGAAATGAATATGAAAAGCTAAGGGTACTATCGTCAGCGAAACAATTTATTGGATTAGAAGTTACAAAAAGCAGATCATTAATAAAAATGAGAAAGAGTGTCGGGGACAAAACGGAGCCCTGGGGCACACCAGCATTTATGTTGTAGGTTTCAGACTTGAATCCGTCCAATACAACTTGTATAGAACGGTTCGAAAGAAAGTTTCTTATTCAACGAAGAAGTGTTTCATCAATACCGAAAGCACGCATTTTCGATTAAAGAGCAAGATGCCAGACTTTATCAAATGCCTTTGAAATATCAAGTACAATAATCTTATTTTCATCGAAACTATGTAAAGATTTGTTCGACTGTTCGGTGAGATAAACCATCAAATCACCAGTGGACCTGTTGCTGCGAAAGCCGTACTTCCGATCATTAAGAGGCTTTCGGTCTTCGATATATTTCTTAAGCTGATAATTTATCAGCGTTTCTATGACCTTGCAAAGAAGAGGGTGAAGAAAATTCGCCTTTTTTGGAGACTGGCCGGACAAATGCTGTTTTCCAACAGCTCGGAACAATCCCAGAAGAATAGGAGGATAGATGGAAATGCTTACGCAGTGGTTTTTGTCAGCATAGAAGAACACCTTTTCAGAATAATGGCGGGGATACCATCCGGACCAGCGGATTAATGTGTGTTGAGATCTTTCAGATCTCTCGCCACAGCACGAGTGCGAAAGTAGATTTGTCCCATTGAATCGTTTACGCGCTCAATAACTGGGGTAGTCATGACACTATCTGGCAGCGTAGAATCGGCGGCGAACTGCCTAACAAATACGTTAGCTTTCTCCAAAGAGCTAACGAAAGGAGTGTCATTAACAACGAGCATTGAAACCGAGAAAGACGAAGTATTCCGAATGTTTTTTACAAATGATCAAACAATGTTACTACTTCTGGGACAGTATGGTAGTATTCTTTGCCTTAATTTTTGGTCATATAAAAATTTGGTCCGTTGAATATGGGCGTTGCAGGTCTTCCTTGCTTGTTTAAACTTTTTCCGGTTTTTTTTAGTTGGGTTGGCTCTAAAACACCGGAAGCTTACCTCTTTTACCCTAATAACCTGTTTACAGCTAGAATTAAACCATGATTTTTCTTTGGGTCTGATGCTCTTAGCCATATTCGGGATAAAAGTTCTCATTTCCAACAGAATCATATTAGTAATCATATCTGCGCTGGAGTCTACGTCACTACCGAGGAAGCATAGTGACCAGTTAAAGATCCTGAACAAAATTATTGAGGCCATCCCAGTTGGCTTTCTCGTACTGCCACACGGTTCTCACAGGAGCTCTTTCTCTAACTGGATTGGTTTGGTACGACAAATTTGCAGAAATGACACTATGGTCAGATGTGCCTAGAAGTGTTAATACACGTGTATTTATCAGGGTCAGAGGTAAGAAATAAATCAAGAGTGTTTACCGCTCGACCATTAAAGTCCGATATTCAATTGGGCTCGTTGACAAGCTGGTTAAGATGGCTAAACTCAGCAAACATCTCGGCACATATTCCCTCGGGTGTTGTTTGGCCTGAACGGAGAAGCCAAGAAGAATTGGGGACATTGAAATCGCCAGTAGTAACGATTTCAGTGTGAGGATGCAAGATTTAAGCCCTTAATCATTTCTTAACTGTACTTCTAAGCTGAGAAATAAATTTATTTACTAATTATAAATAAATTTATTATCTTTTTGTATTTTTGCATCTATGAATTCGATTCAATCGCAATGACTGTGTTGCTGCTTTGTTCCATTTCATTATCGTTCCGTGTTTTGTGCATTTTCTTTTGTGTATTTGCTTCTGAATTTCTGTCCACTCAATTGTTCGCTCATCGACTCATTTACATTTTTATTCCTCCTTTGATTCCACTCAATTGTTGACATTTTGTAACGAAGACGGCCAATGCGTAGTGTGTTTGTTTTTTCCTTCTTCTTAAGCGAACTAAAATGTTACATACATACCTACATATTTTAAGTATGGGCACCACTGCCGTGCGCAGTGAGTGTGTTTCTTTATTTATTCCGGATAAGGAATAGAATGGATGGAATAGACGAAATGTTTATCCAGAATATCCAGAATGGAATGAATAAAGAAACAAAACTAGAACAAAAAGAATGGCAGTCCAGTTGTTCGGTGAAATGTCAAAACAATTGAAGAAATAAATGTTTTTATTTTGGATATTTATATATTCTCAAAGTCAAAAGTTTAGTAAATTTTACATTAAATGCATAATATTATACTCTGGTACATTAATTCGCGGTATTATGCTGTTTTTAAATAATTAACACCAATGTGAATCTGCCATAATTGAGTTTAAGAACATCAATTATACTGAACGCGCCTAGTATTCATTTTTTTTGTATTCTTTTTATTCCACACTTCACATGGAATAAAAAGAATGCATTCCAAACGTTCCGGAATGAATAAAGAAACAACAAAATAGTTCATCCGGAATGTTCCGTGGAATAAAGAAACGCAAAACTGGTATTCCGAATATTCTGGACATATCGGAATGAATAAAGAAACACACTCAGTGTGTTTATTTTTTGCTTCTTCTGCAGTGTTACATAAATTTACATATTGGCCGCGTTCGTCACCACGTTTTTGACAGATCTAAAAATTCAGTTCTGAAAAACGTAACACTGAACGCACAAAAAAGTCTGAAATTATTTATTCTGTTTTTGTTATTTTTTGCACTTTAAAATCAAAATCCGAAAAGCGATACGAGACCCAGACGATCAGACCACACACCAAAAAAAAAACTGGATCAAGAACTGTTTTTTTTTTTTGTTGCTTTTTGCTGTCATCTGAATTTTCAGATAGAATTTTCCATCTGAAAATTCAGAAAAAAACGTAAGAAACGTAACTAAATGTCAATCGACGTCAACTGAATTTTTATGACTGCTGGCCAATCAGAAGCTCTAAAAATGACAGTTCAGAACTGTCAAATGTGCTGATGAACGCGGCCATTTTGAGAGGAAAATGGGCAGGGCATTCAGTAGAAAGCAGCATAAAAAAAAAGGTTTACTGAAAGCTGCTAAAGATTATGAAAATGGTTAAACATTTAATGATTTCAACTGAGTGGAGTAAGGAAAAAAATACAGTGCAAGCTTCCTTAGACGAACAGTGACGGTCGCAACACCGTTGTCCGTCTAAGGGAGTTTCCGTCCAAAAAATAGTTATAAAAGGAAATGTATAGTTGGCATCATGAAACTGTTTCAGTGAGAGAAAATAAAATTCTTTATTTGGTTACGAAAAGCATATGGAAGTACGTATATTAAATTTTTGTTAATAATATAGTAGAAATTGCGGTTAGTCTCATGAAGCATTTGATACACTTTTTCCTACTCGGCTAGTCATCTATACATCTGTTATTGTTGACTCAGCATATGCACCAGTTTAGTGAGCTTAGAAAAGTTCAAGTATGCAGCTGCTAGGCCAAGCAACTGTAGAAAGGTAAGGAAAAGAAAGGGAAATTTACACTTACTGCGCTCTGGCATATATAATTACGTTTAATTTATATTGTTGTTGGTTGATGATGGTTAAAATACCAACTCACTAACCATTACGCCACGGACTACTCAAATCAAGCAAAGAATCAATCCATTTCAATTATATATCGATTATCTTCTCAATTTATTCTACCTAATTTAAGACTTCAACGAGCTTGTTCTCAGATTTTTATTATTATATTAAAAGTATAGGTTTTGTAAATAAGAAAGAATTTAAAAGTAAGTCTTTGCATTTCTTCCTTCTTAATTAATATACCAAATCCAAGACTTAAAAAGCTTATCATATATAAATGCTTCAAGATGATTTTGAAATTCAAACCTTTTTACAGGTCCCATCAGTCCAATACAGATAGGTACCACTTAAAAAAAAAATGACAAATGAAAATTTACAAAATGACAAATGAAGATTACGCAAAGTGTAATTTGTCATCATCGCTCTGTTGCCTTTCGTTCGTCCTGATGAGCATCTTCGTTTTTATACCTAGTCCAGAAACACAATAAAGCTTTTTTTATAAGTAAGATTTTAATAGGTTTAAACCTGTAGGTTTATCAAAAATCTTAATTTGAAATTCTTATGATGTCAACGTTTTTTTTTTTTTTTTTTTTTTTTTTTTTTTCTAAAAACAAGATATCAATCATTTTAAATTTGTAACCTTGACTTGGTTTTTTATTAGATATAAGATTAATGGCTAAAACACATGTAAGAAAGAAACAAAAAGTTGTGCTGAAGTCCTTTGAGAAAAATCATAAAAATATTGCGTTGGGTAACCTTTTCTTTTTTTTTTTTCTTTGTTTATCATATCAACATCCGGTTAGGAAGTCAATCTTAAAGATTTTACAGCTGGAAAGGCATCCTACACGCTCGCCTGTTTCTTTGTAGGGATCTAAAAGTTGGCATTGTCGAAAGAGATTTTTTTTTTAAATTGGATAATCTTGTTCGTTTGGTTTAATTTATGTTATTTAAGTGCCAATTTTTGTAAATTACTTTGGGTTTATCCTTTTTGTGTCCTTATGAATGAATTAATTTGTAGCCATAGACTTCTTTTGACTAAGATTATTTGCATTTGGCTTTAAGAAAATCAGGTCTCCTATTTATACATATAATCGAATTGTATTTTGTTCTGGCATAAGTAAAACAATAGGTGCGTTTTATTGGCAATTTTATAGCCAGCGCAGTAAAATTTCCTTTGGTGAACAATAACAAAACCACAAGTGCCGATAAATAAGCCAGTAAATTAGTAGATTTAAAAGTGGATAAAGAATGAGGACTTGAACCTTGAATGTCGGTAACATAGTTTTTTTTTTTTTCACTCACATAAGGATATGAACACAGCCAAATAAATAGAGTAGACACAAAAGTGGATATAGCGTTTTATTGAACTTGTATTGCTGGGCCAGCTTTGAATAAAACGCACCTAATATAGTATAGGAAAAATATTTTAAATTTTATAAAAAAAAATATGTCGAGGCTATTAAAATTAAGAAGCACTTAAATAAGCTTCATGTTCATTATACATAATTGCAGAAATGATGCACTACATCGAGTATAAATAAATCCTTTAATTGCTTTTATGACGCATCACATAATCAATTTTTTATTTTCCTTTTTTTTGGCAGATGAATAAGTCAGTACAAAAAAAAACATAAAAAGAATATGTAGTCACCTGACAACATGTAATAAAAAAAAATTGCAATTTAATTCCGCTCTGATGAACGGAACGTAAACCTTTTTAAATAGCTGATGGTTTTATCATAATATTAAGCTTGAATTGGTGTGATTCTTTAATTATTATTTACAACGACAACAAAAAAATTAAAAAAAAAACATTTTGTCCATGCCATAAGCATTTATGTCATGTTGACGTTGTATATTGAAAGGAGGACTTATATTATGCAATTACTGCATGTATTAATTTTTTTTAAAATTGACAATAAAAATATGATGCAGGATAATTTTGTAGATAAAAGAATTTTATTACCATTCAACTGTAAAGCAAAATGTAAAACCTCTTAAAAAATTTGTGCCTAAGTAGATCTTTTTGTTGTCCAATACAAATTTCCTTATTTTGTAGAAAGAAAAAAAATTATAAATAAATAAACATATAAATAAATACAAAAATAGATAAATAAATTAATAAATTAATGAACAACAAATAAATAAATAAATTAATAAATAAATTAATAAATAAATAAATAAATAAATAAATAAATAAATAAATAAATAAATAAATAAATAAATAAATAAATAAATAAATAAATAAATAAATAAATAAATAAATAAATAAATAAATAAATAAATAAATAAATAAATAAATAAATAAATAAATAAATAAATAAATAAATAAATAAACAAATAAATAAATAACTAAATAATTAAATAAATAAATAAATTAACAAATAAATAAATAAATTAATAAATAAATAAATAAATAAATAATTAAATAAATAAATTAACAAATAAATTAATACAAAAATAAATAAATAAATTAATAATAATACATAAAGGTAATAGGAAGAGGGAAAGAAAACAAACGCAATAAATATTTACATATAATTATCACAGATTACGTATGGCTTATGAGAATTCTCTGAGCTCTCACAGCTGTTGTTAAAATTAGTTGTCAGTTTACGAATCCTCTCAAAAATCAATTCAACATCCGCTCTCATGTGGAGATCTAAGGTTGAATAATGCCAAGGAAGGTTTAGCATCATTTTCAAAACTTTGTTTTGTGATACTTGTAACCTTTTTAAGTGGGATCTTGCAGCACCACCCCATACTGGACACCCATACAGTAGTATTGCTTGGAAAATAACTTTATAAATGATAATTTTATTCTCATTTGTGAGTGAAGATTTTCTATTTATAAAAGGGTATAGCATCTTGATTGCAATGCTCATTTTTTTAAGAGTACTTTGAATATGTTCATTAAAAGTAAGTTTTGAATCAAGATGTACTCCAAGGTACTTGACGGATTGCTCCCATGCTATTGCGGTACCACTTTCTTTTTCGTGTGAAAAAGATGGCTTGCATTTTTTTGTCTATTCTTACTGGACTATAAAATATCAATTTTAAGTTAGACCAATTGTTTTCATTGAAATATTTTGTGATTTTATTTTAATTTTAGTGTTTTAATCGAATCTAATTTTGTATTTAAACAAGTGTAAACATTATGTAAATAGCAATATTTTGGGTAAACAAGTTCTCGTGAAAATATCTCCAAAGACAAACTTTTGGAACACAAATTAATTTTTTGGTTTTACCCTATTTCACCCTATGAATAGAAAATTTTTGAAAAAAATAAATTATCCCTAAGCTATGAACATTGGCGTAGTTAGAGATTTTCTCTAGGGGGGCAACCAGCCAGCGGACCAAAAGTTCAAAATCATGGCTGTACCTACGGGGTACGGGGTGTTTTTGAAAACGTAACCAAAATTTTTGTTGAATTTTCGACATTATCTTCTGTTATAAGTACCACGTTTATGCGGTGTTAAAGCTAACTTGTTTTTACGTAATTTACTATGGAACTTAAGTCAAAAAATTGGTTATTCACCCAATTTTTTTAAATTAATCGTTGTAATATTTTAGATCTATATCTCTATAGAGCAAATACCTTCAACTAAACAAAAAGGGGAGGGGTGAAGTTTAAATTTGTAAAAATGCACAATCAAGGAGCCCCCCCCCCTTGCCCCCCTCTAACTACGCGCATGGCTATGAACCAAAATACATAGGTAATATATATTTTATTGGGCCTAATAAAAACTGCCAGAAATTAAACATTGACTGTTTCAATGGTTAGGTTATGGCATGGCCTCGAAGCAATTCGTCTCACTTATGCACTTGTGAGATGAAAGTTTTGCGGCATTTAATTAATTGAATAAATAAATCTTAAGATTTCTCAAAAACATAACGAATATTTAACTTATGCATTAAATCAAAATTATTTTTGTTCTTTCTAGTATTAACGCAGATGGTCTATCTCCCCTGGATGTCGCTGTATTAAGTAATAACAGATCAATGACGAAAATGCTTCTACAGCATGGTGCTATTGAGGGATCACAATGTAAGTTTTAAAACTTTTATGGAATAATTAAATGAACATGAAAATTTATATAAACTAGTATCGCCCGGAGGCCGAAATTCGGCCAAAAAAACTAACACAGTCTAGCAAGGAAAATAAAAAATTTAATTGTAAAAAAAACTTAATCTTTTAGGGTTTTTACTTTTATTAGTAAAATCGTTAAAGTACAGTTGATGATTCCATTTATGTATGTAAAAATTTAAACCATATAGTATATTTTTGATCTACCTTTTCAACATTATAAAATTCATCTCAAACAAACACCATTATTATTTCTGAAATTTTTGATTTTCCGATTTTTTTTTAATTTGCTGATACATTTGAAGTATCTATCGAATCGACTAATAAAAAACAATTCAGGCTGGCATAAGGCTAAAAAGAAAGCATTTTGGACCTACATTTTGATAATCAGGGGATTATTACAAAAATGTTGGTGTTTTTAGTTCATTTGGTTATATCTCAAAGAAAAGAAGTTGATTTTCTGTAAGCTTGAGAGCAGTCAGCTATAGCCTGTGTCAGTTTCATTGAAATCGGCCAAGAAACAACATCTGTGGGACAAACCCTTTATAAGGATATATAACTCATGCATTTCAGTTGAGTATTAACGAAGAAAAGTGTACCGTAACTTTTTCACAAGCGTATTAATATATAGATTAGAATACATATATATGTATGTAGTTAAACTGACAAAAAAACAACGAAGGTCAATTTTGAAAATTGTATACATTTTGGTTGGTAATTTATCGTTATCGCTAGCAAAACCTTGATTCGAAATATATAAAGGTACATAACATACCTACCTATACATTCCGGGAAAGAAAGTTTTCAAGGTTTTATAGGCATTCATCTTCGAACCACTTTTCGATGTTTCTGACTCCATCAACAGCGTCGACATAATGAATGAGAAGACTTTATTACTCTTTCAATATCTCCTTTACTCAACTCCCCTTCGCCCAAGGGCGTACGCAGGGGGTGGCAGGGGGAGCGGTTGCCCCCCCTCCCCCTAATAAATTTTACTTTCCTACATTTTTTTGTTGAGTTATGCGCAATATTAATTTTAAAAACTATTTTTGATGTTAAAATTTTTCTTTAAACATGTCGTTCGTCATTACAAACAAAACGTTTCAATACTTTCTTCAAAATTAACAAAAAATACAAATTTTTTGTAGTTTTCTGTACTAACTAGCTACTAGTATATACACTACGGGACCAATTTTTTTTATCAGACACCACCTAAATTAAAAGTTTATATCCTACAAAAAATTTATTAACAAACAAACTCTGTCAATAACCTGTGCATCTGACATAAAAAAAAAAAGAAATAATTTTGAAAATATTTTCTATAGATATTTTTTCATCCATAAAATTTGAATAATGTTTTTTCAAAAGGATGAAAATTAGCAATATTGCAATATTGTTCAGGAAGAAAAATACGTAAAACTTCATAAATTTCGTAAAAATGTGTATGGGAAGATTATGACTTTAGAGGCACCATACGAACTAATGAGCTCGGCCAAGTTTTTGTTTTTGATCCATAAATTTACTGTAGGGCATACACTTTTTATAGAAGGGGTCTCTGATCAAAGCAAATAATGAGTTTAGAAAATAACGGACACCCTAATAAGCATGCACAAGCTATAAAAATTTACCTTTTCAGTCAGAATAATAAAACGGAGTTTTTTATAAACACTGAATATTATATTATCTACCTTACGAGGGTTGTCAAAATTCTGCTTTTCAAAATTTTGCTTTAAAAATTCTGCTTATTTTCAATATTTTTAACAAAATTCTGCAAATAATAAAAAAAAAAGTTTTGAACAATTAAAAAAAAAAATTGTAAATTTTTTTGTTTTTATTTGCAGAATTTTGTAAAATATTGTCTTACAATTTTAAAAATAATATTATGTATTTGTTAATAGAAATAATGTTGTTTTTTATTTTTTTTTTGCTATCGTCGCTTAAGTTTTTTTAAATCACAATAAGAAAAGCCCTTATTTACTTTCAAAGCTGGATAGCAGCATGGAGAGAACATAAAAAAAAAATATAAAAATTAGAAAATAGACCTAAGGCGCTAAGCTAAGGCCAAATAAGATTTCTTAAAAAAATATCTAAACATATCCTTTAGTTTTTTTCACTAATTACTAAAGGTAATTTGTACCGACTGATATCTTATTTAAAAAAAATAAAATGAAATTTGAGTTTACCCCCCCCCCCCCCTAATCGAAATCCTGCGTACGCCCTTGCCTTCGCCTTGAAGATATTGATTAATATTTTGCCGGTACTCCACTGACCTTGTTTTCTTTCCATAGGAAGTGTGTGCTTCCTCATATCATTAAAAACTACAACAGGATGGCATAAGTTAAACTGAAGTTAGCAAGCATTTGGTCAGAATGTGGCATACTCAAAACTTCGAAATCTAGAATCATGGGTCAGTTGTACAAAATCTTTCAACCGTGTTCCATCAATTTTAAACCCCCGATTTTGGCAGATTAATGGAAGTTCAACGGTGTTGAATCGGCGTTCAACCTCAGTTAGTCTGTAGAAATTTGGATTTTGGTGAAATATTTTTTTGACATTTTATGATTTAGGGTCAGTTTTCTTACAAATTTCCTGAAAACTGTAAGCTTTTTTTTAAACTACCAAATCCAGAGTTTCCTCTAGTATTACCATAGTTTTTTTTCGAAGAAATGTCAGATCACAACGTGTTGCTTATACAATTCTATGGAAAGGATATTAAAAAAAAAAAACATAAAAGCAATATATTGTAAGAAAATGTGTGCAAACGTAACATTTAAATACAAATCCCTCAATGCTGGGTATGCACATGCTTGCAGTTTTTTTTTTTTATTTATTTAATCTGAAGTTTACTATTGTACTGATAAATCATGAGAACACCATTCTGTGAAAGAAAACATTGCAATTTGACAATCATGTAAATCCGACATTACTGTCAACTGACTATATAAGTTCCCAAACAGATAAAACGGAAAGCAAAACTGACAGAAAGAAGAAACATTTTCACAAATAAACTTTCTTTTTATATCATTTCTGATAAAAAATATTGTCGAACAAAATTCCGAGTCTGACAACGTATCAACACTTGTTTTTTTTTTTTTTATTTTATGATGATTCCATTCAATACGTTCTTATAATATTTCTTAAGTCTCTATGAAAACATAATTTGGTTGACTGGTCACTTTGTATGAGTCGTTTATGGCAGGAATAGACAAAAAAAAAAAAGAAAGAAAAATCGAGGAAGAAACTCTAGGACAGCAGATGATGGATGATAATGTTGATATCTTCTGTGATAAAATAAATAGCATTTTGAAGAGTATTCATACAAAAACGAATAACATGCTTTTATGTATACATACATACATAATATTTAGCTTCGACTGAAATGAGATTTTCTTTTATCCTAATAAATTTAAGGACTTTATCTATAAGAAATATGTACATACATGAATGTATATAGAAACATGAGTTTCATTCATTTGGACATGTTTTTTTTTTTTTTGTAAGTTGTATTGATTATAGTGACTTAAATTTATGAATTTTTAAGGCCAAAGTTCGATGTTTCTTTAAGGACAATCTTTCATTTCAGCCTGCTATCCTCTTCTATTCATTCCAATTTTTGTCCTTGTTATATTGTTAAAATGATTTTTCAAATGTATTCATAAACTGTTTTGAACTAAAATAATGGGATTTGACATTTAGCAGGTGTATACTTCTTATGCTTGACATGGGGTTGGCAAACTACTCATGAGTAGATGAAAACTATAATCTAGTAGGTACTCTCATCTACTCAAGCTCTAATGCGCGAGTAGATGAGCAGAGTAGTTACGCACCTAAAATCCCCCAGAGGGCATCTGGCTAGGTTAAGAGGTATTTCATGTGCATGACATTTCATTTCAATTTGTTTACCATTTTTACGTTCACCATTCACCAATAATAAAAATAAACTAAATAAAGCAATGTTTGATATTTTGATGGTACGGGTTCCACAGATTATAAATAATTATCAATCACTTAAAATTGTATTAGATTGCTACCAGGGAAGTGAAATTTGTGCGTTCCACTGAAAATTTCCAGCAAAATACTCATGAGTAGTTCGCCACCCCCAAAGGAACACGCCTATTAACAACGATTGATCGCCATGTTTTCTGCCACTATGTATAGAGAACACTAAAAAGTGGGCCCCGGGATTGCCTCTGTCTATCTGATTTTATTTCTACAAAGCATACTGTTGTAACTTCATCTGTATCTCGACAGATCGAAGTGTTACTGTATTTGCAAGCATCACTTCCGCTTGAAAAGCGCTGCAGAAATTAGGAAGCTTTATTGATTTATTTAAGAGTAGATTATATGAAAATATTCCTAACCCTAACCCCTTAGCTGTCTTTGAGCCTAACCCTAACCCTACCACCTTAGCTGTCTTGAGTCCGTAAATACCGAGACATGATCATCTTTCATAACCCGGTTTTCCGTCCAGGAGTCCGTTGTGAGGATATCTGTAGTATATTTGAAGCCTGATTTCCAGTGCCGCATTGGGCGTCGCTTTGACACATTTTTCTTTGAACGCGAAAGTTCACACATAGCAATTTATGCTAAGGCCATGTGTGAATTCGTTTAAAATTTCGATTAAATTTTATTTCTACAAAATAAAATGTAATCGAAATTTTAAACGAATTCGCACACAGCCTAAGTGTTAACAATGACGCGTTGGGCAGTAATGTTATGATTTGACATCTATTAGCTTGTACAAAAACCAACGTAACATAAGCTACCTCAACATTCAAGTTGAAAAAATCCAACTTCAGCGCGCGTTTTGACGGTGTTCACATTGGACTCAAATTTACAATTTTTTATGACAGAAGTCAGTCAGCTCGTGTTCAGATACAAGTAATGTGAATACAACCGATTCACTCTGACCTTTAGCAGTCATTAAAAAAAAACACAAATCTTTGCTCGTCGCAGAATTAATTAGAACTTTTTCAATCACAAAATTGATAATTCACTAAATAAATTGTTTCCCAATTGAAAAAACTTTGAGTCTGTAGTATTTAAGCTCCAAACAAAAACTAAATACTGAGAAAACAAATGTCACAAAAGGAAACGTCAACAAAAATCCACAAATTTTTACAAAATTTAAAAAATCCTGCCTCACTTGCCCATCTCTTTCTGACCACAAAGTGGGAACGAGAAAAAGTACATAGACGTCAAAATAAATCCGAGGAGTAAGTCCAATGTGAACACCGTCTTTGACAACTCAACTGATGTCAAAATCCTTTCAACAAAAAAATCTAATTGTTTAGAAGAAAAAATCGATTTTTCTAGACAAATTCCTCCTATTGAAAGACAAAAAATCGATTTTGTTTAAAAAAAAAAAATCGAATGGTTTGTTGAAAGGAATTCGACATTACAGTTCTGTAGGTCCATTTTTATTTTCAGAATGACATTTCAATTGTTTTTAAACAGCTGATTCTCTTCAAGTCGTCTGTAACCGTAACGTAAGCGTCTCTAACGCCAACGCGCCATTGTGCGTGGCTACAGGATTGGAGGGGACCTACAGTTTATTGCCGAATCCAAACGGCTAAGGTGAGCGACACTTTTCTATGACAAGAGATACTCTTGGAGGATTTGTCACTTCCTCGCAAGAGGTAGTAGCGCCGAAAAAAACTTAAGGGGGAAGCGGCTGGTATTGAACCCCAGATCTTTTGGCATGACAGTCCAACGCACTAATCATTACGCCACGGGCTACTACAGATTGTGTGAACGCCAAAATCTGGACGTCACCGGTGTACTACTTAAAGAGATATGAAAGATTCATCGCATTGACTTCTCGTCCGACAACAGCTAAAACAGGTATGAGAAAGAATTGCTAGTGAATGGACAGGCAGGAGACGACTTAAAAAGCAGACCTTTATACCGAAACGACATGTAACGGGACCGAAATTGACTACAAATCACCGACAAGTTCGGCATTTAGCGTACTACTATTGGTAAGTTGAGCAATAAAGGCGCATTATGTTCTCGTATGAGTGCACAATGAGTCTGCATGGAAGGGATGGGAAAGAATACCGCAAGAGACAGTCAAGAAACGCATCCAGGTTAATGAAAAATCGTTTAGAAGCTGTAAATGGAGCTAAGGTAGGAAACTCAAGAACAAGATACTGAAACAGTAAATTACGCTTAATTTTCTTGTAAATGTTAAATTTTCGAGCTGTTACCTATTTTAATTCCACTTTATTTTTCCTTACATGCTTCAACTATGACGATTACCTCTTAAAATACCGAAGTGATTGTTATGTTTTTAACCTTGATTTAAAGCTTATGGTTTCAGCTTTTTAACGATACCATAAACATTCATGTATGTCAACTACATTGAGAGTAATTATTACCTTTACATGAAGCAAGAGGGTGATTCCGTTTAATTGCTCGCAAGTGTAGTCTCTTAAAACAGTAAATTATTGTAGTAACAAATGTTTAACTATGAATATTATAGCTTAATATTTGATTCAGATACTCCCATTCTGCTAATTTTTTTTTTTTGGCCACAGTCATGATGCCACATTATACATTTTTCCATTATTTTCTTTGTGGAAATATGACTTTAAAAAATATAGTTGATTTTGTTTCTATCTGCTCTTTTAGCATTACATATTTTTTTTATAAACAAAAGAAATTAATTTCTGTGAATTATTTCCCGTTTATAATGGATTCTCATGAACGTAGTAATTAAAAGTCATTAATTGGTTTATTGCTAAGGGTGTGTTTACGACAGGCTCTAAGTATTAGCGTGGGAGTAAATTACTTCGACTAAAACAGATTGTAATGATGATGATGATGATGACGATGACGATGAGAATGGCTGACATTGTTAATATGTTATCATCAAAATGCTATAAAACCAACGCATTCAATTCAGCTGACTCCAAAAGCCATCAAATAAGTTGTTAATATCTTAAAGACTAAATCAGACAGTTTGGCGCTTATAGACAAGGGATTTTGGTCAAGTTGAGAAAAAATCGAAGGCTGGAAGATGGAAAATTCAAAAAATTAATTATTCTTGATTTTCTTTTTTTCTTATGTACCTACTCATGCGAAAGAGTCCTCTTGCCCAAGGAGTTAAACATAAAAATAAAACAGAAAAGCTATATCTAAGTGTTAACTTCATTTTGTTAAAAAGTGTCAATTTCTTCATGGAAAATTGATTCATTTTATACTCTTGATGGCTATATTCTTCGGTATAGAATCCATTTATACTTGAGTTACCTACATTATTATGATTGTGTGTGACGTTAATTGAAAAGGAAAATAAGACAATTTTTCCCTGCCCAAGGGACAAACAATCAGAAATAGTGTTTTATTGTATCCTTTTTGTCCTTTTTGACGAAGAACCCAATCATTGATATTGTTCTTATGTAATATTGAATTGATACTGTTTATTTTTCTCTTGAAATATTAGCTCTGTTTCTTTCATATACCTACACAAAGCTGCATTACATAAAATAAACGACTCCTCTTTCTTTACTCAAAAATAAATTTAATAGAAAGGTTCTAAATTATTTCAATCAAGAAAAGGGAGAAAATAAAATGGCAATCACACTATACTGGCTTTGTTTTGGATGGTCGTTGTATATTAAAATAAAACGGAAGGATCAAACTTCGATGGAAATTGTTTGCCTTCCTTTAGACCTTAGTGTTTCAATTTAAAAGGTTGTCTTTATGTAAGAGGTCTCATTATAATTCTTAATGAAACAGTTGCGCAACAAGAATGCTAAATATTAAAGCCTATTCTGATTTGCCTCTTTGAAAGTAAATATTCTTCATCGCAATTAGGCATCAAAGGTTTATGCAATCAATAAAATTTTATTTTATTCTAAAATAATATCATGTTTTTGGGGTTTTATTCCATTTTCTTTGGTGGATTTTTTCATAAGAATTTTGTTGTTGAAACTTGCTTCCGAAAAAAATAACACATTATTCTGGTTCAGTATTATAAGCATTTGATAAAATGTTAGTTAAAGTGAAAAAGGTACAATTCAGCGTCTTTGGCTTACTAATGTTTAAAATTTTAATAGGGGAGTATTAGATTGTTTTCAAGCATTGTGGTTTTATATTAGCGATTAAACCCAGTACGGCACTGCGTCTTCTGTCACAAATTTCGAAGAAAAATGAAAATCCAAGGACTTGTAGCTCTTGCCCTGCAAAGTCAGAGTTTACCACCAGTTGGAAAAAGTTAGACACCCATCATATTTGTTTCCACTCCACGCAAAACTTTTACATCCTATTCTTCTTTTGGGAGCAATTTATTTATGAATCATGTGACGGATTTGAGTGATTTAGATTTTGTGTTTGTCTGACTTTGTCCCCTTTCACACGAAGATACTAGTTGCTGGAGATTTTTTTGACGTTTTCTTTAAATCTCCTTAACAATCTCTTGTATATTTCACACGCAAGCAACAAAAACCCGGAGATTTTCATATTCTCCTTTTAAACTACCTTGGTTGAACGCACACAAATGCTGTGTGAAGAGAAACGTCAAAAAAAATCTCCAGAATTTGTTGACCGGGGAGATTTCGTTTACCCCTCTTTCTTCCTGCCCTTTTCGCCCATGAACTAATTGTTGCCGGCAACTCACTTAGTCTCCTCGTTTGAAAGGGGACTTTCCTACTTCTGAATGTAATAAATTGTCAATGGTATTAGGGGTTACTTTAAGCAACTCATATGCCTTACTCTGATTTCAACAATCACAGTTAGTTACATTAACATCTCAGGATTTCTTAACAAAATTTTAAAACATGTAAATAGGGTAAAATGGGGTAAAAATAAATAGCCTTAGATTTCAAAGCTCCTATCTTATTTAAAGGATAAACTCAAAGGAGATGCTCTGATCTGTTCCAACTACAGAGGTTTAAGTCTCCTTAACGTCGCATACAAAATCCTGTCATCTGTACTGTGTGATCGCTTAAAACCGTTTGTCAACGATCTGATCGGCCCCTATCAGTGTGGTTTTAGGCCCGGCAAATCAACCGTCGATCAAATGTTCACACTCCGACAGATTTTGGAAAAAACCCAGGAGTTTCAAATCGATACACACCACCTCTTTATCGATTTTAAAGTCGCATATGATAGCATAGACGGAGACGAGCTATACAGAGCCCTGGCGCATCTCGGCATCCCTGCTAAACTTGTCCGCTTGTGCAGAATGGCGATGGGGAAATCTCGCTGCTCCGTCAAAGTCGGCAAGAACACCACCGAACCCTTTGATTTCGAGAAAGGTTTGAGGCAAGGCGACGCGTTATCATGCAACCTGTTTAACATCGTTCTTGAAGCAATTGTACGCAACTCGCAAGTCAACAACAGAGGTACAATTTTTCAAAAGTCTGTTCAACTACTTGCTTATGCAGATGATATTGACATCATTGGGAGAACGAAGCGAGCTGTTACCGGCGCGTTTGCAAGTATTGAATCGGAGGCGGCGAAAATGGGTTTGGCTGTTAATGAGGACAAGACGAAGTATATGCTATCATCGAGAAAGGAATCTCAACATCGTCGACTCGGGCAAAACGTCACGATGGATAGATACAACTTCGAAGTCGTCAAGGACTTTGTCTACCTGGGCTCCACTATAACATCGCAAAATGACATAAGTGCAGAGATCAAACGAAGAATTACTCTTGCCAATCGCTGTTTCTTCGGGCTACGAAGGCATTTGAGTAATAAAGCCCTCTGTCAGAGAACCAAGGAGACCTTATATAAGACGCTAATCATCCCGGTCCTGTTATATGGGGCAGAGGCATGGACCCTGACAAAAACGGATGAGAATCTGCTTGGGTGCTTTGAAAGGAAGATTCTTCGGGTGATTTTCGGTCCAGTCTGTATCGGTGGAGTATGGAGGAGAAGATTTACCCACGAGCTTTACGGGCTTTACAGCGACGTCGACCTAGTCAAGAAGCTGAAAATACAGCGGCTGAGATGGCTGGGGCACGTGGAGCGTATGGACACCAACGCACCAGCCCGACGAGTCTTCGAATCTACCCCTGACGGTCTGCGCAGCACAGGAAGACCCCACCTTAGGTGGCGCACACAAGCGGAGAACGACCTCAACCAACTTGGAGTGCGTAACTGGAGGCATCTAGCTAGGGACCGAGCTGGCTGGAGGGGCTTGTTGGTTGAGGCCGTAGTCCATCCTGGGCTGTGAGCACCATCTAAAGTAAAGTAAGTAAGTATTTACAGGGTGGCGTGGGGCGAACACAAAAATATCATCACATTTTAAACTTTCTGTATGTTTTTAAAAGGTAATATTGAGAAAAAATATTTCGATGATCTTAAAAAAAAAAAATAAAAACTGCAGTTGCAGTGATATGTTTTCTCCTACCTGGAATTATGGCCTTCAAACAAATTCGAACGGCTCCTGGGCGTATGAGTTTATATAACATATACTTTTTATGACAAGAATGGAGGGTGTTGCGAGCAGATGTGTAACAGCTGTAATCAGTTTTCTACTTTTGGAATATATACCTATGCCTACCTAACTCATAAAACTGTTATATTTATTAACATCACCTTTTGTAATTTCTAAGAAGCCTAAGAAAAAAATAAAATAAGAGTTTTTTTTATTGGTGCAGGGACATAAGGCCCAGGGACATAAAGCCAAATTTTATTTTTGGGCCTTATGTCTCACTTGAGTGGGACATAAAGCCGAAATTAAATTTGGGCATTAAGTCCCACTCAAGTGAGACCCAAGCCCCAAATATTTTTTGTTAAAAATGGGACATAAGTCCCAAATTTTTAAGAAGCACAGCTGAGTAAAAAGATTTCGCATTTCAATACATTGTTAAACAATAACTTTTTGGTGTTTTATTTGAACCAAAATTAGGAAAAACAAAAGGCACGATTATGAAAACTCAGGCGTTTATGGGAAGGGGAGGGGTCTAGCACCAAGCAAAAGAAACCTTGCATACACCCAACCTCGCACCTACCCCAAATTCTATAGTGGGCCAAGCAGGGGCGTATAAACAGTGAGGTATGTAAGGGGGCAAGCTGCCCCCCTGCAATCCCCCTGCTTGGCTCACTATAAGATTTGGGGTAGGTGCGAGGTTGGGTGTATGCAAAGTTTCTTTTGCATTCAAAGAATCTGGATTTAAAGAAACTTTGAATTCATCAAAATTGCGGGTTTTGATTTTATCAAATTCTATAAAACTAAAATTGTAATTATATTTAATTAATAAAAAAAAAACTTTGTTGGTCCTGAAATGTCCCAAGTTTTATCATTTGGACATTTATTATTTAGTGGGACATAAAGCCCAAATTAATTTTTTGGGCCTTATGTCTCACTTCAGTGGGACTTAACGCCCAAATTTAACTTCGGCTTTATGTCCCACTCAAGTGAGAGATAAGACCCAAAAATAAAATTTGGGCTTTATGTCCCAGGGCCTTATGTCCCTGCGCCTTTTTTATTAACAAAAATTTAAACTGGGGGCTCAACCGAGATTTTGATCAAATCAGCTTGAAATTCCTTACTTTAAATTTCTAAATTGATTTTAATATTCATTAGTTTTAATTCGGCAGTCAATGAATGCAGTTATTATTTAAAAATAATAAACTCAGTCAATGAATGCAGTTATTATTTAAAAATAATAAACTCAAGTTGTATAGAGTATCCTTTAAAGTGGGTCTTTTTTCCAATGGGGTTATAATAAATCGAAAGATTGAAGAATTTTAAAATAATAATATTGAAGCAGTTGTTTTTAAATCAATTTTTTATTTTTTACGAAGTGACTGTTTTTTGATTCACTCTTAAATATTTGGGAGCTTTTTGTTTCAAATTCCCAAATTATCGAAAGTCAAAATACTCATGTAAAGTATCTGTATGAAATAAAATTCCCTTGGTGAACTCGAAGAAAGATAAACTTAAAAACTCTATTTGATATTTCATGTAATTATTCCCTTCTTATATTTCTAACCTCAAATTAGAAAATATTTCAGAGCTATGTATTAAGTTTTATGTAATAACAACATGTTTCAATTCCCCATATTGATTATCTGGTTTGGTTATTTTTCTCCTTTCAGTTGCCACAGAATCTCTAGGTAATAAATTAAATGGACTTCTGCAAGATGCCGAGGGCCGAATACAAGATCTAAGTGGTTGTGAGGGCTTTCCACAGCAAGCAACATTCAGCAGCACCCGTTCCTCCATATCCAGTATTATTATCGGTGAGTTGTGTAAGTTAGCCGCCCAAACAGTATATGACGTGCATGAAAGTGTCTCAATATACCACTTGCATGTCCTTGCTGTATGTACCTAGTCTTCCAATGGGTCATCATCGGTCATGGAAGTTTTGTTTTGTTTTTCACAAAACTGCTGGCAGGATGTCAGATGAAATTGCATTATAGGAACATAAAATGGCAACTCAGATCATCGCATGTTCCCTCTGGGATATTCCGTTTGTGTGCGTGTGTGTTTGTGTGGTTTACCTGTAGTCTCTAGAGCCTGTTTTTATCCACAATATCCCAGGCATACGCATAGTGTATACGAATTTCATGCAATTTCAGGTAATAGTGGACCGTCCGTGACAGGTTGCACAGGAACTGAAACTGATAAACAAATTGGTATTTGGGAACGACGTGTGAAAGGATTGCGTCGCATGCTGCTCGGTTGGGATCAGGCCCGTCCGCCAGACTGCCCAATGGCTGTTAGTGTTGATGTCATTGGAGTTAATTCTATCATGGTGCGAATTCTTGAACCCACAGAGGGTGCCATTGGGACTAAATTCAAAGGTAAATTATTGTTATCGTGTTGTTATGTGTAATTTGGCTAATTTCATTTGGTTCAGTTCAATGGTCAACAAGAGCAGATTTCAGCAATGTGGTTGGGGAACGAGAGATTCTCGAATGGAATAGCTTTCAAGGAACAATGGGCGCCAATTGTAGAATAAATGACCTGACTCAGGGAAGGAGATATTTTATTAGAGCATGTTGTGGTAATGTCAAGGGATGGGGTCCATCAAGATTGTCCGTTCCAGCAAGTGTTGTGCCATCAAGTAAGTGTGAGAGTCGATACCTAATGTGTTATGCTGTTATGCGTAGATGTATATTACTTTAGATTTAATGTATTGTATTGATTTCAAAGGTTGGCGGGACTTGACTGACAGAGATGATCGCTTTATGGGACGACTTCGAATTCTTGATAGTCTTTTCACGGCTGTACGTCTGGCGCGACCTGAAGATGCCTCTGAGTTGACCTTGGAATCATCTGCAGCACACAGAAGAAATCCCAAAAAGAAGACAACCATTAAGCAATTATTTTCTGTGACATCAAAATTTCAAAAGCATCTTCGACGGTAAGTATCCATAACTATTCTTATTTTATTCCTTAATCGGCCCTATCGAGGTAACCGTCGCCGTCGGAGCGGAACTCTCTCCGATTTCCTACGAATCGGAGACGTTTTGCTGGTCGGAGAACTACCTTGAAGAAAAATTTCTCCGATTCGTAGAAAATCGGAGAGAATTCCGCTCCAACGACGCACGGTTACCTCGATAGGACCGAATATCATTATTCTAGCTAAATTGTGTGCACAATCATTAAAATTTAAATTTTCAGTGGTATCTATTTGGCGTGCATATTGTACTACGAGGATAAGGTACTTGTGACGAGCGAAGATTGCATTCCTGTGATTGAGATTGATGAAACTTATCCCAGTTCCCTGCACAGTGATTACCATTGGTTTATGAAGGTAAGTTTGAGTTAAGTTGTGTTTTTTTTCGTTTAGTCGCAAGAAGACGATTTTTGAGGGGAGTATTTTGGGTGGAATAGTATTTTGTTTTATATTCTAAGAGCTAAAGTAAGAAAGAAAAAAATTTTAACGACAAAAAATATTTTGAAACATATATGAAATATTATAGGTACTTTACCGAGAAAGGGAAAAAGAGGGAGAGGTATAGGAACTTTAAGAGCATAAACCGATAAAAGTTTTAAAAATAAGTTGATGTATGCTCCTTACCAAGTCGCCTCCCGCTGCTGTCTTCTTTCAATAGTTTGGCGGGTAGGCCATATACGCCAACTACAAGCGATGGACTGTCATGCCGGAGGTCTAGGTTCTATCCCCAGCCTCGCCACCTAATGATTTTTAAAATGAAACGGCCACTGCCTCTTGCGAGGAATTTACAAAACCTCGAACAGTATCTCCTGTCATAGAAAAGTGCCGCTAACATTATCCGTTCGGATTCGGCAATAAACTGTAGGTCCCCTCCATTCCTGCCAGACACGCACACAGGAATGGTTGACAGTTGTAAGTCACTAGTTCTTCATGAGCTGTTGTGCCACCAAATTCATTTTATTTTTAGTCTTTAAAATTGAAGGCGACGAAATCGAAATTTTTCTCTCATTATTTCACTATTTAATATTCTTTTTTAAGAGAGAACAACTCCGAATAGTTCTCGTCGAACTGACATGACGTGACGTCTCGTTTACCCGTCAAAGATCTGTTTCACAATAGGGCTTTTTAACAAACAGCAATAAATCTCTGACTCGTTCATATTTAAATGTCAAACTAAAATTCTTGGCACAATGACATTTAAGTGGCAGCCATTTGTTTGGTTTATTTTGGAGGCAAATAAATATTTCGAATTGTTTTTTTCCTTTTTTTTTATAGAAAACATGCAAGTAAAAATGTTTTTATACTTTATATAAGATATTTTAATCTTTTTGCATTGCACAAAATAGCAAGATTTTTCTAATTAAAATTAGCCCTCCTTATTTTTTCTTTCCAATTTCATCTGTCATTGTGCCAAGTTTTTGCTGTCATTTGAAACTGACAATTTTGTAGAGATCTCTATACGATGATCAAAATGAAACGTCAGCGTGACAAGATCTCTTTGCAGTTGCTCTCTGAAGTCTTCTTGTTGCATTGTGAAGTGAAACAGGCTTCAGAATTTACGCTTAGGTTAGGTTAGGTTTGGAGGGGTGAAAATACTGAAAATACGGCAAGCCGCATTATCTCACTCCGATTTCAATGGATTCATTGCGCTCCCCAGGATATAGGTAGGGTATAGGTATGAGGAAGGGCTAGGAGAGGAGTTAGTAGAGCTTGGGGTTAGGTAAGGGGGCCTCCCTGAACCATTTTGAATTCTGAACGAATTTCAGAATGTTCTTTAGTTTCATATACGATATGTCGCCCAATTAGTCGAAAAAGTATTCTCCAAGGGCTGTATTTCTGGTTCTTACTAGACTGGGGCATTCACAAAGGAAGTGATAGGAGCCCTTCTGGGCCTCTTCATCATGGCACCCTCTGCCTAAGTCAGATGTGGTTATACCAATTCTGTTCATGTGGGTGGACATTGAGTTGTGACTTGTTGGAATTCCAGAGATAGTTGAGGTCTGCTTAGCTCGAGAAGGTAGTTTGTTTTTTTTTTCTAAGAAATATCCGGCCATAGATTTCTCGATACCCAACAGGTATCAAGTGCTGACCATCTGTCGTTTGCAGCTTTGAGGAAACTCTGGTGGATTCTGCTTTTTTCCTGTTCTAATAACATAAACACTGAGAAATCAGTTTGGCTCGGGTCAAGAGATGACCCTTTCTTGGCCAGTTCATCCACTATTTCATTCCCACGTTTGTCACGGTGTCCTGGGACCCATCGAAGGGTGACTGTATTTGCTGTACCTTGTAATCCTAGTAATCTTACCTCGTTACGACAACGATTCACCAGTTTAGACTTTGTGGTAATAGAGGAAATAGCTTTGATCGCCGCGCCGCCCGCATTTTGCAGGATCGTCCCGCATTTCACATGGCTGTCCTGCATCATCCAGCAAAATGTTCCGCATTTACAGATTTGTCCCGCAAAACCCCGCAAAAAAAAAAATTGCAAAATATGACAAGTTAAATTGCCAAAACAACTTTTCAGTCACCCTGTAGTAACAAGTATTTCACAAATAATGCCCATGCAGAATAGACCTTTTTTAATGGGGTTTTCCAAATGGTAAAAAAAATAAAATTCGCCTTTCAATGGGCAAAAAAAAATTTGATTTTAGCAAAGAAAAACCCCATTACGAAAGCCAAATGTCATTTTATTTTGGCGTTCCTGATTTGTAAGTCAAAATTATTGGGGTTTTCCTATGGTAAATTTAGATTTCTGTCCGAAATTCCATTTTTTTCGTGGGGAATAGATTACGATTTCAGGTTGATTTTTTGCCATAGTATATATATTCGTATCTGTGGAGCTGCCAGTGGTCAAACAAATAGCTGTCAATTGCACTGGTGTATAAACTGGTGTTAGTAAGTAAAAAGAGATCTGCCCCAAAATCGTGATCGGCCAAATTGATTCATTTTTCGAAAAAAAGAAATCATTTTTGTTTGCCTATTGGAAGACGAAAAATGTCAAAATCGGTTTTTGACAGATATGGATAAATAGAATTGATTTTTTTAACCATTGATGGATAATTGTCTCCTGTCAGTTTAAAGGTTTGTGTTTTGTATTCCGCATAAAACTTGTTTATTTCTTGTGGTCTAAATAACAAGTCCCATAATAGACTAAAAAACAGTTCATAAGAATTATATTGATCAAAACTGAAAGAGACTCCGAAACCTTTATACTAATGTCGAATTCCTTTTACCAAAAATAATCGATTTTTTTTTTTCTAAACAGACTCCATTTTTTCTTTCAATACAAGGAATTTGTCCAGAAAAATCGATTTTTTCTTCTAAACAAATCGATTTTTTTATTAAAAGGAATTCGACATAAATAAAAGCAAATAAATTTAATATTTTTTATTTTTTGTTAGTAAATAAAAAAATAGTATATTTCTCCTCTTTTATCAAAAATTGTTTTAAACAAAATGTCCCGCATTGGTTTGATAAAATTCTGGTCACTATATGCCTGACCCTACTCCCTCATCTGTCTTGGAACCGTCCGTAAAAACCGAGACATGAGTATCGTTTATGACCCGGTTTTCCGTCCAGACCAGAAGTCCCCTGTGGAGATATCCGTTAGGGCCACTGGGTTGAAATCAATGTTCGGTCGGTATTGTATAATCTGGTACTATGGTACTATGCCCGCAGTGGCCCCCTTTCCAGTTATTGCAGTGTTTCGGTCGTAGAGTACTCTTGGCTGACATTTCTTTCGTAAGGAGATCAAGTGCGGCTAGTGAGAGGAAAGTTTCCAGGTAGTTGTACCAATACAAATCAGTCTTTGAATTTTAGTCATGTTTTTAAGATTGATTGCCTTATCTAAGGCTGGCCACCAAGCCAAACATGTGTATGTTGTTATGGCTGTGTAAATCCGATGAATGGTTTTGGGGCTGGGGGCTCATCTTTTTCCAAACATTCTACTGTAGTTTAGTTTATGATCAATTACTAAACCAAGATAGAATTTACGCTTTCTTAGCAAAGATTTTATTTCAAAAAGCTAAAATTCAGATCAAATTTGAAGATCTTAAATTTTCTATAAATTTTATACAATTTTGTACTAGATTATTTACATTTTAAGAAAATCAAATTTTTTTAAATAATTTTTTTTTTTTAATTTTTAGGTTGCATGTACCTGGGAAGATGTTAAATCTCTTCGCACCGACATGGAGCGTCATTTGACTTCTGCAGTCCATTTCCGAACGAAACTACTATCTGCTGCCTGTCAAATGCAATCTGCCCTCTGTCTCACCGATCTGGGTCAATTATACCACAAACCCCTGCGCGATTCTCATGGCACTGTGGTTCTGTGTTGTGTTAACTCAGTGAAAACTCAAAAATCCATTTCGGTCTTAAACTCTCGCTGGTTGCCTGTAAATAAAATTCAAAAGAAAATCACAGCTTTACATGAAGACTACAACATAAACGAGATGCTTATATCTTCGATTAGCGATCAAATTCTGTATCACCAGACATCGACAACAAAAATAAGTCCAGGTCTCTATTTGGGCTATTTGAAAATGCAATGTTCGGTCGATCAAATTCAAGTGGTTGTTCCAGTGAAAACACCAAATGTTCTTCCACATGCAAAGGTTCGAGAAAATTCCCATATTACAGCCGATGAATGGGAAATTCTGACAAAACAAACAAAATCTGAAACTATGCCATTGGAATTTAGTCCCAATCCAGAGGTTATGACGGAAGTTCAGAGGATCTTCTTACACGATCTTACAACGGCGGCAAACACACTCTTCAAACACATGAATATCCATCTGGAGGAGGCCCTCAATTATAGGCTGTATGATATTGAAATCATCGAATTATCTAAGGATGTGAGTTTCCTTATAATCTGTCCCCCAGTAGAATCGTCTTGTGCTGTCCCAGGTCAAACTGAATTGCTACTTCAACGAGATGACCTACTCAGCTTGACAATTCAGGCTTTCGAAATGATTCATTTGAGGACATATCAAAACGGAATCATTCAAAAATACTCAAGGCTCTCGTGCATTCTCGAGCTGGATACTGCTTTAGCAAACCACTCGCACCGAGAAGCTTTCTCTACTAGCGAGCTTCAAATTGCCAAGGAACGTCTAGCTAAGCTTCAAGAACTCACTCTAAATCTGAATTCGGTATGGAAGAGTGTTCGCTGGCTTATGGATGTAATTGCCTTTGCTCGTGATCGAAACTGTAATCCAACCGTGACCATAAGGGAAATTTTGGATTTCAAGAAAATTCTTGAAGACAACACTGAAAACTCGATGTGTGATAATAGCAACTGTCACCTTCTACAACTGCCAGTTCGCGATACGAAATTCAGCAAGAGTGGTCCTGGACGCGGATCATGGCCAGGGCCAGCTGCGAACTCGCATCTCAATTCAGAGTGCTATTTAGCTGCTGAGCATTCGAAGTCCGAACAAAATCTGGGCTCAGTCCAGCCTCAGCAATTCCTGCATCCGAAAATGACCTCAAAGAATGATGAGTCTCTAAGAAAAAACAGTGCAGATTCAACTTGTTCGCAATACACACAAAGCTATTACTCAACTGGTGGTGAGAACAGTGAACAAGTACTCTATCGTATGCCGCCGTCACGCTCCGAAGACACACTTTCAGCTAATAAACAATTAAAAAACTCTCACTTCAGGAAACGAACTACAATGCCCAATGTCCAGGTTGGTCCCACATCCAACTCTGCTCCGTATCTCTCAGTGAGCGCTCGTAGCAGTAATTGCCAAACGAATATTACCGATTCAGTTCAAAGTCTATCCAGTGACTCAGAAACCGCTTCCTATCCAATTGCCCAAAGGGTTAAACTCAAGACAACAGCAGCTTTAAAAGACGGAGGTCTCTTTCTAAAGTCAACTCTTAATGCTTTACAAACTGAAATCAAAGGCAGTGATGCCAGGGTACACTGCTCCGAGCCGTCCTCACCAGTATCAAATAAATCAAACAAACGTCCAATACCTCGTCAAGCTAGTGCAGAAGACTGTACATTGGGAAATTCTACTATAGCTATGGTCGGCACCATTTCAAATCCGGCTACAAGTACCTCTCATCAGCAGACTGGAATTATTCAAGTTTATACAGCTTACGATACAGGTTTGTCTAGCGGTACGAGTCTAAAGCTTAATGTCACACCAAAGACCACAGCCAGAGAAGTTATAAACCTGGTGGTGAAGCAAATAAATATGGAGGTGGTATTAAAAGGCAACAATGGACCAATTTACACGCCTGATAAGTTGAATAATTTTTGCTTAGTCGCAGTTATAGGTGCAAGAGAACGTTGTTTGCGTGATGATTTTAAACCATTGCAATTGCAAAATCCCTGGAAGAAAGGTCGGTTGTATGTCCGACAGAAGCACGAATTGCTTGCTGCAATTGAACATTCCAATCGAAAATCGCATCTTATTTAAATATTTAAATTTTTGCTTTGTTGCTGGAATCTCATTTAATTAAAATTACACGTGTAGATACATAGATAGTGAAAAATGCAGATAGAACAATTGACGCAGATATCTTATATCGGGCCCTCTAACCGGTGACAAAATTTTAGATTGCTTTGGAAACAAATTTGTTAGTTTTTTTTTTTTTTTTTTTTTTTGTTCAGCACTACATACATTTTAGTTTTCAATTTTATTTACAAAAACATAACTAAACGTTAACTCCCATTGGTTTCACGGCTCAGGCAGATATTAAATATGGTTTTTCTGTAACTGCTATTTTCTGAATCTGAAAAGCGGCAACTCCGTTTTGCGGCAATATTTTCCAGGTGCTGCCAGAACACCATTTCATGTTTTGAGAATCAAGCTTGCTTATATTATCCTGAGGCCACACGGGCAAGTACTGGCAAGCAAATAGCAACACACTTTCATTTTTTTACTAAAACATACAAAACGAAGCAACTTGCTCGTCTACTGGCGTGCCTTTTTCCAAGCCAGTTGAGAAGCATGTAGTACGTTCTTTTTCTTATTAAAGTTGACTAAAATCAACTTTCATTGTTCTTTTTTATTTTATTGAAATTCCAAATGTATTTAACTTTTTCAACCCATTTCGTTTGACACATTTTAAATTTTGATCGTTCCTAAATTATAAAAATGACATGCCCAAATGCTTTGAGCAAATCGTTTATCACATATCGAACTAATAGTAGAGAAAAAGAACGAAGAAGCAAGTTTCTCGGCAAGTTGCGTGCCGCCTACGTCACAGCAAGTACACAGATACCTACGAATTTGGCAGGCAGTGTATGTACCCAACTTGCTTGCCAGTACTTGCCCGTGTGGCCTTAGGGCAGGGTTAGTACTACTGATACGGACATTGACGTAATTATATGTACATATTATGGACTACTAACAGCCAACTTCACTCGTGTTCCAGCTTACAGCAGCGCTGGGTGAACCGGTGGTCATTGCAGGAAACTCGCCTTTAAGACACTAATTCAGTAATGCATTATATTGCCAAAACTCAATGTGAATGATCACAAAAATTTTGTTCGATCAAAATTTACTAAAATTGTTCAATTCAAAGGCTCTAAATAAAAACGAACTTTTTTCGGTGCCATCTTTTATCAGTTCTCCTTAAATATTTAAATTTTAATGTATTTTCTAGCGGTCGACGCCTGTTTATAGTAATGAATGTGGCCGCTCAGTCCCAAGAGCGCTGTGATTTCTTGGAAATTGTTCTGCTCATGAAATGTATGAAAGTGACAAGTAACTAGTCCATATGTAATACGTCAATGGATATGGAAATAGTACAAGCAAAAGGACGGTGTTCAGATTGGACTTACTCCTCGGATTTATTTTGACGTCTATGTACTTTTTCTCGTTCCCACTATGTGGTGAGAGAAAGGAATGGGCAAGTGAGGCAGGATTTTTTTAAATTTTTTAAAAATTTGTGGATTATTTTTGACGTTTCCTTTTGTGACATTTGTTTTCTCAGTATCTAGTTTTTGTTTGGAACTTAAATACTACAGAATCAAAGTTTTTTTCAATTGGAAAACAATTTATTTAGTGAATTATCAATTTTGTGATTGAAAAAGTTCTAATTAATTCTCCGACGAGCTAAGATTTGTGTTTTTTTTTTTAATGACTGCTGAACGTCAGAGTGAGTAGGTTGTGTTCACATTACTTTGTGTCTGAACACGAGCTGACTGACTTCTGTCAAAAAAAAATTGTAAATGTGAGTCCAATGTGTCCAAGGGAACTTTACGAATCTGTCAACGTCAAAAGTGACCACCATCATTTTGTGGGTACTGACAGATGAAAAATTACAAAACGAAAATAAAAAATTAGTTAGGGTTTTTTTATTTTTATTTTAAGTGCAATATTAACAACAATAGTCGTACTTCTAAAAAAGATAACAAATTGCCAATTCCCACAAAGTGATGATTTTGTCGTTTATGAATAAACGAGAGAAAAATACATTTCTGTTTGGTAAAGAGCTCTAATGTGTAAATTCAGCATATAATGGTGAATTAGTGCAAGGCTCGTCGAACGCTGAAACGATCCATTTACAGAAAAAAGGCTGACATATAAAATGTACAAAATTTTCTTAAATTTAATTCATCCATTATACTTATTTATTTAACTTAACTCATTAGAATTTTCATCCCGGAAAATGAAAAGTACATCCCCACTTCGCCATATCTTTCTCATTTGAAATTGCTGATAAAATTTATGAGCAAAATTGTAAATGAATCGGCAGAATTTAAAATGAATTGCTATAAATGAATTGCTATAAAATGTCATGAATTCATTCAAAAATTCATTGGTTGGTTACATATCTGGTCCGTTTGGTAGAGTGAAATATCTTTATAATTTATAACAAATTTGACAAATTGTCACAAACTCCTGTTTGTTAACACAAAAAAGTAACTTGTAAATGTCTGCTGCATACATAAATCTCTGTGCACAGGAAGTGTATAACAACTGGTGTAACAACTACTGTGACTGTCTGTCACTTAACATCGGCTTGCAATATAAAAAAAATCTTTTCAGTCTTCGCTATCTGATGAAAAACATCATTGTTTCGACATAAGAGCAACCAGGATTTAACCAAAGAAAGTTAAATGATTTCTTGCCCAAACGTTGTACGCGAGAGTACGCGTACAAAAAAAAACATGGCTATTTTTAAATTTAGGTGCAATTTATTGATAATTTATAGTGATACAAGTTCAAGCAAATCGCTATGTCCACTTTTTTTTATGAACACCCTTTATTTATGTGGCTCTGTTCGCCGAGTATTCTTGTTTCCATATGTCCACAGTCAGTACCTACATAATATGTATTGATTATAGCCAGGTCTTGATACAATTTGTGGGTATTAATCTTCTGGTGGAGTTTATTGCTCGCAAGATATTGGTTCTGTTCGTCTTAAAACAACCGCTGTTTTAGCCCTATTTAATTTGTTTTAGGTAAAGTTTGACAGATCTTTGTATTAAACTCGCCAGTTTTAGGCAATACGAATTTTGCAAAACATTTATGGTATTGACGTTTAAGTTCAAAATGTCAACGGAAATAGTAAAATCAATTCAATCAATTTCATTGGCCACGTTCATCACCGCTTTTGACAGGTCTAAACTGTCATTTTGAGAACTTCTAATTGGCCAGCCGCAATAAAATTCAGTTGACGTCGATTAACATTTAGTTACGTTGCTTTTTTCTGAATTTTCAAATGAAAATTTCTATCTGAAAATTCAGATGACAGCTAAAAACAACATAAAAAAAACTGTGGTCTGATCGTCTGGGTCTCGTATCGCTTACCGGATTTTGATTTCAGAGTGCAAAAGATAATAAAAATAGAATAAATTATTTCAGACTTTTTTGTGCGTTCAATGTTACGTTTTTCATAACTGAATTTTTAGATCTGTCAAAAACGTGGTGATGAACGTGGCCAATGCTTTGTTGTCCTTAAGTTTTTTTTTTTTAAATTACAAATGTCGAAGCGATCATCACTTTTGTGATTAAAAAACAATCTATTGTCGTTTTCGATTGGATTTTCAGAGTGTTTCACTCTTTTTTGATTCCAATGGAATATGAAAAACTCTCTTCCGTAATATGTCATATGTGTATCTATGTAAAAGTAAAAACTAAAATGAATTCTTCAATAATTTCAATTCCAGAACATCTCAAGAAGAAGCATTTACTATTTTGGCAATTAATCCAACACATACTTTTAAAAATATGTGTGTTTTCAGAGTGCACTCCTAGCACTCCTTAATGAAATCCGGAGTAAAAAAACACTCCTAAATCATCACTTCGAACAGCCAATGGAAGGTTTTTGGAGTGTTGGGAGTGTGGATGGAGTGAAAAAAGAGTGCTAGGAGTGACCAACGGAAAACGACATATGTACGTTACCGACATTTAGGGCGGTATTCACCGAGCGCTCATAAACGGCTCTTAAGTTTATGAGCCTCATAACTTGAAAATTATTTGTGCTATTCACCAACCACTCATAAGTGTCTTTCGAAGTCCGAAATTGAGAGCCAAGCTCTGTCCATCAGGCATTTCCAAACTGTAAAATCAAACTGTTTTCGAACATGATTGACAGCCGCCAAGTCAAATACATGTCATTCATAAAAAATAAAACGAATGCAACGAAAAGTAAAAAATAAATTTGACAGTGACAGTTTGGGAGAAGAGTCATTTTATTTCGAATGTTTTCGAACAATTTTTCGGTGAGAGCGCTCATAAATATTCACTATTATTGCTTGGTGAATAAGTTTATGAGCCTCATAAGTTGTGAGAGCTGGGTGAATACCGCCCTTAATGTTCAAGTCCATTGTACGTTTTTTTTTTGGAAATTTCATAGCTAACTCAGTGCAATTTCCCTCGGTAAAAAAATAGCAACCACAACAAGTGATGTATTACAAAAATGGATATAGTGTTCAAATTTTTTAGAAGAAGATGGCGCTGTTAAAAAAAAAAAAAACAAGGTTAATCTGCCGATAAGTCTGTCAAAAAAAATCATCCGCGTGAATACCGTACATCATAACCCACATACATTCCGGTCAACAATATAAGTTGCATCATTTTATTCCAATTCATCACTGTAAAGCTGCCTAAAGAAGATTCTCAACTTTTAATCAGTATTGAAATATTTTACGTGCACGCGTCTTATTTAAAAATTTTACAAAATATATATAATTTTCTACTCCCTCATTTGTTTTTTGCAATAAAAATAATCTAAAAAAAAATAAGTATAATTCATAATAAATTTGTATAGTTTTCATATAAAATATAACCTTTTGTCAATAAATTATTTAAGAAAAAAAAAAATATACAAATGTCAATATAATAATCAGCGTATTAGCTTTATGACCAACTCAAACAAAAACAAGAAAAACTATAGACTGACTTTCATAGTTTCTATTCAAGAAAAATAAGGTCTTTCTTATTTTTAACTGTAACTGGAATTTCAAAAAAAAACTCAAAATCTACATTATAATCTAGTTAAGACAACAAATCATCAAACTACATATAAATGTATAGGACTAGTTGGATCTTTTCAACCTTAAAATTGTTAATGTTAAAAATATTATATAAATGGCGAATTTTAATAAAAATAAAACAAAATTTTATTATTTTAAAGAAATTATTTTTGTATTTTGTATATATATTTTTATGTAGTATTAATAGGAATGTTAAGTTTTAAATAAGTAGAGTACATTTACACATACATAATTGCACTAAATAAATAAGTTTCTGTGTATAAAAAAAAAAAAAAATTAAATACAATGTAATTTAGATACACATACATAATTGTAGACATGATAATTTCCCTGCACTCAGATTCATCAGTGGTAAGAAGTGAATTTTTCAAGCACCTGCTTCCACATCACACATTTAATTCTAAGTAACCTAACGTAGAATCCTTCTTAGCCAAAAATTCTGCTAAGAACAACGAAATCTCGCTAGATCCGTTCATCCGATTATGACGGATTCTGTGATTTAATATTGTTCTCTCATCCCCTGTTGCTGTTGTTAACTATAAATATTGTTAAAATATTACTGTTAAACTACTAAACAGTAAGATTTACTCTGCTGCTATATTTGTATCTTGTTAATTCATTATAAATAGGTGTTGTTATTTATTTTAAAATAAGAGCCTAAAAAAAAAAACACAAAAACAACTTAAATTTAAATATCAACATTCAACAACAAACAGACAAAAAAAAAGTTATATGTAAAAACAAAATAATGCAAAATAACAATAATTTTAACCAACTTGTTGTTCATAACTCTGGATTAGAAAAAGATTTATCTTTCAATAACAAAAAAAAAAAAAATTAATTAATTAACTTAACTTAAACTTAATGTGTCTTCGATAAAATCAATCTATCGATTAAGGTGTATTCTTGCCAACACTTGGATTCGAGTGCACAAAATAAAAATAAAAAAGTAAAAAAATACGAATCGAACGTTGAGTCTTATGATTAATTTAAATGTTAAATTTTAATATTTAATACAAAAAAAAAAGTTTATTAAAACTAAAAAAAAAACACATATTATTGAAGTGAAACGAATTTTATTGCGTTAGTGATATTTAGTTACATGTATGTGAAGAAGTATGTTTTGAATTGAAGGAAATTAATTTAGAATACAAATAAAAAAAAAAAATTAACTGACCTTAGGAGATTTAATCAATTATTAAAATTAAGTGAATACTGCATAATTGGTATGTTGTAATATTTCATTGTATTCTTCATGTATAAACTAGATGTTTATTTCAATAAGACACCGAACCAAAATAGTTTTACGTAAATTTATATAAATGTATAATGTATGTTAATATACATATGTATAATTATTAAATAAACTATTAAACAAATTCTGTGAGGGAAATAAAACGACTAATAAATAAAATGCAATACATTAAAAATACAACAAAAATGTTTTTTTTTTTTTTTTTTTTATTTTACCACAACACATTAAATCTGACTGCGATTTAAAAACGTACTTGAAACGTCTATAATGATTTTTGGTTTTTTTCGATAAAGGCGTTAAGCGACAACTTAAGTTTTGGTCTATTTGTCGTGTCTCTATTGTATCATTACTTACAAAGTTAGCTTCAGATAAAGGGGTTAAATAAACGTTTGTTTTAAATTTTTGTATGGCAAGAAGGGGTTAAGATCACTTAACACTTTTATGAGCTGAGAACTCATTTTTAAATAATTTTTTTTTGTGCATGAAGGTGGTAAGTGCAAACTTAACCTTTAACTTTATACCACAAGTATACCGTTGGATCTATAAAAAAACCATATGTGAGATTCCTGACAACAAAAAGAAGCCTAAAACCAAACATTAAAAAAGCCAACTGTCACTAAACCCCTTTTTCAGAAAAGAAAATTTAATTCGTTTTTGCATAAAGGTGTCAAGTGCAGAGTTTTTTTAAAACACACCTTTCTCATGAATTTAAATAAAATTTGTTAATATACAAAAAATTTAAAATTTTTTGTTGAAGCTGAAAATCGCTGTATTTGATTTTTTTTTTTCCTTAAGAGTAGGAGATATCGGTAAGTATTAAAGTTATAGAAAAAATTGAAACACCAAAATTTTGGCGACAAATTTTTCAAGGGGAGATGTCCTTTACTTTTTTCAAATTGTACCTCGTTACAGTTTTTAAGTGAGTTTTTGAAATTTGAATTTTTTTTGTTTTAGATGAGGAGTTGGTATATCTAACTAACTGTTTTATAATCAAAAATAATATTTATATTTTATTAAGCGTTTTTAAACATCAAACTTAAAAAGAAATACAAAAAAGTTTATACGCTTATAACTACACTAAAAAAAATGACCGTAGTCATAGTAACAATCGCCGATGTAACGAATAGTTACAATTTTACAACACGATATAGTCAATATGAAAATTTTCAATTTTCAATTTCTAAATTTCAATTTGAGAATCAAAGTTGTCATATTAACAGACTGCGGCAATAAAATGGACTATTTCGATTATCTATATGATGGCCGCAATATTTTTGTCATCAAATTGACAAATGAAAACCGCAGTCATCAAATAGACAACTGCGGTAGTTAAACTGACTACAGAAATTGTAAATATGAAAATCAAGATAAATATAAATAAATAAATTTAAAAAAAAATCAAACCCAATACCCAAATGTAATATAAATATTCACCGCCGGCCGAACTACCATCAGCACCCTACATTGTCGTTATGCATAAAAGCTATCCACCAGCACCCTAAAATCAAACTCACAATCGCCCACCTCTCACCACACACCGACAGGACAGACACGAGTATCAAATCAACAAGCTCGACGTCACTGGAAGTAATTATTTTCACTTTATCATCATTACAATTCACAGTGTATCGTTACCGCAAATATAACAAGAGGATGTTTGAAATGTCAAATGTCAATTCAAAGCTTATTGACGCGAGATTTTCTTGTTTGCGAATTAGAAGAGCAGAGTCTATGTTTCCGACTGATTTCAGTTTGTAGCAACTGCGATAGCTTCAGGTTCCTTTAGTGGTGCATTCGTGCATACGTAAAGCTAACCTTTTTGGTCCTAAAAACATTCCGTAGTTACTCCCCTCTCGGTTTAATGAGTAGTGCGGTGGAATTTGATTTCTACTGATATTCCCCTCTTGCTTTCGAGTGAGCAGCGTGAAAATCGCAGTTTTCAATATAACAACTGCAGTTATCAAATTGACAATCGCAGTTTTCAATTTAACAACCGTGATATTCAATTTTACTAGTCAATATTAAAACTAAGTCATCGATTTTTCACCCTAAATTGTCATATTGACTACTGCCGACTGCGGTAATCGGTTGAAAAATTACTATTTAATCTTCATATTGACTATCGTGCTTGTCCATTTGAAAACCGAAATTGTCAATATGATAACCTAATTTTTTCACGATAAAATTGATTGTCGAAAATTGTCATATGGACTCAATGCTGGGAGGGCATTTTTAACAGAATTCCCTCCACGCAGTCGGTAAATTCCCATTTTGTCTTACAAATATTTTCTTTTTTCCCTTTTTATTTCCCACAGAAAAAAAGTTGAAAATGAATTAAAATGAAGAAATTATTAAAAACCAATAAAAGCACATAGGTATAACGTTTTTTTAAGGCTGATATTTTTTTATTTCCTTTTATTTTAATTTTTTAACTGTAAGAGTGCCACTGTTTCTTTTTTATATTCAATGCTCTTTTTGTTATGTCGAATTCCTTTTAACAAAAAAATCGATTTGTTCAGAAGAAAAAAATCGATTTTTCTGAACAAATCCCTTGTATTGAAAGAAAAAAATGTTTAGAAAAAAAATCGAATTTTTTTGGTAAAAGGAATTCGACATTAGTCAATTCTGAAAACAAGATGTTTTTTACTTGTTTCGAATTATTCTAAAAAAAATTGATTATAACTTTGCTGATGTGCTCTTTTCCGGGTAAAATTTCAAAACTCAAAGAATTTCCACAAAATAGGTGGGTTTTCCCTTTATCCCTTTAGAGGTCAAAATTCCCATAAAAAGGGATTTTTCCCACGATCCCTCAGCACTGTAATGGACTACTGCGGTTGCTGGTTGAAAAATGACTATTTTATTGTCATATGGACTACCAAAACAGTCCCTGTGACTACCGGATTATTTTTAGAGTACGTATTAATGAATGGTAGGTTAAAAAAAAGTACTACACATTTTTATTAAAAAATTTTAAATAAGACACTTGTTCTTCCCACAGTTAATTATAAATTTTAGTGTTATATTTAAAATTTTTTAATAAAAATGTGTAGAACTTTAAATTTCCATCAAGTGGCCAACCACCGCTCTATTGAGCATATAAAAAAAAAGTACATGTAAAAATCTGGAGTCGTTGTTTTTATTTTTTTTTTTTTATTTCATCTTCTTAAGTCGTTTATTTTTACATAGAAACAAATTATAATAAAAAGGACAAAGCAGATAAGCAATAACTTTTCCTCTACTTTTTGCACATATAAGTACAAACAAGAAACTCACAAATTGTCAAATCCCGAGTCGAGGAGTTGGGATTAACTCTCCCAAAAAAAAAAATTCAAACTGCTCAAAATGTACGAGAACGCAAACTTACACAAAACCTCTGTTTGCTTACTTCCCAAAACTTTAAAAAGTTTTGTCAAAGTTCATATGTGCACAAGTTCAGTTGTGCATTTCATTTGGATTATATTCCGTAAAATGTTCGCGTACACTTGGGCGTATACGTACTTTTTTTAAGTTGACATGAATTTTTGTTTATGTACATTAAAGACTCAGTACACATAACTAAGGTAATATATATGTATATTGCGCACTTTTGAGAACCTCAGGCTTACAACAACAAATCAAGTGTTTCATGACTGCTCAAGAGAGGTTAAGATCCTACAAACTCAATTTATATCTTAATCTCAATTTTTTACTTGCGATATATTATTATATGTATGTAATGTAGGTAGGGGCAAGTTTTGGATTGGCAAAAAAAATTGAATTCAAGATTTCAAACAAACTTGGCATGACGATGATAGAAAATTGAATTTTTTTTTTAGCTCCTACCATACAACCGTTTTGAAAAAGGTTATTTATCTCAAAAGTCCCGCTATCGATTTTGAATAAAAAATTTTGTGTGTGCTATTGAGCTACATGAAATTTGGCCTCAATAAAAATGGCCCCAAAAATGTATATGAAAATCAACAACAATAAAAAAAAATTTGACTAAGTTTTGTGAATTGGGGTCGTTTTTCATTGATTTGGGTCCTCCTTCTATGTTTCATTTTAAAGTCATTATGACAAATGACCTCATTCTTATTTGTTGCTGTTGCTTTATGTATATATTTTTGGGGATATTTTTCGCTTTTGGTTTGAGCTTTTCTTTCTTTTTTGGGGCTATTTTTCATTAAATTTGGGGACATTTTTTCATTTTTCATTATTTGTTTGGCGCCACTTTTTATTAGCTGTATTATGATTTCTTGTAGGCCATTGGTGGTCCAAATTTTTATAAAATCATGTTCTCATTAATTACTGCACCAAATTTTAAAACAGACTTTTACTTATGTATGTGTCCAAATTTTATTGATTGCACCCACCCCTCAAAAAGTCTCTAAATAAATTTAGAAAAATCGGCACGAAACCTCCTGCCCCTATCTTAATTTTAACACATGACGCCAGGCCTGTATTTTTTCCATATAAATAACATCAGCTTTTCTCTATTTCCATTTTTTTTGGCGTAGATAGAAATAATATAAAAAAATCCGGTGACTATGTTTTTTTTATTTGAAAAATCCTCTACTTCTTAGAAAAAATGTTTTCAATTACGAAAAATAAAATGGCGGAACTTTCAAGGAGTACAAAAAAAATACATTTTCAGAAAGAGCTTATCAAGTGACTTCTGCAGCGCAATGTTTAGGACATCGGCTTCTGAACAATCTGGTACCTACATGGTTCGACTCCCAGTGAAGGCATAAGAGATTTTTCAAATAAAATGCAGCCAGAATCAGACAAATCTTAATAAGGAGTCTGATGATCGAGTTGGCGTGGCACTCGTGAAATAGCTAAACTCCAGCCAGTGATGCCAGACTTTCCTTATTGATTTACCCACGACGAATGCTCACGATGTTGCCCACAAAAAAAAAAATACAAAATAGATGAAAAAACACAGTATATTATGTACTTGTAGCAAAAATAAAAAACAAAAATTTTATTAAAATAAATAATATAAAGTAAAATATTTCATGAAAAATAAGGAACTCAGAAATACATACATAAATTAAATAGGTAATTAATCATTACAATCTTTAAAAATAATTAATGGAATACCAAATTCGTGCCCTTTCGCCCTTTTAGCTTGTTTTTTTTTTATCAAATGCCCACAAAAAGGGCATTCGCCCACGATCTGGCATCACTGACTCCAGCCTTACTTTGGGTGGTAGCACACATAAGTTCAACAACAACTTTCATTCAAAAAAAATTTCAATTTAATTGATGTTTGCTTCGAAGCCTTCACTACTGCATGTATGTTTATCATATAAAAAACCCTTTGTAAATTATTAATATTTTAATATTAATATTGTGTGAATTTGAGTTATTTATCCTTTAGAGGAGAATCCTATTTATTTTAAAATAAACTAATGTAGTTATTATGTTTATGTACCTATCAATTTGTGAAACTTCTTTAAAAAGCTGTAATTGTTAAACAAAAAACTAGTCAATGTAATGTTTTCGTTCTGAATATAAAATTAATTTGTATAATTTTTATATATATATTTTTTGTTTTCGTTTTTTTTTTTTTGGCGATTTGCTACACTTTCTAGGCTCAGCATTAGAAGCCCAGGTACTGATTCATTATTTTATTCTAATTTTATTTCACGCATGTCAACTGAAGCCAATGACCCCCAAACAAAAACTTTTTTTATGAAAAGTATAAAAATCTTGTACGTATCATATACCCACTCTCATCTTCTTTTGATGCAAAATTCTCAACTGTACCTTTACCTACTCCCAATCCGATAGTGTATCAATCATAAATTTGTATTCTCAGAAAAGTAGAAACGAATATGTAAAATTATTCCATTTTTCTTCTCTTAGGGCCAGTTGTAAAAACGTGGTTTAATATTTAACCCGTGGTTCAGGAAATTTAATTCGACGATTTCGCTAGATTAACTGAGGTTCAACGATGGTTCAAGGTTCAAGTATTTGATAATAGCCAAGTATATGCCTGAACCATCGCTAAACCTCCGTTAATCGGCCGAAATTGGTAAATTAAAAATCCTGAACCACGGAACAACATTTAACCCACTGGCCCAGAATAGAAAAACCAAGTAAACTTAAAAATTAGGGTGGAACTTATTTTGGAATTTTTTGAATTTATTTTTTCCCCTTAAAGTGATCAAGGTACTTAAAAATCAAATTTCAAAATGTTATGCTTGACCGTTAAAAAGCTTAAGTTAATTTACGTAAAAGTCAACTTTTTGCACGTGTGTCCCACCCTATATTTTTCTTACTGAAAAGTTCTCTCATACACGTGGGACATAAAATTGTTTTTGTATTACGTGTTAAGAAATGATCCTGATCTGTAGATAATAAATCGCACGCTGCTGTAATGGAGGTGGTACCAGCCAATACTTAATTTTTTTTTTCCGATCAGTGGCCCACTAACATTGCTTTTCTTTAACACATACATATGCACGTGGGACAAACCAATTCTCTCAAAAAAAATTACCGAAAATTGTATGAAAAATCTGTCCCAAACGCCAAAAAATGGTTTATGGGACAAAACAATGCTACAAACCGTTGATTTTCCTGGATTTGGAACAAAGTCGATGGTCGATTTTTCAGGATTGGTAGGTACCTACATAGCACAAATCGGATCAGAGATTTAGAAAGAACTTACCAAATTACCATAGAATCCGTCCATAACAAAAAAAAACCACAAAAGTGGCGTATGGGACAAAACAATTCTCAAGCGACGACATGTCAAATTGTGTGAAATGGCTGAGTCGTGAGGGATGAAATTTCATATTTTGTTTCCGCACTATTATAGGTACTTGATTTACTTTCCACTTTTTTGACACCTGTTAAGGATTTTAATCTTATTTTAAACAATAATTATCCTGTTAAAAATAACAGTTAAAACTTAAATATTAAGTACATCGATAACAAAGTGATTTCGCCGGAATAACAATGTTAAGGCTAAAGAGTAGTTAGCGGACCGCGCTTTATTTAAGCTTCCATACTAATCTGTCAAAATTTCCCGATAGAGAAAAATAACATTTTCTTACATAAAAGTAGGTATAGCTCCGACCTAGTTATTGTTTTCATTTAATTTCCTTCGGGCTAGCAAAACACATTAGCTACTAGCATGTACCTTAATAGTTTAGCCCCAAACTCGTTTTTTTATCATTCTTTGTTTAATTTTGTAATTTTTGATATTTGCAATTGCTATAAAATCGGCTTAGGGCCTAAAATCGGCTGTGGGGGAGGGGGTATTAGCCCCATAACCGCCCCCGGAGTACATAGACATTTAAAAAATTAGACTCAATTATATGCTACTCAAACGTGTTGCAAAAAGTGCTGCGCTATCTCAAAGATATACATTTCATATGCACACCATTCACTAGATTTGTCAAGCTTAAATGGATAAAGAACCCTTTAAATAGAAGCAACATAATATGTATTTACTCAACCCTGACTCTGATAATTTTCAAGTAGGTATAAACAGCATTCTTTTATTAAATTTAAATAATCGGCCCTATCGAGGTAACCGCCGGAGCGGAATTCTCTCCGATTTCCTACGAATCGGACACATTTTGATTCAAGGTAGCTGTCCGACGAGCAAAATGTCTCCGATTCGTAGGAAATCGGAGAAGGTTCCGCTCCGACGGTTACCTCAATAGGGCCGAATACTTCTCTGTCCCTAGAATATCAAGGTAGGTCTAATCATTTAGGTTTTAATCATTTTACGCCCTTTGGCAGTATAGGTACATACATGTGCATATATTTATAACTGTGCCAACTCAACACCTTTTATTAAATACACACATACATACCTATTAACCCACTTTACTAAAATGAGTTAATCGGTGATTTTGTCCCCCCTAAAATTCTATCATTTTATTTTTACTAGGTTTCATCCACTATTTGATTTTATCTGTTCAGGTTTTATGATTATAACAATCCTTAACAATAAACTGCCATCAATAAAAACAAGACGAGGTGGCCGAGTGGTTAAGGCGTTGGACTGCTAATCCAATGTGCTCTGCACGCGTGGGTTCGAATCCCATCCTCGTCGAAAGATTTTTTTTTTTCAATCAATTCTGTTCTAATAATAAAATCATTGGAATAAATCTGATTGGAAAAATAACAAGTTTCAGGAAGTAAAATTTCCTTTCACATGACAAAAAATTCGATTCCGATGTTGTGACGAAGTATTTAAATCAAATGAGTGAGATGAGTGTTCTTTATTGTGTAATTGATAACTACTAGTACATTATGTGCAAGTCATTATCGGACGCCCATTTTGTCGTAACTATCGATCACCGACTTCTAGAAACTACTTTCAATACAAAAATTAAACGAACAAAAACTCATTGATAGCGGTGTAAACATAAAGAACTTTTTTATTTTATCTTCTTCCCTTTTCTTATGTACAAAGAAGGTACAACAATTTTTTTATATAAATAAAAATAAAATCTATATGATGTAAAACAAACTATGGAATAACGTTAGCATAGAGAAATATAATTTTCCTGGAACCATTACCAACAAAGTTTTTCTTTGCAAAAAAAAATGCAATGTGTGTAAAAATAGATAAGACGATCTCGCCTCATTATGCAATGCTCCGCATCTGCTGCTGTCGATGTCGATGTCGACCACGCTTCGCCTACTTTGAGGCACCTACAATGTAGCCTTTTGCTGTGAGTACACCTCGACAGCGAAGATGCACTTGGTACCGTACCACCCAATCCAGAGACAGGTCGCCAACACTGAGTTCGCTCCAAGCGTTATCGTTCAGGATGATTTCTGGATCGCTGTGTGTCAGCAATTGAATATCATTCTTTGTACAGAATTCCTGCAGCGGAGGTGGAACAACACAGCAAGAAGCCAAATTTATCTGTGCGATTAAGGGATGAACCTTAGAGCTTTTGTACAGTTCGGTTAATGTGTCGGTATCCAGATCAGACACTCCCAGCTGGCAAATCTTTTTGTCCAACGCAAATTGTTCTAGGTGCGCCCATAAGTCCTTCAACTCTTCGGTGGATTTCTCATTCTTGCTTCCCCACTTCAGAATGCCATAAGACGTATCGCCTTCAGCAACTGTCGAAGGCTTCGGATGATACGCCAAGACTACATTATCTACATAATTCACTTTCAAGATACTTAAGAGTGATGTCATTGCCTTATTCAGATTTTCGGTGGATTTTTTATTGAGGAATATTTTAGCGCCAATACTAATATTGGCTCGTTCGTGTTCCGATAGCTTACTTTGCAGATCCTTGATATTGCGATGCATTTCACCGACAGCGAGATTGACGGAGGCATCAGGATCTTTGAATGTTAATTTTAATCCATCGGTGAGTTCTTCGGTGGATTTCCGACCAGGTTTCTTGTCAATGTTAAGGATGTTGCCTGTGCTGATGATAATGGAATTACCAGATAATAATTGGGAAAGGTTGTTCGTCATCTTGTGCAAACGTTCACTGAGTGTACACACACGAGGCGAATTTGATGAATTTATATGTTTCTTCGATGAATGACAGGGGAGCAAAGGAGAGGAGCACGAACTTGGAATAAATAGTAAAGATAAAAACACGAATACGAACTAGATTCTATCACCACTAACAAAAATAAAATAACCAAACCAACCGACAACGACAACCCCCAACTGATGAGTTTTTTTTTGACAAATGAATGACAGTTCTTAAAAAAAAAAGCAACGAATTTGGGAAAACATCGAGTACCTACTCGTTTCTATTGCATTCGCTATATTTAAATAACAAAGGCGTCAGGAAGTGGTTTGGTTTTAAAAACATTGATTGATCAATATTCCAAAAAAAAAAAATATAAATATTCAATGAATACCTATTTAATAATATTGAAAATGTGGCGTGAATCCACCTTGCCGTTCGGCACAGCCACATGACTGAAAAAGCCGACTGGCCGCACGTCGAAAATCGATTCGTGAAAAGCCGGCATTAATATTTACGAAGAACTGACAATAGATGTCACCCAAAAAAGTTCGCTTTCATTTAAATTGAATAATAATAATTTGTATTCATGTCGATTATGGAATCCGCAAAACAGCATCCGCAATGATTCGCAGTGTAGTGCTCTCTTTTCTATTCATCGATTTGCTAAGGAAAGAAAAGAGAACAATATGTTGCGAATCACTGCGGATCGATTATTGCGGATTCCATAATCGACATGATTGTTTTAATTTTTTCTGTTTATTAGCCCATGAATTGAACAATTTTTGTAAATTTTGATCTTTAATTTTGGCAATATTTTATTGTATTATTATGTCATTTTTTCATTGCAATCTGTAAAATCTCTTTTCAAACTCTAGAATTGCTCTTTTGAATAAAACATGTTGGCATCGAAAAATGTCATCTTCAAAGCATGTCAGCCCATATTTTAATAGTATTGGTGACGATTGTTCGTACATATAGACTTTCAATGCACTAAACAAAGATATTTTCCATTTGACATGAGAGCTATTTACGTGTATGGGTGAACGCAGAGGCACATAAGGGCCTACTTTTAAAAATTATTTTATTTTTATGAAATCGATCATGATTTTTTTCTGGAGTGATTCCCTGATTCTTTGTACAGTCTTTGATTGCTGACGTGCTTTTGTCGGTCAAAGTGGATTCCTGTACAATTCCGCAGTATTTTTCTCTCGAACACTCCAAGCTTTTTCATGCTGGGCCCGTATTACGAATTACGGAACGAAAGTCAAAACAAACGATACCTAAAAAAACCATGGCCATGACAAAGCCCGATTATGATTAACGAAAATGGATGCATGAACATATTACAAGCTTAAATTAAAAAAATCTATTTTTTTAAATAAATATGTGAGAGATATATAATAATAAACATGTGAGAGATATACACTCACAGGCACATTTAACCGCCCACTTCGTATTTTTGTAAATTTAAGGAAACTGTCAAGTTTAGACCACATTGGGTGTAAGTTATGTTGAAAGTTTGAAAAATAAAAAAAAACAAAAATTCTGAGAAAAAAAAAACACTTTTATTAAAGAAATAACACAAAAAACATACAAAACCACAAAATACAGAAAAAGATGTTATCTTTTGTTGTTAAAAAAGTGGTAAAATTATTGAAAAACTTAATTTAAAATAATGGGTGTCTTAAGCTCTCCTAAAGTGGTAGGGACATGTGTTCTCGCTCGGACACGTCTTTTAAGGTTGTCCTAAAGATAATCGATAGGTTTGAGATCTGGACCGCAAGATGGACATGGCAAAACTGGAATCCCGACCTCATTCAGGTAGTTAGCTTCAGAATTTGCGGTATGGCAGAGTGCGTTGTCATGCATTAACCGAAAGTGTTCACCAAAAATTGGTGCCAAAGGCATCACATGGTCTTGCAAAAAGATTTCCACGTATATCTGAGTGTTCACACTGCCTCTATCGAACACAACAAGGTCCGTGCGAGCTTCATAACTGATGCCTTCCCAAACCATTATAGACCTTTCTTGGTAACCTACTGTTTCGGTTATCGTGCATGGAGCAAACCTTTCGGTTTTTCGCCTGTAGACACGCTGATGTCCATCTGGACTTCGTACACCTATTCTGCTTTTGTCTGAGGTTAAGACGTCCCTTCCTTCCTCTGCAGTCCAGTTAACACATTCTCGCGCAAAACGAAGTCTTGCTGTACGGTGCTGTGGGAGCAATTTGGGGCGCGCGCTGGTCGGAAAGCTCTGAAATTTAATTCTGCCAACCTTTTTCTGATGGCACGTTTACTCACACCAACATTCCTCACCTCAAAAAGACGTGTACGAGCTTCAGTAGCGATGCAAAACCGATTTCTCAGTATGTTGTTTAAGTAACTGAAACAATATTAAAAATCGCTTAAATTGCAAAAAATGCTTCAATGACAATTTTATCGGGCGAAATAAGGGTTTTAGTTATTTGTTTCTTGCGAAAATATCCGCTAAACAAAAAACAAATCAGCAGATAAATTATAGTGAACTTAAAGAGTTAGGGTGACGAAAAATGCAGGTGGGCGGATAATTGTGCCTGTGAGTGTATAATAAGTCAGAGGTGTCAAAACTATAAAATACGACCGCTAAAAGCAGTCGTAAAAGAAAACGAGTATCGTTTTTAAAAAACGACTATCGTAAAATGTAATCGCAACTTAACGATGACGAGGGATTTTGAAAGATAATCGTAATTCGTAATACGGGCCCTGGTTTTGGATATAGGCAGGAAAACAGTACGTCATGATGGGTCTGAGTAGTTGCTTGTAGAGAAGCAATTTTGTCTTTTGGCTGAAGCCGTTTCATCTCCGCATTAGAGGGTGGATGAAGTGAAAATCAAAATTCGCCTTTTTGAGGACGAATTTAGAATTTACTTCACAAGAAGGAAAAAAACATACTTTCTTCCCATACCTACCACACCTCTCTCATAGATTTTGGTGCTTTGTGACACATGCTTACAAAACGAGCTACTTGTTCTTGTTCCAATCCTCTATTATGCACATTTATTGTTTCTATCATGTGCAAGTATATTAATTTATACAAAGTTGTGTTCGTTAAGACCGATCAAATTCGCTTAATTTAAGTTTAAAGCAATACTTTTAAATTAAGAGATTTTTAGGCGACCAATTATTATTCAAATTTTATATGTAGGTACTTGACCAAAAAAGCCCAAGTTAAAACTATTAACAATATTTTTTAGGTTTCTTTACTAAGCGAAAAAAAACGCATCTCCATTTCTTAAGTGTTTTTACAAAGCAAAAAGGGTGCAAGTCTATTTTCTTTAACAAATAACCAAAATAACTTAAATTCATGAACTCCATAAAATAACATAATTTTTAACAAATTTTAACAAATCATTTTTTTAAATTAAAAATTAAAAAAAACTGAAGGTGCGGAAACCAAAAACAGTAAAATGCATTTATCCCAAAACTACAAAAATTGAGATACGTCCTTTTTGCTTGTGACGGCAGTATAGAAGGCCCTGCTTGGTTTAGAGTAGAACATTAGAATCCTTGGCTTTTTGTTCTAAGCGCTTAAGAATAGAACCTTTATGTTGCAATTATTGCCAACTATGCAATAAAATTGTAATAAATTTTAATATATAGCCTAGGTCTCTCACATACACAGTTATAGGCTGAAAATCTGTTCTTCTAATTTTAAACTGTAAAACGCAATAGATATCGAGGAATTCGAAAAATTATATTCCTTTGCAATATCTGCTTTTTTTTATATATGTATTTGCTTTTAATCAAACAAAACAATGTTCCTTAATTTTCACATTTTTTTTATTATTATTATTTTCTTGCAGGAAAAGAAAAAGGATGAAACAAAAATTATATGCATATGTATTTCATTAAAACTAAAGAAAAATTATAATTTTGCAAGTAGGTAATGTGTTGAGGAAAGTAAACCAATGTAGGTATTGTTATTTTATTTTTTTTTTTTAAGTTTTTCATTACTTGCATGCAACATGTTGTGTAAAGCTATTCTTTTAATTTTTACTGGTTTTAGGTATAAATAAAAACTGAAATTAATTTGAATAAATTTAATTTACTCAAGCAAACGCAATTTGCTTTGTTCTTTTTTTTTTTAATTATAATACAAATTCGAGAAAGTATGGGGTTGATTTATCTTTTTAAATCGGTTTTGAAAACAATTTATAATTTACATGGATTTTTTTTTTCAGATTAAATATTGGTAATGCATTTACAATAACAATTAAGTAACTTAATTCCCTAAAAATTAAAAAGAAAAATCTGAAAATACGAGGAAATAAAATTGCATTAATTAAATTATTTTTTACTTTTATTTGTATTTTATTTGCTTTGTTTTTTTTTTTTTTTTTTTAATATATATTTAAGTTCTAACGATTTCTTTTTATTTTACTTTTTTCCAATTGCCACTATTAACAGTACATATTACAAATTCTTTGTTTTTTTTATGACTTTATAAACTGAAAAAGAAATAAAAGACAACACAAATTCGTTTTACATTTTTGTTATTTATGCATGTGCTAATGAATCGAAGAATACCAAAAAACAATAGCTGAACTTAAACTATATTGTTTAACTAACTTTATATTATTTAGAGTTTTTTTTTATTTCTTTGAACTTATTGAAAAGAAAGTTAAAAATAAAAACTACTATATAAACCCTACGAATAAAGTGCAATTAAAAAAAAAATTATATGAACAGAGAACAACTAATTAATTATAAATGTAGGTCTTCTTTTTAAGATGAAATTATTTGTCGATTTTTTTTTTTTGTTTGTAATTAATGAGTTGATTTATTGATTGGTCTATATAAAAATACATTATTTACTTTGTTCATTATATTTTACAATTGCATTTAATATTACTTTTCTTTTCTTTTTTTTCTCTAAAATTTGTGTAAATTTGTAAAAATGTTATTCTTATACCCGGATAGACGATTTTTATGTTTTTTTTTTTTTTTGTTTTTTTGCTTTCTTTCTTTTTCTGTTGTTGGTTGTTTGATTTTATGGTTTTTTTAAAAAACTTACACGTATGGTTTTCGGTTTGTATGAAAAACAAATTTAATAAGGAAAATTTTAATTGAAAAAAAAAAAATGTATCCTTGTCTAGTTTGAAGATAGTTGAGAGATTTGAAGTGAACAACTATGAAATGAAGAAAAATTGCTCTTATGAAGAAAAAGGATGGTGTAAGGAGAACAAGTTGATTCGCTCTCTCCTATTTTTTTTTTGTGTTGGCGTAATAAAAAATTGGCGGTATGTGTTTGATTTCAGTTCACAACAACTTCATAGGTTTTTCTAGAAGGCATGGGTATGAGGTTCTATTGCTACCGTCGATTGATGAGGCCGTTTGGTGGTTGTTGTTGGCTGGCCGTATGCATTAGTTCCAGTTCCACCAGCAGGGGGAAGTGATCGGATGGGATGTGCGGATGTGGACAACCAACAACTTTGTTTTCCCGCAACCAGTCGTTGGAAACCGGGCCTAATAGGCCAAGAGGCACCATACCGGTTTTTGTGTAGAAAATATAATCGATAATTCCCTTAAAGTCAAAGGTATAGTTCGTGTGCGGCATAATATCCTCGCTGTATGCCGATGCCAACTTAAATGAATGAGTATATTCGCTAGTGTCACTTGACAATAAGCGTTGCAAGCATGGCTTATAGCCAAGTTCCTTGAAGTCCTGATGATCAATTGATACGCGCCCTTTTCCAAGGAATTCGATAACACCTGAATCGGGAAGGGAATTGAAATCTCCGCACAACAACAATTGAACACTATTCGAATCGTATTTATGGCCCGGTCGGAAGCTGTGACTAGCCTCATCGATGATGGTTTTAAGTTCGTTGCTCAACATAAGTGTCTGAATAAGCTTGACATCACAAAATTCTGGGTCCCAGTGGATATGCGCCGTGCAAACTAGCAAGGGTTGTGATATTTGGTTGACATCGGTCATTGAATCCCAAGCGTTTTCTTTGACCTTAAGTAATGCCGCCAGGCCGATATTGTCTTTTGGCATAACGCGATTAAGCATATTGTCAGAACCTTCAGCGTTGGCCATAGCTAATTGATTAAATTCAATTAAATGTTCTTTGATCAATGAGAACCTGAAAACGAGATAAGTATTGTCATGACATGTATTTATATGAAATCCTTAAATAAACTAACTTTGATGAGCGGAAAAAGATAGCACAACCATCTACAAATTTTCGTTCGTTTTCACCCATCGTCTTTGCCCGGGATTTTGGCGAAAAGATACCCTCGAAACCGTCATTCTTAAGTTCTTGCAAAAAGAAGCTGTAAAATTGTTCTGTTTCGATTTCCTGTAGACTGATTATGTCGGCAGAGTAGTGCCGAATCTCGTCAAGAATTGCCTATAAAATATATAAGGACAACAAATTAAAACAAAAATAATACACTCATTAATTTGAAAATATTTAACCTTTTTTCTATAATCCCAGCTAAGAGCCCAACTTGGGCAATAGCCGTACATTTGTCTAGTAGCATATTTGTCACATAAAACATTGTAACACATCACGGTAAAGATACCTGCAGAAAACAGAAAAAAAAAGAACAACAAAGAAAAGGCATACAAAATAAGTTGGCATCGTCATTATGAAACGTTGTTGGAGAAGGAATTCACTTACAGGACGGTCTAGTTTTGTTGGGCTTCGCTAATGGTATCCATGGTCGTTGCGGTGGAGCTGTTCCGGTAACTGAAAAAGAAATTTAAATAAAAAAAAATATTAAAAATAAAGTAGAGTGCGTTACTCAACAAGTGTTCTAATGACCTTAGGAGGCATAGAATGCTCTCGGACAAGGTTAATTGAGACGATTGCATTGCTTTAATTTTAACTTTTTTGTAGCTGTACTTTATATTTTTGTGGTGTGGTTTCAACACTCTTGCCAGATTACCAAACAAACATCATTATATTTTTTGTCCAACCGGATTTTTTGTGTCTTTTTGTGACTTTGTTTGCTTTATATTTTTTTTTAATGTCAATTTTATTATTCGACAAAAAAAAATACCAAAAGATTTACGTTTGATTAGGAAATTCAAGTTGATAGGCGGTATATGGTCTGTATTCTGTAAGATGCCAGATGCCATGAGATGCTTTAAGATTTCCGTTATGAATAATGGATAGCATTTTTTGGGAGGAACATAATAATTGTTATGGAGTCGTTGGATGGAATTTATTCTTGAGGGTCAGCATCACGTATTAAATCACTTATTCAATTTTTTTTTTAAAGTGTACGTTTGATGGGCGGATTTTTGTTGTTCTTGTACACAAAATAGTGTAATTACCTATGGTGCTTCCAAGAAAGCCAATTACAATTGAACATAATAAAATTTTTAATAAATACATAGTTCAGGGAAATGGAAGATTCTAATCTTTAATATGAAGACTGCTGCTTTAAGAGCAAAAGAAGCGATTATTTGAATTTTAAATTTCTTAATAGGGTCCGGTACAGAATACCGCGATTCCAAAATAGGCAAAATAGGAAGGCAAGAAATGGCTTCAGTGCTTGGCGCGATTTTTTCATATGATGGTTCGTAGAAATTGATTGTGTTCTGAAGATTTCTGAATGGAAATAAAATCAAATTTATATTTTGCTTTAGAAAGAAACATGTGTTTCATTTTAAAAAATTTACTATGACATGGAATTCCGCTAGTCTAGTGGACTGTCCCATCGGTATGGAAAGCTTACGATTTAAATAAATAAAATAAATTTGATGGCACAACAGGTCATGAAGAACTAGGGCCTAGTAACTTACAACTCTCAACCATTCCTGTGTGCTTGTCTGCACGGATAACTTGAGAGACACTTTTCTATGACAAAGAGAGAGGTTTTGTCAATTCCTCGCAAGAGGCAGTAGCCGTTTTATTTTTATTTTAAAATTATTAGGTTGCGAGTGCTGGGGATCGAACCTAGACCTCCGGCACGACAATCAATCGCACTAACCATCACGCCACGGCTACTACTTAGCTTACGTTTTAGGTTCAAAAATTTGAGTGCCCTTTAGCCGTTCTTGATCGATCAGTGTCCACTTAATAACATTCGCTTTAAGTGTCACATACCCAATCTTTTTTGCAACTAAAATCGCTTTTCAATTTTTGTTTCATAGTTATTATTTGTATTTATTCCATCCCTTGAAACACTTCTAGATACAAAAAAAAGGCGATTCCTTCCGTGTCGGGACAATGCACCAAACATTTTGTCACTGCCAGCTGCGCCGCTTAACGAAAGCCGATTTTTCTAATACAGCCTTTAGTTGGTGCCAAAAACTTAAAAATAAAAAGAACTAATAAATAAAAGAAAATAACTTCATTACGAAATACGATTAAAGTGAATTTATTACTTTACAGAAAAGGGGCATTTTTCCAGGGGTTATAATATTATTGCATTTTATTACTTTTTTTTATTAAAATCAAAGTAAAAATGGAATAATATCTCTATTCTTTTACTTCACTAAACTAAAAATTGCTGAAAACTTCAGTCTATCAAAGTTCATATAAAAAAAATAAAATTGTACTAAAAGTCGTAGAAATCCGCAGTTTAGGGAAGTAAAAGAAGTAAAATTTATCAATTTATTAACAACCATAATACCAATTATGTGAATGCGTTGCCGTACTTTTGCACAATTTTTGTATATTTCGACAGAATTTTATCCTTCGTCTATAAGGATTGATAGTCCCTGAGATTCTATTCACAAACACAAAGTAATGCCGGATTTACACAAGTGACAAAATGTCATTAAATTGGTCATTTTATACCAATTAACTGTCATAAAACCGGATTATGACAATTTATGTCATTAAATTGGTCATTTTATACTAATTAACTGTCATAAAACCGGATTATGACAATTTATGTCATTAAATTGGTCATTTTATACCAATTAACTGTCATAAAACCGGATTATGACAATTTATTGGTATAAAATGACAAATTTAATGACATTTTGTCATTTTATACCAATAAATTGTCATGATTCGGTTTTATGACAGTTAATTGGTATAAAATGACAAAATTAATGACATTTTGTCACTCGTGTAAATCCGGCATAAGGATCAGAACTTATGCGAGAAATTCTATCATTGGCCGCACTCAATGCATTACGTTTTACATCTTCTGATTTGCCAGCTGTCATAAAAAGTTCGATGACTTTTAATGACTTTTATTAACGCTTAGATACGTTTCTTCTGATAATTCGGACAAGAAAATCTAATCTGAAAATTCATTACGATTTACGAAGCCTTCTAAACTATTTATGAGACTTTTAACAATTTAAAAGCCTGTTAAATACTTGTGAAACAGGGTATAAATTTCAAATATTTGAAGTAAATCTTGTAGGAGAATAGTTTTAAACAAAAATACTGAATATAAAGATATGAATCCTTCGTACGTTTCACCCTCCAAAACCCATTTGTTTACATTGTAGTTTTTGTAATTTCGGTGCGCCTCGATGAATAGATGAGAATTTCAGCAACAATTTAACGGGGAGTTCAACTGAGGAGCTGCTTATATGTGTGCGTTTTACGTGGTTTTTCACACATATACTTTGAAAAGCTTATGGCCGCGTTCAACAGCACATTTGACAGTTCTAAACTGTCATTTTTAGAGCTTCTGATTGGCCAGCAGTCATAAAAATTCAGTTGACGTCGATTGACATTTAGTTACGTTTCTTACGTTTTTTTCTGAATTTTCAGATGAAAAATTCAGCTAAAAGCAACAAAAAAAACAGTTCTTGATCCAGTTTTTTTTTTTTTTTTTTTTTTTGTGGTCTGATTGTCTGGGTCTCATATCGCGTTTCGGATTTTGATTTTAAAGTGCAAAAAATAATAAAAACAGAATAAATAATTGCAGACTTTTTTATGCGTTCAATGTTACGTTTTTCAGAACTGAATTTTTAGATCGGTCAAAAACGTGGTGATGAACGTGGCCAGTATCTTTGGTTTTAAAACTCGGTCTATTTTTTCTTGCACTGAATGCATTCATTGAAAGGTGGACATACATTAAACTTTCTGCCTTACTTCAACTTCATTAGAAAAAGTTAAAACAATATCTGCGTGCATGTCAAAATAAATCTACTAAATAGATTTATTTAATCTAAACTGGGTCAAACATTAGGTGGAAACATAGATCTATTTTATTTTGGCCGCGAATTAAGTTAAAATCGCGTTAAATTTTACCGAAGATTAATTTTTGACACTAGAGAAGTGAATTTGTACGCAGAAATGTCAAAATTTTATCTCGGATAAAATTTCGAACAAATTTTATCGCACACAGCCTTTCGCTTCAATGCAATTTCTATAAGTAAATACGAGAATTTTACTTTTGACTTAAATTTCAAATTTTTTTTTGCGCTCAACAAAAAATTTTGACTCCTCAGATTCTGAAATTTCATATTTTCTTTCGATCGATCGCGGGCAGCCGATGTTTGACAACCGTAATAAAAACTTTAGCAGTCCTTTTATAGACGTTGTCATTTTTCATTGTAAAAAAGATTTTTATCGCGGAAGGATTTGCACTTTTTCAAATTTTAAACATTTAAGACTTTTTGCAAAAAGTACAAAAGTGAAAAACTAAAATATGCGCTAGTGGGAAAAAACCTACGAAATTGTGTTTGATATGTCATTTCAGATTAATAACACAGACCAAACAAATTTTTTCCAGACACAGGCATCTCTAAGCATATTTTTGCTTGTCACATTTTAACTTTTTGTCATACTTTTTGCAAAAAGTCTTGAATGTAATTAAGCTTTTATTTACAAAAAGATGCGTTCTGGATAAGTTCTGAAGACGACAGATGCGATCTCTTAGTCCCCTTTCACACAGGGCAACTGAGTTGCCGGCAACAATTAGTTCATGGGCGAGAAGGGCAGGAAGAAAGAGGGGGAAATGAAATCCCCCCGGTCAACAAATTCAGGAGATTTTTTTGATGTTTCTCTTTACGCTACGTTTGTGTGCGTTCAACCAAGGTAGTTTAAAAGGAAAATAAAGAAAATCTCCGGGTTTTTGTTGCTTGCGTGTGAAAGGTACAAGAGATTGTTAAGGAGATTTAAAGAAAACGTCAAAAAAATCACCAGCAACTAGTATCTTCGTGTGAAAGGGGAATTACATTTGGAAGATTTGATCTGAGTTTACCCATACATGCATACAAGCTATCATGTCAAATTAAAAATTGGCCAGTTTATATTTCAGAGATCTCAGAGGAATCCGTATGCTCCTGCTCTTTCAGTGACGGAAGAAAATTACTGAGCTCTCTGAAAAATAAACTGAGCAAATATCTTTGTTCAGTGAATTTAAAGTCTATATTTGTAAACAATCGTCACCGATACTATTTAAATATGGGTTGAAATGCTGTGAAGATGAAATTTTTCTATGCCAACCATGTTTTATTCAAAAGAACAATTCTGGACTTTAAGAAGAGATTTTACAGATTGCAATGAAAAACGAAATAGCTTTAAACAGCCGTCTAAGTTATAAGCAATCATTTTTGCAAAATTGTGACGTTTGTACCCGCCGTTGGGTGAAGTCTCCACTAAATTTTGCCAGGAAAAATAATGTTCGAAGCATTATTTTGCGGGAAAAATTTTGACAAGTTAATAATTTTGCACGATAAACACGATCAACTATTATTTATCGATAATTTTACAAAAAGAAAAAAAAAAGGAGAAAAACAATAATTTTGTGCGATTTTTCCAATGTTTTTGTAGAGATTAGAATTGTAGAGATAAAATTTGTCTTTTCCCGATCTGCGTACTAGGTTTAAAGTGATCTAACTTTTTATCTAATTTCATACAGCGGAATCGATTGTAGCCTTGACTAATGTAATATTTTTTTTTATTAAATAAAGCATATTTACGACTATTTATTTTGAATTACTTAGACACTGTGTAAGTAGTAAAAAAAAAACCTAATAAATACGACTGTAGGTTTCTACCAATATCAGCGTTATTTGTCACTCACAGGTAAACTATGGAAAAATAATTTCCCTGCTCTAGCCCTAACGGCCATATTATTCACTAGTTTAATCCTTAAATCCAGATGTAAATTAATTTAAATCCAAAAATTCAAACCAAATCAATATTATTCACTCATTAAATCCGAAGTTAAATCCAATTTTTTAAATCCATATTCAATAAATCCAATTGAATTTAAACTGCTCTCCGGAGGACAGTTTAAGTACTTACATCCAAATTTAAACTCAATTTATATTCTTCACAAGTCTCAAATGTTTGATTTTTGCGCTCCAAAATAAATTTTATTCATACAAAGGATATACAAATAAATAAATTGTATTTCAAAAGTAAGAAAAAGTGGAAAATTAAAAAGAAAATAAAAAATGGATTAGAGTGAATAATATGGACATGGATTTAAATTTTTGGATTGAATAAATCCAGTTGGATTTAAAGTTCACTTAAATCCAATTTTAAATCCAATGTGAATAATATGGCCCGCATGGAAAAATGGCAAGTTTTTGGCAAGTTTAGGCGAGGCCCTAGCAAGTTTTCGGAATGGAAAACATGTACGAGGAAAACATGACATACCCCTATTATTGCTCGCTGAGAACATTTATTTAATAAAGTGAAATCATCATACAAAAATTAATAAAAGCAGGATCCTATTGTATCGTAATATAAATCTTTCTGTGTTAATTAACTGTGCAAATTTCAAATTAGGATTGGGAATCGGTGTGTCAAATAGTAAAATCGCAACTGCAGACGAAACAGAATGAGACATAACCAGAAGTGATTTTGACATTTCTCAGAAAACAGTTCTCAGTTCTTCTACCTAAAAAGCAAGTGCAAACAGACTCTCTAAACAGCAAGCCAGAGCAGTTAAGAACAGAAAATTTCTCATTAAACTTGTTCTTTTCTGTTCTAAACTGTTCCGAAGATCCTCACTGAACTTACCTATAGTCTTTCACATATACTTGCATGCACACCAAAGTAAATGACAATAAATTAAACGTCAGTTTATTCAATTTTGCATGCGCAAGATTTTTTTAGTGGTCAGTGTTTTATATTAAATTAAAAATTAAAATTAAAATAAAAATAAAATACAATGGATTCGCGGTTAATAAGTGAAATTAGTTAACTTCTATCATCTTTAACAAGAAAAAACGTGTTTTTGAATCCCAATCTCGCAATATGTATAAGCAACAGAAAGCGCACCGCCACAGAAGCACAAACGATGACATTACCGAGCGCTGCATGCTTTTAAACGGACGTAAATGCACACAAACGGCATGAATATAGGGACTATCAGAGATATGTTTTATACAGGACCAACCAGGATGAACATCAGTTTATCGACCTGGTAAGTACACTGAAGTCTTCGAAGCAACATTCTTCCATGGACATGGACTGACCACGACAACGATCATTTAGAGTACGACCAGGGTGATGGGCATCGAGGAACTGTATGTCTATCTAGATAAATATCATATAGAGCGACTGACAGCTTCTAGCTTTGACCCCCATATCTGAAATGATTGAATGGAAAACCATTTTAGGGCTTAGGCAGAATTCAACTGACGAGGCAAAAAGGATCATAACTGGCAAGACCCTTGTTAGCAACTATGAAAAACTTGCCAGGCCCTTATTGAAAACTAGATTTTTTTTCCAGGCGGGGGCCCTAAGAAAATATTCAATGACCCATTTTAAATAATTTCACATTAAGCATGCGAAAAATCTAAAATTTCATATTACAATATTAAAAAGCAAATAGAAAACGACATTAGTCTCATATTAAATGTATCTGCATAAATGTAATTATGTTTCGTCTTAAGTGTGGAAAGCATTTTGAAAACAGTCATACTCTGATAAACACAAGAAAAAAAAAAAAAACAAAAACAAAAATACGTAAGACAATAAAACAAACGAAGCACTTCATGTTCAATAAATCGTAGCGAATTTAAATATTTATTTATTCAAATGCGACTATAAGTGTGAAAAGTTGAATTTATTTCCAAAATTCTCAAAACCTAGAAGTCTCATTATTTACGCTGATCTTAATCTTCTATACCTAACCTATGGTGCTTACTTATTTGAAGAAGCGAAAAACAGAAAGCCAACAAAAATAAAACGCATCAATCTATTTCCGGGTATATCTGGATAACGATTTCACCAAAAATAAAAAAAGTGTTTATTGCATTAAGAGTGTGAGGCTGAACATTTCTCTTCTGCACATATTAAACAAATTTGTAGGGCGAAGCGCACGCGCACAAGCGACCTCTAAAAAAAAAAAATTATTATTAATTTAATTTCTTTACTTCCTTTCCACTCTCTTCCAGACTTGTACCTGGCTTCTTTTTTTTTGTCCAGAATGTGCACATCTCTCTCAAGCTTTAATTCAGAAAGAAAGTGAAAATGAATTGATAAAATAAATCAAAAAGAGCCAGCTATAAGTAAGGAAGACAAGAAAAAAAAAAAATTAAATAACGTAGGTAGCTTTATATCCAATACCAACCGCCACCAACTACATCTAGTGTTTTCACGTCTGCTTGCTTGCTGTTTAGAGCTCTTGAGCACCATAGGCAGGTATATACTACTTTTGGCCAACAATCACCATCATCACCAGTTTAATACGTATAAGAGCTCTCTATTTCGGAAAGAAACGTGTTTTTTTTTAAATATACCAAGCAAACTGTCTTAAGCTATGGGTTACAACAAGCCTGGAAGTGCCTTTTGTTTTCTTTTCAGAAATTGCTTTTTCGTAAGCCGGTCCCACCATGAAGCCCGATGAATTTCCATTCAATCGGTGCGCTTTTTCCAAAGTCAAATAAACTTCCGTAGGGGTAATTTAAACACGTCTTCTTAGCCAACTTAGACGATGGGCCATAAGACGACGACGACGTACTGATTACACTGTATGATTCGACTCGCTTCGTCATCGACAAGCGACGAAAACGAAGAAGACGAGCGACGTTTCGAAGCAGTGGCAGCGAAGGCGCGACGCGACGGCGACGGCGACGGTAGCGACGCACGACTTTAGAGAGGTGAAAGTGACCTACAAATTACTTCCGTGTGACTAGTGTTGCTGGAAGAAACCCTGGCTCTGATGGTGAATGCAACATATGGCTACATAAAGTGCTCTAAAACACCATACAAACCATGGGTGGTGGTAATTAAAGAAGAAGATGCTACTCATCGAGAGTCGTCAACATGGATTTGGGCATAATAACTTTATCAAGCCCCAAGAAAATAGCTGAGCATTATTTTTTTCTTTTTCATTATAAATTTATTTGCAAGTTCAACTGAAATGGAAACGCCTCTCCCTGACCTACCGTATCAAGAATCTTAAATAAATCTCTTTCTCTTCCATATGCAGATTTGTATATCTTTCAACAATAAATTAGCATAAAATCAGATTGTTTTTTTTTTTTTTTCATTTTTATTCTTTTGAAATTTATAGCCGCTGTTTGTATAGCGAACGTATTTGGGGAGAGACGATTTAAGTTCTTTGTTGAAACCAATTACGAATTGGCTATTGTAAATACAAGGAAAAAGATAAAATAATTTTGTATTCAAAATTATATAAACATAACATATGAGAAGCAACATAATTATAAAATAAATTAAGTTGATATTCTACTTTTTTTTTTTTTTTTTGCTTGGGCTTTCACTTTTCTTGAGCAATTTAGTTTTGGAGGTATTACGTGATTTTTTTTTTTTTTTTTTTTGTGAACCTTTTTTTATTTATGATTATACGCCCTGCTGCTGGAAAGTTAATAGGTCTTAAGTGGTTGTTGTTTTGGTGTTTGGGCACGATAACTTATAATTTAGTTTTTAGGAATAAAGAAGTTTTTGTTTAAGCAAGTGTTATGCAAAGAAAATGGAGATTTATAGGTATTTTTAGAAGTTTAGAACATATTCAACATATTAAATCATATGTTTAGATGTGTTGGCCGATAAATTTAATGGAGAATATGAGGTTTTTTGGTTTAGTCGATTACCAAAAAACCAAACGATGTCGATTAAATTTGTTACTTGTCGTGTTTGTTCTTGACTGTTGTTTGACTCGAAATGGAAGCTTTAAATGAGTTACTTAAGCTATGTTCATGGTGTCGCTGAAGTAAAGTTGTGATTTCATTATTGAATATTTTTTTTTGTTTACGTATTTTTTTGAGAATTAACTTTGGAAAACTTGCCAAATTTATGATGGAAAGACTCAGCACAGAACAAAGAACCAAAGTTGTTCAATTTTATTTGGAAAGTCGACACAAAGATTGCATATCGAAATATCTTTCATGTTCGAAACGCGTCCAGTGCTTCAACAATTTACCGATTCTTCCAGCGTTTTTTTTCAGCAACAAGGGACTGTCTGAAAGGTCACACTTTCGCGTGCTGGAAGATCTCGTGCAGTTCGAAGTGATGTAAGCAAGTATTGAGAAAAACCCCAAAACTTCCACCAGGCGACATTCTCAGCAGATAGTTATGTTTAGACGGTATTTGCAAAGAATTATCCTGTAGTTACACCTTTTTCGATGTAAGATTCAATTGGTTCAAGTCCAATTATGGCTCTCCTGAGGGAAATTTTTGGTGATCGGATAGTATCGCGTTTTTCTGATTTTAACTGGCAACCACGTTCGGCACTCACTCACAGTTATTTCATTGCAACTCATGATTGAACATTTTTAGTTTAGTTTTGAGACACTTTAAATGCAAAATCAGTGAAAATTTTGATGCCAATATGAAGCTAAGGACTCAATTAATATTTATTGCCAAACAAAAATTTCATTTAGGCCCAAACTTCCACATAAATGGACTTTTATTATTTCAATGGCAACGAGACAACAGGCGAGACTTTTGTTAGCCTCGTCTCGGTTTTGTTAGAAAACCGCAGCGACAAATCCCCGCAAACAAAATCATCGCAAACCCAAATCTTCGCAGCGACACAGCCCCGCAAACAAAATCATCGCAAAGACACATCTCCGCTGCGACACATCCTCGCAAACACAATCATCGCGGTGATTGCTTGAATGCAGCCAGTTGACCGTGGTATTTGTTCGCTGGGCTTTTAAACTGGCAACAATTAGGTAAAATGATATGGTATAGCAATGGGGTGGTAAGAGTTAAGTTGAACGCGAGTGGAGTAAGAAATATAAAAATAGGGCGCTGTTATTTGTGATTTGTCCATTAGGAATCTAGAGAGATTGGGTGGCATGGGGAATGGGTTTATTTAAATACGGGGTCGCATACAAAAAATGTTTTGTCGTTCTTCACGAAAGGGCGTTTCATAAAAATGTCAACTTCGTTGTTTTTTGGCCGATTTCAATGAAACTGATACATGTTATAGCTTTTAGGAAGCCAGTTTGTGTTTGCGAGGATGTGTCGCAGCGGAGATGTGTCGCAGCGGAGATGTGTCGCAGCGGAGACGTGTCTTCGCGATGATTTTGTTTGCGGGGATGTGTCGCTGCGAAGATTTGGGTTTGCGATGTTTTGTCGCTGCGGAGATTTGGTTTTGCGATGATTTTGCTTGCGAGGATGTGTCGTGCGGAGATTTTGTTTGCAGGGATTAGTCAGGTTCCCCAATCTAGGTACCTTACATACATAAATACAGTATGAACAATTTCCTTTTTTTTTGGAGCAAAATTATTAATTAAATCTTTCATAAAAATCTTAATTTTTCAAGTTCGATAACTTTTCTTGTCCCATAGAAGTTATGAGATAATTTTTAATTAGCAAAGGTTCTTTCGGCTGTTCCTGATGTATAAAACTGGAAGCATTCAAAATTGGAAGCATATGCATTGATAATTTCATTTCAACTTTAAACAAGACTGAATGCAATGAGAAATAAATTTTCTAAATTTCCAATTTTAAACAATGGTCTGGTTTAATTCAATTCAATTCAATTCAATTCAATTCAACTCAATTTCAATAGTTCGATCATTTAAGGAATTGCTCGCAGAGATCAACTGATATGATACTAGTTTTATATTTTATCAACACTAGGTTTGTTCGATGTCAGCCCCGGGGCGCAATGGGTCGCCCTGAAATCGCTCTAAAGCGTTTTATGTAGCCTTTTTTTTTTGCCCTAAGCTATTTGCACTGTGTGCGTTTGCGGCGAGCTTCGAATGCGCTCTTACGAAACCCAGTTTTTTTCTCGGGGTAAGAACTCAGAGCTTATAAAATTCAAATCAACTGTTGACAATGTGAATGTTGATTACGAATTTAGATGGTAATTTGGTGATATTTTGTTGATAATTGTGTTATTTATTTTTTTAATATAATTATAAACGAAATGTCAAGTCAATGAAAAACGGAAATTAAAGAATTACGTACCAAAAAAATTAGGTGCTGAAGCATGTAGCACTGTGTTCGATGTAAAATAAAAACTCAAGCAGCCCTGAGTTTTTTGACAGTTGATTGACGTTCGCAAAGCCGCCTTACGGCAGAGAACAACGAACAAAGCTACTCATGAACAAAAAAGGTTAAGTTCCGAAATGTACAAAAAAAAAATGAAGGGTCCAGGGGAAAAACGGCACAATTCCATTTTTTTTTTTTTTTTTTTTTCAAAATTAAACTAATGATGGCATTTTTTGGCTTTTTATGCGTACTATATGATGTCCTAATAACTTAAAAAAAAATGGTATTCTACAAGAAAAACCGTTAAAAAGAAATGCCGTGCTGCGGAAGAACGACACAAGTCAAAAATTTTGTATGGAAGAATGGCACAAGTCCATTTTTTTTTTTCAAAAACTTGAATACAAAAAAGCATATTTAAGCATCTGGTTTTTATTATTTGACTAAAAATTAAAAGGAGAATTGAATATTAGACACAAAAATACTACATAATAACGTAAAATTTTGAAAAAAAATTAGTCTGAACACAATTATTCAATTTTTTTTTTCCAAAGTTTTCAGTTTAAAACTCATTTTTTCAAAAACTGTTTACTCAAATAATTGGAATTAATAACAGAAACGGGGGGAAATACAACCCCCCCCCCCCCCCCCTTCTGTTTGATTTTTTTCTTGTCTCGACTAAACCTATACGCCCTGGGCTTTTGTTGCATTTTATGCAAAACATTTTTTAGTATAGTAATTTAACACTGATATTATACTGAAAATGGCCCAAGTCACATACTATATTCACTAAAATAATTGTATTAAGTGTAAATATTTATGAAATAAAAATAAAATTCTGTTATAGGTCTTCTTCTGTATTAAAGATCTGCTTTTTTAATTTTTTATTTCCTTTCAATTTAGCGTATATAGGTAAGTTAAGGCTGAGTTCCAAAATTCAAAAAAAAATGCGCATTTACTGTGTTTTCGATGCGATTAAAAATTTTTCTTTTCATTTCGCTACGTCAAACTTATGCAATGTAATATTTCTACAAAGCATCAAGTTTGCGTTGCTGATGCGTAAAAAAAGTAGGCATTACTTCCGCATCAAAACATTTTCTACATTTTCGAATGGACTTGTGTCGTTTTTTCCCCTGGACCCTTTAAATGTTTTGATGCGGTAGTAATACATTTTTCATACGCATCAGCAACGCAAACTTAATGTCTTGTAGAAATATTACTTTGAATAAGCTTGACGTTTCGGAAATGCGCATCTGATGCATTTTGGAACTCATATTGGCATTGTTTTCACATTCGTTATCTTTTTAATAAAAGTTTTCTAACACACGTCGGGTGATCCGTATATCGGGGCCCCGTATCACTATAGCTACCACGGTAGCTAGGTCTCTCTTCACAACCGCATACCGCAATCATTCAAGAGATATCAAAATTTAGTATGATGCTACGTTAAAAACAGGCTTTTCCAAATTTTAAACGAGTTAGCATCGTATTATCTTTTTAAAATTTTACTAAAGTTAAAATCGCCAAATGCCTATTTTATATTTTTAGTATCATACTAAATCCAAGTGTCACTTTGGCAGCTACAATTGCAAAAATGGGTTGAACTGTCACTGTTTTAGGCGTGTTAAGCTAGAAAAATACGTTTAGTATGGTACTAGTTAGAAAATGTTTAAAACTCACAATATTTTACTAAAGAGTTTTAAAGTTAGAAAATTGTTAAGTAGTATCATGTTAATACCTAAACAGCAGGCTGTTTAAAATTTTGCGCCAATTAGTTTTGCACATACGTGGTTATGGCTTGAAGGGGAAGTAAATAATTTTTTTTTGTTTCTATATTTTCGAAACATTCCTTTTTGTCTTTCTATTTTTCATTTACCAAAAAAAAACGAAGACAAAATGTTCGCGTTCGAAGAAATAAAAAAAATACAATCCACGTCAAAACTTTCACGCAAAAATTATATAATATATAACCAACAGGGTATCGCCAACGTCTGAGCAGTAAAAATCAAAGTCTTTTTTTATGGGTGTAATTAAGTAAAATAATAATGGTTTCGCCAAAAATACATACACTGACAGACAAAATAAAGTGCAAAAGTATTAAATTAATTTTCAAACTACCGCTATTTAAAAGCAAAGAGTGTTTATCATTCCATTTCATGTTCTGACGTCACATATTCTCAGTTGCTTACTCTTAAAAAAAAAAAACAATCCATTGTTTTGTCTAATTACTATTAGTTGCGGTATTTTTGGAGCATATACAATTTAACTCGCGACAAAATAAAGTGCATTTTTATTATTCCCTGCCAAAAAGTTTTAAGTTTTAAAGAAAAATATTTACAATTGATAAAATATAAAAAGGTAGAAGCAAAAGATTCCAATTTATAATAATTTCCGTGTTAAATTTTATTTTTATTCAAAGATTTTTTTTTTTTTTTTTAATAATACAAATTCTATATACTACTGAAATAAATCAGCCAAGTAGAAGACTTAGCACTATTTTATTGGACTTGTTGAATTATTGATTCAATATAGCTTTTAACGGCCTTTAGTCCATGAAAATTTTTTGGCGTTTCGTCCCGGCGATCTCACTTGGACTCATCAGTTGACTAGTGAGGGCCTTGTCAATACGCAATTTCCATTAAGTTCAGTTCATCTTACATAGATTTCATGGTGAATACCCAGTGTGAACTATTATTTTTATTACTTAAAGCTTAAGTATGAAACCGTTAACATCTGAAGTGAAGGAATTGCTTGTTTTGGACCGTCAACGGGGCTTTATATTCCATAAACTGGCAGAAAAATATGGATTATCCATTTCTATGGTAAGAAAAATCTGCCTCAATTTCTTTGAACGAGGAACTGTTGCTAGTTTTAAAAGTTCTTGCGGAAGGAAGCGGAAGACAACTGCAGTTGATGACCGCAGAATTAAAATTCAGGCTTGAAAGAACCCTTTATCTTCCGCCAGAAATATTAAAGAAGAATTGCAGTTAAATATAACAGCAAGGACAGTACAAAGGCGACTCCATGAAAGCGGTTTAAAAAACTTTTATGCAAAGAAAAAGCCGTTACTCCGTTCAGTTAATATTCAAAAACGGTTAGCTTTCGCTAGAAAGTTTTTAGTGAAGCCACAATCGTTCTGGGAAAACATTATTTGGTCTGACGAATCCAAATTTGAATTAAAAAAAGATAACGATCCAAAGCATACAAGCAGAGTAGCTAAGCAGTTTTTTTTACCGAAAATAATGTTGACGTACTAGAATGGCCAACCCAATCTCCCGACTTAAACCCTATTGAGCACCTTTGGTCCATTTTGGATGAAAGGATTCCCTTAGATCAACGTCGCAATTTACAATCTTTTTGGGAAAGACTCCAAAATGAATGGGAGAGAATTCCAGATCAAATCTTGAAGAACCTGGTTAGCAGCATGCCCAAACGTCTTGCTGCAGTTATTCAAAATAAAGGAAAAGCCACTACCTATTAACATTTTTCTTTTCTGAAACTGAATTCCTATTTTACGTGATGATCTTTCGAATTTGCACTTTATTTTGTCTCTTCTATTTTCTTTGAATATTGCTATTTTATTTAATTTCTAACCTACATTTTGTATATAACTTTAAACGATTACTTCTGTGGACGTAAGATAATCTGAAAAATATGAATAAATTATTTTTTTTAAGAAAAATAAATCAGAACATATCATACCAAATAAAATATTATTGAAAATAATTTTTGCACTTTTTTTTGTCTGACAGTGTATACCTAAATCTTACAAATGACTCATATTCAACATTTACATAACTATTTGTAGCTTGATTCCCAGCAAAATAAATTTTGCATGATAAGTACATTGTACCTACATACATTTAAGCTACAAAAATGTGTCAACTTATTTACAAAATTGCAATCACAAAATAAAAAAAAAAAAAAAATCGCATGATTGTTCGAGCATGAATACGATAAATTAGCAAACATTCGCAAAACAAAGAAAAAAAAAAAAAAAAAACAGTAGCAGAACTGAAGATTTAATTTGATGGTCAAATATCAAAATATGTCAGACTCAGTCAGACAGTGGGTTCTTTTTTTATACAATTTCGTATTCTATTATAAAATATAGGTACTATCGAGACTCCAAGTGGACACTTATTGCCCACGTTGTCTATGTCTAGAGAACTAAAAGTCGAGATGTACCTACGTAACGTACATACATAAAATGTTGTTCGATTTGACTTGACAAGTGTATAGAAAAAGTTTTCATGAGCAGGGGGAGATGTCAAAAAGAAAGTATGTAGTATTTAGCGTGCAAAGTCATGCTAATGCTAACCAAAGTTCGCAAAATAGAACCAATTTCAAAGCATCATCATGGGTCTTGTTATGGTTTTTGGCGATGATGGTAAAACATAGATCTTTCCTCCAAAGCTGTTTTGATTAAGAAACTTGTGCAAAAATTAATTTCAAACACTTTAAACTTCATTAATTCATACACACATATGTACATAGTTAAGTGAATTAAGAGCTATATGATGCACCTGAAGCTGATGTGAGAGGTCTAATGGTTCGGCTGTCCGAGTTTGGTAATTTAACCATGTTTGGATTGGGGCCTATATTGGGTGGAAATGAGATGCGAACGCGTCTGTCTGGTTTGATATTAATTCGATGACGATAGGAGGCTGCTGTGTCTGCGTGGTTGAGCGCAATGAGGGATTATTATTTTTTTATTTTATATATAAAAGCTATTGCTAATGATGGCGCGAGCCCGCGCGCTCGTACTCGTACTCACTTGCGTTATAAATCGTGTGTAAGGGAGCTGAGCGTTTGAATGAGTTTCACTTTTGTGCTCGTTTCTTTTTATTTGTTTTATTTATTTTTCATCTAAGTTTTTTTTTCCTGAAATGACTATTTGGATGGTCTGTTAAATATTAAAGATCAAAGGTTCCCTCTATTTTTTATCAAAGCAACGGAGCGGAGGAGTGGTTTGATTGTATGTATGTAGTAACGGTTCAATAGTTGCATTGTTGATTATATAAAATTATGCATTGATGATAAATATACCTTTATTTAAGTCACATTTTGAATAAATCAAATACCTAACCGACCTAAGATATAACTTATATGAATCTAGTACATATTTCTTACAATATTGCCTTGAATTATTATAAGCAATGACCTTTAAACATGAATTAAGATTAAAACCACTTCGATTGTAGTAATAAAATTGTTATTTCCTAACGTGTTTTTTTTTTATGTTTTAACAGAGTTTTAAAAGTCCCTTGTATAATTTTTATTTTTTGTTTTTTTTTGTTTTGCAGAATTGAGGGCTTGGTAGATAGAGCATTTACACGCACGTTAATCAATATGCATAACAAACGCCTTAAGATTTAATTTTTATGGACATTGGGAAAGCATTTTAAAATAGAATTACATAATTTTATTTAAAAGGGACAGGTGTAAACACAGACAGACAAAGGCCGTGTGCCTAATTGGATGGGAATAAGTTTTTTTTTTTTTTTTTGAAAATTGTGAATTGATTTTAAATTATGCAAACTATTTTTAATTGGAAAATCATCATAAAATTGATTGACATTTTGTTTGTTTGGTGGTTATGAATTATTGAAATGTTTTATTTAAACTGTTTACTGGATTTTTTGTTTTATATATGTATTTGTGAACTCGCTTGAACTTAGTGGGTAGAAAATAAAACACACGATTGATCCAGTTATGCGATCCGCATAAACTTGTAGTAAAAGTTTCTTCGAATTTTAAACATTGAGTGTGATAAAAGTAAATAATTTCTTTATGGGAGCTTTAAGTTTAAACTAGTAGGGACCTATTACACATTATAGAGCTTAAATTTAAAAATTATTAATAATTCACATAATTCGAATTAAATTTATTAAAAAAGTCTTCTTAAATTGTTTTGAGAGCTAAAAAAAAAAATACACCATCTGATTTCTTTAACTAATCTTAGTTTTGGAGAAAAAAACATTTAAAATCGAAGGAGCGGTTTTTTTTTAAATTAATTTTTTATATATAAAATTTTGTAAACATTTTTAAGAAAAAAAAAAACAGGTACACAATTTTTTAGTATTTACCTATGTTGAATTAAAAATTAAATTTCGACAAAAAATATCTACCCGTTTTTGAAATATCGAATTTTCAAAAAAAAAAAATTGAAATTTTTTTTTTAAATCCAAAATTTGTTTTTTGAAAATTTTGATATAAAGTATTATATTTCAACTTTTAAGAAGCTTTTGTGTAAAAAATTTAATTTAAATCGGTAACACACATAATGAGATAGTCCAAAATAAAGAAAATGGTTCTATGAGAGGTACTGTTAATAATGGCTAACTGTAAATTTTGTTTTCGGCAGATCGTAGACCATACTTATATTATTATTTAGAACAATTTTAATCAAAATCGTATGAGTCGTTTTGGAGAAAATTTACATTTCCTGTAACGGTTTTTTAACATTTATATGAAAGGTACCGTTAATTTTGACTATAAAAAAAAATTTTGTTCAAAATATTTTAGATGTTAAAAAACCGCTTGTTATCAAGTTTCATAAAAATCAACAAAGTCGTTTTCGAAATATGTGGTTTTCAAAAAAAAATTTTAAAATTTTTTTGAAAATTTTGGTATACAATACTATTTATATTTTTCAGAAGATTCTCCATAAAAAAAATTATCAAAATCAGTTTATTCCATTTCTATAAAATCGAAAATAAAAAAAATGGTTCTATGGGAGGTACCATTTAAAACCATTTTTTGGAAATTTAATTTTTACAATGAGCTAGCATATACCTAATAAAATTTATTGATTTTTTTTTAGAAAAATCTGTCGAGCCATTTTTGAGAAAAATAAGATTTTCCAAAAATGCTAAAAAAAATATATGGCAGGTACCGTTATTTTTGGTCCTAAAAATAAAAGGAAAAAAAATCAGTGATCGAAGAAGCTTTTAGCATCACCAAGTGAATCCAGATTTTATATTTTGTCCAAGATTCATGCAAATTTTACAAAAGTGTTAAGAATAATTCAACTTGCTAAAGAAGGAGTTCCGTTATATAAAATTATATTATAGCTTTAATGCGAACTATTACAGCAAATGGTGCCTATAAATTAACGGTATTTACATTCCTACATATTATAATATATTCCTTTGTCTTATCTTTAAGATTTAAATCCAATAAATTAGCTTAATACGTCTCCATCTTAGATTTTCCCGCTACATACCAAACAAATCGATTTAAGTTGACATTGGCAACTCTCATATTTCAAACTTTTAAATGGTTATTTGCAGGGTTGGCCGAATTAACTACACTACATTTTCTACATCATTTACTACGTGTAGTAAATTGAATAAACTACAATTCTAATTTACTACAATTTGTTACACGTGTAGTAAATACAAAAAAACTTTAAAATTTGAATGAATAAGACTTAAGAATGTTGAAAAATAGAATACAAAACAGCGTATAAATCCGATTTCAAAATTAAGAATACAAGGAACAACGTTTTCCTTCATTTCTATTATCGTAATTTTTAATTTGGTTCGACTTCAAAACAAAATTAAATTTTCAAAGTGACAGCTGACAGATAATTTGACATTTGAAACTACAATTTGTTTCATTAACTACATTTAACTACATTAACTACGTTTAACTACATAAACTACGTATCAGAAGTAACAAATGTAGTTTTTTTCAAAAAGTGACAGTTCGGCCAACCCTGATGGTGACCCAACTGCAACGGTTCGTTTTTATTTTTTTGTTTTAATATAAAAGTTAACTATTTCAACTATTAATTGACATTTTTATTAGTTACGTTAGAAAATAAATAAAACAAATAAAAAACACTTCGACAACCTGTCACAATAGCAAGAAGTCAATCACACCTTATAAGAACACCATTTTCCTTAATGACCATTTATAACAGAACACAGTGCACAGGTCTTAAACGTATTCAACTTCTCCCATGTCTCGCTATTTTCTTCTAGCAAATTATCATCTTGCGCGGCAGCAAAAACTTTCAATTTCCTCAACAAATTATAAAATAATATTCTATTCGTGTTTATGTTTCCTTTTTGTTCATTCTCATTGTACTGTTTAGTTCTCGTAGGTATAGAACTGCTGCCTCACACTTCTTTGCCATGGCTTTGTGGTGGCAGGCAGACATGTGCTATTTGCAAATGAAATAAAGAATCTCTGAAGAACAACATCAACAACAACGAATAAAAAACACCTCCTGCGATGCAACCATTATGAGCCGACCAGAAGCAAAAGAAGCAGCAGGCTGCAGCATCTTCGTCAGTCATCCAAGCGAAGCGCTAACTACATCTGAAGACATAATATACAGATGTATTGACCCGATTGTCTAGTGACCCACTCTCTTCTCTAAGTTGCAATGAAGTTTTCATTTTCCGCTTTGGAAAGATTTACCTTACGAATAGACATAGACATAGGTATACCTAGCAATCGAGTATCTAGAAACCGAACCGATGCATCCAGTCAATGGTGTTGTGTTAAGTCTTGTGTATATTCTATGTTTGGGCTGAAAAAGAAAACCTAAGTGCGAGCTGCTTTAAAATAGCAATAACACAAGACAACATCGCAATGACGCGGCGTCGATGGCAGCAGTATTAATTCTTCTCACAACTTACAATAACGTGGCTATGAGTATGGTGAATTGAAATCTGGGAGTTCTCGTTGTGATATATATCACGGTAATTCTTGTTTTTACTTGCAATAAATGTAGTAGAAACTATTAAGGGCATGTTATAGATTCGCGCAAAAATAGAATTCTGGATAGAAACTAAAAAAAACAAGCATTCTAAATTTTAGTCAATCGAACTTGGAAATTGTATTGCACTTAATTTAATTCGTCGTAATTCTTGCGCCTGCTTAAGCCAACCTGAATCGTTTTTGCTACATTTTCACCAAAAGATACGAGTACATACATAGTCAATCTGTGATTTAGTCTTCTCTTAATCACGACATTATAACCATTATAACCAGGGTGGTGGTCATCGAGGAACTGGATGTCTATATAGATTACGACTGACAGCTATATATAGATTACGACTGACAGCTTTGACTCCCATATATGAAATGGAAAACCATGTAAAACAAAATATGTGGGAACAAATCTAGTTTTTACTAGTCAGGGCTTAGGCAGAATTTATCTGACGAGGCAAAAAGGTTCATAACTGGCGAGGGCCTAGCGAATGCCTATAGTAACCATTGCTAGACCCTTGTTAGTAACTATGAGAGGAAAACTTTGTTTTCGGGGTGATTTGGCCGCCATTTTTTTTAGTAGTATTGTAGAAATTCAATTGCCACTAACTTCATGATTTGTCGCTTACTGTTGCACTGCTGCAGTTCAAGTGCGGCATATTAAAAAACTGCCGCGGAGTGCTGTGTAGTGTCGCGCAGTTCCGCTGAAGTGCAGTTCCGTCGAGTGCGGTCTTACCTTAACTTGTCAAATTTCGATATTTGTTGTTGTTTTAAATATTTCAGTGTGAAGATTTTGGGAGCACTCGAGTAACCATTTTTTAATTTCTGACACTTTCAATTTTGACAACCTGTGCAATATAAGTACTACCTTAAGATTTGTAAACTGTGCTCATGAGTAGGTATGAACCAAAGGAACACCCGCCAATGTGAAACCAGCTGAAATTTTGATTTAAGACCATTAAAACGTTTAGATTATGGATGGCAACAAAATGGAAGAAACTATTGGTATTTGTCACTGGTTTAAAAGCAGAATTAGCATCATTTTCTTCAAGATCAACACATGCATAAGTCTTATTTCACTGCTTAAGTTTTATAAGTACACAGGATATTAGCAGAGACGCTGGCTTTCTAGATTGGGAAGATTGAGGGGCTAGGAAAAAGCAGCCATATTGAAGCAGCTCGCCATTTTGTTTTCATTTGATAACTCGCCTGGATTTGTTTCTGTAACAAAATGGCCAATGAAAAACTTTTAAAGAATCAAAATACCTACAAAATGATGTATTAACGATCTCTGGGACTTTTTTCATCTTTAAGTTATAGCTTGTCAAAGTTCACCTGCATTTAATGGGGCTCAATAGTGTGTTTAGCTTTAAGACACCGCTCCTGCCTCTCCTGTGGCAATTACTCCATCAAAACCTATGACAACTTTGTAGAGGAGGGTTGGTGAAATATCTTTGTCGAAGATAATTTCTTAAAATTGTAAAATTTTGCATCAACTTTTGCATTTTAAAAATCGAAAATCACATTGATGGCGGTTTCAAACACCTCTCTCGTGCGAAATTTGTTACCCCTCCCCACAAATTTGTATTCAAGAATGTAGCCTAATATTTTGGCTTAATTTAAAGACTTCAACCTTGAAGATCCAATTACTAGGACGAAAGTTATAGCCAACAATTCACTTCACTTCAGTACTAATTCAAAATAGAGCAGTATGGTTGGCTTTCGAAGCTAAAACTTTCGTCCTAGTAATCAGATCTACATTCTTGAATACAAATTTTTTGCCTTCACATTTTTTTTTTAAAACACTGATAGTTTTTGAGAAATTACCGAAAAACTGAAATTCAACCCCTTTCACCCCCCGTAAAAATTTTAGCCCCGGTCCAAATTTAAGGTACTTTTTGGAAAATGCTTAAGGTATAAAAATAAACATCTCCACCAAAATTCAGTTTTGTCGGAATTTTTTCGTAGTGAAAGTCTAATATTCCTGGGCTAACACGGTCGAAAGTGAGGATTCGCAATCCGCCGCGCATTCGAGAATAACCCCCCAGGTTTAATCATATGACGCCTCCACTAGTCATGAACGATCCTCTGATTATGACATTTATGTAAAAATAAAACCATAGAAGTAGAACAATGCATCTAAGTATATGCCGTTTTGAGAAACTTCTGAAAATGTTTAGTTATCAAGGAGGCATCAAGACCAAGACGGTATAGGTTTTACTCCTGTCAAAAAACAAATGACAGAAAGAAATCAAATCAAAATATTTTCCTACCAGAAAACTAGTTTTTTTTTTTGTTTGGTTTTTAAGTTTATTTATAACGATTTCTTTAACTGTTATGGTCAGTTAATTGTTGTTTTGCAACAACTTTCAAATTTCATAATTCTTGATCTCGCAGTTACATGAACAGGATTCATCGGCAAAACTTCTCAGTTTTTCTATCAAACTGGTACAAGTTCATACGTTTTTTAATAAGTTTAAACATATACGAGTATACCAAGCAATGCTGCAAACTAGAACCAGAGCTGCTGAGAGAGCAGCCCGAGAGCTCTACGGGCAAAAACGAAGGGGAAAAAAGAGAGAGCATGCAAAGCGGGTGGTAGAGTCTATTGAAGACTGTAGCGGCAGGGGTGATGTTCGGAAGTTCTACCGAAAGGTGAGGCAAACTACCCAGGGTTACAAGGCCAGAACGGAAGCCTGCCGAGACGAGAGTGGGAAATATGGTGGTAGACACACAGGCGGTGCTGAGGATCTGGAAACAACACTTTTCTAGACTGCTAAACGGCGAAGATAGTTAAAATTCCGCTGTAAGACAGAACACTCCATTCAACCTGGACGATGATGGTCAAAACTTCCGTCCACCCGACCTAAATGAAGTGCGGTTAGCGATAGCCAACCTTAAAACGTACAAGGCTGCTGGGGCGGATTGCCTGCCAGCCGAGCTATTCAAAGCAGGGGGAGATGACTTGGTAGGGAGTATACACCAGCTTATCTCTTGGTCGGAGGAAAGTATGCCCGATGAATGGAACCTCGGTATAGTGTTCCCCATCCACAAGAAAGGAGATGCTCTGACCTGTTCCAACTACAGAGGTATAAGTCTCCTCAACGTCGCATACAAAATCTTTCCATCTGTACTGTGTGATCGCTTAAAACCGTTTGTCAACGATCTGATCGGCCCCTATCAGTGTGGTTTTAGGCCCGGCAAATCAACCGTCGATCAAATGTTCACACTCCGACAGATTTTGGAAAAAACCCAGGAGTTTCAAATCGATACACACCACCTCTTTATCGATTTTAAAGTCGCATATGATAGCGTAGACAGAGACGAGCTATGCAGAGCCATGGCGCATCTCGGCATCCCTGCCAAACTCGTCCGCTTGTGCAGGATGACGATGGAGAAATCTCGCTGCTCCGTCAAAGTCGGCAAGAACACCACCGAACCCTTTGATGTCGAGAAAGGTTTGAGGCAAGGCGACGCGTTATCATGCAACCTGTTTAACATCGTTCTTGAAGCAATTGTACGCAACTCGCAAGTCAACAACAGAGGTACAATTTTTCAAAAGTCTGTTCAACTACTTGCTTATGCAGATGATATTGACATCATTGGAAGAAGGAAGCGAGCTGTTACCGGCGCGTTTGCAAGTATTGAATCGGAGGCGGCGAAAATGGGTCTGGCTGTTAATGAGGACAAGACAAAGTATATGCTATCATCGGGAAAGGAATCTCAACATCGTCGACTCGGGCAGAACGTCACGATGGATAGGTACAACTTCGAAGTCGTCAAATACTTTGTCTACCTGGGCTCCACTATAACATCGCAAAATGACATCAGTGCAGAGATCAAACGAAGAATTACTCTTGCCAATCGCTGTTTCTTCGGGCTAAGAAGGCATTTGAGTAATAAAGCCCTTTCTCAAAGAACCAAGGAGACCTTATTTAAGACCCTTATCATCCCAGTCCTGCTGTATGGGGCAGAAGCATGGACCCTGACAAAAACGGATGAGAATCTGCTTGGGTGCTTTGAAAGAAAGATTCTTCGGGTGATTTTCGGTCCAGTCTGTATCGATGGAGTATGGAGGAGAAGATTTAAAAACGAGCTTTACGGGCTTTACAGCGACGTCGACCTGGTCAAGAAGCTTAAAATACAGCGGCTAAGATGGCTGGGACACGTGGAGCGTATGGACACCGACGCACCAGCCCGACGAGTCTTCGAATCTACCCCTGACTGTCTGCGCAGCAGAGGAAGACCCCAGCTTAGGTGGCGCACACAAGTGGAGAACGACCTCAACCAACTTGGAGTGCGTAACTGGAGGCAGCTAGCTAGGGACCGAGCTGGCTGGAGGGGCTTGTTGGTTCAGGCCGTAGTCCATCCTGGGCTGTGAGCGCCATCTAAAGTAAAGTAAAGTAAGTAAGTATATACGATTAATTGTTTAGTTTTTTTTTTTTTAGTTTGATTTGATTTTGTTAGGGCAAGTACTTACGACTTAATCGTGTACCTCGATTTTTTTCTTTTTTTTTTTATATTCTACGTCGCCACCGTATTGCTGCTGCATCACCATTGCGTTAGAGTTGCAGAAATTTTGTGTTTGCCTTTTTGTTTTTTTTTTTTTTTTCTCAATATTTTCAGTTTCGCTGGTAGACCGCATTAGATGGCTATGTACCTAGCTGACTGGAATTACCGGTTATGCGCCTTACATGTCTAGCTGTAGTAGATTTACCTCAATAACTTGCTCTTGATAGACTAAATTAAAAGGCAATGCTCATGGTATTAGTGCTAGTACACACCTGCGAACAGGTGCAATTTCTCTGTCAAATGTTAATATTTTTGTTGTTACATTTTATTTTTTCACATACCTACCATAATATGCAACACTTTAATTAGTCCCAACCATATCATATCTATTTATAAGGGTCGCGGTCAAGAGGAGAGAAAGAAAGAAAATTCCATTCAAACGAGACAATATCAGTTAGTGATGAGAAATTTCATATAACAAACCGTATAATAACTCATAAAGCGCTATAAATTTAACACTTTGACACTTTTTTTTTTTGGGTCTCTCTTCAGCGAGTTTGACCTATTTAAATGACGGAGACGGCGGTATATGTATTTCGTTTTTTTTAAACGTTATACATCATGCATAGAATATGGTGAATCATAAAGCAGATGGTGTAACGGAAGTAGTGGAAGGCTTGTGAACAGTAAAGCTAGTTATCCCTCGAATTACTCTAAATTGCGGGATGACAATGCACGAATGTTACGGTTTAATTCTTTGACAATAAATCAAGTTGGTTAACTAAATCTTGCTTAGTGTTTGCTTTTTTATTTTGAAGGAAAGACTTTAACTAGTTCATAAAAAAAAAAAAAAAAAAACCTTAAAAGAGCTGCAGAAAATTTTAACATTTGAAAAGACAAATGGTAGATTTTAAGTCGAGTTTTTCGTAGCATTTGTGAGATAAAGTTCAAACGTAAGGAGCATCAGCACTATTTTATCAATTAATTCAAAAACTGTATCCTATTCCTCCAACTCTTTTTCTTTTTTGTACTTAATAGGCAAGGCATCTTTACAATCTTTTGATTTCAAGGCATACATACCCGTTGTCCCAATCCGAAGATATAAGTGCTGTTTTTGGAGAGCGTGTATGCAAGCCTTAAACTCTAGAGCTTAGACACATTATTGATCATGAATTAGCGTTATGACTGATAGTGTGTACATTTTGAATGATGGTTTGTCATGCAAATTAACTCACAATTTGTTTGTAAGCAACATTCAAAACAGTCAGTCAAGATCGATAATGTGTAACACGCTTAAAGGGTTTTTTTTTATACGGGTAAATTTTGAGAGTCCATGAATGATACTTGCGTCGAGGAATCCGAAAAGCTTTTGGTTATTGAAATGTCCTTTACCGATCAACTTTTGTGAAATTACCAAATATTAGATATTGCTGAAAATACAGCGAACATTTTGATTCCCTTCCCTTATATCTGGCTTTAATTAATAAGAACTACATACGCACAAAACTAGAGTACTTACAATTATCATTATCTAGCCTCATGCATCTAAAAATTCCTTTTGTTTTGTTGAAATAACTTCTAAATGTTTTTTTTTTTTTTTTTTGTTAGATATCGTTCTTTCTTTTTTTTCCTTAGCGGATAAAAATAAAAGTAGCCGAAAAAGTGTAGCGACGAAACCACGTAGGGTTAAGCCGCTCCTTCCGCTCAAAAATAAACTTTGTAAAAATCATAACTTATGAACGAATAAAAATACCATAAACATTTTTTATTATGCGAAAACTAAATTCCCAATGCTATGAAATAGGTTAATTTAAAGAAACTTTTGTCCAGAATTTCTTAAAACTTTATTACCCCTAGTTTCACAGTGAAAGTTTAAACTTAAGTTTAAATTCCAAGTTTAACTCCTTGGGTTTCACAGCATAAACTGAATCTCAGTTCAATTAAACGAACTATATTACCGAACTACATTACCATTTTCTCAGAAGCACATGCGCAGTCAGCGCAATTCTCTCAATTTTAATTTTTTTTTTGAAGAGAAACACATGAGTGATGATTACCATGGAAACATTTTTGAGAGTTTAAATTTAAACGGCAGAATACAATTGTTTAACTTGTTGAACTTAGTTCAGATTTGAACGTATACACTGTGAAATTGAATAAGGTGTTGAACTCAAGTATAAACTAAAAGCAGAGTTTAAACTTACATTACACTGTAAAACTGGGCATTGCATGAGGAAATGACCATACGATTTTACATTTTAAAAATCGCTAACCAGCCACGCTAACAACTGGGCTAATTCGCAATACAGATGTACAATGTTCAAAATGAATATTTAAGCTCATGCTTTCATTTTTTACACCTTTTTATCATGTTAATTAAGTTTTTTTGTTGTTCTATAAGATTTATTTGGCATAACAGCTCACGAACTATTATGTGAGCGGTACTTTTTGCTATGCCAAGAGATACTTTTGGAGGTTTTAAAACTTTCTTCCAAGAGGCAGTAGCCCTGAAAAAAAAAACTTTGTTGTTTTAGGTGAAAGCGGCTGGGAATCGAACCCAGACCTCTGGCATGACAGTGCCACGCACTAACCATTACGCCACGGGCTTCTTGGAAAAAAGTACTTTTTATTTTTTTTTAATTTCTCAAAAACTGAGATACATTTTAACATCCGGTTTTCAGTTTTTTATTGTTGAAAATTTATAAGAGCATTAAATTTTGAAAACAAAAATTATACTTAATTACGTAAAATTTTGAAAAAAATTAGTTTGAAACTTTTTTTTTTTCAATAATTTCGAGTTAAGAAATTAATTGTTTTTAAATATTTTTTTTTTTCTGTTTTAAGTCATTTTTTTAGAAAATTGCCCCTCCTGCCTAAACGGGGGAAATAGACCCCTCCCCCCACTCCCATACGATTTTTTTCTTATCTTAACCCAACCTACTCGCTCCAGCAGTTTGGTGCATCTTATACCGATGACCCTGTATATACATATAAAAATGAATCCCTTTATCTGTTCGTACGCACATAACTTGGCTAAACATCATCCGATTTGGTTGTGGATTTTTTGTTGGATTTGTATTAATTAAACCAACTTAAAAAGCAATTGCGCCGAAAATTGGAAAATTTGACCGAAAATTAGAAAATTCGACTGAAAAAGTAGGAAAATCGTGAAAACGCCTTGAAATTTTAAAATTTCTGAAATGAAATTGTGCTCGTACGCGCAAACTCAGCTAAACATCATTCGATTTGCATGGAGATTTTTTTGTTGAATTTGTATTGAACCAGATTAACAGAGGCAAAAATTGAAAAATTTGAACGACAATTAGAAAATTCGACCAACAAATGTCAGAAAATAGTGAAAACATCTTCAAATTTTTTTTTTATGGAGAATCTTCAGAAAAATTTAAATAGTTTTGTATACCAAAATTTTCAAAAATACTTTTTTTTTGATTTTTAAAAAAAGTTTCAAAATTTTTTTTTTGAAAACCAAATATTTCGAAAACGACTTTGTTGATTTTTATGAAAATTGATAACAAGCGGTTTTTTAACATTATCTAAAATATTTTCAACAAAAATTTTTTTTATAGTCAAAATTAACGGTACCTTCCATATAAATGTTAAAAAACCATTACATTACATTACGATTTTGATGAAAATTGTTCTAAATACTAATATTAGTATGGTCTACGATCTGCCGAAAACAAAATTTACAGTTAGCCATTATTAACAGTACCTCTCATAGAACCATTTTCTTTATTTTGGACTATCTCATTATGTGTGTGTGTTACCGATTTAAATTAAATTTTTTTTTTTTGAAAATTCGATATTTCAAAAACGGGTAGATAATTTTTTTCGAAATTTAATTTTTAATTCCACATAATTAAATACTAAAAAATTGTGTACCAATTTTTGTTCTTAAAAATGTTTACAAAATTTTATATATAAAAAATAAATTTAAAAAAAGACCGCTCCTACGATTTTAAATTTTTTTTTTCTCCAAAATTAAGATTAGTTAAAGAAATCACATGGTGTACTTTTTTTAGCTCTCAAAACAATTTAAGAAGATTTTTTTAATAAATTCAATTCGAATTATGTTGATTTTTAATAATTTTTCAATTTAAGCTCTATAATGTATAAATAGATACTAGTTTAAACTTAATGGTCTCATAAAAAAAATTATTTACTTTTATCACACTCAATCTTTAAAATTCGAAGAAACTTTTACTACAAGATCAAGTTTGTGCGATCCAGTTTTGGCAAGTATGCCGCCAATTTCGCACTTAAAATCGATTGATTCAAATTAGATGCTACCAAATGATCGAGATTGTTGACATTCGATTCGATCGATTATTTTGAATTCAAAATTTAAAAAAAAAAAAAAAATTTTATTGCAAAAGCACAAAATGTCTCTTTCTTAGACTTTCAAAAACATTAGCCCTCAAAGATATGAATGCATCTTAGGTACGTACAATTGGTCCTCTAAAAACAAAATAAGGAATAAGCAAAACGAAAGTAATTTAATACAATCAAAAAATAACAAAAACACCATTATTTAATTAATTTTATTAAACATAAGTTTATTGGAAAAATATTATCTGTAATAATATCAGTACACTCGGATAGCATAATTTGTATATAATTTTCAAACGTTTCATATTGCAAATTTTTTTAATTAACATATAAATTGTAGATCTTCTTTTTTTTTAATATATGTAGGTAGTAAATAAATAAATAGGAAAACAAATCACTGAATAACAACAATATTCATGTTAAATTTGCAATAAGAAATGTTTGAAGATCTTTACATATAACGTATTTGTTGTATTTGTATAAAAATGATTTTGTTAAAATATAGGTAATATATATTTATAATGTTCTTAAACATATGGAAAAAAAAAACTTAATTTTACTTTCAAAGTTATCTTCCACCAAATATACTTATTGCAAGATTTAAAAATATAACAAATTTAAAATACTTGTAAAACATAATTTATTTAAATATAACCCTTTTTTTTGAGGTAACTTTAATCCGGCAAAAGTATTTATTCTCTAAGGTTTTTTTTTCTCTTTTTGAATATTTAAAACCTAAACCTAAATAAATAAATAAAAAACAAATATGTATTTTATGTATGCTTTGTTGTGGACATCGTATACAAAAATTAACATTTAAATTTTAAAATTAACCTTGGAATAAATAAAATCTAAAACATATTCGATACAACATATTATTAATTGCTTAAAGCATCTCAAGGTGAGAAAAAACACAGTTTTCTTTAGTTGTAAGTTGCTCTGCCGAGAAGTCGGGCTCCATTTTTTTTTATCATATATTTGCATAGTATAATTATTTTAAATGTCATAAGAGGGTACACAGCCAGCATACCATTGGGAAAAATGAGGAAAAACCGGATTTAACAAATCAAACAATGATTCAGTCTAAATAATGTTGAGCAATAACCCAACAATACAAAACGCAACACACAAACCGAGCTTCCTCGGAATAGTGTTTGGTCTTCCCTTTCACTTGCTGTTGTGCCCTCTATCGTGATCCAACAACATCGAACTAAAAAACATACTCCCCACAAATTACAAACAAAGCATACGAATTAAATTAAACAACAACAAAAAAAAAGGAACCTCCACACTAATGCCGGAGAAAAATTACCAACCGTGAGACAGAAATTGGTATAAAACATTAGCAAAAAAAAAATAAAAATAAAAAGAGATTGAATAAATGCGCTGAATAAATAAAATCGATTTGAAAGAGATACCATATAGATGTACTCGTCGGAAATATAGATGTAGGTACATTATATATATAAAAATGTATCTGTCTATAAACTAAACGCCAACCACATTCGCATACAATCTCGGCGCTGTATATGCAAAAACCGATGAAAGTGAAAGTTTCACTTTTCATCGTTCAGGCGGCAATGAACCGGTATTGCTGCTGCAGTTCTGTTTTCTTCGTATTTTTTTTTTGTTTTGGATGTGTCTTATTTTTGCTGTTTTCTTATAACAAAAGTAAAATAAATACTTAAGCTAAGGTTATTTGCTTAATAAGACCCTACATGGATGCTACTGCAGACCGATAAAACGAAGACGACGATGGATATGTTTGTTTGGGAGTGTCTGAGTGCAACGACGACGACGATGATGATGACGGCTGAGTACCCCATAGCATGTCTAGGCAATTAAAGAGTTGCGGATCTATCCTGGGTGATCCTCCTCCATCGCCTGGTACATGAATAGTGTTATTGTTGATGTCTGCTGTGGAGAAACAATCAAACATGGATTCGCTGGTGGAGCCGCTGATGTTAATGGTGGTGGGAAACAATAGGTTAGGGTGATTCAAGGAGTTTATTGAGAGATTTTCAAAATTGAATATCAATTCATCGCCACTTTGTGGATTGTTGCTTGTGGCACTACTCAATCCACTATCTGAAAAAACACTGCAGCTATCCGATGATGCAGATGATGACGGACTGCTTTTGGTGGCTGCACTTGCCCCTTTGATGTCGCAAGTTTCCATTAATTTGCGAGATATTTCATTTATACTTTCAGTTAGAAGCGATTCGGCTGTAGGACTTAAAAGGAGATCATTTGGAAGCTTCTCTAACTGCAGATAATTGTTGTTGTTGTCGTTTGTGAAGAAATTATCACCGATTTGAATTCCACTTAGAATATCACCATATCCAGAATCGCTAGAATCACTTAAACTGCCTGTGTGATTTGTGTTTTTAATATTCACTTGACTTGAGCGATTCGAACCAATAACTCCGACATTTTTGATATTGGCTTTTTCAAATTCCGTGGTGTCGGACGAGTTATCGGAATGTGATCGTCGCAATGGGAATGCCCATATGCGACTTAGTGGATCGCATTGACGGCAAAAACAAATGTATCCTGTTGCCGGATCCTGTGCATCTGTGACATGGCATGGTTCATCATTTTTCAAATTGCATCGAGTATCCAATTCGTTGAAACCAAACATCTGTGAGGATGGTAGTGTTTGATGTTGATGTTGATGTTGATCACTGTACAGCGGATACTCCCGCTTTGAAACACTAACACCCGTTTCATAATCAATTTTTTTAACAAAATTATTTGTATTTGGCAAAGGTTTACGATCTTTTTTCCTTCTCTTTCTTGGTTTGATAATTCTGGGAAGACAAGCCACTGCTGTCGAATCAATTTGAGTATTTGATACTCCTCCTCCACCGATTGCTCCAGATATATTGTTTTCCTTTGTCTTTTGATGAATTGGGCCATTTGGCTGGTAACCGCAAGGAGAATATCCTTCGGACGAATTAGGATTCAACGGTCTGAGCTGACGGTTGCTATTCAAACGATTACGATTATAAGATCCCGATCCAGTAAGGAGGAGAGGAGCTCCTTGAGTGTGCATTGCCAGACGAGTCATTGGATTTAAGTCATACTCGTTTGAGTGTAGATCTCTGTTAGAGTTATACATTTGAAGGGAATTACAGGACATTGGCTGTTGTGGTGTATGTCTATTTCCCCCGAGGGTTGGCTTCCTTTGGCGACGGTTTGAAGAAGCTGCCGTAGAGATTAACGGTATTCCTGCCCAACCACTTGAATTATGTTGGTTAAAACATGGGAGCATTGCATAGTTCTGATGGTGTGGTGGTGGTGGCGGTGGTTGTTGTTGTTGTTGTTGTTGTTGTTGCTGTTGATGATGATGAGGGTGATAGGGTAAATTATGTTGTTGTTGGTGATGGTGTTGCTGCTGCTGCTGCTGCTGCGATTGGCTTTGATGATGGAAATTGTAAAAAAAATTATGTGGTCTACATCCTGATGACGGTCCCGATTGCGGTACAACTCGCCCCGATACATTCGATTTCATAATACCGTCGTCAGAACAGTTAAGAGCATTCCTTTAGCTTGCAACACTTAAGACCTTTTGTAATCACTCGATTAATCTTTCAAAAAAGAAGCGTATATTAACAAAACACAATTTCAAAATGAGTCTTCTTTTTGTTGCCCATCAATTGCTTTTATTCACCGTTTAACCAAACTCGATGGAGAAATGAAAAACATACATTTAGGTTTCGCAACATTACCCGAATGAACACACACCGACGATGACGCACGGACGGACACACACAATTCTTCTGCAAGCATACAAAAATATTTTACTTTAAGCTGTCCTCTTATTGAACAAGAGATCTTGCGCTCAATGTAGCACTTAATATCTCTTATTTGCCACTTTTTCAAGCAACACACAACACAACATCGAAGAAAGAAGAATCAAAATTCCAACAACAACAACAGCAAAAGTTAAAACAATAGTGTTACGAAATTCTATGTGACACACTAAAAAGCGAAAGAAGAAATATAATACGAGCTTCACGACCAAAGACTTTGATTTCGAGAATGTTGAGAAGAATATTTCAATAATACAAGCCGACCGACCGATCGCTGTCAATGTAAGTGGTTAACTAAAAAAAAGACTCAACGGCAACTTCAAGTCAAGCTGCGATTTTGGGAAGACACACAAGACCACAATCACAAAGCCTGGCTGAAAACAGAGTGCAGACTGCAGACACTGAGCTGAGAGAAATCTCGATCGTGAGCAACAAAATCAAAATTTAAAAGAAAAACAAAATAAGAAGGGGAATACAAAATACGTTCCACAAACATTCGTGGTAGTAAGTAGTATTTCGGTTTAAGACAAGAAGTCCTCATTAAAGCATGTGGTGGATGGAAATATAGACGGAAGGGGCTGAGTTGAGAAGTTACAATTTATTGCCTGGTGTCATTGTTTACCTGGTGGTGAATCCAAACCAATTGAAATTTTAAGATTGTTTACATGAACAGAATACGAATTTTTTAATTAACGAAATTATTTCACCGGAATTATGTAAATAATTTTTTTATTCTTGCTTTGATGTTGTGACTTTTTGACTGTCAAATCGTAATAAATGTATGTTTTATTTGAATATTTATACAATATATTGTAGATATGTTTGTTTTCTAATGAATTAATTATGTCCATCGATAAATAATTTCTGATTATCATTTATGACAAATTGATGTTTTATAAATGTACATACATATATAAAAACAATTCGGAGACATATGAAATTACCAAAACAAAAGAGATCCGTACAAACACATAATTTTTTTTATTATAATTAATACTGATTGATTTATCCATTTCCAAGTTTGTATACAAATAATCCGCTAATTAAATCAAAACTCTTTAACGAAATAATTATTAAAGACTGTGCTTTTTGTATTTAGGTACATCAGCATAAAGAATTCAACTCTCAACAGTGGTATGTATTTGGTGTATGCAGGACTGTTTTGAGGGGGGGGGGGGGGGGGGGGGGGGGGGTGGGGCTTAGTTTTAATTTTGATAAACTATTAGTAGCCCAGGAAAACTAGACTTTCACTACGAAAAAATTCCGACAAAGCTGAATTTTGGTGGAGATTGGGGCTTAAATTTTTACGGGAGGTGAAAGGGGTTGAATTTCAGTTTTTCGCTAATTTCTCAAAAACTATCAGTGTTTTAAAAAAAAAATGTGATGGCAAAAGTTGTAGCTTATGTAATTTTACATTAAAAATGTCATAACACTTTTTAGATTTAGATTAGATTTAGATTTTATTTGAAAAATAAGATTAATAGTACAAAAGATTAAATCTTATAATAGTACTTAATACAAAAATTCAATTTAAGTAATAACATCAAAGAAATATCCAAAACTAACTGGCAATTTTTATTAAATTTAAAATAATTGTAGTGAAAAAAAAAGAAATGTAAGAAGTAAAAAAAAGACATTACATAAAATTGCTGCTGTTTGTGCTCGTTAGGTATTCAAACTATTTGTTTTTGAAACTATCGGGATTCCTTATTTGTTTAAGGGAAACTGGAAGTGAATTCCAGAAACTGATTGAGTGAATGAAAAATAATCTTTTGCTTTCTTAAAAGTTATACAAATGTGGAGCAATGTTCAGGGTTCGATTAGAATGAGAAAACGAGATTTTATTGTACAAGTAGAATGGTTTCTTTAAATTAATTATACTCTGCAGTAAAATGCAACTCCGACTTTTATAAAATGATTGCAGACTCATTCCTAAAATTCTATTTTTATAAGCAGATACGTGATCAAAACGGCGAAGACCAAAAACATATCTAATTATTGCATTAAAAGCCGATTCAATTTTTCTCAAAGAAAGAGCGTCTGGGTTACAGTAAATAACGGCAGTGTTACTTATTAAGGGTACTAAGAGCGCCTTGACAAGCCTTAGTCTAGCACATATTGGTGTAAACATAGCTGAGATTTTTAACATCCGAAGACCATTGTATATGCGTCTGAATAAAATATTGATATGAGACGAACAGTCTAAATTACGATTAATTAGTATACCGAGGCTGGAGACACAGTCAGAAGTCGGTATTATGGTATCCATCATTACTAATGGCGGAACCCAAGATAAGTCTAGACGTGTTTTAGAAATAATAATCTCCTTGGATTTATGGGGATTTAGTTTTAAGTTGTTTCGATTTGCCCAGTTACAGATTGCCTTCAGATCTTCATTGATTCTAAAAATGCAATCTTTCATTAGACCAGTAGGCCTCGAAAAATAGATTTGGATGTCATCAGCATAAAGGTGTAAAGAAACATAACGACAAACTTCAGTTATATCATTGATAAATAATGAGAAAAGGAGAGGTCCAAGAATCGATCCCTGAGGAACACCGGAAGTAAAACGCGAAAATTCCGAAACACCAGATTCAGTACTTACTTGTTGGTATCTGTCACTAAGAAAACTCTTTAAGAAGTTAGCCGATCTTTCACTAAAACTAAATAATGTTCGTAACTTTTTGACAAGCAATGAATGATTAACACTATCGAAAGCTTTCGAAAAATCTAAAAGACAAAGTACAGTGGCATTGTTTTTGTCAAATTCAATCCGAATGTCATCTAAAATTTTTACTATTGCAGTCGAACAACTGTGCTTATTCCGAAAGCCAGATTGGGTTGATGTGAGTAAATTATTTTAAAATTATATAAAAACTTTAGCCCCAGTCCAAATTTAGGGTACTTTTTGGAAAATGCTTAAGGTACAAAAATAAAAATCTCCACCAAAATTCAGCTTTGTCGGAATTTTTTCGTAGTTTTGCTTTTCTTTGTTTAATTTTCCTGGGCTATAGGTTTTATTACAACTCATTTTTAATGTGCATATTTTTGCATAAGACAGTAGGACTTAGTTTCAATATACAACCGCATACTAGGCCTAACCTATAGTTTGTCCAATAATTCTAGTCAGTATACAGGGAAGATAGGACGTTTGCATCTCAGTTTGGTTGCAGCGTATTGCATAAGTCATGATGCCGTAGTATGCATAATAGATCATTTCAAGCAAGTGTAATTGAAATTGACTAGCGTTACCATCTAGTAGGTAAAATTTCACAATTACAATTTTGAAAAACAAAAAATATGATTTATCTTTTTCCACACCACAATGAGGTAAGTTAAATAATACCAAACTAGACCAGTCGCCAGTGGATTTTCGATGGATCAAATTTTATAATTGGAATCGGTGGGTCGTTTCTAGGATTTATATTTTATACCTTCAAAGTTAAGCATGCTTTGTTCTAGATTTTTCTTTCATAATATAAATCGTTAAAGAGATATATTTTTTTTAAATGGCGGCCGACGCACAACACCTACAGCCGCGATATTTTATTTTTCTACTCAAAAACAACACACACGTCACACACACTAATTTTAATCATAAAATTAGTTCAGTTGATTTTTGCAAAAAAAAAAAAAACCCCTGCCGGCCGACTGGCCTAAACAGTAAAGGACTATTCACATTAGAACGACTAACGACCGACGAATGAACAAATAAATGTAATTTAAAACAATTTATAAACCTAAATTCTTCACAAATACTGAAAAAAATCGTAGGAATATAGTTTATTATAATGTTTAGATACTAAAGTCTGCTTTTTAATTGCTAAAACAAGATAAATTGGAGAAAACAAATTAGTCGTCGCGAATTCCAATTTGATTGTTACGAATTGTCAAACTCTATTCGCGTTCCACATACGATCCACACTTCAACGAACAAATTGTTCGCGCGCGACGAACCTCAAAATCACTTTTGTTTACGTTTTCTTGGTGGTGATTCACGACGAATAAAAAAAGCCATGTGAAATTAATATCAAAATGGACGAATATTCGTTCATTCGTTGGTCGCTCTCATGTGAACAGTCCTTAAGTTAAAAAAAAAAAACAATGAACGACCAAACTTAGAGTTTTATTTGATCCTAAGAGCTTTAAAAAAGCCTTAATTCTGAAAGCTCTTGCACACAAGCAATAGGAAAAGTAGTAGTTTATGTGCGTTAGCTTACCAATGGTCACACTATATATTGTGTGAATGCTTACAAACAGCAAGAGATCGTGTTTGGTTACTGGCTGAACAGAATGATGATGGAGACGGAACTGGAGCCGGAGCTGGAATAGCTGTCAAAATATTGAATACACGCAAATTCAATGTTGCGAACACAACGGAACGTAGACGCATACGGAGCTACAGACGCAGACGGAAAAGTTCACCAACTTTTAACTTTTCACGTACGACACTTTTGACGTTTCAATTTGTATGAAGAAAAAACACAACTTTTTGGGTCGGAAAAAGATATTGTGGTTATTTGTATGAAGAAAAAAATTATTTATTAAAAGGAAAATTATTGGAAACAAAAAATGTGAATTCTGAGCTTGTACACAAGAATATTCTTTTGTTTTTCTTCAAAATACTTTCAAAGCTGTACAGCTGCATTGTGGGCAGGTACAAAAAATAACGTACGACACTTTTTGACAGCTCTTCCAGTTCCGTCTGCGGGTCCAGTTCCAGCATTCTATTCTGTTCAGGCAGTTATTCATATTTCATTGTGCCCATGGCTGTGGGCGAGATAGGTTGGGAGGAATGTACGTCGGTCGCTGTGGTTATTGTGTATATTTAAGTGGCATTTTGTTTCGTAGAGTGCCTTGGGATATCAGTAGGTCCCATTGATTTGGAAAAAGCTTTCCCATAAGGCCTGTACTGACAAAATTATTGGACAAACTTTAAGTACATGTATTGGTCGTATTGAATAAGTTCCAAATCGGCAGGCGTACAACATTTTGGTAAATTGATACATATTAATAATGTGCGATTAATAAATTTTGAGTCTTTTGCTAATTTGAGTTTCTCTCGCACAATATTTCACCTTTCATTTGAGTTTCGTCCGAAGGAAATTTACATTTTTCGCCTCATTGTTTGCTCGTTCGAATACTAATACAGGAGTGAAAATTTTAACTGTCTATGTGTTTTCATTCCACCCGAAAATAATGTACTAAACTTAAAAAATAACTCACAATAATTCTGAATATCATAACATTACTAAACGGCAATGGAGTAAACGAAATCTTCATTTCACTTGGACTCATCAGTTGACTAGTTAGGCCCTTGTTAATACGCAATTTTTTAAAAAATTTTAGTCTTGTCTTCGATCTTGTTGAATAAATGTAGTTCACATTAGATTTTTCGTCACAAAATTCATGTAAACTGAACTTAACAAAAATTGCGTTTTGACAGGCCCTCACAAGTGAGATCGCCAGGACGAAACGTCAATTGTTGTGGACTTATAGCCGTTAAAAGCTATTTTGAATTAGTAAAATGATTTTTGGGTAAATTTTAGGAAAAAGCTCGGGAAAATGTTCGGGCTCAAGCTTCTTGACGTTATTGTTATGATTTTTGCATCAGAAAAAGAAGCGGAAGAAGAAGAAGAAGAAGAACTCGGAATGTTTGTGGTTAAGGCCGTGTGTGAAATGGATTGAATTTGATCCCAAAATTAAATTTTGACACTATTGAGGTGGATATAAGACGTCAAAATTTAACATGGTCCGGGGGCACGTCAAATTTGTGCTGCTAGATTAAATTTTGACGTTTACCAGCACCCACGAAAGGTTTTGTTTGTTTTCATGTGCATAAAAAGAACATATTCAGTGAAGATGCAATAAAAGATAAGTCAAAATATAATTAAATGATTTCTCTCTAAAATATTAAGAAAAAGTTCAACGCCAATTTGTCCTAATCTTGTTTCTAGAGCCAAAATGAAGACTACTGGATCCTTGCTTGCAAAGAAGTAGAAGCTAGAAGTAGAAGTAGAACATTGTTTGTTCTCTTGGTTACAACTTCTTTTGCGCTAAGAGGTTGAATTAACGCAAAATAGAACCACGAATCTGGTAGTTAAAATGAAATTCTAAGAAAAACACATCATTCTGAATGAAAAGTCTCCATACAAAAGGTCATTTATTCATCTGAAGAACAACATTTGTTGCAATGATAACAAGCATTAAATAATTAAATAAAGTTGCCAGCTCATCGTGACTACCACAAGCGGCCAGAGTTTTTTTCGTCTTGTGTTTTGATCTTCAGCTGCTTGCAACAAAATGCGAACCATAAGCGTTCTTTATAACAGGCCCAGGGTAAGAGCACTCTCTTTGATTTCATTAGAATGGGCGTTTAATTTTTTAACTCGCGAAATTTATTACAAAAAAATGTGTTCTACTTTTTTTTCCAAAACTCGCGGACGGAAGAAAAATATTAGAATTAAAAAAATCCCATTTAATTGAATTCACACAGCAGAAAGATGAAATTGTATTCACCACTGCTGAAACGTCAAAATTTAATGTGGGATCAAATTTAATCGAAATTTTAAACGAATTCGCACACGGCCTTTTAGAAAGCCAAAATAAAGGAATTATTAATTCTAATAAATGAAGAGGAGGATAGCAGTGATGAGCAAGTGTGAATATTTAATTTATATGCACTTAACTATCTACCATTGAAAAACCGTTTTGTTCACTAGCTAACAAATTCAATTTAAATTTTTCCAGTCAGCTGATTTCTTGTTTAAAAAGCAAGAAAGTGCAGCCACTTTAAGGCTCGGCAAACTCTTGCTGGAGGGGAAATAAAATAATTTAAAAAAAAAACAAACCTGGGACTTTTGTGCCAGAAATAAAACAAAGAAATACTCTGGGTAGATTTGGGATACCCCGGGCGAGTGTTGCGATTATTTTTTATTTTTTTCTCGACTTTTTCCATTTCTCCTCAAACGATTTTTTTACTTAACCTTCCTAAAAACTAAAGAGTTATTTTGTTCAAATTTCAAATTATTTTTTTTTTTTAGAAATTGAGTTTTTATATGTCTCCTAGGTTAGGTTTGGATTGCTGGAGTATCAAATATAAGCCCCCTCACCAACGACAAGGGTACGTTCAATTAAAAAAATCTGAAATTTCAGAATCTGAAAATTCAGATTTTTTCGTTGAACGCAAAAAAAATCTGAAATTTCAATCAAAAGCCATTGTGTCACATTCCCGTATTTACTTATTGAATTTGCATTGAAGCGAAATAAATGAGAACTTTATATATCGTAAATTGTGAATTTATAGCACGAGCTTTGTAGATGAAATTTTATTTAAAAAGATTGGTTTGTTTGTTATTATGCAGTAAATTTGTTTTAACTTCAATGAAAAATTGTTCCACAATAATCCGATGGAGAATTGTGAAAATACTTTTGTAATTTGTAAGACAAATTATTCCTTTTATTCAAAAAAAGTCACTAAACAAATAACAACAATTTCAATTTAATTATTAAAACTTAAGCGTTCCCTAGACGCTCAATATTATTGTGCAATATTTGGTATTGCACAATATTATTGTCCGTCTATGGATAATATTGCAAGGTTGTGCAATATATTGAAGAAAATCTAAACCCGTTTGATATTTATTGCACAATATAAAAATATTGATCATCTGTGGGTACAATTGCACAATATTTGCTTATTTAATTTTCAAGCGTGAAGAGCAAAAAACTCCGCGAGTGAAGTAAAATGTCAAATACAAAAGAGGTTGAGAGAAAATTTATTTTAGAATCAGCTGTCAACTAAATTATTGGATACAATATTGAACCGTCAGGGGTGCGTAGCCAATAATATTCGTCTAGGGACCGCTTTATAGACACAAATCAATCACTAACCACACCGAAAATAATAAAGTTCAACTTTCATGAGAAGCACTTCACCTCTTTTAACACTTCCCCCCACCACAAAAAACTGTCATCTGAATTTGCAGAAATAGGCCGCGTTCAACAGCACATTTGACAGTTCTGAACTGTCATTGGCCGCGTTCAACAGCACATTTGACAGTTCTGAACTGTCATTTTTAGAGCTTCTGATTGGCCAGCAGTCATAAAAATTCAGTTAACGTCGATTGACATTTAGTTACGTTTCTTACGTTTTTTTCTGAATTTTCAGATGAAAAATTCTATCTGAAAATTCAGATGACAGCTAAAAGCAACAAAAAAACAGTTCTTAATCTAGTTTTTTTTTTTTGGTGTGTGGTCTGATCGTCTGGGTCTCGTATTGCTTTTCGGATTTTGATTTTAAAGTGCAAAAAATAATAAAAACAGAATAAATAATTTCAGACTTTTTTGTGCGTTCAGTGTTACGTTTTTCAGAACTGAATTTTTAGATCTTTTAAAAACGTAGTGATGAACGTGGCCATTTTCTTGTCTAAAATTTCAGAATAAACGTAACTAAACGTAACTAAAAGTCACTAAAAGTCATCTATATTTTTATGACAGCTGGCCAATCAGAAGCTCCAATAATTCAGAAATCTGAAATTTCAGATTTAAAACGTAAGGGATTGAACGCGGGGATTTACTTACTTACTTAAGTTATTAAGTTTTAATTCATACAATTTTGAAAATAATGTAATATCATTCTCAATGAAATTGTTGTCTTTATTTGATAGAACCAGAATTCAATACCAATATCACACTTCTTTCATCATCATTGTTTCTTCTTTTTTTTTTGTCGTCTCTTCTTATATGTACATAATATATACACCCTACCTACTCATTGTTAATTTTCCACTTGATGAATATCGGTTACAAGGCATAATGATCTAGGTTTGGTTCTTAATGAGGGCTTGACTATAATACACTGCCATATACTGCCAGCCAACATTCTTCTTACGGCATGCATAAGACAATAGTTTTTCTATCTCTCCTTGTTCTTTCTCAGCCAGTTGCAACCAAAATGATGCAGATTCATTTCATTGCAATCATTATAGACAGAAAGCAGAAAAATCATTGCAAAGATTATTCAGCAAACACAATTGCTGCTGACGCCGCGCCACCACATTCACATAACGTCGCACCAAACAACCACCGCGCTTCCCCCACAACCCCATATCATATTGTATTGCCATAATGTCAGTGCACCTTTCTTTTTACATTTTTATGGAGCAGGGAAAATCGGTCAACGGGAATCATGCACTATGATGGTAGCAGCAGTTAACGTTCAACGACTATCATACGACGAACTCCAATTCAATTGCTTGTGATGGTTGCAAAAGAAGAAGAAGAAACTTTCTCTTTTCTTTTCTCCCAAATCACCCCCCAAGAGGCGTAGACTACAACCACAATCCACATCTAAAGCCACGCCAAACCAAAGCAAACCGACCAGAGACGCTGTCGTCGTCGTCGTTTTCGTTTTCATTTTCATTTGCAAATCTTTTGGATGCGAAAAATATCTCTTTTGATCGCTGCTTTTGCTAATAGAGGGAACTCAACGGATCAGCGCAGCCAGCACCGCTTAAGATATTCACGGTCAAATGCGTCCAACGAGCACAAACCAACATTAAATCCAACTCCCAATCTAATGAAAGTGTTTCTTTTTACCACCAAACAACAATTTTAAGTTGTGATGCTAAGATTTTTTAATTCGTTAGGCCACATCCACAGACACTTTAAACTGGTTAATTGTAGGCTGTGATGGGGTTGCTCATTGTTGGTGAAAGGAGAGGCGTTGAATCGAATTACTTTCGATTTCCTTTGTGTGGTTTCTTTTGTCTTTTGATGCGTATTGCAATGAAACATAAAAATGATAAGGAATCTACACACTGCCACTTCTTGTACATTATTTGACGAAATCTATTCTTCGACAATCAGGAAGACTCAAACTACTGAAATGAATGATTGAATGAGTTTACAAGCTGTTATGTCACTATAGCCAACATTGTCTCATTAAGTCTTTATAACTTTTACTATGGTAATTAGATTACGAAATCCGATGATAGGTAGTCGGCAACGTGTTTCAGAGCCAAAAATTTACATTTTTTTTTTTTTGGAGTAGAGAGTGAGCCAAATTAATGAAACTGAAAGGTTTTTTTTTTTTTTTAAGTGACATCATAAAACATTACATGAATAATAAATTAAATAAAAACTGATGAATATATTTACAAAATACATCCGGATATAATAATTGGTCAATATGAAACTAATTTAAGGCAGCGTTTCATTTGAATACTGTTTTTATTTTTTTTTAGCAAAGTTAAATTATTAGGTATACAGAAGAATATAATGTGGTTCCTAGACATTAACCAACGTGTGTAGGTCGAATTAAAGTATTTTAATTTAAAATATAAAGAAATTAATTTGACTTCTTAATAATTTGTTCATAAAAATATAAAGTTCCAAGAACAGCAAGATCAACAAGAATTGATAATATTAATTAAGTATGAACATTTTTTTCCAAATAAAGAATACTATAACAGATTATAATCTTACAACTACTACGTATTAATTTTATATTTGTAAGTGTACTTTGAAGAGAATTAAATTTTCGATGTATCCACTTCATAAACGAAGGAGTCTAAATTCTTTTTTAGTTCAGAGTAGAAACTGAACTGTCAAACAAAAAATCGTGTTTTTTTTTTAGCGCAGGGTGTATAACAGTTCAAATTTATGTTTCTTTTTTCGTTCAGAGCGTGTTCAGAGTTTGTTCAGAGCGCGCTCTATTAGCTCGGTATAAAATAACCGAGCAGACCGAGTAAAAAACTGAGCGCGTCCAACTTCATACAGTTTCCATGTAATTTGACAGACATGACAATTAAGTGCTCGGGTGTGTTTCGTAATTAAATCGGAGTGCTATGAACATACTCTGCTCAGAGCTTACTCCATTCGCTCAGGGTCTATTCAGTGCTCTGCTCTGAACCAACTCTGAAATAAAAAAGAAAAACGCCCTCAATGGAAGTAACTATTCACCTTAATTACGATTATTAATTGATAATTTAAAAAGATCAAAATAAAAAATCCCTAGACATGCCAATTTATAACAATTTTGTCTATAAAAGGACTATTTATGCGGTCCCGCAGGACAAGGCGAGTCTACGTGCGAAATGCCATAATATACCCCATTTTTTAATGTCGATAGACTTCTAACTGTTATATCCGCTATAAATTGGAATTTCTCTAGTCTCGTCCATTTTATAAATCAAATTGAGAAAAATTCTATGTATGATGTTCACCGTTATGAATTAAAATAAAATCGATATCAACAATATTCAAAAGCGTTGTCGATAACGTGATCATCAATACTTTGCTTTATGTAACTTAACCACTATCTCTTCGTTTAACGTTTTTTTTTTTTTTTTGTAAGCGCTTGGTAGCGTTCAGAGATTCTTAAAGTGTGGTTGAAATGTCATATAATGACAATTTGGGTTATTATTAGCTTTGTTCAGTGAAAAAATAGTCAGAACAGAACAGAACAACAACTGATTTTGACATTTCTTACAAATCTCTGTTCTAATCTATTCTAATTTGTTCCATCTCAAAAGCAAGTACAGAAAATCATGCTCTAAACTGTTCCAAACAGACTCACTGATGAACAGCAAGTCAGAACAGTGCATCCGTTCTGCAATGCAACTCTCACATAGAAAAAATCAGTTGAGAAACGCTGAAAAATGGAACAAAATTCATGTATTTTGTTTCAGTTTTCATCGTTCCTCGACCAAGTTTATGCATGTGAGAATTACAGAACGTAGGCACTGATTAGAACAGAAAATTTCTCACTGAACTGCAAAAACCTATTCTTTTCTGTTCCAAACTGTTCGGAACAGCCTCACTGAACACTCCTATTATTATTCACTCATTAGCCGTGTTCCTTTGAGGGTGGCGAACTACTCATGAGTACTTTGCTGGAAATTTTCAATGGAACGCACAAATTTCACTTCTCTAGTAGCAATCTACTACAATTTTAAATGATTGATAAATATTTATAATCTGTGGAATCCGTACCATCAAAAAGCTTGCGAGATTGTACACACACTTTCTCAGTTTATATGATTTTTCGACGTATGTATATAAAAACTCATATAAAATGAGAAAGTGTGTGTAAAATTATCTATGGAAATTAGTCTTTTAGAGACTCTCACCTTCTTATTAATTGCTTTATTTTGTTTATTTTTGTTATTGGTGAATGTAAAAATGGTAAACAAATTGAAATGAAATGTCATGCACATGAAAAATCTCTTAACCTAGCCAGATGCCCTCTGGGGGATTTTAGGTGCGTAACTACTCTGCTCATCTACTCGCGCATTAGAGCTTGAGTAGATGAGAGTACTAGATTATAGTTTTCATCTACTCATGAGTAGTTCGCCACCCCCAAAGGAACACGGCTATTGTGCCCACGGCTGTGGACGAGGTAGGTCATATCATTTTGTTTCGTGGAGTGTTTTGAGAAACCGGTAGGTCCCACTGATTTGAAAAAGTTTTCCTATAAGGCCTTTACTGACAATCTTTCTTGGACAAAGTATAGTGTTTTTTGTTATAGGGAAGAATTCATAGCCTATCACAGTGTTTTCCAAACTTTGCCGTACACCTTTTAAAATTTTCGTAGCCCTGGGTAGCCCCTGTTAAGGCTCTCCCAAACCAACGCGATTATTCGCCGCGACAAAAGAAAACAACAATAACAACACGTGGTTGTCAAACAAAACAACACGTTGTTGTTATTGTTTTCTATTGTCGCGGCGATTAATCGCGTTGGTTTGGGAGAACCTTTATAGAAATATAATTATTCTTTACTTTTGTAGTTCAAAAACGAAATTAAAAATTAGTATTTTAAGACATAATGTAGAAGACGAAATGTTATTTTTTATAATATAAAGGTTTCAAGAAATCTCAGATTTCGGCGTTTTCAAATCAAAAGCCAATTTGAGCGGAAAATAATCGTCAAATCTGCAATCGTCCTGCTTGCTTTTTTTGCAAGGACATTTGACGTTTTCAAACAAAAGCTAAAATAAAACAAAATTAATTCGGTAAAAAATCTATTTATTCAGTCTTACAACTTTCACCAAGTGTCGCAAACTTGGTTTTTTTTTTCCTATTTATTTTGACAGCAAGTTCTGCGACGTCGCGTCGTACAACGTTAGCAAACAGGCATATTTTTAGATTGTGTCAGTTCACATTCTTGATTATATTGTTTGCAGCTCACACCTACATATCTGACAAGAAGTAGAGAAGAAACCGTTTTATCTGTCATTTTCGTCACCTCAACTTTTTTACAGCACAGCTCTACCGCAGTTGATGTTTTCGATCAAGTGACATTAGCAAACTACATTTACGAACACAGTGCCAATGCAGTAAAGTTTGTATTTGTATTTTCGAACAAGAGACTTTTGCAGTTTGCGTTTAAGAACATTGCGCGAATTTAATTTTGACGCAGATAACGTTTTTGAAAACGGCCTTTTCTTTGATGGGAGCATACCTGCTAGCGGTGAAAACCGAGTTTGCGAGTCGTAACCCCGTCGGTCGTGTACATGTACATATGTATGTGTACCTATAGTTACTCAAGTTTTATGCGATTATTTCGAGCCCAGAAATGAATAGAAGTATGTATAAAGATAAAAGGACTGAGAGCCCTAGATATATGAACATGGGGATCCAAGACCTTTTCCATGGGGCCGCTATCTGCAAGACCCTTTTAAAGGATGCAAAAACCCGATTTTACTAGTAATTGTGATAATACAGAGCAAATGAAAAATAATTTTAAAAAATTTTAATTTTTTCAATTTTTTTTTTTTGGCTTTTATTCTAATCAAAAAATGTAACCTGCTTGCTAACTTAATACAGACAAAGAACATATCTGGGCGTACCCCCAAAAAACTGTTTGCGTACCCCCAGGGGTACGCGTACCACACTTTGGGAAATACTGGCCTATCAGAAGACAAAACGGTTAATTTCAACTCTGTCAGACGCAATTTGTCTGTACATGACAACCTATTCAAAAGTTCCTAAAAATATAGGGATCAGCCTTTTTAGTCATTTTTTTTCTCATAAATACTAACTTTGATTATAACTTCTTTTTCGGTTCCTAAAAATTTGTAATCGATGCCTAAGGCGCCAGTTATATCTATAATTGAAAATTTGAATGATGTATTTTAAGATGCTTATGATGCAAAATCTATGATTATTTTGTTGCCAAAATAAAGCTTTTGACTTAATTAATATATCTGGCCAAAAAAAAAAATCTATTTCGGCCCAACCGTTCTCATGATATGTCTTTTATTTTTTCAATGATCATTGATAAGGTAGTGCAATCCTTGAAATAGTTAAAGTCAAAAACAAATCGCAAATGCGTGCACAGCAAAAAATTGATGCGATCGCGATTTTTTAATCGCAACGACTTTAAATCGCAAGTGCGTGCCTAGCCTTAGGCTGTGCACGCATTTGCGATTTGTAGTCGCGCGACTTTTAATCGCTATTGAATGCAACATACATCTTTTAATGGTTGTGCACGTACTTGCGATTTAAAGTCGTTGCGACTGAAAAGTCGTTGCGACTGAAAAGTCGCTCTAAAAATGGAACCTGTTTTTTTTAAGCCCCGCAATTTTTCAGTCGCATATACGATATGTCGAATAGCCACAAAATGGAAAAAATATTGTTTTAATACTTGCTGTCGAACACAACTTGTGTAGCATCGGATCGACACAGGAGACGCCATTAGACTCCCAACTGATTTGATGGTTCTTGCACCTTGTTGCTTGCGATAACAAATCGATGTTTTCGTTTATCTGAACAAGCTGTTTCTTATAATTCTTTTTATGGAGAATCTCCTGAAAAGACCTTAGCTATGTTAGGCCTTGGAGAGTCACTCACATTTAAAACCATGTGTTTCATTTCTTGCGACTGAAAAATCGCGTGACTTACAATTGCAGGTGCGTGCATGTTTATTTCTTTCCGCAACTACGATTTTTAACTGGCTGAACAGAATAGAATGACGGAACTGAAGCCGCAGACGGAACTGGAAGAGCTGTCAAAAAGTGTCGTACGTTATTTTTTTTACATGTCCACAACGAAGCTGTACAGCTTTGAAAGTATTTTGAAGAAAAACAAAAGAATATTATTGTGTACAAGCTCAGAATTCACATTTTTTGTTTCCAATAATTTTCCTTTTAATAAATAATTTTTTTCGCGATACAAATAACCACAATATTTTTTTCCGACCCAAAAAGTTGTTTTTTTTCTTCATACAAATTGAAACGTCAAAAGTGCCGTACGTCCAAAGTTAAAAGTTGGCGAACTCTTCCGTCTGCGTCTGCAGCTCCGTATGCGTCTACGTTCCGTTGTGTTCGCAACATTGAATTTGCGTGTTTTTAATATTTTGACAGCTATTCCGGCTCCGTCTCCGGTTCCGTCGGCGTCACCATTCTGTTTAGCCAGTAAATCGCAAGTGCGGTCCGAAACATGTAATTGCATTTGTTTCATTTTATTTTGCCACAATCACGTCGCTTGAAAAATGAAACGAATTTAAGTTGTGATTTCTCGGTCGAAAGTGCGGTCACTCACATTGAAACTGATGCGTACTATTTCTTGCGACGCGCGATCAAAATCGCAAGTGCGTGCTTAGCCTTATGTAAAAAGAGAGAAAGAACGAAAAAAAAACTTTTCGGTCGTTCTTTTTGTTATTGCGTCTGCATTTTCGTGAGTACAAAAATATATTTTCCGTCCTTTATTCTATAAAATATAAAAATGAATAGCAAATTTTCGAATTTTGTACCATTGAGTAAATTTAAAATACTTAAAATTTGTGTCCTTCCATTTCGAATATTGTTTGCGAAAACAGACAAAATGTTTGTCAAATATTCACAAATTAAACTTCTAAAAAGGATTTATACAGATGTTTCACCTAATTTTTTGTCCATATGCCAATGTAAGGGCAGGGTGACAATGCGGAAAACTGTTTACATGTATGAGCTCAAGGAAATCGTGTCATTTGTGGACGGGTTCTTGTGAACATTTTTTTTGCCGTATGATAATTTACCCTCTCGTATGATAATAAAATAGCCAATTGTATGATAATGCATCCACAAGAATATGGCAACACTGATTGGGATCATAATAAATACTAATTTTGCTTTTTAAATGCGTCAAAACTTAAATTAAAAACTTTTCAATTATGAGTTTCAATGAGAGCTAGAAGTGGCGCCTAATAATAACAGAAAAATAGTTAGTCACGCACAGAGACCATGAAATTCTCTAGCATCTTAATATTTGTACCAAACCTTATTTCTAGCAATTCAATTTATCAAAAAAAAAAAAAAAAAAAAAAAAACAGGAGCATAGAGAGTATTATGTTTGACTACTTCTAGTAGTTTGTTTTTGCTTACTAACTACTAACACTGCACTAAGTGACGAGCCAGATGAACACTAACGCCCATTGTCTGCATTTAGGACGAAGTCAAATTGAAATCGATTTTTAATTTCACGTGAAATGAAATTCCATGTTCTACAATTCGTTCGTTTTCGAAAACTTCGCAATTACTGTGAACTGTCAAAATTGAAGGTGCATCCATTTTTAATTGTTTTATGAAGTAAAAAGAAAATGCAGATAAAAATTAATTTAATATTATTTGCACTTTAAACGAAGAAAAGGAAGCGGAACACAGAAAAACATAGACGAACAAATTTTGCGAGAAAGATTTTACCTACATATTAGATTTGGCTGACATAGCATGAGTACCTAACTATGAAGTATTGTTCTGATAAATTGTTTATTCTTTATTTCTTGAAAGTTTTTAACGTAAATTTCAGATTCAGAAAACAAAAATATAATTTTACTTACATTTTGTACCAATAAATCATGAAACTAACTACAACTCGGGAAATTCCACAACAACTCACAAAGCACTAACAAAGTGGATTGAATACGTTCAGAAAACGGAATGAACCGAAATGCAGAACATCAATTTTCATTTTCGAACTTTCAATTCACAATTAGCTTTTCTAACGAATTGTGGAACACCGAAATTCACTTCCGTCATTTGAAATCACAATAAGCGGAATGCAGAACATGGGCGTTATTTTGTGTTGACAAATCTTTGGTTGTAAGATGTCGCTTGTACTAAGTACTCTTAGCAAAGATCTGATAGTGTATAAAGAAATGCATATTTAAAAGAGGATTTTAAATAGATTACATAGATTGGATCAAAAATCCTCGTTTCAAACGCTCCTAGTGGGCGCCGGGCGGTAATGATCACCACAGTGTAGCTTGTGCGTTGTCAAGATGGTGATCAGCTAAGGTCAGGTCGAATTGTTGAGGTGTTCCTTTACTCTTCAATAGTAAAACCCTCAGCAATGCGATTTGACCATAGATACGAGGCCCTTATTTTCAGTGGTGGAGTGAGCGATTTTTCATAATCCGTGCCGAAGAAATGGAAGGCTGGGGGGCAAACCAGTCGCTAACGAGCTCATTCGGACGCCTTGGCAGGGTCCGTCTTACTTCTTGCCTTACCCCGGTATATCGGCTCTGCCGTGGCTGACCTTTTCTTTCCGTTCTACTCGTGGGACTTTAATTTATATTTTTTCACATCATGGACGATTTTGACATAACAGACTTAGTACCATCCGAACTCGAGGATGAACTTTTGGCCTCCAGCCAGGAGACCAACGTAGGCAACCCAACAAGCACTGGAGACTCCGGTGCCTCTGGGGAACCTAAACAAGGAAGTATAGGCAGTACCAGCCATAGTACCCCTGTGCATTGAGGGAAACGAGCGGGCGGACGAACTGGCCAGGCAAGGATCAGCCCTTCATAGCTCACTTGCGGAAAGAGTCAGCATTCCTCTTGGAGTTATGAAGGGCAGTATTCTCTCAATTTTCCTCACTGAATCAAATCGTAGGTGGTGCAGTCTTACAAACTGCGTCATATCTAGAAAGATTTGGCCCACCTACAATAAAGCCCGAACAAACGACCTGATAGGCAGACCCAGGCGAGACATAGCTAGGGTCGTTGCAACTTTTTCCGGTCACTGGCCAATCGGAGAACATGCGGCGAGGCTGGGAATTCCTCACAATACTCACTGTCGTAGCTGTGGGGACCAGCAGGAAAAGGAAACAGTCTTTCATTTCCTCTGCAATTGTCCCGCTTTGGCCAAAACGAGATCACACTCATTGGGAAAAGCGTTCTTCAATGACCTCGACGAACTTTCTGAACTGAAGATCAGAGACCTGATCTCCTTTCTCAACGCAACAAAGTGGCTCTGAGCCAAGATCGGTCGCGTCTGCACCGTCTTCTAAGCTTTCTTAGTCAATCTCCTGAGACCACGAGCAAGTTGACAATAGTTTACCGTAGCCTACAAATCACCGAGTCTGGCAATTTGTCTGGCAAGTTGCACTTAAAAATCGTTTTCTTTACAGGTCACGCGAGTTATGGTATCAAAATGGCGCACTTTAGCGCTAATTGGGTCTCTGAGCTAGGTTTGCTCGGGGCCGCCATTTCTACCTACCTACCTACCTGGATCAAAAGTATTTGAGCCATATACTTTTTCAAAGCATTCATACTTAAAATTTTTTTGGCGGTCAATGCAGTATTAGTGGAAAGCGGCGGGAACCGACATTTGACTCTCCCTGAATAAACCTTTATATGTATGTGAATTGTAGAAAAATTGCACTAACACACTCACATACTGTAGTTAAAATTTAAAAATGATCTAGTTGATATAATCTTTTGTATAATCTTCTTAGGAGGACCTTCTTTTTATTTTATGAAAAACACTTTTTGCGTAATTATAATAGTTTTTTTTATTACATTTATATTTACATCTGATATACAGGGTGATTCACCTAAGGTGTGACAAAAAGATTGAGCGTGTAGGTTGGGTCGAGATAAGAAAAAAATTGTACGGGAGGGTGGTTCTATTTCACACCGGGGCAATTTTCTAAAAAATTGACTTAACTCAGCAAAAAAAAAATTATTAAAGAACAAAGTTACACTTAAAATGCCATGAAATACCTTTTTGTAAAGCCAGAAATCTCTGCTTTTATTATGTTTTTAATGAACAATTTTCCAAAAATAAATTTCAAACTTAAATTTTTGAAGAAAAAAAATTAAAAAATTGTGTTAAAACTGATTTTGTTCAAAATTTTACGTTATTAACGGCCGTATTATTCACTTAATACATTTAGATTAAAAACTTAAATCTGGATGTAAATCAAACAAATTCAATGTAAATTTATCTGGATTTAAGTTTAAATCTTGATGTATGGCGGTAACAGTGACTTAATTCCGGTTTTAAATGTACAATTGGGTTTAAAGTAACTTAAACCCAAGCTCATCATACTCGTTATACTCGGAAATAAAAATAGGTTTAAACCTTGTCAAGTTTAATTCGATTTAATTTAAACAGACTTCAAGAGAGCAGTTAAAGAAATTGATCTCGGGTGTAAAATCCAAATATAAAATACAAAAGCAAGCGACAAAAAAGTATAAATATAATTACAAATGTCAAATTATTGATATTACGCAGCTTTTAAGTGAGTTTTCAATTAATGTCGCTTTACGTTGGTCACTCCTAAAACTCTTTTTTCACTCCATTCGCACTCGCTACACTCCAAAAACCTTCCACTCCGGATTTCATTAAGGAGTGCTAGGAGTGCACTCTGAAAACACTCATACTTTTAGAAGTATATGTGTTGGATTAATTGTCAAAATAGTAAATGCTTCTTGTTGGGATGTTATGGAGTTGAAATTATTGAAGAATTCATTTTTAGTTTTTTACTTTTACATAGATACGCATTTATGGAAGAGTTTTTTATTTTCCATTGGAATCAAAAAAAAGAGTGAAACACTCTGAAAATCCAATCGAAAACGACATAAGTTTAAACAGTTTAACATGCGTTTTACTCATTTTTATTCAATCAAGTTTAATGCTTTTTTTTTGTAATTATTATAAATATTGTAAATTGTCGGGTTTAAAAAATGCGGATTAAATTGACGGATGCAAAATTCATTTAAATCCAAATTATAATGTGAATAATATGGCTATAAGTAATATTTTTGGTTTTAATATTCAATACTCCCATCAATTTTAAGTCAAATCATAAATCAAAAAAAAATACCCTTGGTAGATCGCCCTTGTGGCACCTACCGAACATGGATTACATGTCTTATGTGCTATAACGTGAATTAACGGTATGGGAATTACGCGTAGGGATGCCCTTTTTCAAACCCTTTCGAATAAGATATCAATGACGTCAGTGGCACTTATATATCCGAAGAAATTGAGCTGAAATTAATTTGGGTACTCCTAATTTAGCTGCAATTTACCCCAAACGCGATGGCTCATCACCTGAAACTATGAGGCGATAGCTATAAAACAATTCCTCTATAATCTTTGCGCAATCTTTATCTATCGATTGGTATATGTAGGATGTCTGTACTGCAAACAGTCACTTAGCAGTAGGGTGCGAGCGGTACATGTTTTCGTGACGGTCCTCTTTTCGCTACATCACACCCAACCGTCCGAGAAAGACATGTAATCCATGTTAAAAAATGTTTTGTCCTAATTAATTTTGGGAGAATTAGGCTTGAGAGACACCAATATAAGTTGGTTCCACGTTTTGGGATCGATAAATGGGATGACAATGTCACCTATTGTTGTGGAGATTTGTTTTTCTACCCTGAAAAAGCCACTGCGTAAGGTTTTCGATCTGTGGATGGAAAACAGAATTTGTCTTACCTAAAAAGTTGAATATTCTTCCCCCTTCAACTATCGTCCAAAAGTACTAACGCCACTTTTTCCCAAGGCCATCGAAACGCTGATAAATCGCCAGCTCAAGAAATATTTTGAAGCATGAAGGCTTTTTCGGATGTGGAACATCAACAACAGCGTATAATAAGTTCATTAATTTTGGATCTACACATCATTGTCCAATGGGGAATCAAAAACTGCGTTAATTAAATGCTTTTAAAACTCAAAAAACTAAATGCATTCTCCTTTCGCTAAAGATGAACACATCCCCAATCCCGTTATATATTAGCAGAACTTGCATCGGGAAAATTGAACAGCATTCAGTTCTCGATATGTGCATTGTTCACCTCCGACCATCTTTTGTGAAATGACCCACATATATGACGTCGCGTCGCCAAAAACGCTACTGAAGTTTAAAATTACTCTGTCGATGTAAAAAATCCTTCTCCCCGTCTGATCTGATATGGTTTTTCTTACTTATTTTGAAAATGTTTAAATACACTGTTAGGCAATTTGGGCGGGCTCAAATAGATTGCACATTGTATTTAAATAGGTTGTCATAACCGGCTACGGACACTATCTTATAGCGAAGACGATAGGACGCTCATAAGGAGCTGTTTGTTGTTTAAGTAGTGAGAAAGTCTCTCGCATTTATATAATTTAACAAAGGCACTTTAGGAACTTCAACAATCTAACCATACCCTATAATATCTTAAGTCGGAACCACACTTATCTCGTGTGGTATGTTGTGGAGTAGAATGTTGTGTCGGATTCTATCTGTTTCGTGCTATACGACGCTAAGAGAAAACATATTCTGCAACACAACACCCCACAAGAGACAAGTGTGGTTCCAGCTAATCCAGTAAATATTTAAAAACTGACACCGATTTTTGGAATTACTCATCTAATAAGTATTCTAATATTTTTTTTACAGCAATGCAATGTTATTTTTTTTTTAAACAAAACTTACATGAAAGGTTATCCAGCATATACGTGATTAGTTTTTGTGTACCATTAGGCTCGTTATATATTGATAAAAATTCCTTCTGTAATGGATTACCAAGAAGGCCTAAGACATGTAGAAGAAAACATTTTCCTATTTCATAGGGAAGGACACGTAGACAATTATGATTAAGAAGAAGTTCCCTGGAAAAAAATTGAATGTTAAATAAAAAAAAAAAATGTATGTATAATAGAATTTATTTATGTAGAAAATACCTCAGTTGAATAAGTTCTCCAAGTTCAGCAGGTAAACTTCTTAATTTATTACTAGACACATCCAAGGTGCGTAGATTAACTAATAATCCTATGTCGGAAGGCAACCGCATTAAATGATTATCATTTAAGTAGAGAGCAGTTAAATGTTCAAAATGCCACAATGTTGGACTTATATTGCGTACATATCCTGAAAAAAATAAAAAAAAAAATAAAATATTAATGACAAAAATAAATAGTATGTACTAAAGTAAGTTCAATGTACCTGTTATCTCGATGCCAGTCCAGCAAGTTTTCTTTCCTGAAGCTGCTTCTTCTGGCGACATAATAATTTGCTGCCGTCTATTGCTGCTTTCATATTTGTCTTTGCTACGAGACATTTTGTAACAGTTTCCTGAATTTAAAATACAATACATATTTTAAAAATTGTATTTTTTCACAAGCTGTGTGTGTATTAAAAATAGTTTTACGAAAATATAAAGAAAAAATGTTGCATAAATTTCAAATTTTTTTTTTAGGCAAGATTGTTTTCTAAATGTTTTCATAATAAATTTAATAAGAGTTTATTTTTTTTAATTAAAACAACAAAAAAAATTATTTAAAAAATATAACCTTTCATAATAACCGGTTGTTGGTAAGCGTGTCTGCAAAATATTAATATATAGATTAGTGAAAGAAAAAACTAAAAAACAAAAAATAAAATCAAACAAGCATTTCGTATTATTTAAAATAATAGAAACAACAACAGCAAAAAGACAACATGAAAATTGACATTTTAGTCAATATCACACTACCACTATACATACATACAATAGAAAAATCTATGTAAAAGCCAAACTTAAATTCAAAGACATAAATCGTTAAAATGTATCTTAATGTGTCAGAATTGAAACAGTAGTCATATGTAAAAGTAAATAAAAATATCAAGCAATAGAGGTAACAATAGGTATGGTTTTAATCTAGAGCCAGCTTTTTGGATGTATGTTTTCGAATAGGAAAAGACAAGAGAAATGCAAATTTATTACAGTTATAACAGTTTATCGTAGTTTCGGGCGATTTGAAAAAAAAAAAACAACAAATGCCCACCGGTGTTGGCGGTGGGCCATAGCCATAAAACTGTTATAAATTGGCATTTATAAAGTCACTTCCTCTCGAATAATGGAATGATGTACATTTACTTGGATTGTTCAATAAGCTAACGGACATAAAATATCTCTGGAGGATATAAAACGTAGAACTAGAAAGCGAATATTATGAATTAAGAGTTACGCGCATTTTTGTCCGCTTAGTCTTTGAACGAACCTGCTCGATTGTTAGGAAACGTCAACTTTTAATTTTTAAAAATGTTACTAGTTGGTATATTTTGATACTCTTTGCCAGATTTATGTTATATTATATTATATTGTATTGAATTACATAGTGGTAAAGGTGGTTTCGTAAACGTCTGAATAACCGAAAAACACCTTTTTTAATTATTAATTATTTGTTTTGTTTTATAATTTTGAATTATTTCATAGATTGATAGTCGATACAAACAGAATATCTATGTCTAGTAAGGTACACTGGGTTTGAAAAAAAAAATTAAAAAAATATAGATTTTTGTGGCAATAAAAGCTATCTCTGCCATTGAACTCAAATCGAAGCTTGTAAATTGATGTCGCGAAGAGCTCAGGGTTCTTGGCACCCAGCACAAAGTAAGGCTCTGTTGGGTTCCTGGTCACAGTGGTGTTCCAGGCAAAGAGCGTGCTGATGAACTGGCAAGAACTGGTTCAACACTTAGACTTGACCTAGTTCAGACAGATTCAATAGTCCAGATCCCACTATGTATTCTCAAACAAGAAATCGAGGGTAAAGTTCTATCTATAACAAATAGAAGATGGAGCTCACTCGATACCTGCGTCATAACTAGGAAGTTATGGTCAGAATTTAATAAACAAAGAACTAAAGAGATCATAAAATTGAACAAGAAATCACTCTCTCTTCTTGTGAGCATTACCACAGTTCACAACGTATTGGGCTACCACAAGAAAAAGATGCAACTTAGCTCGGATGACTTATGCAGAGGCTGTCTGTGGTGACGAGGAAGTTCAGGAAGACACCCTTCATTACCTGTGTCACTGCCCTGCGCTATGTCATCTGAGAAGCAGACTCCTGGGGAAACACTTCTTCGACGATTTAGAGGAACTCTCTGAAATTCCTAGCAAGAATCTCTTAAAGTTCATTAACGCTTCTAAATGGCTCGAAAGTTCCTAATATCCCATCTACAAACCGACCCACAATTACTGAAAAAACAAAATGACGACTGTAAGACGCACGCATTCCTGTGGGAGTGGCAATAAAGGAGTTAGGGCAGCGAGCCTTACACCAGTCTTGCCACTCCTGCGGTGAATGCGAGCGTCTTTTGATTGATATAATACTGTTGTGGTAGGGGACGACCCTCTCGATTCACTCCAACCTGACATAACAAAGCAAACTTACACCATAACCACTGACCTATCAAACCCACCCACCAGGCGTTGTGGGGAGCCAAATGCTCCTCCGGGCATGGTGGAGGGAATGATCCACTCAGTGGGGGTAAAATAGAGGAACACGCCCTCAAAGGACAGCCGTGACGAAACCTCCCCTCAACCCGGTGTTCAGCTGCTTGCTGAAATCTATCCCCCTTAACGGGATATGTCATGTCTTGTTTTTTAACATAGGTTTCTTCTTTTAACAGGGTATCACAATGGATATACATTGATCTAAGTGTGACGGTAACAAGATCAACTGTCAGCCCACTAACCTAGCCTAACCTAACCTAACCTAGTGATATGAACACTGAACTCCCAGGAAACATAGAAGTAAGAAGTCAACAATATTGGACTGGTTCCAACTTAAATATATATCGAAATTTTTTAATCTTTTTAGTTGTACATTGTTTGTTATTAATAAAATTCGATAATTATCTTAAATAAAGATATAAATGCCCTTTTTGGCTTTTTTTTGATTTTTAAATGCCTCATAGGTACCTAGTCATCTTTATAGTCCCTACATATTTATTTTTTTTATATCTTTCTTCACATCGTCGTCGGACTAAAAAACTAAAAATTTTTACATTGTTGAAATAGATCCAGATAGAAAGCAAAAGCCCGTGATCTGTAGGTAATAAAAAACCGCTATTAAGAATTAAGTGTAGTTGGAGAATCAAATAACTGGGACCCCTGAATTTAATTTAAAAAAAAAAAAAAGAAGTATGACATTTGAAATAAAACATACATAATTCAAGAATGACTCAATAGTTGAAGCAAACAATGGATTCATCTTAAAAGCTTTAAAGACAAAACACTCATTCAGACCCAATTCCAATAGTGTTTTCCTATCGGAAATTATGGTAATAAAAGTTACCAAAATGGCTTTAATAATTGCCATTGATAAACAGACAGTAATAAAAGTTATTCTTGTTGTTTATATATGATTGTTATCCGATTAGATAAAGATTCTCGGTCAGAATAAAACAACTAAATAAATAAATTTAAATACCTTCTAATTTTTAATTAAACGAAGAATCTAAAATGCTTTGAAGTCCTGACTATGATTCATATTATTTGAGTCTTTAAATAAATGAATCGTTTCCTGGTTCGAATAAGAGACAAAATAAGGAAAATTATTACTTTATATGACATGGTTATTGACGACAGATTTCGCTGAGTTATTATTCACAAGATATTTTATAGTATAGCTCTACATTTTGTCTTTGTCCGGTTTTAGTTTTTATTTGATTAAAAGAAGTTTAAGTGTTTTTTTTTTAGACTCGAAATCCAAACAGATATATTTTAGGTTTTTGTGTCAATAAACTTTCAAGTTTTCGGTCAAATTAAGAACATGAAAATGAATTTGAAGAAAATATTTGTAGCTTGGGCATCTGTGTGTTAATTTTATGTTGTCGCAGTGAAATTGCTGCATTTTGTGTCAAGCAACACTATTTTAAGGTATACCTCTTTCTCAGGAGTGTTCCTAAATCATAACGGACATAATGTAGAGCAGTGTTTCCCAAACTTTTGACATTGCCGTACCCCCCCGTTATAGAAATAGATTTATTCTTTACTTTTGTAGTTCATAAACGAAATTTAAAACTAGTATTTTAAGGTATAGAAGCCAAAATTTTATTTTTTTTTTAATATGAACGCTTTAAATACTCTAAGGTTTCAAACTAAAATCTCAGGTATCTGCCGTTTTTAAAAACGTCAAATCAAAGCCAATTTGAACGGAATTTATGATGCAGAAAATGCAATCGTCAAATATACAATCGTCCTGCTTGCAAACAAACCTTTTGATAAATATAAAATATTTTTCTTTGCAAACCCATTTGACGTTTTCGAACAAAAGCTGAAACAAAACATAGTTAATTCGGAAAAAAATCTATTTATTCAGTCTGTTTACTTCCAACTTTCAGCAATTATCGCAAACATGGGTTTTTTTCCTATTGATTTTGAAAGGAAATTCAGTTTCTTAATAAACAGGAATATTTATTGAGATAGTGTCAACAGTTCAGATTCTTGATTATATTGGTGCAAAATTTTAAACAGCCTGCTGTTTAGGTATTAGCATGATACTACTTAACAATTTCCTAACTTTAAAACTCTTTACTAAAATATTATTAGTTTTAAACATTTTCTAACTAGTATCATACTAAACCTATTTTTTTAGCTGAACACGCCTAAAACAGTGACAGTTCAACCCATTTTTGCAATTGTAGCTGCCAAAGTGACACTTGGATTTAGCATGATATTAAAAAGTTAAAATAGGCATTTGGCGATTTTAACTTTAGTAAAATGTTAAAAAGATAATACGATGCTAACTCGTTTAAAATTTGGAAAATCCTGTTTTTAACCTAGCATCATACTAAAAATGCTTTAACATCATACTAAATCGTCTAAAATTTTGCGCCATTGTTTGCAGCTCACACCTTTATATCTCACAAGAAGTAAAGAAGAAATCATTTTGTCTGTCTTTTTCGTCACCTCAACTTTTTACTGCATAGCTGCACGACAATTGATGTTTTCGATCAAGCGACTTTAGCAAACAAGCATTAACGAACACAGTGCTAATGCACTAACATTTGTTTTTCCATTTTCGAAGAAAAGACTTTTGCAGTTTGCGTTTAAAAATATGTTGCGAATTCATTTTTGAAATTTGAAAACGGCCTTTGATTTGGTGGAAACACACACATGCACACACAAACTGAATTTGTGTTTATTTCGAAAGCCCAGATAAAAGGTATATAGAAGTATAAAGATAAAGAGCTGAGCGCCCTAGATATGAATATGGGGACGCAAGACCTTTTCCATGGGGTCGCTATCTGCAAGACGCTTTCAAAGGATGCAGAAAGCCGATTTCACTAGTATAATTGAGGACAAATCTGTGCGTACCCCCAAAAAACTATTTGCGTACCCCCAGGGGTACGCGTACCACACTTTGGGAAACACCGATGTAGAGTATTGTTTAATCCCAAGTCAACAGGACGACAGGCAGAACATAAATTCGCTCGAAACATTATTGCGCAATTGAGAAAACTGATCCGACATATTAGGTAGATAACATCTTTCAAACGTACGTATACGCCACAGTGACTCTGCAATGCCTATTTTGTATTAACTTGAGAACGAATTCACCGATTTCATTCATCTTTTTTTTTAAGTTTTGTAATACTTTGTAGAAGATTCTTACGGAAAGACAAATTTAAAAATAATGCGCAAAAAAATTGGATAATTTCAGAAAACTTAACCACTATTTTCAAATGAATGTAAATTTCTATGAGGCTTTTATAGACTCCAACAAAACCGTCGATATGAGCTGAAAATTTTAGGAAATCTTAGGTGAATTTCCGAGAATGTTCTTGTGTTTATTTGGTTAAAATCGTCCAAGCATTTTTCCAACAAGGTGCAGCAGCGCATGCATTTTCCGACAAAATTCAAAAAAACACGCTCCGATTTTTCTCAAAATTTCAAGAAATCTTAGGTGAAAGTTCTGTGTGTGTTTGGATCAAAATTAGTCTTGCCACCAAGTTGCGGTAAAGCCACAAAGGCCCTCATGACATGCAAGAGACTTGCAGGCAAAACATGGGGCTGCAAACTAAACATCCTGAGATGGATGTACACCATGATGGTAAGACCCATCATTACCTATGGTGCGGTTGCATGGTGTAATAGAACCGAACTAGCCACAACTAGGAAATCCCTAGAAAATGTACAAAGGATCGCATGCTTATGGAGCAATGAGAACATGCCCTACAGCAGGTATGGAGGATATCCTGCACTTGTCCCCACAACTTGTGGTCGTAGAAAGCACTGCTAAGGGAGCCATAATGAGATTTGCCAAGGAGGGAACTGGGACGGGTAAAATCATTGGTCGCAAAGAAAGAGACTCGATTTGCAGGCCCACAATAACAAACCTTCATGACATTCCTAGAGATGGCATAACCAAAAATTATAACTTCGAAAGAAACTTTCGAATAGAGTTAAGCAACAAGAAAGAGTGGGTAGGCGAAAAAGTGAACTAGACGCTTAAAGCAAATGCCATCAAATGGTATACGGATGGATCGAGAACAACTGAAGGGACTGGGGCAGGAATCTTTGGGCCTAGAACCAAACTTTCCGAGCCGATGGGCCAGTCTACAAGCATCTTCCAGGCAGAAGTAAATGCCATAGGTATATGTGCAGAATGTAATCTCGAAAGAAACTATAGAAATCAAAACATTGCCATCATGTCAGATAGCCAAGCCGCTCTCAAACCAAAAACTTATATACTATCAGCTCAAAACTAGTATGGGAGTGTGTGAGCAGGCTAAACGAACTAGGCAAGATCATTAATGTCACACTTCATTGGGTACCAGGCCACGTCGGCGTCCAGAGCAATGAAGAGGCAGACTCCTTAGCAAAACTAGGGGCAACCATAATTCTAACGGGGCCAGAACCCTACTGCGGAATAGGAGAAAACGTGATCAAAAATAAAATTAAAACAGAAGAGGAGGACAAAAGATTAAAAAACTGGAAAGAACTCCCTAAGCTGAGGCAGTCGAAACTCCTTATTGGTAACTACAACCAGGAACGATTCGAATCCTGCATCAGCTTAAGTAGAAATAAACTTCGCATTATAACTGGCCTCCTCACTGGCCACTGTAAGCTAAGAAGACACCTTAGTATTCTTGGCCTAGTGAGTAGTGCCACTTGCAGATTCTGCAATGCCCATGACGAGACGCCAGACCACCTATTAGGCAACTGCGATGCATTCATGCACCAAAGACATAGATACCTGGGACATCACCAGATAGATGAGAGCAGACTATCCTCTCTAAAAATACCCCAAATACTAAAATTCCTCAAGGAATCTAATTTGGAGGTTCAGCTGTAACTCTCTAGATGGGGGGCACAATAGATTTTAAGGTTGCAGTGTAATAACACCCAAAAATTTTCATTCATTCATTCAAGTTGCAGCAACGCATGCATTTCTCAACAAACAACTGTCCGATTTTGAAAATTCTTTTGTAAGAGATTCCCTTTTTTTAATTTTGAATTGTGCAATGATTTGCATTTAAATTTTATTTAATAAACACCCTATGTATATGTACATAATGTACTCTCGGTTAGTATACATAAATAAGAAACGTTACAAAGTACTCTTGCATTCTATCATCCTAAAATCGTATGATTTTGCCGTTGTCTAGTTGATTACCTCTATGTACTATGTTCCTTAGGCATATAGTTATTCTTAAAATTGTTAGATGGTACAGTTTAAATAAAGCGATCGAAAAAGAAACATGTCTTTATTTAAAATTGGTTTTTTACTTTTCGTTTTTTTTTTAAATCGTCTGGACTCTTACACTTTTTTTTGTTTGAAAGGCTATACGCGAACAAATTGTATCCAATCCTCAAAAATTATTTGGCGTTTGAAAAGTAAAATTTGGGAGATTAACTTAGATGGTGGCGATCCAGCTTGTAAATAAAAATCGGCTCAGCAGTTTTTTTTTTGAAAATATAAAGCATAAAATAGCGTAACATTTTTGAAAATCTTTTACTCTCATTCAAATTAAGAAAGATCTCAGAAAATTCAGTAAAGAGCTTGAACTGATCTTTCTGCACACATCCCTTTGTACAGAGCTCTATGGATGTTTTAAGACCAGACTGTAGATGTAGATCCACCTTAACTAAGTACCTTTGACTCATGGTAATCTAGTAATAAAGCAGATACATATAACATAGGAAACTCATACAAAATGTTTGCATCATCTGATGAATACCTACAAAAGAATATTCTACGAAAATGAAGGGGACCTTTAACATACAAAAGACGGGACTTTTCTTCGGCCCTGGGCTCCTGTGCCCGACTCTTAAAAACAACTTCTAGCTAAAGGCAGTGTTTTCAAGAATAAGGTTATAATAAAAAAAAAAAAATTGGTGGCACAACGGCTTATGAAGGTCCTATTGACTTACAACTTTCAACCATTCCTGTGTGCGTGTCTGCAGGAATGGAGAGCACCTACAGTTTATTGCCAAATCCTAACGGCTAAGGTGAGCGGCACTTTTCTATGACAAGAATTACTCTTGGAGGATTTGTCAGTTCCTCGCAAGAGGCAGTAGCCCTGAAAAAAACTTAAGGTGGAAGCGCCGGGTTTTGAACCCAGACATCTGGCATGACAGTCCAACGTACTAACCATTTAGCCACGGGCTACTACTTATAAGGTTATAATGGGACGTACAAAAAACCGAAATGTAAGACCCTCACTCGACTTCTATAGGTACTATGTAAACACAATAATTATTATTGTTATTAGCTTAAGTTTTTACGCAAAATCGGCTCGGAGTATCAAAAGTCCAAAAGTATTTTCAAGTTGTAATCATTATCCTGGTAGTCTCAACTCTATGGAAAAAAATTTTCTTTTATTAAAATTTAAGACAAAAATAAAGCAAATGAACTAAAAACACGCGGGAGAAACAACAACAAAATTGTTATACAAGTTATTTGGGGTGAATGCAATTTTATTAAATGGCAAAAGGAAAACAAAGAAATGTGTTTTTTTTTTGTTTGTTAATTCGCAAACCTTCATCTACTTTTACCGAAAAGAAAAATAATTTTTAATATTCTTTTGTTTGATAAAATTACAAGTAATGACTATCTGCGACCAAGAGTCGACCGACCACACACACTGAGCTGGTTGTTTCTCAAAAAATATTAAAATAATTGAAAATTGATATTATTTTATTTATTTTCATGAACAAAACCGAATAACTTTGTCTTCGAGCGAGGATTTTATTTGGCGTTAAACATTTTTTTCAGAGAAAAAGGGGGAAATTATTAATTTATAACCAGAATACAGTACCTAGACATTAACTATAATTTTATGTTTTACCACTTCGTTGAAACAAAATATATTTTTTTTTTTTTTGAAAATTTTTTTGTTTTCAAAAATTTCAAAAAAGAAAGTTTTGTTCTTGCACTTTGTTGGTAAAAGAATATTTTTTTTATTTCTTTCTCCTCCGTTTTTTTTAACCACAATTTTTTCTTCTAATTCTTTTGTCACTGAATAAATTTTGGGAATTCCACCACCGACGGACAAGGCGACAAGATGAAAGGTGAGGTGGCGAAGACGATGGCGAAAAATTTTTTGATTCTTTTCTTAGTAATTTTTTTTATATCAATTCAATAGAAAATAAAAATATGTACATATTTGTTATTAAAATAAAAAAAAACAAGAAGTTTTGTTTTGGCGTTAATTTTCCATTTAGAAAATATGACACAACATAGCGAGAAAAGCGAGCGAGCCACAGCAGGAAAGAAATTCAATTCACCACGAAAGATGTACACTACTTTCGGGAAAAGAAAAACAAATTTTACGCTGGGATTTCTTTGTTTTTCCAAGGATATTTGATTTGAATTGTTCACTTTATTTGTTGATGTTTCACTAATAGTTTCTATAGAATTTGATTTTTAGTGCAAATATTTTAAAAGATTCAATTTTGATGGCACGAATTACGAAGCTGTGACGCCGTGGATACATCTCGCGTCGCGTATTTTATTTTTTATGGCATAGGTCGATGTGTGTGTTTTTGTTCGTTTCCAGTGTGGTGAATTATAGTTAAGCTGTCAAAAAACCAAAGACTCAAACCATAATGTAATGAAAAAAATATTTGACTTTTTATTAATTGGCAGAATTCAGGTAAGAAGTAGCAGAAGGTGTTGCGTTTTTAAAGTGAGCGGAAAGTGTATGTAAATGGGGTTTCTTTTCATGGTGGCTCCACGAGAAGTATATAGCATGGAAGTATTAAGGCTCTCCAAAACCAACTCCAGTAATCGCCGCGACAATAGAAAACAATAACAACAATGTGTTGTTTTGTTTGACAACCACGTGTTGTTATTGTTGTTTTCTTTTGTCGCGGCGAATAATCGCGTTGGTTTGGGAGAGCTTTATATCTGGATGTATCGAGTGAGTAATATGGCGGTTAATCTGTATGTCCCCTTTCACACGTAGATACTAGTTGCTGGTGATTTTTTTGACGTTTTCTTTAAATCTCCTTAACAATCTCTTGTACCTTTCACACATAAGCAAAAAAAACCCGGAGATTTTCTTTATTTTCCTTTTAAACTACCTTCGTGGAACGCACACAAACGTAGTGTGAAGAGAAACGTCAAAAAAATCTCCTGAATTTGTTGACCGGGGAGATTTCATTTTCCCCTCTTTCTTCCTGCCCTTCTCGCCTATGAACTAAATGTTGCCGGCAACTCAGTTGCCCTGTGTGAAAGGGGACTATGTATTGAGTGAATAATATGGCGGTATGTCCGGCCAGACAGAGCGCGGGCCAACGGGACGGTCAATACTTTGCTATAGAGAGAAAGAACGCAGCGGTCAAATTTTGTTTGTAAATTTATACAAACACCGTCGGACCGAGTTCTGTCTGATCAGGCTTTAGATAGCTCTAATCCTTGCGTTCTATTGATAGTCAGATAGGCTATAATATCCACCTATCCAAAAAATTTTCAGATATCTTGAGTTGTTTTTGCCATAGCTGAGATCAGAAGTTTTTTAACAAGGAATTACAACAACAAAAAACTATCCGGATAGCTTTGGATTGCCAGTCGAACGCGCCCATTAAATTCTGTCATGACAATGCGTCCATTGTCCCCTTTCACACGAAGATACTAGTTGCTGGAGATTTTTTTTACGTTTTCTTTAAAAGGCTCTCCCAAACCAACCCGATTATTCGCCGCAACAAAAGAAAACAACAATAACAACAACTAATATATAATAATATATATATTACTCAGTAGGATAGTCTGGAAGGCTTTTTAAAAATGTCTTGTACCTTCACACGCAAGCAACAAAAACCCGGAGATTTTCATATTTTCCTTTTAAACTACCTTGGTTGAACGCACACAAACGTAGTGTAAAGAGAAACGTCAAAAAAATCTCCTGAATTTGTTGACCGGAGATTTCGTTTACCCCTCTTTTTTCCTGCCCTTCTCGCCCACGAACTAAAATGCTTAATACACGATACAGCCCATCGTACCGATTTGAGTTCATCCGATATCGGTAGCAACTTCGCTCCATAGTCCCCTTTCACACAGGGCACCGGCAACAAATAGTTCATAGGCGAGAAGGGCAGGAAGAAAGAGGGGGAAATGAAATCTCCCCGGTCAACAAATTCAGGAAACTTTTTTGACGTTTCTCTTCACACTACGTTTGTGTGCGTTCAACCAAGGTAGTTTAAAAGGAAAATACAGCAAGTCTCCTCCAACTTTGTATCTGCGTGTGAAAGGTACAGGAGACTGTTAAGGAGATTTAAAGAAAACGTCAAAAAAATCACCAGCAACTAGTATCTTCGTGTGAAAGGGGACATAGCATTCGACCGTTGATTTCGGTACAGCGGATACCTTCGTGTACACACACGATACAATGGCCTCGTTCAGGATTGTATCCAAAGCGATCTGGATAGCTTTGTGTTGTTGTAATCCCTTGAGAAAAAACAGCTGATGCAACAACAACTAAACGAATCTGAAAATTTTTGGATAGGTTGACACCGCCTTGGATAGGTTTCTGAACGCGAGGATTCATAACATGCGATTACTATAATCGGTACGATAATTGTATCGTGTATTAAGCGCTTAATTGTTGCCGGCAACTAAGTCTCCTCGTGTGAAAGGGGCCATTAAACTCATTTGGGTGTGTGCATAAAAATTTTAAGTATTTTTCTACCGACTTTCGGTCAAATTTCCATTTGGAAATATGAATTTGTATGGAAAATGAGAAGATTTCGAATCGAATTTGGAAATTTTCAACGAAATTACCACATTTGCTCTAATGAAAACGTAGTAGAAGGCCTTAACTTTTAAAATATCCTGTTTTTAAGCAGGCAAAATTAACTTTCATTTAATCCTAACCGCAGCTCTGTAGGTTAAATGGATCACGAAATACAGCACTTCAAACATTGGATTTTTTGCTCAAAAAGTTCGAAAATGGAGTTTTTTTTTTATCTTATCCCGTTTGAATATCAAAAAATGTTTTTTCGCTGTTTTTTAATTTGTAATGGTTTTTAAAATGTGTTATAACATTGGTATAACATGAGCTCAAAAACAGCGGAAAAAACATTTTCAAAAGGAAATCTCTCAAAAACGTGACGTGGTAGAATATTTCTGACCTCAGATTCGGGCTCAACAAGCAGCAAGGTCTTTCGAAACTGCAAAAAACTTCTCAAAAAACCAGTTATTAGGTATATCATGGTGCTTTCAAGATTGCCGTTGCTTTAAATAATAATTACTCCATTTTAAGTTATTCTTTTAGAAAGTTTCTCTACCCGCATAAACGGTGGGAAAGATACTCCCCCTTCCATGCGATTTTTTACTTATTACGAGTTTTCATTTCGAATTCAAAAGTCTGGGGGGTTTTTTTCATCCTTTGATGGTGCTAAACAACCACTTCACTTTTACCATTTAACGCAAAATTTTATTTAAACAATGACGTATTAAAAAATTGTCTAAAATTTCAAAAAAAATATAGCAATGTCAAAACTTTGATATTCCTTCAAAATGGTCAAGCTCTCGACATTCTATATCAAAGAATATTTAACTCAATATAAAAAAAAAAAAAAAACAAGACAATTTTAATAAATATTATTAAGTTTTTATTTCTATGCAAGTCTTGTAAAGAAATAAATATTTTATATATATTATACACGCATTTATATGATATATAAAAAATTTCTTATAAATCTACACTTTTCTTAAATAAAGGTTTCGCTCAAAAGCAAATGCATAAATATTACAGAAGTGTTCATTTAAACAAAAAAAAATTAAAAACAATAGATACATAATATTGAAAACTAGTAGTTGTAGGTTGTCATTGTGCTACACATAAATGCTTAAAATAGTTACATGAATATCCTTAGAAAAATTTTCTGTTTGAATATTTTATTGTTTAATAAAAAAAAAAAAAACTTAGCAAATAAATTTGTTTATGAATAATACTTTGTACGGAACAAATTGTATACAGAAAAAACTAATCAAATGGAGAAGGAAAAACAAACAAAATTTAATTCATAAGTGTGATGATATACACTGATCAGAAATATCCTACACAATTTAAAAGCATAAATCACATTAATTTTCTATCGCTAGCCGCTAGACGGGCAAACTACCGCAGTGCTATGGACAAACAAGGGTCCTTAGCTTTGATTTAAATCTATTTTTACGTACTTATATTTATGTATGTAATTTTATTTTTATTCAAAAAATAATAGGAGATAAATTAAAATAGGGTTTTCACTTATTTATTTGCCTCTAATGACGTTTTAAGTATATGAAGATAAATCAGACCTGAAAATAGTCGTCTACATCTCCATTTTCACTAGCAGTGGCACTCTCACCAGTACTGAGAAGTTTCGAATCACTGTTCGAATTCTTCCCATCCGTGCTAGATGGTGTGCTAAGTGGCATGTCGGAGCTGATTGTAGCTGTATTGGTAGATTCTGTGTGTAATCTCTCATAAGGATTCTCCAAGTCAAGATAACGTACTGATTCATAATTTGGATCCGAATCACTGCCTGTTAATGATTCATAATTATTACTCGATTGTAATAATTGATGACTGCTACTGCTGAGTGTAGTTGAGGGTGTGTCACTACTGGTTTTAATAATAAGCACTTGATCCGCACTACTTTGGCTTGTTGAAGGAGAATTTAAGGGTTTTTCAAATGAATTTGGCGGAAGAGGCGGCGGTAGCGGTTGTGATAGTTTTGAGTATAATTCTGAGTTCTTTTCATGCTTGTTATTATTGTTATTGTTATTGTTGAAACTACAACTTATAGTGATGCTTTCTTTGAATTTTTGTGCTTCGGCTATGCTCGCATAATCATGTAGTTTAGTAATTGTTTCAGTTTTCGGTTCTCCAATGCGACTGTAACCGGGAATGTCTTCGTCGATGTTATTTCTCTCTTTAACCTTGCTATAGCCATCAATCATGTCATCGAAGTCGATTCTAGGCTTTTCCATTACCTTTGCATATCCATCATCTGAGCTTGTAGTGCAGTACTTAGTAGGATGTAGTACTTCGTAGTTTGGATCATAATCAGAGGTGGGTTTTCTTTGGGATTGATTTTCATTTGTCTTTACTAGAGTCTCATATCCAGGATCGCTATTATTTGCTGAAGATTGATCTGGTAAACTTTCATACCCCGGTTCATTAGTCAATTTTAATGCCGCATTTAATGAAGAGTCGTGTGTAAAGTTTTTAATATGAGAAACGGGTAGACGTGGTGGTGATAAGCCTTAAAAAAAGAATCTAATTAAAACAGAATTCGATTTGTACAGAATGGAAGCTTAAATGGCGGAAAAAAAAAAACAAAAAAAGGATCAACAAACTAAAGGAATGAAACGTCAATGGAAAAAAAAAGACAAAAAACATTTTAATTCTATTTTTTTTACGACTTTATAGGTTAAGTTCAGTTTATAGAACTTTTTTCCCAGGAGTGAAAAAAAACGATAAAATTAAGTGCAATTATTTAAGCGACATTTGTTTCGGAGTTAATATAATCCAACGGACTTATCTAAACCAAATATATAAAAAAAAACTATTTTCTTTGTTAACCATTCGACGCGAAATTTACTGATTTTTCATTTCGATTTAGATTTCGCTTCGCATTGATGTATAAAACTAGGCTTTAATCTGGCTTTCACTTAGCGATTTTTGTTGAATTTAATTTAATTAGGATATAAAAAAAAATAAATAATAAAATTCACAGAATATCCATACTGTGATTTTTATTAGAGTCGGTAAGCATCGAAGTCTTAAAATCTAACCCCGAAGAACGGCGCAGCAGAGGAAGACCGCGTTTTAGGTGTGGTTTTAGCAAGTGGAAGAGGGCTCCAACCAATTTCTTTGCTGCCGTTCAAATCTAGAATATACTCCAGCGTTCAAATCTAGAATGCCTCAAAAGAAAGAATTCTATAATTGTTCATCCGAGGACAAAAGCAGAAAATTAATTTTTTGTCAAATCGGGTATTATGTTGTTTAGTGTTAGGTCTTAATTTTTGTGAGTAAGAACAACATTTATAAATGTATTATTAAAAAAATTAGCTTTGATCTAATGAACTGCATTCAAGAGTTTATTTTGTCTGACTCAATTCTTGTGTCAAAGTTAACTCCAAGCTGCCCTCGAATATGAATAAATATGCATAAGCGCAGACGCTCTACAGCCACATGTAGGTTTGAAAAAGAGAGAATAACACCCTTTTCAGTATAATTTATTTAGTTTGACACCAAGTCGTAAATTCTACTAGAAAAAAATAACAATAATTAGGTTCAGCATAAATTACACTCACAGTCACAATTATCCGCCCACCTGCATTTTTTGTCACCCTAACTCTTTAAGTTCACTATAATTTATCTGCTGATTTGTTTTTTGTTTAGCCGATATTTTTGCAAGAAACAAGAAACTAAAACCCTTATTTCGCCCGATAAAATTGTCATCGAAGCATTTTTTGCTATATAAGCGATTTTTAATATTGTTTCAGTTACTTAAACAACATACTGCATCGCTACTGAAGCTCATACATGTTTTTTTGAGGTGAGGAATGTTGGTGTGAGTGAACGTGCCATCAGAAAAAGGTTGGCAGAATTAAATTTCAGAGCTTTCCGACCAGCGCGCGTCCCAAATTGCTCCCACAGCATCGTACAGCAAGACTTCGTTTTGCGCGAGAATGTGTTAACTGGACTGCAGAGGAAGGAAGGGACGTCTTAACCTCAGATGAAAGTAGAATAAGTCTACGAAGTCCAGATGGACGTCAGCGTGTCTACAGGCGAAAAAACGAAAGGTTTGCTCCATGCACGATAACCGAAACAGTGGGTTACCAAGGAGGGTCTATAATGGTTTGGGGAGGCATCAGTTATGAAGCTCGCACGTACCTTGTTATGTTCGATAGAGGCAGTGTGAACGCTCAGATATACGTTTTGCAAGACCATGTGATTCCTTTCCCACCAATTTTTGGTGAACACTTTCGGTTAATGCATGACAACGCACTCTGTCATACCGCAAATTCTGTAACTAACTACCTAAATGAGGTCGGGATTCCAGTTTTGCCATGTCCATCTTGCGGTCCAGATCTCAAACCTATCGATCATCTTTAGGACAACCTTAAAAGACGTGCCCGAGCGAAAATACATATCCCTACCACTCTAGGAGAGCTTAAGACAGCTGCAGTAGAGGATTGGCACAACATCCCTCAGTCAGATGTTCAGGACATCATTGACGGATGGTAAAACCGGCTACACGAAGTAATTAGAGCCTGCGTCGCAAACACCCATTATTAAAAATTAAGTTTTTCAATAATTTTACCACTTTTTTAACAACAAAAGATAACATCTTTTTCAGTATTTTGTGTTTTTGTTTGTTTTTTGTGTTAATTCTTTAATAAACGTGTTTTTTTCTCAGAAGTTTTTTTTTTTTTTTTATTTTTCAAACTTTGCTTTCAACATTACTTACACCCAATATGGTCTTAACTTGACGGTTTCTTTAAATTTACAGAAATACGAGGTGGGCCTGTGAGTATAACAAATTTATCAATTTTAAGTCAATTCTAGTCACAAAATTAATCAAGCCCCAAAAAGAGGTAAAGAACTTTTAACAAAAGTATATTAAAGTAAAAGTTAACACAGGTACTGTGCATTCCGGGCGAACAAGATAATTTTGAAGGTGAAATATTGTTCAGGTAACACTCACAATAAGGCTGAAAAATTTGTTTTCAAATTTAATTTGCAATTTCTTTGTAATCGAAATATCATGGAAACTAATGGCAAAATTATTTCATTCTGACCAATAGCAAACAAAATTAAATAAAATTCACGACTGGGTCGCACGAACTTGCTCTTATAGTAAAGATTGAGTGTAATATAAAACACATAATTTATAATTTCATATATATGTATTTATCCATTTAATAAATTGAAGAATGGAAATTTAAATATGGAAAAAAGCATGAAACACGTTCTTTAAATTCATAAAACAAGTACTTAAAATGTTTTAATCTCAGAATGAAGAACGCCATCTAAATTCTTGAAAAAATGTGAATTTTTGCAGAAAAAATTTTTAAAATCGTTGGAGCGGTTTTCTTTAAAAAAAAATTTGTATATATAAAAGTTTTATGATATTTTTTAGAAAAAAAAATTGGTATGCCATTTTTAAAAATATAATAATATACAGCTAAAACCATAATTTCAAAAATATTCATGAACCTGTTTTCAAAAAAAATGATTTTTCAAAAAAAAAATTTGAACTTTTTTCTAAAAATCCAAAAAATATTTGTATGCAGTATTATTCACACTTGATAGGACCTCCTAAGTAAATCGGTTAAGCGGTTAACAAGAAAACCGAAAATAAAAAAAAAAAAAAACGGTTATATTGCAGGTACCGTTAATAACGGTTTATGGTAATTTTTTTTTTTATTGAGATATAGACCATACCACTACACACAAAAAATTAAAAAAAAATCGTTAGAGCCGTTTTTGAGATAAATAACTTTATTTTTAAACACGAAGTACCGTTATTTTGTGAGCTAAAAATCTCGGTTTCCCCTCTAGGGAATCACCCAAAAATCTTATGCTCCGAGTTTGAAGAAAATCACTTCAGTGGTTTAGGCTGTAGGCCGAGATACAGACAGACATACAAGTACAGACAGACGGAATTGCGGGACCCACTTTTTTCGTATTCTCGATCATCGTAATGTCAAGTTTGATTGCTATCTCGAGTTCGATTTTTTGCACGAATCCATAACTTGCCCTACAGTAAGTACCTACTATATCGCAAGTAAAAAGAAAAAATGGAGGAAGAGATATATGGTTACTTGGATGGATAAACATTTATTATTATTATTATTTAAATTACAGGCAAATATTTGAGAAAAGGATAAAGGGCATAGCGAAACAACGGCGTCCAGCCCTAAGTTTAAGAAGAACGACGATTTATATGGGAAGATTTGCTCTGATGAAGTAGTTGTGAATTTTTGAGATGGTGTTATGGTCGAATGTGTTGAGAATTTCATAGACTGTTCGGTTTCTGGGTAGGATGGCATTGAAATGTGCCGCGGTAGGGTTAACTAAAAACTTGAGCCTTATTTGACCACATTACGTGTAACAATTTAGGTGTAATACGATTTGTATAGTACGACATTTGTCACAAATACACATTACGAATATTTTTACATTTAACATACGTTTCAAATAGCGATCTTAAAAAAACACAAATATGCTATTTAAAACAGATTTCATTTAAATTAAATCAAACGCTACTAATTAAAAAGTTTTTTTTTTTTTTTACTGCTACGACAACATTTCAAATAAAAAAGAATACAACGAAGATGATACGTGAAAGATGATTATTTTTCATTCTAAACAAAAATTAAAAAAAAAAACACGAACAAAAAAATCAAACTTTTGGCTTACTTGCTTAGAAATCATTTGGAATAACGTTTAGAGGCTAGCATTTGGATTGACAATATTTTATCGCGCATTCTGTCAGTTCAGTGCATAATTTGTGATTTAGAATTTTATTGGCTAATAGTTACCCCGTTCCACGAGACGTTCACTCTGCAACATCTGTGCATAGCAGTCCGATTTGCGATTTTCAATTGTACTGGATTTTTCTTTAATCTTGTCAGCTGGAATGGTCTCATAACCATCGTCCTTGGTGCAATAGCTGTTACTTCGTTGTCGTCTGATACCTTTTGCAACATAAAACCAATTGTTGATAAAAAATATTTTTGCACGTGAGCTATCTTAAGAACTTACTTGATGTTGGTGGTTCGTGCATGACATTTATCACATAATCCTTAAAATTTACATTTTCGTTGGTAATTTTATTCATTTCTTGTGTGGAAGCATTATTATCTAAGTGCTTACGACCAAAAATAGGAGAGTTATTTTGAGAGGAAGAATTTTGTGAGAATTTGTTTTTTTTCATAACCTTAAATAAGAAGAGAATTATTTAATATTACTTTCTTCTTTAAAGAGATATTTCTTTTTTTTGTTCAACTTACTTTAGCATACATTCCTTCAATGTCCTTATCCTTGGACGGACTAAAATTTTTCTTTTTGATGGGAGAATCGTCTACACTACTGCCATCCTGCGGAAGTAAACATTCGATCACAGATGCGACTGAGTTCCTACCCGAAGCTAAGGAACATGTTGATGTGAGATTTGAGTTGCTACTCAGGAATTGTTGATTTTTGGGAGTAGGTGGAAGTGGAGAGTTCGCTTGGCGTTTCTCTGGTTTAGGCGAGCCTAAATTTCCCATTGAACTATTATTAGATGACGAGGATGCCTGCCGCGAGTGCATTTGAGCGCGTAAACTATCAACTGGTGGAGGAATTGGAGTGCTGTCGGGTTTCATGCTGGTTCTAGTGCTACTACTGGTACTATCGGCACTATCTTGCATTCGCAGTGTAGACGAGCTGTTAGTATTGATTTCAACTGCCACTACAATCGGGTTAGATGGCTGTATTTGAGCATAAGTTTCTGATCCACTAGTATAAATTTCAGCAGCTATAGCACGATTATTGGGATCTTCAATAGCAGCATAGGTTTCATCTAAAATGGAAGCAATTAAGGAAAATGGCATTGATATCCAATGTCTAGTTATATCTAAGGTTATCTAATTTATCAAACCTGAGTCATCAGATACCGTTGCATAGTGAGAATCATTTCCTTCCTTAATTAGGCGATTGTGACGAACTTTCGATTGTGCTAATATATTTGCCAAGGGCTCACGAACACTTATACTGGTATAGCCTTCTAGAAAAAAAAATCCATTGCGTTATCTCTTTAAATATATAAATTAAATTTTTTTTTAAATCAAATTACTTGACGAGTCTTGTGAGTCTCCACTAAAATACGGTTGCTGAATAATCGGAGGTGTCATATACGGAAGATCTTGGCTTGCCGATACCATACCTGCAATCGCAGATGCGGCTCCAATCATGTCTTGCTGAGCATCTGCTGAACCGACCAACAGACTTTGATTTGATCCACGATGAGACTCTGAAGTTTCGTTGGATAAAACGCCAACGGTTTCGAATGTTAGCTGACTGCTACTTCCGGCGACTGCAGAGCTTGTACTGGGAGCATTAAGTTGAGCATAAGGATGTTCCATATTACGAACCTATTCGAGCAGAATATGTTATTTAAATAATACAAAATTCATGGTCAAATTTAACATAAGAACTTGTGATTTTAACATAGAGTAAAAATGGTATCATAAAACAAGAAACAAAATTAAACGAACTTGACTTGCAAATATTTAAGAAGAAAGGAATTTATAGAAAATCCAGCATAATGTTTGTGTTTTATAACTTAAAAAAAAAAATAATAATAATTAGACTAGCAGTCTTCTTTATCCACTTAACCAACAAACATAATACCTTAGCATAATCGTGTGGGGAGTTTTTAACTCTCGAGTACGGTGAACTAAAATCATCGGCTTGACTAATCGAGCTGTGCTGAGATACGCTTGTCTGCTTCTTTAAACTTGGATTAGCTAAAATAATAACAAAAAAAAAAAAAAAAGAAGAATAATATTCAAAATTATTTTAAACGTAAAATTGAATTAACGAACGGCTTTTGTCCTGAATTTTTCCAGCAAGTTTATCAGCCACTGTCTCATAAAGCTCTGATCCATTATCAACATTATCATTTATTGGAATGTCTGGAAGACTTCGATGCGGTGCACTACTGGCCCTATAGCAAAAGGAAGACATTTTAAACAAAATACATACGCAAAAGCACTTATTGCACACCTTTTCTCTGAATCTCCATTCGATATTGTTGATAAATTTAAATCATTTTGTGATGTTGCATGGTCGACATTGTTGATAACAATATGGTCATCAGGATTCTTAAGCTTAACCATTCCTTCCATTCCCATGAATTCATTTCTGTAAAATTCACAAAAAAAGGAATTTTATTTGTGTGTTTGTTTAAGACTTTTTTAGTTATTTTTATATTTTATCTCAAAAACAACAGTAATAATTTAATTTATTTTTTTTACACTGTTTATCATCTGTTTAAATTATTGGTTTGTTCCTTTACATTTTTTAAATGCATTTTTCAACTAAAAACCTCAACAACTTTTTTCTTTTTAAATATAACCAAATGAATGATACACCAAAAAGTTGTTGAGGTGTTTAGTTGAAAAATGCATTCAAAAATGTTAAAACGGCATCTGGCAGGCATAAGGCTGAAAGAAAAACGTCTTGGACCTACATTTTTAAAATCAGGGGGTTCTAACTGAATTTTTGGTGTATCATTCATTTGGTTATATTTGAAAAGAAAAAAGTTGTTGAGGTTTTTAGTTGAAAAATGCATTAAAAAATGCTAAAATGGCGTCTGACAGGCATAAGGCTGAAAGAAAAACGTCTTGGACCTACATTTTTAAAATGAAGCGATTTTTTCTGAATTTTTGGTATGTTAATGTTAATGTTAATGTTGATATATCGTTTATTTGGTTATACCTCAAAGGACAGAAGTTAATTTTCTGCAATCTTTGGAGCCGTCTGGCGGCGCGATGGCTGAAACCAAAACGTCTGGGACCTACATATTTGTAATCAGGAGAATTATTCTGATGTTTTTATGTATCACTTATGTGGTTATGTCTTAAACTTTCAAAGTTGATTTTTCACCCTCTTTTGGGGGCGTCTGGCAAGGGGAAAGCTGAAAGTAAATCGTCTGGGACCTAAATATTTTTAATCAGTGCACAATTCTTTATTGTTTGTATATAAATTCAAGTGGTTATACCTCCGACATCCAAAACGGAAAAATAACCATTTTCAAACGCCCACCTCCACCCCCGGCTGAGAAAAAAACCTGCCAGACGGTTGAATTTTATATAATAATGCGTATACGGTATACCTACACATACATGATGAATTTTGGTTATACCCCACTGCCAAAATTTGCTACCGGCTCTAGGTCTTATAGGAAAATAGGATATTGGAGCTATGTTTGGGCTCGAATCATTTATCCAAGTTCCAACACAAACACAACCTTACGCGGTGAGAGCCTGTTTCAAGCCGATTTGAATGGAGGAATTTAAAAGCAGTAACGAGAACGTTATTATAACAGAGGATTTAAATATCGATTGGTTATTTTCGTTTTATTCGCTTAAAACCATTTGTCAACGAATTGATCGGCCCCTATCAGTGTGGTTTTAGGCCCGGCAAATCAACCGTCGATCAAATGTTCACACTCCGACAGATTTTGGAAAAAAACCCAGGAGTTTCAAATCGATACACACCACCTCTTTATCGATTTTAAAGTCGCATATGATAGCGTAGACAGAGACGAGCTATTCAGAGCCATGGCGCATCTCGGCATCCCTGCCAAACTCGTCCGCAAGTGCAGGATGACGATGGAGAAATCTCGCTGCTCCGTCAAAGTCGGCAAGAACACCACTGAACCCTTTGATGTCGAGAAAGGTTTGAGGCAAGGCGACGCGTTATCATGCAACCTGTTTAACATCGTTCTTGAAGCAATTGTACGCAACTCGCAAGGCAACAACAGAGGTACAATTTTTCAAAAGTCTGTTCAACTACTTGCTTATGCAGATGATATTGACATCATTGGAAGAACAAAGCGAGCTGTCACTGGTGCGTTTGCAAGTATTGAATCGGAGGCGGCGAAAATGGGTTTGGCTATTAATGAGGACAAGACGAAGTATATGCTATCATCGAGAAAGGAATCTCAACATCGTCGACTGGGGCAAAATGTCACGATGGATAGATACAACTTCGAAGTCGTCAAGGACTTTGTCTACCTGGGCTCCACTGTAACATCGCAAAATGACATCAGCGCAGAGATCAAACGAAGAATTACTCTTGCCAATCGCTGTTTCTTCGGGCTAAGAAGGCATTTGAGTAATAAAGCCCTCTCTCAAAGAACCAAGGAGACCTTATATAAGACCCTTATCATCCCGGTCCTGCTGTATGGGGCAGAAGCATGGACCCTGACAAAAACGGATGAGAATCTACTTGGGTGCTTTGAAAGGAAGATTCTTCGGGTGATCTTTGGTCCAGTATGTATCGATGGAGTATGGAGGAGAAGATTCAACAACAAGCTTTACGGGCTTTACAGCGACGTCGACCTGGTCAAAAAGCTTAAAATACAGCGGCTAAGATGGCTGGGACACGTGGAGTGTATGGACAGCAACGCACCAGCCCGACGAGTCTTCGAATCTACCCCTGACGGTCTGCGCAGCAGAGGAAGACCCCACCTTAGGTGGCGCACATAAGTGGAGAACGACCTCAACCAACTTGGAGTGCGTAACTGGAGGCAGCTAGCTAGGGACCGAACTGGCTGGAGGGGCTTGTTGGTTGAGGCCGTAGTCCATCCTGGGCTGTGAGCGCCATCTAAAGTAAAGTAAGTAAGTAAGGTTATTTTCGTTGAATTTTGGTTATGTTCTGACACAAACAAGTTATCAAGTGTAATAAGAGATAATGTGTGTAGAGTTATGAAAAATCAAACCACGAGAATAACCAGAAATGGAAGCACATTGATCGATTATGTGATAACTATAATATTAGCACAAAGATGAAGTTTTGGAACATGAAACAGTTTTGATAGAGTTAAAAGATGGAAAGATGGTGATAATAAAGGATGAAAATGATAAACACGAACAAACATTAAAAATAAATAAATTTGATAGCACAACAGCTCATGAAGAACTAGGGCCTAGTGACTTACAACTCTCAATCATTCCTGTGTGCGTGTCTGCAGGAATGGAGGGGACCTACAGTTTATTGCCGAATCCGAACGGCTGGTGAGCGGCACTTTTCTATGACAGAAGATACTCTTGGAGGATTTGTCAATTCCTCGCAAGAGGCAGTAGCCGTTTTTTTCTTTTAAATAAATAGGTGACGAGGCTAAGGATCGAACCTTAGACCTCCGGCATGACAGTCCATCGCACTAACCATCACGCCACGGCTACTACAAACATTAACGGCCATATTATTCACTCGTTTAATTCAGATTTAAATTTAAATCCAGATGAATTTACATTGAATTTGTATGTATTGAGTGAATAATATGGCTGTAAGTGATGAAATATAATAACAAACAACGAGAAAGATGTATAATTTATCGGGAGTGCAGAAATGTTAACAAATGGAAAATTGGAAATTTAAAAAAACAAATACCTTCACATAAGTAGAAAACAGTGTCGAGCAAATGGTTTGGTTATTTTCTTAAAAGTGTAGAATAAGTAAATAAATAGGAAATGCTTTAACAAAATCAGTTTACTGAGGAAAGAACGGTAGTTTTTAAATTAAAATAAATTACCAATTCGTGATTATATTAAAAATTTTGAATCATAAAAAGAACCATTTTTTATATCAACAAATATGTTTATAGACAATTTTGGTCATTCATTGATAAGATAATTAACATGTCATTCAGAACAAAGAGTATTTCCGGAAAGTTGGAAGAAATTTTTTGTGAGGCTCATACCAAAAGTGAAAAAGTGAACGGAACAAAGAAAAAGTGCTACAAAAAGTGGTACACTTGCAATTTAAGACATTTTAAGATAAGAATAGGATAACCAAACAGACAGCAGTGTACAATCTTCAATAACATAACTTTTGATGACATGGAAGTACAAAAAGGAGTCCCACAAGGATCTCTTCTTGGGACATTACTTCTTTGTACTTTACATCAATGATATGATGTGTGTTATTCACAGTACAAAACTGAGACTGTTTTGCCGATGATGCGTTGTTATGTATTTTTGGTGGCCATGTTAAAGTAATAAAACAGTTGTTTATGCAAAATCTTGAATCATTAAATAAATGGCTTTAAATGAATAATTATTTTCAAAATATGGGCGAAAGAATCGATTTTTTTTATAGAATCCGTATCAGACTATCATTGAAAAATGCAATTAAAGTGTATAACAGAGCAAGTTAACTACATTTCAAATATTATTCTTCTGTTGTTTTTTTTTTCAGTGCTCAAATTAAGATATTAAATTAAGTCTTGCTACTTCAGAGACTGCAAAACAAAGCAGATGTAATCGTCTCATACCGATTTCACTTATCCTGATCACTATAAAATGGCAAACCGTCAATGTACTACTGCTCGTTTTTAAGCTTCCACAAGGGCTCTTTCCCGGAAATTTTGCAGGTCGAGTGAATTTAGTTGGAGATGTAGGTACAACCCTACAACCTGAGAAGTAACAAAAACTTTTGATAAGATTTTCATCGCCCTGTAGCAGGGCAAAAAAGGGCTAGGTATAGGGGCCTTGTAATATTTTTAATAATCTGCCTCATGAAATTAAAGATACTTCAAATATTTATGTTTTCAAATAAAAAATAATAAGTTATGTAAGTACAAATTACTAGTTATTTAAAATATTTTAGTATCTAATTTTTAAATCAATTACTTTTTGAAGTTTGAAATTTATTGCCTATGAGCCTTGAAAATGTTTGTTCATCCGATCTGCAATATTTGCAGACAGCGATATTTAAACTTACGTTTTAACAAGAATGCATAATTGTCCTTAGGCGATTGATAAGAAGATGGAAAGGAGGTGTCTTTTCGATTAGCATCATGATAGTAGATGAGTATGATGGAAAAGAAATACCGACAGAATAATAAGAAGCTTAGAAGTTTGAACCAAGATGAAGTAGATATTAACAAGTCGTCGGTAGAATGGATTTTAAGCAGATTTAAAGACTTTAAATATTTTCTGACTGCTTTTTTTAAAATTTAATATGTTAAATCGAAGAAATAATGATTCAGATTCAGCACTAAAAAATATTTTTTCCACTGCAACTCCGTTGCATCATTTGTGGGTCAGTTAACTCTGCGTTAGTGTGTATTCTATGACCATGCTACCTACTTTCACCATAATTGATACGGTAGAAAGGTCTTCATAATGAAAAATAGTTTTCTTTCCTTCTTCAATGGAGAAATTAAAATTGAAAAAAAAAAAAAACATAAAGGATGAACAACTTACTTAGGAATCTTTTTCTTGCAACAAAGACAAGCTGCGAGCATCATAATAAATGTTAATGTTACATTTATTGTCATAAAAGCAATGTAAAACGTTGAGTAATCCATTTCCATGTATAATTAGTTGGTAATTAAATTGTCTGCCATATCACTTTACATTTATTTTTCTTTTTTTCTTTATTTCATTTTTTTATGCATGTCTTTTCATTAGTCAAGTGGATGTTTTTATTAATTTTAATTGACGTGCGTAGATAAAATATTGCTTATTTATGATTTTAAACACAAAAATATAAATAATAACTTTGCTTGCACTCGAATTGATAAATTTCAATTCAAGGCACACCTTTCACACATTTGACATGCTTGTCATAACTTTGATGTTTGATTTGTCGCGTCGATAAAGCGGTGCCATCAAGATTGGGCCCGTTCGTAGAGTAGTGTTATTTTGTATGATGTTTATCGACTTTGATTTAAGCATGAAACAGATGACAGCCGCACTGTATGCTTTGCATGCCGACTCCACAGGACATACACATGCCCAGATTCCAAACCATAAAGAGGCTCTCCCAAGCCAACGCGATTAATCGCTGCGACAAAAGAAAACAACAATAACAACACGTGGTTGTCAAACAAAACAACACGTTGTTGTTATTGTTTTCTATTGTCGCGGCGATTAATCGCGTTGGTTTGGGAGAGCCTTTATACAATCAACAATGAGCTTATTTTTACGCACTGGGCACATTATGTCATGTCGTTAGATTGGTAGATAAATTCCACTAATAAGTCAGAGCAAGAGCAACATACAAACATTCCTTTCAGCACTACTTCTACCTCTCACACATTTGAAACGTAAAATCTCATGACCAAGCTTTGAACAACGCTAATGTCTTGTTCAAAAAGTAGTTTTCTTTTGTGCCTCTATTGGATGCATAATCCTGACATCGTTCATGTCCAGTTGAGGCGGCATGTTACCGTTTTTGTTATTAAAGGCCTTCCACACTTACTACGTTTTCATGAGCTTGAAGCTCGTTTCGACCCATTGTATACTTGCATCGAGTTGAAATGCGCTTGAAATTGGTGCTAAAATCCTGGGCTGAGAAGTTAATAATAGGACTGTTCGTGTACTTTACGGAATAAAACTTGCAATATGTCAAATTTTGAGGAGTGGGGGTGAAATTCTCTGTTCTTCTAACAAAAAAACAAACTAAAACTAAACAAACAGCAGCCGTTATATTTTTGTTGTTGTTTATGTACCTCCCACTAGCTTTTTGACAGAACACCGACCTTACAATTTTCTGCTCTGGACCCTGAATATAAACAAACGTAGTAACTATCCCATCCAATATTAACACACATTTTAAAATAAGGTTTCGTAACGTGAAATTTTCACCAGGTTTTCCACACTTTTTTTTCCTATGGGTTTTGACAGCAAATTGTGAAAATTTGAAAGAAAAAAAAAATGATTTTCATATTTTGCTTCCATAGCATCCAAACAAATCAGTTCATCATAACCCCTAAGTGGGATGAAATGTGTGACGGTTTTAGAACCAATCCTAAAATTGTCATGTATTATATACCATTTACCTATTTAAAATGACAGAATTCAATTCAATGTATAAACAACAAAAGCAACCGATAAGAATAAAATTAGTAAATTTGAGATGTGAACACTTTATGTAATTTTCCAGATTTCTTCATTTCATACATAGTTATACTGCGTTTTCATTAGAGCTGAAATGAGGTAATTTGGCAAATTACAAAAAAAGTGTTCACATTTCAAATTTCGTAATTTTGTTTGACGGTCCAGATTGTCAATCGCTTGTTTTTATTGTTTTTTACATTTAATTCTGTCAATTTAAATGGGATCCACTTTGAATGGATCCCATTTGGGTGCGTTCATAAAAGTCTTACGTAATTTCCTATCGAATTTCGTGCAAATTTGATTGAAATTACCTCATTTGGAAATTTGAATTTGTATGGGAAATGAGATGATTTTGAATTGAATTTGGAAATTTTGAACGAAATTACATCATTTGCTCTAATGAAAACGCAGTATTAAGCTATGTGCAAGCCTAACGGCCATATTATTCACTCGTGTAATACAGATTTAGGCTTAAATCCAGACGTAAATTGATTTAAATCCAAAAATCAAATCCAAATCTATATTATACACTCGTTAAAATATGCAGTTAAGTCCAGATTAAATAAATCCAATTGAATTTAACCTACTCTCCGGAGGACAGTTTAAGAGCTTATATCCAGATTCAAAACTCAATTTATATTCGTCACAAGTTTCAAGTGTTTAATTTTTGCGCTCCAGGAAAAAAAAAGTTATTATTACATAGGATATAAAAATTAATAAATATTATAGTTCAAAAAGAAGAAAAAGTGGAAAATTAAAACAAAAATAAATAATGGATTAGAATGAATAATATTAAAATTCATTTAAATACAATTTAAATTCATTGTGAATAATATGGCCGTAAGAGATGGTGGTGGCGATAACTATAGCCTTATCGCACGATAAAAATGCAAACAAAAACTCTGCTCAAATCAATATTATACTTACATTACAAAAAACAATATAAACAGGAGATAATCTGTACCGAGAGGAGCCAATTTGAGTAATTTCATCGCAAATTGTATGTTTTTTTTATGCATTGCTATCTTTGTGCAAAAATCGTGCATAAATTGAATTTGAATCAAATTTCTGTGATGAATTATTTTTCATTTTCAATTCAACACAATACAATTCAATTCAATTCAATTCAATTCAATTCAATTCAATTCAATTCAATTCAATTCAATTCAATTCAATTCAATTCAATTCAATTCAATTCAATTCAATTCAATTCAATTCAATTCAATTCAATTCAATTCAATTCAATTCAATTCAATTCAATTCAATTCAATTCAATTCAATTCAATTCAATTCAATTCAATTCAATTCAATTCAATTCAATTCAATTCAATTCAATTCAATTCAATTCAATTCAATTCAATTCAATTCAATTCAATTCAATTCAATTCAATTCAATTCAATTCAATTCAATTCAATTCAATTCAATTCAATTCAATTCAATTCAATTCAATTCAATTCAATTCAATTCAATTCAATTCAATTCAATTCAATTCAATTCAATTCAATTCAATTCAATTCAATTCAATTCAATTCAATTCAATTCAATTCAATTCAATTCAATTCAATTCAATTCAATTCAATTCAATTCAATTCAATTCAATTCAATTCAATTCAATTCAATTCAATTCAATTTTTTCTTTTCATACAAAATTTTTCCCTGGACAAATTTTGTCTTCAGTTTTTTTTCCAGGCAGTACCTACGCAGTTCACGCGCAAAGTGACGTTTGTACCCGCTGTAGGGTGAAGTCTCCACTAAATTTTGCCAGGAAAAATAATGTTCGAAGCATTATTTTGCGGGAAAAATTTTGCACGATAAAAACGAAGAACTATTATTTATTTATTTATCGATAATTTTACAAAAAGAAAAAGAAGAAGAAAAACATTAATTTTGAGCGATTTTTCCAACGTTTTTGTAGAGATTAGAATTGTAGATATAAAATTTGTCTTTTCCCGACCTACGTTACGTACTAGGCTTAATATTACCATGATAGAACACCATGACAGACATGCAGACGGGTCTGTCTGTCTGCATGTCTGTCTGTACTTCGACCTTTAGCCTAAAGCATTAACTACATTGGCCACTTTTTGCAAAATTACATTACAGGTACCTATCACGAAAGCAAATTTTTGTTTTTCACTTTTCCACTTTTTGCCACTTGAATTTAAAGTCTATGCTTTAAACAGCACGTCTCGCTGAATACACTCAACTTGTACGAGAACAATTTAAGTCTTTAAATATATTTTTAAAAATCTAAAAATAGCTGCACATAATAAACAAAGACAAATGTTCTAAAACATTTTCAAAAATTCTTTAGTTTGTTGTGATATTCGAAGGTGAAAATGCCGATAAAACTTGAAACTTTGTCAGGGGAGAAGCACGAAGGTGATGCTGTTTGCATTGCATATAGTAATAATCATGTTTTTAGCGGGGGAGCTGATGGAAAGATAAAAGTATGTAATATATTTATTTAGTATTTATAAAAATGTTTAGTTAATATCTACAAATACTATTAATTGTTAAAGATTTGGGATAGTAGTCTCAACTTGAAAAAAAGTCTTGATATGCATGAATCATACATATATTCGATCGCTTTCAATAAGAGTGGGAAGATGTATTCTAGCAGCTGTGATGGATCTGTTAAGTATCTAAGCGATCCTGTCAATAACGAACAAATCGAGGAACTGGTTCGCTGTGATGACTCTATTAATTCTATGTACTGTGATGGTGATCTTCTTTATACTGGAGATGAAAAAGGCGTCGTCACCAAATGGGAAAACGATAAAATGCTTTTCAAATACAATATTGTTGAAGAAGTCAAAACTCTTGCGGTAGAAGGTACCTTAATATATACAGCTAGAGATCTTGATGTAGTTGTTTCGGATGCGATGCCCGGAAAATCTGGAAAATACTCTACAAAAGCTGTTTTCCCTGGTCGAGCCCCCTTAACTCTTTTAGGAAAGATGGTTGAGAATAAAAGGTCCTTTATAGCTTTTACAGATCGACTGGGAAAAGGATTAGTTCTGGCAAAAAATTTGCCAGGAGAAAAGTTTTCCACAGTTTGGGAGTTAAATGTGAGTATTAGTATATTATTCTGCAACTGAATTAATTTTGTTTTTAAGGACTGTCATGAAATGATCATAAATTCAATTTGTGGAAACGAAACTTTCCTTTTTTCTGCTGGGTATGATGGTAAGATAAAATGCTGGAGTGAAATCGACCAAGCAAAGCCAACATTAGTTGGGGAAGCCGATGCTGGAAACTGTGTTAATTCAATATGCCTTGGAAATGGTGCTGTTTATGCAGCTTGTTCTGATGGCACTATTCAAAAATTCGTTTTTTCCTAATTTTTAAAATTTTGAAAAATTATTGAAAAGTGAAAATAAATTTTTATTGGTAAATAGGCAAATGCAATAGCATTTTTTTGTGTTTTATTCAAAAAATATGCGTTCTAGATAAGTTCTCAAGGCGAATGATATCATTTTTTCAGTTTGGGGGATTTGATATACATACATAACCCATACACGTAAATAGGCTTTCATGTCAAATTGAAAATATGTATCTTTTTTGTACATTGAATTAGGAATGTTCAGTGAGGCTGTTTTGAACAGTTTGGAACTAAAAAGAACAAGTTTTTACTGTTCAGTGAAAAATTTTCTGTTCTAAACTGTTTTATTGTGGGCTCCCTATGTATTTTTTGAGGCCCTAAGAATTATGATTGTAGACCCCCTATGGATCTTTCGCGGTCCACAGAATTATTTTTGTGGACCCCCTCTGGATCTTTCGAGGCCCAAAGAATTATATTTGTGGCTATTTTAGTCAAAGTAAGCCCCCTCTGGATCTTTGGAGGCCCACCGGACTCTGTTTGTGGGTCCCCTATGGATTTTTTGAGGCCCACAGAATTGTGTTTGTGACCCTTGTAGTCAATTTAGGCCCCTATGGATCGTTGGAGGCCCACCGGATTCTATTTGTGGGCCCCTACGTATTTTTCAAGCCCCTCAGAATTATATTTGTGGGCTCTCTATGGATCGGATTCTGTTTCTGGGCTCCCTATGGATTTTTCGGGGCCCACAGAATTATGTTTGTGGCCGGCTTCTAGTCAATTTAGGCCCCTATGGATCTTTAGAAGGCCACCGAATTTCGTATGTGGGCAATTTAAATCCAAAAAATAATCATTTGACTGTGAAAAATCGTCAAATTAAAGCTGAAAAATTGACGAAGTTAATCAACTTATACAAATATTTTTGAAGAAAATTCTACTCTTCAATTCTTATTTTGAAATTATTGTATGCAGTGTGGGGATGAATTTCCCTGAGGCCATTATTACTATGTCATCGGCATATTGCATATTGCATAATATCCATGTCCATATTATTCAGTCTTATCCATTTTTAATTTTCAACTTTTTCTTACTTTGGAACGATAATTTATTTATTTTAATATCCTATAACCTAGTACGCAGATCGGGAAAAGACAATTTTATCTTCACAATTCTAATCTCTACAAAAAGGTTGGAAAAGCCGCGCAAAAGTTTAAAGGTAGAAAAGTAAAAAGAAGTGTCAAGCTTATGTCAAACAACAAAATATTCGAATCGATTTTTAATTTCGTAAAATAAATGTATTTGTATGTATATATTCCAGTAAAAGTTCAATTTAAAAATGGATTAAAATGTATCAAAAATTGCATTCTTTTGTGTGCTACAGCTATTGTATCCATAACTGTTGCAATGAAATATAAAACAACTACTCCCTACAGGGTCGACCTCTACCTGAAGGAAACAAAATATAAAGGGCGATTTGCGAAGGATGCAAGAAACTTGTTTGTTATCGTATATTCTTAAAAAAAAACCGTCGAAAACGACTCCTACGATTTCGATCAAAATTGTTCTAAGTACTAATATTAGTTTGGTCTATATGATCTGCCAAAAACAAAATATACAGTTAGCCATTATGAACTAGTACCTCTCATAGAACAATTTTATTATTTTGGACTATCTCATTATGTGTGTAACCGATTTAAATTTTTTTATATAAAAGCTTCTCTAAAGATTAAATCATACTGCATATCAAAATTTACAAAAAAACAAAATTTGGATTTAAAAAAAAAAATCAAAATTCGATATTTCAAAAACGGGTGGATAATTTTTTTCCAACATTTAATTTTTGATTCAACATAAATAAATACTAAAAAACTGTGTACCAATTTTATTTCTTAAAAATGTTTAGAATATTTTATATATAAAAAATTAATTAAAGAAATCAGATCGTGTACTTTTTTTTTAGCTATCAAAAGATTTGAAGAAGATTTTTTTTAATAAATTTGTTTCGAATTTTGTTGATTTTTAATAATTTTTCAATTTAAGCTCTAACGGCCATATTATTCACTCAATACATTCAGATTAAAACTTAAAATTCAATGTTAATTCATCTGGATTTAAGTTTAAATTTGGATGCATCGAGTGAATAATATGGCGATAAGTTAAATGTATCATACTATTTTAAACTTAATACTGCGTTTTCATTAGAGCTGAAATGAGGTAATTTGGCAAATTACAAACAAAGTGTTCACATTTCAAATTTGCTAATTTAGTTTGAAGGCCCAAATTGTCAATCGCTTATTTTTGTTGTTTTTTACATTGAATTCTGGCATTTCGAATGTGTTACACTTTGAATGGAATCCATTTGGGTGTGTTCATAAAAGTTTTACGTAATTTTCTACCAAATTTCGTGCAAATTTGGTTGAAATTACCTCATTTGGAAATTTGAATTTGTATGGGAAATGAGATGATTTTGAATTGAATTTGGAAATTTTGAACGAAATTACCTCATTTGCTCTAATGAAAACGCAGTATAAGGCTCTCATAAAAAAATTATTTACTTATGTACTTATACAAAATACCTACACTCAATCTTTAATATTCGAAGAAACTTTTACTACAAGAGCAAGTTTTTGCGATCCAGTCGTGCGTTTTATTTAGTTTGTCGACACGACATGATGAAAAATAGACCAGTCTTTATAGAAGACTTCCACGTGTCACCGGATTGGACATTTTCAAATTAGTTGAACCCTACCTCTGCGACCAAAACGAACACCAGACCGGAAGATCAAATATCTCCATAAGAGAAGTTTTCGGTGGTGATGGAGTAAGTTAAGAATTAACAATTGTATGGGCTTTAGAAAATTAGCCAATTTACCACTTAATTTCTGTCTTTAAATATCTGGCAAGTGGAAGTATTCAAAGGCATGTTGCGTTGGTGTATAGGTTAAGCAAACAACATTTTGGCAATATAATGGACGAACGAAGTTTGTGTCGGGATGTATAAAGGTAAGAATGAATGGCTAGAATTTCAATCTAATTCAACGTATTTTGGAATTAACAAAATTGCTTAGAAGCCATGGATGAAAAACATGTTGCCATTTAGTGCCCAGCTAACGCGGCAAGTTTGTTCTCTAATTATGTGGTAAATAGTGCTAATGGCAGTAGCAGATGAAAATTGCAATTTTATCTACATCGACGTTGGGATATATGTATGGTTCTGAAGGAGATGCGAAAGTCTTTGCGTCACCTACCGCATAAGCAGGGCAAGGTGGTTTGTGGAGAACACTTTTGGCATAGTATGCTCTAAATGTTTGTGACTAGCAAGGAACATGTTCTGCAGTCCTGATAGAGCCCAAAAATTACTACTGCCTATTGATATCTGCATAATTATTTGATGCGTACAAGTAAATATACTTTTATAACGAAGATGGGTTCCTCATAATGGGTGAGTGGAGAAAAAACATATCAGACCGTCGTTGGGTTCAATCGACATTTCAATGGAAAACCTAATGTCATTGAAAAATTGTTACGCGATAAATTAAAAGCTTTTCTCAATTCTCTTGCGGGATCTTTAACCCTGGAAAAATGAAGCCGCTTTTGTTCGTGGTAATTATTACTTTAAAACATTTTGTCAACTCAATATATTTAATTGGATATACATATAACTACTTCTAGATCCGCTTTCGCAATAGTGATTCTCCCACCAACACTCCAGAAATTTGAATTTATCTGGACGTACCAGCAACAACAACTGCAACATTACAAACAACCATGGGACAAACTACCATGCATGTCGATGAAAATTATAGAACAATTTTTAAAATAATCCTTCCATATCACCACCACCAGTTATAAACAACAACTCATAACCAAATTAAATAATAACATATATTTTGTGCGTTCCCCACTTTCTGCCTGCATTGTGGAAAGCAGTTAAACTCGGGTAATTCAAAAATTTATTATTTATTAATGCACCTTATATTTTCCAACAAAATTTGCAGGGTATAATCAACACAAAAAAAAATAACAAAAAAAGAATGAAACTATCCGTTTGTATTAAACCTCAGTATTACTTACTTTTTTGGAGAGCATTTTAAATTCAATTGGATTTATTGCATTTGGATTTAAAAATTTGGATTGAACTGCGGATTTAATGAGTGAATATTATGGACTTGGATTTATTTTATGGATTTAAATCAATTTACATCTGGGGGTCAATTCTCGTTCTGTGAAGCTGTGAAGTGATACATTTTTTCACAGCTTAACAAAAAATTCGATTCTGGATGCCTGAAAAAGTGAAACCAAAAGTCATAATCTTTTCACGTGATAAAATTTTTATCACAGACAAGTTATTCTGTGAAGCTGCTGTGAAGAAAATCATTATTTGACCTGCGCATGTGGGTAGAATTGAACCGAGTGAAAAAAAAAAGTTGTATACTTTACTTCGAGACGAAAGTATACAAAAGAAAATGAGAGCACACGAAATGAATTACTCTGAGAGAAAAAAATGTATACATGAAGCTCTTTTCCTTGTGTTAGTATTTTTGTTTGACTTATCATCGCTCATGTCGGTTGAAAAAGTACAAATTTGTATAGTTTTCAGTTTCGTTTGAAGAGAGAAATTGTGAGAGGAGTTTCTCAATTAGTATTTAGAACACACATTTATCACAATGAGTTCCAGAATCGCATAAGACATATATGAAGTGATAAAATGAAAAATCGTTGTGATATTTTTTTTATCACTTTACAGCTTCACAGAATGAGAATTGACCCCCTGGATTTAAATTTGAATCTACATTACACGAGTAAATAATATGGATGTATGTGAAAAATTTCCTATCTAAATCCAGAATTGCTCTTTTGAATAAAACATGTAGTCGGCATAGAAAATTTCATCTTTAAGGCATTTCGGCCTATATTTCAGTAGTATCGGTGGACGGTTACGATACATTTCACACATATTGCACTAAACAAAGATGTGTTAAATTTCACTAAAGTTTATTTAAATGTAATACTGCGTTTTCATTAGAGCAAATGAGGTAATTTCGTTCAAAATTTACAAATTCAATTCAAAATCATCTCATTTCCTATACAAATTCAAATTTCCAAATGAGGTAATTTCAACCAAATTTGCACAAAATTCTGTAGGAAATTATGTAAAACTTTTATGAACACACCCAAATGGAATCCATTCTGTGTGACACGGCCCTAACACGCCGACTCCACAGGACATACAGATGCCCAAGATCCAAACAACAATCCAATAAACAATCAGCTTGTTTTCTCGCACTGGAGACTTTATGTGATGTCAATAGTTATGTCGATAAATTACACTAATAAGTCAGAGCAAGAGAATCACACAAAAATTCCTTTCAGTACTACTTGTCTACCTCTCTCACACACATGGAACGTCAAATCTCATGGCCAAGCTTTGAACACAGCTCATGTCTTTTTCAAAAATTAGTTTTCGCGGATATGTTCATGACATGGACATGGATTTTTGTGCCTCCATTGGATTTTTTGTAGACATGTTCATAATCCTGCCATCGTTTTGGCCTGTGGAGGCGGCATGTAATAAAAGACTATTAAATTAGCTTCCTCGTGTAAAATGCACTATGTTTTACTGTGCTGAATGCAGTCAGTCTATGTTTTTGGATTCTATATTAAAATTGATTACGTCATTATTTCTATGACTTCTTGAACACAAAACAGAAAATTCATTTCTTAAAAACTTTCTCGTTGGGGTTCTTCCAGCAGTCGTGGATCAATTTCATATCAAAATTCTTTTAATTTTTTTATTTTTACTAAATAAAAGTTAGGTGTTAGGTCTTGTATCAAAAATTTTTTCGCAATGGGACTCGTATACAATATGAGAGTTCGTTTAATTAACTTTATTATATTTTTTATAATTGTTATTTTACTACCCGGCGTTCCGCCACGGAACAATTTTCCCTTTACAGCATTCACGTAAGTTCAATGACATTTTTTATGATCGAAAATGTATAAAAATTTAATAAAACTCGAATTAAAATAGTGTGACACCTGCCAAAGAACTTAAAGGAGCACTAGAACCCAATTTTCACCTTGAAGGTGCAGAGAGGTTACTTGAGGGCCGCGTCTATGGCCCAGAACATTTGCTGGCAAGAAAGAACGAGATTTTTACTGGAATTTATGGTGGCGAGGTGATTAAACTAACTGCAGATCATGTTACGCATGTTGCTAAGTTCGGACAACCTTGTGGTAGATACATATGAGAAGTTTTTCAAATTTAGTTTAATCTAGTGCAACATTTTTGTAGAAGAAATCTTTGAAGAATCAAGGTGTGGAAGACCTTTGGGCTTGGCCTTTGATACACTTGGCAATAACTTGATTGTTGCCGATGCTTATTATGGTCTGTGGGAGGTTAACCTATCAAATGGAAAGAAAAAACTTCTTATCTCTGCTCAACAAGAATTAGACGGTAAAATTAAACGCAAACCGAAGGTGTTCAATGCTGTTGCCGTCGATAAAAAAGGCGATATATATTGGACTGACTCAACTTCTGATTTCTTGCTTGAAGATATTGTTTTCACGGTGTTTGCCAACCCATCAGGAAGGTGAGTGTTTAAGCTTTCGACATACCTAGAACTTTGTGTTCCTTAATTTTGTATATTATATAGATTCTTATATAGAATAGAAAATTATTGTTGTTGTTATCAGATAAAATCAGTCGAATTTATAAGCTTTGTCTAACTTTAGACAACGGAATCGATTTTCTAAACCTTGGTTAGGTTAGGTTGGGTTAGCGTGGCTGCCAGCGTGAAAGCTTGACACACTTAGAACTTGAATTGGTCCATTGTGGTACAGCATGAATCAAGTAGACTTTCTCCCTACTCGTTGAACCATCTAGAGCTCTTTACGAAGCGTGCGAGACTACTAAGAGAAGTGAAGAATAAATTAAATCTAGAAGTGACCAAAAGAACGATTCGTTGTAAAAAAAACCTTTTATTTCGGTCATGAACAGAAAGACAAGGTTGAAATTTGCCAAAGTTCATATCAATTGGGCAGTGTAAAAGTGGAAGCCTGTGTTATTTTCTGATCCAAACTCAATTTGAAACGTTCGGACGGTTGTCGACGTGTCCATCGGCCAATCAACCATTACCGCCATCAACAGCTCTCCGAAGAATCGTTCTTTTGGTCACTTCTAGATTTAATTTATTCTTTAATTCCCTAGATGATATGAAGAGATATTTTTTAATAGTTCCTATAACGGATTTATCGTCCCGCAGTGTTGTGACTCTTGGCCTACCACCTCGGTGAATTGTTTTGACGGAATCGTTAGTGTTATAAAATTTAATCAAACGGGATATCACTGATTTATTAATGCAATATTTTTTTGATAACTCGGCTTGTTAAGTTCCACTTTTATATTCATTTATTAACTTTAATTTAAACTCGGTAGAATACTTTGTTTGCGCCATTTTAGAAAAAAACTAGAAAATCTGTTAACAGATTATTTTTATGCAAAATGTAAAGAGTGAATGAGTCAATATAGTTGCTTTTACATTTTGACACATTCAATCTGCTAAGTTAAATTCAAAGTAACGGTTTTTTTTTCATATCATAGCACCATATTACTTCCAAAAAGATAGAGAGCGCGTAAGTTGCTTTAGTTTTGGCCAACGATAAATTGAAGTGAATTAAAATAAATGCTTAAATTTTCCTATAAACAGTTGATACCAGCTTATGAATTTTATAGACTAATTAACAACATTCATAACTATTGGAAAAATATAAATATTTTAGATTTCTGGCTCATTAGTACGAACTAAGTCGTTGGGCATTCGTTAGAACATATAGTTGCTTTAGTTTTGTCCAGCACTGTATAATGCCAGTAAGACCTAGGGTCTTATAAATTAGGCTTTGTTAGAAGAAATAGAAGGATAGGATAGATTTTTGTTAGCACAGTGGATTGAGAAATAAGGTTTTAATTATCTCATTAAATCCCAGGGGTGGCGTTCAGTTGAGGGAATATAGAACGACAGTTTATTAGAAAGTTTGTTAACGTGATATTTCCAGCTTAGTGATGAGTCAATTCATAAACCGAGATCGGCTAAAGTGTTCTTGTATTAAACTTAAATTTGATCAATTACCCTATTTTTACTAGAAACAACTTTTACGCATTGAGACAGTTTTAAATTGAGGTCAGGCCATTATTCATTTTAATTTTTAATTCGCTTCTGGATTGAACAGAATATAAGAGACTTATATTGTCCGCAAAAAGAATAAGATGTGAGGTGAGATTTACTTTGACAATTATTAATTATTAATATAAATGCAAAAAAGAGTTGGCCCAAGAACATTCCCTTAAGGCACTCCACATTCAGTGGACTCTTTGCTGCTTTTAAGACCACCAACTTCTATATACTGGCAGCGAGCTTTAAGATATGACTCAAACCAGTGATACGAGGTTCCTTTTATTCCAAATGAAAACAGTTTTCCTAAAAGAATTTTATGAAGTTTTTTTTTAAAGATTTTTATGATCAATGATATCGAAAGCCTTTGATATAAATAATAAGGACTTCTATTGTACGTCCTTGATCCTTTTTCTGCTGAAGATGTGAGATCATATCAGTTAAAGCGGTATTTGTACCAGATTTCTTCCAAAAGCTCTACATTGATTAGGATTAGCAAGGTTATTTCGATAAATGAGCTGAAGCGGTTACATAGAACTAACATCAAAATTTTAATTGCTTGGGGTAGGTTTATAGAACTTAAAAAAAGAAAGTTGCGTTTAAAAGAAAACATTTTGTCTATCTCCACCAATCACTACATATTATGTACATTATGTATATAAATAAAAATCGATAGATTTTTCGTTCCATATCAGTATCGTACTCTAGTGGGTTTATTGAAAAGATGCAAACAAAATTTAATGGAAAAATAAAAGAGAACAATAACAATAATTTCTGTGACTTCTTCATACACCAATTACCTATTAATAAATCATTTGTTCAAACATAAAATTCAAGGTTAGCTATTTATATACAAAATATTTTGGATGTTGTTTGTTTTAAATGAGTGTATAGGTACACACAAAATGATTAGGTGTTATCAAAATACTGTATGTATGTACTTTTAAAATGTAAATCATACTAACACACTTTGATTTAAAAATGTTTGTTTTTTTTTTTTTATTTCCAAAAAAAAAATCAATACAATAATCGCTGCAGTAGTTAATTTAACTGAAAAGCGTGTATTTAAAAAGTATATTCGTTATCATATGGGTTCAATATCTATTACACACAAACAATACGTATTTGCAAATGGTGTTTTCAAAAACAGATTTTCCGCTCAGTGGCGAAGCGTGGGTATCAGCCGCCCGGGGCGAAAAAAAAATGTTGCTGCCCTTGTATTTCAATTTAACTATAGTAAAAAGTGAATTAACTTTCCGGTGAAGACAGTCATTATCATTGTCGTAGGGTTTCCAGAATATCTCTTCAAAAGAGAAACATAGTCTCTTTTTTGACACCGATCTTTCTTACTCTTTCCTTTTCCATCAAATTCTTTAGTTGTTCTCTTTTTTGTATGTGTTTTTCTTTTTAGACACTTTTTGTAGAGTACCTACTTACTTAAAGCTAAACTGAGCAAAAGTTATTGACAGTAAACAAATTTTTTGCGTAGTTATTAAATATTAAGAAAAGGCAAATCCGTTGAATCAAAAATGAAAAGTAAAATAATATTTTTATAAAATTCAAAATTTTAATCATAAGTAATAAAAAATGTCGATTTTTGTTATGACGTTTTTACTCTATACCTAAACGCTAATAATGCTAAAAAGCGGATGGAACACTAAAAGAAAAATTTTACTTATATGCCTTTCGTTTTTTTTTTTTTATAGTTTTAGTAAAACGACAGTTGCATTGCTTGTTTAAGTTTAAATAACCTAGTTTTTTGAACAAAAATTATTTTTCCAGCTATATGTGGAAAGCATTCAAATCTAAATTTAATCAACAGATACCACAATCAAAAATAAAAATAAATCCCATTAAAATTATTCCGCTTAAAAACAAAAATAATCTTTCAATCTAATGACACAAATATTGAATGAACAGCCTTTAAGATTTGTAAATGAAGTATTTTTATGGAACAAATGTCATTTTAAGATTTAGAAGCCTGTTGAATATTTAAAAGGGCATTATGAAATCACCTCTGATAGTCTATTTTCCAATTAACAAAAATAGTTGGATATAATTAGACGTTTCCGTACTGTCTAGTATCGATAATAAATAATTCATATTTCTGGTAATACTGTTTCCAACAAAACTCGGAGTTAAGTTCCAAAAATTTTCTAGACATTAGTAAGCTAGAATCGAATCATTTCAATCGGAGCGACAAATAAATGGTTCAAATATCAAGATATTGTAACGTTTTACCACGGTTCGATATAAAACTTATTTATTTTTAACTGTCAACCGTCAATTATTTCCTTTTTAAATTAAACACACTTTACTTCACTTCAAATATTTTATTAATCATCAATCTCAATAGTATGCAACTTATATTCACTTCCGGATACTTTGAACTTTACACTTTCGCTTTCAAAAATAAACTGTCTCTGTGCTCAAAAAGTTTATCCTTATATAGTGAGCTGAGAGGTTCGGGACTCTACTAGAAAGTACTGGCACAAAAGCTTCTGGAAGGTTCCATTCCAATGAAGAGAGATGGCGTTCTCTCCACTCTTCCATTCAGCGCATTTTTCCTCTGAGAGAGATGGGCGCGCTCTCTCGGGATTTTTTATAAATGGTTGTTGTCTTCGATAAGGGTATTTTTGTACTTGGCTCTTTGTTTGTTCCGAAAGTAGTTAGGTGCTGATTTCATCGTTACATTGCCCCCCTCTTAAGATTGATCGTCCCGAACAATTCTGTCGCTCCTTTCACCATTATAACGATGCAAACGGTCACAATGAACTACTTTCAGTTTCCCTCTTACTCCTCTCTGTATACGGTAGACCACATCATTTAGTCTCTTCACAACAGTGTAGGGTCCTTCCCAGTTCTGTTGAAGCTTTGGTGACAGTCCCTTTTGTCGATGGGGATTGTAAAACCACACGAGGTCTCCTTCTTGAAATCCTGTTGTTGTTGCTCGGGCATCATAACGTGTTTTCATCCGATCACTAGACGTTTTTATGAATGCTCTGGTTCGTTGATGAATGTCAATGAGCCTTTCTTTGAGGTTATCCACATATTCTTCTGTTCGTTGTGGCTCAATTGTCCGGCATCCAAATTTCACCTCAATAGGCAGTCGTATTGACGTTCCAAACAAGATTTCCGATGGTGTATGTCCTGTCGAGCTATGTACTGCACTCCTATATGCCATTAGGAATAATGGAATATGTCTATCCCAGTCTCGTTGGTAGTCGCCGACAACCTTAGATAGATGTTCCTTTAGCGTCCGGTTGAATCGCTCGACCATCCCATCAGATTGTGGATGAAGCGGCGTTGTCCTCGTCTTTTTAATGCCAAGGAGCGAACAAACTTCCTGGAAGATGTTAGATTCGAAGTTCCTTCCTTGGTCGGAATGAAGTTCCATCGGTACGCCGAACCTGCTCACCCAATTGAAGACAATCTGATCCACAACTGTTTTGGTTTCTTGGTTTGGGATGGCAAATGCCTCAGGCCACTTGCTGAAGTAATCCATGACTACAAGGATGTATCGGTTTCCACTGTTGGTCTCAGGAAAAGGGCCTGCGACGTCTACTGCAATCCTTTCGAAAGGCGTGCCTACGTTGTATTGTTGCATTTTACTTTGAAGCTTCCTACCTGGGCCTTTGCTAGCAGCACAAGTATCACATTTTCGGCACCACTTTTCGACGTCCTCTCTTGCATGTAGCCAGTAGAACCGTTGTCGTATCTTTTCCAAAGTCTTATTGACTCCCAAATGACCTCCAGAAGCTCCGTCATGCATCTCTCGAAGAACGTCATTAACCTTGGACCGAGGAACGACCAGCTGCATCACATAGGACTTACCGTCTGCGGATTCCCACTTACGCCTTAGAACACCTTCCTCCACATGAAGTGAGTCCCATTGTGCCCAATATGCTTTCAGAGCCGGACTTCTGTCGGAGATGTCACACCACTCTGGTTTTTCTTGGTGTTCTTTCCACGCAAGAATGGGCTCTATGTCCGAGTCTTCTTGTTGGGCAGTCCTAAGTTCTTCATTACTCCAACCGTAAATGGGATCAGCTCTTATTCGTTGGACGGCAATCATTTCCTTTTCTTCTTGGCGTGTGCAATGTTTGCAGTCCTGTTTGCAAGGCCGTCGAGATAATGCGTCCGCGTTTGAATGCAACTTTCCTCTTCGATGTTGAATTTGGTAGTCATATGTCTGTAGTCTCTCGATCCACCTTGCTACTTGACCTTCAGGATTTTTAAAGTTCAGAAGCCAATTGAGTGCTCCATGGTCTGTTCGGAGAAGGAACTTCTGTCCATAGATGTACTTATGGAAGTGTTTTGTTGCCAATATCAGAGCTAGAAGTTCCCTTCTGGTCACGCAATAATTCCGTTCTGGCTTCGAGAGTACCTTACTGTAGTAGGCGACAACCTTTTCTTCTCCGTCGTGGACTTGTGACAGTACAGCTCCAATTCCGACATTACTTGCATCCGCGTCAATAATAAAAGGTTTCCCTGGAGTAGGGTAGGTAAGCACAGGAGCATTGCATAAACGCAGCTTTAACTCCTGGAAGCTTTTCTCACACTCACCTGACCATTTGAACGGCTTTCCTTTTTCTGTAAGCTGATGCAAGCTTTTGGCGATTCCAGCAAAATCCTTCACAAAACGCCGGTAGTATGTGGCTAGGCCAAGGAAGCTTCGGAGTTGATGTTTGTCCTGTGGTGTTGGCCAATTCTTCACAGTGTCAACTTTTTCAGGATCAGTCTTTACTCCTTGGGATGAGATGATGTGTCCCAAATATTTAACTTCGGTCTTGAAAAGAGCACATTTATCTGGATTAAGCTTGAGGTGTGCTTCTCGAAGCCTCTGGAATACAGCTTTTAGGTTGTCACAATGTTCGTCAAATGTTTTCCCATACACGATGACATCGTCCAAATAGACCAGGCAAGATTTCCAAGTAAGTCCTTGTAAAACGCATTCCATCAAACGCTCAAATGTAGCTGGAGCGTTGCACAGTCCAAATGGCATCACTTTGAATTGCCACAGACCGTTTCCTGTGGAGAAAGCTGTCTTTTCACGATCTTCTGGATGAATTTCTACCTGCCAGTAGCCGCTCTTTAGGTCTAATGTAGAGAACCATTTAGCACCTTCCATTGCATCTAAAGTATCGCTGATTCTGGGCAGAGGATAGCTGTCTTTCTTTGTCACATCGTTCAGCCTTCTGTAGTCCACACAAAATCGAGTGCTTCCGTCCTTCTTTTTGACAAGGACCACTGGCGATGCCCAAGGGCTTTTAGAGTTTTCGATCAGCCCATCTTTCTTCATGCTTGATATCATCTCTTCAACTTCGGCTTGTTTGGCTAGGGGGAGACGTCTTGCTGGTTGACGAATCGGTCTGGCGTCTCCTGTGTCGATCCGATGCTGCACAAGTTGTGTTCGACCATACTGCCCACTTGGTGAAGAAAATATGTCAGCATACTCATGAAGAAGGCTACCGGCAATACTTAGTTGATGTTGACTAAGATTGGTTGAGTTAAGGATTTTTGCCTTTAGTTGTTCGCAGTTCGCAGGCTTCTTCGTGTCCTCTTCTGTGATCTTAGTTATCGCAGACACAGGTTCACATTTTCCGACTATTTCTCCTTTTCTCAACTTAACTTCGTACGGTTTGATGTTCAGAATCCGTACAGGTACCATGTTGTTCTTTGGTGCCACAAGAGTCTTCCCAACGATGATGTTTTGGGAGCCTTGGTCAGTATCTGGTTCCACCATGAGGTATCGATGACCACCCAAATCGCCTTTTATTTTAGCCCAAACGAACACTTCAGAAGAAGACGGCAAGCATATGTCTTCTTTAATGACACTTCTTAGAGTTGATGATTTTTCGTCACCATAAACCATAGGAATCTCTACATTTTGGTAATTAAGAACTTGCTTACCGATATCCAGAATTATTCCGTGTTCTTTCATGAAGTCGATTCCAATGATGCACTCGTCACATATATCTGCTACCAAAAACAGATGCGAAAACTCCAGTTCTGCCAAACGAATCGGAAGACGAACTTCTCCGTACACTTTAGCTGCCTCTCCTGTAGCGGTTTTCAGACGATAGCTATTGGTGTTATGCAGCCATGTCATCTTGACCAAGTCCCTTCTTACAATGGAGGCAGTGGCACCAGTGTCGATTGTAGCCACGTGTTTCTTGCCGTTTAATGTTGCCTCCACAGTCAGACTTTTGTTGTTTCGTTTAGTCTGTGAGACCTGGACAGTGGTTCTGGGGCCATCGATACTTCTTACCTGTTTTTCTGGTTGTGGAACAAGTCGAGTAAGAGGAGCGTTGGTGTAATTGCCACGTTGTTCTCTGTTGTTTTCTCTGCTTCCACAATGGTGACATGCAGCTTTTCTTGGTGGCAATCTGCACTGATACTGAAGATGCCCGGTATTATTACAATTCCAGCATCGAACAGGTCCGTCTCGCTGATTTCTTTGGAATGCGATTCTCTGACAGGAGCATTCTTCAATTTCTCTTAACCGAAGAACTTCTCGAGATGCTTGTTCTGCTGCTTCCATAGTTAGAGCAAACGCCAATGCTTCAGGAAGCGTGCGTTTTCCGGCAGTTCGAATCGCTCGCTGAAGGTTGATGTCGGATACAGCGCGGACAAATGCTTCTGTTGCGAACTGGTTTATTATTTCCTCTCCCGCAGTTGGATATGCCAGGTGAGCCAGCCGTTCGATATCTGCTTGAAGTTGTTGCAGACTTTCTCCTCTTTTCTGGACTCTGGTATTGAGTTGGACGCGGAAGACTTCTTGCATATGACCATCTCCAAAACGTTTGTCAATGGCCTGCACAAGAGCCGTGAAGTTGCCGTTCTTGTCTGCTGGTAAGGTTTGCAATAATTCAGCAGCAGGTCCTCTAAGGGCAAGCGTCAGAGCTATAAATTTGTCTTCGTCATCCCAGCCATTTGTTGCTGCGGCTGCCTCAAACTGCTTCTTGTAGATCGACCAAGAAGTTTGTCCATCAAAGGTTGGCGGATGCATTTCCTTTCGCTTTACAAATTCGCCAGAACTTTCTCGAATCTTCATTTTCCGAACTCTATCTAGTTCCATCGTAATGCTCTGAATTTTATTTTCCACTGTCTCGAACTTATCTTGAACGCTCTCGATCTTTGCATCTACTTTCGAAAATTGTTTTTCGACGCCTTCAAAACGTTCATCAAGAGCAATGAACTTGTTTTCAAATACAGTTAATTTACTTTCGAGGATGTTTTTCTGTTCCTCTAGAAGATTCTTATGCTCAACACTTTGTTTTTCCATTTGTTCGAGGAGATTATTTTGTTCATTCTTTTGTTCTCTTCTTTGCTCTTCGAGAAGATTCTTTTGCTCAACACTTTGTTTTTCCATTTGTTCAAGAAGATTCTTTTGTTCCTTCTTTTGTTCTTTTCTTTGCTCTTCGAACTGGGCGAGCAGCAGAGCCATCATATTGGTCATATCTGAACTAGTACTTACTTGCTCTTCCTCCATTTCAATCGTAAAAATAAACGTGTCTGGGTTTTCACCTTGTTGCCTTAAATGTTCCTGCAGACGAATAATGAGGTCATTTTTTGATCCAGCAGTAGGAAGACCTCGTTTGTTTAGTTCTGCTTTGAGTTCAACACAATTTAAATCATTCAAAATTTTACCCATTGTCTGTTTATTTATTTAAAAACACACACGCACTTTTTATTTTAAGTTAATTTACTTAAATGCACAGATAAAATAAGTTTTATCCCACTTCTGACACCAATGTAACGTTTTACCACGGTTCGATATAAAACTTATTTATTTTTAACTGTCAACCGTCAATTATTTCCTTTTTAAATTAAACACACTTTACTTCACTTCAAATATTTTATTAATCATCAATCTCAATAGTATGCAACTTATATTCACTTCCGGATACTTTGAACTTTACACTTTCGCTTTCAAAAATAAACTGTCTCTGTGCTCAAAAAGTTTATCCTTATATAGTGAGCTGAGAGGTTCGGGACTCTACTAGAAAGTACTGGCACAAAAGCTTCTGGAAGGTTCCATTCCAATGAAGAGAGATGGCGTTCTCTCCACTCTTCCATTCAGCGCATTTTTCCTCTGAGAGAGATGGGCGCGCTCTCTCGGGATTTTTTATAAATGGTTGTTGTCTTCGATAAGGGTATTTTTGTACTTGGCTCTTTGTTTGTTCCGAAAGTAGTTAGGTGCTGATTTCATCGTTACAATATTAATGTCAAATTCCTCAACAAAAAAATCGATTTGTTTAGAAGAAAAAAAAGAGAGGAATATAAAAAAATTTCGTCTCAGAAATCTCCGCAAAAATCACAGCGCTTCAAGTGAGAATTTTTTGGCCCACTTAAAATAATCTTACTTAGTAGTACGATCATTTTCTGTAATTTAACAATGGTAAATGTGTCAAAAATTTAAGTTAAAGTGGCATTGTTAAAAAAGTTACTTCGGGTAACTTTTCATTTAGGAATGACCAGAGTTAAAAATATGGTTAATGTGTCGAAAGAAGGAAAATTAATCAGAAAATAAACAAATCGAATTTTTGTTGAAAGGAATTCGACATAAGGAATCGAAAGGAGAAAAAAAGTAAACAAATGATAACCGCAAAATGAAAATCTAAATTCAGCTGGTTTTGGCAGATTAAGATTTTTCATTCATATCGACGAGATGAGTTGGAAATTGTTAGAAAGTTCAAAGGCTTAACGAGATTGAAGACTTTTCGCAAAAAGTGAAAAAGTGATAAACAAAAATATGCTTAGAGATGCCTGTGTGCGAAAAAATTGTGTTTTGTCTGTAGTATCAATCTGAAATGTCATATCAGACACTATTTTCGGAGACATTTCGCACACAGGCATTTCTAGCTTTTCACTTTTATACTTTTTGAAAAAAGTCTTAAATATAGTTAAGACTTAACATTCTGATACATCAGCTTTGAATTTAGGAACGATTTTATGACGTCATAATGTTACACGATGTAACACTTTCGATTGTAGGAACAATCAGAGTTAACAATAGTTAACATTCTACAGAAAAGAACGCACAAAACGCACGTTACAAAAAGTTACTTTGACACTTTTACTTTGAATTTAGGAACAACTTTATGACGTCATAAAGTTAACTCAAAGTAATTTTTTTAATTAAAGGAACGGCCAAAGTTAAATATAGTTAACTTTAGTTAGAAAGAGAACGCACCACAGAGCGCTCAGAGATTTTTTCTTTGTGGGGCTGGGCTAATTTGAAACGTCAAAAGTGCTGCAAGTGAAAAGTTAAAAGTTTGCGAACTCTTGCAAGTTGCATCTGCGGCTGCTGTTCAGTATACAGCTACGTCGCAGCATTTGCCCAGTCCTACGAAGAAAAAATACCCTTGGTAGATCGTCTTGTGGCACCTACCGAACATGGATTACATGTCTTATGTGCTATAACGTGAATTAACGATATGAGAAATACGCGGAAGGGATGCCCTTTTTGAAACCCTTTCGAATGAGATATCAATGGCGTCAGTAGCACTTATATATCCGAAAATTATTATTATTATTATTATTATTTATTTACATATAATTAAAATCACAATGTAAATTATAAGTAAGGAAAAAAAGAGCCTAGCAACAAAGACTTTCAGCTCAAATTATAAAAAAAATAGAGTTTTTTGGTTTAATATTGAGAATAAAAAGGTATTAGTTTAAATGGCAACGTTGGCGCAATTGAAGAAGTCGAATATTTTTGAAATATTTTCATGATTGAATGTATTGAGCAGTTGTAGATTGTTTGGTTTTAGGGAAGAATGGTATTAAATTGACTGGATATATTGCATGAGTTCAGGCCGAGTAGGTGCTTTATATCCAATATGTGGTTGCATGCTGTGCATAGAGGTGGATCAACTCTTTTCAAAATGTACTGGTGAGTAGTGGATGTATGTCCTAGTCGGAGGCGAGCAAAAGTGGTATTTTGGCTTCTTGAAGTTGATGTTGGGTAGGAGGGAGCGTGGTAGTCCTTGTTAATTCTTGAATAGTGGGTAGGGTGGCAGTGCCATTCTTCCATACGTTTTTTTTTTTATCAAACTGTCAATATGCCTTTTCAGGTCCAGTTTAGAATATGTGTTGAAAAGGTGGAGAGGAGATTTCGCTGCTAGATTAGCTTCAAGGTCTGCTAGTTCATTGCCTACAATACCAATGTGACTGGGTATCCACATTAGCTTGATTGAATTTTCGTATTTAATCAGTAGGTTTCTTATATTATTAATGATATAAGAATTGTGATTTGGATTCATGACGGCATTAAGAACTGAGAAACTATCCGAACATATTATATTTTTATTGTTTTGCTTGCCCGATGCTTTGATGCCTTCTTGTACGGCCAGCGCTTCCGCAGTAAAAATAGATGAGAAGTAAGGTAGGATGCCTCGTATCAAAGTTGGTCCGTTTTCGGTAGTAACTGCGAAGGCGGTATTGAATTTGGACTTAGATCCGTCAGTAAAAATAGTATTCCATCCTTTAGTTTTTAGGTTTGTTATTAATTCCAGGTAGCATTTGCGGAAAATGATGTTATTAGTGCTACTTTTACGATATAGGTAGAGATTAAGTAATACAGAACTTGGAAAAAATTAATTTGAGTACTCCTAATTTAGCTGCAATTTACCCCAAACGCGATTGTTATACTAGAATGGTAATTGCATTTAATAATAATGCTAGATGTGTTTTATTGTATAATAGCTGGCCCGGTCCTATTCTGCTAAACGTTCGTGTGAAAGTTTGTATTCTGCTATATCCGTCGCAGAGACACGACTGTTTTATATTTCGTATAAATGTCGATGAAAAATAATATTTAAACAGGAGCAGTGCTAAATTAACGCACGTGAATGATCTCTTATATTTTTTTCTCTGCCAAAAATTGAGATGTAAATAAACTGCTATCTATACATACATGCATTATGTATGTATATATCGTCTGTTCGGAAGAAAAACGACACAACTCAATTAATCTCATTTTTGAAAATAGGAAACAGAAAATTGAATGAAAATTTGAATTACAATAATTCTTTTTTAAATATCAAGACCACGCAGTAAATCATTAAGTTCCATGTATTGTATTTAAGTTTGGTATTTTTTCAATTTATAGTTTTTATTTTATTCACAAAAATGTAATTTTACCCCAAATATTTCATTTGTTGAGTTGTGTCGTTTTTCTTCCAAACCGACGCGACGATATGTGAATTTGAAAAAAAAAAAACAAATTGTAAATCATGAGAAAGAAAAATAAATAAACTACATATTACTCACGCATCTAATATATTTTCCTCCGTGTAAAATTGAACAAACATATTTAATGTCGAATTCCTTTTACCAAAAAAATTCGATTTTTTTTCTAAACAGCATCCATTTTTTTCTTTCAATACAAGGAATTTGTTCAGAAAAGTCGATTTTTTCTTCTGAACAAATCGATTTTTTTTTTTTAAAGGAATTCGACATAAAATTTTTGCTCCAATTTTTTGACAGAAAAAACTGAAATTTTTTTTTGAGAAATAATGTTCACGTATAACTAAGATTGCTGATATATCAGTACAGCGGGTGTAGCTTCCATGTCCAACTGGGCGCTGTTTAAAAAAAAAGTATACAAAAACACGCTCATATGCAGATGCAATATTCTGTCAAAATTTCAAAGCAATCGGTGGAGAACTTTCGGAGATTACTTATAAGGAACAAACGTACATTTACATTTTTATTTATATAGATTAAAAATTTTTGAAACTGAATAGATTTGTTATTCCCCTTTTTTCTACTTTTGCTTTGGAATCCAAAAATTATTGTTTGAAAATATTTGTATATGCAGTATTGTTCAGACCTGAATCACCTAAAAATCTTATGCTCTGAGCTTGAAGAAAATCGCTTTAGTGCAGTGGTTTAGGCTGTAGGTCGAGGTACACATAGACAGACAGATGGAACTGCGGGACCCAATTTTTTCGTGTTCTCTACCATTTTAATGTCAAGTTTGATTGAAATCTCGAGTCCGATTTTTTTACGAATCCAAAACTTGCCCTATAGTACCTACATATTATGTACATATATCGCAAGTAAAAAGGGTTTTCTAAAATGTAATAACATAAATAAAAACAAAACATATGTATGTACATACATTTTCCTACTCATTTTTTTAAATTTAAATTATCATTTTTTGTTTTAGATTATTCCACTACGACAGAGTTAAGAACGAAAGCAAATGTCTGCTCGATGAATTATTTTTTGCAAATGGAGTTGCAATTAGCCCAAATGAGGAATTCGTTGTTGTTGCTGAAACTGGAGCATCGCGTCTGCTGAAATATCATCTTAAAGGTCCAAAGAAAGGACAGCACGAGGTATTCGTTGACGGTTTACCAGGAACCCCCGATAATCTTACACCAGATAATGAAGGCATATGGATCCCACTCTTAGTTTTCAAAGATGCTGACCATCCATCAGTCTTTGCTGTATTCTCAGAATTTCCAACGATTCGTAAATTCCTTTCACGTTTGTTAGTTCTCTTCGAAATGCCTTTCCGCATGATCAATAATGTATTCCCCAACGTTTTGACTCAGAGATTTATACATTCGATTGGCCATGGTGAAGTGGTTGTCCCCTTTTTGCCAAAACGTTCGACAATTGTTCGTGTTGACTGGAATGGAAATATCGTAGGCTCTTTGCACGGATTTGATAAGTCAGTTGGACATGTCTCGCATGTGCTTGAGCTTGAGGATAATTTGCTTTTGGGATCACCATACAATCGTTTCATTGCTAAAGTTAAATTGCCAAAATCGCCTCAGATTAAAGTCCGTAATGTAAGATATGAAAATGCTAATATAGAGCCTGTTGTTCCTGTTGCTGTGAAAACTACAACTACTACTGCAAAACCCACAACTTCTACCACTACTACAACCCCGAAGCCAACGACAACACCTAAACCAACTACTACTCCTAGACCAACCACAACTACCCCAAGGCCGACTACAACAAGCCCAAAACCAACTACAACGACACCAAAACCTACAACAACCCCGAGACCAGTAACAACAACAACACCTAAACCTGCACCTGAGCCAGCAGTTAAACCAACCTCAGCTTCAAAACCAGTGACCAAACCAACACCAGCTGTTAAGCCTACCCCTAAACCTGCTCCTGCTTCAAACCCGACAACTCAAGCCACACCTAAAACAACACCTCGAACCCCGCCTAAAGATCCAGCTCCAATTGTTGAAAAAATACCTAAAGACACTAAGCCCCCAGCACAAGAGAAGTTGAAGGTTATCAAAAAAGGTGGAGAGCACGGTGAGCTGTAAAAACGTAAACAAGCCATTTACTTTCGTCTGCGATTCGACAAGCAAAATTACACAAATGAAATAAATTGTATGAGCATTATGAACCACCCACACGAACACCTAATCAATACTTGCATATTTCTTGAAGTTCATAGATGTTATTAAATTTAAAGAATCTATAGCACATTGCTTACGTTTCTTTAAACACACAAACAAATAATCTCTTTAAACAAATTTTTTAAGTTTTTTTATTTTCTATTGGTTTCGGATTTAAATGTGATCTTTTGAATTAATAATTATATTATTTTTTTTTTATTTCCTTCGTACGTAAAATTAAGTATGTATAATGATTGAAAGTATAATTTTAAGAGCCTGGTCATTTGTTAAGCAATTAATTTAATTTAAATTTTAGCAAATACTAAGGCAATTTAAGTTGCAGAGTTTATTGAAATTAGTGAATACGACTTGAATTTTAAAATCGTGTATTCCAAGATAACAAAAATGAAATACATTCCTTTTATTAAAAAAAAAAAATAAGTTCTCAATTTTTAATACCGTATGTATGTATGTGTATGTATATAATTATAATAATGCTACTTCTATATCGGAGTCTGATTGTATAGCATCTTGCATATAGTTGTTAGTACATTTTGAGTTAAGATATTTAGCTTCTAATACGTCGAGGGTTAATTTGCCGGGACTAAAACCACACGGATAGTGGCCGATCAGATCGTTGTCAAACGGTTTTAAGGGATGACACAATAAAGATGACTGGATTTTTTTTTTTTTGCGTCGTTGAGGAGACTTATACGTCTGTACTTTGCACAGGTCAGAGTATCTCCTTTCTTGTGGATGGGGCACACTTTACTTAGAATCCATTCATTGGGCATACTTTCATCCGACAAAATTTTGAAGAAAAGTTGGTGTGTGTACAGTATAATCCAAGTCATTGACATATTATGTAAGGACTTCTAGTTACTTGTCACCTTCATACATTTCTTGCGCAGAAAAATGTTCCAAGAAATCGCAGCGCTCTTGGTAAATATTTAAGAAAAACTGACAAACAGTTGGCACCCGAAAAAGTTCGTTTTTATTTGAATTGAATATCAATTTTTTTTATTGTTTAAATTTTTTCGGATCGAACTAACTTTTTTTTGAACTTTCACATTGGGTTTTTTGGAAATACAATGCATTATTACTTTAGTATCTTAAAGGGGGTTTCCTGCAATGACCACTGGGTCCCAAGAGCGCTGCTTTAAACTGGAACACGATTGAAGTTGGATATATTCGGCCCTATCGAGGTAACCGTCGGAGCGGAACTCTCTCCGATTTCCTACTAATCGGAAACATTTTGCTGGTTGGAGAACTACCTCGAAGCAAAATGTCTCCGATTCGTGGGAAATCGGAGAGAATTCCTCTCCGACGGTTACTTTGATAGGGCCGATAACGTCGATGCTCCAAGTCATATCCCCCTGCTTTGAATAGTTCAGTTGGAGGCCATCGCATTAGCAGCCTTGTACAATTTAGGCATGGCAATCGCTAACCGCACTTTATTTATGTCGGGTGGACGGAACTTTTGACCATCGTCAATTTGAATGGAGTGTTCTATCTAACAGCGGAATTTTGGCCATCTTCGCCATTCGGCAGTTTAGAAAGTGTTTTTTTTTTCCAGCTTTGGGTAGATTGCTTCACCTCTTGTGTAAAACTTTCTAACATCCCCCCCTCCGCTACAGTCGTCAATAGACTCGACCTCCTCCTCTAACTTCCTAAAAAGCCGGGCTGCTCTCTCAGCAGCTCTGCTTCTAGTTCGCAGCATTTATTGATAGGCCTCGTTCTTGGCTAGCCGGCATTCTTCATCGAAGCATGGTTTCATTTTGGTCGCTTAGTGAAATTCAGCACATCTGAGGAGGCAATTCTGATGGCTTGTTTGCAGTGTTTCCACTGGTCCTCTGTAGTTGGTGTTGGTGGCGAGCTTGCTAGTACGCATACGTACTAGAGCTACAACCAAGAAATGGACGAGTCAATGTTGGCGCCTCGGAACGTTCGGACATCGGATACTGGAAGTATGCCTCGCATCTATCGCAACGTCTCTTTGTGTATATTGAAGTGTGGGAATCAGGTGCTTGTTGTGGTGAAATTTCGCCCCACCGCAAAGCCAAAGAGTATGTTAATGGAAATGTTGCCCTGCAGGCTGTGGCCTCCGACTATAGAACCCAAGATTCCCTCCTTTCCAATTTTTGTGTTGAAATCGCCAAGAATAATTTTGAATTCGTACATCGATCACATATCGTACCAATGGAATCGACAATTTTTGATTACATACTTTAGTCGTCGTGTTTGATATTTTGTAACGTAATTGAATAAACAAAGCACTATTGGGAATCAACCCGCCCCCTCTCTCTTTTGATGCCGCATAAAAAATCTCACAGGGATTGGAACAACATCTTCAGTTAAAGCTAAAGGTACTAGGCACTACGTATTTATAAATTAAGCCGACCTCATAATTATGTACATTTTTGTTTTAATCATATTAATATTTATAATTTTAGGAATTACTATACATCTTTAATAGAATCATTCGAATAGGTGAATAAATATAATGATATTCGGGCTTATCACTAACCTGTCATAATTAATCCGTACCTGCTACGAACGTCCAAATTAAAGTATCATAGTTCCCGTTCCATCGTATTGTTGGCATGAAATTAGGAATAGAATACGTGAACGTGAAAAAGGGTTCCTATGCGCCTAGAATTTTGTGTCGATATTTTTGTAATGACGGGATCTGATACTTTATTTTTGGCATTCGTAGTACAAATCTATTCCGATGGGGCCTGAAATAAAGCCGATTATACATAACAAACACTGAACAAAACTGAATCACTTATATAATCGTTGCTTGCCCAAATCAAGTTTTAAACAAAATTTGAAAGTGAAATTTTAAATTGAAAAAAATTAAAAGTGATCCTCTTTAAATGTTGGAGGCTTGCTATATGGCTGAGTTATATGGCCTCGCCATTCTTCGTCATCTTGATGACACTCTTTGAAACAAGCCCTGCAAAACAAATCTCCATCACAGCTATGACATCGCAAAGCAGCATCTTCATTGCATATCGTACACCAAGGAAGTTCTTCTGTAGCTTCTGTTGAATCTACTGATTGAACGGGTTGAAATTGCTCATCTGGTACAAGTACATCACAGCCACTAGCTGTGGGCAATCGGACTTCATCTACATACTGGAAAAGAAAATAAGAACATGTTTTCAAGTAAGTTTATGGATTAAAGACGACCTACACGCTGAATTATATTCTTAAGCATGGTTTCATCGTCTTCTTCATTATCGCTTGGAGTGTTTATGTCTGATGTTGGTCTTTTAACTGCATTAGAGAAATCTGAATCTCTCAATGCCGCTAAGCGCTTTTCAATGTCCGATATAGGATCATTGTTATCTCCTTCCACATTAGAGTCAATATCTTTTTCGTCTACAAATTGTTTCAGAAGGTCATTTATTTTCTCTTGTTCTGTGCGTTGATCTGTTGAAAGGAGAATATCTTTTTTCGAATATTCTTTCGGCTTGAAGCCTTGGAGATTACACAAACGCAGACGGAGATTTTCCTCATCTAAAGGATCATCCCCGTTTCCTTTGAGTCCTTTGAGTCGTCTTTGTATTTCTAAGTCCAAATTTTCAGTAATTTCATCAGAGTCGGTATTTCTGTTCGGAGATGCAGTACTAGTTGAAGAAATAGGCTCTAGAACAGGACCTAATGAAATTATGGGATCAGTTCTATAATACAGAAGTTTATATATTTTGAAGAGTAGAACAACTAAAAGATATTACATTTGAAATATTTCATTAGGTTCCATTTTAGTATTGTTCGACCCAGAGTCCTTGTTGCTATTTATTTCTTCAGCAGCTTTAAGCGTCTCGTAGCACCTCAAGCAAACTTTTTGTTTTTGATTATTCCGTCGAGGAACTTCAATTTCTTTTTTGAGGCACTTTAGACAAAATGAATATCCACAGTTGGCACATCCGGACTTATTTATTAAATAAAAAGTAGTTAAGATACACAAACACAAAACATTGGACATTTTTCGTTTCAATAAGTGGAATTTCTGAATATTTACCTCTTTGCAGAACATTCCGTATTTTCGCATACATGCATAGCAAGACATTTTTTACTTGGAATTAATTTGTTATTCTTTTGTTAAAGTAGATAAAATAGGTACCTACTTTATTTTTTTAAAATGAAAAATACTTGTAATTTCTGATAAGATTTTGACCATTTTCACCTAAGATGTCAGTTTTATGATTTTAGGATTTTTTTGTGTCAAAAAAATTAGTAGGCCAGTTCAATTTTTTGTCTTTGTAGAGCTCTACCAAATAGCAATATCCCTCTCTCGTTTTTTAACCACCGTCAATATCATCACATTTTTTATATTTTTTTGAAAGCAAATGCGATATGAAAATAAAAATAGCAAGTTTATTTTAATTAAAATCAGCATTTTAAAGGCTTAACTACATTCAAGACTTTTTGCAAAAAGTAGGGCAAAAAGTGAAAAACTGATAAACAAAAATCTGCCTAGAGATGCCTGTGTACGAAAAAATTGTGTTTGGTCTCTGAAATCAAACAGCTGGCCATACACGATAGAGCCAAATGGCTCGGCCGAGCCAAATTGCATCATGCGAATGGGTTTATATTTCAGAGCACTCAGTAATTTTCCTCCGTCACTTTGAAAGAGCAGGAGCAATAAATATAAACAAGATTCCTCAAAAACAATTTCTTTTCCTTTTTTTCTTATTTGATTACTGCGACAAAAAATGATTGAGTTTTTTGACAGCAAAACTGAGGAATTTTTGTGAGGAATTGTGTTTATATTTCTGAGAATACGGATTCCTCTGATATCTCTGAAATATAAACTGACCAAATTCCTCACAAAAATTCCCTTCAAGCAAATTTATTGACCCAACTTTCTCGGTCCTTCTTGGATCTTTGCTAAACAGAGTGTTTCACGCACACCTACAAAAATTCTTTGTTTCTACAGGCATTTTCCCCACGCCCACACCTTTGTTTAGTTCATCTTTGCAAGTGGAGTAGCGAAGAAGTAGTTCTTTTTTTTTCTATTTTCTCATACAAAATTGAGAAATGGCCGCTTCATAAATTAAATGTTACTATTTTTCGTTCATTTCGTGTTTTTGTAGTGCAATAAATTATGTTTGTAAATTTAAGATATTTAATTGACCAATTCTTTGGAAGTTTAATGTTTTTATGAATAATCGGGCTTTTTTGGTCACAAATTCTGTGTTATGCAAATAAAAAACTTTATTTCATAATTTTCCCTACGTTTCGTTGGATTTTCCCAACTTCTTCAGGGGTAGTTTATTTAATATTTAATATAATCGGTTCTTTACATAAATGAAAATATTTTATATTAAAAATTAATTGATGTATTAGTTTAAAATTAAAATAATTTAAAATTAAAGCACAAAAATTAAAACTTTATCCTCACTTGCAAAACTTTTTGAAAAAGAGCAAGTGAGGATTGGGTCAGTGGTGATTCTAATTTCCATACAAATTTGAGCCAACAAACGCAGTTTTTCGGATCCGTACGCGGAGTCCTCCATAGGCTTTTGACTACGTGAGCGAATCCAAAACGGAGTCTTTTGCACCGCCGTATAGTTAGCAGCACTAAGTGAGGAATTTCAATTTTTTTGATTCCTATAATTTGGAAAACATTTGGAAAAATTTGGAAAACCATTTTCAGAATTTGGAAAACCTTAGTTAATTAGTTATTAACAATTAAAGGTTAGGCGTATAGTTAGCAGCACATAGAAACAAAGCTAGGGTTTTTTGGTATCAATCGATCGGGAACAGTTTTGTGAAATTTGGAAAACCATTTTTAGAATTTGGAAAAGCATAGTTTAGTAGATAATTAACAAAATGTAAACAAAATGAGAGTTCTATAAACAATTACAATTAACGCAAAACGTAATGTAACGGGGCGTAACGTAATTAAAACTGCCATACAAGGACACAAAACCAACACATATAAACAAAATTCTGTCCCAATATCTGTCAAAATATTTTTCTGTCAAGAACTGTTAAATTTTTTACCTTTTCAGATAGAAAATATAAAATATAGTTAAGAATAAAACAATAGCCAATGCTAAACAGGCGATTCAATTCTATACTGTTGTTGGGACAGAATTTTGTTTAAATGTGTTGGTTTTGTGTTCTTGTATAGCAGTTTTAATTACGTTACGCTCCGTTACATTACGTTTTGCGTTAATTGTAATTGTTTATAGAACTGTCATTTTGTTTACATTTTGTCAATTATCTACTAAACTATACTTTTCCAAATTCTAAAAATGGTTTTCCAAATTTCACAAAACTATTCCCGATCGATTGATACCATAAAACCCTAGCTTTGTTTCTATGTGCTGCTAACTATACGCCTAACCTTTAATTGTTAATAACTAATTAACTAAGGTTTTCCAAATTCTGAAAATGGTTTTCCAAATTTTTCCAAATGTTTTCCAAATTATAGGAATCAAAAAAATTAAAATTCCTCACCTAGTGCTGCTAACTATACGGCGGTGTCTTTTGCTTAAAGGGAATTTCTCCGTTTTGCTGTCAAAAAACTGAGAAAGGTTTTTCTGGATTCGTTGTTCAATTATTTTCTGTCGCAGCAATCAAATAAGAAGGAAAGGAAAAGCAAGTGTTTTTGAGGAATTTTGTTTATATTTAATGCGCCTGCTCTTTCAAAGTGACGGAGGAAAATTACTGAGTGGTCTGAAATATAAAGTGACAAATAAACAAGCAAAACTGCTGAACGAACGAACTGATGAATGATATTTGGGTACACATATCGACCAAAAATCCGCTGACTGCACGTCGTCAATAGGTATCAAAAATCTTTTTGAGGCAACATAAAATAGGATACAGTGTTTTATTGGTACTTGTATTACTGTGTCATCTAAAAATTACCAATAAAACAAACGTGTTTGTTACAAATAGCAGCCCTTAAAACCCAAAGAGAAAAGACGATTAATTGTGTCACAAATGCACAGGAAATCACAGACGCTTTGTTCGTGTACTGCCCGAAACTACGAATTTCTACACAAATAATTCTTTTTTATATGAACTTTGAAGCATTTTCGCTAAAAATTTGTAGAATTTCGTAGTTTTGGAAAAAACACAAACAAAACTAGAGTAAACTGGCCGAACACAATGGCGAAGCTGCAGCTGCAGCGTGTAGCGCTGTCAAAGTTGAAACATAGTCCCCTTTCGCACGAAGAAACTAGTTGCTGGAATTTTTTTTGACGTTTTCTTTTAAATCTTCTCAACAATCTCTTGTACCTTTCACACGCAAGAAACAAAACTAAGAGAGTTGCTTATTTTCCTTTTAACTCGCTACACGCTGCACTTGAGATGGCATATATTATATGGGATCTTTCAACGATCTCTTTTTTGTACTCAAGCTAGTCGTGATGTAATCACGCTACACCATTGTAGACGTTCTTTGCTACATGAATGTGCGATTGTAACAGCTTGTGCTATAGGGTTTATTGTCGCTGCAACTATATTTCATTGTGTTCAAGGGGTAAAGGAACTAGGCTCGTGTGAATTGTGAACTCGCCTTTTCGCTAAGTCACAGATCGTCACATCACTACTCGTTATTCTACAAACAAAAATCACAAAATTGACAAACAAGTCATCCGTGTATTTTTCAACGACTACGACGTCAACAAAATTGAAATTTCTTCTTTATAAATTTTAATTAATTTTTCTTATCAACTTTATCCATCCGGATACTAAGAATGTCCTACTTTTCCCACGGAAGTGAAATTATAAACTTAAATGTTGGTGGGCAAAGGTAAGAAAGTCCAATTAAGCCTACGTTAATATTTAACTTAAAAAAGGATGCCTCTTTTTGGTATAACAAATATCTTTGTTTTCAACAAATTTTTTATCAAATTGGAAATAGGTTTTCTACTTCCCGACAAACGTTGACATGGATTCCAGAAACATTCTTTACGGCACTCTTGAGTGGTCGAATCTCGAGCCTGCGTGATGAAAACGGAGCAATATTCATAGACCGCGATCCGTTTCTGTTTTCCATAATTCTTAATTATCTTCGCACCAAGGACATCGACATCAGCAAATGTGACGTCCGAGCCTTGAGACATGAATCCGAATACTATGGCATTACGCCATTAATCAAACGTCTTATGCTCTGCGAGGACCTCACCCATTCCTCTTGTGGTGATATATTATTTTATGGTTTACTTCCGCCACCTACTCTGCCGCCAAATGATATTCCAATGAATTCTGCTTCTTCGACGGCATCTAACAACTCTAATTCATCGTCATGTGGACAGAGTGCAACAGTAGAGGTCCCAGCTTGTTCAACAAATGTTCAGACGGCCCAAGCAGTTGGTCCTGCCGCCAATGCACGACCTGGATCAATGGTTCGAGTTCCTGAGCTCTCTAGCTCAGCAAGTGGTAGTGGAAGCAGCAGGCACTCGACACATTCAAGGAACTCGTCATGGGACCTTCGTCTTGCAGGAAGACAAGACAGTCGAACGTGGTCCTCAAATCCAGGGCATTCAAGAACTGCCTCCTTGGATCTTATGCGACACTCTCGAAATTCATCAGCAGATTTAAATAAGATGATAAAAAATGATGTTAGTTTGGTCTTTAGCCCAACTCTTACTTCAAATTGGGTTGACCCTTTGCGAGTGCAAATTATAAAAGCTCATCACAACTGGATCTCAGTTGCGTACGCTCACTTTGTTACATGTTACCGGCTCAAGGACTCGACCGGTTGGCAATTGGTGTTTACTTCGCCACACATAGATTCCACTATCGAGCGCATAGCTATGGATTCAAAAGTGAATTTCTCTTGTGCCGATCAGGTTCCGAGTAAAATGATTGCAATATCATATGGCAGCCAAATTAGGCTCTGGAACGTCCAAGAGGATGGCAACAAGACTGACATAGGAACATTTAATTTAAATGTTCGCGTCGAATATTTCTTTTTTATTGGAAGCCAACTTGTTGCCCTCTCTTCTTCGGGAAAAATTGGAGTGTGGCATGCGATGACGCAGCATTGGCAAATACAAGATCTAGTTCCAATACTCTCATTCGATAGTGCTGGATCATTTCTCTTGCTGGGGTGTAATAATGGATCAATTTACTACATAGGTAAGATTCGTTAAAATTTTTATACTGTAAACATAGTTCGATATTTAATTTTCAGATATGCAAAAGTTTCCACTGCGTATGAAGGATAACGATTTGCTTGTGACCGAGTTATACAAGGATCCTGCATCCGACCCAATTACAGCCATTTCTGTTTATTTAACTTTGAAAACAGCAAGTAAGTTTTTGTGTTTTTTTTTTTAAGATTTTAACATCAAGTCCATTCAGTTTACATAAGAATACAAATGCATATTCTAATGCTGAGAAATGTCATTCGTTGAAATGAAAATATCTGGCTCCGATATGCGCCAAGCGAGATAGGTATATCATCATGCTGAATCCGAATTTCGAAAAGGGGACCATGTAGAGTAGGATGATGTATGGGTGGAAGTAGGAAAAAGTATTGGGATCTTCTAGAGGTTTTAAATTTGCTGCTAAGCGCTTTGTTGGTTTGAGCGTTAATTCCAGTGACGATTTTTTTTTAATATCTCGAAAACTAATAAAATTTTTACATCTAGTTTTCAGCATTTGACGAAGATATAATAAGAGCATTGAATATTACGAAAAATTTTGAAAAAAATAACTTGGAAAAAAAGCACATTTTTTTTTTTCAAATTTTGATGTTAAAATTTAATTTCTCAAAAACTATTCATCATTTTTGTGCTTTCGTTGATTTTTCCATTTAAGTCAACTTTTCAGAGATTGACTCCCCCAGCCTCAGGGGGAGGGAGATACAATTTTTCACCTATACACTTTTTTTCCAAGAATGATCCCCAAAATAAAAATGAAAAATGAAACCCTGTATATTATGTTATGTTTTACATTTAAATAATAAAAAACAGGATTTTTATGAAACTTTTAATCATCAATTTAACATTTTTTTTTTTCAAACTTCTTAAATATAATTGCTTTATTTATTTAATTTGTTCAAAATTGTTAATGGAAAATGCCAGCAACGGAAAGAGAACTCGAAGGTAATATAAATTAAAAAATAATTATTTTTATTCTTGTTCTTGGATTTGTTTTTTCTTGTTTTCGTTTGAAATATTTAATTTATTTTGATGTATAAACGAGTATCGGTATATACAAGAATTATTTCCTGTTTGTTGCATTATCTACAGAATTCATCTAACCAACCCTACCATTCATGATATTTCCAACCAATGTTTGTCGATTTATAATTTTTACCAAAAGTCTCTATAAAATATTAACCGGATAAAGCGTACAAAAAACTAGTAGATGTGGGTCCTAAGCACCCCCGGTAAGAACGAAGTTCCCATATACATACATGCGTGTCAGTCGCCACCTGGGGGTATAATATTGAACAAACGATATTATAAATATCATCAGAATCAAAGCTGTGTGCAAAATTTCAGCGTGATCCGATACTCCGACTATTTTTTAACAGATGAGTTCGTTTTAAAACGCAATTTGTTCTCGTTTTGACTTTCGATAAATACTTTAAAACGATTAGAAAACACAAAAATCACATAAAAAAAGAGCTACAAGATTATTAATTTCTACATATGTACATAATTTGCCTCATTGTGAGTTTCACCCGAACAACATTCCACCCGGAAATTTTTTTCGCCTATTGTGAGTTTCACCCGAAAAATATTGCATGTTCCTAGAATTCCCCTAATAGTTAACTTCATTGACAGCTTAAATTTTCATAAACATATTTCGTAGGCGAACGAGAGAGCAATAAGGCGGGAAACGTATGTTTCGTAAGGGCGAGACTCACAAAAGCTTTTAAAATCCCGGGCGAAAACAAATTCAATTTGAAGCATTGTGGCTGAGTTCCGAATTGTAAAAAAAAAAATGTTTTGACTTGATGTTTTGTAGAAATATTAATTTGCGTAAGTTTTTTTCGGATCGCAAAAAAAAATATTTTAAATCGAAGCAGCTAAAGAAATTTTTGATGCGCAGTTTGCGCAGTAAATGCGCATTTGATGCATTTCGGAACTCAGCCTGTCTCATAGTAAGGCTGAATTTCTTTACTTATTTAAATTAAATTTTTTTTTTATTTTATTAAAACACTCAAAGTTATTAATTTTCAAGATACAAATTCTATATCGTGATTTAGCCCAGCGAAAGCAACGGCTAGTAACCAGAAGGTCGCGGGTTCGAATCTCATATAAACCGAGTGAACTTTTTTCATTTGCATCTTGCTCTGTTCAAAATGCTATCGGATTCAATGGATTAATACGTGCATGTGACGAAATGAAAATAATACGATTTGCAATGCATATTGTGCAAGTGACGGAATAAAAAAAAAAGTATAAAAAAAGAAATAGTCACCAGCAGGATTCGAACGCCGAACCCTTCGGTTAAGAAGCAACCTACTATCCCATGGGTCGAAAACGATCTTTAGTTTTATGGAATTACCCCCTAACACTGGGCTAAAGAACTCTGTTCTAAGAAATACATACAAAAAAAAACTCTTTACTTGAGTGTATTGTATAAGGTTTTAAAAAGTGTTATTTCCGTTTCTGGTTAAATACTTGTTTCCAAAATGCTTCAATACATTCTTATATTGGGTCATATACATAAACTATAACCTTAAGTAAAAGTTTAATTGCATAGTATTAACTTCAATTCGTATGCATAAAATTAAGCTAATACTTGTTAAGTTTTTTTCTTTTAACTAGTTTTAAGTTAAAATTGTTTTAAATAGCTGAGGCTAAATAAAGATCAAATCAAATCAAAAACTTGCTGGCTGTTAATTTCTGTATTTATTAATACAAGTAAATACTTAAATTCCTCGGAAATTGATAGCAAATACTTTTTGTTCTGTTCCTATATGGTTTGAAATCCCTTTGCCACTTATTTGATTAATCGAAGCTCAGAAATAGTAATGCAACTAATTTAACAACTCTTTAAAAAGGTTTTTTTTTTGTTACAGTACAAATTATATACAGGGTAAGATGCACCAAACTGCTGGAGCGAGTAGGTTGGGTTAAGACAAGAAAAATATCGTATGGGGAATTGACTTAAAACAGAAAAAAAAATATTTAAAAAGTATGGCTTAACAAAAAAGTTTGTTTTTTAATAATTTTTTTTCTGTATTAAGTTAATTATTTTAGAAAATTGCTCCTCCTGTTATTTTCAATTTCCTCAAAAACTAAAAGACATTTTAGCATCCGGTTTTTTGTTTTTGACTGAAAGCTAATAAGGCATTGAATTTTGAAAACAAAAATTATAATTTTGAAAAAAAATTAGTTCGAAACTTTTTTTTTTCATTTTTTTTTTTTTTTTTTTTTTTCAAAATTTCGAGTTTGGAAATTATTTTTTCAAAAACTATTCACTAACACAACTTAATTTAAAATGAAAATCCAAGAAGAGATTTCTGGTTTTCCAAAAAGGTATAGCATGGCATTTTGAATTGTACCGTTGTTTTTCAATATTTTTTTTTCTGTTTTAAGTCAATTTTTTAGAAAATTGCCCCTCCTGCCTAAACGGGGGGAAATTCCCCCCTTCCCATACGATTTTTTTCTTGTCTTAACCCAACCTACTCGCTCCAGCAGTTTGTTGCATCTTAAACCGATCAACCTGTATAGTACTGAAATAAGTCGGCCAAGTAGAAGACTAGCACTATTTAATTAAGCTTTGTAAACTACACTCACAGGCACATTTAACCGCCCACCTCGTATTTCTGTAAATTTACTGAAACCGTCAAGTTTAGACTACATTGGGTGTAAGTAATGTTGAAAGCAAAGTTTGAAAAATAAAAAAAAAAAAAACTTCTGAGAAAAAACCACGTTTATTAAAGAATTAACACAAAAAACAAACAAAAACACAAAATACTGAAAAAGATGTTATCTTTTGTTGTTAAAAAAGTGGTAAAATTATTGAAAAAATTAATTTTTAATAATGGGTGTCTGCGACGCAGGCTCTAATTACTTCGTGGAGCCGATTTGAAAATCCGTCAATGATGTCCTGAACATCCGACTGAGGGATGTTGTGCCACTCCTCTACTGAAGCTGTCTTAAGCCCTCCTAGAGTGGTAGGGACATGTGTTCTCGCTCGGACACGTCTTTTAAGGTTGTCCTAAAGATGATCGATAGGTTTGAGATCTGGACCGCAAGATGGACATGGCAAAACTGGAATCCCGACCTCATTTAGGTAGTTAGTTACAGAATTTGCGGTATGGCAGAGTGCGTTGTCATGCATTAACCGAAAGTGTTCACCAAAAATTGGTGCGAAAGGCATCACATGGTCTTGCAAAACGTATATCTGAGCGTTCACACTGTCTCTATCGAACATAACAAGGTACGTGCGAGCTTCATAACTGATGCCTCCCCAAACCATTATAGACCCTCCTTGGTAACCAACTGTTTCGGTTATCGTGCATGGAGCAAACCTTTCGTTTTTTCGCCTGTAGACACGCTGACGTCCATCTGGACTTCGTAGACTTATTCTACTTTCATCTGAGGTTAAGACGTCCCTTCCTTCCTCTGCAGTCCAGTTAACACATTCTCGCGCAAAACGAAGTCTTGCTGTACGATGCTGTGGGAGCAATTTGGGACGCGCGCTGGTCGGAAAGCTCTGAAATTTAATTCTGCCAACCTTTTTCTGATGGCACTTTCACTCACACCAACATTCCTCACCTCAAAAAGACATGTATGAGCTTTAGTAGCGATGCAAAACCGATTTCTCTGTATGTTGTTTAAGTAACTGAAACAATATTAAAAATCGCTTAAATTGCAAAAAATGCTTCGATGACAATTTTATCGGGCGAAATAAGGGTTTAAGTTTTTTGTTTCTTACGAAAATATCCGCTAAACAAAAAACAAATCAGCAGATAAATTATAGTGAACTTAAAGAGTTAGGGTGAGGAAAAATGCAGGTGGGCGGATAATTGTGCCTGAGTGTTATGATTCAAAATAACTTAACACCATTTAGCCCAAAGAAATTGGCGTTTCTTTTTGCCGATCTCATTTTGGACTCACCAGTTATCTAGTGCACGCCATATTCTTACGAAATTAAGCATTCTAAAACTTCATAAAACGACTGCGCCAGTTATATACACTTGTCAAAAAAATTAATGGAACAAAAAAAAATTCTCTTTTTTTTTTAGTTTTTTTTTTTTTTGAAGAGCTGTATCTCTGTGGAAAATAATCGTATTGAGATGGAAAAAAAGGCATTATAAAGCTTTATGTTTTTCCTTTTTATTGTGATGACGATTTCACAATGTTTATGAACCATACAATTTGTTCATTTAATTGGTTTGTATGACTTTGATCATTCGGTACGGGAAAACGGTTCAATGAATCGATTTTAAATTTAACAGATATACTGGTGGTCTATAGCTCTTTAAAATGTAATACCAAATTAAGTCCTGCAATCAATATTTGTAAAGCAGTGAAGGGTTTACTGAAAGTCTTTAAAATGTCGTTTTTTTTTACCTTTTCCCAATCGTACGGTGAGGTGCCAAAAAAATAATCGTTATAAAGTTTTAAAAAGATCTGCTCTTAAATTTTCTGTGTCGGTATTACTTACTGAGATATTGGTAACCAAAGTAAAACGTCTCCTTTTTCATTCAAAGCCAGATATTCTTCTGAAAAAAAAAATTGTAGAGCGCCAAAAAAAAAAGACGACATTAAAGCGCGGCACTTTTCGATGACAAGGATACTCTTGCAGGTTTTGTCAATTCCTCGCACGGCAGTAGCCGTGATTTTTTAAAATTATTAGGTGGCGAGTAGTAGCCGTGGCGTGATGGTTAGTGCGATGGACTGTCATGCCGGAGGTCTAAGGTTCGATCCCCAGCCTCGCACATATTTATTTAAAAAGAAAAAACGGCTACTGCCTCTTGCGAGGAATTGACAAATCCTCCAAGAGTATCTCCTGTCACAGAAAAGTGCCGCTCGTTAGCCGTTCGGATTCGGCAATAAACTGTAGGTCCCCTCCATTCCTGCAGACACGCACACCAGGAATGGTTGAGAGTTGTAAGTCGCTAGGCCCTAGTTCTTCATGAGCTGTTGTGCCATTAAATTTATTTATTTTTTAGGTGGCGAGGCTGGGGATCGACAGTCCGGTTAACCATCATGTCACGGCTACTACTGTCTTCCGCTACCGCCTGCTTAATCAGCTTTTGCTTAATTCTGTAGATGGCCCATTCACCGAATTTTAGTTGTGCGTTTTTAAAGTTATCCGGTGCTGGCATATTTCACATTGATTTTTATTTGGTTTAGAAATGCTCTTCTTTTTTTGATTAATTTTTTGTTTAGGTATAAGTTTTGTGCAAAAGGTTTTCTTCTTTTTTTTATGTTGGTTTAGTAAATTCTTTATTTTTGAAATAAGGTTAAATTATATTTAACGAAATATAACTTACAGGTCTAAGTGGAAACTGGATAGAAATAGCTTATGGAACTAAATCAGGTTCAGTACGGGTAATTGTACAACATCCCGAAACTGTTGGTCACGGTCCTCAGCTGTTTCAAACTTTTAGCGTACATCAAAGTCCAGTAACAAAAGTAAGACTCCTGCAACTACAATACTTCCAATAGGAAATATTTTAGATATTATTCTGTTGAAATTTTCAAGGTTACTCTATCGGAAAAATATCTTATATCTGTATGCAGTGAATACAATCATGTTCGGACATGGGGCGTTCCTCGTTTCCGTGGTATGCTCTCTACGCAGCCTGGCTCAACACCAAAAGCATCATTTAAGATTGTCTCTTTGGAGGCCACCGATACTAACTACGCCTATTCAGCAGGAAATGATTTTGGACCATTTGGTGGGAAGTATGACAAACCGATTTTCGTACAAAAAGTTGTTCCGGAAACCGATCAACTTTATGTGCGCTATGCTTCGGATGGCGAACGTGTGTGTGTTATTAAGTCTGTCGATGGCTCTACTATAACATCATTTTGCGTTCATGAGTTCGAAGGACCATCGAGAATGGGATCGCGTTTTATTCTCACTGGCCATTGTAACGGCGCAATCCAAATGTGGGATCTAACTACAGGTCTATCATTAGATTCTAAAGAAGATGGACATACAAATAAAAATGCAGGTGGTCCGGATATGGTCGAGCTACTTCGTTTGCTCGATCAGTGTGATATAAGTACCAGTCATAGCTCAACGCCTTGCATGTCGCCGTGTTTGCCTACCGTATCGAATGCCACTATTGCCAGACTCAAAGCCAGCAATGTTGCTCTGCTTAATCAATCTCAGCACCAAAGCAACAGTGACTGATTGTCACTACTGAAACACTGTGTTCGGATTTGCAAATGAATGATACTTTTTTTTTAACTGACATTCAAAATAACATAAGAAAGAAGTGATACGATGACCGAAAAACAGCGGACGTGGTAGTCACCACATAAATGTTTGTTATAAATCTTTAGAAATATTTTTTGTATACTACATATATATTAATTAAATTATATACATACATTATTATATATTTACTTTAGGAAAATTGAATCTGTGAAAGGAATACTTTATAATAAAAATTTTAATTAATTTTATCGTTTTAAAACCAGTTAATTGTTTTATTTTTTTTTTTAAATAAGTAGAGTAGTATCGATTGATTAAAACCGATGTCAAAATGTTTACAGTTTATAATGTAAGACGTAGAATATGTGAACTTTCTGTTTTCCAATGAATAAATCCCAGTTCAGGAAGAGCAAATATAAACGTTTTATTTTTTTTATAATAAACAAGTGGCTAACTCATTTCGCAGTTTTAAGAGAAGTAAACATTTTAAATAAAAATATTGACAAGAAAATATTATTCTAAAACATCGAATACTTAATTAAAAAAAACAAAGTGCTTATATAACAAGAGTGTCGTATTTCAACAGAATAATACAAAAATCGATAGGGTTGGCCTTTACAGTTTTCGGAGTACATTATATATTTATGTTGAAAATCCAGGAGAAATAATGGAAACTTGGATCCAGAGTCATTCGGAAAATAAGGCACAATTTTGTTAATGGATGTTTTGTAAGAGGAGCAGATAACCAATGGCATCATCAGTGTAAAAGAAATTCAAAATTCACTAACAACATGACAAGAGAACTGAAAAGACCAAACACGGCAATTATTCAGCCCTATCATAGTATCCGATCGGAACGGAATTTTCTCTGAATTTTCAAAAATATTAGAAATATAAGAAATATAACTTTAATTTTTCATTTTCAACCGCACGTTGAAATAATTTTACGGAGGTGTAACCGATTTATGAGAAATTTGTATCATTAAAATGAAAAATAAAAAAACATTTTGTATGAGTCGGAGAAATTTCCCTTCCGATCGGATACTATGATAGGGCTGATTAGAAATTAATAAATCTGAAAATAATAAGTGATTTATTTGTTTTTAACTTCCTATTGGAAGTTATTGTAATCGGTCCGATCTGTGAAATTGAAAATTTTCTGTGGAGTCGGATTACATTGTTTTTAGAGAAATGTTTGTGTACCATGTACGTTCGTACGTTCGTACATTCGTACGTTCGGAAGCTTTTTCTCGTTCACGATATCTCGAGAACGCGTATATCGACTTCGAGTAAATTTTATTTTACAGATAATAAAGCCGTTACGTGCTGAAAAGATTTTCAGAAAAATTCAATTAGCGGTTTTTTTATTATAGTAATTTTAAAAAAAAGTTGTAAAATGGCTTGTTTCTCGAATATCTAGAACAAATAAAGCTATCGACTTCGGCCTGCCTTGTTTCATTCTATGAATATTGACGTAGTGAAAAATAGGTAGTACTTAAAAAAAAATCAACCCACTGTTTTTTTTTAAATTAAAAAATCCATTAAAAATTGTTAAAAAATATCGATTATCTTGAGAACACGCAAAGATATTAAGTTCGGGTTAATTTGTTTTTAATACACAAAATTATAGCTGATAATCGGTAAAGTTTTTAAAAAAATTGAATTAACGATTTTTTTTTCTAGGCCAAAAACACTGCAAAAAAAACTGCAAAAAATTGTTAAAAAATGTTTTTCGGCTCGAATATCTCAAAAACGGCCAATTATATTATCTCGGAAATAATTTTAATCTACACATAATACCATAATTAGTTATGAATAATGTTTGTAAAAAAAATTCAATTGACGGTTTTTTTCTAGGCCAAAAAAATGCAAAAAAAAAAAACTGCGCCCGTATTATGAATTACGATTATCGTTCAAAATCCTTCGTAATCGTTAAATTGCGATTACACTTTACGATAGTCGTTTTTTTTCAAAACGTTACTCGTTTTCTTTTACGACTGCTTATGGCGGTCGTATTTTATAGTTTTTACACTTCTGACTTAGGTTTATTTACATATGTATCTGTCGCATATTTATTTAAAAAATATAGATTTTTTTATTTTATCTGGCAATATGCTCATGCATCCATTTTCGTAAATCATAATCGGTCCACGTCATGACTTTCGTTTTTTTGGGTATCGTTTGTTTTGCCTTTCGTTTCGTAATTCGTAATACGGGCCCTGCTAAAAATTGTTTTTGGCTCAAATATCTCAAGAACAACCTTTGATATAAACTCCCGAATAATTTTATTTTACACACAATACCAAACTTAGTAATTGATAAGGTTTTTAAACAGCTGAACTTAGGCCTTCTCTTGATTGCACAACTGATAAGGTTTTTGAAGATTTTGAATTGATAATTTTCTTATAAAAGTAAATATCGGGTATCGAGTTTCAAAGGGCACCAATAGGAGGTTATCAGTGTGGGTCAAACCCAGCCTCTTTTTTCAGTTGTATTTATAAATTGAAAAACTGTTTTCGATTTTATTATTATTATTTATTGTACTATTCATATTAGAATGTCAGTTTATTAGACTTAACCATTCTTTATTCCGTCAATTGTATTGAATTTTTGAACAACAACTTAAAGGTGCTACCACCAATTGTTTACGAATTAATTTTAGGCGCTTATAAAAATGCTGATGCTCCAAATACATTTGATAAACAAAGGGTTCGAATCTCATGATTCTCATGAAAGTTTTTCAAAATAAAATTGGATTAAAGCTCAGTACCACTAAAAAGGAGACTGATGATAGGCCGCTCGGCACCCCTTGAAAATAACTATATCCCCAGCCAAACAAAAATAAAATAAATTAAAATACCTAAAATTAATTCGTAAACAATAATTGGTGGTAGCACCTCTAAGTGGTTGTTTTCGATTTTGTTTACTATAAAATAGTTTTTTCATTTTACTGCGAAGTTCAAAATAACAAACACATATATGTATGTTAACACAAAACAAAATTAGTATATAGTGAAAAAAAAACACCAAAATTGTTTCAGAACAAATATAATATTCAAAAAAAGCGATAACTTTATATATTGCAACAAACATTTTGCAAAATTTTGAAAAAGGGCAATTTTAAAATTACTAACTGCATTAAAGGAAGACATTGAATTAAATTAATTATTAATAAAAAAAATTGTGCGCTCTCAATCAACATCAATCCCAGTAATTTTAACTTATTAAATTCGAAGTTTTTCCAAATATTTTGGAACCAAAAATTCAGCTGAGTACTTATCATATGTAAAATATTCAAAAAATTTATCCCGCTGTTTACGGAATATATCTGGATTTCTAAACCAATTGTAGAGCATTTTTATAAGTTGATTGGATGTGTTGTACAGATTTTCTTTTGGATAAATTTCGGGATATACCAGTTTGTTAGGTGCTATTGGCATACATCCGCAATATGTAGCTTCAAGCCTAAGGAAATATAAGGCATAAATGAAGAAAAACAAAAATTATATAAATAAATGTTATACTTACATGGCAACACCATAGAATTCATGACCGGCTGTTGATATTACAATATCGCCAGACATTAGTGCTTTCATGTATTTATCACGTGGCAAGAAACCGAAATTGACCAATTTGTGACCCAGCTTGTCTTGGATACCTTCAAAGGCCTCTGGAACCAATTGGTAATTTTCTCCGCAAATAGTTACTTTAAAATCGACTTGACGTTTATTGAGCTCTAAAAGGACTTCGACTAAGAGTTTGGGGTTTTTATCGTGCTCCCATCTGTGTGGCCATATCAGATGTAGACAGTCCTTTTCATTAGTGCTTTGTTCTTCGTTGGCAATCAGTCTTTTGGGCATTGAATGAAATTTAATAGGAAAGTAAAGGACTTCACATTTTGGTTCGATTTTTTGTTGAATATGTCTTAATTTAAGATCCGGCTGAATATTCAAAAAAGGGGTTATACTTTCTAGGAACGATGTACGATTGAAGTTCGAGTTGAAAATTACTTGGTCCGCTGCTAAGCTAAAATTAATGAAGATAAAAATTTATTGAAAATCAGAAAAATGAAGAATTACGTTTTTCGACATCGAGGTTTGATACGGTTACGGTTACGTAACTAGTTTAAAGGTTTTAATGATTTGAAATCCGTGTAAAAAAAGGAGAAAAACTGCAGTAGTTCGGGAGAAAAATAATAATACGTTAAAAGTGCATAAATCCTCCAAACAAATTTGTATGGAAAAACTATGGCTTTAGAGGCATCGGTTAATGGCCTTGGACATTTTTTTTTTGTCGGAAAATGTTGTGTACTAAAGCATAAACTGCTTATTTAGGGGCGTCTGATAAAAAAATAGTTTGGGAAATAACAGTGAATATAAAATTAGCTATTTAGTACAGAAATCTACCTAAAAAATTTGTATTCTTTGTTAAATATTGTACCTACGATAAACATTGTTTAAAGAAAAAATTCAGGCCGTGTGTGAATTGGCTTAAAATCGCGTTAAATTTTATCCGAAGATTAATTTTTGACACTAGTGAGGTGAATCTGTACGTAGAAATGTCAAAATTTAATCTGGGATAAAATTTAATCGAAATTTTAAACGAGTTCGCACACGGCCTTAGTTTGTAAAATTATGAATGTGCATTACTCAAGAAAAAAATTTAGGAAAGTAATACTGATAAGGGGGCAGCCGCCCCTCCTGCCCCCTCCCCCACCCACACCACACCACGGTGCGTACGCCCTTGTCTTACAGCAAATAAGGAAGCCCATAACAGGATCTCTAAAGCGAGGTTGCTTTCAAGGATCACTATTTAAAAAGTGGTAAGCATTATTAATTGTTTTCGAAAATTATTTAAGTTCGAATGTAATGTACATATATTTGGCTTACCATGTTAGTATTTGATTTAGTCCATATTGGTGATCTCTTTCCTTAGCTTCACGAACTGGATAGACCAATTGGTTTTCATGGAAATAAACAATTTTTCGACATACCATCAAATCCGAACGTGTACCAATCAGTTCTGCCAAATTTATAACTGAGCTGGTGAAAATCACCTTATATTCGTGATCTAATGGGATTACTTGGGAAAAATATAGGGCACTTGTACGAGCCCTCCAGTGCCATTTTTTAGCCGGAAGACTATAGACTTCATATTCGCCCGGTGGTATACCTTAAGATAAATGATGTGAACAAAATAAAAAATAACCCGATCATATTGAAATTTCATACATTCTATTATGGTCTCAATCAATTGCTTGTGGCTTCCCCCATAAAAAGGTTCCAAAATCAATATTGTTGGTTTCGGCATAGTTTTTTTTTTTTTTCATAAAACGTGAATCAAATAAACAGTGAAGAAAACATTTTGAATATAAATCAGCCGTATTCTGGTTTTTTGAGTTTTTATTTCTATTTTCTAAAAAAAAAACTAAAATTACTTTTTTGTCAAGACTGACAGCTGTCAAAATGCGTTCCTATAAAATACGGTTGTGTGCAAAAATAATTGGTGTGGTGTCGTTCTAAGGCCCGTCGCCCACTAGGCAACTTTTTGTTGCTAGCCCAGAAACTTTTTGTTGCTCCCAATCCAATTATGATGGATTTACATGTATCTTCATCTGCAAACATCAAGAAAAGTAGAGCGGTATAGAGTCATACCAAAAAACCGAATGTGTGGAAGAGCACCACTATGAAGATGAACATGTTCGTTTTCGCTATAATCTTCATCTGCGTTCCTATAATCAAGATCTCTGCATTTTGTTCTTCTCTCTCTATCAAACAAACATACATTTTATATTTTGTATCCCTTAGTTTTTGCAGAGCTCGCATAAAGATACATGTAAATCCACCATTACATTACGCTGTGGCTCCATTGGCAATATTTGAGGCAATGGCAATTTCAATATCGATTGCTATTAATTGCTTGGGTGAGGCATTTCATGGAAAGGCAATTCCAGTTGTCAAAAACTTTACGTATAGAAATTACGACAAAAACTGCTTAAATTTACTGTTTTTTGATCACATAAAATTTTAATTCACTAATTTGTGGTCACTTCTATTCAAATTTTCACTTTTTGTTTCAAAATAAAGGAGAAATTATTCAAAATCATAGAGAAACCATTTTGTAAAAGACGAAACGTCAACACTTATTGCCTGGTTGATGGAAATCAATAATTGACTTTCATCTTTCAGGCAATATTGCCATTGCCAAAGCGTCTCGATTGGCAATATTCAAGGCAATGGCAATAAGGGAAGCAATTCATTGATTCAAAAATTGCTAATGGAGACGCTGGGTTAATGGTGGCTCCACGAGAAAGATTATTGCATGGTAGGAAAATTGCTCATGGAGGCTACTCATAGTATTCTATAAAAAATTTCTTTCCACATATGCTTTTTCTCATAGAAAGCTATGAATAGTATTCTATGAAGAAGCAATCAACTAAGGTAATTTAAAAGGAAAATAAGCAAATCTCTTCGAGTTTTGTTGCTTGCGTGTGAAAGCTACAAGAGATTGTTCAGGAGATATAAAGAAAACGTCAAAAAAATGTTCAACAACTAGTAGCTTCGTGTGAAAGGGGACAAAGCAGGAAGGAGCCGCTGTAAAACATTAAAAAGTTGACATACGACAAGTGAGGCAAACCAAACCACTACCCACCAAAGGCAAACTACCAAACCTCCCTCACGTAGGCTTTTAACAAATTAGATTATTTTATTATCGCATAATTTAAGTAATAAATTACTTTTAAAATGTCTGTTATTGAAATAAAAACCGAAGAAGAATACACCAAGCACATTAAGTAAAAATTAACATGCCGTCAGTGATTCGATTTAACCAATATTTTACTCTAGCTCGGACAAGAAAAGCGTAGTCTTATTTTCAGCACCTTGGGCAGAACAATGTAAGCAAGTTCTAGACGTTTTTACCGAAATTTCCAACTTGGGCTACACGAATTTGCAATTTGCTAACTTGGCTGCCGAATCTTTTCCGGAAATATCAATGAAGCACCAGGTTTCATTCCTTATTATTTTCATTTTTAGATCAAACTTATTCATGCTTTTTTGTTTCGATTACTTTAAGATTGAAGCTGTTCCAACTGTAATATTCTTCTCAAAAGGACAAGCAGTTAATAGAGTGGATGGTGTGAATATTGCATCAATTAATCAAATATGTAAAGACCTAGGATCGAAATCAGGTGCTGGTAGTGGTGCTTCCCTTGAGGATAGACTAAAAGCGTTAATCAATAAATCTGATGTGATGATATTTATGAAAGGAACTCGTGATGCTCCGAAGTGTGGTTTCTCGAAGCAGCTGATTGCTATTGTAAATGATATAGGGTAAGTTAATCTTTTAAGACATTTAAGTTGTTAGTGGAGTTTTTTCTGAACATTTTAATGTAAGTTTCTTAAGTTAGCTTCTGTCCTAGATTGATTCGGTAAATGGTTATCGCCCCATATCTCTAATCCCCTGTACTTCTAAGGTACTGGAAAAAATAATTGCCAAAAGACTCCTTTGGTTTATAGACTCTCAAGAACTCACAAGCACCAATCAAGTAGCATTCAAGCCCGAAAGAGGTTGCACCGACGCCTTAATACATATCGACCACTACATCTCAAATGCCCTTTCTGCTCGTAACCATGTTACACTGCTATCGTTAGACTTCGAAAGAGCGTTCGATAGGATCGGCATTCACCTTATCTTGGGTAAACTAAGACATTGGGGTGTTGGCCCAAAGATGTTTAACTTCATCAAATCCTTTCTTTCCAACCGTAAAATTTCTACTAAAATAAACAATAGTTTCTCCTCCTCCTACCCCCTTAAAAATGGCATCCCCCAAGGATCACCCCTTTCTGTGATTTTATTCATTATAGCTTTTGATGAAATGAGCACAATTATAGCCAAATATAAAGTTTTAGACCACTGCATATACGCAGACGATATTTACATTATTTGTAGAATAAACGATCTTGACCAAGTAAAATGCATATTTTCAAGATTAGTAAATGATATTTTAAACTGGTGTACCACTTCTGGTGCTAAACTGTCTCTCGATAAGTGTAAGACATTGCATGTTTGTCGTAAACTATCCTGTCAATTTGAGCTTAATCTTAACAGCATAAATATAGAAAATGTTAACAACTTAAAAATTTTAGGACTGGTATTTAATAATAAATACAATTGGAAACCTCATTGTACAGATTTAAAAAAGAGCCTAGCCAGTAGGGCCCAAATTGTAAGCTATTTATCAAGCAAAAAACTAGACGTCCATATTAACACTCTTTGTAATATTACCCGCTCTTTAATATTAAGTAAAATCGATTATGGTTTATGTATATATGGCAAGTGCCCAAAGACAACGTTTAATCTTCTTAAACCACCGTATAATCAAGCTGCTAGAAAAAGTATTGGCGCATATCGTACAACCCGAATCCAAAATATTCTGGCAGAAGCTGGACTTCCAACCCTAGAGCAGAGGCAAGAAGAAGTTTTTTTGAAGCTAATTCCTAAACTCGCCTTCTCAAACAACTCTATCATCAACAAAGACATAACTTTAGCCACAAAATACAAAAAAATAAAACGAACACCCTCAACTATCTCAATAGTAATTTCTACCGCTAAGCAAATGGACATCCCTTTTGAATGTATAAAATATAATAACAAAAAATCTGCTCCACCTTGGAAAGTCAATCCAAGTTCTGTATTACTTAATCTCTCCCTATATCGTAAAAGTAGCACTAACAATATCATTTTCCGCAAATGCTACCTGGAATTAATAACAAACCTAAAAACTAAAGGATGGAATGCTATTTTTACTGACGGATCTAAGTCCAAATTCAATACCGCCTTCGCAGTTACAACCGAAAACGGACCAACTTTGATACGAGGCATCCTACCTTACTTCTCATCTATTTTTACTGCGGAAGCGCTGGCCGTACAAGAAGGCATCAAAGCATCGGGCAAGCTAAACAATAAAAATATAATATGTTCGGATAGTCTCTCAGTTCTTAATGCCGTCATGAATCCAAATCACAATTCTTATATCATTAATAATATAAGAAACCTACTGATTAAATACGAAAATTCAATCAAGCTAATGTGGATACCCAGTCACATTGGGATTGTAGGCAATGAACTAGCAGACCTGGAAGCTAATCTAGCAGCGAAATCTCCTCTCCACCTTTTCAACACGTATTCTAAACTGGACCTGAAAAGGCATATTGACAGTTTGATAAAAAAAAAAAGTATGGAAGAATGGCACTGCCACCCTACCCACTATTCAAGTATTAACAAGGACTACCACGCTCCCTCCTACCCAACATCAACTTCAAGAAGCCAAAATACCACCTTTGCTCGCCTCCGACTAGGACATACAGCCACTACTCACCAGTACATTTTAAAAAGAGTTGATCCACCTCTATGCACAGCATGCAACCACATATTGGATATAAAGCACCTACTCGGCCTGAACTCATGCAATGTATCCAGTCAATTTAATACCATTCTTCCCAACAACCAAACAATCTACACACTGCTCAATACATTCAATCATGAAAATATTTCAAAAATATACGACTTCTTCAATAGCGCCAACCTTGCCATTTAAACTTATACCTTTTTTTCTCAATATTAAACCAAAAAACTCTATTCTTTTTTAATTTGAGCTGAAAGTCTTTGTTGCTAGGCTCCTTACTTATAATTTACATTGTAATTTTAATTATATGTAAATAAATAATAATAATAATAATAATAATAATAGATTTTGGAAAATTTAATTTCGTTTTAAACTTAGTTCGTCCATCTTAAGGCCATGTGCGAAATAGTTTTCGTTTAAATTTTATAAGAGATTAAATTTTCCAGTTCCCATATACTGATTTACCTCATTAGTGTCAAAAATTAATCTTCGGATACCTACAATTTAACGCGATTTTAACCGAATTTGTACACGACCTAGGTAAGTATTCCTGAAAGGTTAAAAAGGTTAAAGGTGTACGCTCAACTTCTATTAAAACCCAAGCTCTTGAATCATTAAAAAATTGTCTGCGTGGTGTGCAACACTTTTTTGTACAAATCTTCAAAATCCAGTTCCGTCCATATATACCTACAATCACATTCCATTAGTTTCAATAATAGCGTTTAAAAACACATTTCACAAATACTTCGTTATTTAGGTTGTGTTAACTCGCAGGCCTAGTCTGTATAAATTCATGATAATGCCAGCATTCACTCTAATATAATAGAGTATAGTGGTATTTATACCTACTATAAAAATGAATTTTTAAGTGCGTCTTGCATAATGCATAAAGAAGGCCACACCTAAGAAGTCTTGGACCCTCATATTCATGTCTAGAGTATTCAGCTTTTTTATTAAATATAATTATTTAAGTACTATATCTTTTATCTGGGCTTTCAGAAAAAATGCATTATTAATGCAGCATTATTTGCAAACGCCCCAAGTACGGCTTGCAAGACTTGCATGATTGAATTTTTGCTATACCTCACACCCAAAAATTGCTGTGGGCTCTCGGTCTATAAGCAAGATTTCTTAAAAACACTTCCTTTTATTTTTTTTTGATTTACTGCGACAGAAAATGATTTAGCAGCAAATCCAAAAAAAATCTAGCTCAATTTTTTACAGCAAAACTGAGAAGTTTTGGTACGGAGCCCTCTGATATCTCTGAAATATAAACTGGCTAATTAATTAATCAACTGCGATAAAAAATAATTGAGCCCGATTGCTCCAAAAAATAGTTAGTCTCAACTTTTTGACAGCCAAAGTGAGGAATCTCAAAAACGAGTTTCAAACAATGAAATAATACATAATAAAGTATTTCTCGTCGTCACGTTGCATTTTTTTTTTTCAATTTTTCGAACTTTATGACGTGAAGTGACGACGAGAAATACCTTATTATGTATTATTTTTCGTTGTTCTGAACTCGTTTTAAAGAGAGAACAACTGTGAAGGGATCTCGTCACGCTGACGTCTCATTTTCTCGTCGCATTGTGAAACAGCCTTCACTGAGTGAGGAACAAAGTTCAGATTTCTAAGATTGCTGAGGTCTCTGAGATATTAGAGATCTTGAGAAACCTGAACTAAATTAAAAATGTTTAGGCTTCACATTATAATGCCGATACCGATACAGTCTTTATTTATAACTTGGACGGCTGTCTAAACTCTAAAAGTAGACCACGTTTATAAATACGACTAAGTCTAACAAAACAAATATTATAAATACGACTAAGTCTAACAAAACAAATATTGTAGTATTAAATCACGATTGCATGCATTTTTCAGCATTCAATACAGTACGTTTGATATATTAACGGACGAAGAGGTAAGACAGGGCCTGAAAACGTACTCCGATTGGCCCACATATCCACAAATGTACGTTAAAGGAGAACTGATAGGTGGATTGGATATTATAAAGGAACTTTTGGCATCTGGAGAACTTGAAACCACACTGAAATCAGCTTAAATAAAGTTTTTTTTTTTTTATTTTTTAATAAATATCACTGTCAGTGAAAATAAAACCATGCACACTTAACAAGAAACGAAGAGCACGATTTATTTGTTTTAAGTATAAAAAATTAATTCTATAGATACATGTTGATGAGTATAATAAAATAGTTTTCGCTTTCGCTTATTTTCTATGGAAGACAGTCGGTATTGTTGTGCGAATTAGATCGCTCTCCAAAATATAGTATTTCCATACCAGCTTGGATTGGTGACAACGGGTAACAACATTATCCAACCAATAAGACCTAAAACATAAATGCTACAAAAGAGAATTCTTCTCGGGGTATTCTGCTGAAAGAGTTCTTGAAAGTCTGGAAATCCCATGTGATTACAAATTGCATGTGCAATTACAGGAGCAATAAAATGTCCAGTTTTAGCAAATAAATATGCTGAATAGAATCCGAAAAGGGTTGTGTACGTAAGCTGAAAACCTATGAAAAAAATGATAATAGCTTTAATTCAGTTATAAAAAAATGTAAAGTCGTAATTTCGTCGCTCTTGAATAAAAACTCCTAAAGTCCATTTTTGTTGACAAGAATTTGAAAATGTTTAAATTCAGACATTTTTTAATTCAGCAAAATTTTAAAGATTTTACAAAAGTTAAGATTTTTATATTTGACTAATTATGCGTATTTAAGTGTTTGTTGTCTCAGTTTCGAGAAAAATGGACTTGCGGACTTTTCATCGAACGATGACGATTTGGCATCCTACAAGAAACTATCACAGCTGTCTTTAAGTCGAGGCCAGTACTGAGTCTTTCGGAGATGTGATGAAAATGTGCGACTCCGAAAAACAACGGCGTTATGAACACAGATTTTATGGGTGTAAACGACTGTAATATCAAAGGCATCATGCAGGCCCGAAATGTGAATTCTTCCGACAATGGAGCAACCACATGATTTCGAAGCCAAAGTATGTTATTGAAACAAATAATCCAATACTGCAAACCTTTTGTGAGAAGAAAATCATCATGGAACAGGAAAAGATGAGTTCAATCGGGTGATTTCTTACGTGAGTATAACTGCAAATGCCCATTAAACAATTGAACACTTAGTGGTCCCAAGAAAAGCAGCGCTGTGAGTAATGAGGGGATAACAATTGCAGCTAACAGCCCTTTCCACCGAATACCAAGTATTTCAAAAAGAGAGCAATGTGCCAAAAGTTCTTTAGAAGAAAAAGTGTAAACAAATACTGGAGCTATAAGCATGACAATGGAAACACTGCAAAAACGTTTTTTCACAGTGGATGGATGATTTCTAGAAATAAAATAAATTGAAGAGGAGTTCAATATTCTTCTAGAGAAAATAATTGTTACCTTTCATGTTCGTTTCTCCAAACATAAAGACTAGCTACATATATGATTGATAAAATAAAACAGCAGATCACTGATGTGGCGCGAGAAATTTTTGGTAAATTTTCCAAAGCTATGTCCTCAATTTCATCCATTTTTAGAACATTACAAATTCATTGAGTGCTTGGAAACTTCTTGATTTCGATTTTATTCAACCCTTTCATGAGTTTTCTGTGGAATTAATTTGATGCACCATAAACCCTAAATCGCACTGCCTTTGGCATTCTACCACTGCAACTCCGGTAGTAGAACTTTGCTGTCAAACACAAAGATACTGAATTTTAAAGATATGAATCCTCGGCTGTCATTCCGGTTCGCCCACAAGCTACAGCAATCAGCTGACTCATAAGCTTTTCAAAGTATGTGTGTGAAAATCCACGGAAAACCCACACATATAAGCAGCTCCTCAGTTTACTACTCCGTTGCAATTCACATCTATTCATCGACATTACAAAAACAAAATGTAAGCAAATGGGTTTTGGTAGGTGAAACTTAGTGCCTGTTTACATTGTATTTTTGACAAAGCATATTTTCGTTCATCAAAATGTTCCTCGTGTTTACATTATAGAGAAAAAATTCTTTCATTTCAATCTACCCATCCCTGTCTCACATCCTTAACAACCATGTATCTCTCACTCACACAAAAAAAACTCTTCCTGCTCAATCCGAAAACATTTAATGAAACTGGCGCATCGGCGTAATTTGGGTGGAATTAACCCTTCTCTTTCTTACTCACACAAAATCTACCCATCTCACTGGATGCGCCGTTCGTCAAAAATACAATGTAAACAGGCACTTACGAAGGATTAATTTCTTAATATTCACTGAAAGTGGATTATTCCCTTCAAAGTATAACAGGTTTTCTAATTCCAATTGAGAACTTCCACCAAACGTCAAAAACTCTAGATGGCGTGAACAGTATCGGTGTGTATTTCTATTTGTTTGTATTGTTGTTTTCCCCCCATCTAGAGCTTCTTTTCGATTAAAGAACTGTCAAAATTAGAAAGAGAAAAGACAGAGTCAGATTCTGGAAAAGCCCAATTGAAGATGACAGGTACGTAGGCAACTCAACACTTTAGTCCCCTTTCACACAGGGCAACTGAGTTGCCGGCAACAAATAGTTCATAGGCGAGAAGGGCAGGAAGAAAGAGGGGGAAATGAAATCTCCCCGGTCAACAAATTCAGGAAACTTTTTTGACGTTTCTCTTCACACTACGTTTGTGTGCGTTCAACCAAGGTAGTTTAAAAGGAAAATACAGCAAGTCTCCTCCAACTTTGTATCTGCGTGTGAAAGGTATAGGAGACTGTTAGGCCCAATTCACACAGAACTGGCTTATGGTTTTGGTATGGTTCTGGCGTGGTGCATACATATGCCACGTTGTGGGATTTGCATGTTCTCTTATGGGACAATACACACACAGATGACGAGGCGAGGGTATGGTGCGACATGTCATCGCCACGCCATATTGAAAACTCCAGTGGCCTACGTGAACCGGCACGCCATATTGAAATCACTTGAAGATTGAACATGAGACCACTACTTTATTTATTTTGAAGTATTTTTATCACTTTATTTGTGTTAAACAAATCTAAAAAAATCGCAACGATTAGGAAAATTTTCCAAATAGGTACTAAAAAAAGCATTCCTTTGCATCAATTCTCATTAATTCACTCTGCGTTTTCAATTCACTCTGACAAATGTCGGTTCATTGTCACTTCTGTGTAAATTGAGTACATCACACCCACTCCACTCCCGAAGCATGCCAATGACACACCAGAACCATGAGCCACTTCTGTGTGAATCGGGCCTTAAAGAGATTTAAAGAAAACGTCAAAAAAATCACCAGCAACTAGTATCTTCGTGTGAAAGGGGACTTAGGTATATTCAGTGAGGCTGAGAAGGCCAATTCAAGTCGCTGAGATCTCAAAAATGTTACTACAACCGAAGGGGGTCAAAAACCGAAGTGGAATTTCTAAGAAAAAAAAGCAAAAGAACCATCACTTGTTTGTAAATTTGATTTTTTGTAATTTAAAATAATTGTAAAAGTGAATTTAAAATATTTTAGTTGCAATTTTGTAAAAAATTTTGCATTTCATTATGTTATACAGTTATACCGTTATACAAAAAAATAGGCAACTCAACATTATAACAATTCTCAAATGGCATCAACTTTCTTGTATGGATGCGCTATCCAGTGTATTATGGCTAATCATGAAAGACCGTTTGAAGCTCTTGCAAAATTAAATACACACTTAAAGGCTTAACTACATTCAACTTACTTTTGCACAAAAGTGAACTAAATCCTTTGTCTTTTTCCAACGCACAACTCATTTCTATCTTCTTTCTCAAGTTTTGAAAAAGTAAAAGTTAAAGCGCTCTCAACTTTTACTTTTGTGCAAAAGTAAAACACCAATACATACAAAAAATCAGTTTTAAAAGCGACTAGTAGATGTCGCTGTAATGGGGGAAATTTAAGGGAACAAACATTTATTCAGGCATTTGTAGGGTTTTTATTTCAAAAATGGCAGTCTTAAGGCTTATCTACATTCAAAAACTTTTTGCAAAAAGCACAAAAGTGAAAAAATACACACATACTCTAGTGACATCTACGTGTGAGAAATTTTCCTAAAACTATGGTGTGTAACCGCCATTTTTCTTTTAAAACCCTACAAAAGCCAGAATGTAACTGCCATTTTTGAAATAAAAACCCTACAAATGCCTGAATAAATGTTTGTTCCCTTAAATTTCCCCCATTACAGCGACATCTACTAGTCGCTTTTAAAACTGATTTTTTGTATGTATTGGTGTTTTACTTTTGCACAAAAGTAAAAGTTGAGAGCGCTACTTTTTCAAAACTTGAGAAAGAAGATAGAAATGAGTTGTGCGTTGGAAAAAGACAAAGGATTTAGTTCACTTTTGTGCAAAAGTAAGTTGAATGTAGTTAAGCCTTTACAATAAGCATTAAGGCTCTCCCAAACCAACGCGAATTATCGCTGCGACAATAGAAAACAATAACAACAACGTGTAGTTTTGCTTGACAACCACGTGTTGTTATTGTTGTTTTCTTTTGTCGCAGCGATTAATCGCGTTAGTTTGGGAGAGCCTTTAAACTACTTTAACGTTTGGGCTATAGAAGTCAACTGCAGTAAATGCGAGTTAATCAGCCCTATCATAGTATCCGATCGGAACGGACATTTCTCCGACGCATAAAAAATGTTTTATTTTATTTTTCATTTTAATGATACAAATTTCTCATAAATCGGTTACACCTCCGGAAAATTATTTCAACGTGCGGTTGAAAAGGAAAAATTAAAGTGATATTTCTTATATTTCCAATATTTCTTAAAATTCGGAGAAAATTCCGTTCCGATCGGATACTATGATAGGGCAGAATATGTTTTAGGAATGCCTCGCCTAGGGGACATCACCTGGCAGTAAGGTAGGTAGGTAGGTAGAAGTGGCTGTCGGGAACCGACTCACTTAGGCCAATCAGTGGCCCGTTGTGATACCACATGGATCTAGGAGATACTTCCCCTACTCGTTGAACCATTTGGAGCTCCTTATGAAGCGTGCAAGACTGCTAATATGAGTAAATGCCAGATCACTTGGATCATTATAGTAGAAGTCTCCCAAATGGGTTCTACGTCTTTGGGATAGAGCAGGACATGAACAGAGAAGGTGAGGAACGGTTTCCTCCTCCTCCTCGTCCATGCAGCTTCTGCAGTAGTCATTGGCAAAGATGCCAAGTCGCGTGGCGTGTCTGCCTATGAGACAGTGTCCAGTTAAAACGCCTATAACGGAGCTTATGTGCGATCTGTTTAAAGAAATCAGACATTTAGTGCGTTTTAGATCTAGCTTTGGCCAGATTTGTTTAGTCGCTATACAAGTGGTGATGTTGCTCCACCTAAGGTTTGTGCACCTTATAGCTTCTTGATTTATCATAAGTTTGGATGTAGCGATGGGTATACCAATATCTTTCCTCTCTGAGAAAAGAGGTATTATTGTTCCACTTTTAGCGAGCTCGTCAGCCCTGCAATTCCCTGGAATGTCCCTGTGGCCCGGCACCCAAAAGAGGTGAATATTAAACTGCTGCGTCATCTCCATAAGAGATGATCGACAGTTTAGGACTGTTTTAGAATTAGCAGAGACCGAGTCCAGGGATTTCAGTGCTGCTTGGCTGTCGGAGAAGATGCGTATATCAGTTGTTGATATAACGTTTTCTTTAAGCCAAGACAAAGCTTCTTTGATCGCTAAAAGTTCCGCTTGGAAGACGCTACAATGATCTGGAAGACGGAATGCGAGACGTAAATTTAGTCTGTCAGAGTACACGCCTGCACCAACCCCGTAATCGGTTTTGGATCCATCAGTGTAAAAATGAATCGAATCATCATTTAGGAATGACTCATCCTCCCAGATTGATCTGGATGGGATGGTAACTTGATAATCTTTACCAAAGTGCAATTGGGGGGTGGTGTAATCAGTGTTACTTGAAAGTGATCCGAAATAATCTAGAATAGTGGAGTGGCCAATTTTATTATTGATCCACTGTAAAGAGGCCTTGAGTCGAATGGCTGTGTTAGCGGCCGTTTGTTTGCTATAAATATCGAGGGGGATTAAATGAAGCAGTAAGAGAAAGCAAACAATTAAAATTATGCCTGTTTGTTAACTAGAAACGTTGTACGACGTCGTACGACGTAGCAGAATTTGCTGTCAAAACCTATAGGAAAAAAACCCAAGTTTGCGAAACTTGGTGAAAGTTGCAAAGAAACAAAAGTAACCAAACAGACCTATTATCAATTGCGGGGTCGATAATTCCACTAAAAAAAGAAATCAAATATTTAGGAGTAATGATGAATGAAAAACTAGTAAAAGCAAACAAGCATGCCAGACTAATGCTCCAAAAAGGATAAGCGGCTGCGGCCCTACTGAAAAGGCTATTGAATTCTTCCGATCTACTGAACAAAACGAAACTACTTATGTATAAGACTTTGATAAGACCAGTTTTGTCCTATGGGTTTGCAGCATGGTTTCATATATCTCCGACTGTAGCTGAGGAGTTACAAAGATTTGAAAGAGTTATAATTAGAAAATGTATATCGAAATCTAGGCGCCCGTCCGGAAAATGGCATCATAACGCTACTTTATACAATGACTCAAATATAACCCCGCTCTTATCATATCTCTCGAATCTAGCTAGCAAAAGATTACACTTGCTTGAATTCCATGAAAATCCTTACATTAAGAATATTTATGAGGAAAATAAAGCCTTGCCGCTACAATCGAGTTACTACAACTCTCCAGTAAGCATTATAAATCAAGACTCAAATGGACTCTTCAGTCTTGGCAATGATGTACCCTCTCACCTCTCGCCCTTTTATGACAAGGCCGACCCGGGGAATTTAAGAGGATAGCTTCATCGTGACCCTTTTTTTTGTTATTCTCTCTTTTATATATCAATTAATTACAATAAAATGAATAATTGTGTAAATTCAAAGATATATTTAATAAAAATCAAAAAAAAAAAAAAAAAAAAAAAACCATAAAAATACAAAAACAAAAAACGATAAACAATATATAAATATTAAAAAAAAACAATATACAAACAAAAATTAATGAAGAATGACAGTAAAAGTTAATACGGCGTTTTCATTAGAGCAAATGAGCTAATTTCGTCAAAAATTTTCAAATTAAATTCAAAATCATCTCATTTCCCATACAAATTCAAATTTCCAAATGAGGTAATTTCAACCAAATTTGCACGAAATTTGGTAGGAAATTACGTAAAACTTTTATGAACACACCCAAATGGATTCCATTCAAAGTGGAACCCATTTCAAATGACAGGATTCAATGCAAAAACAAAAAAACAAGTGATTGACAATCTGGGCCTTCAAACAAAATTAGGAAATTTGAAATGTGAACACTTCTTTTGTAATTTGCCAAATTACATCATTTCAGGTCTAATGAAAACGCAGTATAAAACTAAGAAATAAAAAAAAAAAATAAAATCAAAACTGTCTTCACTACTCTATACTCATATATACATAAAAAAAAATTAATAATAATAAAATGACCTGCAGTCCGACTTTAAAAATCAGAATATATATAAAACTAAAAATTTTGCAATAAATTTTCAATATTTATAAACTCTATTAAACTTTATATATGTAAATATAGTTTTATAAGAATATCAACGAAAAAATTTGTATAAGAAAAAAAAAAACAAAACAAATACTATAATCAAATCAAATAACTAAACAAAATTAAATGTTAAAACATACTGACAGCACCTAAGGCGATGAAGGTATAGTATGGTCTATCACTACTTGCCTTCGCTCTTGTTATCTCTGTTTTTAGTTTTAAGTTACTCACGGAAATGTACCATATTGTCATTCGAATCAGAGTTAATTGCTCGAGTATTTCGGGTATATTTCATTATTAAACCTTACAACGGACCAATTCTAAAGCCTTAACTACATAAACCACTTTTTGCAAAATTATAAAAGTAAAAATATTTTTTTCCAGCTACCGCAGTTGCTTTGTGAAAAATAATATATACATTTTATTTTTAAACCAAAATTTAAGCTTTCTGCATCATTTTTATATGTTTTCCTGTGAGAAACACATCCCAAAATGAGTTTGAAAATTTTCACTTTTTTGGCTTAGTAGTTAAGGCTTAAGTCGATAACAATACAATTGATATAATTTGAATGTAAACAAAAAACAATGTATATATGTAAACTACTAAAGCCTTAATAAAGTTAAATCATTCATTCTGTTCTGTCCTGTTCTGTTCGTTCTGACTTTTTTATCACTGAACAAAGCTGGGTTTGTCCAGTCAGTTTATTACGACGTTTATATTCTGGCTCGAGTTGGATTAGTGTCGGATTTTCAACCCAGGTTTTTCGTTCATAGATTTAAGAGCTCCATATTGAGTTGAGTTGAAACGGTGTTGAGATTATTTTTTCCTACTAGATAAAGGCGGGAAAAGTTTCTAATGTTTTCACCAGAAAAAAAGATTAAAAAATAGATTAATTTTGACAGAACCTTTCAAAATGCAGATTAAAATAAGTTCAAAACTTTAAGGCTCTTCCAAACCAACGCTATTAATCGCTGTGACAAAAGAAAACAACAATAACAACACGTGGTTGTCAAACAAAATAACACGTTGTTGTTATTGTTTTCTATTTACTACGTTTCCATGTGGTATTTAAGCGAGCTTGAAGCTCACTCCTTTGTATACCTGCATCGAGTTGAAATGAGCTTGAACCGACTCGATTCCACTTCACGAGCGGAGTCGAGTCGAAATTTGTGCTAAAAAACCTGGGTTGAGGAGTTAACTTGAGAAACACCATATGTCATCTCAACACCATTTCAATTAAACTCAATATAGAGCTCTCAAATCTATGAACGAAAAACCTGGGTCGAAAATACAACCCTAATCCAACTCGAGCACTTGATCCTGAATATAAACGTAGTAATTGTCGCGGCGATTAATCGCGTTGGTTTGGGAGAGCCTTTACACATTGCTGCTTCACTTGCTTTTTGCCGATTAATTTCAAATGGAAAAAAAACTTAATTATTTACTTAACGCACACGAAAGGAAAAAACAACCGAACAATCCAATCACTAAGGGCCAGTTGTACAGTCGTGGCTCAGACGTGGTTCAAGATTTGAACTCAGTTCAACTCCTATGACGTGTTAGGCCAGGCGCGCACATGCAACTAAACAGTTTGGTTTCGATTTTGAGTCCTATAGGATTATATGAGAGTCCGCGCACATAAATAGGCGCGCACTCCCATATAACTGGCTGAACAGAATAGAATGACGGAACTGAAGACGCAGACGGAACTGGAAGAGCTGTCAAAAAGTGTCGTACGTTATTTTTTTTACCTGCCCACAATGCAGCTGTACAGCTTTGAAAGTATTTTGAAGAAAAACAAAAGAATATTCTTGTGTACAAGCTCAGAATTCACATTTTTTGTTTCCAATAATTTTCCTTTTAATAAATAATTTTTTTCGCGATACAAATAACCACAATATTTTTTTCCGACCCAAAAAGTTGTTTTTTTTCTTCATACAAATTGAAACGTCAAAAGTGCCGTACGTCAAAAGTTAAAAGTTGGTGAACTCTTCCGTCTGCGTCTGCGTCTCCGTATGCGTCTACGTTCCGTTGTGTTCGCAACATTGAATTTACGTGTATTCAATATTTTGACAGCTATTCCGGCTCCGTCTCCGTTTCCGTCTGCGTCACCATTCTGTTCAGCCAGTAAGCCCATTGTGCACAAAATCGAAACCAAACTGTTTAGTTGCATGTGCGCGCCTGGCCTTAAGGCTCTCCCAAACCAACGCTATTAATCGCCGCGACAATAGAAAACAATAACAACAACGTGCTGTTTTGTTTGACAATGACGTATCTTTTTCCTCTCCAAACAAAATCTCATGATTGTGAGATTGTGACATCACGCAGCCAATGAGTATACCTTGTTAGTGTATGTGAGCAAACCTTGTGAAATAACTCATGTGTGTGCGGCAAATTCACAATCAACTGATATTTGACATTGACGTAAGCCAATACTACGTTTTCATAGTCAAAATGAGAATTCTGTTATTTTAAATGCGTTCCACTTTGAATGGATTCGATTTGGGTGTAGGGGAAATGAGATAATTTCGAATCGAATTTGGAAATTTTCAGTGAAATTCGAGTTCAGTTCTACTATTACACGATGACTCAAGAGCCATATGACTCTTTTTAAACGTAATGTGTGCGAAAGAGAAAAAGAATGAGATGGAAAACCTGTGAACGGGAGAGTCGTGGGCCAAATTTTCGGCGACTCTATTTGACGTTTGCTTTTCTCTTGTTCGTTATTTTACCATTTCGCTTCATTTCTATTCGTTTCTTGTCGAGAGAACATGTATACTTGTATGGTGCGTAGACAAAGAGCATTAGCACGGACAACAAAACTAAAAGAGAACAGTCAAATTTGAGTCATGAATCGAAAGTCAAGTGTGTAATAGCACGCGCTTCACGGAATGATTTTTAAAGAGGAGTTCGAAAAAAGAGTCATGACTCTTGACCTTGAATCAACGAGTAATAGCTGACTTACAACTTGCTTGCCAGTACTTGCCCGTGTTGCCTCAGGGTAACCAAACCTAGTGTAAGCTACCCCATATAAAGACTTGCGCAATCAAAATATCAACAAAAATGAACACACCTTGCGTGTGAGTGTACCTTCAGGAAAATACGTCAAAAAAAAAAAAACAAAATTTCCCTGCATGTACTTTGGCAATTTTCGTCTGGGCCTGCTATAATAAACTTTCTTTATAAGTTTTTCTGGCAAGTGTGTATTTATTTTCGTTTAAATGGAAAATTATGCAATTCAAAAACAAACTATTGCATCAACTCAAAACTTAATCTATCTACAAAAACAAATAGCTTTAAATAAAAACTGAAAAATATATTTTGAGTCCAGAAAATGTGTGGTTATTAGTAATAATTTTTGGAAAGTAAAAACCCACCAAACCAATTTTTTTCCCATACAACTTGTCTCGCACACATATACAAGTTAGTAGAGTAGAGAAATACGTCGGTCGAGTTTTTCCTTTCGCCTTCGCTGCCGAATACAAGTGTGTTAGTGAATTGTATTTGAGTGTATTAGTTTAAAATCCTATATGAACATGGAAAATTGATTCAGATTTTTTTTTTTTGTAAAAAATGCCGTCCACCACACAGTGTGTATATCGGGAAAATTAAATATGGCGTCGCGGGTTGAAACTAGAACCAGTTTTCTGCTCTTTGTTTAGGGGATTGATTGAAAAAATCACCAAAAATCTTCCCCGAATAAACCAGAAATCACAAGGATCTATAAGGTCCTTCGATCTTGCCTTTATTAACATGTCCAAGGCACAAAGGCTCGTCGAACTGTTCTGCATGTGATTCAAAAAAAGCTTTAATTTTACTTTAGAGATCAAAAGAAAAGAAAAGTGGCAAGTGAAAATTTTTTTTATTTGTTCTGGCTTCTGGGCAATAAGTCGTTCGTCGTCGTCGACGTCGTGTTTGCTTTGTGTAATCGAGCTGAATCTAAAGTGAAAAACAAGAATTACATACATAACGACCACAATCGCTGAAGAAATTTGAAGATGCCGATGGCTGCGGTGTACGTGAGACGGTCTCGTCGGAAAGGTGCAAACCGAATTGCCTTACCCTCGAGAGCATCTGGTAAGTTGGTTTTCGGTTGGTCCATCTTCACAGAGTTGTGTCAGTATTGTAGATATAGAGAAGAGTATGCGATTATGCCATGCATGGAACTGGATCTCTTGAAAGTTCCACACTCATTACTACCTATATGGAAATCGATCTATTTGGTGCATTGATTTGGGTTTCGTTTATTTAATGAAATAAAAAAGAAAATAAACTCCCTGTAAGAACATTTAATCAGAAAAAAACTAAAACCTACTCAAGTGTTTATTATCGCTTTCAAGAATTCAAAATTAAATACATATTCCTACCTATTAGCTATGTAGATCTCAAGAGGAGGGAAAAGATTTGCATTTTTAGGTATCTACTGATGAAATTATCATTTATTCGCACATACAATTAATGTAAAGATTTAAAATTTTTATTTTGAATAGATAATAACACAGTCCCACAAAGAAACAGATGATGCCCTATTTAAGTGCACTGAACCGCAGGTAGGTAAGTGCGTTTAGGCAGGGCATGATAGTTGGGTTTAAAAAAAATAAATTTTAATTTGTCGGCGAAGCATATCTATTCTTAAATCTATACGTTTGCGTGCGCATCATTGAAATTCTCATAAAAGCTATTGCAAAATAAAATAAGTTAAATCAAAAACAAAACTCTGGTCTTAAAATACCTAGTTGAAAAAAGTATTCCTGGAATATTGATCATTTATTTGTTGGCAAACAAAAAAACCCAAATTGTGCATTATGTAGGTATGATATAGGTAGGTACCTACTATGTTATTATAATCACAAATTTCTTGTTTAATGATTACTGACTTAAAATTGGTAAGTTAACTGGTCAAGTTTTCAAAACCTTTTCAATTATGAGTAGGTAATTAGGTGGAAAAAAGGAAAACTTGCCAAGTAAACTTAATAAATTTAAACATTCAAAAACAATTAGAAACAGTTCTGAGAGGTGGATGCCACGCCTCTTGACTTTATAAGGATTTTGCATTCATTACAATCCAAATTTTATTATTCTAAATGATGACAAAAATAAATAGCATCGTAAGCGACATTTTGTTTCTTGTCTGTGGTGCGTTCTTTTATGTTACTGTGGTTAACTATGGTTAATGTGTCAAAAATAAAAGTTGATGTGCCATAGTTAAGAAAGTTACTCTTGGCAACTTTTTCATTTAGGAACGACCAGAGTTAACAATAGTTAATCTAAAGGGGTTGAAAAAAATGTGATTGCATTAAATTTATTGCAAAAATAATTATTAGGAATTCAAAATAACATATGTAATATTTCCAAATTAAATTTCTTATAGTTATAAGTGCAATTTTCTTCATTGCTTACGGCACAGAATTTTTTGATGAAAAACTAACCAAATATAAAGAAGAAAATGCCGACAGAAAGAAAATGCATCAGAAAATAAAAAATTCCAAATCAAAAGGGCAAAAAGTAAACAAAACATCCATAATTGCATTTCAGCTGTGTTTGACAGATCAACTATTTCAATTCATATCGAGGAGATGAGTTGGAAAAAGTTACAAAAAGTTACTTTTTGACACTTTTACTTTGGAATTTAGGAACGATTTTATGACGTCATAAAGTTACTTTTTTATGTTACTAACCACAGTAACATAAAAGAACGCACCACTGCTAAGCAACAAAACCAATCAGGCCAAATTTCAGCATTGAACATTTAGCCAGTTCACGTTTCTAAGATCTTACTGAGATCTCATTGAGCAAGCTCCGTCAGCTCCACTGAGCAGAAGGAGAAACCTGAACAAAATTTCTCCGCTAGAAATCAAAACCAATTTCCATCTCTTTTTTATTAATTAATCAACTGCGACAAAAAATAATTGAGCAAGCGAATCCAAAAAAGTGAGGAATCTCCCTGAGAATTACGTTCAGATTTCTGAGATTGCTGAGATCTCTGAGATCTCAGTGAGCTTGAGAAACCTGAACTGGCTAATTAATAACAATACTGTTATTGACAGATGACAAAAGGTCCGATTGCTTTTGATGTACAGGAAAAAAATTAAATAATAAAAAAAATCGACTATTTGATGTTCACCTTTAGTAGGTACAAAGGTATTGTGTAACCATAGAGGATGAAGGTTTATAGTTTAGTTTAGTTTAGTATAAATTTATTTAGCATTAAATTTGCTATTTGGAAGCTCTTTTACAATTTTCATTAATAATTTTCTTTTACAAAATAAATAATTTAGTGCTTACATCTAGTTATATTAGTTTCTAATTTAATATTATTAGGAAGGTAATTAAAAATTTGTATTCCTTTGTAAAATAACATGTTTTGTGTTCGACTTTTTCAAAAAAATAGTAAGTGTAAATTGTTATTATTTTTTAGATTGTATGGACGCAATTCACTTCTTGTTATCAGTCTTCTTTATAAATAAATGGGCATTAATTTTATTTTTTACTTTAAAAATAAACATTAAGGTGATCATTACAATTCTTTGTTTTACAGAAAGCCAGTTCAAGGTATTTAACATAAAACTTTTAGATGTGTATCGGTTATACCTTCCAAACCAAAATCTGATTTTTTGCCTCTTTTGAGGGGCGTCTGATTGGGTGTGGCGAAACTTTAAAATTTCTAGAACCCCCTTATTCGTAAAGAGAAGATTTTTTCCTGGTTTATTTGACATAGTTTTTTTTTTTTGGTGTCCTTTCCAAACCAAAATCTGACTTTTTGCCTCTTTTGGGGGTCGTCTTGCTGGGTGTGGCGACACTTTAAACGGCTGGGACCCTAAAATTTCTTAGTCAAAGCATAGTTAGCTTTAGTTTAAGTATGTAAAAATGTGGTAATAGGTACCCTCTAAACAAAAATCTGGAACATCGCTCTTTTCACCGCCACCTCCCTTCGCCCAGCGGCAAAATAATCCTGCCAGACGATTGAATTTGAAATCAAGACCCTTATAACTCTACAAACACGTTTGTGAATTGTAATTGTAAACTTTGATTTGGCCAAACCAAAAATTTGCTGTCAGCTCTTAAACTAGAAGACTACTGTAAATGAGCACAAAAAGATTGTAAAGTTATTAATTTTTTATATACACTTTTTTTTTTAATTAGTTAAAAAACTTTAAAATAAACTATAACGTTAAAATCATATAATTGTTGTATATATTTTGACTAAACGACGTTATTTTTAATAAAGGTAATAAGTTTTTTCTTGAATTGGTTTATTCCGGTTTCAGTCTTTACCTCTCTAGGGAGGTTATTAAAATAAGTAAAAATTGTCTCAAGTTGTTAACATTTCTCAATTTAAATGGCTGAACTTCGGACACTTCTATTATTCCATCACACAAATATTCCGGGAGCATACCATTACGCATTTCAAAAATAAAAACCATTGCATTAAAAATCAGTCTTTGTTTAACACTCATCCAATTTTAATATTCAAGCATAAAACGAATCGGAGTGTAAACATTCAGCTTCAAAATAACCCTCATTCCCCTGTTCTGAAGTCTCATTTTGACATCTACATTGGAACCAAATAACAATGTTGAGCAATAGTTGAAAATGATAGCAGTAATGTACATTTTGGGCAAAAATTAATTAATGAGAGCAAACATCAGCGCTTCTAAAACAGTGAACGCAATTTGAAACGGACTTAATTTTGCCTGCAAAAATGCGACTTGAATGTGGCAGTGTTGCCGAAGTTTTACTTTTACGAACTCGACCAACATCTTCACCAAAAGTCAATGAAAAATTACTGTTATCCATTTCCTCATTAAAAATAAAGACATCGCGAATTTCAGGCCAGATTATGTGGCTTAAAAGTATAATTAAAAAACCACTTATTTAAATTTTGCTAAAACTGATCTCATTTCAAATTTTTATATTGAGTCAAAAATGAGAGAATAGGGCTGTTTTCCTCCCAATTTGAAATGAAATCAGTTTCTGCTAAATCCACAAATGACACAACGGCTCAGGAAGAACCAAGGCATAGTGACTATTGTTAGCAATTTATTTAAGAAAAACGTTTGAATCGGTTGAATATCAGTTTGAGAATAAAAATTAGTTTAAAGAAAATTTTGAAATCGTAACGTTCCAAGCGACTTGGTAAAGAAAGATATCTGTACTCACTGGTGGTATTTCTAGCAATCCACTTGAAACGTGATTTGTTAAGAATTGATGCTTTACATAAATATGTTTTGATCTTTTGCATTCAGAATTTTTTGACATAAAAATGCATCCCTGGTTGTCTTCATAAATAGGGATACTATAAGTTGAATCAATTATTTTCATATCCGTCAGTATTCCTCTTAACCATATGGCTTCCAATGCGGCAGCACTAAGTGTAATGTATTGTGCCTCGCTCGACGATGTTGCTACAGTTGCTTGTTTCTTAATTGACCATGGTACGCAGTTGTCAAATATTTTAAAAACATATCCGCTAACAGATTTTTAATCAACAATATCTGAAGCAAAGTCCGCAGCTGTGTGACGCCAGAACCCCGACCTCAAATTTTTTTGACGAAACATGTCGCATTCGTTTGTCCAGGCAAAAAAATCGTTTGTCCACCCTCAGGAAAAAAGTTATTAAGCTTTTCTTTTTTATAGCAAGTACCCCAAAATTAAAAAACGCAATTGGTCCGGGCCACCTAAGTTAAAAATTGGGGATTTTAGAGGACTTTTTGTTTTTGGGGGTGTTGCTATAAAAAAGAAATGTTGAATAACTTTTGAACTAAGGGTCGAAACAAATTTTTTCTTTCTGGACTTACATGGACAATCGGTGGACAAACGATTGCAATTGGTTCTATTCCGCAAAAAAAAATTTATTTTTTATGCCCTGTGCTATAAAACAGAAAAGTTGAATAATTTTTGAACAAAGGGTGGACAAACGATTGCAATTGGTTCGGACCTCCTAAGTTCAAAATTGTGGGCAGTAGAAGCGTTTTTTAATTTTGGGGTACTTGCTATAAAAAAGAAAAGCTTAATAACTTTTTTCCTGAGGGTGGACAAACGATTTTTTTGCCTGGACAAACGTGGACAAAAGATGGACAAACGAATGCGACATGTTTCGTCAAAAAATTTTGAGGTCGGGGTTCTGGCGTCACACAGCTCCAGTCCGCATCCGAGTATCCAACAAATATCTTACTGTTCGTTTGTTGTTTAAATTGCAATCTTAGATGTCTTGTTCCTTTGAGGTATCTTAAAATGCGCTCCAACGCCTTCCAATGACTTTCAGTGGGATTTTGTTGAAAGCGCCCCATATATCCGATATAGTAACAAATATCTGGTCTCACACATAACATCAAATACATAAGACTTCCAAGTAGTTCTCCGTATGGTTGATTTGTAATTTGTTTGTCTTCAGGAATCTGATGTGCCTTCTCCATTGGTGTTCTAGCTGAGTTGCAGTCTGTCATATTAAATCTTTTAAGTATTTTATCAATGTTTGTTTCTTGAGATAAAAACATTGTTCCATTAGGTCTGTCATATTCGATTTTTATTCCAAGAAAGTATTTCAGTTCATCGCAATCTGACATCTCAAATTGTTCAAATAACTTCTTCTTGATTTTCATAATTTCAGGTAGTAATTTTTTAGCTATAAGTATATCATCTACATACAGGACAATGTAGATAGTGTCTTCTCTATTTACTTTAATGTAAAGGCAATAGTCATGTCTTGATCTTTCGTATACAAGTTGTATTAAATATTTATTTATTTTCTCATTCCAACATCGAGGACTTCGGCCATATAACGACTTTTTGAGCTTACATACCATATTCTTTTCCGCTTCAAGCCCTTCAGGTATTTCCATATATATATTTCTTCTTTCAAATGTCCATGCAGAAAAGCAGTTTTCACGTCTAGATGATGGAAAAATAATTTCTTTTGGACTCCTACTGCCAAAACTGTTCGAATTGTTGTTAATTTGGCAACAGTTGCATAGGTTTCTTCGTAATCTATGCAATATTTTTGAAGAAATCCTTGACAGCCAAACGTGCTTTATATTTTGCAGGTTTCCCATCCTCGTTTGGTTTTATTCGAAATACCCATTTCGTTTTTAAAGGTTTTATCCTGATAGGTGTTTTCATTATTTGCCAAACATCATTTTTCTTCATAGATTCGAGTTCTTCATTGACTGCTTTCAACCAATGTTCATGATCCCTGTGGTTTTTGATATGGTTAAAAGTTTGAGGAACATCATCAATGTTCACATCATCAATATTCACCTCATTTACTATTGTATTATAGCATATGAAATCCTGCATAAACTTTCGTGGAACTTGACCTCGAGTACTACGTCGTAATGGTTAATTTTGGTTATTTGTAGGTTCTATAATTTCTTCACTGCATTCTTGAAATTCTTCTTCAATTGGTTCTCCCTCATTTCTGTAATTTTCTTCTGGAATGGTTATTTCGCCATCTTCTTTAGGAGTTTCTTCCAGAATAGTGACAACATTTTCTTCGCCGATATCTGCAGGAATGGCATTACTTATGTATTCCCCCTCTTGTCACGTACTGCATAGAGAAATGAGTTTTGATTGTTCAGTTTATTGAAGAGCTGCATAAGGATAATTCATTTCATCAAACTTCACATATCGAGCAATAATAACTTTCCGTTTATCAAGGTCCCAAAGTCTATATCCATTCTGAGCATACCCAATCATTATGCACTCCTTACTGGCTGAACAGAATGGTGACGCAGACGGAGACGGAGCCGGAGCTGGAATAGCTGTCAAAATATTGAATTTCAAATCAAATCGCAACATTGAATTTGCGTGTAATTCAATGTTGCGAACACAACGGAACGTAGACGGATACGGAGCTGCAGACGCAGACGGAAGAGTTCACCAACTTTTAACTTTTCACGTACGGCACTTTTGACGTTTCAATTTGTATGAAGAAAAAAAAACAACTTTTTGGGTCGGAAAAAAATATTGTGGTTATTTGTATCGTGAAAAAAATTATTTATTAAAAGGAAAATTACTGGAAACAAAAAATGTGAATTCTGAGCTTGTACACAATAATTTTCTTTTGTTTTTCTTCAAAATACTTTCAAAGCTGTACAGCTCCATTGTGGACATGTAAAAAAAATAACGTACGACACTTTTTGACAGCTCTTCCAGTTCCGTCATTCTGTTCTGTTCAGCCAGTTACTCTTCGCATCAAGTTGGTGTCTCTTTTGTTTTGGAATCCAAGCATATGCTTTACATCCAAACAAACGCATTTTCTCTAAGGATGGCTTGTTTCTGTACCATAGTTTAGCTGGGGTTTGATTTTATTTTAGTGCTCAAGTTGGGCTCCTATTTATTATATATGTGGCAGTTAGAGCAACCTCTCCCCACATATTTTTAGGAACCATCGACTCGATAAGCAAAGTGCGAACCTTTTCAAATAAGCTTCTGTTGAACTTTTCCGCAATACCATTTTGCTGAGGCGAGTATATCCAGCTGTAGTTTCAAGTTGAATTCCCTTCTGTTTGTAGAATTCCAGTTGTTGAGAAGAACTATATTCACGTCCTTAGTCACATCGAAGCACTAAAATTTTCATGTTGAATTTTGTCGTCACAAGTGCTTCAAACTCTTGAAACTTTTCAAATACTTCAGATTTCTTCTTAATGAGATAAATGATGGTGAAGTGAGTATACTCATCTATGAACGAAACAAAATATTTATATTCATCATAAGTTGCAGGTGTAACTGGACCGTGAACGTCACTGTTAATCCTTTCAAATGGCCTCTTGCTTCTTTTCCGTATTCCATTAAAGGGTTCTCGGCAATGTTTTCCCTTTTGACACATGTCTCACAAAATCCAAAAGCCCTCACACGTCCCATTCCAGCTACACCTCCACTTCGAGCCATTTCTATCAAAGATTGTTGATTTATGTCACGGTATATATATTTAAGGTAACGCTAATGATACGTTTTCATTTTTGTTCTGTTCTGCGCATCTACAAAAATGGTGGATCCAGTGCCCATGTCAAATTTCGATATTTGTTGTTGTTTTTAATATTGCGTTGTGAAGTGAAGTTTGTGGGAGCACTCGAGCAACCATTTTTTAATTTCTGACAACCTGCGCAAGATATTTTCGTTTTTCTTTCAGCCAAAAAAAAAATTGATCCCTGTTAGGGATTTTGAATTCCGGACAAGCTTTTGCATTTCATTCAACCAAAAAAAATCAATCCCTGACAATTCGGGATCAAAATCTCTGATCCCAAATTAAAGAGAGATTTACACCTACATGAAACACGCACTTGCACACACACTATTTATAAAACGTCATTTTGTGCTTTTTTGTGATTCTGTGATTTTCTTTTTCATTTGCATTTCGTTTTCGATTCTTTGCCTATCAAAATAATTTTTTTCTTTATTAAATTAAAACTATTTTTGACAAAATTAAATTTGACATTCCACACACACATTTGCAAGCAAAAAACAAATCCAATCTGCGTTTCTTTTGCCAAGAAAATTCGTGATCCGGGATCAAAATCCCTATTTGCAAAAGAAAAACGACATTAGATTTGTGTACTGAGGATTTATGCACATATTAGGCCAGTCCCACGGAGAAAAAATCTCAGTGAGCGCTCAATGTCAATTTGACGGAGGCGAAATCATTTCGTGGGACAAAATTCTCCGCTCAATTGTAAAAAACTCAGGTGTTATAATTCTCGTACTGAAATTCTAAAAAATCACTTTCAACTTTTGCTTAAAATGTTTAATTTTTGAAGCAGAAAACTTATTGAAATGAATGAGAAATAATAAAAAGATCAATTTATTTTAGTTTTTATTAACATTCCGTCTTTATTTTGTATTTATTTACCACTTTTGCACTTGCGCACCACAAAAAAATTTAAATTTGATTGTCAAAAGAACAGCTGTTTTGGCTGAGAAAGAAAACTGAGAAATGAATCCAAAAAATTTTCATCTCACATATCTCAGCAAAATATCTCAGTGCTCAGGCCTATTAGCTATTTAGCCAGTTCAGGTTTCTCAAGCTCACTGAGATCTCAGAGATCTCAGCAATCTCAGAAATCTGAACGTAATTCCTCATTGAGATTCCTCACTTTTGCTGTCAAAAAACTGAGACTGATATTTTTTGGATTCGCTTGCTCAATTATTTTTTGTCGCAGTTAATTAATTAATAAAAAAGAGAAGGAAATTGGTTTTGACTTCTTGCGGAGAAATTTTGTTCAGGTTTCTCCTTCTGCTCAGTGGAGCTGACGGAGCTTGCTCAGTGAGATCTTAGAAACGTGAACTGGCTAATTGTTTGACCTTCAACTCTGTTCAGGTTTAGTTCATATAAATTTGCATTTAATCTTGCAACAATTTCTTCATATTTCGTTTTTATTATTGCAATATTGGTCTTGAAGTTTCCAGAATTCGTAAGTCGACAACATAAAGTAAGTTCTCACGCAAATTCGGAACATACAATACGTCCTTTAATGTTACTAATGTTCCTCCGTTAGTATATCCACAAATTTCTCCAACTTCTTTGGCAATCAAGTCTTCTTCATTTTTAGCTACATTTATTTTTACTGGGTTCTTCAAAGTTTGAATTTGTGTAAATAAATGTCTTCTATTAGCAAAATGATCGCTTAAACCACAAATTATTCACAAAAAGATGCGTTCGAAGACGACAAATGAGATCTCTTAAATTATATGTCTAAACATCTACCTATGTATATAACAACTCATAAGTATGTACTTTGTTTCATCAACTATTTCAATTGCTTCTTCATTAATCTTTATGTTTTAAGCAAAATTTCCATTTATTACAATAGCTTTTGTTTTTGCAGTGTTAAGCTTCAGTTTATTCATTCTAAAGTACATTTCAATATTTTTTATATCTACATTAAGTTGATCGATGCACTCTTCCGCAGAACTTCCGGAAACATAAAGCAGATTATCATCCGTGTAGGCTGCAATGCTTTCGCACCATCATATTAATATTGAAGCTTTGAATGAAAAAAAAACAACAACTTGAGTGAGCTTACACCAAGTTTTATAGGCTGGAGTTATAGCTGTTCCAAGGTCTCAGGCCGATCATCAGACTCCTTTAGTGGAGTATTGTATTGTATATACATTTGTATGTACCTGTTCTAGATGACCTATGTATGTATGTAAATCAAAAATTCGAATATCCACAATCAGTAAAAATGGTTTGTACCAAGTTTCAGGTCCAGTGTGGTTTACAAGGATAGACGCAGCAATTTTCTCTCAATAGATCGTAGTTTTTCAGTTTTTTTTTTTTTCATGAACTATTAAACAGTGCACTTATTTGAAAAGTCATTAAATTCTCTAAGAAAAAAACCTAAATTCAAGATTAGTGAGAGACACAACGGTTGTTTTAACCTCTTTTTTTCCCACTAAAATAAGCTCAAATTAATCGGTTCACTTGGTTAGACGCACCTGTTTAAAGTTTGAAAAAAAAAAGAAGTTTTTTAACAACTTCAATAATTTTAACAACCAATTTAGGTAAAAAGTTAAGTTAATTTTTATTTTACTTTAAAACTACTTGTGAACAACCTTTCTCTCTCGTGTCTGAATACTGAATGATCATACAAATATTTCTCCCACCATTTCAAGTTATGTTGTTGCTCCTTTTTCAGAGCTGTCGATTTCGTTCGTATCAGATTCGGCCATCCTGGCCACCTCGACGCCCTCGTCGAGCTCATCATTCAACTGAATCCACTTTTTCATTCGGTCAGCAGCACATATGGAAGAATATGGTTTTTGTGTACGAAGGGCAAATGGAATATCTTGGATGTGATACCGGTCATGTGGAAGAACGGCTGTCACTGTGTATGGCCCTTTATATTTTGGTTCCAACTTTCGAGATGTTCCGGTTGCAGCTATTCCGTCATTTAACGTCATCACCATGTCACCAATAGCATAAAGCTTTGCTGGCTTATTTTTTGAGTCATGTCTTTGTTTTTGCGTTGTTTGTGACTTGGTTATGGAGTCATGTGCTTCGGATCTTATTGTTTCCAATTGACGAATGTTCTGATTGAGCTCAACACCAATTGAAAGGGGGTTAGGCCAAGGTTCCTTGGGAATGTACCCCATCAGCATTTGCTGAGCAGTCTTCTGAGTTGTTTCATTATGGGTGTTGTTAATTCCCCATTGAATCATTTTTATCTTCTGATCCCAGCGGTTTTCATCCTCTACCATAGGAAGAAGAGCCTGCAATATTGTTCGGTTATAGCGTTCTACCTGTCCATTAGATCTAGGCGTTTTAGTTGCATTCAATACATGACTGATTCCATGACTATGAACATATTCCTGGAACATTTTTGACGTGAAGGCTGTACCCCGGTCCGTAATTATTCTTCTTGGACTTCCGAATATATTTGCTGTCTCTGTCAAGAAATTTATAACTGGCTTCGTTTGGGTGTTGGGAATAGCTTTCATGTTGAGAAACTTGGTGAAGGCATCCACCATCACAATTAAAAACATGTTTCCCTTAGTTGACTTTACGAACGGTCCGAGGTGGTCCAGATGTATTGTTTCAAATGGAATGTTCTTCTTTTCAATAGGATGTAGCTCTCCTCTAGGTTGCACTTCAATTTTGTTGTATGCACAATGGACACAATTCTTTATATACTTTTTAACGGTCTGCGTCATTCTTGGAAACCAGTATCTATCCCTCAAATGCCTTAACGTTTTGTTCTCTGCAAAATGGCCAACCATATCATGGCTTCCTCTCATCACCTGCTGCCGAATACCTTTGGGAATATAAAGTCTTAATTCCCCTTCTACAATTCGGTATAGTCGTCCTTGTTCAAACTTATAATCCTTATGACATTGCTCTTCGTTTTGGTTTTCTGGGGTTTTCTGAAGAATTCTGGCGATCTCTTTGATGTCAGGATCCTGTAGTTGCATTGTGTAAATCCAGTCATCTCCATCAATGTTTATTTTAAGAACATCCATGCTAACCACCTCAGGTTCTATTGCTATTTCATGTGGGATCCTTGAAAGGGCATCAGCATGCGCCATTGCCTTACCAGCTCTGTGTTTAATCTCGTAATCATACTCTTGCATTTTCAGCCACCACCGAGCAATTCGAGGAACCAACTCCTTCTTATCCATAGCAGTTTTTAATGCCCCACAATCTGTGACTACAACAAAATGTTTACCTAAAAGATACTGGCGGAATCTATACGTTGACTCAACAACTGCTAGAGCTTCTAGTTCATAGCTGTGATAAACACTTTCATCTTTCGTGGTTTTCCTACTGAAATACCCCACTGGTCGTTGGTTCTCACCTCCTTGCATCAACACTCCCGCTAGACCCTTTGCACTAGCATCAGTGTGAAGCTCATGTGCTGCAGCTTGATCATATAATGCTAACACTGGTTCCCTTGTTAAACTCATTTTTAATTCTTCAAATGCCTTTTGTTGAGCATTTTCCCAATGAAAAGTACAACCCTTTTTGGTTAATTCGGTCAATGGTAGAGCAATTGTTGAAAAATTTTTGATAAACTTCCGAAAATAACTTGTTAAACCCAGGAATTGGCGAACCTCATGTTCACTGGAGGGAGTTCGAAACTGCTCTACTGCATTTGTTTTTTCTTTTCCGGGTTGAATTGAATTTTCTGTCACCATGTGTCCTAGAAACTCAATTCTAGTTTTGAAGAAGTGACACTTTTTAAGGTTTAGTGTCAAGTTTTCCTCCTTCAACAATTTTAAAAACTTCTCTAATTTTGCCATTCCTTCGTCAATGGAGTTAACTGGAATAACTGTGTCATCTACAAAATTAACGATTTTGTCAGGTTTCATTTTTTGAACTATTAGAGTCATCATCTTCTGGAATGTTGCCGGTGCAATACCTAATCCGAAAGGCATCTTAAGGAATTCATACAGACCTTCTGGAGTGATGAAAGCCGTATACTGCGTGTGTTCAGGTTTTATAGGTATTTGGTAATACCCAGAAGCCATGTCTAATACTATAAAATATTTACATCCCCCCAGATTATTTAGCTGCTCTTCCATCAATGGCATTGGAAATTTCACCTTTTTTATATTTTTGTTTAATCGCCGATAATCCACGCACATTCGGTGTTCTCCGTTTTTTTTTTGTACCAAGATGACTGGTGAAGCAAAACTTGATTGAGACTCCTTGATGATGCCACATTCCAGGAGCTCTCCGACAATCGAATTGAGAACCTCTCTCTGAGCATAAGGTACTTTATAAGGCTGACTGAAAACAGGTTCCTTTTTTTCCAGTTCTATTTCCATTGTAGTCATTTTAGTGTGTCCTAATTCCCTTTTTGTCATAGCTATGCATTCGCGGTATTTTATCAAGAGATCGTGCACTTTCTTGGCTACTTCAGTACCAACTTCATCATCTATTTGGATGTCTTTTAGTTGAATTTGTAAAGGAGCATTTTCAGCATCGGTGATGCGCTGTATCGTTAATTTTTCTTTAGTCTTTGTAAGCATACAAGCTGGATTGTCGAGAATGTCCTTTCCTATTAACAGATCCTCTCTTAGAAATGTGTTATCGACCACAACAGCACAAACACCAAAACAAGCACCATCAATTTCAATATCTATACCGATGCTTCCTAATGCTTTACACCTTCCTCCACCAAAACCATGCAACACCACAACAGATTTCTGTATACGACTATTTAACTCTTCTGCAACCGCCTTAGAGACAATCGTTTTCTCACTTCCTGAATCAAGAAGTGCTGTATAGTGCCTTCCCTGAATAAGCACCTCCTTATGGTAGCAATCGATTTCAATTCTCTTTTCCACAGTGTTAACACGATAATTGTTATTCTCTTTCTTTGCGTCGAATCTAATGACATTACTTTCAGTTCGTGGCCTTTTCCTTGATTGCGTACATTGTCTTGAGAAATGCCCTGGCTGATTGCAATTGTAGCAAATGGTGTTACTTTGTTGTATAACTGGGTTTCCTTGTTGCCATTTTGGATTAGAGTTCGTTGAAGACCGACTTCTATAGTCTGACGTTGTCCTTTGTGGTGCGTTGAATACCGATGATGAGGCAGAAGCTTTTGCGTTCGCTCGAATGCTCTGAAACCATTTTATTTTTTAGTTCGGCAATATCCTTGAAATTGCTAGCTGCCAGGCTTGCACTCATGTGTGGATCATTCAAACCTGTTAATATATACTGTATTATTGTCTTATCTGATAGTTCGATTCTCTTTCCCATCATGTTCATCTCGAAGCAATAACTCTCAATGGTTTCAGTTGACTTCTTAACCTTTTTGACTAATTGCTGATGAATTTCAATTTCGCTTGTTTGGTGCGGGAAGTTGATTTTTAGCCCGTCAGCCAATTGGTTCCATGAACTACATACTTCCTGCATGGTGTCCCACCACTAACGAGCAGGCCCTTGCATCTTCGATGCAACCGCCATAAGCAAGGCTCTTTCTTCCCAGTCGTACAGCTTTGCCAAGCTTTCAACTCTCTTAATCCATGCATCTGTCGACAAGGAAGCAACATCACCTGGCGAGAATAAAGGAATTGAATCAGCAATTTCCTTGATGCTGCATACGACTTTAGGCCTGTTGTTTGAACTTGCGATTCGTGCTTCCAAATTCTTGAGTTTTGCAGCAAGTGCCTGTTCTTGAGTGAGTATTAACCTCTCCTTTTCTAATAATTTTTTTTCGCGCTCTATTATATCCCATTCTTTTGCTCGTAGATTTTCGTCTGCGGATACCACCGAATTAGAGCTGAGTGTTGAGTTGTGTCGATCGATATCCGGAACAGGGTTTTCAACTTGTGATTCGTCGGATGTTCCAATCTGTTGCTCTGAACCGGAATGTTTTTTGTCATACTCTCGGATTCTATTCAGCAGGACCCGTTTAGACCCATTCACACCAAGATTCCTGCTCTTAAGCTCAACGTGGAGCTGTTTAATGCTCATGTTTTCCATTGAACCTACAAGAATGGAAGAATACTCATAAGAATATCAAATGTACTAACACATTATCACCATTTATTCATCTATTCTATCACATTCATGCACCACAGTAATTTTAACAATTTATTATGCTGAGGTGACCCCTTGACTGTAAATTCTGCTTAATATTTTTCTCTATAAATGTTTCTATCATTCAACTTTAACTAAATCGTTAGTTCCCACACATTTCTTTCTCTATAAATACCCATCCATCGTGTAAAATCACCCGCTTTACTTTTCCGTTAACCGAAAACGCAACAGCAACATTTATAAAATTCGTATACTCATCTCCTTATACCAATTTCGTTCTTTCATTTCCTTTTCATATCTTTTTTCTCACTATCACTTCCAGTTGCATACACCTTTTTCATAATTAAAAAACGCATTGCAACATGAACAGTTCGCCGTTTACCATGGTGTTGTCTCTCACTCCCAATTCCATGTACATATACTTTTTCGTAAACCGAAAACGCAATGTGACATGAGAAAGACACTGTCAACCATAGTGCAGTTTCACTACTTCCCCTCTTTTATTATTTTTGTATGCTCTTCCAACATCACTATATACCCAGCTAAGTGAGACAGAAGATAGAACTATTCGTTTCACTCTGCCTCGTGACCCAGACATATGTTGCTATTCTGTATCTAAATAACTGTTCTTGGTCATCAACTGGCGGCATTCAAATAACAAACTAACTTTTCAATAAACATTTTAATACTTTTAAAATCCAATAAATGCACCATAACTATAAATCATGAATCACCTCAACATAACACAAACATGCTCGTCTCACTGAATTTTCCTTTCAAAAGTGTTCCAAGATTTTACTTCAGCCAAACAACAGCGTTTTGTTTTTAACCAACAAATTCAATGTTAAATCTTTTCTACAATACTTAACTGATTTTAGGTTATCCCACTTCTGAACTTTAACAACTTCAATAATTTTAACAACCAATTTAGGTAAAAAGTTAAGTTAATTTTTATTTTACTTTAAAACTACTTGTGAACAACCTTTCTCTCTCGTGTCTGAATACTGAATGATCATACAAATATTTCTCCCACCATTACAAGTTATGTTGTTGCTCCTTTTTCAGAGCTGTCGATTTCGTTCGTATCAGTTTATCGATTTCTAACATTTTTTTTGCTTATTTATTATTATTTTAGTTATTTTTCACAGTTTCAATACTTTATACAACCTCCACGACTTCATAGAGCAGGCTTCTTTAATTGTGGCAATAAGCTCCTTACAGCTTTCATACTGCTTTTCCTCCTTTATAATTTGACTGGTCATCCCCAAAGGTTTTCAATGATGTTTAAATCAGGCGAGTACGTTGGCTACGGCAACAATTCTACATTTTCACTGGCGAGAAATGATTTTACATCGTGCACGTTGTGGATCGGCGCATTGTCTTGTTGTAAGATCCACTGGTAAGGTCCAGATAGCTATCTTATGGCTGGAAAAGCTGTTTACAAAAGAGCTTTATAAGATGTTCCTGTCATTTTTTGAGACACAAAAACCAACTCAGAGGTGCCGTAGTATGAACTGGCCCGCACACCATTTGTTTGACCAAATAATAAATCAAAACAGTGCTCAATATGGCTTATTGCAATTTTTAATATATTATATTAACAAAATCTTTACTAAATTACTTCGATATTTTTCTCAAAATGTAAGCAAGGTGATATTGAAATAAAGTTCTAGCCATTCGCAAATTTTATTTATTTCGTAGTTCAAATAGCCAGTTATTAATTGAACATACCGGACACAAATATAAATGCATCATCTGCAAACAGTAAAACTGTGCATTCAAATATGTTTTGAACCATTCAAATATCATTCAAATATGTTTTGAACCAGTTCAATTCGTTGTTGTTAATAGCCAATAATAGCATATAAAACACTAAAATTATTTTGTTTTCTTCATGACCATTTTTTCAAAGATTTTTTTTTCTTAAGATTTGTTGGTTTAAATAAAAATTGTAGACAGCTTTGTAAAATAACTTCTATGTGTATTGTTTTTTTTTTTTTTTTACTAGATTAGATTAGTGTTTATTTAGCAAAAAAAAGCGATTTTTACGGCCAATTTCTTCACAAAGTTCTAAAATCAATTTAAAACTCGATCCAGTAACTCTCGGTTTATCTTTGGAACTTAGTTTTAAAAACATTTAGAACCTAATCATTTCTTCACTTCTAATCACTTCCTTAGAACTCGGTCTAAGATCACTATTAAGTTTTAAGTACTTTAGATTTTGGTTTAAATGCTCTCCCAAACCAACGCGATTAATCGCCGCGAAAATAGAAAACAATAACAACAACGTTTTTTGTTTTGTTTGACAACCATGTGTTGTTATTGTTGTTTTCTTTTGTCGCAGCGATTAATCGCGTTGGTTTGGGAGAGCCTTAAAGAAACGAAGTTCTAGTTTATATTTTAATACTTTTGTAGCACCCTGTATCATTTTCTGACACAAATTTCTAACAATCTATCAACAAATATTTAAATATTTGTCAGTTTCATTTTGCTGGATACTTTTTTTGTGAAGATATTTCTTTTATTTTGTTCATTAATTAAAAACACATTCAGTCCAATTCTAAATATTCCCCGAGAAAAAACTCCCCGGGAGACGTATTCTTTCGGGAGTAAAATGCTCCTATTCCGAATTCTCCGGTAGATTATCGATAAACCGAGTTTTAGGGTTTAGAACTTTGTCAAGAAATTGGCCGTTACATTTTCTTTCGTGTTACAATAAATACATAAATTAATTTTCTTAATAAAATATTATTAAAGCTGTAATACTTCATTTTTATATCTCGTTATATTCGTTTCAATTTTTCCAAATATTTGACAGCCTATTGAATATTTGTATGCCTTTATAAAATAACATATTTTGCGTTCGATTGTTTAAAAAAAAAATTATACATTAAAGCTATTATTTATAAACAAAAAATGGTTACTTCAACTCTTGTGTTTAGGGTAACACCACAATGGAATAAGAATTTTCCGGAGTCAAACTAAAAGAAATTGCTTACTGCTCCATTTGAGTCCAAAAAATTCGTATTCCATGGTGTAGTTACCCTGAACACAAGAGCTGAAATAACCAATTTTTGTTTAAAAATAAGGCAGTAAAATTATTATTGTATGATTAATGAAAAAAACTAAACATTTCTTGAACACATTCAGATTAAAAACCATTTTTGTTTTATTTACCATACGTAGATAATGTTTTGGAACCATTACTTCAAAATTTACCAACTGTCGGAGCTGCTCCTTCTGGAACTGGTGGTCCAAGCGTTGCAGCCGCTACTGGTGGTTCGAGTTCATCGTCTAGTTCTGTAAATTCCACGAATGCATTCAATACAAGTGGTAACACAAATGGGCAATCGACATCGACATCATCATCATCTTCCTCAAATTCTTCGTCGTCATCATCAACAACATCCACCGCCCCTGCAGCATCTACATCTTCCTCATCGTCTGCGACGTCGTCTACAAATAGTGGAAGTGGACCATCCACAACTAGCACTAGTTCTTCAGCACTCAATTGCATAAGTAATATTGAAAAATGGTTAAAGAAAATATTAAAACTTTATTTAATAAAATCTTCCATTTTCAGGTAGCACAAATTCCATGACTAACACAAGTAGCACAGCTGTTAATTCAAGTAAGTGCTTCAAAGAAAATCAATAAAGTTCTAGACGATTAATAAACTTTTTTGTTTAATTGTTTAAAGCAGCGTCATCAAGCTTTGTCTTGCCATCAACGTCAGCCAATGCAACTGCAGTTGCCGCTGCAGCTGCAACAGTAAGCAGCTGTTCATCTTTAGGATGTTGCCACCAGTCACCGTATGATCTGCGTCGTAAGTTACCATCTTCTAGCCATGAACAGTGGTGTGTTGCCAGTACGAGCAGTGCTGCTGGCAGTGCAACGGCATCATGCTCGGCAGCAACTGTTCCGACGGCAGGTCCTTCATCAAGCGTTGTGGCATGTGGTGGTAACTTCACTTCTCATTACCACGCAATCACCCCATCGACGTCTACGTCTGCCTCTTTAAACTGTGAAGACAGCTGTTACATGCTACCGGCGCGAAAGCGATCCAAGAGAATGTACACGGCTACAAGTACAGAAACCAGTGGTCCATCTGCTGCTCACTATTTGCAATATGAGATGCCTGACGAGGTCCTTCTCACTATATTTTCCTACTTACTAGAACAGGACCTCTGTCGGTTGTCTCTAGTTTGCAAGCGTTTCAATACAATCGCTAACGACACAGAACTGTGGAAGCGACTTTATCAATCAGTTTATGAGTATGATCTGCCACTCTTTAATCCAGAAATATGCAAGTATGTCTTTGTTAAGGCAGAAGATTCCGACTATGCTAATCCTTGGAAAGAGAGCTTCCGACAACTTTATCGCGGCATTCATGTGCGCCCTGGCTATCAGGACAAAAAGTTTAAAGGCCGCCACATAATTCACTTTAATACAATTCAAGCAGCTCTCGATTATCCAGATGACAAAATTCCGCACGGTTCTTCAAACAACCCCGCTTTAAATGCCGCGGCCAACATTGGCATGCCAAATGGTATTTCTGGCCTCAGTTCACAACAAAATGCTGCCAACTTGTACGGAGCAGATGATAATGCCAGCCCAGAAAATGTTGGTACCTTAATATTTCTGCATGCTGGCCATTATAAGGGTGAATATCTATTCATCGATTCGGATATTGCTTTGATTGGTGCAGCACCTGGAAATGTAGCAGAGTCGGTTATTTTAGAACGAGAAGCAGGCTCCACAGTGATGTTTGTCGAGGGTGCAAAGTATGCCTATGTCGGATACATCACTCTGAAGTTTTCACCCGATGTAACATCGACAGTTTCGCACCATAAGCACTACTGTCTGGACATTGGCGAAAATTGTAGTCCTACTGTAGACAATTGTATTGTTCGAAGTTCATCGGTAGTAGGCGCTGCTGTTTGTGTTGGAGGTTTAAATGCCAATCCAGCGATAAGGAACTGTGACATCAGTGACTGTGAAAATGTCGGACTATATGTGACTGACTATGCCCAAGGCACATACGAGCATAATGAAATTAGTCGTAATGCACTAGCCGGGATATGGGTAAAGAATTTTGCTAGTCCCATTATGAGAGAAAACCATATCCATCATGGACGCGATGTTGGAATATTTACATTCGAAAATGGAATGGTATAATTTTTAATAATAGTTTGAAAAATTAAAAATATTTAAACTCTTGTCTATTTTAAGGGATATTTTGAGAAGAATGACATTCATAATAACAGAATAGCTGGATTTGAGGTGAAAGCTGGTGCTAATCCGACTGTGGTCAAATGTGAAATTCATCATGGCCAGACTGGTGGCATTTATGTTCATGAGAATGGACTCGGACAATTCATTGAGAATCGTATACATTCCAATAATTTTGCTGGTAAGAAAAAATTCTTATTAAACACATAAATATATACAACACTTATGGGCGAGTATGTAAGACAAATATACCACTTCTTTATAAAAACAAAAATTTGTGGCACAACAGCTCATGAAGAACTAGGGCCTAGTGACTTACAACTCTTAATCATTCCTGTGTGCGTATCTGCAGAAATGGAGAGGCCCTACAGTTTACTGCCAAATCCGAACGGCTAAGATGAGCGGCACTTTTCTATGACAAGAGATACTCTTGGAGGATTTGTCACTTCCTCGCAAAAGGCAGTAGCCCTGAAAAACATATTGTTAGGTGGCAGAGGCTGGAAATAGAACCCTGACCTCTGACGTGAGTCCTGTCCAACGCACTAACCATTACGTCACGGGCTACTACCACTTCTTTATAGTATCTGAAATAGTTGGTTGAGCAAGCTCAGAATTTAAGTCAATGCCAATACATTTTTGGTAACTTCTGGTAACATGGAGCAGTCAGTGGCAAGTTTAATATCGTTTTTTATTGTGATAAAGATTTGATCTTTTTGCGAAAAGATTTGTCTTTTTTCCATGTTTGTATGCTTAATTCAAAAACTGGATGAGTTCTCAAGACGACACATGCGATCTTTTTAATTTGAGAAAATTGATCTCCGTTCAACCCATAGATGTAAATGAGCTTTCATGTTCAGTGAATTGAAAGACTATATGAGTGAACAATCGTGATTGATACTACTAAAATATGTGTTAAAATGATTTGAAGATTAAATTTTTCCATGTCAACATGTTTTTATTGAAAAGATCAATTCTGGAGTTTGAGAGGCTATTTTTCGGATTGAAATAAAAAACATAATAAGAATAGAGGAACCTGTCGCAGAGACATTCAATTGTTCAAACATTTCAATCAAAAGTCCGAGAATTGCATTTAAATTTAAACACTAATAACAGACATATTATTACCTCCGGGTTTTAATCGGGTTTAAGTAAATTTTAAACCTGGCAATTTAAACTTATTTCGACAATATTACGTGACATATTTCGGGTAACTTTGCTTTTCCTTCGCTAAAAGTAGACAACTACTATTTAAGTTGAGTTCAAGATACTGCATCTCAACCAACATTGGTGTTGAATTTTTTGCTTCATACCTCTATTTTTTTTTGTATTTCTCTACATTTTATCTCATTCATAATCAGGCCAATTCTTAATATTCCCCGGGAAAAAACCCCCCCAAAAGACGTATTCTTTCGGGAGCAAAATACTCCTATTCCAAATTCCTTGGTAGAATATTTTTACCTTGAATAGCTGGAATGAGAGTTCCAAATGTTCGGACAGATTTTTTGCATTTAGAATTGGGCTGAATGTTCCTCCATTTCACATTTCCATTCTTTATTACATGCTTATACACAAACACATACCCTTCAAATGTTACTGATCGTTTTGCTGCTTTTCTTAAAGTCTTCGTTAGCAAGAACGAAAAAAAAACAAAAATATTTTGTTACCATAAGCAATGACAAGGGAGCTACGAACTGTGTGTTGCTTTAGCGTTGCCGCCCGAAAAGAATTAACAGAGACAACGTGCCTATTTTTTGAAAAAAAAAAACGTGCCATTTTCTTGCCATTATAAAAAAACTAATTCTTCTATTTTGTTGAAAGAAAATCTATAATTCAATGTTATTACGTGGCCGTTTCCAAGATAAATAACCTTCTTCATAATGGTCGTTTGGCAGTTATACCGCTGTTTTAGAATCTAATAACACAAAAATTCGATTTCACTTTGGTAAATTGCTTCAGTGATAGTTCGGACAGTGTCGCAGGTAGCCATTTGGGGGACTTGTATCAAAATTTTTTTTGGAGTTTCCTTTTGCTTGACTGACTCGTAGTAGCCGTGGCGTGATGGTTAGTGCGATGGACTGTCATGCCGGAGGTCTAAGGTTCGATCCCCAGCCTCGCCACCTATTTATTTAAAAGAAAAAACGGCTACTGCCTCTTGCGAGGAATTGACAAATCCTCCAAGAGTATCTCCTGTCACAGAAAAGTGCCGCTCGTTAGCCGTTCGGATTCGGCAATAAACTGTAGGTCCCCTCCATTCCTGCAGACACGCACACAGGAATGGTTGAGAGTTGTAAGTCACTAGGCCCTAGTTCTTCATGAGCTGTTGTGCCATCAAATTTATTTATTTATTTTTTTTTTGCTTGACTGGAGCACAGTCTTATAAGTTTTTTTTTCTTAATAAACTAAAACACTTGGGTATTTTGGGTGTATACGATGTCTAGAAAGTAATAATTTAGAAAACAAAAATCAAGAATTGAAAAAATCTCAAAAAAAAATCTAGAAATACAAAATTCTAAAAAAAAATCTCGAATGCAAAGTTTCTTTTGCTTTTAAAGAATCTGGATTTAAAGAAACTTTGTTTAATACCTAATAATAATATATAAAGAGTTTAATTTGAGTTTAAACTCGACATATAGTCTTTTGAGATTTTTGTTCATTCTGGATTTTTGTGCATTCGAGGTTTTTGCATTCTAGATTAAAAAATTGTTTTTTCGAGATTTTAAATTTTAAGAAACGCTGATTTCACCCTCCCTTAGAATTGGACATGCACACAGTACGCATATAGAAGGTAATGCATAATGTATCTTCCGAGTTTTAATTTTTGTTCATTTATGCATGTCTTGTATTTTGTTTTTGTAAGTTGTCGACGAGGGTTACTGCGATTTTGAAACACTTGTGTTTTGTTTTTGTAAATTCTGACAGGCAGGTCACTGTAATTTTCTAAGATGCGCAATATTTACCTTCAATATGTGTACTGTGGGACATGCAAGCTTAGTGGCTGTTCGACGGCGACGCACGGTTTGTAAAACTTATACACGGAGGGGCTTCTCACGCACAAATCTATGGGGTCACCACTATGGGGTCGCCACACCACTAGCGCTTTGACCGCGAAATTTTACACTAGATGCACTATCTTGGTATCCAGTGGGTATTACCGATCACAGCTAGCTGTTTATCATAAGTCAACCATCGGTTAATTCATAGATATCGGTCGGAGAACGGAGAGAAAAATGTGTACGCCAAAAATATTCTTATGTACGTTCGGTACATATGAAGTGGCCAAGAGTTTTTGGTTTTCAACCATTTTGGGCTGATGGATGGAATAGCCGCCTTGCTATACGATTTCTTTCTTACTTTTAATAATTGTAATTGTAAACTTTTATCCAACCTATATAGACCCTAACCAACCCTTACTTTTTTACGTTCCAACCACGGCTTGCAAGACTTGCATATTTGCATGTAGAAAGTGAAGATCTATCTTAGTACTTCATTGAATTTTTGCTATCAGTCACACTTAAAAATTGCTGTGGGTTCTCGGTCTATCTTTTATAAAACATTAAAAGAGTTGTTTTGTTAAAGCAACACATAACGATACATATTACGGCCCTCATTATGAATAGGGAATCGAATGTAAAACTTTGCGAATTTGCTAATTTCGTATTATGAATAGCGAATCGGTCAAAAAAAGTTCAAATGTCAAAACCTAAGCGAATTTGACTATCACTTTATTACAAAAACAAATAGCGAATCTTCGCTAATGAGCAAACAATCAATGAGTCAAAACAAGTCGAACTAAAAAGTTATGTGATAATTTTTCGAATTTCAGTTTAATTAAAAAAATCATTTGTTATTGTTTATTTTATAAATAACTCAATGAATGATCAAATAAAAGCAAAATGCAAATTCAAAGCATTAAGAAAAAGATTTTTTTGGGAGCATATATATAGATCTCAAATGCTTTGGTTTTTCTTCGTGTGAAAATAAAGATTCGCTTGAGGTTTCTTAAGGTCAACAAGAGGATGAGCATATTTGTATTCAACCTTTTTTTGCACCTTTACATCCTGGTATACGAATTCCTTTTTTTTAAATTATTTTTGCCTTATCATTTCCGCTTAATATATTTGGCTCAAACACTAACTGCCTTATTCATAAACAAACATTGGTTATTTCAGCTCTCGTGTTCAGGGAAACTACACCATGGAATAAGAATTTTCCGGACTCAAAATAAAGGCAATTGCTTACTGCTCCATTTGAGTCCGGAAAATTGCTATTCCATGGTGTAGTTTCCCTGAACACGAGAGCTGAAATAACCATATTTTGTTTATGAATAAGGCAGTAAAGGGATTAGAGGATATGGTATATATTCAGCCCTATCGAGGTAACCGTCGGAGCGGAACCTTCTCCGATTTCCTACGAATCGGAGACATTTTTCTCGTCGGAGAACTACCTCGACGCAAAAATCGGAGAGAATTCCGCTCCGACGGTTACCTCGATAGGGCCGATTGTTTTTCTTCTTTATCTGCCAACCTAAATTAATTCAACACATCATTCTCGAAACATTGCAGAACAAGAAATTTCGTTTTTAATTCTTTATAGTTGGCCGAAAAATTAATAATTATTTTTATTTAAAAATATCTTCACTTAAGTTATTAAACAAAAATTAAATCTACAACAAAACCAACAAAAAAAAAAAAAACAAATACAATAATTCACAAACTGAACTTTAATGTTTTAATTATATTTTAACAGGTGTTTGGATAACCTCTAACAGCAATCCCACTATACGAAAGAATGAAATTTACAATGGCCATCAAGGAGGTGTGTACATTTTTGGTGAGGGCCGTGGACTCATTGAACATAATAATATTTATGGTAATGCTCTCGCTGGCATTCAAATACGCACCAATAGTGATCCTATAGTTCGCCATAACAAGATCCATCATGGTCAGCATGGCGGAATTTATGTGCATGAGAAAGGCCAAGGTCTGATTGAAGAAAACGAAGTATATTCCAATACATTGGCTGGCGTATGGATTACAACTGGAAGTACTCCAGTCCTTCGGCGAAATCGAATTCACTCTGGCAAACAGGTATTTATATTTATATGAAATTTCTTTTATAAATTTCCATTAAAATTAAAATTAAAAAAAAAAAAAACGTTTGCATCCTTTTTACAGGTTGGTGTGTATTTTTACGATAATGGCCATGGCAAGCTAGAGGACAACGACATATTTAACCATTTGTATTCGGGTGTGCAAATACGTACAGGAAGTAATCCAGTGATTAGAGGAAATAAAATATGGGGTGGCCAAAACGGAGGGGTACTCGTCTACAATGGTGGCCTTGGCCTTTTGGAACAAAATGAGATTTTCGATAATGCCATGGCAGGTGTCTGGATCAAAACCGATTCAAATCCAACACTTAAGAGAAATAAAATTTACGATGGTCGTGACGGTGGAATTTGCATATTTAACGGTGGCAAGGGCATTTTAGAAGAGAATGATATATTCCGTAATACTCAAGCTGGTGTACTGATCTCAACGCAAAGTCATCCCATCCTCCGAAGAAATCGAATATATGATGGCCAAGCAGCTGGAGTTGAAATCACAAATAATGCCACAGCTACACTCGAGCATAATCAAATATTTAAAAATAAATTTGGTGGTTTGTGCTTGGCAAGTGGAGTACAACCTATTGTTAGGGGTAATAACATTTTTAACAATGAGGATGAAGTTGAGAAAGCGGTATCGGGAGGACAATGTTTGTACAAGATTAGCAGTTATACATCCTTTCCCATGCATGATTTCTATAGATGTCAAACGTGCAATACAACCGATCGCAATGCAATCTGCGTGAATTGCATTAAAAATTGTCACGCTGGCCATGACGTAGAATTCATCAGACATGACAGGTGAGTTTTAGCATATTTCATTTTCGCTAAAAAAAAAAAGAAAATACTTTTTAATTTATGATTACTTATCAAAAAAGTAAAATTTTTTTTGGAAATCTGCTCTTAACTAATCAGAAAACTTTTTGTCCTAAACGTGCATCTTCCGTGGAATTTTGATTGAATCGGAATATTTAATTCCCTCAAAAATTTTTCTGCTATCGTGAATCTCCCACGGAATAAATTTCCCTCGAACGAAAATCCAATGCAATGACAGCCAAATTTCCCTGGGGAATTTATTCCCGATAACAATAAATTCCGAGGGAAACTTTTAGGCATCATTCACGTTCTTAATGTTTGAACGAGGGAAACATTCCCTGGAAAATTTTTGTTCACGATAACCCAAATGTCAGTTCTTATTAAATATTTATGGTCGTATGTTTATTACTTAAGTATCTCTAAATAGTCGGAAACAAGCTTTATTTAATAAAAAAAAACAATATTACATTTGACAAGGTTTAGACAATCGAATACGTTGTATAAAGTAAGATAAAAAGTTAGATCACTTTAGCAACGGCAATTAACTCTTGCGAGAAATTGACAAAACCTCCAAGAGTATCTCTGTCATAGGAAAGTGCCGCTCACATTAGCCGTTCCGATTCGGCAATTAACTGTAGGTCCCCTCCATTCCTGTAGACCCGCACACAGGAACAGTTGAGAGTTGTAAGTCAGTAGGCCCTAGGTTAGGTTTAGAGGGGTGATGATACGGCAAGCCGCATCATCTCACTCGGATCTCAGTGGATCCATTGTGCTCCCCAGGATAAAGGTATGGTAGGTATAAGGACGGGTGAGGAGAGGAGTTGGTGAAGCTTAGGGGGTTAGGTGTGGGGGGCCTCCCTGAACCATTTTGAATTCTGAATGAATTTCATAATGTTCCTTAGTGGCAAACTCGAGATGTCGCCCAATTCGTTGAAAAAGTATTCCCCGAGGGCTGTCTTTCTGGCTCTTGCTAGACTGGGGCATTCACAAAGAAAGTGATAGAAGCCCTCCTCCGCCTCTTCATCTTGACACCCTCTACATACCCTCCCATTGTGTTGTGACCCGTTAGGATTCCAACCAAAAGGGACAGTTGAGGTCTGCCTAGCTTGAGAAGGTAGTCTGTTTTTTTCTTAGAGATGTTCGGCCATAGATTCTTCGAAGCCCGACAAGTATCAATTGTTGACCATCTGTCGTTCGCGGCTTTGAGGAAACTTTGGTGAATTCTGTTTTTTCTTGTTCTAGTGGCATGAACACAGAAGAATCTGTTTGGCTCGGATCAAGATCTGACCCGATCTTGGCCAAATCATCCGCCATTTCATTCCCATGAATGTCACGGTTTCCTGGGACCCATCGCAGGGTAACAGTGTTTGTTGCGCCGAGTAATCTTAGCTCGTTACGACAACGAATTACTAGTTTATTCTTTGTGACGATGGAGGAAATGGCTTTAATCGCCGCCTGACTGTCAATAAAGAAGTCGATATTGTTGTCTACTAGTTCCAATGTGGCAAAACTCCTTGCGGCTTCACAAACTGCAAGTACTTCCGCTTGAAAGACACTGCAAAAATTAGGAAGCTTTATTGATTTACCAAGGGGTGGATTATCTGAAAAGATACCTGACCCTACCCCCTTATCTGTCTTTGAGCCGTCCGTAAATACGGAGATATGATATAGTAGGCCCTAGTTCTTCATGAGCTGTTGTAGCTGTTGTGCCATCAAATTTATTTATTTATTTTTAGAAACAAAATGTATAAATGCCACTTTTATATATTTATCATCATTATGGCCCTTTTCAAATCATTTATGAAGCAAAAGTTGCAATCGTCCTGCTTTGATCAAATGATCAATCTTGAGATAGTGGGCGCGTTCGAGCGGCAATCCAAACCTATCCGGATAGATTTGTGTTGTTGTAATCCCATAGGAAAATTCAGCTGATGAACCAAACAGCTGTTGTGAAAAACAAATCTAAAGCGATCCTAAAATTTTCGGTATACTAAACTATCCGATGCGCAATTTGAGGAACAGCTGATTACAGCTGATTTGAGTTAGTTGTTTGTTTTTATTTTTTGTTGTTTTTTTTTTAGAACGAAGTTCTACAACAAATCAGATTTTGTGCGAAAGTATGCTACCATTCGGTATGTTGTTTGCAGCTCACACCTACATAGTAGCAGTAGTAGGAGTAATAGTACTACTTTATTGAGATTTTCTTTAATTTTCGGTTTACTTAAGACATGTATCTATCTATCTTCTATATAAATAAAAATGTAAATGTACGTTTGTTCCTTATAAGTAATCTCCGAAAGTTCTTCACCGATTGTTTTGAAATTTTGACACAACATTGCATTTGCATAAGAGCGTGTTTATACATATATTTTTTTTTTTAAATATCGCCATCAGTTAGACAAAAAAGGCTACACCCGCTGTACTGAGATATCAGCAATCATGAACATTATTTAACAAAAAACTGGACACTGGAGAACCCAAAAATCTGTCCGGTTATGAAAGGTGTCCGGAGAGAGTACATTGCATATAGATTTCGATCTATTTATATTTCGACATTCCGCAGATTTTTTTTTTTTTTAAATCTATCAATAGATCTGTCTGAGTCTTATCAAAATAGGTAATGACTCCCAAAAGATCAAACATAGGCCGTCAAACTCGCATAGCGGATGCAATGTGGCGAGGGCTGGCAAGTAGTACTGAGGAAGAACGGGCATCAGCGATCGAGCGAACATGCCAAAGAATGGCTTAAATACGTGCCGAAGAAGCAGAAGAGCGACCTGAAACCAGATTAGAGGATGCACATACACGGTTGCGAGCACGGCGATCGTGTTCTACAGCTTCAGATCTGCTTCGTTTCCAACTGCATGAGCGTGAAAGACTGAGAGCGGCTGAAAGACGCCAACGAGAAACATCAGATCAGCGTCAACCACGACTCTGTTGTCAGCAATCACTCGATTACACTCACATTTCATTCCGATATAACCCATCTGATGATTATAGTTTGAGTCGGAATGTTATCATTGGCACTATGACTGAAGTATGTCCTCATTGCAAAGCTTTGAAATTTAATGGAGAAACGATAGGAATGTGTTCCGCCGCCAGAAAAATTAAACTGCCTCAACTTAAAGAACTCCCAGAGCCCTTAAAACTTTGCTTGCTGAATCAAAACTTTTCCTATCAAACATCACGAAATACAACTCATGCCTCCAAATGACGTCTTTTGGAGCTGAAATCGTTGCAGCTCAATACATGCAAACTTTTAAAGTATAAGGGCAAATTTATCATAAAGCCGGATCCCTGCTCCCGTCCCAACGTCTACAAAAAATTTCATAAAATTTCGACTTTGAAGTTATTGACATTAACTGCCTATCGTATAATTATGTATCAATTTATTTTGCTATTTTCTTACGAAAATACACGTGCGAAGCCGGGTCGGGCCAGCTAGTTAAAAATAAATTTAATACTCTGGATTATACAACAATTGCCGACTTAGAATTGGCCTGGCTACAAGAGTTTATAAGTTTTTGTTTAAATTATTTTTACATAAGGGCGTACAAAATGTATGAAATTATCATTACATGACTAATATTTCACACCTACATTATGTATCTGACAAGTTGACAAGAAATAATAAAGAAATCGCTTTTTCCGTCTCTTTTGTCAACTCAATTTTTTTTACTTCACAACTGCACCCCCACATGTTTTCAAACAAGTGACTTTGACAAAATCTGCATTATCGAACACATTGCTAGTGCCTTACAAATTTGAATTTTCGTTTTCGAACAAGACTTTTATAGTTTCGGTATAAGAACATTCTTAAAATGCGTTTTTGACGCAGATGAAGTTTTCGAAAATTTATAGTAAATTATAATTAACACTAAATAAATACATACGATTCAAAACCTGCTTCATTGTTAGCTCGCTACTGGGTAAATGCAAGTAGGGACAATTTTTCTGTCTGCAATTAGGATTAGCAGTCAAAAAGAATCATTTCTAGGTCCTTTTAACATACTCCACATACATATAAAAGTTTGTATATGTAGATCCGATTTGTCCCTAATTTTGTTTTTATATTAATTGAAGAAAACCGATTTCATTAAATTCAAATTATTTACAGATTCTTTTGTGATTGCGGTGCTGGCACCTTAACAAATCAATGTCAGTTACAAGGTGAACCCACCCAAGATACTGACACCCTTTATGATTCAGCAGCTCCAATGGAATCTCATACTTTAATGGTAAACTAGGGTATTAACTAGATTTAACAAAAAAAAAAAAACATACATAATAACAAATAAGAACAACAAAAAACTATGAGTTTAATGCAAAAATCAAATTATAAAATTAATACTTTACAAAAAAAAAAAAAAAACAAAAACAAAAAACTTAAGCCCACAAAACAAAATATTATTTTAACAAAACTACACTACATTTAAAAACTAGTATAACCATTTAGATTACTCATATACATAGCTATATATATATGTATGTACAACACAAAAGAAAAAATTTATGTTTAAACATTCAGTGAATTAAAAAAAAAAAACAGAAATGATATTGTTGAAATAAAAAATATTAAAGTTATTATAATGCCTACTACACGAAAATAAATTCCAACGTAATCAAAAAAAGCAATTTTATTTGTGTATGCGTAGATGATTATAAAATTCTTCTGTAAAAAATAGGTAAAATTGAAATTATGTAGTTATTAGGTATACAATTTCACAAAAAAAAAAAAATAATCCAATTAATGTTACCACAATTGTATTGAAAATAAAAACTTTCATCTTAAGAAGTACGAAACGGGAATAAATTAAAATAAAATTTAACTAAAAATAATGGTAATACAATAAATATAAATTTATTCTAGGCTAGCAGTACATGATCCCAGTTGCAATAATTTTTTGATAGAATTGTTTTATTTTTTTTATATAAATATAATATAATAATGTATTGTAAAAAAAAAAAAAAAAAGAAAATAGAAAGATTACCGAGAAACTCAAAACTATTTAAAGAAAAGTGTTTTAGATGTAAGCCCTCGTGTGTCATGTTTAGTATTAAAATTTATTAATTTTTTATTTTTTTTTTCATATAAAATATAATTTTAAATATTTATGTACCTTATATATAAAAAGAAATTTTGATATTATGCTTTTTGCTTTATAAAACTTGTATTATTTATACAATACAATTATTATCAATATTAATTTTCTGTTGTTTACCAATTAAAATAAAAAACTAATCCACCATTTTTTTTTTTTTCGTTGTAAAACTTTAATGTTGAATATAATTTTTTTTTAAGTTTCAGCATTCGATTTTCAATTAATATTCAATCTAAAAACTATGTATTTGTGTTATAACAAAAACAAAGCACTTGTTGTAAATTTACAGCTTGCCTACAATGTGCTTTTTCGAAGTTAAAAATGATAATAAATGTCACTTATATTAACAAAAAAAAAAAAAAAATAAACAAAGTAAGAATTTAAACCACACAAACGATAAGATACAAAACTATAACTATAACTATTAGTGTTTTAAGCATCTACACGAATTCAAACACACATACACACACTTATACATGCATCAACCCAGTGATTAAATTAAAAAAAAAATATATATATATAAAAAAGGCCGTTAAAAACTCATCACATGTATTTAGTATTTAATTTGAAATGCAGCTTTTTAAGTGAAAACAAAATAAGAATATGGTATCTAATATAATTTTCTTTTTTTTTAAGTTATGTATTATATAATAATATAGAATAACTACTTAATGTTTAAAATAAAATGTATATAATATTAGCACTGATAAATTATTTAGAATAAAACAACAACAAAAAAAACATACAAAAAATTCAAAATATATATGTATGTAAATTACAGTTAATAAAAAAAAAAAATAACAAAATAACTGGCAAAACATTTAGAGTTAAGAAACCACGAAATATTGATAACCAACAAGATTTAATTTATACATACTATTTAGTGAATGTAGGATGTTAACTATACATACATATATACAACAGAAAAAATCATAAATGAATCGCTAAATATTAATTAAGAGACGAATAAATTCAGATTCAGATATTCATATTGATTGAAAATGAATAGAATTTACCTGAATAATCAATATTAATAACAATAATTTTGTTGTCTTTTTTGTACTTTATTCGATTTTAAGCAGAAATGTTAAAAGTATCCCCGTGTTCGTAAAAGTAAACATGCTCAATCACTGCTAAAAATAATTGCAAAAAAGTGGCAGTAGTTATGTATGTAATTTTTTGGGCAACATTTTATTTCAATACTGAGAGCAAACATCAGCGCAATTTGAAACAGACTGCATTTGGGTGCAAAAAAGCGACTTCAGACTTGAATGTGGCAGTGTTGCCGAAGTTTTACGTTTACGAACTCGACCTATGTATTTTTTAAAAAGGTAAGCGACAAAATGGGGATTACCGCAAATTGAAATATCCTCATCGTGAAAAATTGCCTGTCCTTGCAGATGCACAGAAGCAGAGGGGCTTTTTGAAAAATTTAAAAACAATTGATCAATTTTCAGCACCTGACAACCTTTTCACCAAATATTAGTCAAAATACATAAAAGCATGAGATACGACAAAATTTGTTTATAAATTCAAAAGAATGCTGATTTGATTATAGTTGGAGATTTCAGGCTTAACTACATTCAATACTTTTTGCCAAAAGTGAAAATGTGATGAGCAAAAATGTTCTTCAAGATGCCTATGTGCATCAATTTGAAATGACATAGGTATCAAACACTATTTTCGCAGGGATTTGCGCACACAATAATTAATAGCGCATGTTTTAGTTTTTCATTTTTGTACTTTTTGTAAAAAGTCTTGAATGTAGTTAAGCCTTTTGTCTTCCATTTTTCATTTCCATTATCAAGAAAATTAATTTCAATTTCGGGAAAGCGACTATGTTTGACAATATGCGACTAAAACAAATAATTTGTTTTAATTTTTGTTGTAGGTATTACAAACCGTATCACATTGAATTTTATTCTTTTTTTTTTCAACAAAATAGAAGGATTCCTATTTTTTTTTAAATGGCATGCAAATGGCATTTTTCAGTGTTGTATTCCCATATCTATCTGAGGAAATCGTAGCGCTTTGAACTTAATGCACTTACAATTGTTCTGGTTGCACTTTTATTGCATATATTGTATCCGTAAGGTATCGCCTTACGGATATCAATTTAGGTCAATGGAATTATCATTATCACATTATCATTATCACAACAATAGAGTTGTGCTGAATGGTCAGCGCGTGTCGATTTCCGATGGCTGTGCTTGGGTTCTCGATCGGTTGTTTGACACCAAGACGAGGAGTCAAAATTCAGCAGCTAAAGGTGTCGGGATTTTCAATCGAAACAATACCTAACATCAGAGTGGCACCCTACTTTTGCAGTCTTTCCTGGATCCTTGGCAAACGGAAACGTAGTGGTGAGTTAATTTCTTAAGCCTCAACTACATTGGCCACTTTTTTCAAAATTACAAAAGTAAAAAAGAATATACACATTTTATTTACCAAAATGTAAATTCGAATTCCTTTTAACAAAAAAATCGATTTGTTCAGAAGAAAAAATCGATTTTTCTGAACAAATCCCTTGTATTCAAAGAAAAAAATAGATTCTGTTTAGAAAAAAAATCGATTTTTTTTGGTAAAGCCTAGTATACAGTTCCTCCTCGAAAAAAAAATACATGTACTTCTTATGGGAGTGATTTTATCGCAAAAAAAATTGAAAAGTTTTTTTTATTGAACTGTGATGAACTATCCCCAGAAATAAAAAAATATACTCACCAGCGCAAAACAATGTCAGTGACATTGTTTTGTGCAAAAAAATATACATGGCGATTAGAAATCCGCAAAACTGCATCCGCAGTGAATCGCAGTGTATAGTGCTCTCTTTTCTTTTCATCGATCTTACGTGGAAAGAAAAGAGAACAATGTACAGCGAATCACTGCGGATCTACTGTTGCGGATTTCATAATCGACACCAAAGATACTGAATTTATAAAGATATGAATCCGGCTGTCATTTGAGTTTGCCTACAAGCTCTATCAGATGAGTATGTGTAAAAATGGCGGTATAAAACTCATACATTCACAGTATTTATCTTCACAACTTACACATTCACAGTACTTATCTTCACACCACCCTGCTATATTGTTGTTGGATTTCACATCTATTCATCGACACAAAATTAAATTACAAATCAAACTTAAATTTTGACACTATTGAGGTGAATATAAGACGTCAAAATTTAACATGGTCCAGGGGCACGTTAAATTTGTGCTGCTAGATTAAATTTTGACGTTTACCAGCACCCACGAATGGTTTTGTTTGTTTTCATGTGCATAGAAAGAACATATTCAATGAAGATGCATTAATAGGTAAGTCAAAATATAATTAAATGATTTCACTCTAAAAATATTGAGAAAAAGTTCAAGGCCAATTTGTATAATCTTGTTTCTAGAGCCAAGTAGAAGTAGAACATTGTTTGTTCTCTTGGTTACAACTTCTTTTGCGCTAAGAGTTTGAATTGACGCAAAATAGAACCCCGAATCTGGTGGTTAAAATGAAATTCTTAGAAAAACACATCGTTCTGAATAAAAAGTCTCCATACAAAAGGTCATTACATCTCAAAGATGAATGGATTGATCCCCTTCATTCATCTGAAGAACAACATTTTCTAATTGCAGCAATATAACCAACATTAAATAATTAAATAAAGTTGCCAGTTCAGTGTGACCACCACAAGCGGTCAGAGTTTTTTACGTCTTGTGTTTTTGTTCTGCAGCTGCCTGCAACAGAATACGAACCATAAACGCTCTTTATAACAGGCCCAGGGTAAGAGCACTCTCTTTGAACTCATTAGAATGGGCGTTTAATTTTTTAATTCGCGAAATTTATTACAAGAAAATGTGTTCTACTTTTTTCCAAAACTTGCGGACGGAAGAAAAATATGAGAATTAAAAAAATCCCATTTAATTGAACTCACACAGCAAAAAGATGAAATTGTATTCACCACTGCAGAAACGTCAAAATTTAATGTGGGATTAAATTTAATCGAAATTTCGCACACGGCCTAAAAATAATTTTGATTCACCACAGATATTTTTTTTCCGGAAAAAAGATTTTTTATTTACCACAATAGTTTTTTTTATTTAAAAGAACTGTATGCTAGGCTTTAAAGGAATTCGACATAAGCTTTCTGCATCATATTTATAAGTTTTCCAGTGAGGAACACTATCCCAAAATGAGTTTGAAAATTTTCACTTTTGTATTTTTTCACTTTTTTGGCCAATGTAGTTAAGGCTTAAAAATATTTTTTTCCCGAATTTTAAACGAATTCGCACACGGCCTTAATAAATGACCATATTATTCACATTGGATTTAAATTGGATTTGAGTGAATTTTAAATCCAACCGGATTTATTAATGTATTTTAACTTCAAACAATAATTCCTAGTCAATTATTATGAACTCTTTAATAATGCAATCATTTGAAGCAGTTAAAAGACTAATGTTCGGTTTCAAAAATATTTAACAGGCTTTTAAACTTTTAAATGACGTTTTTTTAGTTAGAAAAAGTATTTCATTTCAATATCTACGTATGTATTTTAATGTTATGATGTAAAAATAAATAAATAAATTTGATGGCACAACAGCTCATGAAGAACTAGGGCCTAGTGACTTACAACTCTCAACCATTCCTGTGTGCGTGTCTGCAGGAATGGAGGGGACCTACAGTTTATTGCCGAATCCGAACGGCTAACGAGCGGCACTTTTCTGTGACAGGAGATACTCTTGGAGGATTTGTCAATTCCTCGCAAGAGGCAGTAGCCGTTTTTCTTTTAAATAAATAGATGGCGAGGCTGGGGATCGAACCTTAGACCTCTGGCATGACAGTCCATCGCACTAACCATCACGCCACGGCTACTGGCGTGTTATGATGTATGTACTTATAAATCATAATAATAATAAAACCTTATTTGAACACCTTAGTTGAATGTTAATTATTGTTTTCTCTACAAAATAATGTATCAGATAAGATCAAAGGTTGTCATTGACTAAAGTTTTTAGTTCACGGATTGCATTTATTTAAAAAATAAAATAAAAACTTCCGAAGATGTTGTTAATTGAGTAGTGGTTGTTGCTACTGGTTTGACCACCAAGCGACGAAGCAACGTTATACCGGAAGTTGGAGCAAGGAATGCATTGGTGTAAGGTGCAAAGAGATCCGATACTGCGGTCGTTTCATCAGGAGTGGTTGTCATATTGGCTCCTGTTTGCAATGCCGACGCAAGTAGCATTCGCATCTTTATCTTTATCACCTTTTTAAGTTTAAATTTAATTATTTAGTTAGTAGTTAATCCTCTAAGATCTGGTTCTTTTGATGTAAAGCTTACCTGGCGCTGCTGGAAATTCCAACTCCAACTCCAGCACTCCAGCACTGGTTACATCGAAAGATGTAACCCACTATCTGAGATGTATAGAATAATGATTTAATATCTCATAATGAACAAAGACTATAAATATACTTATTACCTTTACCTTTGTGAAATTCCATATCATATTTCGCCTTCTGCGTTTTTTTCATCATTAGATATCGAAGTTGTACCAGTTGACAACATGCAGGAGTAACACCAACAATACCAGCAGAAACATCATATTCACCCAAAGGCCGTGATCGAACTTGCGAGCTTCAGAGCTTGTAAGATTTAGTTCAAATGGAGCTGGAGACTGGCGATTTTGACGTTATAGACTCTTCTTGATGTACTAGCTGGAGCTCCGCAATTAATAGAACTTCAACCAGCATAAGTTTGATTAATAGTTTGAGTGACGGAGATGCTGTTACTGCTGATGAGTTGGTTTATTAATGCCTGATTGAGATCTAACTCCACGGGCGAATCCTTGTTCAAAACAATGGAATAGTCTGCTCTTGTAAGGGGACAAAACCTACCGAGGAATTGGCAATTGATGGCTCGTCCAAATCATCCACCGAAAGGAACTGAAGGCTGCTGGTGAAATTAGTTATTGGTTGGAAACACTAAACCACCTCAGGCAAACTTAAAGCACTATAAGCTGCCACATTCGAGGTTCTGGACGGCTTATTTTAATCTGTAGATTGTCCTCATTTCCACTTTCCATTATCTGAAAAAATATGTAAATGTATAAGATTTTATGGTTTTCCAATTTGTTTTTATTTTATTCCAATTTTTTTCAAATTTTTCAGTTTTTAATAAACTTTTGTAAAAATCAAAATAAACAAACAAGAATTATAGTATTGTCAAAAGTTACACCCACTTTTCCGCTTTGCTCCAAGGGGCGCTGGTGGAGTTTAGTTTTAAGTGGTACCGTCGTGAAGTTGGCTCCTGGCAGTCCATATATAATAGGTCAATGGCCTTAATAGTATCAAAAATTAATATGCGGATAAAATTTCTATTAAATTTTATCCGAGATTAAATTTTGACATTTCTACGTACAGAGTCACCTCACTAGTGTCAAAAATTAATCTTTGGATAAAATTTAACGCGATTTTAACTCGATTCACACACGGCCTTAACCCAATTCAGACACCGGCTTATCTGAGATTAAAGTTAAAATTTGAAATTTCTACATACAGACCTTTAAGCAAAAGAGTCCGTTTTGGATCCGCACACGTAGTCAACAACGTATGGATGACTCCGCGAACGGTTCCAAATACGGATCCGCAAAACTGCGTTTGTCGGCTCCATTTCGTATGGAAATTAGAATCACCACTGACCCACTTGGGCATATGTATTGTGAGAGTGAGAGTTCACCATACTCAGCGAAAACCGAAACCAAACCGGCCGGATCCAAAACGAATCGCAAAAAACGTACTTCCCCGCTTGAGTTCTACATTACCTACAACAAAGCTTTTTTCATTCCAAGTTTCTCCAATCGAGTTTACCTACAACAAACAAACAAAGCCTTTTTTTTTTCATTTCAAGACACTTTTATTTTCATCAATTATATAAATACAATTTACAAACATATTTTATTGAACTACAAAAGAAATGAACGAAAACCAGTAACATTTTATTTATGAAGTGACCATTTCTCAATTTTTCATAAGAAAATTAAAAAGAACAAAAAAAACTATGTCTTCGCTGTTCCACTTGCAAAGATAAACTAAACAAAGGTGTGGGGAAAATGCCTGTAGATATAAAGAATTTTTGTAGGTGTGTGTGAAACACTCAGTTCAGTAAAGATCCAAGAAAGACCGAGAAAGTTGGGTCAGTGAATTTTCTTGAAGGGGATTCACATCAAGTGTCAAATATTAATCTTCGGATAAAATTTAACGCGATTTTAATTCAATTCGCACACAAACTGTTAATCGCGTTAAATTTTAACCGAAGATATTTTTGACAATAATGAGGTGAAACTCTCTGTAATTTTGGGTGCATTGTGAGTCCATTTCATAAAATATTAATGTTTACCATATATTAGCGTTATGATCGCGCGATCAACCGCGGAGGCAAATGAAACACACGAACCCCTACAAAAGGGACCAAAAAGAACCTACTCCACGAACATATCCCATGATGGGATCAATTTGTTTATTTCATTGCCTCCCGGTCCGAATGCAAAATCACCTATACATACATAATTACATTCGTTCTGCTCATTCTTTCTATTCAATCATGAATGAAAGAATGCAAGATTACGCCATTTCATTTTTTTCGCTTTGTTGTTGTAATTTTTGACAGCACGTATGGCGCAATCGGTGACAAAAATATGATTTTTTCCTACTAGATAAGGCCGGGAAAAGTTTTGTAACTTTTTTATTTCATTGTTCTAATTTGAATTAATAAAAAGTGAAGTGTAGTGTAATAAAAGTGCACAAGTTCTGAATTATCTATTCTACTTTACACATTGGCGCTTTATTTGCTTTTTGGCGATTTATTTTAAATGAAAAAACATTTATTTCAAATGAAAAATATTAATTCGGTATTTATAATCGTATTTCTAAACGAAAACTTTGATTTTTTAAACTAATAAACGCGCACGAAAGGAAAAAACACAACCGAACAATCGATTAACTAATCAAACTACTGGCGGCCATATTTGCTTACATATCATTTGTCACCAATGAGATAACAAATGGCGCAATCTTGTATTCTTTCATTCATGCTATTCAATCGTCAAACCTCAACACGACCAGACCACCACCCCACCGCCATCCTAAAATTAGTTTTTCCATTTATTTAAATAAAGAAATAAAGTAATTCTAAAACCTAAAATAGCGTTTACTGTTTATTTATTAAAAGAAATAAAACAAAGGAGAGTTGTAAAAGGGAAGAGGAGAAAAAGGTAGAGTTAAAATCGCGTTAAATTTTATCCGAAGATTAATTTTTGACACTAGTGAGGTGAATCTGTACGTAGAAATGTCAAAATTTAATCTCGGATAAAATTTAATCGAAATTTTAAACGAATTCGCACACGGCCTAAATCGATTTTCAATGAAAAGTGACTCATCTCACTCACTCGCTGAGGTTTCGAATTAGCAAAATCTCGGCACAGATGTAAATTAATTTAAATCCAAGTCCATATTATACACTCGTTAAATCAGCAGTTAAATCGAAATTTTTACATCCAGATTCAATAAATCCAATGGAATTTAAACTGCTCTCCGGAGGACAGTTTAAGAACTTACACCCAGATTAAGACTTAAGCCTTAGGCCGTGTGTGAATTCGGTTAAAATCGCGTTAAATTTTATCCAAAGATTAATTTTTGACACTAGTGAGGTGAATCTGTACGTAGAATTGTCAAATTTTAATGTCGGATAAAATTTAATCGCAATTTTAAACAAATTCGCACACGGCCTTGACTACATAAGCCAAAAAAGTGAAAAAGTACAAAAGTAAAAATTTTCAAACTCATTTTGGGATAGTTTTTCTCACTTGAAAACTTATAAAAATGATGCAGGAAGCTTAAATTTTCATTTAAAAAGAATTGTATACATTCTTTTTCACAAAACAATTGCGCTAGCGGGAAAAAAAATATTTTTACTTTTGTAATTTTGCAAAAAGTGGCCAATGTAGTTAAGACTTTAATTTATATTTTACAAGTTCCAAGTGTTTTATTTTTGCGCTCCAAAAAAAGTAATTCATATATAGGCCGTGTGTGAATTGAGTTAAAATCGCGTTAAATTTTATCCGAAGATTAATTTTTGACACTAGTGAGGTGAATCTGTACGTAGAAATGTTAAAATTTAATCTCGGATAAAATTTAATTGAAATTTTAAACGAATTCGCACACGGCCATAGGATATAATAAAAATAAACAAATTATAGTTCAAAAGCAAGAAAAAGTGGAAAAATAAAAAATGGGTTAGAGTAAATAATTTGGACATGGATTTAAATTTTTGGATTGAATAAATCCAGTTGGATTTAAAGTTCACTTAAATCCAATTTGAATCTAATGTGAATAATATGGCCGTAAGTGTCAAAAATTATTGTTCGGATAAAATTTAGCCCAATTCCAAACCCAAACGGCCTCAGTTTCTTCGTGTGAAGGAGGATTAAGGCCATACGCGAATTTGGTAAAAATTTCAATTAAAATTTATCCGAGATAAAAATTTTGAAGTTTCCACGTACAGATTCACCTCATCAGTGCCAAAAATTAATGTTAATTCACACACGGCCCAACTTGTATCCTCATGAACATACCTGATCCTTAACAGGCAGAAATATTTCTCTCAACTGCTTTCAGCGTTTTGGTGTCAAGAGTGTCATTTCGAACAAGTTGACATTTTGTATGTGTATTTTTTCTTTACTTTCTTCATTTCATATCTTCCGCGTTCTGCCTTCTTCAACACAGAAATTTTTCATCTAAAGAAAAAGAAGTCAGGCGGAAAGTTATGTGTAAAAAATAAAAATATTAAATTTGTTGAATTTTACTATCATAACTGTTCAATAATTAATGAATTCCAAATCATAGTAAGTAAATTAAAAGCTTACGATAATTCCAATCTGTGTAGGTATCGTAGCTGAAAGTTCCTTTTCAAAGCTTATTTTAAAATTGTTCTGGATTCTTTCTTTCTTTGTTATAAGATTGTTTTTGATTCTAATAAAAAAAAGACCCAGCGTCTAAAAAAATGTTCACTTAAAATAAAATGATTCATAACAGTTAAAAAAATATTGATCGTGATTTCATAAAATTAAGGTACCCATCCGCCATCTTGGAGCAAAGTCAAAATTATTTTTTTTTGTTTTATGTGTAGCATAATAATCGTATAATGTTTTACAAGGAAAAGGATAAAATAAATTCGGAATTTTTGTCTACTTACATGGATAATTCTTTCAGCTTATACAATTGAAACGGTTTGGACTTGCACTTGGTTATTTTCACAAAGGATACATTTCTCGACCCACCAGCAACCACCACAATCATGATTCTCAACTACCGCTAGTAACCTGCAGCAGTCAATTCGACTTCTTTTTTCTGGAATGTTAACTAATATTTTTGGAATAGGTTTGTGTTGTAATACCTTGATTGCTAACCATAGCTGATAGATAATCGCACATGGGCTATCAATCGTATTCAATATTGTCCCGTAATCGTATTTGTCACATAATAAGTTTTGTCATGTACAACAGTACACTATTGATTATTGTTACTGGTGATATACATATCTATTCGGCATGATGTGAAGTTTGCAGTGCAATAGGTAGGTAGGTATAAGAATAAATTACAAAGAATATTTTAATACCTGCAGCCAAATAAAAGCAACACCAAGGGAGTTTTCCTTCTATTCACAGATTCTTTAATTAACAGTTAACAAATTGACCAAAATTTGTCATCGTTACTAATTTTTGCCAAATCCTGTCCCCCACTTCGCAAATTGAGTACTTATGTTTGGGCTGGAAATACTCAGATCCGCAACTGAGCCGTTCAATGCATAAATAGATTTACTCCATTTTTTGAAATACCTAATTTGAGTGCCAAAGCACTTGGTTTAGGTAATAGCGATCAAGTGTTTTGACACTTAAATCCAAGATTTAAAAAAAAAATGGAGTTGATCAATTTGTGCACTGAACGGCTTAACTGTAGTTGATTATATTTTGTAGTGTAGATTAGGTCAAGAACAAGAGAAACAAACCTTATGTATTTAATATAATATTGATTCAAAACAAAATTTTTATTATCATTATTATTAGGTATTATGTATAATGTAAATAAATTACAAGATAATACAAAAATTTATTAGCACTAGCTACCAGAGCTAAAGGCTAACGGTCAAGATTTAAAGTACATTATGATAAAATTAAAGATAAACTTAGAAAATAACTTATTAGATAAGTCTATAAATATTTAATTCTTTTAAAAGAGATGTACATTAAACTATTTAGTTTAGTTTAGTTTAGTTAGAATTTATTTAGCGTTAAGTTTGCTATTTTACTATGATGATGTATGATGTAATTAAACTATGTCTGAAGATGGCAATCTCAGTAGACTAAGTAAAAGAATGCGTTGTTACAGCGGGAAGATAAGATTCGTTTTGTAGCATTACGATCGGTGATTAGATGGGAGATTATGAGTATCTCGTTATTACACAAGTCGTATGTTGGAGGATTTTTTTCTCAAGAGGGTGCCCGTGAGTTATATTAGCCACACTTTGAATATTGTTTAACAATACTATTTTTAGGATCTAGTCAAATGTCAGATAGGCTGCAAAAACTACAAAACAGAGGAATGAGATGTATTTTGATGTGCGGTAGATTAACTCATATACAATTTATGCTAGACACTTTGAAATGGCTTACTATTAGGCAAAGAACAATAATGAATGTACTTCTTTTTATATTCAAAATGAAAAATAATATGCTACCTAATTATCTTTATAATGAAATCGTATATGTATCTGATGTTCACTCATATAATTTAAGAAATATAGGAGATTCTAGACTCCCGTTCTTCAGAACAAATAGATCTCAAAATATTCGTTCTCCAAAAAGTTCTCCAAAAAGTGGTTTTTATAGACATCATTGTTGGTTTTTATTATCTAGGTTTTTATTATCTAGATTCTTTAGAACCGACTTAAGGTGGTTGTTCTCTTCCACCCTACAAGCTGTACTGAGAGGACTTAATGGGCTAGTTGTCTCGTGCATTTTAAATGGAACCACAATATGTATACAGTTTGCCCTATATTTTGAGCATGAATAAGTGGTCCCGTGCATTTGAAGTGTAAAGTATGAGAGTTTTTTTTAGGCAAGAGTGGTACGAGTCGGTTCTCTAGATAATATATGTACTCTATGGTTGGTTGAGAAAAAAGCCCTGGTGGATTAAAGGATACTTTTCCGTTATTGAAGGTGAAGTGGAATACCAATTTTGTCAGCAAATGAAAGTAGGTATATTGTTGATGGTTGATGGGAACTTTATGAAATTTCTTATGAAGAGCAAAGTTTGGCGATAGGAGCTATATTGGTGATTTGTTGAATCCTGTTATTTTATAACTAAGAAGGGTTGTGATGTAGTCAAATCATTCTTCAATAGAAGGAAGGCCGAATTCTGTGAGCATATTAAAAATCGAAGATGTCCTGGGGGTCAATTCTCGTTCTGTGAAGCTGTGAAGTGATACATTTTTTCACACCTTCACACGAAATTCGATTCTTGATGCCTGAAAAAAGTGAAACCAAAAGTCATAATCTCTTCACGTGATAAAATTTGTATCACCGACAAGTTATTCTGTGAAGCTGCTTTGAAGAAAATCATTATTTGGCCTGCGCATGTGGGTAGAATTGAATATTGAATCGAGAGAAAAAACAAGTTGTATACTTTACTTCGAGACGAGAGCACACGAAATGAATTACTCTGAGAGAAAAAAATGTATTCATGAAGCTGTTTTCCTTGTGTTAGTATTTTTGTTTGATTTACCATCGCTCATGTCGGTTGAAAAAGTACAAATTTGTATGTGTAATTGCTAGAAGAGTTTCCCATTTAGTACATTTTAGAACACACATTTATCACAATGAGTTCCAGAATCGCATAAGACATATTTGTGAAGTGATAAAATGTAAAATTGCTGTGAAAACCGAAATGATATTTTTTTGTATCACTTCACAGCTTCACAGAACGAGAATTGACCCCCTGAAGGCTCTTAGGGCTAGCATGATTGAAGTATGATATTTGGGTTTAAGCAGTTGAGAGGTTTTTGAACATTTGCCATAATTTGTTAATCCATAGTCAAGTTTGGATAAGATAATTGATTTTATAACTCTTATAATAGTATTAACATGAGAACAGATGAACTTGCAAAATAAGTATATATTTAAAAATGTTTACCCTGGAAGATACGCTTTTTTTAAGTTGAATACAATGCTCCTTAAAACAAAATTAATTTAGAAGGAAACAGGATTGTTTTTTTTTTTTTAGTTTTTAATCAAGTTTTTTAAGTGAATATTTTTTGAACAAAAAAATCAATCGAAAGTGGTTCATAAATGCAAAAAATCCCAACAAATATTTAATTTTTTATCAAAAACCTTCACATTTAAATAAACGTATTTTAAATTACAGAAGTGACAAAAAATAATAATTCATCAATAAAACATTTAAAACAAAACCGGCTGCAGGTTATTCGATAACCAAACTAAAATGAAAGTCGATACAAATCGGCTTAAAAAAGGCACTTCGGAGTTAACTCCGGAGTGTCGCCAACTAATTGAGGACATGAATTCACGAAAGACACGAAAAGAACTATTGGAATATTTAGAGAAACTCCGTGGTTGGGTTTATGGAAAATGTGAACTTTATCACTGGATTGAGCTGTTAGATCGTTTTGACGACATCTTAGCAGAAGCTGCAAAAGAAAACCCTGAAAATGAATTTGCTTTGTATTGCGACACAAATTACACACCATCTGTAAGATTCACTAAAATTTTCGACAAATAATTTTGCAGTAGGTATAATATATTGTTCTTTTTCTTAATTATAGGATGTTCGGCTTTTGCTTTATGTAATTAATTTCACAACACTCTTGATAGAGCATTCATTTTCAAGACATTTGTATAATTCTATTGAACACTTGACGCAATTACTTTCATCGACGAACATGGATATAGTAATGTGTGTTTTAAATCTTTTATATATGTTTTCAAAACGAAGCAACTTTATACCGAGGTTGAATAGCACAAAAAAAGTCTCCCTGCTCAACAAACTTTTTAACTTTGCTGAGGTAACTATAAAATTATAATATAAAGTTAAAATATTAATTGTAAGATTTCGCAGTAAGTAGCTACATGGTATGTAATATGAAATTACCAAATCTACACATTTTTTGTTTGGTAACGTAAAACTAGTGGTAGCCCGTGGCGTAACGGTTAGTGCGATGAACTGTCATGCCAGAGGTCTGGGTTCAATACTAGCCGCTTCCACCTTAAGTTTTTTTCCGGGCTACTGCCTCTTGCGAGGAATTGACAAATCCTCCAAAAGTATCTCTTGTTATAGAAAAGTGCTGCTCACCTTAGCCGTTCGGATTCGGCAATAAACTGTAGGTCCCCTCCATTCCTGCAGACACGCACACAGGAATAGTTGAGAGTTGTAAGTCACTAGGCCTGGTTCTTCATGAGCCTTTGTGCCACCAAATTTATTTATTTTAACGTAAAACTAAGTTCCAAACATAAACCGAGAGTAACACATTTCTGAAATAATTCACAACTGTAAATTATTTCGCAACTGTTTTCATCAGCCCCAAAACTCTTCGAAAAGCACTCCTTAGGTCACCAACAACATTAAAGATTTTAAAATTTTTGTTTTATTTTAAAGAGCTGGGGCGGAAAAGAAAATGGATTTTCACTCGCTCAATGCTGTAAAAAGGATGCCCGGCTTCCACGTTCATCATCCACACTTTATTTTGAGTACTACAATGCTGGAGGACAATTGGATTTTATAGAAGTGCCCGGCCTTGATAGAATCCAAGAGTCACCCGCCTCAATGGCAAAAATAGTGTGTGATAAAATTCCACACTTAGGAGATGACCAAAGGGTAAGTGCCTAGAAATTGATACACACATTTACATATTCTTTGTATTATTTTTATTAATATTATTTATTAATTTTGACTGTTTTTGTATTCTTTAGATGCACATTCTTACCAGAATCCGGTTGGCAGCAACTTTTCACAACTATCGCATGAGATTACAGTTTGTTCAGGCACGTTTACAAGCAATATCTGTATTGGTGTACTCAAATGCCATACTGGACAATATTCATAATTTACTTTATCCTGGATTTTTGGAGGAGTTAGTTGAACTTTTAGAAGTTAAAGATATTCATTTGGTCGAAATAAGAGCTGCTGCTTTGCGAACATTGACGTCCATCATCCATTTGGACCGAAATCCACATTTTCCAAAGTAAGTAATGTAAATTTACTAAGATTGATGGATGCATGAATGGAAATTGGACCACATAATTTTTTATAGTGCACATCTGTGCGACAATTTTTTTTTACAAAGATATACAGTGGTGTGAAAAACATTCCGGATTTTTTTGGTAAACTGCATTGATTGTTGGTTTGTGATATAAAAATGAAAAAAATCAAATGTTTGCAATTTTTTCCCATTTTTATTGAACAATTTTATTATTTGAAACAAAAACCATGGAACTTTATCCATCAAAACAAAAAAAAAAATTCAAAAAATTAAAGTTAATTCAAAATTTTAATGTGACAAACTAACCGGATTTTATTTTTTTGCAATTAACTTTTATTATTTATTTAATATTTTGTCCAGTAACCCCTATTTTTTATCACAGCTTGGCATCGACGAGGCATTGACTGCATTAAATTCTCGAAAACAGAAGCAGGAATATTCTCCCATTCATTTTTCAAAGCTGCAAAAAGAGAAGTTGTTGAAGTGTGCTTTTTTTCCCAACCCGCATTTTTAAAATGGCCCACAAGTTTTCTATTGGGTTTAAATCGGGTGATTGAGATGGCCATTCTAAGACACGAATATTTTTAGTTGCAAACCACTCTTTTAGCAGCTTTGAAGAATGTTTGGGGTAATTGCCCTGCTGAAAAAGCATTACTGACTCCAAATTGTGCCTATATTGGAAACGGTCCATAATTCAATTCCTGTGATTTGGTGTATAGAACCGCAGCCTGCTCCTGAAAAACAGCCCCAAACCGAGGCTCCACCGTGCTTTACGCGTACCTTTTGAGCGCCTCACTGTCCTTGCACCATCGGAGTAAAATAAGTTAAATTTGCTTTCATCACTGAAAAGCACACTCCTCCATTTGCTTAAAGACCGGTTAAGATGATTTTTTGCAAATTCAACCCTGGGTTAAATGTTTTGATTAGGAATTTTAAGTCTTTCCCAAATACCTTTTACGGATTACCTTTTTTTACGATGTTTAGCAGTAAGAAGAGGTTTTTTAGCTGGTCGAAATGCAAAAAGACCGAAAACTCTTAAACGCTTCCTGACCGTACTTGGCCCTATGGGTAGATTAAGTTCATCGCAAATTGTCTTTGAAGTCGCAAAAGGGTCTTTAAGCAAGAAATTCTTTATGCGCCTATCAGTTTTAATTGTTGTTTTGCGAGGGCGTCCACCAAAATGATCTGCTTCTACTGATTTTCCACTTTTAATTTTTTTAATGATGTCGCAAACCGTTGACGTTGGAATTTTTAAGATTTCAGCGATTACTTTTTGTTTTATACCGGCTTGGAACTTTTCTATTATTTCGTATCGAATCGCGTTGCTATAACGTGTTTTAGCCATTTTATGCACTATATAATTTCCACTTACACAGCTCTCAACTTGTAAAAACGTTTTAATCTACGGCTTGAGTCAAAAGACTCGAAAAAACCGTTACTTTAACATCGAGACTCGCAATCTTCTTAAAATCCGGTTAGTTTTGCACAGGCATGTTACTGAGTAACTTTATAAAATAATTTTTTTTATTGTTCTTGTCATCGTAGCATTAAATGTTTAAGGTTATTATTAACTTATCTCATACTCTTTACAAATTATTAAAAAACTTATGGAAAGTTGTTAGTTTTCTACTTGGTATTAAGAAAATCATTACTATGGGAAAAAATCCGGAATGTTTTTGGCAGCACTGTATGTATATTATTTATGGGTCTTTGCTTTTCGTAGACATTTACTATGGCTTAAAAAGAAAAACAAGAGCTGTTTTTATATACACTTCGCTTCAACTGAATAAGCACAACAATTTTCTAGGCTAAGTTGTCGATTTTTTCAAAATTTTGGGCCTTAGTGTATCATCTGATGATGCTTATAGTTGGCTCATGATGCTAATAATAAAAGAAATTAGAATGAACAATTCAAAAAGTACGGCTTTTATTTTCTCTGGCACTCTTGAAATTTAAATAAGGACGGGTAGGTGAAAATCTCTAAATAGTGTTGAAAAAGCTAAAATAGTTTTAATGTGAAAACAAGGACTAACCGCAAGTGCTATAGCCAACAAAATTGAACGAAGTTTTAGGATGATTTATTCCCACTTAAGAAATAAAGATTAATACGGAAAACACTTGAAAGGATGGTAAAAAACGGCAACTACAGCAGTCGATCGAAGAGCAAATTTAAGATGTGCTTTCACTTCGTGTGACCTTGCGGCAAAAATAAAACAAAAAGCTGGTGTAGGTGCAAATGTTTCAACAGTCCTTAGAGTTATTAATAGAGCAAATCATCTAAAACGATTGAAACTCCAAAAGAAACCACTTCTAAACGAGCAACGGAAATGCATGCGTTTAGAATTTTCCAGACTCCATATGAGTTGGAAAAATTAATGGCTCCATGTGGTTTTTTCAGATGAGAAAAAGTTAAATTTTGATGGCCCTGATGGATTTAACTATTACTCTCACGATGTGAGAAAAGAAGAACGTTTTTTGGCGCTACATCATAGTCGAGAAGGGTGTTATGGTATAGGGAGGAATCAGCTACTATGGCACCATTGAACTTGATTTCCAATCAAAAATAACTACAATTAGTTACAAAGGAATCTTGGATGAAAATTTTCCTAAATATTCGGATATTTTTGGACCCATAAACTGGACTTTTTAGTAAAATAACGCCCCCATCCACACGGCACGCATTGTTAAAAATTGGATAGAGAAGCAGAATGTGGAAATGCTTCAATGGCCGCCGTACTCACCTAACCTGAACCTTATTGAAAATGTTTGGGAATGATTAGTACGAAAAGCTTATGAGCCTTGCCGTCAATTTGAGTACAGATAATTTCTTATTGTAGCCATTAAATTAGTCTGGAGTGAAATTTCGCTGGACTACATAAAGAGACTGTACGATTCCATGCCAGATGGAATTTATGAAGTCATTTTGAATATAGGCGGCAGTACCCACTACTAGAATTAACCAATAAAAAACTTATTTCAGAAAAACTTGTTTCTTTTCATTCCATCTATTTTTATTTCCAATTTCAATATTTGTGTCTATTCAGTTGACGCAAAAAAAATCTGCATTTTTACATATGGAACGCTTTGCAATAGTGCTAGAGAAAATATAGCGGAACTTTTTGAATTATTCTTCCTGATTTCTTTTCCCAACATCAACATCTTTTCCCTCATGCATTAACGCACAAGGTTTTGAAAAAAATGGAAAACGAACATTTGAAAATTTGTGTGCTTATTAAATTGAAGCGAAGTGTAGGTACAAAAATTACACCTGTTCACTGCCACGCTCCTTTTATTTTGTTTGAGGTTTTTCTTCATTTAACGTTCTTAGAAAGTTAAATAATTGTATTAAAGCCTTAGGTAGGTAGAAATGGCGGCCCCGAGCAAACCTAGCTCAGAGACCCAATTAGCGCTAAAGTGCGCCATTTTGATACCATAACTCGCGTGACCTGTAAAGAAAATGATTTTTAAGTGCAACTTGCCAGACAAATTGCCAGACTCGGTGATTTGTAGGCTACGGTAAACTACTGTCAACTTGCTCGTGGTCTTAGGAGATTGACTAAGAAAGCTTGGAAGACGGTGCAGACGCGACCGATCTTGGCTCAGAGCCACTTTGTTGCGTTGAGAAAGGAGATCAGGTCTCTGATCTTCAGTTCAGAAAGTTCGTCGAGGTCATTGAAAAACGCTTTTCCCAATGAGTGTGATTTCGTTTTGGTCAAAGCGGGACAATTGCAGAGGAAATGAAAGACTGTTTCCTTTTCCTGCTGGTCCCCACAGCTACGACAGTAAGTATTGTGAGGAATTCCCAGCCTCGCCGCATGTTCTCCGATTGGCCAGTGACCGGAAAAAGTTGCAACGACCCTAGCTATGTCTCGCCTGGGTCTGCCTATCAGGTCGTTTGTTCGGGCTTTATTGTAGGTGGGCCAAATCTTTCTAGATATGACGCAGTTTGTAAGACTGCACCACCTACGATTTGATTCAGTGAGGAAAATTGAGAAAATACTGCCCTTCATAACTCCAAGAGGAATGCTGACTCTTTCCGCAAGTGAGCTATGAAGGGCTGATCCTTGCCTGGCCAGTTCGTCCGCCCGCTGGTTTCCCTCAATGCCACTGTGACCCGGAACCCAAATCAAAGTGACCTTGAGGTTAAGATTCAGGTTTGAAAGCCCATCCCGGCATTGACGTACTAATTTAGAAGATGATAAAGGCGACACAATTGCTTTAACGGCTGCCTGACTGTCTGTCAGGATGGCAGTATTACGGTTTTGGTTAGGGTCTTGTTTAAGTAGTCTGCATGCTTCCCTAATTGCCAGTAGTTCCGCTTGAAAAACACTGGCAAAGTTGGGTAGCCGATAAGATTTAGAGATATTCAGAGATTTTGAAAAGATTCCTGAACCGACACCACACTCCATCTTTGAACCATCGGTGAAAATAGTTGTGTCGAAGTCTCTCAGCACGATGTTGTCCTTCCAATCCTGCCTGGGTGGAAAAACAACATTAAAATCCCCACTGAAATCCAGAGTAGGAGTGCAGTAGTCTGTAGGTGTTGAAAACAGATCGGCAGGGATCAAGTTCGTGATATTGCCATGACCGTATGGTTTGGGAAACCAACAATTTGATTCTTTTAATCTTATCGCGCTGCAAGATACTAAATATTTGATATGCAAATCAAGTGGTAAGAGGTGCAGAAAAACGCTTAAGGCATCCGTTGGGCATGATCGCAAGGCCCTTGTGATACCAACGCTAGCTGTTCTCTGAACCTTCTTGAGTTTGTCGATGTTGTACGCTTTGCTAAGTGCGGGCCACCATACAATCGAGCCGTACGTGAGGATTGGTCGTACAACGGCTGTGTACGTTCACAGTATCATCTTCGACTGTAGACCCCACTTTTTACAGAATGTCTTACTACAGGCATAGAAAGCTATGCAGGCCTTCTTTACCCATTCTTCAATATTCAGTTTCCAGTTTAATTTAGGGTCGAGAACGACGCCTAACATCATTCGATTTGCATTAAGATGTTTTTGTTGGATTTGTGTTGAACCAGATTAACACACAACGGAGCCGAAAATTGAAAAATTCGAGCCAAAATTAGAAAATTCAACCAACAAAGCCAGAAAATCGTGAAAACATCTTGAAATTTCAAAATTTCTAAGTTATTTTTTTGGTCGCATGCATATAACTCGACTGAACATCATCCAAATTGGAAGGGAATGTTTTTGTTGGAGATAAAAATTGGACAATTTTCCGGTCTAAGCTCTACTATTTACTAAAATATCTGAATCTACAATATTAATATGATGACATTATATTAACACAAAATATTTTTTTTTTTTTTTTTTATAGAAAACCTGGATCTCGTCTGTCTAAAATTATCGAAGTTACAGGAGCAGCGCTATACCATGGATTCTTACCCACACTAGTTCGAGCCTGCATTAATCATCTTATATCCATACAAGCAAAGGAAACCGATCTTGTTGCATCTTATTCAGTAATGCATCAATATACTTTTGCTTATGAAAATACTAATATCACAGAATTCGATATATTCAAGCAAACAAATTTGTTTCCATTATCATTAGCTACAGCATTATTTAGCTTCCTTTATCATTTGGCTTCGTATGAAGCTGGAGGTGAAGCTTTGGTTGCTTGTGGTATGATGGAATCTTTACTTCGTGTAATCAATTGGCCGGGAGCTGACCTAGAGCATATAACATTTGTGACAAGGGCAGTTCGAGTCATTGATTTGATTACAAATATTGATATGCATACGTTTCATAGTAACAATGGATTAGGAGCATTTATTCAACGACTTGAAACTGAAGTACATCATTGTCGTCAAGACCAACAAGATGGCAAGAAGAAGAGAAGAAGGAGAACAGCTGAAATTGATTATATAAATAAACATGACATTATTAAAAGTCCCATTCGTGAGGGTGAAGAAGATTCTGATATGACCGATGCTGAGGGTATAAATCTGGAATTTGAAAACGAAAGGGATAAAGACGAAAATGAAGATAGTAATATTTCGTCTGAAAGTGAAACGAAATCACTACATTATAATGAGCCTGGATCCTCTTCGTCGAGTGCTAGCACTTCTGCGTCAAAAAAAGAAACAGAATTAAATGAAAAAGATAAAAAGATTGCGTGTGTAACTCAACGAGCTGCTCTTCTCAAATCAATGCTGAATTTCTTGAAAAAAAGCATCCAGGATAGTGCATATAACAGTGGTATGAGAAATGTTATGGAAAGCAGTCTGCCACGTTCTTTACGCAACATTATCAGCAATGCAGACTATTATGGTCCATCGTTATTTCTACTAGCAACAGATGTAGTTACAGTTTATGTTTTCCAAGAACCGTCTCTATTGTGTACATTGCAGGATAGTGGATTAACAGATATAGTATTGCGATCACTGTTGCGTAAAGAAGTTCCAGCTACAAGAGAAGTTCTTGGCTCACTTCCAAATGTATTTTCCGCATTATGTTTGAATGCACGCGGTCTAGAAGAGTTTTCTTCTTATCATCCATTTGATCGACTCTTTCAAGTCTTACTTTCTCCAGACTATTTGATAGCAATGCGAAGACGTCGAAGCTCTGATCCTTTGGGAGATACAGCAACAAATTTGGGAAATGCTATGGATGATTTAATAAAACATCACCCAAGTCTGCGCACAGATGCAACCAAGTCTATTATCAAACTTTTGACAGAACTTGTTCGTATTGGAAGTGATCCTCACTTCATTTGCTGGCGGGCAAACAATAACAGTGCTAAATCTGAAACTGGCTCAACATCGCAATCGAATGCAGCTCGAAATTCGAACAAGGACAATGGAAATGGAAGTAGTGGTGAAGATGATGATGACGAGGAAATATCATCAGCTTCTCAACAAAGGAGTTCTAACAGAAATGAAAATGCTGCCTCTAGTTCTAGAACATCGTTTACCCAAAGCACAACTTACCAACAATCCGGTAACACACCCGAAGAACGTGAACCTGTTCCCTTGATTGATTATATCTTAAACGTAATGAAGTTTCTTGATGCTATTATCAGCAACGGTACTAATGGAGAACACTGCCGAGAATTTGTAAGCCTTGGAGGATTACAGCCACTACTTTCGATTTTATCATTGCCCAATTTACCAGTTGACTCTCCGGTCACTACAACAGCTCAAGCTGTTGCAACAGTTTGTAAATCTGTTTTGAACCTGGCCCATGAAACAAAAGTAATTGAGGTAGCAATCGAACAACTTTCACAAGTTGTTGAAAAACTCAATCCATTAGTTGTTCATATGAATTCTCCAGAAAAAAGTATACTACTTAAAGAATTGACAAACTGTCCAAAAATGGAAGCTGGATTTTCCAACGCTGATTATACCCCATTATTGCATGCAATGAGTGCGGTTCATGGATATGTGGTTATGTTAGTCCACATTTGTCGCAGTAGCCAAAATGATGTTCGCATGCTGTTATTACGCAAATGGGGAATTGATTGTGCCAGAGGCAAAAAATTACTTCAAAGCTTGGTTCAACTGTATACGTCTCTGGTTTGGGAAAGTACTATTTTGCTAGGGATGTGTTCAGAAGACAATGCAAATGCGGCTAAAGGTTCTGATTTCAATTACGATGAGAATAGTCGAAATCAAACTGAACCGAAAACAGATATGGTAGATATAAGCGAAGAATCTTCGGAGCAAACTTCTGCTCAAGCTCCAATTGCGCCATCCACAGGGCCAAGTACTTCGGTCAGTGATTCTGTTTCAACATTCGCATCAACCTCTTCAGCGAGCGAAACGATTCTCCAACAAGCTTCAGGGGCCAGAGTCGATATGGAAATCGATGATGATGTTATATGTTTGACACCATTCCCCTCTTCACCTAATGCATCGGGATTAATTAATGCCATAATCCAGGCAACAGTTTCTGCCGGAAACGATGAAGCAATTTCAATTGACTCGACTACATCATCTTCAGATTCAGTAGTTTATGTTCCAAATCGGGGTGACCCAAGAAAAGACGAATCTGAAACGAAGTGCTCATCCGAGGCTACGTGTGAAAAGACAGACGGAGACACAAAAAGACGCGAAAAAGGAGCGTCTGGTCAACTGCGCTATATCAAAGCCTTACTGGCGGCTTCTTCTAGGCTTGGGCGTGCATTAGCTGAATTGTTTGGTAATTTAGTAAAACTCTGTGTTGGCACTCCTAGCCGGCAACGACGCACAAATGAGCTATTATCTACTGCTAACTTTCCATGCACTGAAGCTGGAGACATTGCAAGAGTATTGAGCTATATACTAGTTAATGGATTTTGTTATGAGAAGATAGTATCCCCTAGTGTGCCAAAACTTAAACTTACCTTTTTAATTTGTTCAGTGGGGTTCACTGGTCCTATGCTCTTTGATGAAAAACGCTATGCATTTCATTTAATGCTGTCACAGTTTTGTGAAGAAGGAGGCCTTGAGGCATTCTTTGATATGTTTAAATGGGCCCTTTCGTACGGCTGTGCTGACGAAGACAAGGAAAATTTTATCAAAGGCAATGAGTACGCCGAAGGAACTGGTGAATTTTTAGATGCATGGCTTTTGCTTCTTGAAAAAATGGTTAATCCTCGAGCGATTTTCGAATCGCCACATTATATTACATCGCGGCCAACATCTGGGCCAACAGGCCAATTATTGGAATTTGAACCTGTGTTTTACATGGTCAAGGTTCATTCATTAGCTTTGAATGCACTTTCTGATATTTGGGATAAAAAACCACTTCCAAATTATGGCATTAGAATGGCTGAGTCTATAATGGCCATAATGAAACATATACTCAAAAATGAAACTATGCTCCGTGAGAAGTTCCAAAAGCGAAAAGAAGAAATCAAAAAAGTCGAAGAAGAAGGCAAGGCACGTAAGGTTTATAGGGATTCCATAAAAAAATCCGTTAATTTGAATCATTTAAAATTATTCATGGACATGGGATTTTCTGAAGTACATGTAAGTGAAGCTCTCGCTGTTACAAATTCCGTAGAGCAAGCAACTGATTTCTTGCTAAATCGGCCTGAATCAAGTGGAAATGCATCTGCAACTGCCATGTCACGATTATTGAGTTTTGAACAAGAATTAGATGAAGACGATGATGATGAAAATGATGAAGAAGGCGGGGATGGTAGTGAAATAGAAGTTCAAAATCGAAATAAGCCTGAAAATATTGAAAAAAGTATAATCTCAGATATTGAAGCATCACAACCGGCAGCACAAGAAACGGAAACTGAAACTGAATCGAAAAATAAAAAAACTTGGAAATCAGTGCAATTACCTGATGCAATTGCTATTGATAATTTTTGTCGTGAAGCTTTGAAGAAAACTTTCAATACGATGGACCAACTACCAGAAACTGTTACTTCTGGCGCTGACTTATTGGCCGTTCTCTATCGACGGCACACTCCAGAAATGAAGCACAAATTTTTGTTAACTTTAGTTCAGAATATCACAGATTGGGCGGAAAAAATGCTGCATAATCTAAAGGCACGCGATGCTTTGAATTCTAGCAAACGCGAAGAAATACTCATAGGCCGCTATGGAATAAAATTATATATTAGGCTTAAAGTTGGTTGCTTACTGCTTGACGATATCTATAGAGATATGCGTAAAACTTTCTGCATGGCCATTCGACATGAAAAGTCACTGAGTACTCTAATCATGTTGTTGCACAAAATTGAATCCATCTTACAAGAACACATAGCGCTTGGGGCGCCACCAATTACACCGCGATGGTTACAACACTTGATTGAATTTATAGATTCAATTGATAATGCTTGTCATATAATGCAACGCAAAACAAACATGCTAGCGGTCACAACAAAAACGTGGAAATGGTTTGATTCTCCTGCAGGCAAATGGAATGCATATTCAAATTCAAACAATGAAATAATACATAAAGCATTTGTTTCTGGAGAACGATCAGTACGCATAACATGCGGCAGACAAAAATACACTATTAATTTTAACTGCATGTCACAAGTAAATGAAGCCACTGGTAATCATAGACCAATTATTTTGGGACTTAAAGTCACCGAACTTACTGATGGAAGTTCAAAAATCGAATCTTCTATTATAACATCGGAAACTTCTTCAGATTCCGATTCAGGAGATCAATCAGAAACACCTGATCAAAGCGCAGTGAACACCACACGGTCGGCTGGATCTCAGGCGGCAGCCGAAGTTCTTCCTCAATCCCGGTCTTCATCGGATGGCGGAAGCATAGATTCTATTGCTGTTGGTAACACCGAATCGTGTGTATCAGGACTATTTGAAATCGATGATGATAGCAAACTCGAAGAGGAAATCGGTGAAGGATTGGAATCCGGATTAAATAGAATAGTTCTACATGAAGAACCAACTGGATTACAACAGTATGATACAGGTGCTATCGTCAGTTGTCTAGCGCGTTTGATGCGTCCCAAGTTAGCCATTGATTTGGATACAATAAATTCCATTTTGAAATTATGCGTAAAACTTACAAAAGATGCAGAGAGTGCAAAAGTGTTTGCAAATAATGGCGGCATTAATTTGTTGTTGAGTATGCGTCAAATGTGCGGCTATATGGGATTTCCCACGTATGCCATTTTACTAATTCGGCATGTTCTCGAAGAACCTCAAACTCTTCTTGCCACCATGGAACGAGTTATTGCATCTCGTACTATGTCAGTGATTCCAAGCAATCATCGCGATTTGATTTTTGTGCTAAGACAAATGAGCTCAGCTGTTTCACGTGATCCAAAAATATTCATGCGAGCTGCCTCTAATGTTCTTCGATTAGATAATAACATTATGAAGGGCAAATCAAATTGCTACGATGATACTCGACTTATAGTGAAAGCATCAACAATTATAAGAAAAACAGGCCCAACATCATCTTCATCAGTTGATGATAACGTGGCAAGTTGCAGTAATGTGCACTCAATTGAAAATGATATATCAACGGGCGTCATAAAAGACTTACTAAAAGCACTTCTTTTGCCATGCATACATTTCCCACCACCACCAGCTACACGAACAGCATACAAAGAAAAAACTCCATTGACTTTTGGTGGACTTACATCTACAACAAAAACATCTAGTTCAGCAACGGATGCAGGTTCTTTTGAAAAAACTCAAACAGATGATAGTCAAAGTGATCAATGCTGTGGATGGCATGTTCCCAGCAGTAGTCATTTACATGATAAACCTTTGCTTACAAGGTCCACAATATTAAAAATTCTCGCCGATGCAGTTCGGTCCTATCAAACATTTGCCCCCAAATTGATCACCGAACATATTTACTATGCTAAAGACAGTGTTCTCATAAAACAGGATCAATCGGCGTTATCATTTATTCTCGACAATTTCTTGCCTCTCAAAGAAAACTGTCAAGATCGTGAGGTTAGCACAATGGCCCGTGTTTTAATAACATCACTTTCAGACTGTGTCGACCAACTGTCAGTTCAGAATACCGTTATAAGTGAGGTTAAGGCTGCAATACAACGAGCTATCAATTTACCAGAATGTTCAGACAAACACATGCGCTTACAGGTCTTTGTGGGGCTTTTGCCCACAATGATTGATAATCCAATGCCTCTGAATAAAATAACTCCACATCGAAATGAAATTCTTTTGATACTTTTACGCAAAGGAATAATGACGGATTTGGCAAAAATGATACTACATCTTGATCTTTCCAATCCAAACTCTGTTACAACTTTAAATGCTGTTCTCAAACCAATGGAAACACTTCTGAGGCTTACAATCTCTCCTGGATTATCAGCTAAAAAAAAAACATCTCAACTACAATGTGATCGGCGTAGCCGTGACCAGCTATTAAATGCTGCTCAAGGTTCGAATAGTGGAACAACAACCATACACACTTTATCAAGGCGGTCAACTAATGATTTAGATGCAGATCATATTATTCTTGATGTAATGGCTGATCGTCCTAGAGCTTCGGGCTTCTTTTTTACCGGTGATTCAAGGGTAAATGAACAGGTTTGAATTATACAAGTATTTTTATTGTATTGATGTTAATTAAACGTTTTATTTCCCTTTAAAGTTTAATAATATTTTTGATGGTATTCTGGGAAATGATCAAGAATATTTTAATGACGGAGTATTTCGACATCTTAATGAAGGTTTAAATGATACCGAAAGCCCAAATGCGGATGTCGCATTTGAGACGAGTAGCGAGTCAAGTGATTCCGAGTCAAATGCATCAGAAGAAAACGAGGAAAGGGATGGTGATGATGATGGTAGGCTCTTTATTTAATTGAAAATTTTTGACAGTTTGATTTGATATGCTGCAGATAAATTACCTTATTTTTATATGAAATTCTTCAATTTATGAACCTTGTCAATTTTTCACCTGTCATTATAATTTAAGATTAAGCCTAATTATTAAGCCAGTTGACTTTTCTGAGATCTCATTGAGTAAACTCGATCAGCTCGAATGAGCGAGAACCTGAACAAAATTTGTCAAAAGTACCCTCCAACTCTTTTTTTTTTTTTTTGTGAAATTGTTCAACTTGCGTTAAAAAGTAATTGAGCGGTCTTAGCTTTTTGAGAGATTCTGAGAAGTGGCTGATAATTTATTTTAATTTAAAATGCTATTACGAATATTAGATCAATTTGTTTACTTCCCAAAACTGCCAGTTTTATTCCAATTTAATTTTTTTTATATGAACTTTACCAGAAATAAAACTGGTAGAAATGGGCAGTTTTGGTTAGTAAACGAATAGTGGTATTGATATTGGCTTAATAACGATTTTGTTTGCAGATGGTAATGAAGACCATGGAGAAGAACGTAGTGAAGCTGACGCTGATGAAGAAACACGCCAATTTATTGAAATCTTTGACCATGCTTATGCTCCAGATCAACCAAGAGCGGCTACAAGTGATCGTCGCTTAGATGGAGTTCCCATCATTCGTTATACTGTATCATGTAAGTAGCGTTCATCTTCGTCTGCGATGTATAAAAATGTTTTTCATAAAAGTACATCACCCCATAGTGCAATAGTTCATTCAATCGATAACTTAAAACCCCCACCAGTATTAAATTAACAAATTATTTCTTCATACACTTACGCCCAATTTCTTCAGATAGGCTGGAACAGGTACTAGCTCTGGTACTGGGTCCTAACGAAAAGTTAGTACCTGAGCATTTCTTCACATCCTTAGTACCCGATCTAAGTTCACACAGCAGAATTAGGAACTCAGTACGTCTAAAACTGGTCTAATACTGATTTTGACAACATTTTGGCATTTTAAAACTTATTTTGATAATTATTTAACATTTACGTCAGTTTTTGTGAAGTTTTTAATTAATTTTGGACAGAATTTGCCTGGGGACTCATTCCGTAAAACGATTATCACCCGACGATAACGTTTTGACGATAGTCTTATTTCACGTAACCCTAAAAATGCATATCGTCTGGACGATCACGTTTTGACGATCAAATATTTGCTTCACGTAAGTCGATTATCATCAAAACGCTATCGTCAAAACGATGGCTTTTGGACGATACCTAAATAGGTATCGTTTCGCATTTGTTTTCATGATTGTATGTAAGTTTGTACGCGACTATAGTTAAATGAGTGAAATAATTTACTTATTTTGCAAAATGGCAACAAACATTTGAGAAAAATACAAATTATATGAAAATTAAAAAAAAAAAAAAAAACGTGTCGCCAGCAGGAATCGAACGCCGAACCCCTCGGTTAAGAAGCAAGTACCTATTCCACTGCGCCACCATCTTATGTAAATTTCTGCCGATTTATTGGGCTTACAAATAAACCGTGCACTAAAGAACTTCGTTCTAATAACGCAAATTGTTATTATGACATTTCAATGATGGTTTGACAATCTCTGGAAAAACGATAGACGAGGAGATAGTGTTTGAATTACGTGAAGCAAATTATTGACGATCACGTCAGCGATAATCGTTTTGATGATTATCGTTTTGAAAATTACGGAATGACCCCCCTGGCTTTGATTTGTTTATTATGTTTTCTGTTTGTTTAGAAGATGAATATAATAATTATAATATTGTCGTGTGTTGCATTGAATTTCTTCAAAATATATATTGAATATCTATTTTGTGTTTGTGGTAATGATTTGTCGGAATTTGTGACTTTTCGTAGTATTTTGAGTTAAGTTTTGCGTGTTACCGTTTGACCACGGACCTACTAATGGGATAACCAAAATGTGTATGCCTAATTCAAATATTGGTGAAATATTTGACCGAGCATCAATTCCGGTCCATTTTTTAAAAAAGTTTAATCCACCAATGATATTTTCCTGTTACTTCAAGAGTCAAGGAATCGGTAAAATGCATAAGCAGACACTTCAAATTCTGAAAATGTTGCTGGCTTTTATCCAAAGATGAAAATCTAAAAACCAGAATCTAAAAATCAGAAAAAAACAGGCAAGAAATGGTCAACCCAAATGAAATTAATTGCTCTGATTTTAACCTGTTAGACTGTCGATTCCGATGTCCTAGCTTAATACTACGTTTTCACCGAGCACTAAACCGAGATTTAGGTAGATTTAACACAAATCTCCTCACAAATCCCGTGATTTACCATACAAATTTAAATCTCCTCAAATCAAGATTTAAAATAAATCTCATTTAAATCTTCATAGGTAAAATTCGAACAGACCTATTCCCCTATTCAGCGCAATACAAGCTGCGGGAAACCATCTTTTTTTTATCGTTTGACACAAAGCAAACTTGCCATCTCACTTCCACTTCATAAGAAAAATGACCCACCATTTGCATTTTGAAAGGTTCTGTCAAAATTAATCTACTTTTTAATCTTTTTTTCTGGTGAAAACACTGTTTGGGATTTATCAAATCTAAACGAGATTAACTTGTGGTGAAAACGTAGTATAAACCAAGTCCTAACTAGTACTCGGTACCAATTTGACAGGACTAGGGCTTAGTACTTATGTGAAGAAATCATTTGGTACCGATTTGAGTACTAACTTTAGGGCTAGTACCGGTACTAGCGTTAGGACTCTGAAGAAATTGGCTGTTAGCATACAAAAGCGAAACAACCTATTTTTTTTTTGTACCCAGGCATGTGGGGCGATTTTAGGGTCTGTTTATAAAATTAGCCATAAAATCCCTTTTATCTAAACTCGTTTAAAAATATATCAGTTTCACAAAATGTAAACAAAGGCAAATTTAGAGAAATTTTAGTTAAAATTTAGTTTGCCTCACATCGTTTCGTTTTTATTGTTAAAATAATTAATGGAAACTAGTATCGCCCTGTGTCAAAATTCGACACCAACTTTAAATTTCGCAAACAATTTGTTTGAAAATATTGAAGGAAAAAATATTTTTTTTTTTTTAATTCGACATGATTGTATGCGTCTCAAGTATATTTTGCACATCTCCGCAATTGTGGCTTTCACTAATAAAATATATCAAAATCGGTCAAATACTTTTTGAGAAAATGGTACCACAAAATTTATTTATGGCTCTTTATATATAGATATAGACACTTTTTACCTTCCTTTAAAAATATTTCAAACTGCATATATATTTCAAACTATCGTACTAATTATGAGCGATTTTCTGCTTTAAATAAAATCTTTAAATTATTTAATCATAGTTTGATTACAAGAATTTTGTTTTTACTAAGTTCATATCAAATTTGTATTCAGTTATTTAATTGTATTATAGATTTAAGTTCTTACTTATGTATTTTGAGCTAGTTCTTTGCATGCAAAGTGTATTAAGAAATGTGAAAAAGCATTATTTGTAAATTCATAAAATTCCAAGAACTGTGCAAACATATAAAATTTATAAACAAAGTCAATGCGCATACGAAATATTCTTGAACGTACTTTAAAGCTTGATTCACACTATAGTGCCGATACTGGTACAGTCTCGATACGTTCCTACTCCGATAAAATATTCTTACACAAAAAACAATGAGTATATTCACACCATCGATACCGATACACTTTGAGTGTGTTTCTTTATTTATTCCGGATAAGTAATATAATGGATGGAAGAGGCGAAATGCTTATCCAGTATATCCAGAATGGAATAAATAAAGAAACAAAACTCGAACAAAAAGAATGGCAATCCAGTTGTTCGGTGAAATGTCAAAACAATTGAATAAATAATGTTTTTCTTTTGGGTATATAATATGTATTCTCAAAGTCAAAAGTTTATTAAATTTTACATTAAATACATAGCATTTATACTTTGGTACGTTTATTCGCCTTATTATGCTGTTTTCAAATAATTATAACCAATGTGAAGCTGCCATAATAGAGAATAAAAACGTCAATTATACTGAACGAGCCCATTATCCTTTTTTTACTCTTTTTATTTCACACTTCACATGGAATAAAAAGAATGCATTCCAAATGTTCCGGAATGAATAAAGAAACAACAAAATTGTTTATCCGGAATATTCGGTGGATTAAAGAAACGCAAAACTGGGGCCCAACTATGTAACTCGATTTTACTTTCGAATCTATTTGAATGATGTTTGCGATTCTACTATCAAATGGGACTATGTATGATAGTACAATCGAATGCAAGTACTGTCAACCATTAGTCAAAAAATTTGCGAATTTCAATACATATTTATCATTTATAATTAATAATATTGACAATCGATACTTACATTTTATTTTATTACTCTCGATGCTTCTTTTGCTCGCAAACACATTTGAATTAGAACAAAAATTTGCGAATTCGGCTGACTTTGACATTGACTTTCGATTTACATAGTACCACCAACTTCGCGAACCAAAACGAAAATTAATTGGCACCACTAAACCAGTTCGATTATCGTTTACTATAGAATTACAGAGCTGTGATTTTGTGAATTCGGCCATTTTGACTGTAATTTGCATAGTTGGGCCCCTGGTATTCCGAATATTCTGGACATCCCAGAATGAATAAAAAAACACACTCTATCGCTCCAGTTTCGATTCACTGGAAAGAATATTTTATCGAAGCGAGAACGATATATTGATATAATTTCTATGGAAAAAAAAATTTAAAAAAAATACAACACATGTAGGTATAGTTAGATATATTTATCTCAAATTAATAGAAAGGAGAACAAATGAATATAAAAAAAATTTGAATCGGTATCGGTATTGGGGGCGGCAATGTGAACAGAAAGGGATTCTATCGGAGAGAGAACGTTTCGAGACTGTATCGGTATCGGCACTATAATGTGAATCAAGCCTTAATATTTTTATTTTTAAATTTATAAATAAATTAAAAAACTCGAATTATATAGGCGTAGGTATTCATATTTTGAATGTAAAATAAAAACAAAAAAATTAATGTACAGGCAAAAAATAGGATGATATTTGTACATACTTGCCTAGAGACTACAGCTAATCCGAACCACCTTCCGTATATTGCGCTAATCCAAACCTTTAATTTTTTCCTTTATGTTCTTTTAAATTAGAACCTAACCCGATTTCTGTACGCTGTAATCCAAATTCAAAGTTAAAAAAACACTGGTTTTTACAGTTAAGTTTTTAAAGTAATTTTTTTATATTACTCCTTTATGTTTCAAACTTCCAGAGAACTGATTTCGCTATCAAAACAGTACATACACTCATTGAAACATCTAAACACATATGTACATGAATTTGTTTTAAGTTTGCTAGTTTTTATAAAAATAAATAGGTATAAGCCTATTTATAATGGTTTTAAAAAGCAGTGAATATAGATTTTTTGTTAAATAACTCACGCTTTTCCTTTCCCGCCCTATACTCATTAATCCGAATAATTTGATAATCCGAATATCCCCTTGTAATAATTAATTCGGATTGAATAAATGAATATATGGGGATGTAACACTGCGACCTATAGATCTATTGTGTCCCCGCTTAGAGCTGGATGAATTTGGTCATCTTACAGCTCTACCTCGCTCTCTTCTACCTGGTAGCATCCCAGGTGTTTTATTCTTTGATGGATAAGTGCATCACATCTGCCCAGGATGTGATCTGGGGTTTCCTCATTAATTCGGATTAGCGAGACAATACTGTACTTGTTTTAATGGCAGTAAGATACGCTTTTAAAAATTACCGAGACGAAAATGAGCTTTTAGTTTAAATTTAAAATTTAAAATTTGGTGCAACCAAAAACTAACAATTTAATGCTAAAATGGGTTTTTAAAAATTTAAAAGTCTTGAAATCGGATAGTTTATCATAAACTAGCAAACCCGTGCACGCCTTGCTTCGCATTCGTTAAAAACTTTTTTATTTTTCATTTATATCACTTCTTTTGTATATTTTAGTTATTTTTTTTAAAAATTGGTCTAAGATTTGTAGAAAAAAAAAATAGCCTGTATCCATCCTCATGTTCCAAGCTCTCGCTGTAACAATTCTCATTACAATCCCTTAGGTATTTTCAGTGATTAGGAGAAACAAACAGACAGACAAACAAACTTTCACATTTATAATATTAATAGGATTTCATAAGAACATAATATAAATTTTTTCTTTCCATGTTTTGTCATAAATTAAGAGTTTTTTTCTTATTTTCTAATTTTAGCTAATTTGAATCCGTCAGGATCCGGAACGAGCAGTGGTGCATCAACCAGTGGCGCTGGTAGTGGTAGCAATCTTGATAGTTTAGTTTTAGTACATCAAACACGTCAACGTAATACTAATGCCAGCGTATTGAGTCGTTCCTTTAACCCCATACACCAACAACAACTTCCAAGCATTAACATTGGCATAGTTCGTTCATCACCAGCCACTGGCCCGAGCACCAGTGCTAGAAATAATAACAGCATTGATGATGGTATGTATTACTATACTATAGCGTCATGCAAACAAATACATATGTTCATACTAACATAATATTTTTAAGATCTTATTGCACGTTTCAATTATTACATTCATCATGGACAACCATTATCAAGCGGATCTGGAGCAGGTTCAAATCCAACTCTTCCAACTAGTATGAGCAACCAACTCGGTGGAGGCGGATCATCTAGTGGCGTTCAGTTTGGAACTAATGCAGGTGTTACAGTTGGAGCTGAAGATTCAAGTGAAGGGCGTGTTCCAAGCTCCAGTAACAGATTACAACGTGATTCTCGTCGATTACTATTAGTTGATCAACAGTATTGTACATCACATTCATTTAATAATTCTGATGAAAATCAAAATGAACTTTTCAATCAAGATGGTGAGTTTATTCTAACTGGCTATAAATTTACTGCAAACTTTCTATTCTATTTTAAATTATTTTACAGCTCTTCATTGGTGGCTTGAAGAAGCCAAACATTTGGATATGGAATCCCAACCTGATATATGTTTAACGGTGGCTCATCAATTAATTCCAGTGTTACAAGAATTACGTGCGAAGACAAAGAGGAGAAAGAGGAAAACAGCTTCTACTACAACTCAAGCTGTCTCAACTGATGAATCGGGAAAAACTCAAGGACAAGAATCGAGTGGAATAATTAGTACACCAAGTGTTAATATAACCACACCAGCTGCACAAAATAATACATCACCTAGTAACCGACGAAGTGCTATTCCAATTTTACTTCCAAGAAATTCAGATTCACGCGATGTGAATCCATCACCAGATACTGTTGATCCTATTATTGAATTCAATTCTCTTGATGACGAAGAAATTGATAGCCAAGATCAGGATACAAGTAATAATTAACAGATTTTAGTTTTGTTTTTAATACAATAGTGTGATTTTTTTTTAATAGGTGCTACAAGAACGGAAGCCAACTCTAATGTTAGACTGTCTCCGGTCACTAGCCCAAATTTAACAACAGGTAATTAAATTTTTATTATTTTTTTTGATGAAAAGCGATCGAGAATATTCCAAAAGGAAAATAAGGAAACAAACTATTTTCTTCGATGTTCAGAACAGAATAATAATAAAATCTATTTATTTAGTTTTTATAATAAATTACAATGAAGCAGAGAAATAATGTTTTATAAAGCAGAGTGTTTTTGAGCTGAGTGATAATATGTATAAATAATTCATTCTTTGAAAACAACATTTTTGATCTGTCAAGCGTCCCACTACGACCTTTTTTTTTTTTTATTTTCGTCTTTATCGTTTTGCATTGTTTAATTTTTTTGTAAAAAACTTTTAGAGCCAGACGTTGTTGAAAGTGGTGATGATTCTAACTCAGAAGGTGAACCTCTTACACCACAAGAAGTTACCAACCAAACTGTTCGTCAATCAAACCAAAGTTTAGGTCCGTCAGATAATAGTTACGTTTAATTTAATTTTAATTCATATTATTTTATATTATTAGCTGCGAATTTACATCAACGAATAACTACGGAAATGGCTGTAGCTGCATTGGCTGAAGCTGCTTTGGTGCCACTTCCAGACGATGATGAAGATGAAGATGACGATGACGATGAAGAAGAGGAAGTCGAACCAGAGGAACGTCAAGAAAATTACGAAAATGACGACAATGACGATGACAACGAGGAAGAAGGCGAAGACGAAGAACTTAATGTAGAAGATGTTATAATGGACTTTGATGATGAAATCCAAAATGTCTTATCTCAGGTAGGGGAAAGAGAGAAAACTTCAAGCTATACTACATAAGTTCTGCTCAATATAACGCTTGGCTATGAGTGTTTTGTTTTTTGTTTTATTTTAATGATAATAGTATAGGAACGTCAAGCCATACGAGAATATTTTTTTTCCAAAACTGTGTGTACAATAACTTCATACAAAAAAACCAGTTAAATGTAACAATACATGTTTTATTTTGTATTTTAATTCTTACATTACTCTTAGACATTTTCAATAACAAATTTAATTATAGTATATCGGTTTCGTGCAGTTTTCAGCACCAGCTCGTCCACAGGAAGTAGCCACTGAAGATATGGCTCATAGTTATACGACAGTTTCTCAAAGTGCAGAAACAAGTTCAAATCCATCAGATCGTAATATTGAAAACAATTCAGAACCATCAGAGACAGCGGCTTCATCGCCTGTATTGAATGTAACTTCAGGAGCATTAGCATCAACATCTTCAAATATTATAAATACTTCATCTTCTGCAACTGATAACTTATCATTGTCAATTGCCGGAGGATCACCTAACAGAATTCCATCTGGCACAACATCAAGAACTAACGAAATGAGCCCCGAAGTTCGCCAGGTTCTTGGTGATCTTCAAATACCTGAAGGCGTTGATCCATCATTTTTAGCTGCTCTGCCAAGTGAAATGCGTGAAGAAGTTATTCAAGAGCATTTACGTGCACAACGAAACCGCCAAAGGGCTCAACAAAACGCTATTGAAAATGAACATGAATCATTAATTGAAGTGAATCCTGATTTTTTGGCTGCTCTTCCTCCAAGTATTCAAGCAGAAGTATTATCGCAACAACGTATTGAACAACAGAGGCAAGCAGCACAAACAGCCAATCCAAATGATCCCGTCGATGCTGCAGCATTTTTCCAAAATTTACAACCATCTCTTAGACAGGCGGTGAGTACATGCGTAAAATATCTTTACAGAAAAAATGTGTCCTTAACTATATTATTTATATTTTTACAATATAGATACTAACAGATATGGAAGACTCACAGATCGCAAGCTTACCTCCTGATTTAGTAGCAGAAGCACAAAATCTAAGAAGAGATTGGGAACATCGCAACCGTCAAACTCTGCATGAACGTTTAGTTACTCACTCTCAAGCGAACTCAACCCCGGCTATAGGTGGAACAGGTATGTTTTTGTCAATAGAAAGTAGATAGCTAGATAGATAGATAATATTGGACTTGGGTTATGTTAGTTTTAGAATTAAATGAATGAATGAATGAATTATACTTGGGGTTTATATTGCACTGCGACCTTAGATCTATTGTGCCCCCATTTAGAGCCGCATGAGGCTGCTCATTTACAGCTCTTCCTCCAAATTTATTTCTTTGAGAAATTTAAGTATTTGGAGTATTTTTAAAGAGGGCAGTTCGCTCTTCTCTATCTGGTGGCGACCCAGATATCTATGTCTTTGTTGCACAATTGCTTCACAACTACCTAAAATATGGTCCGGTGTCTCTTCCTCAGTGTTACAGAATCTGCATGTTGCGCTACTTGCTAAGCCAAGAATCCTGAGGTGTCTCCTTAGCTTGCAGTGGCCAGTGAGGATACCCGTAATTATTCTAAGGTTGTTTCTACTTAAGCTAATGCAGGATATGAAACGTTCTTGGTTGTAGCTCCCAAGTAGTAGTTTTGCCTGTCTTAGCTTAGGGAGTTCTTTCCAGATTTGTAATCTTTTGGCCTCCTCTTGTTTTTTGATTTTATTCTTAATCACATTTTCTCCTATTCCGCAATAGGGCTCTGGACCCATAAGGGGTGTTGTTGCACCCATTTTTGCTAAGGAGTCTGCCTCTTCATTGCCTTGGACACCCACATGGCCTGGTACCCAATGGAGTGTTACATTGTTGCTTTTGCCCAGTTCGTTTAGTCTGCACACACAGTCCCATACCAATTTAGAACTAATTAGAATTTAGAATTAAATACTATCATTTCAGTTTTGATTTGGTAAATTACCAGCTATTTGCTTTCTAATAACTTTGACGAAATTCAGTGTCTAGTGGAAAATGAAAATATGGAAATTCTTGTTTTGTCTGAAACACATATTACAAAAAATCATAATTTAAATGCACTTGAATTAGATGGTAACTACTTACTAAGCTGTGAAAGCGAATCAAGCCATACCGGAGGTGTAGTGTTCTTTGTAAAAAAGATTTTTAAATGTTCTATTGTTAAGAAAATTGTTATTAGTATGAAACTATGGTGTCTTATAATTAAAGTGCAACATAATAATAGTCATGTGATAAATCTATGTGCAATATATAGATCGCATATGTTACCAAAAAGTGAGTTTTGTATAGAATTAGAGAGAATAATTGATTACATTCAAGACTTTAATAATTATTTTATAATAATAAGTGATCTTAATATTGATTGGTTTGACACTAATGATACATATCGTCGAAGGATCAATGAAATATTAAATGACAACAACCTTTTTATGTTAGTACCTGAGCCAACTAGAATAACACCAACGTCGAGAACGTTAATTGATTACGTAATATCAAACAGTTATCAATTAGCTACTTCGAATGTCGATTGTAACATGAAAATTAGCGATCATGACACAGTTGTAACCCTAATTAAACAAGTCAATCAACCACTAATCAATAAAAACATTACTAAATTTTGTAATGTAAGTTACAATCCCCTTTTCGCAAATTTTGATTCTGGTCAACCCTATAGTCTTAGTACATTAAGTGAACAATTCGCAACCGAACTAAAACATGAGATAAATTCATTAGTATCCACCAAAGAAATACCCTTTAAAAACGCAGAATAGTTTAATTTTGAACTTCAACAAACAAAATCAATAAAAATTAACTTATACAAAAAACCTGTGATAACGAATAACCTCGCCGACTGGGAAAATTATCGTAGGTATAGAAACGTATACAAGAGCAAAATTAGGTACACTAAATCCAATTTCATAAGAAGAAAAATTGAATCAGCTAATAATCAAAAAAAATAAGTGGAAGCAGTTAAAAAAATATGTGCTCAACAAAAGAAAGGATATCATATACGAAGTGCAATTTGAAAACGGTGATATAATTAACGATAGTGCAATACTATGTGAAAAATTTAATAACTATTTTGTTCAAAGTATTTTAGAATTAAACCAATTTGTGATAAATTAAGAATATGAAAACCTAGTCAATGAGTGCAATATAGAGTTTAAGTTTCGTGCAATAAACTGCGAAGATCTAATGTGTGCAATAAACAATATTAATAAGAAAAGTGATTTTAATTTTTTAAATATCAGAATGTTAAAAGATACTATAGACATAATTAGCTCTGTACTGTTACATGTTATAAATATATCTTTAGCTAGTGGCATATTTCCTGATTCTTGGAAAAAATCATTGATTGTCCCTATAAAAAAAGTGTACAATGCTAATTGCTGTAGAGAGTATCGTCCCATAAATATGTTGCCAATTTATGAAAAAATATTGGAAAAAGTAGTTCATATACAAATGTTAGAGCATATTGAGAGTCAAAACATTATTACAACTTATCAATCTGGATTCAGGGCAAATCATTCCTGTGAAACATGTGTTAATTTTGTAATAAGTGATTGGAAACAAGAAATTGAACATAACAACGTTATAGTGGCGGTCTTTATCGATTTGAAAAGAGCTTTCGAAACGGTGAATCATAACATATTGTGGCAGTATATTATTCTTAGGTTATCAATATCAAAAAAACAGATTACAAGTACTTCAAAATAAGGCAATGCGAATTATACTGAAATGCGATAGATATACTCCAATATCATTTATGGCTGAGTCTTTAAATTGGCTAAATATAAATCAAAGACTCTTTATGTGCGCTATGGTTTTCGTTTATAAAATTAAAAATGGAATATGTCCGAGCTATCTTCGACAAAATACATCCACTAATGAACTCTCTGGGCATAACTTAAGGAACAACCATGACTTAAGGATACAAAGAGTACGAACAACAAGAGGACAACGAACGATACAGTACATGGGGTTTCAATCATATAATAGCCTTCCTGAAAACATTAAAAATGCAGAAACCATTTTCGTATTTAAAAGAAAAATTTTGAATTATATAAGACTTAAATGTTCATTAATTTAAATTATTGTAAAAACTGAACAAAATTTAGAAACAAAAACATAAAATGTATGTATTATTGTAAAATTATCTTTAATGGCACTTGTTGCTAAATAAAATTAAACTAACTAAACTAACTAACTAACTATCGACAAAAATGCCTAAACAGAATAACCCTACAAATACCTACCTATATTTTATCTTCTTTTTTCTCTCACCAACAGCATATATTCCACCTCGAATCCCATCCATTCAAAACCTAAGAGGTCGTCCCAGTTGGCATACAAATTCTGTTTGGTACAATTCTCACTCATCCTCATCTAATGGCCCTGGCGATGGAAGTTTCCAAAAGCTTCAGGGTAAACCAGTTGCATTGGCTTTAATGGAAACCGAAGGAAGTCTTCTTGACGTAGATGCGTTGTCTTCACTGCTTTTAATGTTGTTTATTGACGATGCAAAATTCAATATACTTCGACTTCATCGTGTAATTCGTCACCTCTGCTATCACACTGGCACACGAGAATGGATAATTGATTCGTTGATTTCAATTATTAAAATGGCTGATAAAACTGATATCACTAGGACAGATGGTAAGCTAATCAGTAGACCACAATATCTAACGTTAAGGGTGGACGCTGCTCTTGGCTATCGATCCAGTGTTTTTTTGATAAAACGTGGTGTTGAACAAATTTTTAAAGAAGAAGCATATTGTGGAGGGGAAGGCAATGCCATTCGAATTCATCCTCAAGCAGCTCAAATGGTTTGCCGAAATTCGCTCGATCTTTTAATAACATTAGCTCGATATTTCCCAAGGGATTTTGTACCATTTAGAGAAATAGAAAATCTCACAGAAAAAAGCGATAATATAGATTCAAAATTAAGAGGAGAAAAGGACGGGCAAATAGCTTCACAGAACCCATCAACAAATCCCAGCTTAAGTTCTGCAGGAGTTTGGTGTACGAATATAGCAAAAAAACCAAAAATTTCTCATTCACCATCTCAGACTGTGTCCAAAGAGGAGGATTCAAAGTCTCGTACACCAACAACAACACCAGCTTCAAAGAAGAGAACCCCATCTGTTTTTGATGTGCTCCTTAAGCTTGATTGTACAACTAGACCTTTACAGACGAGCAATAGCTCCAAAGAAGTTACAGCTATGTTTTTAGTTAACCCTCAACCTAATCGAGCTAAGCTTAATTTTCTATCATTCGAAGATTCTCCGTTTGCTCAATTAATGTCACTTCTACCAACGAGTGTAGTCAAAAGATCTCAACAACTCACTGATAAACTTGTTCGTTTACTCGCTTCATTGGGAGTTGAACTTCCAAAAGAAGACAAAATAACTTCCGTGATTATGGACGATGATATAGTTGACAATACTAAGTCACCCAAGACACCGCTTGCAACTGAAACACCCGTACAACCTGTTCCAAAGACCCAAGTAATAGATGTTCATGATAGTGACAGTGAGCCCGATGCGATACCTGGCAGCGATGATGATTCCGAAAGTGAGAGTTATAATCTTAAACGTTATGTTAAGAAATCTCGACCGACCTTACTTTACCCAAGTAAGATTCAGCAACTTAAAATTGCAATAGAAGTTCTAACAACAAAAAGTTGCTCCGAAGAAGGCCTGGAATATGTGACCGAGTTGATTGTTCACTTAAGTCAATGTTCGGCTAAAGCAAATGAGATTGTCGTACAATTATTAATACAAGGAGTTATGGGATTGGCAGAATTGGTACGCATGCAAATATTAAGTCTAATGAAAGAAGTTAAAGAAAATAACCTTAAGACAACTAACGAAAGTGATTCATCTGCTGGAAACAAAAACCAGTCGAAAATGGGTCGTGGTGGTATAATAAATGACCGGTTTACGGCGGCTCAAGTAGTTATTTCGGCTCCAACAAAATCAAAACCAACTTGTGAGCTTCAATTGCCCAGCATGAGTCCATTATTGACGAAATCGTCTTCGCAAACATTCTTTTTACGAACTCTTAAAGTTTTTATGCAAGTTCGAGATTTAGTTGATTATAAAACTTTGCAAACAGTTACAAAAATAGAACCATTGAGTGAGATTATATGCCTGAATGAACTTTGGGATACACTAAGTGAGTGCTTAGTTCATTTAGAAAAGACAAATGATCAACACGCGGTTCTCATTCTACAACCGGCTGTTGAGGCGTTTTTCTTAATTCATGCTTCGAAAAAGAAGCAAGCAACAAAAACAACTCGACCAGGCAATCATCGTTCGGACACTTTTACAATTACTAGACGTCCGATTGGTGGGTCTTCGACAGCATCAGCTGCAATTCCGAATACGTTAGATTTTACCATTAATGAGAGAATGCCACAACGTAATACTCAAAGTAGAACCAGCGTAGGTGATTCAACCGAACAAGAAAGTATTGATTCGGCATCTGTGGAAGGTACAGATACAGCAGCTGTAACTGCTGCTGCTGGCAGTTCAAATAAAACAGACACTTCTCCAGCTCCATCAACATCTGGCGCAGCTACTGCTGCAGCTAAAGAAGCTGAAATTCAACGGCGTGATCAAAAGAAATTTCTTGAATTTGCCGAAAAACATCGCACAGTTCTCAATCAAATTCTACGTCAATCGGCAACCCATCTTTCGGACGGACCATTTTCGGTGCTTGTTGATCACACTCGCATTTTAGATTTCGACGTAAAAAGAAAATATTTCCGAACAGAATTAGAACGAATGGATGAGGGAGTTCGACGTGAAGAATTGACTGTGAATGTGAGGCGTGTAACTGTTTTTGAGGATTCATTCAGAGAGTTATACCGACGTGGCCCAGAAGAATGGAAAAATCGTTTCTATATAGTTTTCGAAGGTTTGAATGCTTAGTGTTTTTATTTCTTTAGTCACTTTTGAATAATTTATATTTGAATAGACGAAGAGGGTCAGGATGCGGGTGGTCTCCTTCGAGAATGGTATGTTATTATCTCAAGAGAAATCTTCAATCCTATGTATGCTTTGTTTTGCGTATCGCCTGGTGATCGAGTGACCTATATGATAAATCCATCTAGCCATGCAAATCCTAATCACTTATGCTACTTTAAATTTGTCGGACGTGTAATTGGTAAATATTATACAGAAATAATACAAAGCTTATGTTTAATGGTATTTATTTTTTCTTTTTTCGCCAACAGCAAAAGCAATTCACGACAATAAACTTCTAGAGTGTTACTTTACACGTTCGTTTTACAAACATATTCTTGGAATTCAAGTGAAATACACTGACATGGAGTCACAAGATTATGAATTTTATAAGGGTCTTGCATATCTTATGAGCAATGACATTTCATCGCTTGGTTACGATCTAACTTTTTCAACGGAAGTACAAGAATTTGGTGTCACACAAATTCGTGACCTTGTACCAAATGGAAGAAATATAACAGTTACTGAAAAGAACAAATTCGATTATATTCGTTTGGTTTGTCAGCTCAAAATGAGTGGATCCATACGGCAGCAGTAAGTTGTGTTTATCTTTTGTTAATATTTCGTATTAAAAAATTGCTTTTAATCTGTCTTCAAGGCTAAATGCATTTTTGGAAGGATTTTATGATATAATACCAAAACGTTTGATATCGATTTTCAATGAACAAGAACTGGAACTTCTGATATCGGGTCTTCCTAATGTTGATATAGAAGACTTAAAGCAAAATACAGAATACCACAAGTATAATTCCAAGTCACCACAGGTAAATTTTAAATTCCAATTTTTTTTTTTTTTTTTAGAAAATCTGCATTATTACAATGTGTATTTTTTGTTTAGATTCAATGGTTTTGGCGAGCCCTACGCAGTTTTGATCAAGCTGATCGCGCAAAATTCCTACAATTTGTTACTGGAACGTCTAAGGTTCCTTTGCAAGGTTTTTCAGCTCTTGAAGGCATGAATGGGATACAAAAATTCCAAATACATCGGGATGATAGATCAACGGATCGTTTGCCCTGTGCGCATACATGGTATTAAAATCATTTCTCTTCTTTAATGTACATGATTATGATAATTTATTGTTTCCATTTTAGCTTTAATCAACTAGATTTACCACTTTACAAGTCGTTTGAGAAATTGCGGACATGTTTAACGAAAGCTATTCACGAATGTTCTGAAGGGTTCGGCTTCGCTTAAATAAATTATTTCTTACAAACTCTAAAGATTGAAATTATATTTAAAAAATACATTTTATTACATATTACAAAACATACTAACGGAAATATTATAAATTACAATATCTTATTCAAAGTACATTAATTAATAATAATAAAAATTAAAAAGCTAAAATTCCATAAGCCTTACTTAATACTTGGATTCTTGCCCTGTGCCAACAAAAACTTGCTCCATTTTAATAATACTTTTATAAATATGCATTGAAAAATTCATTTGAGTTTATAGAGAAAGTTAAAGATTTAGTTTTACCACCAAACGCGAATTTAGTGTCTTTTGACGTAAAAAACTTGTACCCGTCTGTATCAACTTTAAAATTGAAGCAACTATTTAAACTTAGAATTTCTGAAAATGTTATAGATGAACAAAAGTGCCGCCAACTGGATAAACTCAGCTCAGTTTGTTTGGACCAGAACTATTTTGAATTTGATGGGAAGTTTTACAACCAAACTTCAGGACTCGCTATGGGTTCTTCACTTTCTCCCTTTGCTGCTGAGTTTTTCATGGATGATTTTGAACAACGACTATTTGCCTCTAAAAATCCATTCTTACAAAATATTATTTTTTGGAGGAGATATGTAGATGACATTTTCTGTATCTGGACAGGGACGCATCGAAGTCTTTTGACCTTTCTTGAAAATGTTCTTAATAAACTGGAACCAAATTTGTTTTTTACAGTCGAGTATGGACCTGAATCCCTGAATTTTCTTGACTTAACAGTTTCTATATCCTCAAGGAAACTCGCCTTCGACATATTTAGAAAAAATACAGCTACTGATACTGTCATCCCAATGTCCTCAGCCCACCCGTTAAATATAAAAATGTCCGCTTTCCATTCAATGTTGAATCGCCTTCTAAAGACTCCTCTCAGCCGGATTTGTTTCAAAAAAGAGCTTGACATAATAAAGAACATCGCAATTAATAACGGATATGATGTACAAATGATTCATCAACTTTTACAAAGGAAATCAAGGCAGTTTTCACTCCAATCTATCTTTCCCATGGCTACAAGTAACAATGAAGAACAATGGCGATAAATTCCTTATGTTCAAGGTGTATCGGAAAAACTTTCAAAGCCACTTTTAGGAGCTGGTATAAAACCAGCTTTTTTCAACAACTACACGCTCAAAAATGCCCTATGTAATAATAAAATAAAACAAAACGTCGATAGAGGGAAAAAAAGTGGAGTTTACAAAGTCGTATGCAAGGAATGTAATGGAATTTACATCGGAAAAACTTTGAGACCACTGCGCAAAAGAATCATTGAACACATTAAAGCCTCAACCCATCAAGATCCATCTTCTGGACTTTCCCAGCACCTTAGAGATACCGGACATGGCTGTTCTATTGACGATGTAACCCTACTTCACAGCCTTCCATGGGGGCGAGTTTTGGATAAATTTGAGGTCTATGAAATTAATAAGCATAAATGTTTTAATTTATTAAATTGCCAAATAGACTTGACGAATAACAGCCCACTGTTAAATAATAGTTGATCCATTTAATTTATATAAACAAAAAGAAAAAAAAAAAAAAATGTAATGTGTTTTCTATTTTTCTATAAATCATTGTCTTCTGTACATTTATTGTTGCACTTTTTGTTTTTGTTTTTGAAAGTTTTCTTGAAATTTATATTGACAACAAAAACAAATCTAATTTCACCACGAAAACTTTTATCTCCTTTGTTTATTTATGTTAATGTTAGTGTCCTGAAGATGTCCTAATAAGACGAAACGCGTCGACCTTTTCTTAAATAAAATTTAAAATCAACTGTGGAAAGAAAGTGTTTTATTTAAAAATTTTTGAATAAAAATGTGTAGAATATTTTTAGATCGATTTTGTTCAGTCAAAATTTGAAAATAACTTGAAGATTCTTATTTTAAACTTCAGAAAGGATTTTTATTGTCAACTTCAGAAATTGTATTTATTCACCGGAAGTTGAATGGCTCAACTTCTGATGGGTTAAATCCCAAAAGCAAAATGGAAAGCAAAAGTACTTTTTAATATCGTTTTGCTATATTTAAAAAAATTTAAATTTTAGTTTTAGAAAAAAAAATTACAACAAAGGTACCAAAATAAAAACAAATCGTGGCGGAAAATTTTTGGGACTATAAATGAAAAACTTGAAGATACAATGGAAAAACTAAAATGTTTATTTTCGTCCTGTTTCGCATTTGAAAATACCCAAAAGCTAACACGGTCGCTTTTATACCAATCAGCCGCGCATTTGAGAACAATCTCCCTGATTCCAAAGTTGGGCAACTTTGTTGCTCAACTGCCAAAAATAGTAGAGTTTGACGAGGAAACTTGGGGTTATTCTTCATTTCTGTTTATTTAATCAATCAATGCAGCTGTGTTTCTGTTTGTGCAAAAGCACAACCTTCCTCGTTGCTTTCCCTATCGGTTCTTTCGCAGCATTTTTTCAACGACTTTTCACTTTTTGACAAAAAGATTAAAAAGTAGATTCATTTTGACAGTTTGCATATGTTGTTTCGTTCTTTCTACTGACGTTGAAGTGTGGCAGAAAATTTCATGTATGTCCACTTTCCAATTATATTTTTATTCTTATTATCCTTTTTATTCCACACTTCACATAGAAAAGTGAACATTTTCAAACTCATTTCGGGGTACTGTTTCTCACTGGAAGACTTATAAAAATAATGCAGAAATCTTATATTTTGGTTCAAAAATAAAACGTGTTTATTCTTTTACACAAAAAAACTGCGCTAGCGAGAAACAAATATTTTTACTTTTGTAATTTTGCAAAAAGTGGCCAATGTGGTTAAGGCTTTACTAGGCTTGTTGCACCGAATCGTGAATATTCCTATTGTGTTTAAGCCTTAAATACATTTTTTTCTTTCTAGTAGCTGCTCTTGCTGACACCTATCGACAGGTAGTTGAACTAATTTGAAGGAATATCTGTTCTGTCAAATGCGACAGCATCAGCTCAGCAGCCACATTGGCACATTAATCAATATACAAAAATTAAATCACATTTAACAACGGCATTTATATATATTTTAGCAATAAAATGCCGACAATTGGTGTAAAGCGTGATTTGCTTTTTGATGCTCTAGGCAAAAAATACAGTAAGTACATGTTACATCTTAAAACCAACCTAAGAATTCATTAAAAAAAAATCGACTTAGCGGATGATGAGTTCCAGCAACTTTGTTTTGCATTCGGTCTTGAGTTGGATGAAGTGACTACTGAAAGGCAAATGCTTACTAAAGAGCAAGGTGATATTGCAGCAGCACAGGAGGCATCTGAAGAAATAATTTACCGCATTGATATTCCAGCAAATAGATATGATTTGCTATGTATGGAAGGTCTGGTAACTGGATTACTAGTTTTCCAGGAAAAGTATTTACTATTTGATGTTAAATGTTTTTCAGCTGATACCAAGTTTTTGTTTTCAGAATTAAACCTCCGCAGTTTAAATTAGTCGAACCCAAAGGCGGAGTTGAAAATCGTCAAACTCTGAAAATTCTACCGGAAACGGCTCAAATTCGACCCTTTGCAGTGGCTGCCGTTCTCAGGAACATTACTTTTAGCCAAGAATCTTACAATTCTTTCATAGATTTGCAAGTAAGTTTTATATTTTGATTTTAAATTTATTGAAAAAAAAAATACACAAATATTCCATAAGAACCGCAAAAAAAAATGTAAACAGTTTAATCAAATCTTTTTTTTTTAAAGATGGTAAGAAGCCAAAATATCTTACTTTAGTTATTGTCAATTTAATTTTGATTTAATAATGAAGATCGTAATATGATTAAACTCTGCTGCATAAATGTTAGTCAAACGTGCTCGAGAATTTCAAAGGAACAGAAAGGAATTAGTCAAAATAAATTTTAGATTATTATGATCAGCTTGAAATAGAAAATTTTACAATTCAAATTAAGAAACTCCTTAAATCACCAAGGGCGATAAAATGAAAGCGAGCATTGTATGTTAAAATATTATAGTCATCAACAATATTATTGATGAAGTGTTGGAAACAAAAAATTAAAGTACAGGAACTTGAATTCTTGAAAGTACTAACTCACAAAATTTACTTAAGGCCATTTTTATTTTCAAAAATAAATATAACAACTGTTATTTAAAATCTACGTAATTTCGCTTCGCTGGGACCCGCAACCCAGTGAGTTTTAAAACGTATGCTATAACTGTTTATAACAATTACACTAACGTAACAACTTGCCAATTACTTAGGCCCATTTGCTGAAACGAATTTTAAGTATTTAAGTTCAACATAAGAGCTTATGTGACAGTTTACGCTGTGGAAAAAGTAAAACATAAGCGTAATTTAAGTTTCGTTTCAGCAAATGGCCCTTAGATGCGTTCCTTTTCTGTAAAATGTTGACTATTGTTAACTTTGACCGTTTGCATTCTAGGATAAATTGCATCACAACATCTGTAGGAAGCGAACTCTTGTTGCTATAGGCACTCATGATCTCGACACGATCAAAGGACCTTTTAGCTATGAAGCACGTGCACCACAAAATATCAAATTCATTCCTCTCAACCAAACTAAAAAAATGAATGGAAACGAACTAATGGAGTTCTACGCTAACCATGCTCAATTGAAGCAGTTTCTGCCAATAATAAGAGACTCACCCGTCTATCCAGTTATTTATGATTCTAACGGAATAGTTTTATCATTGCCTCCAATTATAAATGGAGATCATTCGAAAATTTCGTTAAAAACAAGAAATGTATTTATCGAATGTACTGCAACGGATCTAACGAAAGCCAAAGTGGTTCTTGACACTGTCGTTTGTATGTTCTCTGCACACTGTGCAGACAAATTCACCATAGAGCCATGCAATGTTGTGTACCCGGACGGATCTGTATCGACATACCCCGAAATATCGTATCGAACTGAGAAGATATCGGCTGCCAAAGCAAATGCAGCTGTGGGCATAACAGAAGAACCCCAAAAAATGGCAAATATGCTCACTAAGATGTATTTGGAAACAACTTTGGTTGGTAAAGATGAATTACATGTCAGAATCCCTCCAACACGACACGATGTCATTCATGCTTGTGACATTTATGAGGATGTTGCCATTGCGTATGGCTACAATAACATCACCAAGTCACTTCCATCATTCATGCATATCGCAAAGCAGTTTCCGTTGAATAAATTGACGGAACAACTACGCGAACAAGTCGCCCAGGCTGGATTTACTGAAGCTTTGACTTTTACATTATGCTCACGTGACGACATCGGAACTAAATTGAACAAGCTGATTGAAAACTTGCCGGCTGTTCATATTTCGAATCCGAAGACACTTGAATTCCAAGTGGTGAGAACGTCACTTCTGCCAGGTCTTCTGAAGACACTTGTCGCAAATCGAAAAATGCCGCTTCCACTCAAATTGTTCGAAATAAGCGATGTAGTCCTGGCTGATGATGAAACAGGTTAGTCCTTTTGCAAATAAAATACATGTTCCACTATTTTTTATTTGTTTTTATTGTAGAAGTTGGTGCAAGGAATGAACGCAGATTGTGCGCGGTAAATTGTAGTAAATCAGCTGGATTTGAAGTTGTCCACGGTTTGCTAGATCGAGTAATGCAACTTTTAGAAGTTCCATGGAAGTCCGGAGAAGGATATTATTTACAGGCCTCTGAGGGTAAGAAATAAATAACATCCAAATGCGACGAATTTTTAATCAAAAATAAAATTGTCTTGCAGATTCTAGTTATTTTCCTGGACGGTGTGCGAATGTTGTTTATAAAAATACTTCCATTGGTAAAATTGGAGTCTTACATCCGACTGTTCTCCAAGCATTTGAGTTAACCACTCCATGTTCTGTTGTAGAAATTAGTATTGAACCATTTGTTTAAATATTTTGCAAGCTTTGGGTAATAATTAATCTATGCTTAAGATTAAATAATAAATGAGCTTTGATGTATTTCTGTTTATTAATAGTTTGATCTTAAAAAGAAGTAAATTTTTTATGTAGAATGAATCTGGCGACAAAGCTGTGAACTCTCGCCATGTTATCTTTAACATACTCAGCCCAATATAGAATTCCATCATAATCGGAAACTTGATACAAATCCCAAAAAAAAATATCAGAATCAATCGTTGTGGAAAATCTCATTCAATTTGCCATTACGGACCGTAATAATTTTTTTTTCGGAATTAGTAAAAGTTTTAGATTAGGAATGACTATGTTTTTGCGTGAAATAATGATGCATATATAACGTGTGTCCGCAAGCCCAGAGTTGGATGAAAGAAAAAATATCGGGAACAAACAACTCCATCACAAAATATTGAAAAATAAAACGAACTTGCTCTTGTAGTAAAAGTTTCTTCGAATTTTAAAGATTGAGTGTAATATAAGTACATATAATTAAATTGTAGCAGCCCGTGGCGTAAAGGTTAGTGCGATGGACTGTCATGCCAGAGGTCTGGGTTCAACACCAGCCGCCAACCTTTAGTTTTTTTCAGGGCTACTCTTGCGAGGAAGTGACAAATCCTCCAAGAGTATCTCTTGTCATAGAAAAGTGCCGCTCACCTTAGCCGTTCGGATTCGGCAGTAAACTTTAGGTCCCCTCCATTCCTCCAACAGCTGTCAATGTTGCTTTCGTTTGTAAAAATTGCAATTGTTTGTGTTCCAATTTTTGTTTTTGCCGAAAAGAAAAGTAATTTCATGCAGAAAAATTGAATATTTATGCAAATATTCAAATTTTTTCTTGAAGGTTGCATCCAACAAAACAAAAAATTTCTATGCTCTCTTCCTATTCGAAAACTCATCCCGAAATAGCAAGGTCGTCCAATATCTTATTTAGCACTGAATGAACCACCTAAAGACAAGATTGGGAGCAGTTTATTTCTTAAGTGAACTCTAAGCAATCGAACTTTTTGTAATTATTTTTTTCAATTTCTCAATGCGGCATAGAAAATTTTCATTACTTAAATTATTTATTTATTATTTTCTTTTATAACAAACACTTTTGACATGGATTACATGTCTTTCTCGGACGGTTGGGTGTGATGTAGCGAAATGAGGACCGTCACGAAAACATGTACCGCTCGCGCCCTACTGTTAAGTGACTGTTTGCACTACAGACATCCTACATATACCAATCGATAGATAAAGATTGCGCAAAGATTATAGAGGAATTGTTTTATAGCTATCGCCTCAGTTTCAGATGATGGGTCATGGCGTTTGGGGTAAATTGCTAAATTAGGAGTACTCAAATTAATTTGAGCTTAATTTCTTCGGATATATATGTAAGTGCCACTGACGTCATTGATATCTCATTCGAAAGGGTTTGAAAAAGGGCATCCATACGCGTATTGCCCATATCGTTAATTTACGTTATAGCACATATGTCATGTAGGTGCCACAAGGGCGATCTACCCAGGGTAGAAAACTGTCGTTTTTGGAGTCGTGTCGTTTTTATATTGGTATTCCGTAGCTAAAACGCCAGTGTTTTTCTCGGTCTTACATTCCACAAAACGACCCACCAAAAAAACTGATATTTGACATACATACATATCAAAATGCTTACAAATTGAATAATTTGGTTTTTGAAAATTATATTTGTGTTAATTTGTTTTAAACATAAGACAAAAACAGAAAAATGTATATATGTAGCAAGTTATTTTTCTTGGAGCAGCAGTGACGACGAAGATAAAAAAAAAAAAAAAATAAATTTGATGGCACAACAGCTCATGAAGAACTAGGGCCTAGTGACTTACAACTCTCAACCATTCCTGTGTGCGTGTCTGCAGGAATGGAGGGGACCTACAGTTTATTGCCGAATCCGAACGGCTAACGAGCGGCACTTTTCTGTGACAGGAGATACTCTTGGAGGATTTGTCAATTCCTCGCAAGAGGCAGTAGCCGTTTTTCTTTTAAATAAATAGATGGCGAGGCTTGGGATCGAACCTTAGACCTCTGGCATGACAGTCCATCGCACTAACCATCACGCCACGGCTACTACGACGAAGATGAAGAAAGAAAAATTTGATACTGCAGAGCAGGTGGATATCATCTAAAGCAAGTCCTTTTCCATCCATAATTTTTCTCAGAACCTCTTTTAAAGTTTTTTCGCGAGGTGCTCAATTTGGGGTGGAGCGTCAATGTATGAAGAAAAACAAAGTTGTGGAATCAGTTTCTTCGAATACCTCCAGTTTGTTCATTTAAACGATTAGAATAATTTGACATAAAAAAAAATTATTTGCCCTCTACCTCAGCTCGAAGCTATGAAAAAGGGTGTTTTTTCATTAAATTTTAAACTTACTTTGAGTTGAGGAAGAGGACTAAAGATTTTATCATTGAATAATTATGATTGTAATTATTCAATGATTTTATCCAAACAATTATTTTTTTGATGTCAAATTATTCTAATCATTTGAATGTAACAATATTCGAAACTGCTCCATACTTTGACCCTCCACCCTAGTGCTCATTTCCCTCCACGAGCTCTATTAGTCGCATTTGAATTTGGGTTGTTATTTTTACCTTAAACAAAGAATTTTAAATTATAAAAAATAAAATAAGTCTTAACAAATCTTACATTTTTATTCCTGTCGTCAACAAATTTCTTGACGACAGATTTCAACGTTTTTCTTATGGAAACGACTAACGGAATACAGAAAAAAATACAGTGAACGCGTTCCACAAGAGAGAATCGACAAATTGACGATTATTTGGCATTTAACGCTTAACGTAATACCAAGTTCAAACTGTCGTTTGTTTTTTGGCGTTCAACGCCTTACAGAATAAGGCAGAATTACTAAAACCAACATTCATTCGTCGAGTGGTTCTCCAAAATAGCATATTTTTAAGTACTTAATGGGCCCTATGGGGAATCTCCTGGGCAATTTTATTTCCCACGGAATTATTCCCACGAAAATTTTTCTGCTATTGTTTTTGAACGATAACGATAATGTACGAGAATATAAGAATCCGAACAACCCTCTAGTTTTGCAATAAAAGATTATTTACTGATGTTTTTATTCATATTTTAATAATATAATAATTAATAATATGTCCGTAAGGTTCTCATACAGCAATAATTATAATAATAATATTTCTATTTAATATAACATATACGTTTAATGTATATTTTTTTTTGTTATGTATGCATTTTTATTAATCATAGTATTAATTATAGTATATTTATATAATTTTCTGTTAAATTCAAATTTTTGTTTTGAATTTATGTTTTATCTTTTGAATTCATCGGTTTGAATTGATTTCAGTTTTGAAGTATGCTTGTTTGAATATATTTATAAGTGTAATAATTAAAAAACAATATTACATAATAATATTAAAGGTTTTTTTTTTTTTTTTTTTTTTTTTTTTAATTCAACAAAAAATATGTTTTGTTGTGTTTTGAATAAATTGAATTGTTTTCTTTTGTATGTAAGCCAAAATGGGAGTATACGATCTGTGTTACATACCAGTTTTGTTTTCTTGGTTTTTTTTTTTTAATAATTTCTTTTGTTTAAAATATCTGCTTTGCATTTAAGTTTTCAGCTAATTTTTGTTTTAGTGTTAAATCGCTAAAGTGACACCTATGCGCGTTAAATATATAGAAGATGCATGCAATGCACTAAATCACCATCAGAAAAATTGTTTTTTTTTTTGTTAATTTTAATTTTGTTGTAAATTAACTTACATTCATAATTAGGTTAAAAGTTAATTTTGTATTTTTATGTTTATATGTTTATATATATATTTTTTTTAGTGTTCTTTTAGAGGCTAAATATCTATTTTTTATAGCGATGATTATAATAATTTTAAAAATATTACATTTTAAAAATGTTTTATATTTTTTAAGTCCAAATAGCAATTTTAATAATTTGATAGTTCTAAGAATGAAATGTTACTTTATTACCAAACTTTGAGCTGGTTGAAAAAGTAAAATAAAATTCGGCATTCAATTTGATTACAACTAAGTTGTCAAACAAAAACTACAAAAACAACTAACTAGTTGCCCATCCTTAGTTGTTGCTAGCGTGGGTGTTTGTTTAACAAGAGATGATGACAAAATTGCCTGCGATGTGAACTATGTTATTCTAAAATTATTTATATATATTTTTTTTTTTATAATAAGAGTATGAGAAGAGAATGACATTAAGATCGACGCACGTGAATGGAAATGGCCGAAGAAAACAAAAGAACCGATTCAGAGATTTGTTGGTGGGATCTATATGGTGCCTTCTCTGCCTCATCTCAAATTTTACCATGTCGCTTCTAACTTTTTAGTCACTCTGTTGAATATAAGCAATATAATATTGTGATTTTTTTTTTATCGTAAGTTAATAATAGAAGTGTATATATGTGTAGTTTTATCCTCCATTAACTTCATTTTTCTAACTTTGTAATGTGATTTTTAACTTTTGAATTAACGGTAGAATTATATTTTTTGTTAATTCTAGTTTTTTTTTTTTTTTAAATTTATATTTGAATATAATAATTTTTGCGGATCACTCCAAATTTTTTTAAACGGCATAATTTGAGCCACGTTTGGCGTTCTATTTTCTTTTTTTTTTTTTCAAACTGAAAGCAATTTAACACTTTTGCTTGTGATTTCTTCAAATTCCATTCCAAATTAAAGTTGTTGGGGGTTTCTCCGACTGACGTGTGTGCTGACGGGATCATGTTGTCACGTCTCTGGCTGCCTCTGGTTTTAGATTCCTCCTAATTGTTTTTGTAAGGCGAAATAAAATACACTAATCATTTGAGTTTTTACTCATTAATGCTCATTGTTTATGCTTTTCCTTTGAATATTTTATATATATTTAGAATAATAAAGAAAAAAATCCTGCTTAAAATATAGATACATGTTTTCATTTTGCTTTAATGTTTATAATAATTCATGTTCTGTTTTATTTTATTTCTTGTTTTGTTTCAATTTTTGAATTATTGATGCATAGCATTTAATAATATTATTTGTATGATGATTATTATATATGTATGAACCTAAAATCTATGTATTTTAAAGAATTATCATTGAATTTACTTTGTTTTCTTCTTTGAATTTTGCAAACAAAAAAATAACAAAACAAAAATTTATGAAAACAAAATAAAGAGATGATGAAAAATTATAATTAATAGAAAGAAAAAAAAAATATTTGTGTTTATAAATAAATGTTGCTCCTTGCTAAAATTAATTACATTAATTAATAATTCTCTTACAAGGCAAAAAGCTGGTGAAATATGTGAGTGTGTGTGTGTGTTTTCTGTTTGTTTTGTTGCTATTTATAAGAAAGCATTTAAATCAATATAGAAAACAACAAAACAAAGATCTACGAATAATTGATATTTTTTTTTTTTTCTTCAAAGTTTTGATAATATTTCGAATATTATTTTTCGTATTTTCGGTGATCAAGTTAATGAGGACATTAATTTGCTCCTGGCTGTTTATTTTCTCTTCAGATTATTTCGCTTCATTTATTAATTAGTCCAATTAGAGGGCCATGTCTGAAATGAATTTTAATTTTTGTATTAAATAAGCAAAATGCATACAAAAAAAAATATAACTTACATTTTTATCGTGATGATCCCATAGTTCGATTTTATCCGGCATCTGATTTAGATCCGAATGCCCAACATAGTGCGGATATTGAAATGTCGGGATAAGATTCATTGGCTGAGCCTGATTTACAGTTGGAGGTGGAACAGTTGTATGGTAATCCATAATCTAAAGCAATAAATAAATATTCATTTATATCTATCTTCAAAATGTCGTTTTGAATATCTCAAAAAACATATTTATTTATTTATTTTATTTTAATTGGCACCTAGCCTTATATTCTGTACAAAAGCTCCAGCGCATTTGTTGGAATATATATTTTGTGAATCGCCTCTGAACCTTTTCAATTCGATCGGAGTGTACTTTATATGCCAGGGCTCCAAATAACATCTGCATATTCAAGAATCGATCTTACAAGAGATGTATACAGGGTGTCCCGAAACTCAACGTCAAGCGGGCACCGGGTGATAGGGCAGGTTGTACCCGTTCTTTGAAAAGTTTGAAAAAATAATCCATCTCGCTTGGTTTAGTAGTTATAGCCATATTAAGACAAAATATGAAAATCGATACCCTAGCTCACATTTTTAGATACAGTGGTTACAAATTTTAAAATTTAGCTGTGTTTTCTTTTTTTTTCGTAATCCTTAATAACCATGCTATTGATCGCAATCACAAATCCAAGAATTAAAATTGTCAGTTTCGTAAGAAAAATAAAGTTTGACTGAGTCATTGTTCAAAAAAATTTTGTAAGCTAACTTTGATACTTCATTTTTTTAAAAAAATGTACCACACTACCCTCGGCAAGTTATTTAAAAAAATGGCCCGTTTCATCAAGATTTCAAAATGGTACAACACTTGCTACTTATTTACTCGTAAAAAATACGATTGCTTTTTTATTTGCAAAAGGACCTCAGTTCACTTCATATCACTTTTACGTAAATAATGCTTTTTTGTGTCCAAAAATCGGATTTACCGAGGTGTATGTAAGATAAACAGAGGCAATTGAATAAGACACTGTTTGCAAAAAATTAGAGTGAGACAGATCGACATTACACACGGTACGCTACGATCTACGTTCTGTGGGCTACGTTCCTCCTTTTACTAGCAATTTCTCTTAATTGTGCGCCTTTGTGTTACCTTTAATTTAAAATTAAACTTTGAAACAGACGAAAGTTTTAAGAAAATTATAATTAAAGGGATATAAAATGCCAGGTTACTGATGTAACTTCCAATGGACTAATATGGATGTTTTCATATTCTTGAGCCATGTACTAATACGCTATTTGCGAAAGGCTTTTATTACGAATTAACAGATAACAACTAACATAATTTTCACAACACTGATCGAGTCCAGGTGAACACAATGGCGCACAATTACGAGAAGTTGCTAGTAAAAGCAGGAACGCAGCCCACAGATCGTAGATCATAGCGTACCGTGTGTAATGTTGATCTGTCTCATTCTAATATATTGCAAACAGTATCTTATTCAAGTGCCTCTGTTTATCTTACATACACCTCGGTATAACCGATTTTTAAGCACAAAAAAGCATTATTTACTTAAAAGTGATATGAAGTGAACTGAGGTCCTTTTGCAAATAAAAAAGCAATCGTATTTTTTACGAGTAAATAAGAAGAAAGTGTTGTACCATTTTGAAATCTTGATGAAACGGGCCATTTTTTTAATAACTTGCCGAGGATAGTGTGGTACATTTTTTTAAAAATATGAAGAGTCAAAGTTAGCTCACAAAATTTTTTTGAACAATGACTCAGTCAAACTTTATTTTTCTTACGAAACTGACAATATTAATTCTTGGATTTGTGATTGCGATCAATAGCATGGTTATTAAGGATTACGAAAAAAAAAGAAAACACAGCTAAATTTTAAAATTTGTAACCACTGTATCTAAAAATGTGAGCTAGGGTATCGATTTTCATATTTTGTCTTAATATGGCTATAACTACTAAACCAAGCGAGATGGATTATTTTTTCATACTTTTCAAAGAACGGGCACAACCTGCCCTATCACCCGGTGCCCGCTTGACGTTAAGTTTCGGGACACCCTGTATAATGATAAAAGGACATAAGGGTCTCTGAAATCTTTAGAATTCCGCTTAATGAAAACTACCAACAAGTTGGCTTTAGGGATCAAGTAATCGAAATGGAGTTTAAACGATAGGGCAGAATCAAGTATAACACCTAAGTTATTAATCTTTGCGACTCGATTGATAGGTTTAGATTCAATTGTATAGCCGAACAACATGGGTATAGTTTTTCTTGAGAAAGAAATTGCAATACACTTTTTAATATTAAGTTTTAGGCCATTTGGATGACACCAATAAGACAAACTATTGAGGTCAGATTGAATCTTTTGACAATCTTCTAAACTTTTAACTTTTAAGAACAGCTTGAGATCATCTGCATATATCAGGCTCTCGCAATATTTTATCACTGATAGAATATCATCAATAAAAATAATGAATAGGAGAGGACCTATAGATGGCTTCCTTGGGGAACACCTGACGTACATATAATGTTCTTTGAGCACGTATTATTTATCTGCACTTGTTGACTTCTACCAGTGAGGTATGAAGATAACCAGTTAAGCAATTCTGAATGAAATCCAAATATTTCAAGCTTTTTTATAAGTATTTGCTGGTTTACTGAGTCAAAAGCCTTACTAAAGTCGGTATATACCGTATCGGCTTGTAATTTTTCTTCCATTGAGTTAGTTACATATGATGTAAAATAAGCTAAATTTGTTAAATTAGGTGATATATGCTAACGATTTATATACATACTAGCAGGCCGGCCCGTGCTCGCCTTGCTTCGTATGTTTAAATAGCTAAATGATTGTAAAATACTTTTGTATCTGTTTTCTGATATTTTTATGTTTGGCTGTTCTGATTTTCTTTCGAATACCAAAACTTCCCGTTTTCGACTTTTCGCAGTTCTGAATTCCGTATCGTTTGAGATTTTACGGATTGAAGGGTGTTCTACAAAACGAACAGATCTGCAATTCGCCAAAAATTTGACGTTTTAATTTCGGTCATCTTTTTGTTGGCGGATTGCAGATTCGTTTGGTGGTTATTGTAAGTTTTTATTGCTTTTATAAAAAAAATCTTATATTTAATAATAATAAATAGGGGAAGCATACAACACAACAACAATTCGGCTACAACAAATGAAAAATGGCCTCAAGAATTTATATAGAAAGGAACAAAAACAAAAAATTAATTAAATTTTTTGAATTGGGGCCTTTTTCATTGTTTTGGATCCTCTTTTCACTTTTCATTTTGGGGTTTCATTATTAAAACTGGCACCAATTTTATATGTTGTTGTTTCTTTATGTATATATTTTTGGGGCCATTTTCGTTTTGGGTTTGAGTATTTCTTTGTTTTTTTTTTTTTTTTTTTTTTTGGGGCTTTTTCTCATTTAGTTTGGGGTAATTTTTTTTATTTTGAAAATGGGGTTATTTTTCATTATGAAAAAAAACCTCAATTTTGGGGCTATTTTTCATTTTTTGTTTGAGGTCATTTTTCATTGGGGCCAATTTTCATGTAGCCCAACAATTCGCCTTATTGGTTGCTTTTTTGGAAAAGCATCCCGACCTATGGAGAGGATGGGTTAAGACTGACAACAGGCCAGAATATATATTGATAGATTGTCCAAAGAACTGACGAATGATTTAAATGCCTTAGGAGACTACCAAGGAGGGACGCTTCTGGATGGATGCAACAGTATCTTCTTTTTCGAGTAATATCCAAAGAGGTACATCCTTCTTCCAAATCAAATACAAAAACCTTTGAGACGAAAAAACACTCTTCTAACTTTGTTTAAAACAGGGGATTAACTCACAGCTCAAAACCACATGCTAATGCCCGTAATATTCACGCCGTTTAAAATCGGTTTAGATTCAGAAGTCGGTTTAAAAGTTTTAAACCGACTAATCGATAATATTCACTCACTTAAACCGACGTTAACCAAAATTTTAAACCGAATGATCGGTTTAACTACGATAAACCGACTCAAACTTAAACGAGACATTTTCGTGTCGTTTAGGTACGGTTTAAATGGTTTTAGCTAATATTCAACATTTTATTGGTTTATTCAGTCAGTGCAAAATATTCAATCATGTAATTTTCGGCGATGCTGGCTATCCGAACACATCACATTTGTGCACGTTATTCACACATCGGGGTAGAGTTGACCAATTAACCTGAAAAGGCTTATAGACCGAGAGCTGGTAAACGATTTGTTTTATATCGCTCCAAAACTTGTTGGCATGGCATTTGTACTAGTGCAAACTACATGCCATAGACCTTTGAGCGATATTGCGGCCCTAAGACCACCATTGCACTTTCAAAATTCAAAAAAAAATGAGTGAAGTTTATGTCTATTATACCGCTCCATAATGTTTATATGTGTCCAAACTAAATGCCATCGGTCTGGCAGCGATACCGTGGCCCTATCATCTATATAATGCACTTTCAAAATGCAACCAAAAAAAATCAGAATAGTTCGTGGTTACTGTCCACACTCAATTTCATCAACTTGACAGTAATACCTCATACCTAGCACCACTATAATGCACTTTCAAAATGCTAATACTATTTTTTTGTTAGGAAAGTGCATAATGGTAGTGTAATGTTCACGGTATCGCTGCCAGACCAATGAAATTCAGTTTGGACAGATATAAAATTTGCATTTTATTCGTGCATTATGGAGGTTTTTGGGCTGCGGTATTGCTGTTAAATTGACGGAATTTAGTTGCAATCTTGATTAATATAATATGATAGATATTGGAACCGAATTAACTACCGACGCGGAACTGCAACCAGATCAAGAAGAATTCAACTCGAAACAAATCGTTCAAGGAATGTTTGGAAGACGCAATGCGGTGGACGTTATTGTTCACATTTTTTCCCAACGTGAAACACGATAAAGAGGAATGAAAGACATTTCAAATGCGTATTTGTGTTTGACACGAAATAATTAATTTATTTTATTTAAATATAAAATGACAATTCGAAAAATAAATGTCAAGAAAAGCCGTTTTTAGTTTTTTCATACTTGCGATGCAATGCGACGTTCGGTTTAAATCACAAATTTAAACCGACGTAAACCAAATGGAATTTTTTGCTTAAACGGCGTGAATATTACGGCAGTAAAGAACCCAATAAAACCTTTTAAATAATTAAATATTATAAAAAAATAACTTTTGAAATCAGCTAGATTAAAATCAAAACTCGTTTGACAGCTCTTTTGTTTTTTCAAGTTACTTGCCCTGCAAATTGAATCCGTTCGAAAGTCAGAACAATCTTTTTCAATCTGTACGGATTCAGTTTTCGTTTCCGTTTAACAATTCGGTCGGAAATCAGAACAGCCGGGTATATGACATTCTAAACAATTTATCGTTTTTTTTTTTTTATATTTTTTGGTAAACTGCTGTAAGTTTTGAAAACAAAAGTAGCCTATGTCCATCCATATGTTCCAAGCTCTCGCTCTACTAATTCTCATTACAATCAATTACGTATTTTTGGAAATTAAGACGAAAAAAACAGACAGACAAACAAACTTTCACATTTATAATATTAAAATAGGATGTACGTTGTGTAAGTTTCTAAAATACAAATGAGAGAAATAGTAGTGTCTAACTATAGAGGACTGTCTTTTCTTGACACACTTTATAAGTTATTTACCACTGTTATCTTAAATAGAATCACGACTTGGTTAGATGCAAATAATAAAATAAACAATTTTCAAGTTGCTTATAGGAGTAACTATTCCACTGTGGATCCAGTTTATAATCTGTCCTGTCTTACACAGCTTCAACTTAGCCAGAAGAAGAAGCTTTATGCATTTTTTTTATTGATTTATGGGCTGCTTTTGATAATGTTGACAGACATGCTATTATGTTGTACTCCGCTCAAGTATGGGAATATCGTGAACACGTCCAAGTTGGAAAATTACAACGGTTTTTTATAAATAGATGCTTTCTACTACCAAATAATACGCCGAACTATGTTTTGAACATTGAAACTGGCTTACTTTAAGTTTTCCTAACATCTCTAAAGCTACACTTTGCATACATACGGAAAACTTTGTCTCTTCCATTCGATAGACTTCCCAGAATTTTATCTCTGGCTATTATTTCTCGAAAAATCTTCTAGGCTAAGGAATGGTTGAACCTTTTTCATGAATCATCGTCGATAGATTTTTCATTCGACATAAATTTTTTCGAATGAAACGAACTGCATTGTATTCTTCTATCAAAGCTTAGAGAAAAACACTGGATTGACTTTACCAGCAACGCCACACAATTTCAATTTTATGATGAGTACTGCAATCTGATGTATTCCAAAGTGCCTAACTATTTTGAAGATTCGAACCCTCGTGATATGATATCTCTCATCTTAAAATCTCGCTGTGGACTTCTCAATCTCAATGGAAGAGCATTTCAAAGAGATACTAATGGCATTTGTACACTGTTTAACCTCGATGCATCGGAAAATACTTTTTATTTCGTCGGAATTTGCCCGATCTTCAAAACTTATAGAAGAAAGTTTCTTGGTAACTAAGTATTCTCCCGTCCACAACTTCTCAGCGTTTTAAACGGCAACTGCTACACAAACCTATATAATTACTTAAAAACTGCACTTAATTATCGTTATCTCATTATAAATGAATTTTCGTAATTGAATGAACTCACTAAGCTTAATTACTTTTAATTTCCTTTATTTACCTGACAGGCAACTAAAAGTTATTGTCTTAATTAATTTTATACCAGCACAAACTATGTTTTTGTTAAAATTTTTTTAAATAAAATTATATATATATCTATCTATCTATCTAGTAACATATATGTATTTTTTTTGCAGATCATTTTTTAAACATAGCTGTATTTAAATCTAAATGGACTGCTGTTAAAATTATAAGATTACACTTCTACTTTATATTTAGTTCAAGTTATAGAAATAACTTAGATTTCTATTTTGATTTTGTCAATTATTATTTTTACTGAAAAATCACTTCTTCGAAAAACCTTGAACCATAAACACTTATTATAAAATAAATAAGCTTTTTTTGTTCAATTACAAATAGCAGAAAGAACTTAAAACAAAAGGTTATGGGCCCAGTTCACGGAAATACTGCTATAGAAGAATTTGCAATTGTACGAGAAATTTATTAGACGAATTTCTACAATTCAAGAGGGCATTTATTCAAATCGAAGTTTATTGGGAAAAAGAATATTTGTTGAGGTAAAATGGAAATCGACAGGATAAGCATTGAAAAGCTTGAGGATGGCAGCAATTGGCTTACATGGAAATTTCAAATGCGTCAGATTTTGAAACCCAATGAATTGTTCGATGTTGTCGTTGGTACCATTGGGAAGCCAATTGTTGGCAGTGCAAATTATGCGAATACAATTTTGGCATGGAAGAAATTAGATGCAAAAGCAAGACGTACAATTTCAACATCCTGTATGAAGCAACCATTATTACAAATAATGAATTGTGAAATTGCTAGTGAAATGTGGACAACTCTTAAGAGCACATATGAGCAAGCATCTAAGTCAAATATTTTATTTTTACAACAAAAATATTATAGTTTTTCGAAGAATCCAGAAGTTGATGTTACAACATTCCTATCGAAGTTGTTATAGAGATTGTGCAACAACTCAGGGATCAAAACGAGAATATATCCGATTCCATGGTTATGACCAAAATTTTGATGTCGTTGCCTGCTGAATACAATCATTTTCACAGTGTATGGGAATCAACAAGCGCAGATAATCAAACAATGGCAAACTTACGAGCACGGCTGATGGCGGTGGAACTTCGGTTAAAATCGCAAGCTCAAGTAGAAGAAGTGGAGGCGCTGGTAGCTAGCCGATTTTTTTCAAAGAAAAAGAATTTTAAAAAAGATAATTCGTCAAAACCTAAAAGTAAAGTTACAAACAATGGTGGAAAACCGCAGGGTAAATGCTTTAAATGTGGCCAAGGTGGCCATTGGAAGCGGGATTGTCCACAAAAGAGCAACTTACATAGGAAGCAAGATGAAACCTCATCGATTGAAGCTTTTATGTGTCACGGATCAATAATATATATGGAGATAAAGATATTTGGATATTAGATTCAGGTGCAAGTGACCACATGAGTCATAGACGTGAATGGTTTGAAAATTTTACAGAAACAACAACTTATGTGACGATCGGAAATGGCAAGAAAATAATGGCTCGAGGGATAGGCAACATTAACATTCATGCGTTCAATGGAAATGATTGGATTCGCAAACGCATGGTCAATGTTTTATATGTTCCTGAGATTAAACTCATTATTTTCTTCAGAAAAAGTCATGGATCTGGGCTATCAAATGCAGTCGAATAACAAGCGTTGCGAATTACTAAAGGATGGAAACGTCGTTGCAGTGGGAGTTCGCAAAGAAAAACTATTTCAAATGTTATTCAAGGTTAAAGAATCATTACAAGTCCAAGAAAGTTTAGTTAACGTAGCAGTTAAGAAAACATCACTGCGTTTATGGCACGAACGATTAGGACATCAACACATCGCTTATGTAAAGAAATTTTTAAAGTAACGAAATATTAATTACAAATAGCAGAAAGAACTTAAAACAAAAACTTCTCGCTGTATATATTTCTTAATTAACTTTTAGGGAAAAGAAAAACACGCCTTCTTAATTTATTTGGAAAATAGACAGGGTCTTTTTTTCTGTGATGACTGGGAACAAAATTATCATCCTTGAACAGAGACATTTTTTTCAAAATCGTAGGAGTCATTTTGGAGGAAAATAAGATTTTATTTGACGGCTTATGGAAGGTACCGTTCCTTTTGGATATAAAAACAGTTTTCAAATATTCTAGATAATGTTAAAAACCCGCTTGGTATCAAGTTTAAAAAAAAAGTGAATACAAAAAAAAATAAAAATTAAACTTCGTAAATTTTCGTATACAAATCTATTTAAACTTTTCAAAGCATCTGATCAAAATCAGTTGAAATGTTTTTGAGAAGCGAAAATCAAAAAAAAAAAATTCTATGTGAAGTGCCATTAATAACCATTTTTCGGAATTTTTTACAGCAAAAGGGTATCCTATGCCTATTTTGAGAAAAATAAGATCCCATCAATAACATTTCATGTAAAAAAGATCGCCAAGACTCACTAAGTCATAACGCTTTTGCTGTGAAAAAGTTATGGGATCTCATGAAGGGCCAAGCCCCTAACTCTACAACAAACCCTACATCGTGGTCAAAAAGTATTGCTGGACCGTTTCGAAGCCGTTGCACAGACACTTCCATAGACTTAACGGCCCAGCCATATTTTTTTGATCCGATGTAGTGTTTTTAGAGTTAGGGGCTTGACTCTTCGTGAGAACTTATCTTATTATCCGTAAAAAATATAGACCTGAACCGAGCCTCGTTTTAATGGGGTCAGAGGGTGAATGTTAGAGATTGTAAACTTCACAGTGAGACCAGTGCAACTACTTCACAATTGATATTGTAGGAATATGCCTTAAAACTAAGAAGTAAGTAAATTTACCTTTATATTTAGTCTCCTAACAAACACATTTATTTACCGATTTATTATTAATAAATCCGCTGACAGCACCTTATCCTGAAAACTTGAGCTCTCTAGCATTTTGAAGCCCGAAGTTATGAGAGCTTGAAAGTACGACGAAGCACTTCCGGAAAAGATAGGTAGAGCAAACCGGTCTTTTGGCTCGTATTGGCGGATTTGTAAACTAGTGTTATGTAATTTCAAAAAAATACAAGTGCTTTAAAAAAAATCAATGAGAATTATTTTAAACGCATACAGACACGCCAATATCAATCTTGGGTGAGTTGTTATATTGACTCATTGTAAATTTGCGCTATGATATTCGTACATACAATCAAAAATAGGGTTGTTTTTTTTCGAGAAAGTGTACCCTGTTATAGTACGGGAAGCATTGGTAAGACTGAATATGTATCTTATACGGATTTTGAAAAAAGGATACAAGCCGCCGATAGCTTTATTTCAAACAAAATCGCTGGTTGGACGAGGTTTTCATGGTTGCTTCGGTTAGAAAATGGACTTTTACAGTTGCCTTTTGGGGATTTCTGTGAATGGGGTATCAAATGAAAGCAAAGATTGCCGCCTTCTGTACGAATCTGCGCGAGTCCGTCTATTGAACTACGTCTAAACTTCGTCGCATCGAAATGGTTATGAAATTTGTCAGTCGTGTCGTTTACACGATCGAGAAAACGAGAAGAAAATACTTTAATCAATCTACCACCGAAAATTTTGTATGTAAAAGCCTTCATCGAATGTAGAAAGTATTAAACAATAACTTACATGAAACTGATCCTGCTGATGGTAATCCCCAACACCTGCATAATATCTATACTGCGACTTCATCCAATTATTTTGAGGATGATTCATTGCCGATGGAGGCGGCTGCTGTTGGTTTTGTGTCTTATCCATCATCCATGGTGGCATTGGGCCACCCATAGCTACCGGATTGCCACCACTAGCTGATGCAGTGTTAGGATCTGCGTCTAATGAAACACCACTATTGATACCAGCCGAATTTATGTTCGGATAATTATTGTATTTCCATGAAGCACGTTCCGTGCCTATGGGGCGTGGTATTTTTCTCATATCATCGTTATTGCCTTGCATATTTTGGGGCTGTTGTTGTTGGCTCATCTGCTGTGTCATCAAACCGTTACCTTGTGAAGCTTGAATATTATGATTGTTGGGCGACATTGCAGCTGGCGATCCACTTGTAACACCACCCATAGCATTGGGTAAACCGTTTTCTAGATTAAGCAATTCTCTTGCCGTCGACGGCATGTAACCACTATAATCGTTAGTGGGATACCAGCGTCCACCTGCTCCAGTTTGTGGTTGTGACTGGGGGCGACCTGGCACGGCTGATAGGCCACCCAACTGCTTTTGTCCACCACTGTTATAACCTCCTCCTATAACCATGTTGGCAATATTTTGATGAAACATACTTCCTCCACTAGCTCCTCCGCCAAGCTGTTGATTTGATTTATTAGGTTGAGAGAACACAGATGCACGAGGGTTCAAGCGCGACATATGCAATGGGTTAGTAGAATTATTCATGGGGCCACCGACAGGACCGCCCATTGAAGGAGCCGAAGCTCCATTGCCACCTACCCCACCAGTGCCAAGATGGTAGCCTGGCAGTAACGAATCCACGTTGAAGTTCATTTGATGTGATAGATTTGACTGAGCCATCTGGTCGTAGTATCTGCTGCCAGATGAGCCTTGAACATGATCCCCTACAGCTCCTGGACCATTTCGGTTGGAGTTTGATCCGATGGGACCGAAATTCATTGATGGGGTCTCTATTTGAGATGTAGCTGGTCGATGCTGTTGACCACCGGTTGGTCTCTGAATGGCTAAACCACTTGGAGGAGGTGCTATAGCCGGTTGCACAACTGAACCTCCTAAGCTTTGACCACTGCCGACTATAGGCTTAAGAGCGTTCGACAATTCACTGTCATTTCCGACGTTAATTGAAGTGGATGTTGGGATGGTCGGCATCGAAGAGACAATCGACAAAGCTTGTTGCTGCTGTTGTTGTTGTTGTTGCTGTTGTTGTTTTTGCTGTTGTTGTTGTTGTTGCTGTTGTTGTTGTTGTTGTTGTCCACCAACAACAGATCCGGCAATTGAAGACACAGCACCGCCCCCCGGGGATGTGGTGCTCACTGATACTGGCAGAATATTTAGATTTGTTGGTTGTACGGCAGTTACAGAACTGCCGGGTGGAGATGTCGAGTTGCTAGATGCTTTCGAGCTCACTGGAGAACTTATGACGTTACCACGATTATAGCCAGGTGCTTTGGAGGCATCAGCTTTAGGAATTGAATCACTATTGGTTGAATTGTACATTGGTTTGTTCTCCCATTGGTTTTGATAAGTGTCATTGAACAGCGAATACTCGCTGCCTATCTTCGACTGCAAAGGTGGAACAATAGCTGGCGCTTTGACAGAGACACTTGTTGAAACTTGCGAAGCAGTTGTGGTTATCGAAGCAGTTACGGGAACTGAAACATGCGATTGAATAGAAATCATAACGGGCGATGGAGAAGTGTTATTTTGCGTTGTTAAAGTTTGTGAGTTAGGCACAATTGTTTGCTGCCCTATAGGTGTTACAGAACGGACTTGTGCCTGTGACTGTTGGGCTGCACTTGCGGCAACTGCCATGCTTACAGCAACGTCAGCTACATTGAACGTACCAATTGGACCAGCCAGGGTATTAAGATTGTTCATACTGTTAGAATTATTTGTTGATCCCTTGCTTGCACTCTTCTTTGGTGAACTATGGAACGAGGCGGACATTTGATTCTGTACGGAGGACGTTGGTTGTTGCGGGTTAGCACCAGCAGATCGTTTTTCTCCTCCACTAGTATTGTGACTGTTGCTGGAAGTGAGCTTGGCGGCAAACGTTTGTCCACTGCTAGCTACAGCTGCGGCACTCGCAAAGGGTTGAGTAAGGATCTGTGAAGGAATCTGATTTTTGGACACCACATTCCTCTGAGACATTATGACATTGGTGTATGTTGTGGTAGTCTTGGTGGCGCTTGACAAAGAATCGCTTGAGGTAACATTTCGAGATTTTTGAGCGGCTGATGTGTTCGATGATGAAGAGTTTGAAACACGTGGGTTTTGCTGGAAGCAGAATCCCTTTGAGGGAACTCCACCTGGTTGCGAACGGGAGGAACTAACTGCTGTTGCTGAGCTGCTTGAAGTCTTTGCTGTTGACTGCTGCGTAAATACTGAGGTTGAAGATTTGCCTGAGGTGCTGCTGCTTGCCTGCGAAGACAAGGATGTCGACTTTGTTGATGAAGTGCCGTGCTTTGAGGCATATGACATTGAAGATGTGGTTGTCACAGAAGAACTGCCACTAAATGTGCTGCTCGACGATGACTGCGTAAGTGGGGTATTTTTGTCCCAAGAATTAACTACCAGTGGCACTGGTTTAATATTCGGATTAATTCTTGGTAACATTTGAAGAATATCTACATCTGGATCTTTGATTAAAGCCGATATAAGCATGTGAGCTTGTTTTGTAGCATCGGTGAGACCTTTTATGGTAATGCTTCGCTCCGACTGGTTCTTGCCTTGCTTTTCAACTTCAATGTGAGCTCCAGTTGTAGCACGAATGGCATTGATGTTGCTGCCTGCCCGGCCGATAACTCGTGATATAGCGTTGACAGGAACTTGAACTTTCTTGCAAGTCATCTCAGGTGCGGCTGATGAGGAAGTAGATGAGGAATTTGAAGAAGTTTGCTGTTGAGTAGAACTTTTGCGAACAACTTCCTTCCAGCCATCTTCTCCCCGCTTTGCAGCAACAGGTCCGCTACCTGTTGGCCCTGTCTGTGGTTTGAGGGGACTTACTTTGGATGTAGAGTGCGTCTCTTCATGTTGGGCAGGGCCACCACTGCGGTGTGACTTCTGGCTATGTAAAGTATCGTCTTTTTCCGAACTGGCAGCATTCACGTGGCGGGATGAAAATATCATTGACTTTCGTCCGCTTCCTTCAGAAGAATTTCCATGTTGCTTCTGTGCTACAATTCCGCCTGCAGCGACGGTGGCGGTAGTATGCGTAGAGGCACTTGCATCGGTTGCAGCATTGGGTTTCTTGTCAACGTGTTTGCGATTGGATAGTACTTGTTGACTGATTACCACCTCTTCTTTGGGAGCCAGATTCTCCTTTTCACGCTGTTTAAGGGAATCCTTTACTTCTTTGCGTTTGCTCTCTTCTTTCTTGTTTGAAGTTGCCTTTTCTGGAACTTCAGAAGCAACATGCTGCTGTGCCGGTGGTTGTTGTTGTTGTTGAACTATTTTCGGCGGCTTAGATTCAACAATTTTGGTGGCAGTGGGAGGATCAGCTTTTCTATTTTTATTGCTTGTAGAGGCAGCAGATGCATCCTCCTTTTTCTTTTCCTTTTTTGTGGGTAGTGGTTCATCACCATTTTGGCTACCACCACTCGGACCAGGATTTGGTGTTGGGCTGTTCGAATTGCGATTGGCATTCTTCTTTTTTTTATTTTTGTTCTTGTTGTTCTTATCAGGTTGGGAATTGGCTGCCTTGACGTCAGTGCTTGAGCAGGATCCCTGATCGATTCCAGAATCACCTTCTTCGCGATAAGGATTTCGATTTACAACGTCATCTTCTTCATCGACAGCTTCATCTTCTTTATCACTATCATCCTCTTTATCAGAGTCTTTATCACAGCCCTCGCCGGCATTCTCGTTTCCATTTGAACCTTCGAGAAGTCTTCGTTTTTCTTCTTTTTTTTCCATTTTCTTCTTCTTCTTACGTTCTCTTCGGCGAGCTGCTGCAGCCCTACGGCTTTCTTCTCGGGTGCGTTCCATGTCAAGTTCTTCCAGCAAAATTGAGGCATTTTTATTTGCCTTAACTGCCTGAGCTTCTTTTGCAGCTCGGATTATGTTCACACAGTCGTAGCATTTCTCCAATAATTCTTTATCACTTATGGTGCTGATGAACCGATTCATTTCCTGGTCAGAAGGGAACTGCGTTACATACTGTACCATCCACTTAACAACTTTAGTGTGCCCTTTGCGGAACGCAGCCATCAGGCATGATACTCTGCGGTTGTCCTGTGAATCGATATCGGCATTGTGATTATACAATATCTCAACGACACTCAGATGACCTCCGTGAGCTGCCAACCAAAGTGGAGAGTTTCCTTTTTTATTCTTCACTTCGACTGACGCACCACGAGATAACAACAACTCAACGAATTTTAAATGACCCTTATCGGCGGCAATTGTTAGAGCTGTATCACGTGATGTTGGAACTGGAGCTGCATTTACATCGGCACCTTTATCGAGCAGGACTCTTCCTACCTCAATGTAACCACCTGAAGCGGCTTCCATCAATGGAGTGAGGCCAGTTTTAGCCCGATGTTCAACATTGGCTTTGCGATCTAACAAAAGACTAACCACTTCGTGACGCCCTTGAAAACATGCAAGGGTTAAAGCGGTATTTCGATTCGTCTCGATTTGGGCATTGATATCAGAGCCCTGATCCAGTAGTAATTTTACAGCTGCAGTATGACCATTCATAGCAGCCAACATCAGAGGCGAAATGCCAAGCTTGCTGCCAGTTCGCGAATTAATTTCGGCTCCATTACTTAGCAAGAGTTTAATAATGTTCACATAACCACCACTAGCTGCTAGACTCAAGGGCGTATAATCAGAAACATTTCGATGTTCTTTATTCGCACTGACGCTAAGCAAAAGTTCAACTACTTCATATCGTCCACCAGAACATGCTAGCGATAGAGGAGTGTCTTTTGTCCGCTCCGATTGGGCTTCCAGCTCGGCGCCATGCTTTAAAAGAATATCAACTACTTTTTCATGACCAGCTGTTGCAGCAAGTATTAATGGTGTGAATCCCTTCTTATCACGATGCTCGATATTTGCACCGCGATTGATAAGAAGCTCGACTAGCTCTTCATGTCCACCAGCGCATGCTAATGTAAGTGCAGTGTCATGATTGGAGTCAGTTTCGGAATCAACATCTATGATTTTATCGGGTGTAGTGGCCACAGTAGTTACCGCTTGTTGATATTGCTGAGTAGTGGTATTGGCTAGAGGAAATAGAATAAAGTAAAATAATTTATTTGTTGTGTTTAACAAAAAAAAAAAATATATTAGAAATAATGCTTAATGTTTTTTGCGGATATAAGAACGTGTTTTCTGCAGAAAAATGGCCAGCTCTTTACGATTTAGTCGGATTAACTGAGATTCAACGACGGTTTTAGTATGCGATTATTGCAAATTACTTGCCTTAAACCATCGTTGAATCTCAATTAATCCGCCGATATCGGTGAGAATTGCTGAACCATCCATATTTAACTACCGCTTGTGTAGAGCTGGCTCTTTCTCTTTAAACTATTATATTGTCAATTCAAAGGTAACAACTTAAGAAAATCAATTTAAAAGAATAAAATTAGATATGGTAGCTTTTATTTTTATTTTTTATTTTTATTTTTATTTTTAATATGCAGCTAACAGTTAAAAAACCAATTACAAGCTACAGTAAAATTGTTATTGATATTTTAAATAAATGTCTATCTGTCTTAAATATTGATTAAAAGGATATTATTTGTAGATGGATAAAAGAAAAAAAAAAAAAAGAAAATAACTTCAAAATATAAATTCATTGAAAATGTGTACATTGTTTTTAGTAAAAAGAAATGAACAATTATATAGAATATAATATAAAGGAATAGAAAAAGGCAAAGGCAAACTTTAAAATTATGAAGATGGCAATGAGGAAGAATGACTAGGTACAATTCTCAATAACTTTAATTTCACATTTCTTTCACTTAAACCAAAGTTCATAATATCAAACGAGAGGAAGTAATAATTATGATTCATTTGCATGCGGATAATAGGTGATTTCATGAGTATATTTGTACGTGCGCGAGGTGGTTGAAATGTTTGCGATAATTGCCTGTTAGGTCGAGATGGGTATCTTATATATACGTGAGCCAATAGACATGAAAATTGTACCCTACCTACAATAATATGCCTCAAATAGGTTTCGGTTAAAATTAACTTGCGCTGAGATAGTGAAAGTATTTTAAAAAGTTTCAATCTATCATCGTAAGCACTATGATTCGAATATAGTTTGTATTCGAGATATCTGGTGAATTTACGTTGAATTCTTTCTATGGAGTCATTGTGGGTTTTGTAGATAGGAGACCACACAACAGCTCCATATTCTAGGATACTTCTACACAACATATTAAAAAGTTGGGTAAAAGATTCTTGTTTCTTGAAAAACTTGCCAGTTCTGAATATGAAACCCATGATTTTTGACGATTTTTTTATAATATAATTGTAATGAGGTTTGAATAAAAATTTACAGTCAAAAATGATTCCAAGGTCTCTTTGCTCTGTTACTCTCTTTAGTTGGCAAGTGTTTATCCTATATTCAAAGTCAATAGGGTTGAGCTTCCTGGAGTAAGAGAGTATGGAACATTTTTTTATTATTAAGGTCTAAGCTATTTTGTATGCACCATTCAAATAAAGTATCGAGGTCTTTTTGAAGACTAACACAATCTCTTACATTATTGACAACTTTAAAAATGTTCAGATCATCGGCGTTAGCGTACGCTAAATATATTTAGTTATGTCATTAACATAGATGTTGAATAATAAAGGCCCCAGAATTGACCCTTGTGGGACACCTGAGGAAGGATAAAAAGAATTAGAAGATACTTTATTTAGAACAACATTATGTTGTCTATTTGCCAGATAATTTTCAACTACTATCAAAGCTACCGACTGGTAAGGAATTTGTACGATTATAATTAAGTTTAAAATACGACGCAAAAGCCTCAGTTATGTTATGATTCGTCGAATGAACTTTATCATCAAGAAACATTGTGTTGGGAATCTTATTCGATTTCCGTTGTTCCTTAGAGTACGACCAAAAGAATTTAACATTAGTTTTCAGATTTTTTTCAACGTCATTAAGGTATTGAGCATAGCATTGACTGATTTGCTTTTTGACTAACGTGCGCAAACACTTAAAGGTTATTTTATCATCTGGCCTGTTAAACTTACGGACATAGTGCAGCTCTATGAAAAACGTGTTATCAGTTTGACAGATGACAAATAGAAGCCTACAAATGACACCTACCAAAAATATATTAAGTTTAAGATAGCATCATGTGAATACACGAAAATGAAAAATATTGCAATAATATTAGTAACAAAAATCCCTTAAAAATTGTTTTGAGAGCAACCAACCGTGTTTATTTTTTTGAAAAAATTGTAGGAGCGGTTTAAACAAAAATACTTTGAAAACATTAAAAAATGTAATATTGTTTGAAATTATAATAAACTAGTTTTTAAAAAAATTAATTTAAATCGGTCAAACAGATAAGGACTTATCAAAATAAAAAAAAAAAAAAAATGAAAGAATGGTTCTATAAGAGGTTCTTTTAATAATGGCTTGTTGTAAATTTTGTTCTTATTAAATGGTGTAAGACCGAAGTCGTTAAAGCTAAAAATATTTATTTAGAACAAAATTGCAAATGAATTTGACCAAAAAATCATATTGAAGAGCATTAAATCGTACGTTTTAAATGAAAAAGATAGTCAGCCCTACCACGAATTCCATTGTAACAAAAAGTTACCATACAAATTTTCTACTGAAAATGGCGGGTTCCAATGTTGGCTTTTTTATGGGCTTTTCAATAATTATCTCAGCGCTTTTAAAATGAAATACCACAAATATTGAAACAGTCTGCTTTTTTGTGCTTGAAAAGCCCATAAAAAAAAGCAAAAGTTCTAGGAGCTTTTTTGGAACCCACCATATAAAAATGCACATTCTTGGTAACTTTATATTCTTTGATTGTAAAGAGAAACTTTAACAAATCACGAAAAAAAAATATCACCAAATCCGTTCGTAACGGCAATTTGTATGAGATTTTCCACTACGATGGGTTCTGTGACAGATTTTTTTTTCATGATTCGTGATGGTTTTACTTCAACTTTAATAGAGGTTAAGTCCGGCCTTCCTCAAGGTAGTCATTTAGGACCGCTTTTGTTCGTTTTGTTCGTGAACGATATTCCAAGTATTCTTAGTTTTTCGGATTGTTTGATGTTTGAGGATGATGTAAAGCTGTATAGTCAGATATCTTCCTATAGTGACTGTTTAAACTTTCAAAATGATATTAATTTATTTTTAAATTGTTGCACTTCCAATCATCTCAAGCTTAATATATCAAAATGTAAAATCTTTAGTACCCACAGAACGTTGCAACCAGTGAATTTTACTTATATGTTTGGACCACTTGTTAAAGTCAGTTATCTTTGACTCAAATCTCACTTTTACGGCCCACATTGATTATATTGTATCGAAGATTAATTCTATGTTAGGGTTTCTTAAACGAACATCTGGTGTCTTTAAGGACGTGCATATTTTAAAGGCAATTCTTATGTCATTGGTACTGCCCATCTTAGAGTATTGCTGTGTCATTTGGTCACCATTTTACGAAAATTCTATTTTAAGAATAGAGAAAATTCAAAAAAGATTCACACGTTTTGCATTAAGAAATCCAAGATGGTCCGACGAAATGCCTAATTATTTTTCCAGATGTGCGCTTTTAGATTTGAAAACTCTTCAAAGTCGCAGGCAAACTCAATGCGCTCTTCTTATAAAAGTTATTTTAAGTAATAATATTAAATCTGAGATGACTTGGTAGGGAGTATACACCAACTTATCTCCAAAATTTGGTCGGAGGAAAGTATGCCCGATGAATGGAACCTCGGTATAGTGTGCCCTATCCACAAGAAAGGAGATGCTCTGACCTGTTCCAAGTACAGAGGTATAAGTCTCCTCAACGTCGCATACAAAATCTTGTCATCTGTACTGTGTGATCACTTAAAACCGTTTGTCAACGATCTGATCGGCCCCTATCAGTGTGGTTTTAGGCCCCGCAAATCAACCGTCGATCAAATGTTCACACTCCGACAGATCTTTGAAAAAAACCCAGGAGTTTCAAATCGATACACACCACCTCTTTATCGATTTTAAAGTCGCATATGATAGCGTAGACAGAGACGAGCTATTCAGAGCCATGGCGCATCTCGGCATCCCTGCCAAACTCGTCCGCTTGTGCAGGATGACGACGGAGAAATCTCGCTGCTCCATCAAAGTCGGCAAGAACACAACCGAACCCTTTGATGTCGAGAAAGGTTTGAGGCAAGGCGACGCGTTATCATGCAACCTGTTTAACATCGTTCTTGAAGCAATTGTACGCAACTCGCAAGTCAACAATAGTGGTACAATTTTTCAAAAGTCCGTTCAACTACTTGCTTGTGCAGATGATATTGACATCATTGGGAGAACGAAGCGAGCTGTTACCGGCGCGTTTGCAAGTATTGAATCGGAGGCGGCGAAAATGGGTTTGGCTGTTAATGAGGACAAGACGAAGTATATGCTATCATCGAGAAAGGAATCTCAACATCGTCGGCTCGGGCAAAACGTCACGATGGATAGATACAACTTCGAAGTCGTCAAGGACTTTGTCTACCTGGGCTCCACTGTAACATCGCAAAATGACATCAGCGCAGAGATCAAACGAAGATTTACTCTTGCCAATCGCTGTTTCTTCGGGCTAAGAAGGCATTTGAGTAATAAAGCCCTCTCTCAAAGAACCAAGGAGACTTTATATTAGACCCTAATCATCCCGGTCCTGCTATATGGGGCAGAGGCATGGACCCTGTCAAAAACGGATGAGAATCTGCTTGGGTGTTTTGTAAGGAAGATTCTTCGGATGATTTTCGGTCCAGTCTGTATCGATGGAGTATGGGGGAGAAGATTTAACAACGAGCTTTACGGGCTTTACAGCGACGTCGACCTGGTCAAGAAGCTGAAAATTCAGCGGCTGAGATGGCTGGGACACGTGAAGCGTATGGACACCGACGCACCAGCCCGACGAATCTTCGAATCTACCCCTGACGGTCTGCGCAGCAGAGGAAGACCCCACCTTAGGTGGCGCACACAAGTGGAGAACGACCTCAATCAACTTGGAGTGCGTAACTGGAGGCAGCTAGCTAGGGACCGAGCTGGCTGGAGGGGCTTGTTGGTTGAGGCCGTAGTCCATCTTGGGCTGTGAGCGCCATCTAAAGTAAGTAATTAAGTATTAAATCTGAAGCTGATTTCATGGTACGTTCCAGAAAGAAATTTAAGAAGGAGGAACGATCTTTACTACGTTCTCACTGATCGAACAAATTATGGTCTAAACAACCCAGTAACTCGTTCTATGATTTTTATATAATTTTGTCTGTAGAGAAGTCGACTTGTTAATGAGTAGAGAAAATTTTAAAAATATTGTTAAACATCTATTTCACTATTAGCTTCACTATTATTATACAAAAATAAACTGTAATTTTTGTTTTTAATCAACAGATTGTAAATCCATTGATGAATAAATAAGCAAGATAGGGCTGAGTGTATTGAACATGTATATTTTAACAATAAACAAATAAACTTACGAACGCGATGTTTAAATTTAAACATGTCTAAAAAAAAAAAAAAAAAGAAATGTTAAGTCACTAAACAAAAAAAGCGCAAAAATGCTGATGGATAATGTGAAAATTGTAAAACACTCAATTTTAGCAGAACGGCGCCCTGACGTGGAAGGAATCAATATTTCTTCTCATTAAAATAATTAAGGTAAACTAAATCTTGTGAAAATCTTCGTTCAATTAACGCTCTCCTAATTACGAAAACGTTAGACAAAATTGTTGTTGTTTAAGATCAATATTTTTTGTTAACATTTTTTCTATTTTACCAATAGAAAAATGAATAATCCAATATAGTAGAATCGTAATCAAAATAAATTGTAAATTTACTAAACCGAAATACCTACTTACATACTTCCTACCACGAACTTTAAATTCCCAAAAAAAAACCTCTCAGAAAAATCCCTCATAAAAATTCACGAACTATTAAGAAAATGAACGAATCAAATGTACGAATGCAAAAAAGTCTCATGATATCAAGATTTCGATTTTGTTAACTTGGTTACTCTTTGAATTGACGACATGTGTTCACGAAAATACTAAATTTCGCCTACATACCTTGACTTCCTGCTGGAGTTTGACGAAGCAATGAATATCGGTTGCGATCTTTACGCGATGCTTTATCAATTGCCTTCTTTGCAATTCCCCCTGAGGACTTCGTTGTGGTAGTAAGTGGTTGCTGTAGCTGTTGGATTGGCTGTTGTTGCTGAATTTGTTGTTGCTGCTGCTGCTGCTGTTGTTGTTGTTGTTGAAGTTGTTGGTGTTGCTGCTGCTGTTGTTGTTGCTGCTGCTGCTGTTGTTGCTGCTGCTGTTGTTGTTGCTGCTGTTGCTGCTGCTGCTGCTGTTGGGATGTTATGGTGCAGACGCCAATACTAACATCCGCAGATATCGGAATCGATGGACAGAATTGACTTGTTGAAGCATTTCTGTTCACTGCTGGTTGAGTTTGCGTAGCCACTTGAACCTGCTGTCGTTAACAAAATAATTAAAAACAAATTAAAATCGTCCTGTTGAGGCAAGCTTATTTGTTTAATATAACATTATTATGTACAAGTTTAAACTTGTCGTCAAAAATGCTAAGTAGATATTTTGCTATTTAAATTAATTTGAGTGTTCGATAATAATAAGGAAAGAGTTTTTTGTGTACCTGTGTGTGCTGCGAACATGACTGTGGTGTAGACTGCTGCTGCTGTTGTTGTTGTTGTTGTTGTTGCTGCTGTTGGAATTGTAAAAGCTGCTGCTGCTGGTGGTGTTGCTTTTGCTTCAGAACCTGCTGATTTAATACCTGTTGCGCAAATGCTTGCTGTTGCAAAAGAATATTGGTTTGTGTAACTTGGTTGGTTTGTACAACCGGTTGACAAATTACTCCAGACGGTCCAATATCTTGGACGGTATTGCATTGCTGCTGTTGTTGTTGTTGTTGCTGCTGTTGAATGTGTTGTTGTTGTTGCTGCTGCTGTTGTTGCTGATGTTGTTGCTGTTGTTGTTGTTGTTGCTGATGTTGTTGCTGTTGTTGTTGTTGTTGCTGATGTTGTTGCTGTTGATGTTGTTGCTGATGTTGTTGTTGCTGCATTTGCTGTTGTGCTGATATTATGGATGCGGCAGACTGTATTTGCTGCTTTTGTTGTACTGATGGCAGTTGGAAGAGCAATTGCAATGATGGAGAAGGCTTCTCCGGATCGACATTAAAAACATAGTTTGTCTGTTGTTGGGCATCACCAGACAAAATATGTTGTGTTTGTTGTTGAATAATTTGCTGTGTACCAGCAGATTGTAAGATAGTTTGAGATAGGTTTTGTCCATTGGCAGATTGTTGATGCTGAAGTTGTTGCAAGTCAACTTGGCTGTTGGGTAGTGCAAGAATACCAATTGAATCAGAGTCCGTAGCAATCGGTGTTAATGCGAGTGTTGTTTGTTGAAGTTGATTCTAAGAAGAAAAAATTATTTGTAGTTAGGTATGGAAACTTTTTTTTTTTTTAAATAAAACTCCTTAAACTATAAGTTAAAAAGACAATCTTACTTGTAGTTGATTGCATATCTGTAGATCTTCAACTTGCTGAATCTGTTGTTGCAACTGGTAGTCAAGAAGCAGCTGACTGGTTTGTCGCTGTTGCTCGTTTTGTTCGTCGGACGAGAGACACATGTTGGTTGAGCCTGCAGATTGGAGATGTTGACCATGTCCATTCCAACGAGTTTTACAAATAGAATTCAAACCAATATCAGCCAATTCGGAGCAGTTTAAATTAGTTGTAAGTTCCTTAAATAATAAAAAAAAATATATACATATAAAAACAGCACTTGGTATATGGTTTTTTTTTTTTAAAGATCATAATTTGAACTGGTATTAACCTGCAATGAAGGGTCGTGTATGACTTGGAATATCTCATCGACTGTGATGTCGTAAATTCGATCACGGTTTCCATCATCTTCAGCATTGAATTGTTCCAAGGTCTCTCCCAAGGGGGCGTAAATTTCACAATCGTCGTCCGTGTTGTCGTACATGCGAAAATGGTCTTCATTTTGGGTAAATGTGGCTGCGCCAAGAGAATATACTAAATACTTGTTGCAAAAATGTTCTAAAATTTTAATGTTATCGTTCCTTACCCTGCTGTGTACTGAATTGTTGCTGGAGGTTTGTCAGAGTTCCAGGCTTATAGTTGCCAATCTGAGGAAATACTTGCACTAAATCTGTTGCATGGAGATCGGGACGAAAATCGCACAAGGCCTGAGTGATATCGTCTGGCTTGAGGGCTACATTGGACAGAATCAAGTTGCCCAATCGATGAGACATCTTACGGCTCTTTGTAGGCGAATCCAGTTCAATGTCTTCCTCATCATCATCAACCTCGTCTTCATCATCCTCGTTTTCCTCGTCATCGTTCTCTTCTTCTTCGTCGTCGTCTTCATCGTCCTCATCATCGTCTTCGTCATCCTCATCATCTTCGTCATCATCATCATCGTCTATGTCTTCGTCTTCATCTTCTTCATACTCTTCCACTGTTGCGCTTCGTTTGGTAGCAGTATTGCTTCCGACGCTAGGAGTTGAGGCAACTTCACATACACTGATCGTCTCCGTTCCACCGGGCTCATTGCCATCAATACCACTACAATCTTGATTGAACGCAGAGCTGGCTGGTGGTGATTCAGTTGGGGATTTCGGATGATCGACGAACAAACGTTGAATGGTCTTTTGCATTGGATAGTTTGGCATTTGCGCAGCGACCATTTGCAACATTTTGAATTGAGTATTTACTCCCAAATTATAATCTTCCGGTTCGTTAGCCAATGAGGAACCAATCGAATTAATCGATTCACACGAACCAGAAGTTATGTTAGGAGGCATGTCCCTGAAATGAGCAAGAAGTGAAGAACACGACTCCTCAATTCCTTCACATTCTGAAGGCTCATACCTTGAGTCGATCGATTGAACCATAGAGGATGCAGCTTGAGAGCAAGCAGCCTGAAGCGCTTCATGCAAGGTTTGTGAACCAATCAAATTGTGCTGCAAGCCTTGCGGAATGGGTCCAGTTTCACCGCCAGTCGACGTTGACGGTGTTCCAGGCATTGGAGTATTATTAAATTTCGATTGCTCAATCTGAGCAGCCATTACAACACCTCTCATAAAAGCCTGCTGATTTCTATCGATCTTATTTGATTCAGAAGTGAGCAACAATGGCTACAAAGTGTAAAATTTAAAAATTAGGAAAACACAACAAACAAAAATTTGCCACATTTTTGCTACTTACCAAGTTATTATAAATGGAAACCATTTGATTCTGCTGCAATAGAGGTAATGCTGGAAAAACGGTTTTACGCAGGTTCTTGCCATCTTTCTTTGAAACAGGCTTAACCTTTGGTCTATCACTTATAGCTGTACTTTGGGAAACTTCCGAGGGTGTTGTTATTTGAGTAGTGGTTGTTGTGGTCGTGTTGTTGCTACTGGTTTGACCACCAAGTGAAGAAGACGTTATACCGGAAGTAGGAGCAAGCAATGTATTGGTGTAGGGTGCAAGAGAATTTAATGTTCCTGCTTTAAAGAGATCCGATACTGCGGTCGTTTCATCAGGAGTGGTTGTCATATTGGCTCCCGTTTGCAAGGCCGACGCAAGCAGCATTGGCATGTTGGGTGGATCATCTTTAGCACCTGTTTAAGTTTAAGTTTAATTATTTAGTTAGTAGTTAAAACTCTAAAATCTGGTTGTTTTGATGTGATGCTTACCTGGCGCTGCTGGAATTGTTCCTACTCCAGCACTGGTTACATCGAAAGATGGAAGTAATGAGGAAGGGGGCGCTTTATTTTCACGCACCATCTTAAATGTATAGAACAAAGATTTAGTATCTCATAATGAACAAAAAGTATAAATATCCTCATTACCTTTACCTTTGTGAAATCCCTGATCATATTTCGCCTTCTACGTTTTTCTTCATCATTAGATATCGAAGTTGTACCAGTTGACAAACATGCAGGAGTAACACCAACAATACCAGCAGAAACATCATCTTCACCCAAAGGCTGTGAACGAACTTGCTGAGCTTCAGAGCTTGTAAGATTTAATTCAAATGGAGCTGGAGGCTGGCGATTTTTACGTAATAGACTCTTCTGCTTAATTGTGTTGGTATTGCTGATGGTAGTTGATGTACCAGCTGGAGTTCCGCAATTAATAGAACTTGAACCAGCATGAGTTTGATTTATAGTTTGAGTGACGGGGGTGTTGTTACTGCTTATGAGTTGGTTTACTATGCCTGATTGAGATCTAACTCCATGGGCGAATCCTTGTTCAAAACAATGGAATAGCCTGCTCTTTGCAATTAGGGCCTCTTGTTGTTGAGCATTTAAGGAATTCGGATCGATGGCAAAACCTTCTGTGGAATTGGCAATTAATGGCTCGTCCAAATAATCCACAGAAGGGAACTGCTGCTGGTGGAATAGTTGTTGGTTGGAAACTCTAACTGCCTCTGGCACCTCATGCAAACCTGGTGGTGCACTAAGCTGCTGAAGTTGTTGCTGTAATTGCTGTTGTAATTGTTTTTGTTGTTGAATGTTGATCAACTGCAGTTGACCAGCGTTATTGGCAGCGTTGTTAATTCCATTAGTCTGTAGTTCATTCTGATGATTTTGTATGAGATGTGGGTACTTAAAGAGCAACTCAACAACACGAGTATGGCCGCCCTTAGCAGCTTCAATCAGCATTGTGCTATTGTCTTTAAGCTTATGATAGGGATCAGCCCCACTTTTAAGCAAAAGTTCAACAACAGCTTGATGACCGCCAGCACAAGCGAGGGATAAAGGTGTATGATCGTTGCTTGTTGTTTGCTTATTAACATCTGCTCCTTTTTGTATCAGGAACTTGACAGTACAAAGGTGACCAGCACGGCATGCCTTCATCAAAGGTGTCCGACCGCCTTCAGATTCATGCTCCAGTTCAGCCCCATAGCTAAGAAGTACTTCAGCGGCATCGGTATGACCATTTTCGGCTGCATGAGTCAATGCTGTATCTCCTGTTTGGGTTTCGGCGTGAACATTCGCTTTGTTTTGCAACAAGAAACGAACAAGATCAGTATGACCTTCTTGAGCAGCTTCCATAAGGGGTGTCGATGCTCCCAATTCTAAATTAGCGCCTTCTTTAATGAGAAACTCTGCAACTTCCATAAAACCACCACAGCACGCTAGCGTTAGTGCAGTCTCTTGAGTTTCCTCAGTAGTTGCGTTGATGTTTGCTCCTTTGTTGAGAAGAAGTGCTACCATTTCTTCATGGCCTTCGCGAGCTGCTTCCATCAGTGGTGTATAGCCTTCATCATTAACCTCTTCAATGTTTGCTCCACGTTCGATCAATAACGTTGCCAATTCAACATGACCACCACAAGCAGCCAGAGTTAGAGGCGATTCAAATGAATCAGTTGGCATGTTAACTTGTGCTCCTGAATCAAGCAACAAACGTGCCACCTCCACATGACCATCCATTGAGGCTTCCATCAAAGCTGTGTGCATCTCGTCTGTCTTGTGTTCTTGATCTGCACCTGCTTGCAACAGAAAACGAACCATATTCAAGTGTCCCTTATAACATGCCAAAGTAAGAGCGCTCTCTTTGAATTCATTAGAATGGGTATTTATGCCTGCCCCATGCTCGAGAAGAACCTTTATAAAACAAAATAATAAATTACTTTATTCAAAACAACTTAGTTCAAGTGATGATAATTGTTTTCTCTACAAAATAATGTATCAGATAAGATCAAAGGTTGTCATTGACTAAAGTTTTAAATTCACGGATTATTAACTCAATCAACGTGTAAATCAACTTTCAAGTCTCGTATCTCGGTTTTTAATCATATACTTTACTTTTGTAGACATACACTGACAGACAAAATAAAGTGCAAAAGTATTAGATTAATTTTCAAACTACCGCTATTTAAAAGCAAAGAGTGTTTATTATTCCATTTCATGTTCTGACGTCACATATTCTCAGTTGCTTACTCTTAAAAAAAAAAAACAATCCATTGTTATGTCTAATTACTATTAGTTGCGGTATTTTTGGAGCATATACAATTTAACTCGCGACAAAATAAAGTGCATTTTTATTATTCCCTGCCAAAAAGTTTTAAGTTTTAAAGAAAAATATTTACAATTAATAAAATATAAAAAGGTAGAAGCAAAAGATCCCAATTTATAATAATTTCCGTGTTAAATTTTATTTTTATTACTTAATGCTTAACTATGAAACCGTTAACATCTGAAGTGAAGGAATTGCTTGTTTTGGACCGTCAACGGGGCTTTATATTCCATAAACTGGCAGAAAAATATGGATTATCCATTTCTATGGTAAGAAAAATCTGCCTCAATTTCTTTGAACGAGGAACTGTTGCTAGTTTTAAAAGTTCTTGCGGAAGGAAGCGGAAGACAACTGCAGTTGATGACCGCAGAATTAAAATTCAGGCTAGAAAGAACCCTTTATCTTCCGCCAGAAATATTAAAGAAGAATTGCAGTTAAATATAACAGCAAGGACAGTACAAAGGCGACTCCATGAAAGCGGTTTAAAAAACTTTTTTGCAAAGAAAAAGCCGTTATTCCGTTCAGTTAATATTCAAAAACGGTTAGCCTTCACTAGAAAGTTTTTAGTGAAGCCACAATCGTTCTGGGAAAACATTATTTGGTCTGACGAATCCAAATTTGAATTAAAAAACTGTAAGGGAAGAAAGCGAGTTTGGTGCAAGCAATCCGAAAGACTCAGCCATAGGTGTTTACAAAAAACGGTGAAGCATGGAGGTGGGTCACTTATAGTTTGGGGATGTTGTTCTTTTAGTGGCGTTGGAAATATTGGCAAAATTGGAACCAAAATGACGGGTTCTAGTTACGTGAACATTGTTAGGGAAAATTTAGCTTCTTCTGCTTCTAGAATGTCTTTGGAAAGTTATATTTTTCAACAAGATAACGATCCAAAGCATACAAGCAGAGTAGCTAAGCAGTTTTTTTTACCGAAAATAATGTTGACGTACTAGAATGGCCAACCCAATCTCCCGACTTAAACCCTATTGAGCACCTTTGGTCCATTTTGGATGAAAGGATTCCCTTAGATCAACGTCGCAATTTACAATCTTTTTGGGAAAGCCTCCAAAATGAATGGGAGAGAATTCCAGATCAAATCTTGAAGAACCTGGTTAGCAGCATGCCCAAACGTCTTGCTGCTGTTATTCAAAATAAAGGAGGAGCCACTACCTGTTAACATTTTTCTTTTCTGAAACTGAATTCCTATTTTACGTGATGATCTTTCGAATTTGCACTTTATTTTGTCTCTTCTATTTTCTTTGAATATTGCTATTTTATTTAATTTCTAACCTACATTTTGTATATAACTTTAAACTATTACTTCTGTGGACGTAAGATAATCTGAAAAATATGAATAAATTATTTTTTTTAAGAAAAATAAATCAGAACATATCATACTAAATAAAATATTATTGAAAATAATTTTTGCACTTTTTTTTGTCTGACAGTGTACCTATAATGAATTTAAAACATAAAATAAAAACTTACCCTGGCAACTTCAACATGCCCAGCTGATGCTGCTTCCATTAATGGTGTATGCCCGTTTTCATTTTGTTCTTCGACATTAGCCCCGTGCTTAAGTAGCTCTTTTACCACATCACAGTGGCCACCGGCACATGCAAACATCAGTGGCGTATTCCCTGTGGCACAATGAGCATTTACGTCAGCATTATGGCTAAGTAAAAGTTTAACAATATCAAGATGACCAGCTGAAGCTGCTTCCATTAGAGGTGTACAATCCTTCTGTCCTTTATCCTCTACCTGCGCAGCAGACATCGCCAGTAAAACCTAATCAAAAAAAAAAGTAGATTTTATAATTATTTTATGAAAGCTGAGATTGAGTTTTTGGATATTAAAAAGTATACCTGAGCAAGTTCATAATAACCAGCTGAACAAGCCATTGAAAGTAGCGATTCTCCATCATCTGTGGATTCATTGATATTGATGTTCCCTTTGCCCAAAAGTCGTCGAACTGTGTTAACATCGTTATCGTTGCAAGCAGCAATCAGAGTACGCGAGAAAATTCTAAACAAAAATAAAGAAAAAACAAAGAGCAGAATTTAAAATTCGATCAATATTTGGATATTTACCAACTTACGTTTTATCTCTTGGACTGCTAGCACATCGCATTTTAGTAAGAGCTTGTTTAGTCTCATCAATGGCGTGAGTTGCATGTCTTAAGACAGGCGCCTTTTCATTGGCTGTAAATGATGATTTTTAATTTTAAAACAAATTAATACATATGTATACATAGATTTATATATTAATATATAATATTCTTATGTCGATTTTCATTGCAGTCTAAAAAATCTTTTTTCAAACACCAGAATTGATCTTTTGAATAAAACATTCCATTCACTGAAGAAAGAAATTTAAAATGACATGAAAACCTATTTAGTATTTACATGTATGGGTGAACGCAGATCAAATCTCCAAAATTAAAAAGATCGCATCGGCGTGAAACAAATTTGCTAAATTGGCAGTTCAAATAACATACAAAGTTTTTTTTCGAACTCAAGGAGCTAGCAAACTAATTAACGGTTTAATTAAAAGTAAGCTATTGGTTTTATATACAAAATTTGAGCTTTTAATCAAAACTAACGTCGAACGACGATGTCGTAAAACGCTTCAAGTAAGTAACCAAACATACATTTCATTCATGTTGTTTGGCAACATGAAATATTCACCAAGATTCTTACAATTGGGTCGATAAACCTGTCGCCACGTATAGATCAAAGCGCGCAAGTAAACTTATTGTATTATAAGTTTTAGGCCCATTTGCTGAAACGAAACTTTAATATTTATGTTTAACTTAAACGCTTATGTTCTAATTTTTCCTCAGCGTAAACTGTCAACATAAGCTCTTATGTTGAACATAAGTATTTAAGTTTCGTTTCAGCAGATGGGCCTTAAACCAGAGATCAGAAATCTCAACCTTTTGAAAGGTCCCTTAATAACTCTTATTTGTTGCTATTTTCAATAAAAGTCACAAAATAACCTTTATTCTAAAAAAAAAAAAGTTTTTCGGTAAGGTCTGAGCGAAACCTTTATTTTGTTTTTTTTTTTTTATGTTACGGTCAACCAGTGAGAGAAATCGCTGAGAGAAAAAAATAAATCTCATCTGCAATTTTATAAATCAGAATGTCTCTTAGTATGGCCCTTAGTTTTTCGATAGCACTGCATGCTGAAATGCAGCTTATTAGGCTTTTTAGTCATCATCATCAAGTTTCCTGACATATTTGCTTGGCGTCCCAGCGACTGAATTCAAAATTGAAAGGGAATTTTCATCTTTAAATTTTACTTTTAGTGACAAAAAAGGACAATCTTGGATCAAAAAAAACCTTGAGAGTTTATCATTAGCGAAATTTAATACCATAAATTAAAAAAAACATTAAAATCCGTTGCTCCGCTTAGGGGGTTATCAGTCGCCAGGCAGGCGCCAATGTGCACAGTTTTCTTGACCAAAATACTCATTAACCAAAAATTTAATTTCTCTTTACAATCTTTTTTATTAAAAGCACCTTGCCCGGCCTTTTTTGAAAGTTTTTGAAAAAAAAACAAACTTTTTGTACCAACTTTTTTTATTGATTTCTTAGAACTACTGGCGCTACCTAGATCACGAATATGTATTTTTGAAGTCGATAGGTCGCTTAGTTTAGCCGCAAGTCAAGATGCAAACTTTGATGCCTCTAGCACGTCTAGTTTAGCCGCAAATTGTATTTAAAGATAAAAGTCGATTTTTCATATAATGACATGCATCAATTGAAAAGGTGGCACTTCCTAGATTACGAATATGCATTTTTGAAGTCGCTAGGTCGCTTAGTTATATTATTAAAATTTTTTGTTCGAATTAACCATTTTTGATTTATTTCCTACGAAAAAGGTTAAAGGTTGACCTTTTCCATTAATTTTTTCGTAAAAAACTCAACCATTGAGAGATATTTAAAAAAATAAAAAATAAATCTCAACCGATAACCGATATTTTGTTTTTCAATAAATAAATCTCAAACCGTAACCGAAATCTTCTTAAAGAAATGTGGTAACTCTCAGAGAGAAACCAATTGAAAATAAAGGTCAACAGGTATTTCTGATCTCTGCCTTAAACAAATATTATTGTAGCATTTGATTGAGAAACCGTTGTTTTTCGGTCCGTTCCATGGGCCTGATTCGACATAAAACCTAAATGGATATTTTTTCTAGAGAACTATTATTTTAACGGATAACGGAAAAAATAAAATAAAAAATAACGGACAAATGTTCTCAAAAGGTTTTGCTAACATTAATTGCCATTTCTTTTCCAAAATGGCAAACAAAAAAAGGTTCAATGTACCTATCTCTTTTAAAAAATTTTTTTTACTGCACCTTTTATATGTATTGGTTTAATTGAAAAGATAATTTTCTGCCAGTGCGATTAAAAACTGGCATAGGCATGATCTTCGCGGCCGACCAATTTATAGAGCAGGTGGGTCGGACGGAGAATAATTCTTTTGCTATTGATTAAAAGTGGATAAGAACGTTTTGGGTTGTTTTCATAGAGTAATTCTCTGAGGAGATAACAAAACAACGACCTAACCTACAACGACAACGATCTAGCTAAAAAGTAAAAAGCATATGACTAAGGTAGGCTAGATAATGACAGAGCTAGCTGGAAGAAATAAGGCTTACCTGCTGCTTCAAACAGTGCAGTTAGATTCCCTCTCGGATCAGTAGCCGTATCTAAAAGGAAATTCCCACCGACTTCATTGGGATCTTGCAATTCATCGTCCTCATCTTCTTCCTCATCGTCCCCATCGTCTTCATCGTCATTTCCATCACCATCATTGCCACAACTTTCTGGATCTGATTCCGGAATATCATCCTAGAAAATATGAAAAACAACATTTGAAGCTTATATTAGTTGCACAATTTAAACAAAATAAAAGCTAACTCTGCACACAGAGAACAACATTTAAGCATTAATGAAAATTGTATTTTTTTTAATATTTTATTTTATATTAGTAAGACTTTAAATTAAAAAAATGTTTTATTTAATTATGTTTTTTTTTTTTCTTGTTCTGCAGTGGTAGGTTAACCAGTGGTGAACTTTCTAGTTTTTTTTTTTTGTCATCTCATAGCCTCATCACAAATGGAACACACTTAAGTTTATACTATACAATCAGTCTAATGTCTAAGGCCAGAGCATGCTGCAATTGATATATATTTGCTGGCATCGCTAGCTACACATATCAATTGCGTTGTTGGTTTTTTTTATTTTTTTGTTAAATTACTTCGATTAGAGAAAAGTAAGAGGATTTGTAGTTTATGTAGTTTATATTTTTATACATACATAAATTATTTTCACACACAAACATAATTTATTACATAATCCTCTGAACAGTTTTTATTGTTGTTAATTAAAAACGTTTGCTGTTGATTTTTGTTTCAATTTGTTCAAGTGTTATCTTTGTTTTTTTTTTTTTTTTTAAAGCTTAATTATGGTAGCTAATATGCATCGAAACGCGAACTTACCAAGAGATCTGGCCTTAGACACAAGCATGCCAGAAGAATCTATAAATGAAAAAAAAAAAATCCAGAAAAATAAAAAAATAATTAAACAACTCAACGAAGATCGAAACATTTTTTCTTATTTTATAAAATCGTTTTGCTTCGCTTACACCGTGAGTTTTAGCAAACCTTGTTGATGGTGATGATGACAAGGAAATTTATTTAATTGCGTTCACACAAAACTATCAACATAATCAGATGTATAGATGAAAAGTAAACATGTACTTGAATATGCATATGCATGTATGTAAATTGTGCAATTATTGCGTCCTTATTCTTTTCTTCTCCCAACAAAAACGACGATTTCACATTTCCAATTAACGTTTTTTTATTTATTTGAGTTCATTGTCTTTGCAGTGGAATGTTAGATTTGTAAAAAAAAAAAAAAAAAAAAAAAAAACATAAACAAAAAAAGAAATCTCCAAACACAAGCATTTAAACTCACGAACTGGCACCTTTAATACAAAGAGCAAATATCTTTCAGTTTCTTTATTCACAGCTCGGCGACATAACCAGTAAATTTATGTATAATATCTATCACTCGCCAGTGGTACCTAACCTATACTGCCAGATATTTGGTTGATAAAAGTTTTAAAAGCTTAATAAACGGCTAATATGGATCGTCACTTCATGATGTTTTCTTTTTTGTTTTACTTTTTAACAATACAATCGATTATTATTACACTCATAAGCATGAAATATGTGTGTATTTGTGTGTGCAAATTTGAGACGATAGTTCTGGAATGATATTTTATTCAAATTACACACGACATACATTAAATACTAGATTTTGAACTGCTTTTAGTTATGGATTCGATACACTAGCTACACTACATAATGTACCTATGTCATTTTACTTTCATGGCACAATTATTTTATCTCCTAAATTTTTAAATAAATTTATCACTTGTTTGTTTTCATTAAATTCAAAATAAATAAATCGGCGAACACTTGTTTCTTATAAAAGATAGGTATTTGAAAATAAAACATCTTTTGGAAAATCTTTGCTCTTTTAATTAAAAGAGCATGTTTAAAAAGTTTAAATTCTGCATGGAACTTTAGGATTAGTTAAAGCCGTTGTTTTTATTATTAATAGAATCAAGTATAAGTAGTAGCCGTGGCGTGATGGTTAGTGCGATGGACTGTCATGCCGGAGGTCTAAGGTTCGATCCCCAGCTTCGCAACCTATTTATTTAAAAAGAAAAATAACGGCTACTGCCTCTTGCGAGGAATTGACAAATCCTCCAAGAGTATCTCCTGTCACAGAAAAGTGCCGCTCGTTAGCCGTTCGGATTCGGCAATAAACTGTAGGTCCCCTCCATTCCTGCAGACACGCTTACAGGAATGGTTGAGAGTTGTAAGTCACTAGGCCCTAGTTCTTCATGGCTGTTGTGCCATAAAATTTATTCATTTATTTTTAGAATCAAGTATAAAATAAATAAATCTGATGTCACAATAACTCTTGTCTGCAGGAATGGGGGTGACCTACAGTTTATTGCCGAATCCGAACGGTTAGTGTGAGCGGCAGTTTTTTATGACAAGAGGGTTTGTCAATGCCTCGCAAGGAGTAGCCGTTTTTTTTTTTTTTTAATTATTATTAGTTGGACTGTACTGAGAATCACTGCGGATCCATATTGCGGATTCCATAATCGACATGATTAATTATTAAAATAATTAAATTAATTATTAAAACACAACACTTTTCTGTCACTCCTTATTGGATTTTGCAAATACATAATAAATTAGAAAAAAAAATTATGTTATAAGACAATTTTTTAAAGAGGACGATTCAAATGGAAAGATTTTATATGAAAATCATACTTTCACTTACTAGCCCTTTCGTTAATAACAATATTTGATGTGGAGTGAAATCGCTTAATTAACTACAAACAAATTGCCGAAAGTGTGTAAGTATTCCCATTTATATGTACTTATTATAAGTCTCAAAGTAGGTAAGTCCTAGCTATAATAAATCAATTTTCGCATTCTATGGCAAGCTTTCAAGTACTTACAAAAAAAAAGCTTAATTGAAAGATCAGTTAATAACTTCAAAAAGATTTAATTAGCATATACCTTCTTTATACCTTCAGTAGGTTAAGAGAAATTTTTATGATGTCTTCTGCAACCAAAACGAAAGATTTTCTTCGGCATGGATGGATTATGCCCTTTGTTTTTTTTTTTGTTTCTTATACCTATATACAAAATTATGTAGACATTTGGTGTGTTGAGGAAAAAGATATTTCTGAAATTTCTCAACTTCAAAAAGTAAGCAAGCGAATTCAAATTTTTTGTTCCTTAGGATTTTGACAGCAAACTGGGAAACGTTGCTGAAGAATCCTGTTCACGTAACTGATGTGGTTTTTTTTTCAGCCGACAAAAATTGATCTCTGCCAGGGATTTTGATCCCGGACAAGTTTTTGCATTGGCCGCGTTCATCAGCACATTTGACAGTTCTGAACTGTCATTTTTAGAGCTTCTGATTGGCCAGCAGTCATAAAAGTTCAGTTGACGTCGATTGACGTTTAGTTACGTTTCTTACGTTTTTTTCTGAATTTTCAGATGAAAAATTCTATCTGAAAATTCAGATGACAGCTAATAGCAACAAAAAAAACAGTTCTTGATCCAGTTTTTTTTTTGGTGTCTGGTCTGATCGTCTGGGTCTCGTATAGCTTTTCGGATTTTGATTTTAAAGTGCAAAAAATAATAAAAACAGAATAAATAATTTCAGACTTTTTTGTGCGTTCAGTGTTACGTTTTTCAGAACTGAATTTTCAGATCTGTCAAAAACGTGGTGATGAACGCGGCCATTTCTTTCGACCAAAAAAATTCAATCCCTGACAATTCGGGATCAAAAAACCTCTGATCCCGAATTAAAGAGAGATTTACACCTACATGAAACACGCACTTGCACACACACTATTTATAAAACGTCATTTTGTGCTTTTGTGTGATTCGGTGATTTTCTTTTTCATTTGCATTTCGTTTTTGATTCTTTGCCTATCAAAATTATTTTTTGCTTTATTAAATTAAAATTATTTTTGACAAAATTAAATTTGACATCCCACACACACACATTTGCAAACAAAAAACAAATCCAATCTGCGTTTCTTTTGCCAAGAAAATTCGTGATCCGAGATCAAAATCCCTATTTGCAAGAGAAAAACGACATGAGATTGCTGAGGGCTCTAAGATCTCATTTTCCTGAACTTGTCTATTGGCATCACTGATCTTTACGAATCTGTCAACGTCAAAAAAGAAAACAATCAGTTTGTGGGAACTGACAGATTGAAAATCGCATACCTAACGAAAATAAGAGCCGGTTGTTAACATTAAATTCGTTTGTTATTTTATTATTTTAAGTCCAATATTAGCAACAATAATCTTGCTATTTAAATAAATATACATATCTAGCAGTCTTAGAATTTGCTTTTAAAAATAAATAAACAATTTTCAGTTCCCGCAAAGTGATCATTTTAACGTTTAGAAATAAACAATAAATATTTGGTAAGAAGGTCTTTTGTCGTCGGGCTTAAGCATAATACGCTGCGGATACGAAACAAAATTGTTCTGTGGCAAAAAAAATATCCATTGAAAGCATCACCAATTCTTAAAAAAAAAACAAACGCACAAAAACCACAGAAATCATGGGTACCTATATTTTAAGTAAATAAACAACAAAATCCAAACACGAATAAAGCTCAAATGTCACAAAATTAATAGTCCGGCGAATTAATTACATATTATGTGCGAAAAAAAAGAAATTTCGCTCGTCGAACAGCGTAATACGAAAAGCAAAACGAACATTTTCGTTTATTATTTAGTTGCCTCATTTTTGTATGGAATTTTTGGTTTCATATCAGCAGCGTACCTACTACGTTGTCACAAGCCCAAGGGCCAAGGTAGAAGTTGACAGTTTTGATAATGGAACGAACAGAGGTTAAAGCCTAGTTTGCAGTCCCCGTGCGGAAAAAAAATCGATGCTAAAATGTTCGCATGTCAAAATTATTGAGGTGGATATCAAAAATACAACTCGATGTAATATTATAGTGGACTACGACCTACAAAAGCTCTTTACCGAATTTGAAACAAATCAGTTCATAAGTTTAAGCTGTACCTACGCGAAAAAAATGGGCATTAAAATTTCACACTGATAATAATTTTGTGAACATTTCCAGTCAACAATTATTAGATTCTTAACTAGGTAGTTAGTATCTAAATAGTTCGAAATATTCGGAAATATGTTTTGAACAAAAAATATTTCACATTAGTCAAGACAATCGATTCCTATTTTTTGTCTCGACTCAATCTATACGCTCTAACTTTTTGTCACACCTTAGGTGAATCACACTGTCGAACTAATTTTTTTTTAAATAAATTACAATTACAACAGAGTAAAATTTTTAAAAGTGCTTTGACATCATTGGGAGAACAAAGCGAGCTGAGTATTGAAGCGGAGGCAAAAAAAAAGGGGTTTGGCTGTTAATGAGGACAAGACCAAGTAGGTATGTACCTATATGCTGTTATGGAGAAAGGAATCTCAACACCTTCGACTCGGACGAAACGTCACAATAGATACAACCTACAACTTGAAAGTTGACAAGGATTTTGTTGGGCTCACAGAATACGAAAAATAACTCTTGCCAATCGCTGTTCCTTCTGGATAAGAAGGTAGGTAGCTTGTAGTAAAACCTTCTATTTAAGAACCAAGCTGACCTTTTACAAGACCTTAATCAATCCGGATCTGCTATATGAGGCACAAGCATGGACTCTGTCAAAAACGGATGAAAATCTGCTTGAGTGATTTGTAAGAAGATTCTTCCGGTTATTTTTGGACCAGTGTTTATCGATATGGAGAAGATTCAAGACGAGATTTACGGGCTTAACATCGAATTCAATCTAAACAAAAGCTGAAAATTCAGCGGCTAAGATGGCTAGAACACGTGAAGCGTATGGACACCAACAAATCAAACAATATTGGGTTTAATTTTAAATTCGATAAACTTGCCTATGACATTTAAACATTAAACAACTCGTTACTGCGCACTTAAAGTTATAATTTTGTTGGTGGTCTTATTCAAAACATACGCATGTTATAAATAAATTACCTATAGGTATGTAATAACCTACATGAAATATTCGAAATAAGTTAGATTAAAACTTTATAGTTATTCCCTTGTCACTATTTTATCATACAAACACGTAGTAAATATGTATGTATGTCTGTACATATATGCATATACCGCAAAGAAATTAATTAATTGAAACAGGAGTCATGCACCCAAATTTTTTAACAAAGATATTTTGCTCTGTTAGAATTTGCAAACAAAATAGCCTAGGTAGGTATGTAGGTATAAAATGAAAGTTTGTACAGGTACCTCTAGGTATAAGTACCTACCTAATCTACGCTACATATCGTAGATTAGGTAGGTACCTATCTTAATTTACACGATTAAAGTTCAAAGCAGCAACTGGAAGGAGGTATGTACGTAGGTACTATAGATACCTAAATATATACATACATAGGTATCATGTGATTTAAAAATACCTATAGGTTTTATACCTATAACATTTAAAGTATTAATAACGGACATAGCATCCTTGCTGTATTGACTTTTAAATAAAAATGTAGGTAGCAAAGGTTTTTTTATTTTTTTGGTAAGTAAGTAGGTAGGTATGACATGATTGAAAAGCTATTAACAACACTTTAACGTTACACTGCATTTTAATTAAAGACTATCTACCTATAACTTTTTTTTTGTTTGCAAATTTGCATTTATAATTTCTGCATAGGGTTGCAGTATATTTTACATATTTCTATGGAATTTTTTGTAAAATAAAAGTTGTAAAATGAACAAAAAGTTGAAAAATTCCTGATTATGAGTAATTTTTGTCATCGCTCTAGTTGTTTCTTTCGCTTTTGATAATGTCTCTTTCTTTCTGAATGTGTGCATGTAGTTTTTCACCAACGCACTACATTCACATCGTTTTTCTATCCCTATTTATACATCCGTTCACACACGTACCGGCTCCGCAAATATGTACACTGCAGGTGAAATGAACTCAGCGTGTACACATATACACAATCGGCTTTCACAGATGCATTCCATGCCATGAGAGTACTGTGTGTGTCGCAACTTCAGATTCACCCATCCATTCTTATAAACTATACGCTATACCGCTAAGCCCATCGCTGTATGTGTGAATTTCGGAAAGTAGGTCCGCGTATCTCTACTCGCCCGCTGCCGCTGCTTAATAACACTCACTCACTATATAGCAGGCTTTCGACATTGGCGGGGAAAGGAGAGGAGGCCTAAAGAACTCAATGGGGAATTCGTTTGATGATGCAGAGAATTAAACTTGAATAGAGAAAAAAATAATGGAAATGAAAACTACCTACTTCAACTAGAACGATAACCGACACTTGTGAGGATGATGGTAGTAATACATACATATAAATGTCGTAATTAGGAAAGAGTTATAAAAGTAATTGTTATTAAATTAAACTTTTTAAGGTTTTAAAATATTTTCATCTTTTCTATGCGTAGCTACCTTATAAAAGCCTAAATACCTAGATAGTAGGTGCCTATAGTAATCAAAGATAAGTGCTCTCAATTTTTTTTCTACTGACCAAACCTACAAACATTAGGTACCTAGCTAGGTACTAGAACAAAAAAACACATACCTATGTAGGTACGAATTGTGAAATCAACACTGACAATACATTTTTTTGTGTTTCACATGAACATTGGGTGGTGTGTTCTTTATGTTTGACAAAAACTTATCTGTTTTTCCATTTGAAAACAAAAAAAAAAAAAAAAACATAAAAAATAGATACCTACCTAGGCACTGGCCAATGGCAACTACCTTTTTATTTAAAAAAAAAATACATTTTGTATAGATATTAATTAGGTACTTATTTAAGATCAAAAATAATATTACAACACAACTCTTAAGTTTTTGATTTTACTACAGTGCTAGACAAATAGTAGACACAAATCACATAAAAGCTATAAATAGTAGGTATGTCGGCGAGGCGACAAATACCTACATATACCTCACTGGCATAGGCAGATGTTTTTCTTGTGATTAGAAATTCAAAGTATGTAGGTATAAGTTGGTAGTAGGTGAGCAGCCATTTCCTATGTGCAGATTAAGGAAAACCGAAGAGTGAATATTTTATATTTTATTTCATATGAATGTGTGAAAATATTATGTCCCTCAAGTTAGCAGAGCAAGGTCAGCAGAACAAAGTTTTAATGATGTCATCATTAGGTGCTTAATAAGTGCTAATTAAGTACCCAACAACAAAATTAAGTGCTCCAGTACTTTTGGAAAAAATTAATGTTCTGCTAACTTGATTTCAAGTTAGCAGAGCAATTTTCGAAAACTGGTTAAAACGCATGAAAAAAAAATTGGTTTGCTCTCATAATTAGGTGCTATTTAAGTGCTCTACGAATCAAAAAAAAAATTTGAAAAAAATTGTTTTTTACAAAAAAAAAAAATATTTTAAAAATTTTGAAAAAAAATATTTTTTTTTTTTTATTTTTTTCTACTTTTTTCGTCATAAATATACTTGAATAATTAAGACTTTAACTAATTAGAGTTAAGTACCCATTTTTCGAAAGATTTTCCAAGATTTGAAAAAAAAAAAATAATTCAATTTTCCATACAAAACCCTGCTCTGCTAACTTAAATTCGAGTTTTCTCGAACAATTCAGGATTTTTTCACCCAAATCTTTTTGATTTATTAGAAGCTCATCAAACTCGAATTAAGTACCCCATTTTCCGAAAGATTTTCCAAGATTTGAAGAAAAAAAAAATAATTCAATTTTCCATACAAACCCTGCTCTGCTAACTTAAATTCGAGTTTTCTCGAACAATTCAAGATTTTTTCACCCAAATCTTTTTGATTTATTAGAAGCTCGTCAAACTCGAATTAAGTACCCCATTTTCCGAAAGATTTTCCAAGATTTGAAGAAAAAAAAAATAATTCAATTTTCCATACAAAACCCTGCTCTGCTAACTTAAATTCGAGTTTTCTCGAACAATTTAACTTTTTTTCACCCAAATCTTTTTGATTTATTAGAAGCTCATCAAACTCGAATTAAGTACCCCATTTTCCGAAAGATTTTCCAAGATTTGAAGAAAAAAAAAATAATTCAATTTTCCATAGAAAACCCTGCTCTGCTAACTTAAATTCGAGTTTTCTCGAACAATTCAAGATTTTTTCACCCAAATCTTTTTGATTTATTAGAAGCTCATCAAACTCGAATTAAGTACCCCATTTTCCGAAAGATTTTCCAAGATTTGAAGAAAAAAAAAATAATTCAATTTTCCATAGAAAACCCTGCTCTGCTAACTTAAATTCGATTTTTCTCGAACAATTCAAGATTTTATCACCCAAATCTTTTTGATTTGTTAGAAGCTCATCAAACTCGAATTAAGTACCCCATTTTCCGAAAGATTTTCCAAGATTTTAAGAAAAAAAAAATAATTCAATTTTCCATAGAAAACCCTGCTCTGCTAACTTAAATTCGATTTTTCTCGAACAATTCAAGATGTTTTCGCCCAAATCTTTTTGATTTATTAGAAGCTCATCAAACTCGAATTAAGTACCCTATTTTCCGGAAGATTTTCCAAGATTTGAAAAAAAAAAAAAAATAATCCAATTTTCCATACAAAACCCTGCTCTGCTAACTTAAATTCGATTTTTCTCAAACAATTCAAGATTTTTTCACCCAAATCTTTTTGATTTATTAGAAGCTCATCAAACTCGAATTAAGTACCCCATTTTCCGAAAGATTTTCCAAGATTTGAAGAAAAAAAAAATAATTCAATTTTCCATAGAAAACCCTGCTCTGCTAACTTAAATTCGATTTTTCTCGAAGAATTTAAGATTTTTTCACCCAAATCTTTTTGATTTATTAGAAGCTCGTCAAACTCGAATTAAGTACCCCATTTTCCGAAAGATTTTCCAAGATTTGAAGAAAAAAAAAATAATTCAATTTTCCATAGAAAACCCTGCTCTGCTAACTTAAATTCGAGTTTTCTCGAACAATTTAACTTTTTTTCACCCAAATCTTTTTGATTTATTAGAAGCTCATCAAACTCGAATTAAGTACCCCATTTTCCGAAAGATTTTCCAAGATTTGAAGAAAAAAAAAATAATTCAATTTTCCATAGAAAACCCTGCTCTGCTAACTTAAATTCGAGTTTTCTCGAACAATTCAAGATTTTTTCACCCAAATCTTTTTGATTTATTAGAAGCTCGTCAAACTCGAATTAAGTACCCCATTTTCCGAAAGATTTTCCAAGATTTGAAGAAAAAAAAAAATAATTCAATTTTCCATACAAAACCCTGCTCTGCTAACTTAAATTCGAGTTTTCTCGAACAATTCAACTTTTTTTCACCCAAATCTTTTTGATTTATTAGAAGCTCATCAAACTCGAATTAAGTACCCCATTTTCCGAAAGATTTTCCAAGATTTGAAGAAAAAAAAAATAATTCAATTTTCCATACAAAACCCTGCTCTGCTAACTTAAATTCGAGTTTTCTCGAACAATTTAACTTTTTTTCACCCAAATCTTTTTGATTTATTAGAAGCTCGTCAAACTCGAATTAAGTACCCAATTTTCCGAAAGATTTTCCAAGATTTTAAGAAAAAAAAAATAATTCAATTTTCCATAGAAAACCCTGCTCTGCTAACTTAAATTCGATTTTTCTCGAACAATTCAAGATGTTTTCGCCCAAATCTTTTTGATTTATTAGAAGCTCATCAAACTCGAATTAAGTACCCTATTTTCCGGAAGATTTTCCAAGATTTGAAAAAAAAAAAAAAATAATCCAATTTTCCATACAAAACCCTGCTCTGCTAACTTAAATTCGATTTTTCTCAAACAATTCAAGATTTTTTCACCCAAATCTTTTTGATTTATTAGAAGCTCATCAAACTCGAATTAAGTACCCCATTTTCCGAAAGATTTTCCAAGATTTGAAGAAAAAAAAAATAATTCAATTTTCCATAGAAAACCCTGCTCTGCTAACTTAAATTCGAGTTTTCTCGAACAATTTAACTTTTTTTCACCCAAATCTTTTTGATTTATTAGAAGCTCATCAAACTCGAATTAAGTACCCCATTTTCCGAAAGATTTTCCAAGATTTGAAGAAAAAAAAAAATAATTCAATTTTCCATAGAAAACCCTGCTCTGCTAACTTAAATTCGATTTTTCTCGAAGAATTTAAGATTTTTTCACCCAAATCTTTTTGATTTATTAGAAGCTCGTCAAACTCGAATTAAGTACCCCATTTTCCGAAAGATTTTCCAAGATTTGAAGAAAAAAAAAATAATTCAATTTTCCATAGAAAACCCTGCTCTGCTAACTTAAATTCGAGTTTTCTCGAACAATTTAACTTTTTTTCACCCAAATCTTTTTGATTTATTAGAAGCTCATCAAACTCGAATTAAGTACCCCATTTTCCGAAAGATTTTCCAAGATTTGAAGAAAAAAAAAATAATTCAATTTTCCATAGAAAACCCTGCTCTGCTAACTTAAATTCGAGTTTTCTCGAACAATTCAAGATTTTTTCACCCAAATCTTTTTGATTTATTAGAAGCTCGTCAAACTCGAATTAAGTACCCCATTTTCCGAAAGATTTTCCAAGATTTGAAGAAAAAAAAAAATAATTCAATTTTCCATACAAAACCCTGCTCTGCTAACTTAAATTTGAGTTTTCTCGAACGATTCAACTTTTTTTCACCCAAATCTTTTTGATTTATTAGAAGCTCGTCAAACTCGAATTAAGTACCCCATTTTCCGAAAGATTTTCCAAGATTTGAAGAAAAAAAAAAAATAATTCAATTTTCCATACAAAACCCTGCTCTGCTAACTTAAATTCGAGTTTTCTCGAACAATTCAACTTTTTTTCACCCAAATCTTTTTGATTTATTAGAAGCTCATCAAACTCGAATTAAGTACCCCATTTTCCGAAAGATTTTCCAAGATTTGAAGAAAAAAAAAATAATTCAATTTTCCATACAAAACCCTGCTCTGCTAACTCAAATTCGAGTTTTGTGAATATTATATAGTACTTTTTTCTTAAAATCTTGGAAAATCTTTCGGAAAATGGGGTACTTAATTCGAGTTTAATGAGCTTCTAATAAATCAAAAAGATTTGGGTGAAAAAAAGTTGAATCGTTCGAGAAAACTCAAATTTAAGTTAGCAGAGCAGGGTTTTCTATGGAAAATTGAATTATTTTTTTTTTTTCTTCAAATCTTGGAAAATCTTTCGGAAAATGGGGTACTTAATTCGAGTTTGACGAGCTTCTAATAAATCAAAAAGATTTGGGTGAAAAAAAGTTGAATCGTTCGAGAAAACTCAAATTTAAGTTAGCAGAGCAGGGTTTTGTATGGAAAATTGAATTATTTTTTTTTTTCTTCAAATCTTGGAAAATCTTTCGGAAAATGGGGTACTTAATTCGAGTTTGACGAGCTTCTAATAAATCAAAAAGATTTGGGTGAAAAAATCTTGAATTGTTCGAGAAAACTCGAATTTAAGTTAGCAGAGCAGGGTTTTCTATGGAAAATTGAATTATTTTTTTTTTCTTAAAATCTTGGAAAATCTTTCGGAAAATTGGGTACTTAATTCGAGTTTGACGAGCTTCTAATAAATCAAAAAGATTTGGGTGAAAAAAAGTTAAATTGTTCGAGAAAACTCGAATTTAAGTTAGCAGAGCAGGGTTTTGTATGGAAAATTGAATTATTTTTTTTTTTTCTTCAAATCTTGGAAAATCTTTCGGAAAATGGGGTACTTAATTCGAGTTTGACGAGCTTCTAATAAATCAAAAAGATTTGGGTGAAAAAATCTTGAATTGTTCGAGAAAACTCGAATTTAAGTTAGCAGAGCAGGGTTTTCTATGGAAAATTGAATTATTTTTTTTTTCTTCAAATCTTGGAAAATCTTTCGGAAAATGGGGTACTTAATTCGAGTTTAATGAGCTTCTAATAAATCAAAAAGATTTGGGTGAAAAAAAGTTGAATCGTTCGAGAAAACTCAAATTTAAGTTAGCAGAGCAGGGTTTTGTATGGAAAATTGAATTATTTTTTTTTTTTCTTCAAATCTTGGAAAATCTTTCGGAAAATGGGGTACTTAATTCGAGTTTGACGAGCTTCTAATAAATCAAAAAGATTTGGGTGAAAAAATCTTGAATTGTTCGAGAAAACTCGAATTTAAGTTAGCAGAGCAGGGTTTTCTATGGAAAATTGAATTATTTTTTTTTTCTTCAAATCTTGGAAAATCTTTCGGAAAATGGGGTACTTAATTCGAGTTTGATGAGCTTCTAATAAATCAAAAAGATTTGGGTGAAAAAATCTTGAATTGTTCGAGAAAACTCGAATTTAAGTTAGCAGAGCAGGGTTTTCTATGGAAAATTGAATTATTTTTTTTTTCTTCAAATCTTGGAAAATCTTTCGGAAAATGGGGTACTTAATTCGAGTTTGATGAGCTTCTAATAAATCAAAAAGATTTGGGTGAAACAATCTTGAATTGTTCGAGAAAACTCGAATTTAAGTTAGCAGAGCAGGGTTTTCTATGGAAAATTGAATTATTTTTTTTTTCTTCAAATCTTGGAAAATCTTTCGGAAAATGGGGTACTTAATTCGAGTTTGACGAGCTTCTAATAAATCAAAAAGATTTGGGTGAAAAAAAGTTGAATTGTTCGAGAAAACTCGAATTTAAGTTAGCAGAGCAGGGTTTTCTATGGAAAATTGAATTATTTTTTTTTTTTCAAATCTTGGAAAATCTTCCGGAAAATAGGGTACTTAATTCGAGTTTGATGAGCTTCTAATAAATCAAAAAGATTTGGGTGAAAAAATCTTGAATTCTTCGAGAAAAATCGAATTTAAGTTAGCAGAGCAGGGTTTTCTATGGAAAATTGAATTATTTTTTTTTTTCTTCAAATCTTGGAAAATCTTTCGGAAAATGGGGTACTTAATCCGAGTTTGATGAGCTTCTAATAAATCAAAAAGATTTGGGTGAAAAAAAGTTAAATTGTTCGAGAAAACTCGAATTTAAGTTAGCAGAGCAGGGTTTTGTATGGAAAATTGGATTATTTTTTTTTTCTTCAAATCTTGGAAAATCTTTCGGAAAATGGGGTACTTAATTCGAGTTTAATGAGCTTCTAATAAATCAAAAAGATTTGGGTGAAAAAAAGTTGAATCGTTCGAGAAAACTCAAATTTAAGTTAGCAGAGCAGGGTTTTGTATGGAAAATTGAATTATTTTTTTTTTTTCTTCAAATCTTGGAAAATCTTTCGGAAAATGGGGTACTTAATTCGAGTTTGACGAGCTTCTAATAAATCAAAAAGATTTGGGTGAAAAAAAGTTGAATCGTTCGAGAAAACTCAAATTTAAGTTAGCAGAGCAGGGTTTTGTATGGAAAATTGAATTATTTTTTTTTTTCTTCAAATCTTGGAAAATCTTTCGGAAAATGGGGTACTTAATTCGAGTTTGACGAGCTTCTAATAAATCAAAAAGATTTGGGTGAAAAAATCTTGAATTGTTCGAGAAAACTCGAATTTAAGTTAGCAGAGCAGGGTTTTCTATGGAAAATTGAATTATTTTTTTTTTCTTCAAATCTTGGAAAATCTTTCGGAAAATGGGGTACTTAATTCGAGTTTGATGAGCTTCTAATAAATCAAAAAGATTTGGGTGAAAAAAAGTTAAATTGTTCGAGAAAACTCGAATTTAAGTTAGCAGAGCAGGGTTTTGTATGGAAAATTGAATTATTTTTTTTTTTTCTTCAAATCTTGGAAAATCTTTCGGAAAATGGGGTACTTAATTCGAGTTTGACGAGCTTCTAATAAATCAAAAAGATTTGGGTGAAAAAATCTTGAATTGTTCGAGAAAACTCGAATTTAAGTTAGCAGAGCAGGGTTTTCTATGGAAAATTGAATTATTTTTTTTTTCTTCAAATCTTGGAAAATCTTTCGGAAAATGGGGTACTTAATTCGAGTTTAATGAGCTTCTAATAAATCAAAAAGATTTGGGTGAAAAAAAGTTGAATCGTTCGAGAAAACTCAAATTTAAGTTAGCAGAGCAGGGTTTTGTATGGAAAATTGAATTATTTTTTTTTTTTCTTCAAATCTTGGAAAATCTTTCGGAAAATGGGGTACTTAATTCGAGTTTGACGAGCTTCTAATAAATCAAAAAGATTTGGGTGAAAAAATCTTGAATTGTTCGAGAAAACTCGAATTTAAGTTAGCAGAGCAGGGTTTTCTATGGAAAATTGAATTATTTTTTTTTTCTTCAAATCTTGGAAAATCTTTCGGAAAATGGTGTACTTAATTCGAGTTTGACGAGCTTCTAATAAATCAAAAAGATTTGGGTGAAAAAATCTTGAATTGTTCGAGAAAACTCGAATTTAAGTTAGCAGAGCAGGGTTTTCTATGGAAAATTGAATTATTTTTTTTTTCTTCAAATCTTGGAAAATCTTTCGGAAAATGGGGTACTTAATTCGAGTTTGATGAGCTTCTAATAAATCAAAAAGATTTGGGTGAAAAAAAGTTAAATTGTTCGAGAAAACTCGAATTTAAGTTAGCAGAGCAGGGTTTTGTATGGAAAATTGAATTATTTTTTTTTTTTCTTCAAATCTTGGAAAATCTTTCGGAAAATGGGGTACTTAATTCGAGTTTGACGAGCTTCTAATAAATCAAAAAGATTTGGGTGAAAAAATCTTGAATTGTTCGAGAAAACTCGAATTTAAGTTAGCAGAGCAGGGTTTTCTATGGAAAATTGAATTATTTTTTTTTTCTTCAAATCTTGGAAAATCTTTCGGAAAATGGGGTACTTAATTCGAGTTTAATGAGCTTCTAATAAATCAAAAAGATTTGGGTGAAAAAAAGTTGAATCGTTCGAGAAAACTCAAATTTAAGTTAGCAGAGCAGGGTTTTGTATGGAAAATTGAATTATTTTTTTTTTTTCTTCAAATCTTGGAAAATCTTTCGGAAAATGGGGTACTTAATTCGAGTTTGACGAGCTTCTAATAAATCAAAAAGATTTGGGTGAAAAAATCTTGAATTGTTCGAGAAAACTCGAATTTAAGTTAGCAGAGCAGGGTTTTCTATGGAAAATTGAATTATTTTTTTTTTCTTCAAATCTTGGAAAATCTTTCGGAAAATGGTGTACTTAATTCGAGTTTGACGAGCTTCTAATAAATCAAAAAGATTTGGGTGAAAAAATCTTGAATTGTTCGAGAAAACTCGAATTTAAGTTAGCAGAGCAGGGTTTTGTATGGAAAATTGGATTATTTTTTTTTTCTTCAAATCTTGGAAAATCTTTCGGAAAATGGGGTACTTAATTCGAGTTTAATGAGCTTCTAATAAATCAAAAAGATTTGGGTGAAAAAAAGTTGAATCGTTCGAGAAAACTCAAATTTAAGTTAGCAGAGCAGGGTTTTGTATGGAAAATTGAATTATTTTTTTTTTTTCTTCAAATCTTGGAAAATCTTTCGGAAAATGGGGTACTTAATTCGAGTTTGACGAGCTTCTAATAAATCAAAAAGATTTGGGTGAAAAAAAGTTGAATCGTTCGAGAAAACTCAAATTTAAGTTAGCAGAGCAGGGTTTTGTATGGAAAATTGAATTATTTTTTTTTTTCTTCAAATCTTGGAAAATCTTTCGGAAAATGGGGTACTTAATTCGAGTTTGACGAGCTTCTAATAAATCAAAAAGATTTGGGTGAAAAAATCTTGAATTGTTCGAGAAAACTCGAATTTAAGTTAGCAGAGCAGGGTTTTCTATGGAAAATTGAATTATTTTTTTTTTCTTCAAATCTTGGAAAATCTTTCGGAAAATGGGGTACTTAATTCGAGTTTGATGAGCTTCTAATAAATCAAAAAGATTTGGGTGAAAAAAAGTTAAATTGTTCGAGAAAACTCGAATTTAAGTTAGCAGAGCAGGGTTTTGTATGGAAAATTGAATTATTTTTTTTTTTTCTTCAAATCTTGGAAAATCTTTCGGAAAATGGGGTACTTAATTCGAGTTTGACGAGCTTCTAATAAATCAAAAAGATTTGGGTGAAAAAATCTTGAATTGTTCGAGAAAACTCGAATTTAAGTTAGCAGAGCAGGGTTTTCTATGGAAAATTGAATTATTTTTTTTTTCTTCAAATCTTGGAAAATCTTTCGGAAAATGGGGTACTTAATTCGAGTTTAATGAGCTTCTAATAAATCAAAAAGATTTGGGTGAAAAAAAGTTGAATCGTTCGAGAAAACTCAAATTTAAGTTAGCAGAGCAGGGTTTTGTATGGAAAATTGAATTATATTTTTTTTTTTCTTCAAATCTTGGAAAATCTTTCGGAAAATGGGGTACTTAATTCGAGTTTGACGAGCTTCTAATAAATCAAAAAGATTTGGGTGAAAAAAAGTTGAATCGTTCGAGAAAACTCAAATTTAAGTTAGCAGAGCAGGGTTTTCTATGGAAAATTGAATTATTTTTTTTTTCTTCAAATCTTGGAAAATCTTTCGGAAAATGGGGTACTTAATTCGAGTTTGACGAGCTTCTAATAAATCAAAAAGATTTGGGTGAAAAAATCTTGAATTGTTCGAGAAAACTCGAATTTAAGTTAGCAGAGCAGGGTTTTCTATGGAAAATTGAATTATTTTTTTTTTCTTCAAATCTTGGAAAATCTTTCGGAAAATGGGGTACTTAATTCGAGTTTGACGAGCTTCTAATAAATCAAAAAGATTTGGGTGAAAAAATCTTGAATTGTTCGAGAAAACTCGAATTTAAGTTAGCAGAGCAGGGTTTTCTATGGAAAATTGAATTATTTTTTTTTTCTTCAAATCTTGGAAAATCTTTCGGAAAATGGGGTACTTAATTCGAGTTTGATGAGCTTCTAATAAATCAAAAAGATTTGGGTGAAAAAATCTTGAATTGTTCGAGAAAACTCGAATTTAAGTTAGCAGAGCAGGGTTTTCTATGGAAAATTGAATTATTTTTTTTTTCTTCAAATCTTGGAAAATCTTTCGGAAAATGGGGTACTTAATTCGAGTTTGACGAGCTTCTAATAAATCAAAAAGATTTGGGTGAAAAAAAGTTGAATTGTTCGAGAAAACTCGAATTTAAGTTAGCAGAGCAGGGTTTTCTATGGAAAATTGAATTATTTTTTTTTTTTTCAAATCTTGGAAAATCTTCCGGAAAATAGGGTACTTAATTCGAGTTTGATGAGCTTCTAATAAATCAAAAAGATTTGGGTGAAAAAATCTTGAATTCTTCGAGAAAACTCGAATTTAAGTTAGCAGAGCAGGGTTTTCTATGGAAAATTGAATTATTTTTTTTTTCTTCAAATCTTGGAAAATCTTTCGGAAAATTGGGTACTTAATTCGAGTTTGATGAGCTTCTAATAAATCAAAAAGATTTGGGTGAAAAAAAGTTAAATTGTTCGAGAAAACTCGAATTTAAGTTAGCAGAGCAGGGTTTTCTATGGAAAATTGAATTATTTTTTTTTTCTTCAAATCTTGGAAAATCTTTCGGAAAATGGGGTACTTAATTCGAGTTTGATGAGCTTCTAATAAATCAAAAAGATTTGGGTGAAAAAATCTTGAATTGTTCGAGAAAACTCGAATTTAAGTTAGCAGAGCAGGGTTTTCTATGGAAAATTGAATTATTTTTTTTTTCTTCAAATCTTGGAAAATCTTTCGGAAAATGGGGTACTTAATTCGAGTTTGATGAGCTTCTAATAAATCAAAAAGATTTGGGTGAAAAAAAGTTAAATTGTTCGAGAAAACTCGAATTTAAGTTAGCAGAGCAGGGTTTTCTATGGAAAATTGAATTATTTTTTTTTTCTTCAAATCTTGGAAAATCTTTCGGAAAATGGGGTACTTAATTCGAGTTTGATGAGCTTCTAATAAATCAAAAAGATTTGGGTGAAAAAATCTTGAATTGTTCGAGAAAACTCGAATTTAAGTTAGCAGAGCAGGGTTTTCTATGGAAAATTGAATTATTTTTTTTTTCTTCAAATCTTGGAAAATCTTTCGGAAAATGGGGTACTTAATTCGAGTTTGATGAGCTTCTAATAAATCAAAAAGATTTGGGTGAAACAATCTTGAATTGTTCGAGAAAACTCGAATTTAAGTTAGCAGAGCAGGGTTTTCTATGGAAAATTGAATTATTTTTTTTTTCTTCAAATCTTGGAAAATCTTTCGGAAAATGGGGTACTTAATTCGAGTTTGACGAGCTTCTAATAAATCAAAAAGATTTGGGTGAAAAAAAGTTGAATTGTTCGAGAAAACTCGAATTTAAGTTAGCAGAGCAGGGTTTTCTATGGAAAATTGAATTATTTTTTTTTTTTCAAATCTTGGAAAATCTTCCGGAAAATAGGGTACTTAATTCGAGTTTGATGAGCTTCTAATAAATCAAAAAGATTTGGGTGAAAAAATCTTGAATTCTTCGAGAAAAATCGAATTTAAGTTAGCAGAGCAGGGTTTTCTATGGAAAATTGAATTATTTTTTTTTTTCTTCAAATCTTGGAAAATCTTTCGGAAAATGGGGTACTTAATCCGAGTTTGATGAGCTTCTAATAAATCAAAAAGATTTGGGTGAAAAAAAGTTAAATTGTTCGAGAAAACTCGAATTTAAGTTAGCAGAGCAGGGTTTTCTATGGAAAATTGAATTATTTTTTTTTTTTCAAATCTTGGAAAATCTTTCGAAAAATGGGGTACTTAACTCTAATTAGTTAAAGTCTTAATTATTCAAGTATATTTATGACGAAAAAAGTAGAAAAAAATAAAAAAAAAAAATATTTTTTTTCAAAATTTTTAAAATATTTTTTTTTTTTGTAAAAAACAATTTTTTTCAAATTTTTTTTTTGATTCGTAGAGCACTTAAATAGCACCTAATTATGAGAGCAAACCAATTTTTTTTTCATGCGTTTTAACCAGTTTTCGAAAATTGCTCTGCTAACTTGAAATCAAGTTAGCAGAACATTAATTTTTTCCAAAAGTACTGGAGCACTTAATTTTGTTGTTGGGTACTTAATTAGCACTTATTAAGCACCTAATGATGACATCATTAACACTTTGTTCTGCTGACCTTGCTCTGCTAACTTGAGGGACATGAAAATATTAATATTATGTAGGTATTAATTTTCGCAAATCAAGTTTATCTTTAAGACAATTAATAACGTGAATTATTTTTATTATGTAGGTATCAGGAATGAAATTCACGAAAGTTTGTACCTACGAGATAAACCAATTAAAAAAAATTACTTTAACAACGTTCAATTAAGGCCTGGTCAAACAGAACGCGGGCCGACGGGACTGTCAATACTTCACCAGGGAAGGAAAGAACGCGGCGGGCAAATTTTGTTTTGAATTTCCTACAAAGACCGCCGGACCGCGCCCTGTTTGACAAGGCCTTTAGAAATTGAAAAGAGAAGTTAAATTTAAAAAAAGAAAAACAATTTTTTAAAAATTTTGACGGCTGCAAAGATTGAGAAATCGTCAGGTACCCCAATATAAAGGGTGTCCCGAAACTCAACGTCCAGTGGGGACCTGATGATAGGGTAGGTTGTACCCGTACTGTGAAAAATAAGAAAAAAAATCCATCTCGCTTGGTTAAGTAATAATAGCAATATTAAGAAAAATAATGAAAAATCAATTACTCTAGCCAACATTTCAATGGACTAATATGCATGTTCTTATGTTCTTGAGCTGTACACAAATACGTTATTCGTTAGTACCGTTTAGGTACTTGGTACTAGGTAATAACAAATTTCAACAACACTAATTGAGTCCAGTGGTGCGTTCCTTTTCTGTAAAATGGTTAACTCACAGTACACAAATCTAAGGTAATCACCACGTTTTTGACAGATCTAAAAATTCAGTTCTGAAAAACGTAACACTGAACGCACAAAAAAGTCTGAATTTATTTATTCTGTTTTTATTGTTTTTTGCACTTTAAAATCAAGAAAGCGATACGAGACCCAGACGATCAGACCACACACCAAAAAAAAAACTGAATCAAGAACTGTTTTTTTTTTTTTGTTGCTTTTAGCTGTTATCTGAATTTTCCGATAAAATTTTTCATCTGAAAATTCAGAAAAAAACGTAAGAAACGTAACTAAATGTCAATCGACGTCAACTGAATTTTTATGACTGCTGGCCAATCAGAAGCTCTAAAATTGACAGTTCAGAACTGTCAAATGTGCTAATGAACGCGGCCAATATCTTGCGCAAGTTGTCAGAAATTAAAAAATATCTCGAGTGCTCCCCCAAACTTCACTTCACACCGCAATATTAAAAACAACAACAAATATCGAAATTTGACATGTTAATGTGCACTGGATTCACTATTTTTGTAGATGCGCAGAACAAAACAAAAATGAAAACGCTTATATTACCTTTAATATACATATATGTATACCGTGAGCTAACTATTGTTAGCTCATCGTTCCTAAACTCGGGAACTTTAACATTTGTTAACATTATGACGTCATAAAATCGTTCCTAAATTAATGTTAATGTGTCAGAATGTTACACTTTGTAATAATTTCCAACTCATCTCGCCGATATAAATTGAAAATGTTAATCTGTCAAAAGCAGCTGAATTTGGATTATGGGTAGATAGGTACTTATTTCTTTTTCATAATATTGAAATTGTTTCTAGCTTTTAAATTTTCATTTAAAATTATTTTTATAATGAATATAAACTTTGTAACGAAAACATCGTTGTTATATTAAATTTATTTTCTTGTTGGAAAACTTTTTCTTGGAATCTTGGAAATCTTTTTTATTTGGAAGCCTAAGCAAAGTATTGAATCTCAATAGGTTATGGGCGACAATAAGTATTTTATGCATGATATCCCACAGTTTAATGGCTGTGGATACGACGATTGGCAATTGCGAGTAAGAATTTATCTGGAATCCAAGAATCTATGGAATGTTCTAATCGACGATCCTCCAACAGAAACAGTTGCAAGAACAGAATTTCTGAAAAAGGATAAAATAGCTAAGAACTGCTTAGTTAATTTTATTCACTCGGATGACCTTAACTATGTTAGGGATCAAGAATCCGCTAAACTGATGTGGCTGAATCTGAAGTCAGCATTTGCAAGAACATCAGTTGTCAACCAATTATTATTGCGAAAGCAACTGACAAAGTTGCGTACGCAAAGGGAAGATTCAGTGACTTCCCATTTGCTGACATTTGAAAATCTGGTTCGCCAGCTCAAACTGGCTGGATGCAAAATGGAAGAAAACGATATTCTAGCTCAATTATTCCTTACGTTACCTGAAAAGTTTGGATTTTGGGTAGGTAGGTACCTACCTACATATTTCTTTTTCATAATTCTAGTTATTTTTTAAAATCAATGCTCATACGAAATATTCTTGAACGTACCTACTTTTAATATTTTCATCTTCAAATTATTAAATAAAATCTCGAGGTGTAGGTAGGTAATATTTTTTATTTGATCTTTATTTTATTTATGTCGTTTTCGATTGGATTTTCAGAGTGTTTCACTCTTTTTTGATTCTAATGAAATATGAAAAACTCCCTTCCGTAATATGTGTATCTATGTAGAAGTTAAAACTAAAATGAATTCTTCAATAATTTTAATTCCGGAACATCCCAAGAAGAATAATTTACTATTTTGACAATTAATCCAACACATACTTTAAAAAGTATGTGTGTTTTCAGAGTGCACTCCTAGCACTCTTTAATGAAATCCGGAGTGAAAAAACACTCCTAAATCATCACTCCGAACAGCAAATGGAAGGTTTTTGGAGTGTTGGGAGTGTGGATGGAGTGAAAAAAGAGTGCTAGGAGTGACCAACGGAAAACGACATTAGCTTCAGCTATTTATAACATTTATATAGTAGAATAAAAGCAAAACAAAAAAACAAATGTCGCGGCAAAAAATCTTATATTTGTTTAGTTTAGTTAGAATTTCATTTCGCAATAAGTTTGCTATTTTAGAGATTTTACACAAATATGTACCTATGTAGGTTCAATAGCGCAAACTTAACGCTAAAAAAAATTCTAACAAAACTCTGATACATGTGCTACCTAGGTACCTACTTGTTCTGATGACGCAATTGAGCTTTTAGTTTATAAGGCTTTCAAAAGCACTTGATGAGAACAAAGAAACCATTTTAAAAATGTTAAAGTCTTTTTGGTATTGAACTTGTAGATATTGGCAGTTTTGTAGAATTGAAGCTTGAAAAATTCTGAAATCTGTATAGGTATGTATTCAGTACTCATGGAATTTTTTTTATTTTCGGACGGCAAGTAGGTACATTTAGCCAGTTCACGTTTTTAAGATCTCACTGAGATCTCACTGAGCAAGCTCCGTCAGCTCCACTGAGCAGAAGGAGAAACCTGAACAAAATTTCTCCGCTAGAAGTCAAAATCATTTTCCATCTCTTTTTTATTAATTAATCAACTGCGACAAAAAATAATTGAGCAAGCAAATCCAAAAAAATATCAGTCTCAGTTTTTTGACAGCAAAAGTGAGGAATTACGTTCAGATTTCTGAGATTGCTAAGGTCTCTGAGATCTCAGGGAGATCGAGAAATCTGAACTGGCCAATTTTCAGAGCGATTTGACGATCAGATGACTTTGTTTATGACATCTGACAATTTCTTCATTTGCCTAGTGTATGCATTTCTGAAGTCTCAGAGAACTTCGCATTGTCATAAATATAAAAAAAAATTCCTCACTTTTGCTGTCCCTTTCTTATAAAATAATTGTCGTTTGTTCGTTATTTTACCGATTGTGAAACACTGTTAGCAACATAGAAAAACAATAAAAACTTATACACATATGTATGTATGTGTCACTAAGGAATTACGTTCAGATTTCTGAGATTGCTGAGATCTCAGTGAGCTTGAGAAACCTGGCTAAATAAATAAAGACTTGTTCTGTGGTAACATTTTGAAATGTATCCCCGCCCCGGGAATAAATTTTTTTTGGGAATAAATAATTCTGTTTCTAGAATTTGATTTATACATGTCAAATACTGCAAAAAAGCCGTTTCATACATTCAGAACTCTCATTCCCTCTATCGAAGGTAAAAATATTCTACCGGGGACGGGGAACTCGGAAATAATACGTCTCCCAGGGATTATTTAAAATGTAATTAACCGCATATTGTACGGATACTGTACAAAATTGAGGCTTGAAAGCGAGCAAAACTTTGAATAATTTGTGTTAGGTAGGTACCTATGTTATTGATTAAATTTCTCTCTGACCAAGTTAAAATTTTTAGAAAAAATTCTTTCGCAAGGGAAAGCCCGGTATCGACGAGTTGCTGCTGTAGATACTTATGTTTTGGTAGGTACTTGATCATTTTATTATATTGTCTTGTCAAATGTTCTTTTTACCTCCATCAGTAGCATATTTTCGTAGTGTTCATGCAAATCAGAAAGGACACCAATGCATAGTAACATTTCCATTTCATTCTTTTTCTTTGGCAAAATTCAGCTGTTTACATATATAAACTACTATATATTCTACAATTATTTTATCATATTTAAGACCGCGCTCATCAGAGAATTCAATATGGATGGAGAAGAATTTCCTTATTTATTCCGTGGTTTGCATAGAATCGAACAACTGCCTTTGAAGCTTATACGGGACTTAAACTTCCTTTTGCGCAGCTTTTACTATTTCAATGTATCTATTTATTTTGCTTGATCACTATCAGAGGGCTAGCCACTAATTATCACAGTCATTAAGCTCGCTCGCAATCTATAATCATTGAAAAGAGCCGGCATGTTTGTTGCATGTTTTCAGCCATTATTCAAAAATGCGCTTGATAGTACGACAAGCAGTATCAAGCACCGTATCAATAATGGTTCCGAAATGTCGAATGTTTTAAACTCTTTTTTTCTTACTCAATACCTGATTAATATTATTTTGATTTTAAATTCAAAGAAATAAATGCGTGTAACTTAAAATGTGTGTTAATAGCAGGTTAGGTTAGGTTAGGTTGACTTAGATCATGATTTGGTCCATTGTGATACCGCATTGAATGTAGGGGACTTCCTCACTAGTGGTTGAACCACTTGGAGCTTCTTACGAAACGAGCGAAATTGCTTATATCTAAATGAAGTTTGTGTCTTTGAGATAAAACAGGGCATGTGCAGAGAAGGTGAGGAATCGATTCCTCTTCATCCATGCAGCTTCTGCCAAAATCATTAGAATAAACACCAAGCCGTGTTGTGTGCTTGCCTATAAGACAGTGTCCTGTTATGACACCTATTACGGGGCCGATATGCGATCTGCTTAAAGATATCAAACAGAGCGCTTCAGATTCAGTGTTGGCCACATCTGTTTTGTCGCCAAACAAGTGGTGATATTGTTCCATCTGAGGTTTGTTCTCTGTATACCATTCATTAGTTTACATGTAGCGATGGGAATACCTATATTTAGCCTGTCGGGTAAAATAGGTAGTATTGTTCCACCTCTGGCAAGTTCGTCAACCATAAAATTTTCTGGAATGTCTCTATGGCCCGGCACCCAGCAAAGGTGAATTTTAAACTGCTATGCCATCTCCATGAGAGATAATCGGCAATTAAGGGCTGTTATTGAGTTGGTAGAGATAGACTCCAGTGATTTAATGATATCCGTACTTGATATCACGTTTTCCTTAAGCTAGAATAGGACTTCTTTTATCACCAAGAGTTCTGCTTGGCATACGCTACAGTGATTGGGAAGGCCAAAAGTGAGACTTAAATTTATTCTGTATACACCTTCACCAACCCCGTCACCAGTTTTTGATCCGTCAGTGTAAAAATCAATAGATTCATTATTCAAAAAAGCCGCATCCTCCCAGTTAGATCTGGAAGGGATGGAAGTTTTAATCAAACTGTAATTGTGGGATGGTGTAATCGATGTTATTCGGGATTGATCCGAATGAGTTCAGAATGATGGATAATCCCGTTATTGGTCAACTGCGAAGAGACCATAAGACAAATGGCTGTGCTTGCAGGAACAGAATGTCTAATGCAGCTGAAGGAGCCGAAGTGCGCCGCTCATGCACAGACATGCTGAACGTTGAACCTTGCTCAATTTATCACAATAGGTTGTTTTATCTAGAGCGGTCCACCATACAGCCACACCGTAAGTTAGAATCGGTCTGATTACTGATGTATGTAGCCAATGAGTAGTGCGGGGTTGGAGACCCCATTTTTTCCCAATGGCTTTTTTGCATGAGAAGAGTGCCACTGTGGCCTTTTTAACTCTTTCCTGAACGTTAGGTTTCCAACTTAACTTTTTATCTAAAATAAGACCCAAATATTTTGCGTAGTCTGTGAAAGTTAGTGGTACACTTTTGAAGCTAAGTATAGACGATTGTCAGATCTTACAATATTGTCAGATCTGTCAATGGTCTGACAATAGCGGACAATTAGCTGACAATTGACAAATTTCTTACAATGTAAAATTGTCCGTTCACACGATTGGTAGATTTTGTGCCAAAGTCTGACAATTAAATTGTCAGCTCTTGTCTGACAATTTTCGGACAATTATATATCTGACAATATTGTCAGCTTGAAAATTTTCTGTTCACACGGTTGGCAGACCAATAAAAATTCAAGTCACAATAAAAATTCAATTCAATTGAGGATTTCAAGATCAAACGAACTTTTATAGAATCTCAGTTTTTAATGTATGTAGCCACTATCAAGAAGAGGATACTTTCAAAGTGATTTGAAAATCTAGTGACATAGTGGTAATGCCAAAACAATTAGACGAGCATTTGAAAAAATTTAACTACAACTGGACATCGAGGGCGACGGACGGACTTATACACTACGAAGGAGAAATATGCCAGAGGTCGTCAAGACGCGCTACGAAGAACAAAAGTCCATATTCTGTATCAAATTATTAAACAAAAAAAAAGAATTTAAATTTTAAATCATTTATTTTTTGAATGACGCAAGAATGAGAAGATCTTGCAATAATTGAACTATATTGTTTAAAAGAAAAAATAAACCTTTGCGTACAAAAAATTCAGCAGGCTTACTCCAGAGAGCTCGGCTGATTTAGAAAGTGACCTTGAGACTATGTTAGGTCTGAGCGAGTTGGCGGCAGGCTGCCTATTGTTACCAATTGCTTGAGCTGGTTTTTTTTTTCCAGGTAGTGTCCCTGTCCACCCTTGTTTTGGCATTCTTCAAATTTATTTGATTGCTCGTATAGTTTCTTGACCATTTTGAAGTCCAATTTTTTTTAACTTGTGGAATTTGCTGTTCACTTTATTTTCATCGCATTTTATATTCATTTGAGTAGATATCTTTCAATGGTTTTATTTATTCCGAACAAAATATACAGCACACGGAATTTAATATAAAAGTGAGTCCAGTTGCTTTATAGATTTCTTTTATTCAGTTGTGAAAAAAACTACAAATTTCCTACAAAAATGTTTTTTTTATTTCTCAACTCGCCTCCAAACGTTTGACATTTCGAACAATGAAGAAATTGTCAGCAATTGTAAGATGTTTTCAATGAAAACATCTGACAATGACCAATGAGTCTGACAATGTCCTAATCGTCGGACAATGACACAAATTGTGCGTTTAGACGATTGTAAGATACCTGACAATTTTTTGTCAGATTATCATCTGACAATTACCTTACAATGACGTTTCTGACAATATTGTCAGACAAAATTGTGTGTTCAGACGATTGTAAGACATTTGGGACAGTTTTTTCACTGACAGATCTGACAATATTGTAAGATCTGACAATCGTCTGTACTTAGCTTGAGAGAAGGGGGGTCTACAGGGGGAATTTTATATCTGTTTTTTTGCGGTTTAACATCCAGTCCACACCGATCGGCCCATTTTTTTTAGCTTGTTTAGAGCGTATTGTAAGAGATTTTTAAGGTTTCAGGATGATTGCCTGATACGGCAATAGGTAAAGGCCTCGTTCAGGATTGTATCCAAAGCGATCTGGATAGCTTTGTGTTGTTGTAATCCTTTGTGAAAAAAACAGCTGATGCAACAACAACTAAACGTATCTGAAAATTTTTGGATAGGTTGACACCGCCTTGGATAGGTTCTAGAACGCGAGGAATGTCATCCGCACAAGCAATCACTCTGTATACCTCCGCCTCCAGCCCTCTTAGCAGCTCATTCACCAACAAGTTCCAAAGAAGGGGGGATAGGACACCGCCTTGCGGCGTACCTCTATTGACACCCCTTCTTGCAGAAAATCCGCGCAGCTTTGAATTAATAATACTGCTACTCAGCAAAGACACGCACTGCCACATACACATAAGTCAAGTTAATCTAAACGTTTTCGTTTCAATTTGATATTTTGAGCGTTGTTTACTTTTGATAAGTTCAAGAGAAAAGAAAAAAGAAATCTTGTTCTGATTTCTCCTCTTGTTCAGTAAAATTGTATTTAATAAATGTTTTCAAAATAGTCGAAAATATTGATTTTTTTTATTACCTTGGTGCCAAAGAAATAGTAGACAGCGAAAACAGGGCTCAGATCGCGTTTTGACGATTGCTCTCTCTATATGTCTGTTCCTTTACTTTGAAACTCTGTGATTTTCTGTGCATTTCACTGCCATATTATTTTTTTTATATGAATTTTGACAGAAATTTGGAATGAAATTCACACAAATGCACAGAAAATCACAGAGTTTCAAAGTAAAGGAACAGGGCTTATATTTCACCTCACATGTGATAGAGAAAGCTATAGCCAAAACGATGATCGATCGTTCGATCGAATCGTCTTACGCGATCTGTGCCTAGGTTTTACAAAAGAAATCGTGAAATACCTACCTAAATCTATAAATAAGTCCATTTATAAGCCAGAATAAGTCAACGGAATGAGTGCTATGTGAACGACGCACGTCTGACAATATAAAACTCTTTTCTTAGGTTAATAATTGCTAGCAAAACTGAAAAATAAAGACGGATACTAAGCATCTCTGAAATCTCAGAAGCTAAGACCCGAAATATGTGAATCGAAAAACTTTGGTTTTGACGTAATGATTTGCTGTATTGATGTCTAAAACATCTACCTATTGGTAAAGATCTATCATATTTCTCACACTAGCAAGGTTGGACGTGCTTGCTCCTTTATTGTGATACAAAAACAAAATACAGAACCCGCTCAGCCAGGTAAGATTTTAAAATAATCAAAAAACTTTTACGTTTGCTCCTTTGTTTTAATCACTTTGGTCCTTGAGAAGACCTTACTTTACAGTACAAGAAAAAATAACCCTTTGATCCATATTAACCGATTTTCAACTAAGTATATGTAACAATATTCTTGCAGTTCACAACGGTCAAAAGCATTGGAAATGAATGAATTGAAAAAAAAAAATTACAAAAAAAAAACAATTCCTTTATTTAACTGATATCATCTCCTAGACCTTACCTACCACTGCTGGAAAGTTTAGAAAAAAATATAAAATGAAAATAAAAACAGTGACTCAGAGCATGAGTAGGTAAATGAATTTCCTGGAAATAATGAAAATTATAATAAAATATGAAAAAAATTAGTTTTTACCTCTGAGACTGATTCCTCATCAGATTCAGACAAATCGGCGACTCTTGTTTGAGGAGTAGTATCGGTATCGGATATATCACTAGTGATAATGTTAATATTCTGCAATGCGGTTGATATTGCATTAACAATCCCAACAGATGGCGAAGATAACGAAGAGTTCGATGATATTGAAGATGATGCTGAACATGATGAATTCTGCGGCTGAACTGATGAGGTTGGTGTTTGTTGTTGGGCAACTTCGCTCGTAGTAGTTGCAGCTAAGGAGGATGCTACTGTAGCAGCTGGAACTGCTGCTACTGGTGATGTTGCATTGCAATCTCCTCCAGATTTTGTTGGGTCTGTTAATGCTGCTGCTGCATTCTTGACATCGTCGCCACCAACACCAATACTCACGCAACCTCCACAAATATCCGTCGAAGTTTGTTGGTGTTGCTGCTTGGGTAGAGGTGGTGGTGGCGGTTGATGGTGTTGCTGTTGTTGGTCATGCTGGTGGTGTTTTTGCTGTCGATTAGTTGATGATTTCTTACTACTCGCTACCAAATTATTGTTAGTTTTCGTTGAAGAAAGAATCGACATCGCAGAAGCAGGTGATGTTGTTGATAGTACAGTGTGGGACGATGCAGCGGCACAAGGATCACTCCCAGCAGCAGCGACAGCAGCCATAATGGTCAGGGAAGAAGACGATGGCGATGTTATCGCCGTCGTCGTTGCCAATTTATAGTTGGAAACATTTTTGCCATTTGCATTTGCACCACTACTTTTATTTATATTACTACTACATACACCGGTACTATTCCCACTACCTCCACCAACCACATTTACACCACTACTATTACTATTACTACTACAACTGCCCACTGTTCCAATCGGCGTAGCCGTAGTGCAGGTTGTAGTTGCCGTTGCGGGTATAATAGTGGTGTTGGTGTTAATACTACTACTAACACAACTATCACTATTCTTTTGATTTTTTAAATAATTTTTGTTGAAATTTTTATTGTTTTGTTGATTATTGTTGTTGCTATTATTACTGTTAATTGGAGTTGTTGAAGTGCTACTACTACTGGCGCCACCTACGACAGAATTTTTGCACGACTTTTTCGTCATTCTTTCGATTGTGTTGTTTTTCTTTTTAGATAGCAACGACGAGGATGACGAGGGTTGCGATAATTTTTTGTTTGACTTTGTCGTCACCGTTGTTGGCGCAGTTAATGCCGTTGTTGTTGTTGCTGCTGATAGTGTTGGTGAATTTTCGCCAATGACAGGGATGGATGTATTAGTTGTTGTTGAATTACCACCACTACACACATTTAAATCGGTTTTTTTATCAGATTCATTATTCATTTTTTTTCTCTTTCCTCTGCTCTTTTCCTATAATTCTATTTCACTTTTTTCACTTTATTTTTTTTTTAAATTTTATTTGAAGAAATTTTAATTCTTTTAGTTCAATCAATCAATGAAAAAATAGAAAATTAATTAAAATTTATTTTTTTAAATTAAGAAAAGCCTGTAAAAGAAGATCACAAATTTTTTAATACAACAGGAAATAAATGGGAAATACGTTGTTATCCAATATTTTCCCCTTCATTTCTCATTTCGTCACGAAAATAATGCAAAAAAAAATATTTTGAAGAAAAAAAATACTAAATTCCGATAAAGTCGTTTTTTCTTCTTAATTCTTCTCTTGATTCTTTTTTTTTTCCACTTTTTTTCTAATGAATTGTGTAGCTCGTCAACGACGACGAGGAGGAGCACTTTTTTTACAACACATTCACACAAACTTATAGACAGCTTACGAGAGAATGATAGAAGAAAAAAATTTAAGGGAAAAATTTCAACTTTTCAATTTCAATTTTAGGATATATGCCGATAGATTATCGAATTGGAAACACGGTCAACGAATTTAGAAACCTTTAGTTTATAATTTTTTTGTATTTTCAATTAATTACCGATTAAATTAAACCGTGATATTTATTAAAATTTATTACAGCGACTTCGTGTCCGTCATTTTTTACTCGAGTCAGGTTCGCCATCATGTATTTTTTCCCGGATGCATATTGGTGCGATGCAGCATCACTATGCGGCTAAAAGATGAAACAACTGCTGGCAAATTCTAGTAATTTGTTCTCAATATCCACCTGGAGTTGACTAGATGAAGTTAAATACAGGGTGGTTTTGGCTTGTCGATATCGTAATAAACTAAGGCTAAGTACAGACGATTGTCAGATCTTACAATATTGTCAGATCTGTCAGTGAAAATACTGTCCCAAATATCTTACAATCGTCTGTACACACAATTTTGTCTGACAATATTGTCAGAAACGTCATTGTCAGGTAATTGTCAGATGACAATCTGACAAAAAATTGTCAGGTATCTTACAATCGTCTGAACCAAAGAAACTGAATATGAAGAAATGAATCCTTCGTACGTTTCACCCTCCAAAACCCATTTGTTTACATTGTTGTATTTGTAATTTAATTTTGTGTCGTTGAATAGATGTGAAATCCAACAACAATATAGCAGGGTGGTGTGAAGATAAGTACTGTGAATGTGTAAGTTGTGAAGATAAATACTGTGAATGTATGAGTTTTATACCGCCATTTTTACACATACCTTCTCATTTCTTATCTGATAGAGCTTGTAGGCAAACTCGAATGACAGCCGAGGATTCATGTCTTCATATTCAGTTTCTTTGGTCGCACAATTTGTATCATTGTCAGACGATTAGGACATTGTCAGACTCATTGGTCATTGTCAGATGTTTTCATTGAAAACATCTTACAATTGCTGACAATTTTTTCATTGTTCGAAATGTCAAAAGGTTGGAGCCGAGTTGAGAGATAAAAAAAAAACATTTTTGTAGGAAATTTGTAGTTTTCCCACAACTGAATAAAAGAAATCTATAAAGCAACTGTACTCACTTTTATATTAAATTCTTTGTGCTGTATATTTTGTTCGGAATAAATAAAACCATTGAAAGATATCTACTCAAATGAAGATTAAATACGATGAAAATAAAATGAACAGCAAATTCCAACAAGTTAAAAAAAATTGGACTTCAAAATGGCCAAGAAACTATACGAGCAATCAAATAAATATGAAGAATGCCAAAACAAGGGTGGACAGGGACACTACCTGGAAAAAAAAACAGCTTAAGCAATTGGTAACAATAGGCAGCCTGCCGCCAACTCGCTCAGACCTAACATAGTCTCAAGGTCACTTTCTAAATCAGCCGAGCTCTAGAGTAAGCCTGCTGATTTTTTTGTACGCAAAGGTTTATTTTTTCTTCTAAGCAATATAGTTCAATTATTGCAAGATCTTCTCATTCTTGCTTCTTTCAAAAAATAAATGATTTAAAATTTAAATTCTTTTTTTTTTTGTTTAATAATTTGATACAGAATATGGACTTTTGCTCTTCGTAGCGCGTCTTGACGACCTCTGGCATATTTTTCCTTCGTAGTGTGTAAAGTCGTCCGTCGCCCTCGATGTCCAGTTGTAGTTAAATTGTTTCAAATGCTCGTCCAATTGTTTTGGCACTACTACTATGACACTAGGTTTTCAAATCAATTTGAAAGTATCCTCTTCTTGATAGTGGCTACATACATGCATTAAAAAGTGAAATTCTATAAAAGTTTGTTTGATCTTGAAATCCTTAATTGAATTGAATTTTTATTGTGACTTGAATTTTTATTGGTCAGCCAACCGTGTGAACAGAACATTTTCAAGCTGACAATATTGTCAGATATATAATTGTCCGAAAATTGTCAGACAAGAGCTGACAAATAAATTGTCAGAATTTGGCACAAAATCTACCAATCGTGTGAACGGACAATTTTACATTGTAACAAATTTGTCAATTGTCAGCTAATTGTCCGCTATTGTCAGACCATTGACAGATCTGACAATATTTTAAGATCTGACAATCGTCTGTACTTAGCTTAAAGCTAAGTACAGACGATTGTCAGATCTTTCAAGCTTAAAGCTAAGTACAGACGATTGTCAGATCTTTCAATATTGTCAGATCTGTCAATGGTCTGACAATAGCGGACAATTAGCTGACAATTGACAAATTTGTTATAATGTAAAATTATCCGTTCACACGATTGGTAGCTTTTGTGCCAAAGTTTGACAATTTATTTGTCAGCTCTTGTCTGACAATTTTCGGACAATTATATATCTGACAATATTGTCAGCTTGAAAATTTTCTGTTCACACGGTTGGCAGATCAATAAAAATTAAAGTCACAATAAAAATTCAATTGAGGATTTCAAGATCAAACATCTTTTATAGAATTTCACTTTTTAATGTATGTAGCCACTATCAAGAAGATGATACTTTCAAAGTGATTTAAAAATCTAGTGTCATAGTGGTAATTCCAAAACAATTGGACGAGCATTCGAAACAATTTAACTGCTACTGGACATCGAGGGCAACGAACGACTTTACACACTACGAAGGAGAAATATGCCAGAGGTCATTTGAGTAGATATCTTTCAATGGTTTTATTTATTCCGAACAAAACTACAAAGCACAAGGAATTTAATATAAAAGCGACTACAGTTGCTTTATAGATTTTTTTTATTCAGTTTTGGAAAAACTACAAAATTCCTGCAAAAATGTTTTTTTTTTCTCTCTCAACTCGGCTCCAACCGTTTGACATTTCGAACAATGAAGAAATTGTCAGCAATTGTAAGATGTTTTCAATGAAGCAAACATTATGCGTATTTAATTTTTTGACCCAATATTATACCGAACTACTTTCGTTTTTCCCATATTTCTATTTGTTGTTTTACTTGGATTGCAATGCGTACTATTTAAATTTTACATGAAAAATAGAAAAAAGCTGGAAAATTAAAAACATCAATCGTTCGACTAGTGTTCACATTCACTACAAAAACTGTCGTCCAACCGACCAAAATATTACGCTGTGGCTCCATTGGCAATATTTGAGGCAATGACAATTTAGATAGCGATAGCAATTTATAGCTTGGTTGGGGCATTTAATGGCCAGGCAATTCCAGTTGTTAAAAAATGTATGCACAGAAATGTCGACAGCACCTGCTTACATGTATGCTGTTTTTGATAATATGAAATTTTAGTTCACTAATTTGTGGTTATTCCTATTCATATTTTTCAGTTTTTGTTTAAAAATGAAGAAGAAATCATTCAAAATCGTGGAGAAACCATTTTGTAAAAGAGAAACGTCAAAATGTATTGTCTTGTTGGTGGAAATCAATAATTGCCTACTTTCATCTTTCGAGCAATATTTCCATTGCATTGACAAAGCATCTCCATTGTTAATATTCAAAGCAATAGCTTCGTTCGTGTACTTTCTGCACTAAAATTCACAGTCTATCAAATATTGAGGAGTGGGGATGAAATTCTCTCAGAGAGAAGTAAAACTGCGAAATAGTACACGAACGCTTTGAACAAATAATTTTTACCGGTTTTTTAACATCAAATATTTGAAAACAAAAAAAAAATAAATATCTTCATCATTTCTTTGAAAAGATTTTCAAAATAAAATAAAAAAGTAAGAAAAAGTTAATTTATTACATTAAATTAAATAAAACAGAGGAGTATAAGGAAAGAAATGTTTTGGCAAATATCAAAGTGACTTTTGACTGAACTCATATTTCTGCCCGAAGAATTTCTTTGGGCTGAAATTAGCAGAAAGGGGAAATAACTTACTCTCTCGAGAGCGCTCTCTTCTGCGAAAAACTACACATTTTTTGAGTAAACGAACACATTTTGCGTTAAATTTGTAGAAATTCGTAAAAATTCGTAGATTTGGGGAGTACGCGAACGAACCTAATGACAATTAGGGAAGCAATTTACTGCCTCAAAATCCCCAATGGAGCTGCTGGGTTACATGCCGCCTCCACTGGACATGAACTATGTCAGGATTATGAACCTATGGCTACAAAAAACCAATGGAGGCACAAAATCCATGTCAATATGTCATCAAAATGTTGAAGAAAACTACTTTTTGAACAAGACATGAGCACTGTTCAAAGCTTGGCCATGAGATTTGACGTTTCATATGTGTGAGAAGGGTAGAAGTAGTGCTGAAAGAAGTTTTTGTATGTTTCTCCTGCTCTGAATTATTAGAGCAATTTAGCTACTAATTTAAACGACATGAAATAATTTGCCAAGTGTGAAAAAAATAAGCTGATTGTTGATTAACAAACAGCAATATATCTCTGTCTCGTTCATTTTAAATGTCAAATTGAAATTCTTGGCGCAAATGACATTTAATTGACAGCCATTTGTTTGTTTTGCTTTGGAGGCAAATAAATATTCGGAATTGTTTTTTTCCTTTTTTTATAGACAACCTGCAAGTAAAAATGTTTTTATACTTATATAAGATATTTTAATCTTTTTATTGCACAAAATAGCTAGATTTTTGAAATTAAAACTAGCCCGCCTTTTTTTTTCTTTCCAATTTCAGCTGTCATTTGTGCCAAGTTTTTGCTGTCATTTGAAACTGACAATTTGGTAGAGATCTCTATTGGATTGTGGTTTGGATGTTGGGTATCTGTATGCCCTATGGAGTCGGCATACAGACCCGAGTCATTTTACTAGCGCTTACATTCAACGACCATTTTCCCGACTTCACTAAATGCACCACTGGGTCGCACGAACTTGCTCTTGTAGTAAAAGTTTCTTCGAATTTTAAAGATCAGTGTAATATAGAACATAAATAATTAATAATAATATATGAATTAATCCATTGAATAAGTTGAAGAATATAAACTCAAAACCTTTTTTAATTTCATCACTGGCTATTGAGCGACTATCTGAGTTCAGCAAATAAAAACTGAGGTTGGTATATCTAATCCTCTCATCTCAGTCTTGGGATCTCTCACGTCCGTGGCGTAGTGGTTAGTGCATTGGACTATCACACCAGAGGTGGTTCAATACCAGCCGCTTCCACCTTAAGTTTTTGCGAGGAAGCGGCCTCGGTCAGGATTGTATCCAAAGCGATCTGGATAGCTTTGTGTTGTTGTAATCCCTTGTGAAAAAACAGCTGATGCAACAACAACTAAACGAATCTGAAAATTTTTAAATTGGTTGACACCGCCATGGATAGGTTTCTGAACGCGAGGAGTGACAAATCCTCCGAGAGTATCTCTTGTCATACAAAAATGCCACTCACCTTAGCCATTCGGAATCGGCAATAAACTGTAGGTCCCCTCCATTCCTGCAGACACGCACTCAGGAATAGTTGAGAGTTGTAAGTCACTAGGCCCTGGTTGTGCCACCAAATTTATTTATTTTTTATAAATAACCAACCCTTTGTATTTTCCATCTGTTGTTCTTGATAATGAAGTTGTTGACTATGTAAAAGATGTTAGGTACTTGGGATATAGAATAAATAGCAGTCTTAATTGCTGTAAAACAATCTCCGATTCCATTCGTAATATTTACTCTGGATTACGTACTCTGAGATCTTCCTCAGGCATATTAGTAGTGTTTTGTTGAGTTAGTTACTGTGCCGATTCTGCAATGTTCCACATTAAGCCATAGAGTTACTGAAGAGCGAATGTGCTGTTAACTTGTTGTTGGTAGAATTTGCATGTGAAAATTTTGCTTAATGTGGAGAATTTCTGAATGTGCACAATAAGGAGTTGAACAAAACACACCTGTTATTACCTATGCCTGCGTTTTGTAGCTCTGCCATAGAAAAAATAAATCGAGAAACGCTGAAAATGGAAAAAAAACTCATGTATTTTGTTTCAGTTTTCATCGTTTCTCGACCAATTTTATGCATGTGAGAATTACAGAACGTAGGCACTCAATCGCAGAATTTACTTCCAAATGAATTGCAATGTACCACCACACCATCAGCTTTTAAGAGGAAATTATTCTTGCACTTCTCTAAACAAAATTATTTTTCATCTTTTTAAATATTAAGAACATTATGTAATAACTATTGATGCTCCAAAAATTTAGAATCTTGATGTGTCATTGTAAATGAAATGAAAAAATGAAAGGAACAAAAAAAAAACAAGAATGTAAATTTGAATATGGTAAAAAAGAACGAAACACTTTTTTTTATATTGATAAAACAAAATGTTTTAAAATGTTTTAATCTCAAAATGAAGAACGCCATTTTAGTTCTTGAAAAAATATAAATTTATGCAGAACAATTTAAGAAATGTTGGAACGGTTTTATTAAAAAATAATTTTGTATATACATAAAACTTCCTGAAATTTTTAAGAAAAAAAAAAACTTTATTTTTAAACCAAAATTTAAGCTTTCTGTGAGAAACACTATCCCAAAATGAGTGTGAAAATTTTCACTTTTGTACCTTTTCACAGGCTTATGTAGTAGCCGTGGCTTGATGGTTAGTGCGATAGACTGTCATGTCGGAGGTCTAAGGTTCGATCCCAAGCCTCGCCACCTATTTATTTGAAAGAAAAAACGGCTACTGCCTCTTGCGAGGAATTGACAAATCCTCCAAGAGTATCTCCTGTCACAGAAAAGTGCCGCTCGTTAGCCGTTCGGATTCGGCAATAAACTGTAGGTCCCCTCCATTCCTGCAGACACGCACACAGGAATGGTTGAGAGTTGTAAGTCACTAGGCCCTAGTTCCTATGAGCTGTTGTGCCATCAAATTTATTTATTTATTTTATAGTTAGGGCTTAATGGAGGATTTTTCAATTCCTCGCAGGAGGCAGTAGCCGTGTTTTCTGGTGGAAGAGGCTGCGGGAATCGAACCCAGACCTTTAGGTATAAGAGCACTACGCGCTATGACCATTATGCTACGGCTACTATTGAAGAAACAATAAAAAAAGAAAACAATTGAAAATAATTATTCATTACTTGGACGACTGTCTTAATTTAGACAATATTTATGAATACGACTATAAATATCATCCGTATATTGTTGGCCCTTAACAAAATTTAAGAGACGTGTTGTGTTGTGAATGAACAATTGATCAGTCTTCTTGTCTTACAACTAATCAACTATCAACCATTCATGTGAATTTGTATGGGAAATGAGGTCATTCCGAATCGAATTTTAAAATTTTCAACGAAACTACCTTTTTTGCTGTAATGCAAACGTAGTATAAATGTATAATCCTGACGAAAAAAAAACGGTTAATTTAAACGGTAGCAAATTATACTTTATTGTAGTGTAGCAGTGGCAGTGTGAAGAGATTCGAATTTTGTGCAAAGATTTCAACAAAAAATAAAATGTTTAAATCAAAAACCATTTATTTATTTTTACTATTTATGTTAATTGTGCAATCCGATGGAGATAAAAAACAACAAAAAGATAATGGAAAAACAAATTTTGAGTCATATAATATGAAAGATCAGGACTTGAAAAATCAGGAGAGACCATTTCGAATGAAAAAATTGAACATTGCCTGGGAGAGAGCTCAAAAGGTACATACGTAACTTTACTGATTGTAAAAATTAACCATTTAATATATTTTTCTCAGACGTTAAATGTTTCTGGTCTTAAGTCATTTTATGTGGAGTTGTTAACTCATGATAAAGAGTTGTTTGAATCGAAGCATAGTGAACGAAGCCATGAAGGGAAAAGGCAAGGACTTAGGGAAGCTGCACTCATGTATAAACTTGTTATGGTCATGGAAAAATATGGCTTATTAAACTATATGGATGAAACCAAAAAAGATATTCCCGTTACAACCGCAAAACCAGATGAGGTATGATAAAATGAGTTTTTTTTAAATTAATAATTGCACATACATACATAGCCCCACATGCTTCATTTCATTTACGTGAAAGATAAAAGTAGCTGTAAATCAGTAGGCAATAGCAGATCAAAACTACCGTACTAATTTGTCTGTTTTTTGTCAAATCATAGGTATATTTTCAGTGCTACATTTTAAAATGAATTAATTAACCAATTCTTGTAATAGTGTTGAGTGGAAAACATATGATTTTTGTCGGCTGTTTTATGGCTGCAATAGTATTTGTAATAAAATTTTCTTGATTTGAAATTTTTTCACTAAACATAATTCTGTAGGTATATAACATTTCATTTTCATTCTGTCCCAAAGATAACATCACTTTTAAAAAAATACGAAGTAAAGTAAAGTAAAACAAAGCATGGACGACGGGGTTAGCACTTAGTTGCTCTTATGTACGATCACACTGTGGTTCTAAAGTTTGAATACATAAACCTATAATTATCTGATTTTAAAAGCAATAATTTTTTTTATGGGATCGTTAAGTTGAAGGTAGTATTTTATAAGTATACAAAAATTAACAATATAGCACACTGCACATATACATAAATTATACAATATACATGGAACTTAGAGCCTAAATTGACAAAATTATTAAAAATCAACATAATTCGAGATAAATTTATTTAAAATATTTTTATAAGTTATTGTTTGTAGACCTGAAAAAAGTACACCATCTGATTTCTTTAACAAATTAAAAAATCTTGTATACCTACATATTTTTTAAGCAAAAAAAAATTGGTACACCGATTTTGAGTATTTAATAATGTTGAATTAAAAATTAAATTTCGTAAAAAATCATTTACCCGTTTTTGAAATATCAAATTTCCAAAAAAAAATTGAAATTTTTTTAAAAATTCTAAATTTGTTTTTTTTTTTTTTTTTTGAAAATTTTGATATGCAGTATGATTTCAACTTTTTAAAAGGGGGGTTCACATTCAACGTCATGTTGATCAATATGTATCAAGTCGGCAGATATTTGTAATGTGAGCAGTCAAACGACCCTTCGATCGACTTGTTGTGTAGTTCAATTTTTTTAATATTTTGCTCGGTCGGCCGACCGTTGTAGTGAATGTGAACAGTAGTCGAACGCCCATTGATTTTAATTTTAATTTTTCTATTTTGTATGTAAGAATTAAATAGCACGCCTTGAAATCGAAGTAAAGCAACAAATAGAAATGGATAGGGTAAGGTAAGCTTTACCACGATAAGTAGTGTAATTAAAATAATTACATCAAAAATATTAAAAGTTAATTGAAGAAATAAAATCATCTCGCAATTCCATCCGTCTGTCTATCTTATCTTTATTAAAACTTAATAACTATTTAGTAACTATTTAGGGTTTATGGACACTCCACCGACACCTTTTTTTAAATTTTATTTTAGAACCAAAAATAACGGTATATAATTTTTTTTAGCATTTTTAGGAAATCTTATTTTAATTAAAAATGGCTCCACAGATTTTTCTTTTAGTAATTTTATTAGATATATTTATGCTACATTTTGGTGAAAACAAAATTTCCGAAAAATTATTTTAGATCGTACCTCCCGTAACCATTTTTATAATTTTCGTTTTTCTCAAAGAGGAATTAGCTGATTTTGATAATATTTTTTTATGAAGGATCTTCTGAAACATTCAAAGAGTTTTGTATACCAAACATTTTTTCTTTGGATTTTTAAACAAAGTATATAAACATTTTTTTTTTTGAAAACATGTTTCGAAAATTGGTTGATTTTTACGAAACTTGGTTCTGAGCAGATTTTTAATATTATCTACAATATTTTGAATACAAATTTTATAGTAAAAATTTACGGTACCTTCCATAAAAATGTTAAGAAATCGTTAAAGAAAGTCTAAATTTTCTCGAAAACAAATCCTACGTTTTTGATTAAAATTGTTTTGAATAGGAACTATAGTATTAGTACAATCTATCATTTACCAAAAACAAAAATTTACAGATAGCCATTATTAACAGTACCTATGTACATATCTATTACTACGTTTATATTCAGGATCGAGAACTCGAGTTGGATTAGGGTCAGATTTTCGACCCAGGTTTTTCGTTGAGAGCTCGATATTGAGTTGAATTGAAATGGTGTTAAGATGACATATGGTGTTTCTCAAGTTAACTCCTCAACCCAGATTTCAAAGCACGAATTTCGACTCGACTCCGCTCCTGAATGTGTTAAGCCGCCATATTTTTGGAGCATTGTAGCAATTCAATTGATACTAACTTCACGATTTGCCGCAGTTCAAGTACGGTATCCGGTATATCAAAAAAACTGCCGCGGATTGCTGTGTAGTGTCGCGCAGTTCCGCTGAAGAACAGTTCCGCCGAGTGCGGTCTTATATTAACGGTCGTATTTATAAACATTGTCTAAATTTAGACAATCGTCCAAGTTTTAAATAAGCAATTTTAATTTTTGCTGAAGTGATCTAACTTTTTATCTAACTTTGGGCAACGAAATCGATTGTCCCTTATTTTAGGCCGAGGTTCTGTCAAAGTTCATAAAAAAAAAAATAAAATGGACCAAATCTGGCTGTTTTGGGCAAACGATAGAAAATTGATTCAATAAAGCCTGGTTTCGGCCAATATTCTACCTATAGTTTTCTACAATAATGTTGATGAAGATCGAATTTTAATGGATGAAGCAAATTAATATAGCAACCAATACCTTTTGAAGATTATATGGATATAGATGAGGATATTTGCACATCGGCCTTTACTGCAGACGGACATTATTGAGCTCTATAGTTTCAAACCTTTTAATCCGACTTTAATTGATATAGAAATTGAAGACAAGACTTCGGTAGAGGAATTCATTCAACAGCCTTCGAACACATGCATTAGAAAATTTTAATTTATAATTATTGCAAACTTGTCACAATACAACAGATGAAATTTATTTAGCTTTAAAAAAATTTAAATATTTTTTTTTGATAAAACACAATCAAAAAAAATATTCTCAGACCCAAATCACTAAATACATGCAATTATTCTGTGTATTATGGTATAAAAACATATGTACATTTATATAAAACGTATTAGACTTAATAAAATCGGGAGCGGCAATTTGATAAAAAATTGACTTAAAACATGAATAAAAATTATTTAAAAACGGTAAATTTTACAATGTTATGGTATACCTGTTTAGAAAGCCAGAAATCTCTTCTTTAATTTCAATTCTAAATTAAGCTGTGTTGCTTACCTAATGGGTTTTAAAAATTAATTTTCAAACTCGAAATTTTAGAAAAAAAATTTCAGACTGATTTTTTTTCAAACTTAAGTTTTTGAAAAAAAAAAAAAAAAATTGTGTTGAAACTAATTTTGTTCAAAATTTTAGGTAGTATTTTGGTGTTTAATATTCAATGTTCTCTTCAATTTTTAGTCACAGACTAAAAACATGTCAAAATGTATTTTAGTTTTTGAGAAAATTGAAAATAACAAAAGTAAGTTTTCCTTAAATTCGACTTCCATCCATTACTTTGTTGCTCTAAAGATCCTTGGTCTTATTAATAAACATTGTCTAACTTTAGACAGCCATCCAAGTTTTTAAAAAACCTTTCTAATTTTTGCTAAAGTAATCTATTTTTTTATCTTGCTTTAGACAACGTAATCTATTGTCTAAACATAGAGAAATGCAATATTTTTTTTAATTAAAAAAGCATATTTCCGACTGTTTCAAAATACTTAGACATAGTTTAAACAGCCAAAAATCTAATTAATAAGACCACATATTTCTGCTAATAAAGTAGATTTGGTTATTTTCAATTTTCTCAAAAACTAAAAGTTTTTGGTATCCGGTTTTCAGTATTTGACTATTACAAGTTGATAAGAGTATCGAATATTGAAAACAAAATTACTATACCTAATGTAAAATTTTGAAAAAAATTAGTTTGAACACAATTTTGTTCACTATTTTTTTAAAATTTTGAGTTTGAAAATTAGTTAAACTGTTTTCTCAAATAATTTGAATCGAAAACATTATAAAAGAACGAATTTTGGCTTTAGAAAAAAGTGCGACTTTTACTGAACGCAGCATGCACCATTTGATCGCAGTATGCCACGATATTTGATTTTTTTTGTGAAAATATTAACAAAATTCAAATAAACAATAATTTAGAACAGATTAATAAATTTTAAAAAATTCAAATTTTGTTCAATTCTTTGCACAAAGAATACAAAACATAAAAAAGCATATAATTTACGGATAAAATTTCTGTCCGGGTCGATTTATTGAGCCAGATTTATCTGCTACTGATTTTTTCTCACTTTTTGTTTGTTCTTTTGACAACTTGCCCTTCACAAAATGTATCGCAATATCGTGTTGATGTGAGCTGGTTTTTGATCGCACCTTGATCGCGCGATAAAGGCTATCGTGATCGCCACCGCCATCGCTTAGGTTTGCGCATAGCTCGAACGAGGCCAATAAAACGCAACTAGGATAAAATATGTTTGAGATGGCAACTCTGTCGACACAAGTCAAGTCACTAACAATAGGGCTTTTTAACAAACAGCAATATATCTCTGTCTCGTTCATATTTAAATGTCAAACTAAAATTCTCGGCACAATGACATTTAAGTGGCAGCCATTTGTTTGGTTTATTTTGGAGGCAAATAAATATTTCGAATTGTTTTTTTCCTTTTTTTATAGAAAAGATGCAAGTAAAAATGTTTTTATACTTTATATAAGATATTTTAATCTTTTTATTGCACAAAATAGCAAGATTTTTGTAAATAAAATTAGCCCTCCTTATTTTTTTCTTTCCAATTTCATCTGTCATTGTGCCAAGTTTTTGCTTGTCATTTGAAACTGACAATGACGGTGTTCACATTGGACTTACTCCTTGGATTTTTTTTGACGTCTATATACTTTTTCTCGTTCCCACTCTGTGGTGAGAAAGAGACAGGCAAGTGAGGCAGGATTTTTTAAATTTTTTAAAAATTTGTGGATTTTTTTTGACGTTTCCTTTTGTGACATGTGTTTTGTTAGTATTTAGTTTTTGTTTGGCACTTAAATACTACAGAATCGAAGTTGTTTCAATTGGAAAAATATTTATTTAGTGAAATATTAATTTTGTGATTGAAAAATTTCTAGTTAAATTCTCCCGCGAATAAATATTTGTGTTTTATTTTTACAACTACTGAACGTCAGAGTGAATCGGTTGTGTGTGTCTGAACACGAGCTGACTGACTTATGCCAAAAAAAATCGTAAATCTGAGTCCAATGTGAACACCGTCAATTTGGTAGAGATCTCTATTGGGCTTTTCCAGAATCTGACTCTGTCTTTTCTCTTTGACGGTGTTCACATTGGACTTACTCCTTGGAATTTTTTTGACGTCTATATACTTTCTCTCGTTCCCACTCTGTGGTGAGAAAGAGACAGGCAAGTGAGGCAGGATTTTTTAAATTTTTTAAAAATTTGTGGATTTTTTTTGACGTTTCCTTTTGTGACATGTGTTTTGTTAGTATTTAGTTTTTGTTTGGCACTTAAATACTACAGAATCGAAGTTGTTTCAATTGGAAAAATATTTATTTAGTGAAATATTAATTTTGTGATTGAAAAATTTCTAGTTAAATTCTCCGGCGAATAAAAATTTGTGTTTTATTTTTACAACTACTGAACGTCAGAGTGAATCGGTTGTGTGTGTCTGAACACGAGCTGACTGACTTATGCCAAAAAAAATCGTAAATCTGAGTCCAATGTGAACACCGTCTTTCTAATTTTGACAGTTCTTTCATCGAAAAGAAGCTCTAGATGGGGGGAAAACAACAATACAAACAAATAGAAATACACACCGATACTGTTCGCGCCTTTAATAGTGTGTTTGTTTTCCCCCCATCTAGAGTTTTTGACGTTTGGTGGAAGTTCTCAATTGGCTAACTGTCACTTTGACATGACAACTGCTAGCTAGTGCTAGACCGCCAAGTTTTCTTCTCAAAAAGTTAAAAAAGAGGAAAAGATGCTTGTAGAATTAAAATCGCAGTTTTAATTAATAACATTTTTAAATTGCAATAAATATAAAGTGTATTTCATTTACTTATTAATCAAAACGTAAAAGAAAGCGTGTTTGAGCTATATTTATCAAAACAAGTCGTCAAATCTTATCAGGCGCCCATATCTCATCAAAGTTCATAAGTCACATAAATTATTACTTTTAAAATTATTGGGGGCGATAGGAACTATGTTATTTCCAAAGATAGTTTGCATATTAGTTACATTACTACTGATAGTACAAACAAATGGAGATAGTAAAAAACAAAGCCGGAAGTATTCCAAAGAAGCAAATACCCCACACTTTACAACCGAAAGCTATGATCCAGATTTTAGAAATCTCCAGCGACCTTTTCGTATGTCCAAACTGAATTTGGTTTGGACCAAAGCACAACAAGTAGTCAAAAGTAGTCCTTAGAAACATAAAATATTGTTTTAATTTTTGGTTCGTTTTATTTCTTTAAATTTCAGCGACTAACTGAACCCAAACTAAAATCCTTATACATGGAGTTGAAAATCCAAGATAAAGAAGAAATCGGATGGAAGCAGCTTAATTCACAACACAAAGACAAAGAAGGTCTGAAAGCAGCCGAATTGAGGCAAAAACTCATCGGTATAATGAGTAGCTATGATTTATTGGATCATTTCGAGGAAACACAAGATCCCAGTAAAACTAAACCTTTTAAGGTGAGTTGGTTTTTTTCTGTTTACTTAACGTGCGGGTGGCAGTAATGCATTTAATTTAGTGTTTCGATCTAATTTTGAGGTGAGGAATTTTGGAATTTTAAATGCCTTGATTTTTTTTTCAAAAAACAATATTCGCTATGCTTTTTATTCTTGTTATTGGGGTACAATCAAAGAAGCATTTAAAATTTAGATAAATTTTTCAGTAATGCATGTTTTGTTAGTAAAACTATCAAAATTTATTTCTAATGTTTCGTGATCGCTAATTTTATTACTTTAGATTGTATCTTTTTCTAGATTGTTATCACGTAGTCTATTAAATGGAACGAGTTTTGGGTAATTTTAATATGTAATGTAACTATTTTGTAACGAGCGGTTTTGTCCAACAGGAGTCATTGCTGGCATGCAAGAAATCTTCTTTAACTTGTCGGTGGGGGTGGTTCTTCGCTTTAGCATCATAGATATTCATGTTTCGAGATAAATGATACTTTGCAAGCCTTCCTCGCTAGAACATCCCTAAAATTGGCATCTTCTTTTACACCATTCACTCCAAATTTTCCATATTCGATAGGGCAAGAACTCTCCTAAAATCCAATCGAAAACGACATAAGAAAACTGGTCCCCAATGAAACCCCCGCGCTCCGAAATTCAAATATTTACATACATATGTATAATAGACTGATTCAAAAAAATTAAAATATCTCCGACTTTTGATGCCACTAGCTTTTAGTTAGAGTTTAGTGAAATAAGCCTGGTAAAATTTCAGCCGTTTAGATTAATATTTAGAGGTCGCTCATCACTAATTTCTTTTTCCATAGAAATTGTATGGGAAGTTTTCTTTTGTTTGATTATTTTTTTTTTATAACTTTACAACCAGTTATCGTACGGAAATGATTGAGACGTATTCATAAAGGGAATTCACTTTTCCTTAAAAATGTCTTTAACTATTTTTTAGCACAAAGTTCTTTAGCCCAGGGTTGGGGGGTAAATCCATAAAACTAAAGATCGTTTTCGACCCATGGGATAGTAGGTTGCTTCTTAACCGAAGGGTTCGGCGTTCGAATCCTGCTGGTGACTATTTCTTTTTTTATACTTTTTTTTTTATTCCGTCACTTGCACAATATGCATTGCAAATCGTATTATTTTCATTTCGTCACATGCACGTATTAATCCATTGAATCCTATAGCATTTTGAACAGGGTAAGATGCAAATGAAAAAAGTTCACTCGGTTTATATGAGATTCCAACCAGCGACCTTCTGGTTACTAGCCGTCTGTGCTTCCGCTAGGCTAAATCGCGATATAGAATTTGTATCTTGAAAATTAATAACTTTGAGCGTTTTAATAAAATTAAAAAAAAAAAACATTTTAAATAAATAAAGAAATTCAGCCTTATTGTGAGACAGGCTGAGTTCCGAAATGCATCAAAAAAATTTTTAGCTGCTTCGATTTAAAATATTTTTTTTTTTGCGATCCGAAAAAACTTACGCAATTAATATTTCTACAAAACATCAAGTGAAAACAATTCGGAACTCAGCCACAATGCTTCAAATTGATTTTCTTTTCGCCCGGGATTTTAAAAGCTTTCGTGAGTCTCGCCCTTACGAAACATAAGTTTCCCGCCTTATTGCTCTCTCGTTCGCCTACGAAATATGTACATATGTATATGTGAAAATTTAGGCTGTCAATGAAGTTAACTGTTAGGGGAATTCTCGTAACTTGCAATAATTTTCGGGTGAAACTCACAATAGGCGAACAAAATTTCCGGGTGAAATGTTGTTCGGGTGAAACTCACAATGAGGCAAATTATGTACACATGCATAAATTAATTACCTTGTAGCTCTTTTTTATGTGATTTTTGTGTTTTCTAATCGTTCTAAAGTATTTATCGAAAGTCAAAACGAGAACAAATTGCGTTTTAAAACGAACTCGTCTTTTAAAAAAAATCGGTGTATCGGATCACGCTGAAATTTTGCACAGAGCTTTTATTCTGATGATATTTATAATATCGTTTGTTCAATATTCTACCCCCAGGTGGCGACTGACACGCATGTACATATATGGGAAGGGTTGGCTACGAAATCCCGCCAAACAAAATCCCGCGTAACGAAATCCCGCCAAACAAAATCCCGCCGTTTCATTCCCTTTTTTAATACAAAGCGACATACCGTGTAAAAAGCTCGGCAAACCCCCCTGCTTGGCCCACTATAGGATTTGGGGTATGTGCGAGAAAAAAATTTCTTTTTAAGCTGAAATTGAATAAGAAATTACCAAACCTAAAACGCCTGATTAGTGGTTTTCAAGCGTTAAAAAAAAAAAAATTAAAAAATCTAAATACACCCCAAAAAACAATTTAAAAAATTACCCCCCCCCCCCCCTCCCCCAAACAAAATTTCCCCTCACCCTAAAAATGACTCACAAAAAAACTAAAAATATCAACTTAATAAAATATTTTTTCCATAGTACAAAATCCTACTTTCCAAAAAGTATTAGAAATCCCGCCGAAAAGGAGTAAAAAAATCCCGCGGAAAATCGGCGGGATTTCGTTACTTTTACTTTTTTCATGTCACAGACTTATCTGAAGAATATATTTATAATTGGCGGGATTTCGTTACGCGGGATTTTGTTTGGCGGGAGTTCCCATATGGGACCTTCGTTCTTACCAGGGGTGCTTAGGACCCGCATCTACTAGTTTAATTACAGTACTCCTTCCAAAGTTATTGAAGGTTAAAGTGGATGATAAATTCCATAGTTTTGTGGATTCCATGTTGAAAATATCAGCTATATTACTTTTTTTTTTTTGTGCGTTTCGCGAACAGATATGCCTTTGAATGACTTTCCTTTTACACTTACATGCGTATTGTAATTTAAAAAGTTTCGTTTTCCCTCGACGACGATGACGGGTTTTGCCTTTGGTTGAGACACTAAGTGTCAAAATCCGCGGAATGAAACCTTTGAAATCTCCTTTTCTTTAGATAAGAGGCAATCCCACAGTTAGGTTAATATTAGGGTAGTTTTTAAATATTGTTATGTAAGAAGAAAAAAAAAAATAAATTTTGATGGCACAACAGCTCATGAAGAACTAGGGCCTAGTGACTTACAACTCTCAACCATTCCTGTGTGCGTGTCTGCAGGAATGGAGGGGACCTACAGTTTATTGCCGAATCCGAACGGCTAACGAGCGGCACTTTTCTGTGACAGGAGATACTCTTGGAAGATTTGTCAATTCCTCGTAAAAGGCAGTAGCCGTTTTTTCTTTTAAATAAATAGGTGGCGAGGCTGGGGATCGAACCTTAGACCTCGGGCATGACAGTCCATCGCACTAACCATCACGCCACGGCTTCTATGTAAGAAGCTTCAGTTTATTTTTAACTTGCGATATAGGTATTATAGGGCAAGCTATGGATTCGTGCAAAAAATCGAACTCGAGATAACAATCAAACTTGGCATTACGATGATTGAGAACAAGAAAAAAGTGGGTCCCGCAATTCTGTCTGTCTGCCTGTGTGTATGTCTGTCTGTACCTCGACCTACAGTCTAGACCACTGAAGCGATTTTCTTCAAACTTGAAGCATAAGATTTTTGGGTGAAATCGAGATTTTTTTTTTAGCTCAAAAAATAACGGTACTTGCCATAGGACCATTTTAAATAAAGTTATTTATCTCAAAAAAGGCTCTAACGATTATTTTTAAATTTTGTGTGTGTACTAGTAGTGCTATGGGTCTATGTTTTGGTGAAAAAAAAGTTACAAAAAACCGTTATTAACGGTACCTGCCATAGAACCGTTTTTTTTTTATTTTCGATTTTCCCGTTAACCGCTTAACCCATTTAGATCAAAATTTTTACTTATTAGATCCTATTAAGTGTGAATAATACTGCATACAAATATTTTCAAAAAAATATTTTTTCGATTTTTAAAAAAAAGTTGAAATTTTTTTTTGAAAAATCATTTTTTTTTTAAACGGGCTGATGAATTTTTTTGAAATTATGGTTTAAGCTGTATATTATTATATGAATTTTTAAAAATGGCATACCAAATTAGTTTTCTAAAAAATAAAAAATAATTTTTTAAGAAAACCGCTCCAACGATTTTAAAATTTTTTTTTGCATAAATTCACATTTCTTCAAGAATTGAGATGGCGTTCTTCATTCTGAGATTAAAACATTATAAGTATTTGTTTTATCAATTTAATAACAAGTAATTAATTCCAGTAAGTGATAAAACCTCCTCTTGTCATGAATAAGTGGCTCTCACCGTTCGGATTCAACAGGAAATTGTAGGTCCACCCCCCCCACATCCCTGCCAATAACACGCACACAGGAATTCATATTTTATTTGTGTTAGCAGGCCAATTTTCTAACTGATTTATTCGCTAACTTTTTGATTTGTTTCGCGAACGAATGGCCCAACCAAGTGTTTTTGTATATTCATTCTGAATAAGTTGTTTGTTTGCTAATTTTGTTTATTATCAAAAAGAAGATCCCAAAGTTTCAATTCAATTAAATCAAATCAAATCCAATTCAATCAAATTGGGTAATTTCAGAAAACTATTTAAAAATGAATGTTAGTTTGTATAATGCTCATACATATTTCGATATATTTTCTACCGTATATTTATATATGTAAATTTTTATTGAAATAAATCACATTACAATTCCTTTTAAATTACAGAAATTCCACGATTCGGACGATTATATGAACAAGAGTTTATTTAAAGATAAAAAGCTTAACAAACTATGGGAAAAGGCTGAGCTTTCTGGATTCTCACCAGAGGAACTGAAAACTCTTAAAGAGGAATTCCTGCACCACCAAGATAAAGTTGATATGTACTATAGTTTGTTAGAAAATGTAGGATCAATGCCCCCAAAAGCTGACGTACACGAAAGTAATTAGTATAACATTTTTTAAGTTATGAAAGTATGCTGTGAACAGATTTTTGAATGTTTTAACAGATGCAGTCGATGAAGAGATGGAAAGTTTTAATATCATTCCGAGTGATAACGACAATGAAATTAGAACACCAGCAATGGAGACGAATGTCTTCCACAACAACATCAATGAATTGCGTGACCGTCATCGTGGCATTAAAGATCATTATGATCGCTTAGAACGTATGGTATCGAGTGGACCACACAGTCAAGATTTTATCGAGCCAAAAGTACAAGGGCTTTGGCGGGTTGCCTTGTCTAGTAATTTTTCAGACCAAGAGTTGGAATCAATTAAAAGTGAGTTGCATCATTTTGAGAGCAGGTTACTTAAGTTGAGGCACTTGCATGCTGAACATGCCTTACAAAAACACAAATACAAGGTATGGTAATAAAATTATAGGTTAATTAATTATATATTACAATATTTTATTTTATTTTTGCGAAAATTAGAATGAAAAACATCAAGATAAAAATGATCGCTTTGAAGAAATGGAAGATCATATTAAAAAGCAAACCAGAAAAGTCGAAAAGATCCAAGAAAACATTGAAGGGCAAATATTTAGACACACAGAGCTTTAGATAAGCATTGACTCTCCAAAAAAAATGTTGTGAACAAAAATAATTATAATCGAATATTAATTTTAGCGTAATAATATGTATGTAGATTAGAAAAAATTAAGAATAAAAAAATTATGTACGTTAATAATTGCATTTTATTTTAGAAGTTCTCATTCTCAATAAAAAAAAAAACATCAACAAATCTTGCTTGCATATTTTCGACATGGAGGGTTATTCTCGAATAAAGAGAATTCTCGCGTAAAGAGAATCCTTTCGATCGACCGTTGGCCAATTCACAATGCAGTGAGTTCTTCACACCGACAGCCATAGAGTCCCTATATTATCTAGAGAACCGACTTAAGGTGGTTGTTCTCTTCCACCCTACAAGCTCTACTGAAAGGATTTTGTATGGGCTAGTTGTCCCGTGCATTTTAAATGGAACTTCAACCACAATATGTATACAGTTTGCCCTATATTTGAGCATGTATTAGTGGTTCTGTGCATTTGAAGTGTAAAATAAGAGAGTTTTCTCTTACTCAAATAAAATAAAATTTGCGGGTGTTTTAGGCAAGAGGGGTACGAGTCGGTTCTCTAGATAATAGGTACTCTATGCCGACAGCGTAGAATTATTCGTGTTTGTCAGTGAATTTGGGAAATAAAATACAAAATTTAAAAAAAAAAGGAAAATAAAAATGTAAAAAAAAATGCTTTTAGTACTTTTGGGAGTGTTTATTTACAAAAAAGCAAAAGCCAAAAAAAGACCATGTTTGAGCAGAAGAAGACGGTGGGAATGTTAATGAAGGCAAAATTAATTAGTCGCAAAATAAAAACATTTATGGTCTTATTAATTAGATTTTTGGCTGTTTAAACTATGTCTAAGTATTTTGAAACAGTCGGAAATATGCTTTTTTAATAAAAAAAATATTGCATTTCTCTAGATTTAGACAATAGATTAGGTTGTCTAAAGCAAGATAAAAAGATAGATTACTTTAGCAAAAATTAGAAAGGTTTTTTAAAAACTTGGACGGCTGTCTAAAGTTAGACAATGTTTATTAATAAGACCATTATTTGCTTGCCATTTTCGGTATTTTATTCATTTATCTACAGAATTAATAAATATAAATACAAATACAGATACGCTCGGTGCCCTGTTCTTAATTGTCAAAATGAAAATCGTCGTCTCGTTGCGTCTTTTTTTTCAATTTTTCGAACTTATGGCGTGACGGGACGACGAGAAACGCTTTATTGTGAATTCTCATTGCTTGAAATTTATTTGACAGCTACGACGAGTTCTCGTCACGCTCACGTCTCGTTTCCTCGTCGCATTGTGAAACAGGCTTCACGCCTCGTTTCCTCGTCACATTGTAAAACAGGCTTAACACTCTTAAGCAACCAAGCCAGTTGAGAAGCAAGTAGCGAAGCAAGTAGTTCGTTCTTTTTCTCAATTGAGTTAACTAAAGTGAACTTATGTACGTCGTTCTTTGTATTGAATACTCCTTCCAAATGGATTTAATTTTTTTGTTCAACCTATTTCGTATGGCATGCCCACAAATTTGCAGCGATATTTATGAAAAGCTTTGACCAAATCGTTCACCATATCTCGCACTAATAATGGAGAAAAAAAAACAAAGAAGCAAGTTACTCGGCAAGTTGAGTGCCGCCTACGTCACAGCAAATACACAGATACGAATTTGGCAGGCAATGTATGTACCCAACTTGCTTGCCAGTACTTGCATGTGTGGCCTCGGGGTAACCGCAGACCAAATTATTTATGTATCCCTTTACATGAAAAAAAATCCTTTTGAAAACAAATGGTTCCCTTCGGAAGTGAATGTATAAGATTTTTAAAAAATACGAATTTAAGTAAAGTATTGACCGTCCCGTCGGCCCGCGCCCTGTCTGGTCAGGCCTTAAGTGTACGAAAATGTAATCTCTGATCTAATTAAATAAATTTCCCATTATTAGAAACTGCAAGAAAAAATTTCCCCCACGCCCAGCTGTTGGTTTTGGTTGCCAAAGAACTGTCAAAACATTTGTGAAGATTTTTTGTGAAAAACTCTACTATTGCGACTAAAAATTTTCCTAAAATTTTCATTTGTAATTATCAACAATCCAAACAGACAAATTAAATATTCGTTACGTAAAAATTTTCAGCAAAATACAAATAATGCTGAAATAACACTACAATCCTAGCTAGACGGTATTCCAACGAGGCAAACAAGCTATGGCATCCAGCATAAATAGCAATGATTCAGATGAGAGCAATAATAAAGCTCCAGAAAATTTCCATGTTTCATCATCAAATGATCCTTGTGACGAGGATTGCCAAAGTAATAGTAATCATATCCGGTTCAGATGCCCGCTCTGTAAAATCCCACAAAAAAGTTTTCATTGTCGATGTTGCATTCGCAAAGGTGACTTCTTACATTCCTCGCATCATTTTGAAGAAAGGTTTTAAAATTTATTAAATAACTTAAGTAACAACGACAATTAATCATGCTTTTTTTTCATTGCAGTTTTGCCCAAAAACAAAAAAGATATCTGAAAATACAAGCCAGCCTAAAGGTTTACAGCAATCGGTATGAACGCCTTATCAAGGAACAAAAATCTTCCGAGAATATGAATTTTGAGATCAAACGCAAAAAAGAGCGAATCACATTGTTGAAACAACTTATATCGAATAAGCGAGTACAAATTAATAAGAAACTCGAAGAAAGAAACGAACTTAAGGCAGCCAATACCGAGAAGAACAAGCATCTTCCTAAATATCCAATCAAGGTAAAGGAGCTGGAAGATTATGTACTTGATCGTACTGAAAAAATCAACAAATTGCGTGACAAGAACAATGATTTGCTTGAGAAGCTTAAAAAAGTTTCATGCATTGACATACACAAGCTGGTTGAATACATATTTCCAATATCGGAAGTTGTTCTAAAAGATGAACGGACGGTGGTGATGCATCGCCATGGCGGTGGGACAGTTGATGAAGATTCAGATACTGTTGCCGCTTTGGCTGATGCGAAGAACACATCTTACATACGTGGCAAATGGGTGTTCCATGGAAGCGGTATTAGCGAGATGCAATATCGCATTGTTGCGCCCTCATTGCCGGCCAATGGCGACTATTCAGCTTATTTAGATTGGCTGACGGAGAATAAAGACGATGTTCCCAAGTCGGATACAAATGAAATTTCACCCAGCAGAGTAGCTGCGTTTCGCATCGCTGGAGCACTTACTTACACAACCCAGTTGACAAATCTGTTGAGCTTCTACTTGAATGTGAGACTGCCATTTAAGCTGGCTTATGGGTAAGTAATCTTAATAGATTAAGAGCCCATAGTATTTGAAAGTTAACATCCTTAATTAAGCACAAGAGCCGAACGTTGTGGTAAGAAGAAAAAAGTGGGTCTCGCAATTCTGTCCATCTGTCTGTCTGTTCGCCTACAGTTTAAACGCATTGGTCGATTTTATTTAAACTTGGTATCTAGCGTTTATTTTGACATTCTCCTGATACGTTTTATCATTTTTTGTCTGACCAAAAAAAGCGGTAAATAAAGTAAATTCAATTTGGTGGCGCAACAGCTCATGAAAAACTAGGGCCTAGTAACTAACAATTCTCAACCATTTCTGTGTGCGTGTCTGCAGGAATGGAGGGGCTCTACAGATTATAACCGAATCCGAACGGCTGGTGAGCGGCACTTTTCCATGACAGGAGAAACGGTACCCGTGGTAGCATTTAGCATTTTTGGAAAATCTTATTTTTTCAAAAATGGCTCCACAGATTTTTCTTTAAAAAAAATCAATAAATTTTATTAGGTATAGGTTAACTTTCGGTGAAAATATAATTTCACCGGGTCACCGGGACCACGCTCAATAAAATTTGTAGCGAAACGTTCGGGGTGGGTACTGTATTGAACTCGCTTAATATCTATTATTTATTAACGCGGCTAATCCGCGAAAACCTTAAAAGTTATATTCCGAAAAATGGTTTTAAATGGTACCTCTCATAGAACCACTTTTTTATATTCATTTTTATCGAAAAGGAATAATTGGATTTTGAAAAAAATATTAATATTAATACATATGGAGCATACGCCCTTATTAAAAGCTTCACCCAAACAATATTTCACGTTAAAATGTTTTGTTCGCCCGGAATTTCAATAGCTATTGTGAGTTTCGGCTGAACGAAATTGATGTTTTCCGCATTATTGCTCTCTCGTTCGCCTAAAAATAGATGAAAATTTAAACTGACAATGTCATAATATTCTGCCCGAAATAAATGCTCACGATAAGGGGAATTTGTGGAACACATAAAATATTTCTCGGGTTGATCTCACAATAGGCAAAAAACTTTTCCGGGTGGAATGTTGTTTGGGTAGAACTCACTTTTTGGAAGTAACTTTTTGCGGCAATGAACAATTACAAAAGTGTGATAAAAGTCAAAAGTACTTACTTAAAAAATAAACCTATCCGAGACGGTGTTAAACTACCCAGAAATGTTCAGATACGTAGGTACGTTGAATTGTTGTATAAGTTGTTTTTCACGACGGATTACAACAACACAAAACTTTCCAGATCGCTTTTGAAACAATCTCAAACGAGGCCAATTTTTCTTTGCCATTTTATTGTATCTGAATTTATTCCAAAATCTTGCAAGGCAATTTAGATTTATAAGTTTGGAACTCCCGGCTCTAGACGACCTAATACAACAATTCGAATCCTCGCTTTAATGTCGTTTTTCACTTGTTACATTCAATGCTAATTGCTTCTAATCAATTCTGAAATATTGTCGTTGTAAGAAATAATCGTCAATAACAGATGAATTTTTTGTAGGAGGCATAAAAAATAAATTTTTAAAACTTAATTATTTGAACCATTGTTTAATATTGGAAACTTTTAAAAAATTGTAAAAATATTTCTCTAGGGATTTTTGTAAGAAACTTAACGAAGAGCAGTTTACTCGCAAGGTCTCACGTTTAAACACAAATATAATGTACCTGGCATATACACAACGGGTCAAGTTGAGACTCTTAAAAGAAAAACATACTCTTGAGAATATAATAGCCACATTGGATTCAGATAAAAGTGAACTCGGTCGATATGGTCCAAACGAAGTAGCGTACGCACCCTTAATGAAGTCTGTAGATTCTCTATTGGTTGGCATTGAAACAGGTACAGAGTCCGAATCCGAAGGTAAACCTTAAATAAAATGCAATAAAAAATATTTATTTAATCACTTTTTTATTTTATTCTTTCTTAAAAAACCTCTTTAAAGATGAAAATTCCTTAAGATTAGATTGGGAGGCAGTTTCTAGTTTACCAACTCAAGAAATAGCCCCTCAAAACATGCTGCCACAAAGTCAACAAACAACCAGCATAGCCGAGGGGCTTATGACAAGTGCAGCAAATCGTTTAGCTTCGATTCTTCGATGGGTAAAATAATTAAAAGTATCCAGTTTTTGTGAATTTATATAAATAAGTGGATTTATCTATAATATATGCATGTAAAAATGAATTATATTTGAAACAACTCATCTTAGGAATAACATTTCAAAGTACATAGTTCATAGAACATAATTTAAAATACATACCATATAGTTTTTTTTTCTGTTCATTTATTGTCTTTTGGTCATGTATTCAAAAAAAAAAGTTTATTCATAAGTATTTTTTTAATTACAGTTGGATTTTATATTAAACCGACTTTTTGTAAATAAAATAAAAACTTCATGATTATTTTTAGACAAGTTGTTTGTATTCAAATGGATAGAGTTTACTAAAACTTAAGGGCCAGCTAGCTTATGCGCCCATATGTAAACGTAAAATCCCTTATGGATTTGTAGGTATTCGCGGTCATTTTTTTCGTTGACTATGATTGGTTTTCTGTATCGCGGTAAATAATCACTTTGTTGGCTTTTACTTCAGTTTCAGCCTTGATTTTTTTTTTTTTAATTTGAAGCAAGCCGAGTATCTGTCGTAGTTCCTAATTCCGCTTTTCGTTGTGGAAAAGATTTGTCCTTTTTCATTTTTTGAAGTTTGATTCTGGTCCTCGAGACAACAGATCCGATCTTTTTAATTGGGAGATTTGATCCCAAACATGTAAATAATGTCAAAATGAAAATATATATTTGTGTGAACAATCTTCGATTGGGATCGAATGCAAATCTATGGTTATTTAGCTGCAGTTGGTTTAAGTGCTCTACATTATTTGGCATTTCATTTTATGTCGAATTCCTTTTAACAAAAAATTCGATTTTTTTTTTCTAAACAGAATCGATTTTTTTTTTCTTTCAATACAAGGAATTTGTGCAGAAAATTCGATTTTTTCTTCTAAACAAATTGAATTTTTTGTTAAAAGGAATTCGTCATTATTTTACCTTTCAGATTATTATTATTTTATAACAATGTAATAAATTACAAAATAATACATTTTTATAGCCGGGACTATCAGCTAAAGTAATAATCGATTACAAGAAATATTTCATAGAAAATTAAATAAAAAATTTTAATTGAGTTGCAGTTGAAGAGTACACAGTACACATATAGTACAATATATGTACTGTGGAAGAGTAGATGATGGATGGTGAGTACTTTTCTATTAAAGAAGTGACATGTTGGGGGGTCTTTTTCTCGAATATGTGGCTATTAGGCCGTCGGAGGGAAATAATTGCTCCAAATTTTGTTTGAATTTCGATAAATACGGGTCGAATCACGTCCTCCGTGAACGGATGAGCGATCGATGTACAACATGCTGAAAACTCCAAAGTTGACCAACTCTAAAATTAGTACAAAATCGAGTGGCAAGTAAACTCTTTAATTCTTAGTTGGCCTATTTAAGTTCATTCAAAATTTGATTCAAAAATAGCCAATTAAAAAATAATCGGCCCTGCCGAGGTAACCGTCGAAGCGGAACTCTTCCCGATTTCCTACGAATCGAAGACATTTTGCTGGTCGGAGAACTACCTCGAAGCAAAATGTCTCCGATTCGTAGGAAATCGGAGAGAATTCCGCTCCGACGGTTACCTTGATAGGCCCGAATACTAAAATGTGTTTATTTGGAAGCATCTTATAATGTCTTCTTTCAAGAATAAAAAAATCTTCGCTTCCCAAAATTAAATTTCTCCAAACATTGTAATTTTAAATAAGTTTATTCTGGATATTGAAAGCAAAAGCAGCTTTTGAAAAAAAAAAAAAAAAAAATTCTCATTTAAAATCACAAGTTTACTCAGCCAACTTCTCCTTCTTTAGGGAGCTAAGAAAATCCAAAATTGATAAATTCGGAATTTGAAACTGTCAACTTTTAATGAATAAATACAAAATCACAATTATTAGCTGCATTTTATTTTCCCCCAGATCTGATCCGGATCAGATCATGATAATAAAACAAACTTAGCCAGTTCAGGTTTCTCAAGCTCACTGAGATCTCCGAGATCTCAGCAATCTCAGAAATCTGAACGTAATTCCTCAGTGAGATTCCTCACTTTTGCTGTCAAAAAACTGAGACTGAAATTTTTTGGATTCGCTTGCTCAATTATTTTCTGTCGCAGTTGATTAATTAATAAAAAAGAGATGGAAATTGGTTTTGACTTCTAGCGGAGAAATTTTGTTCAGGTTTCTCCTTCTGCTCAGTGGAGCTGACGAAGCTTGCTCAGTGAGATCTCAGTGAGATTTTAGAAACGTGAACTGGCTAACTGGATCACAAAATTATTTATTTCTCACAGTTGGCTTTATTTGCACAATAAAATTGACAGAAGGAAAATTTTCACAAATCTTGTTTGAAATAATATTTTGTATTTTGGAAGAGCAAATGTTTAAAAATGGAACAGTTTTATTTTTTTAGTTTAATTTCCATTAAGTTAATAGTTTTTACGAATTTTTCCGTGCCTCACGACAGATAAAAAAAATTGGAATGATGGCGGCATGTGTTTGATTTCGAGAATTTTTAATTTTATTGAGTTTTTTTTTGTAAATCTCAGCAGTGGAACCAACCTATAAAATTAAAATATTGCTAGGAAAGTGTTCAGAAAATGGATTTTGAAATCCAAATCCAAAGGCAGACCTGGATCTTGTGTTGTTTTTGTAATACTTGTATTTATGTTTCAAAATCCAATCTGGATCAGATCTGGAGGAAAATAAAATGCAGCTATTATTATTAACCCTTTTTTATAATACAAATTTTATATACTACTAAAATAAATTAGCCAAGTAGAAGACTTAGCACAATTTAATTGAACTTGTTAAATTATTGATTCAATTTAATTAATTATTATGCAAATATATTCAGCCCTCTTTTTCTCCGAATTTTAAGAAATATTAGAAATATAAGTTAATTTTTCCTTTTCAGCCGCACGTTGAAATAATTTTCCGGAGGTGTAACCGATTTATGAGAAATTTGTATCATTAAAATGAATAATAAAAAAACATTTTGTATGAGTCGGAGAAATTTCCGTTACGATCGGATACTATGATAAGGCTGATTAATTAAATGTATTTATTTATTCAAATTTTAACTTTTTAATCACATTCTTCCTTCAGGAATAATTTAGGTTTAAATGAACTTTTTACCCGTCCATTTAATCCGCTTTTTTTTAAACCCGACAATTTACACTTACATATATCCATAATATTCACAAAAAAAAGCATCAAACTTGGTGGAATAAAAACGAGTAAAACACATGTTAAACAATTGAACTTAATTGAAAACTATTTAAAAGCTTCGTAATATCAACAATTTGACATTTGTAATTATGTTTCTACTTTTTTGTCGCTTGCTTTTGTAATTTATGTTTTGATTTTACATCCGAGTTTTTATTTTTTTAACTGCTCCCTTGAAGTCTGTTTAAAATAAATCAAATCAAATCAAATCAAACTTGACATTTTTATTTCCGGGTATAACGAGTGAAAATGATGAGCTTTGGTTTGACATTTGGGTTTAACTTACTTTAAACCCAGATTTCCATTTAAAACCGGATTTAAGTGACTAAATAATATTGCTGTAAATATCAGTACGATTTGCACTCTTAAGACTACAGATTTAAAAATATAATTTAAAGAAAATTGAATGAAACTTTTACAACAATGAAAAGTTTCGATCGGATCAAATAGCAGAATAGGGCTGTATGAGTTATTTTTGAGTGTCCCATTCGGAGTCGTAAAAAACACCGAATCATAAATGTTGAGCAGTTCGTTGGATAGATTGCCTCTTGAGCTTCTAGATTTATATAGGTGTAGAAGTGGTGATACGATGTCCCTAGGTTTTGTCTTTCTACTAAAAAATGTTTTACTATCAATATGTCTTTTTTGTTGGGAATGAAAGACATGAAAAGTGGTTCCTTGACCGCCTGTTTGGCCATTTCATCGGCAAACATTTTGTCTTAGTCTGACGGTCTAGAAATATCTCCAAAGTTGATATGAATTCATATGAAATCGTTTTTCGTGGACCATTTTGCCAATAAAAACCATAATGAAACAGTAAAATCAAGTTTTTTAAAGTATAGTTTCGATACCTAAATTCATTTTATTAGTTTATTCTATTACATTTATGTGCATTGTTTTTTATTGATTTAATTTCTCTTAATTTGCTTATGCGAGTCTACGTTTTCAAACTTATTTTAACTGCATATGAATGCGTTGACAAAGTTTTTTTTTTTTTAGTTGGTACTTAAACATGGTTTTCCATTATGAAATACATCGAAAATTTGTAAATTAATTGTTTAAGATGTAAAATAAACATAATGTTAGTAATATCACAAGTAAAAATTATAATAATTACAAAATAAAATAGAGAACTATTGTCGAAAAGAAAAACTTTTTATGTGAGATATCTTAGAGATTCAATGTTTGTTTTTTTTTTTGTATTTGCATAAAGGAAGATTTAGTATTGTCATCTTTGAATGATGAACGCTTTGGTATCCATAGGGCAGAAATTGATATCATCCGTTGTTATGTGTTGCTTTTTGCCAATAAAAGTCAAAGCCGTTTTGAATATGTTTGTGTTTTCTTCATCAGAAATGCTTAGTAGTCTTTTTATATTTATCTGTAATGGTAAATAATAATGTTGAACAATTATGTAATTAGTCATCTAGTTTTGATGAAAATAACGTTAAAATAAAATTAATTGTTATTATTATTATTATTTATTAACATAAAATTAAAATTATATGCTAATCTAAGAGAGCACTAGCTACAAAAGCTTTCCACTCAAAACTAATATAATTATTATGATAACTATAAAATTAATTTATTGATATGCAGGATATTTTCAATACTAATTGTCTTTAGAAATGAGTGAATATTTTGGTTTACGTTCATGATAGTGTTTATTTTTTTGGAGATTACGCATGATGATAGGCCAAGTAGATGTGACATGTTAATGATGTTATTGCAAGATGGGCAGCGAGGTGGGTTTTCCTTCCTTAGGAGGTGTTGGTGGGTTAAAGCGCTGTGTCCTAATCGAAGACGAATGAAGTTAGATATTGACGCTCTGGATAACGATGATGGGTAAACAGGAGCATTTTGATCAGTGTTTATTTTGCTATAGTGATTTTCGTAACTTCTCCAACTAAGAATTTTTTTCTGTTTTAATATTTGATCGATGTGTCTTTGAATATCTTTTTTTGAAAACGTATCAAAAGTAAAAACAGGTGATTCATTGCAAAGCTTTGCTTCTTTATCGGCAAATTCGTTACCTGGTATCCCGATGTGACTGGGAACCCACATTAGCTTTAAATTCGTTGGGTGTTTTATGAGAAGGTCCCTTATGTTGTTGATTAGCCTGGTGTTGTGGTTTGGATTGGCTACGGCTTTGAGCACAGATAGGCTGTCGGAGCATATTAACAATTTGAGATCGGGTTGTAGTACCATTTTGGCGGCTTCATAAACGGCTGGTGCTTCAGTGGTAAAAGTAGACGAGTATTCCCTTAAAATTCCTGCCCTTAACAGAGTACCATTTTCTTGGGTTACAGCAAATGAGGTATTGTGAGTTGATTTAGACCCATCCGTAAATATAGGTGTCCAACCTTCAGGTTTTAAATTTTGTATAATTTCAACAAAATTTGAATGGTAAACTATATCGTTTGTGTTTTCTTTGTTGTACTTTGATAAAGTTAGTACAAAACACTTTGGGCTTATGTTCCACGATGGAAGCAAAGAATTGTTCCCTTTGACACGTGTGAATGGTAGATTCATTTGTTTCGCATCTGATAAAGTTTTGGCAATAGTAGATGGAAAACGCATATTTGTTTTAAGTTTGTTCGTTGAGTCGATATTTTTGTCAATGATGGAGTTGTTGGAGAATAAAAGCTTTGCGAGGATTTTTATTGTACATTCGGATTGCCGCTGTTCCAACGTAGGAAGTCCAGCCTCGGCCATGATATTTTCAATTCTAGTTGTGCGATAAGCGTTGATGCTTCTTCTTGCTGATTGATGGTACGTTGATTTTAGAACATTTAGAGTACTGCTTGGACATTTACCATAAATATAAAAACCATAATCTATCTTACTTAAAATTAAGGATTTTGTTATGCTACAAAGAGTATTTACGTGAACATTAAGTTTTTTATTAGATAAATAATTTATTATGTTACTTCTTGTGGCTAGGCTCTTTTTAAGGTTTAAACAATGTGGTTTCCAATTATACTTATTATTAAATCTTAATCCTAAGATATCTAAATTTTCTACGCATTCGAAATTAATGTTTTTTATGGCTAAATCAAGTTTTGGACATGCTAGTTTACGACAGATATGTAGAATTTTGCATTTATTGAGTGAAAATTTAGCGCCTGACATTGTGCACCATTCAAGGATGTCTTTTAAAACTTTTGAAAAAGTATTTTTGGCTTTTTCTAAATCGTTGAGTTTACACATGATAAAGATGTCAACAGCGTAAGAGCAATGATCCAGAAGCTTGTATTTTTCAATCATGATACTTATATCATTAAAAGCTATTAAGAATAACACTACAGACAATGGTGATCCTTGTGGAATCCCATTGTTAAGTGGGTTATTTGAGGAGTATAAATTACTGACCCTGACAGATATTTTTCTGTTGGACAAAAAAGATTTAATAAATCCATACATTTTAGGGCCTATGCCCCAATTTATTAATTTAGTTAATATTAAATGAATTCCTATACGGTCAAACGCTTTTTCAAAATCTAACGACAGTAGCGATACGTGGTTACGAGCTGATAAAGCTTTTGATACGTAATGGTCGACGTGTATCAAGGCATCGGAACAACCTCTTTTGGGTTTAAAGGCTACTTGGTTGGTGCTTGTTAATTGTTTGGTTTCCATAAACCAGAAAAGGCGTTTGGCTACATTTTTTTCTAAAACCTTAGATATGCATGGAATAAGCGATATCGGACGGTAACCTTCTAAAAAGTCTATTGGTTTGTTGGGTTTTGGCAAAGGAATGATGTTGGCTGTTTTCCAAGTTTGAGGAATTAACCCGGTATTAAATATACCATTGTATAATGTAAGAAGCCTTAATTTGACTGCGGGTAGCAGCTTTTTAATAATGGGGTAAGAAATACGAGTTCTGCAAAAAAAAAATAACTGGATGTGAGATATAAAATTTAATTTGCTGAATAGAGAGAGAAGACCAAAATGCTGAGATCTTTATTAATGCAGATTATAGGAACAAAGATTAAGATTATAGCGTAGAAGAACACGGTCTTTCATACATTCGGTTTTTTGGCAAGAATCTATCCCGCTTTACTTTTCTTGATGTTTGCAGATAAATGTTAACTATTCAAGTTTAGTTGTGTCAAAATATCAGCTTTGATTATATTTTTTTGTTAAACAACAAGCTGAACTTTTCTGTGACTTGTTTTTTTTTTCTTCGTTTGTTAGATTCAACATTTTGGATGAAGGGGTTCCTTCTCAAATATGATGGAAAAGAATTAATTTAAAGAGTGTAAAAAGTAAGAAATAGTAAGAAATAATGTATGTACAATTCGTAATTGATTTTTGCTTTGTGTGAGGTGTTTTTCACACGAAAATATTATAACAAATACCTCATTGCTACGAAGATAAGAGGTTTGGCTTCAATCTCAAAAAATAAATAGTTTACTTATTTGAATTTGCGTTCAATAAATATTGACATATGAATTCTATTGTGTGTTTAGAACGTAAAACCGCCGCGACGTGTACAACAACCGCTTTACGGCTTGTTATGCTTGTTAGGCATAGCATATTTCCTCATTAACCCACTTAGCCAATTGCACTGCATGACAACTATGCATAACTGCAGTTTCATGTCACACGAGTCAGCTCTTGGTCATGTAATATGGGAATATGGGCATAACACGGCTGACTCTTTGTTAAAAATCTTTAGAACATGTTGTTTTACTAAAGCCTCTTTTTTTATTTTCTGCTTAGTCTCGAGACTAAGCATTCAGAGTTCTTTTGAAAATTTGCAGTTTATGAAATTTATAATAGATGCCCCTGAATATCGAGGCAGGTTTTAGCAATTTTATGATAGAAAATTCTTCATATTTTCGAACTTAAATACTTACAACTCCAGATCGATGGCTATCTGAATTACATTCCATTAAATTAGTTCTGTGCACAACCAATCCTGTATCTAGTGTTGACTTATCTTTTTTTTTACTAACTGGCGTAGTGTTGGGAATATTTCGCATAACGGCTAATTGAACTCCCTCCTCTAGTTGTTCGTGATTTTCTCCAAATGATCTCTGGACACCAACCCAATCATTTTCCACCCAAATAAATTTATCAATTGGATGCAATAAATTCTGGTATTCACTAAATGCATTTTTGGTTAGGAATCCTCCAGGGTATTCCTCTGTTAATTTTGAACAAGATTCGATTTTCTCCAGAATTAAGCGGAATATGTGTTGCACTGGACGATTGTCGAGAACTCCCTGTCCCAGACCTCTTTCATCGTCTTGGGCTAAACGCCTGTCTTGCATGATTTCTACTTCACCTCCCCTTAATGATGTACCACCGAGTGGCTGGGCTGATACAATTGTTAAACGCAAGCTATCATCTTCAATAAAGATGCTAGACGGTATAGGATAGTAGTTAGCCTGCAGAGGTATCTTTTGAAACCTTTTCCGTTTTATTATCTGCAAAGACGACAATTGTTCAAGAAATAATGTTAGAAAACAAAGAAAAAAAAAAAAAAAAACTTTTTGAAGAAACATACTTGCAAGCCATTAAGATCGGTGTAAAAAGTGTCTCCACTTTGAATGCGTGTTGCGATACGCATAACAATTTCTGTATTGTCCATTAATCCGATGTCTATCAAGTTTCTTATCTCTGGGTGTCCTCCGCGCAATATTGTTTGATGGACAGCAAAAGGCAAGCCTGTAGTTACACTTGATTCTAATGGTCCTTCTTGTACCAGCACAACGGGATTGACTATAGGCAGAGGACTCGCTTCGCCGAACGGCAGAAATAGATACGCACCACTCATAGGGCCTGTCATTCGTGTCCCATATCGCAAAAAGTTCAAGCTTGTTGGAATGTGCGGTGAAGAATCATCGATTTGTATTGATTTAAGGAGACCATTTCCATGGAACGCCACAGTCGGGCCATCACCAACCCGTAAAGAGATGTCACGCGGCTCTGCAAATTTAACCTGATCCGGGTAGTCACCTAGATTGACAGAATATGGCGACACTGTCAAAATTCTATTTTTTCCAAAAGTTGTGCTTCTGAAAATTAAAATTTATATAACTATTTGCCAAAAATTGATTTCCTTGAGTTCCTTACTTTGGCATAGTTTCTCCGGGTTCTGATTGAATAACATATGTTATCAATCCTAGAGGGGGCACATTTACCTTAAATAGTAGTCTATATTTTGTTGTAGAGGCTTGTGGAAAAGCTGCATTGCCATCATGATGGCCATGCCAAGACCACACAGGACTTATCTGTGCAGGAATAGCTTTGTTGTCCAGATCACGAACACTTATGTAAGGCTTCGAAACATATAATTCAACTAATTCTTCTCGCCATTTAGACAAGGAATTGTGGAATACAACATATTTGGTTGGCAATTCATCTCCCAATATGATAGTTGTTCGCCCATCGTCCGGTCCAGGCCAATGGGATTCGTCAAAGAAGAAATACGTGAATTTATAATCTGGACTATAAATCTAAAAGAATATCTTTGTTAAAATAGTAAAGAAGCAAGCACATTTTATGCTTTATTCATACAGATTTTTTTGTCAATAGACGATAAACCGACTGTTGCATAACAAACCGACAATCTTTGATAGAGTTGAGCGTTCGATTTGCGTAATCGTTAACTACGTGTGTTTTTGCCGTGCCCGTTATTCCATCATGGTGCTGAAACAATGATAATTCTCTTCTTGCATTTTGAAGCATTTCATCGAATTTGGCTGTTGGATCCCACGCACTCCAGGCATGCAGCATTTCTGCAGACCGTATGTGATGCAGAAGCACTCTGTCCATTCTCTTGTGATAGGGACGAGATGTGTAATAACCACTCCAGTAGTGGTCATCTCTATCTGCGTATGTAAAGAAATCTCCACTGAGTGTAGGGAAAGAAGCCAAATCATGCTCTTTGCGCACAGAATCAAAATATTCTTGCAATGTGGCGAATTTAGCTTCTGTGTACATCTTACGCTCGTTATTAATGTAATCGAATAGTGTTTCATAGTTCTGCATTTGAGCTTCCCATTCTGTGCTTTGGCTGTATCGAAAATCATCGCCCAAGGGTATCAATACAGAATTAGTTTTATACAACTCAGCTTTTTTACGCCATTGATCGACCAACATTTCAGCTCTATTAATTAAAAAAAAAATATGTTTACGATATTTTACCGAATATGTTGAAAATAAAAAGGATAAAAACTCACTTTCGTGCGACATTTTGGTCATCAATAGCTTGTGGCTGCACATGCCAGGGACAGGCTATTCCAAATCCTGGTATTCGCTTAAAGTCAAACTGACAACAAATTTTTGGATCGGGACCACATGTGTGTGGAATGTCATATGAGTAGAAAGGCATCATGTGAGTGAAAAGCTCTGTTCGACCCGAAACGTCTGTTTTTCAAATAATTAAAAGAAGTTGAAAAAAAAAAACACTATTCAGCATTTATTCATTTAAAATCATAAATAGAAGTGTGATATGTTCATACCAATCCATTAACCTATTAATGATAGGTAAATTTGATAAATCATGGGCAAGAAGAACTGACTATGGAATAGAAATGATATCGATTATGACCACGCAACGGCTACGACACCAACACGAAGCATCTATCTTTTATTTAACATATACCTTCTTTTATTATTAATAAAAGTTAGTTAATTCATTAAATTTACTAACTTTTAATTTGTGAAATAAATGTTTTGAATCATTTATACTGAACTGACTGTCTATCGGCGTACTTGCCCGCAAGTACGAGTTAAAGTCTGAACCACGGATCAATATTTGAACTCCGATAGTATTACTGGCCCTAAATCTATCTTCCATCCTCAGATTAGGTAATAGTTAGGCTGCGGTAGTAAAATTGTATACACAATATTTTTTCTTTAAAATTTAAATATCTTGGCGAAAAGGTTTGATAGCAGAGAGATTGAGGAAGCGAGAAAAACAGATCTAAAAAATTTTATGTGTCTATTATGGATGATAACTTAACTTAGTTGAGTTGGCTTCAGGACAACTAAACTTTAAGACAACCAAATAAAATATTCGTATTACGGAATACAACTGCTTTCAGTTGAGTTTAATAAAAATGTTTTTCCTACTTAGATGTGTTTATTTTATGTCAAAATCAACTTGTGGAGCAGGATAATGTTGTGAATTTTGTAAACCAAAATTAAAGGAGGGTAATAATAAAAGATAAAGGTAAAAAAAATGGAAGGCAGATTTGATTTATTTGATGAATTGCAGAGTAAAATCTTCCTCAATTTTGGACGCACTAGAAAAAATATAAGGAATAAATCGAATTCACAGGAGTTTCCAAAGACTAAGTAAGGACTTCTACTTGCTGATGTGTTTAAATAATATTTTTGTAGTTTCAAATTTTTGAACGATTTCAGGAGGCAGAAGCTTTTGATGATGTTTTGAATTAAATCTAAAATATCTTTTATCATGATAAGCCCTCCTCAGCGATTCCGTCCATTCTAAGCTTGACAGTGCTGTGTTTAATGGCAGAAAAAAGTTACTAATTCAGGGCGTGTGAATTAAGGAAATGAATAAGGATGAGGTCGAGGAATGTTTTGTTATGTATCTGTTTAAAACTGATTGAAGTACAGTCAGTAAACAGCAAGTTGTAAGTACTTTTATAAAAAAAATTAAATTTCCAAATTATAACGCCCGCAAAATATGCTCATCATTTTTATTGATTTCATGACTGTAAAAATATTATACAGGTTAAAGATTATTACCAAATTTTAACTTTATTGGGCACAACAATATTTTTAAAAGGTTAGTTCTAAAGTTGTAGTAGCCGTGGCGTGATGGTTAGTGCGATGGACTGTCATGCCGGAGGTCTAAGGTTCGATCCCCAGCCTCGCCACCCATTTATTTAAAAGAAAAAACAACTACTGCCTCTTGCGAGGAATTGACAAATCCTCCAAGAGTATCTCCTGTCACAGAAAAGTGCCGCTCGTTAGCCGTTCGGATTTGGCAATAAACTGTAGGTCCCCTCCATTCCTGCAGACACGCACACAGGAATGGTTGAGAGTTGTAAGTCACTAAGCCCTAGTTCTTCATGAGCTGTTGTGCCATCAAATTTAATTTTTTAGTTCTAAAGTAATAGTGAATGTTGCTTTTTCGACGCAGTATATTTTGACACAACTCATGATTCCTTGATTAAGTTAATACTAAATGAAATTGAATAAAAGAGCCTTTTTTAATTTTATTATCGTAAGCGAATTTTAATTAACATAAAATGTTTTCATAAAATAATTCATATTGGTTTCATTTTTTTTTTTAGCAATTTGCAAAATCACAATTTTGTAATTCTGATTCATTTATAGATCTTGTAAAGCCGAAATTTAACGTTTTGCATTGCAATCGGGGAGTATTTTCCTCAATATTTCACTTAAAGCAAGGTTTTTTGATACAAAAAAAACGTACTATACAACTGAAAAATAGCAGTTTTCTAATTTTAATACATAAGGCAACTAAAACACAACTCAACTGGGGGGTTATTCCGTAATTTTCAAAACGATAATCATCAAAACGATTATCGCTGGTATGATCGTCAATAATTTGCTTCACGTAATTCAAACACTATCTCCTCGTCTATGGTTTTTTCAGAGATTGTCAAACCATCATTAAAATGTCATAATAGCTTTGTTCAGTGAAGAAATAGTCAGAACAGAACAGGACAACAACTGATTTTGACATTTCCCACAAATCCTGCAAGTACAGAAAATCATGCTCTAAACAGACTCACTGAACAGCAAGTCAGAACAGTTTAGAAAATTTCTCACTGAACAGCCGAAACCCGTTCTTTTCTGTTCTAAACTGTTCCAAACTGTTCGGAACAGCCTCACTGAACACTCCTAATAACAATTTGCATTATAAGAGCGAAGTTCTTTAGTGCACGGTTTGTTTGTAAACTCAAGAAATCGGTAGAAATTTACATTGGATGGTGGCCTATGGAATATCGTTTTACGGAATAAATCCCCTGAGTTACATAATACCTAAAGACAACTAAAAAGGTAGTCATGTAGTTAATTGTCTCCTAGTTGCCTTTTGAGACAGAGAACTAGTTGTGATCGATAATACCGATAACTGCATTACAACTCAACTTCAGTCGCAGTTGTTTAACATAATAGGGGCCAACTCTCTGGTGATTAGAACTGGGAAAAAACGTTAAGTTGACTTCGGTTGCAGAAACAAGATGTTCAAAAAGACACTATGTATGTAAAATACTTCTGGCCCTTGTTTAAGCCATTGGATTTATATTCTGAAGTGATATACATAAATGAACTGCCTTATTCTTAAACAAAAATTGGTTATTTCAGCTCTTGTGTTCAGGGAAACTACACCATGGAATAAGAATTTTTCGGAATCAAAATAAAGGCAATTGCTTACTGCTCCATTTGAGTCCGGATGATTCCTATTCCATGGTGTAGTTTCCCTGAACACAAGACCTGAAATAACCATTTTTTGTTTATGAATAAGGCAGGAAGGGTTTACCATTTTCACAACTAGAGGTTCTTATGTTATTGACAATTGCTGCCAATTATATGAATCAGGACATGAGATTGAAGACCTCTTCATTTTAGTGAAAGTTTTTCCGACCACAAGCCTTTCACCTTCTTTAAAAGCTCTTATCACAATTTCTATCCAAATCAAAAAGATTCAAATGGATTGCTAGTTTTTCTAATTTCGAAAAATGTCTACTTTGGACATACATATTTTGTTTTCTTCATCCAATAAAAAATTAAATATCGTTTGTAATCTATGTTTCATCATCAGAACTTACTTACTTCTTTGATTTGTACTCTTTTAGTTTAAGACTTGAATTTCATTAGGGATTTTTGTTTGTAGAAAAGTCTCAGGATATTTAACCATCGATCAGTATACAAAGGAGTCAACACCTAAGCTTATTTAATTTGACTTACCCCAAATCTGACGCCATTTAAATTCAAGTTCTTTCATACGAGCGAGGCGTTTTTTCACTGAATAATGTGTCCGTTGAATTAATAAATTATCAAATCCAGAGTTTTTCAATATATACGGCATTGTCGGACTATGACCAAAGGGATCAATAGACCACGATGAAGTGGGAGTTATGTTTAAGTTCTTTTTGAGCCATGTATGGCCTTCAGTCAGTTGCATTAATATACTCAGCCAATGTGAATTTGCTTCATCAGGCATTACCCATCCACCAGTTACAAAATCCAGTTGATGATTTTGAACCAATCTGCAATAATTGTAAAAATTTTAATGTACACATTTAATTTTTTTACTATAAATTGTTACTTTTTTGTTTCCATTTTTGAATTTTGACCTAGCCCTTCGAAGAATCGAGAAAAGTAAGATATTTCTGCCCAAATGAACTTCATATCAGGGTTTTCCTTCAAGTGACGTAACATATTAGATAAAATATGCTTGGTGTCGTGCTCGTAGTAAGCATCAAATGTCTTAATCCACCCTAAAAAACAGTTGTGTTAGTTTGGGTTAGGCTCTAAATATTCAGTACCTGGATCATTATGCGAATGTGGCACAACAAACACCTTCAGTTTATGATGTTCATTGAACTTCAGGGGATCATATTTTATATTCCAACCTTGTTTCCAGACACCTCCGTCGATGTTATCAAATGAGATGTTCTTATACACTTCCAGCATCTTGTAAAGAAAGTAAGTTCAATAAATAAAAGCAACTTAACTCGCATGGGAAATTTAAAAAATAAACAGTCAATATTTAAATTGGCAAAGTGAAACTTACTACAACTATGACAACACTCTTGCAACTCTAGAACATACTTATGTTTTAAATCTTTCATTATTCTATCGCTATTTCTATGAAAATAGTCAGATGGATTCTTTCCTTAAAATAATTCAACCGTAATACCCGTACTTCTACGAACGCACATCAGCTTGCTTGCCTATTCCTTTTAACTAGTGATGTTCAATTCAGATTACATTTAAGAGAATTTATGACAAACATTTAGTTAAAAGTTTTATTAAAGACAATAAAATAAATTTGGGTGCGTTACAGCTCCTTAATCCAGGTCCTTGTGACTTACAGCCCTCTTACAGCGTGTTTGCAAGAATTGAGGAAACCTTAAGTTTATTTTCGAGTTCGAATGGCTCAGGTTAGAAGCAGTTTTTCATTACAAGAGATATTCTTCGAGTATTTGCCAATTCCACGTTGCCATAATTTTGAACTGAGCTTCCCTTATTACACGCAAATAATGCGGGGCTTGTTTGTTCGAATGCTTTCGATTGCAGATTTGTTTTAACTTGTCTCGGATTTATGGGAAATGTTCCATGTTTTCTGAGCTGTCGATATTTGAAAGTGGGAATGGAGTTCAGTGCTGATGATAGGAATCAGTCACCTTATAAGCTGGAGTTGTTTTTTTTTTTTTTTTTTTTTTTGCAAGCGAGACCTATAAATTTGCTATTTACCTGAATATTAACATGCGTTTCGGGATCAAGATTGATATCACACTGCTGATTGTCTTCTGCGCTTATCATCATTTCCTTAAACATTTCTTTCTTGTTTAATAGTTGTGGTCCAAATTTGGGATGCTTAATCAAACGTTTTTCCTTCGAATCCATACCATCGGACACGATTTTGTTTTTATTGCTTTGATAGTTTTCAAGCTTCTTCTTGAGATGACCCATTTCCTGTTGGTGCATTTGTAAACCATTTTCAAGTTGTTTTAGTTTACTTTCAATGTTAAAAATGTTTGTCTGATTCAAAATAATAAAAAAAAAATATAATAAATAAATGTGAACTTATTAAACAAAAACAATATAAAATACCTGCTTGTCGGCCGGCACGGAAAAATTGATGATTAAATATGTGCCCAGAAAAACTGCCACACATATCGCACATAAAATCAATTTACATTTTCGAGAAAATCGCAACATATTTTAGAAGACGATTTTAAAAGATCCTATTGCAATAAGAGATTCAACTTTGCCAACAAAATGTTGGTACAATACCCAATTCAAATTATATGGAATTTAAACTGATTAAATACATTTTATTTTCTTATCATTACGAAAATACAAAAAAACCAAATAATTTATCTGCCGATATATGTTTTGGATACATCAAAAATCAACGAGTCGTCGAGTCCTTGACCAAGGAAAGATGTCAAATTGACAGCAATGGCCGCGTTCAATGCACGAGGCTCTCCCAAACCAACGCGAATATTCGACGCGATGAACGAAAACAATGGCCGCGTTCGGGGGGTACTCATGTCGAATTCCTTTTAAGAAAAAAATCGATTTGCTTAGAAGCAAAAATCGATTTTTTGGACAAAATCCTTGTATTGAAAGAAAAAAATCGGTTCTGTTTAGAAAAAAAAATCGTTTTTTTTTTTGGTAAAGGGAATTCGACATCAGATAGGCTATCTGAGATTACTTTAGTATCTGATATGCTTTCGAACGAACCGGATAGGTAACCTAACAAAAATCAAAACAGCTGACAAAAGTTTAAGTAGGTACCAGAAATTATTTTTTCCCAGATCTCTGCTGTGTCTTCAAAAACGTGTGTTGTGTCCTTCCAATGGACAGATATCTTCCTTTTTGGTTTATTTTTGCAACAATTTGTATAGGTATTTTTATGTTTAAAAGCCAAAAACAAACACCAAAAAATAAAAACAAACAACTACTCAAGCGACACCCGAAAACCAAAAGTCAGTTGTAATCAGGGGGTCTAGCACCATTGAATAAATACAAATAGAAGTGACACCCAATTACTCAAAGCTCTATATGCTCGTCCTGTGGCGTTTTGTAGAAACAAATTGATGATGTAGAATTTTTCTGTACACAAACCGATTCAAAAGGAATTTTTATTTATTAAATTGTTCCTTTTTGTATCGGTATCCATAACGACGATTTTCAATATTCCGTTTAGTTTTGACATTAGTTTACAAAGGCATGTGAAGAATTCATAACCCTTATATGATTGAGGAAGTTTTTTGTATTGAATACATCAACCTACCATGCTATATCAGCCCTATATGGAAACCTTAGTGGCCGATTCTCCTCAAATCAAGATTTAAAATAAATCTCATTTAAATATTCATAGGTAAAATTCGAACAGACCTATTCCCCTATGCAGCGCATACAAGCCAAAAAAGTGAAAAAGTACAAAAGTGAAAATTTTCAAACTCATTTTGGGATAGTGTTTCTCACTGGAAAACTTATAAAAATGATGCAGAAAGCTTAAATTTTGGTTAAAAAGGAATTGTGTACATTCTTTTTCACAAAGCAACTGCGCTAGCGGGAAAAAAAATATTTTTACTTTTATAATTTTGCAAAAAGTTTGGGTGCGTAGTTTAGGGAAAACACAGCAAGTCTCTTCCAATTTTGTATCTTCGTGCGAAAGGTACAAGAGATTGTTACGGAGATTTAAAGAAAATGTCAAAAAAAAATCACCAGAAACTAGTAAGTATATCTTCGTGTTAAAGATGTGATAGAGTTGTCGAACAGATCTTACCATACTAGTTATTGATAACACCCCTGTTTTAATTAAGTGTCTGTGGCATTAGCTTGTCGATGGTCCAAGAGTACAAACGTAAAAAATAAAGTGAATTGAAATATAAAAATATAATTAAAAAGTGTTATCTTTTACATGGCGCAGCCGGAATAAAGGTGTTTAAAAAAAAAAGAAAGAAAAAGTTAAATAAAAGCTAATCAAAATAAAAATGGCAACTGTACAAAAAGTTGATGTGAATTTGGGCAACCTAAACCCACCACCACCATTGTCCTTTGAAGGAAACATGGCGGAGAATTTCCAAAAGTGGAAAAGAAGATTTAATATTTTCATGACGGCGTCAGAAGCATCTAAAAAGGATGACGCAATAAAAATAGCAATACTGCTAAACTCTATTGGAGATGATGCGCTGGAGAAATATGAAACATTTTCTCTAACTACTGTGCAACAAGGTAAATATGAAGAAGTAATGCAGGCTTTCGAAAATCATTGCGTTCCAACACACAAGAACGAAAGCATCAACAGACACGTATTCTTCCAAAGATCACAGAAGGACGGCGAGACAATGGACCAGTTCATTACAGAGCTCAAACGTATGAGTTTAAGATGTGAATTTGGTTCATTAAGGGATAGTCTAATAAAAGATAGAATAATTAGTGGCATCACAAATTCTAACCTCAAAGACCGTTTGCTGCGTGAAGAGGATTTGAATTTAGAACGGTGCATACGTTTGTGCAAGGCAGCTGAATTGGCTGAAGAACAGCTGAAGACGCTTGAAGATGGCAACAAGATAGACTACATAAAAAGAAGAGCGACATACAAGAGAACAGCAAATACACCAAACACCAAGAGATGGAATAACAACAACAACAGCCGGACAGAAAGAGACAACACGGAAAGAAACAACACTCAGGAAAGAAAACATAAAGAGTGCAGCAGATGCGGTACCAGACACATTCCAAGGAATTGTCCAGCATATGGGAAATTGTGCCATAAATGTAATAAGGTAGGACATTTTAAAAGAATGTGTAGATTTAAAAATATAAGAAATTACAAAGATGTGAACCAATTAAAATATGACCAATGTAATGAAAATGACAATAAATTTTTAGGTATTTTAAATAATGCCGAAGTAAATAATATATCGTGGCTTGAAAAAATATATTTTGTAGATTTTGCTAAAATCATAAATTTTAAAATAGATACTGGTGCAGATTGCAATGTTGTATCTGTAAACGATATTAGAGGGTTAAATATTAAAATTGAAAAATGCGACACGAAGCTTAGTACTTATGATGGTTCTATGTTAGAAATTATAGGGTATGTCATAATGAATTCGAAAATTAAAAACACAATATATAAGGTGAAATATTTTATTACTAAATGCAAATCTATTCCGGTTTTAGGACTACCTACAATTATAGCAACAAATTTGCTTCAGAGAATTGACGTTATTTCTAATTTTGACAATGTTTTTGAGATTTATAAAGATTCATTTGAGGGTCTTGGGGGGATACCAGATTTTGAATACGATTTTTCTTTGAAAGATAATTATGAGCCAATAATTGAACAATCACGGAAAATTCCTTTTCCAATTAGTGAAAAAGTAAAAGCTGAATTAGATAAAATGGAATATCAGGGTATAATTAAAAAGGTTGATCAACCAACTGATTTTGTCAGTCAAGTAGTAGTAGTGATGAAAAGTGACGGCACATTGAGGATTTGTTTAGATCCACAAAATTTAAATTCGTGTTTGAGAAGAGAGCACACTAAAATGCCAACTTTTGAAGAGATCACGTCACGTTTAAGCCACGCAAAATTATTCAGTACTCTTGATTGTAGTAAAGCATTTTACCAGATAAAACTATCTGAGAAAAGTGCATTGATGACTACTTTTATAACACCATACGGACGATACTGTTTTCAAAGAATGCCTTATGGTATAAAAACGGCCTCAGAGATATACCACAAAAAATTTAAAAATATTTTTGAGGGTATAGAAAACATAGAAATTTATATAGATGAGATAATAATATGGTCCGAAGATGAAACCCAGCATAAAAAAATTTTGAAACAAGTTTTTGAGAGAGCAACGCTACACAACATAAAATTTAATAAATCTAAATGTAAAATAGGACAGAGTTCAATCAAATTTTTAGGTCATATTTTTGACAAAAACGGTATCAAAGTAGATGAAAATAAAATTAAAGCGATAAAAGATATGGGTATTCCGAAAGATAGAAAAGCAATGGAAAGATTTTTAGGTATGATCACATACATAGGGAAATTCATTCCTAATGCATCAATTTTAACAGAACCATTAAGAAAATTGATAAGAAAGGATCAGGTATTTAAATGGGAAACTGAACAAAAAGAGGCTTATGATAAATTGATAGAAAATTTAGTACAATACGCAGTGCTAGCCTATTATGACACAAATTTACAATGTACAGTAAGTGTCGATGCAAGTGACACAGGTGTAGGAGCAGTTATTCTCCAAAAAGGCAAACCAATAGCATATGCTTCTAAAGCATTCACAAGTTCACAAAGAAACTGGGCACAAATTGAAAAAGAAATGCATGCAATTGTTTTCGGGTGTGAACGATTTCACCAGTATATAGCAGGCAGAAATACAATAATAGAAAGTGATCACAAGCCGTTAATTCCAATATTTAAAAAACCATTAAATAAAATTCCGATTAGACTACAAAAAATGAGAATGCGATTACAACCTTACGACATAGAAGTAATTCATAAACCAGGAAAAGAATTAACGATAGCAGACACTTTATCTAGAGCACATAGTAGTGAATCGGAAGAAGACAGTGAAATGAATAATTTAGCAATTTTATGGGTATCATGTAAACAAAATATTTCAGATCAAAGACTACAAGAATTAAAAATCGAAACTGCGAATGACAAAGAATTACAAGCCTTACATGAATTAATTAAAAGAGGTTGGCCGAATGAAAAAAATAAAATACCGGACTTTCTAAAAAAATACAATACTTATAACAATGAAATTTATGAATCAGATGGACTTATTTTTAAAAATAACAGTATAATTATACCAACAAGTCTAAGACAAGAAATGTTAAAAAGATTACATTATAATCACATGGGAATAGATAAAACAAAAAATAGGGCTAGGGAAATAATATTTTGGCCAGGAATGTCAAAGCAGATTGAAGATATGATAGTAAATTGCCCAACATGTATAAGATTTCAAAAAAGTAACCCAAAAGAAGAAATGATTGAACAAGAAATACCTAAATCACCGTGGCAAATAATAGGTACAGATTTGTTTTATTTCGAAGGAAATAATTACTTAATCGCAGTAGATTATTACTCTAAATATATAGAAATGGCAATACTCCCAGACATGTCAAGTAAAACAACCATTAATATTTTAAAATCTATTTTTGCTAGACACGGTATACCATTAGTAATGAGAAGTGATGGAGGACCTCAATACAATTGTTTAAATTTTAAAAATTTTAGCAAAGCTTACAGCTTTAAACACATAATGTCCAGTCCGCACTATCCAAAAAGCAATGGTATGGTTGAAAGACACATACAAACATTAAAGAGACTATTAAAGAAAGCCAGCTATGACAATAAAGATCCATACTTAGCCTTACTAGAATACAGAAATATGCCAATATCTAACGATATACCTTCACCAAACATACTACTTTACGGGAGAGAAGTTCGAGGATTATTACCTCAAAAATTATTACCAAGACAAACCTATGACGAAAACCTTAGAAAGAGACAAAGTAAACAAAAACAGTATTATGATATTAATTCAAAACATTTACCTGAATTTAAAAAAGGGGATAGAGTTAGAGTGCAAAACCAAAATAAACTATGGGAACCAGCTATCATATTAGAACAGAATAGCAAACCTAGATCATATAAAATACTAAAAGAAAATAACAGAACATTAGACAGAAATAGAACTCATCTAAGAAAAGATACAAACAAATTTTCAAAATTTAATTTCGCACCAAATATGAATTATGAAAAAGAATTTGAAAACCAATCAGAAAATATAAATGAAAATGTAAGCACATATTTAAATACAAGCCAATATGAAAATGTAAATATTGAAGACACAAATGTAAATGAAAATGTTAATGAGCAAAACATAAATAAAGAAAACGGAACTGTAAATAATAATCTTAAAAGAACCTCTAAAAGAAAAACATCAAAACCATATTATTTAAAAGATTATGTAACTGATGAAGAGATATAAAACATAATATAATAAGCACATACAAAATGATGTATATTATACAACAAAGATTGCATTAGATGTAAATTTAACAATATTCATATCTAAAAAAATACTTATGTAAAATTACACTCAGATATGATTATTTAATATTAACTATTATACTTAAACATTATTTTTATAAATGAATTAACATTATATAACATAAAATTAATGTTAATTGACATACAACAATGAACACAACACTTGAAAATGAAATTTGGAATGAATATTTATTTTCAATATATTATTTTTGTTAAAATAATAATATTTATAATATTTTAAGAAATATATTTATGTGTAAAAATCTATTTAAAAGAAAGGGGATGTGATAGAGTTGTCGAACAGATCTTACCATACTAGTTATTGATAACACCCCTGTTTTAATTAAGTGTCTGTGGCATTAGCTTGTCGATGGTCCAAGAGTACAAACGTAAAAAATAAAGTGAATTGAAATATAAAAATATAATTAAAAAGTGTTATCTTTTACAAAAGAGAACGCTGCAATTTGTTCAACCTCTGCAATTTCGTCTACCCCTTTACTTTACTTTTTTCCCGGCAACTTTTTGTTGCTTACCCGCTCACTCACAGGGCAACGTTTTGTTGCCGGCATCCTTATTTGTCAAAAATATGATGTCAAAATGGCGTTTCCGCTTAACATTGTGGATGCCAAAATGGCGTGCATTTCCTTTTACCCTCTGTCATTTCCATTTCTAGAAATGGAATGTGCTTTCCATTTTGTCAACAATGTGAGTACCTACACATTATAATAATAAATAATATATTATTTTTAGTTATAATATTAATTTATTTTGCATTGCCAGCTTACGATTATACATAGCCAGACAACCGGAAAACAGCCATCACAAAAAAAAGTTCCACAAAGTTGCTCGGAAATTGCCTAGTGGGCGATTGCAAGCATTTTTTGTTGCTCTCTGTTGCCGGCAACTCCGAGCAACAAAAAGTTGCCTAATGAGCGATGGGCCTAAAAGCAGTCGATGTTGCTGCTCTAATCTTCTGTTTTGGCCTTTAATCTTGATCGCGTATAAAACAAACTTACCTATTCTCCAATTCCAAATGTTCCTACTTTGGCAATTTTTTATTTTATTCCCGTTGGTTTGTGAAAACGGCCATTGTTGATTTTTTGACAAGGAAAGAAAAGGAAAGGTTCCTGTGAAAAAATCACCAAAAGTCTGGATTGCAAGAATAAAATCAGAAAAATACATTTTAGGAAAATTGTAAAAGCCCCATTATCTTTTATAAAATAAATTGTAAACTCATTCTTAACCAATTGTTTGTATTTATAAAATCATAATCAACCAACTAAATGTAGTGTTAGCTGCAAAAGTTATTTATTTTTTTTATTTGTAAATGGGAAAAGAAAAGAAGGAGTTTTGTTATAATAAAAATAATGTGCGACGTGTGTTCTGATTTTTTGCATCTCCTGGAGACATGTAAGTTGTAATAAATTCTTGTGAAAAAGATAAAAACAATTTGTATTTTTATCCATCTACCTATTTACTGAAATTATTGAAAAAAATACTTCTTGAGTCTTCATCTCAGAAAAAGTTTAGTGCACAATAGCGAGGCTCCCTGAAAAGTTGCACCAGCACCAGTCTATTGTATTGTAGTATACTCATTCAAACTGTGAGGAGTTTCTATGCGAAAAATGGAATGTGTGCCAGTTTGCCGGATTTTTTTTTTATTTTGTTTTCGCAACTCTAGTCTAACTTGGTGACGTCAAAAATATTTTTCTTCTCATAAATTATTAAAAAAAAAAAAGTAACAAATCAGAAGTGCTGATGGATGGGATGGCAAACAACTTTCTTGAAATGGGAACCAATTTGCGGGATTTCTCAGATACATATTACTAACCTACATCAATAAATATATATTTAGATACGACAACTGATGCAAGCTGAAATGCCGCTTCGTTATTATTCTATTTTGTTTATTAATAATTTCTTTGTTTGGTTTTTATACCGGACGACTGAACCAACTTTGAGTAATACCTTGCTCGAAAAAATCAATATTAGAATAAAACAGTTTTCCGAAGGAAGCAAAATACATTTTACTTTTTCGGCTTGTGGTTCATTTTGGCAAATAGGCATGAAATTTTACTTTATTTATTTTTTTTTTCTTTTTGTGAAAGGAAACTCGTAATTTTTTTCTTTTTTTTTTGTACTACTATGCTAAAACAGTACCTATCTATTGTTTATGGAGTTCTTTCTACTGGGATCTTTGGGGGATTATCTTAGGAAGTGACTAGACATGTCAATATTAACAGTTTTGTTTATAAAAGTATACTGTTAATGCGGCCCTGCAGATGGACGCCCTCCAACGGTGAGCTAGGAATGAGAAAACCTTTTAACTTTCAATTTCGCAAACAATTTGTTTGAAAATATTGAAGGAAAAAAAAATTGTCTTGCTCGCAAACGTGCAAATGATTAAAGATGCTTTTTGTGCAAATGCTGTCGCAAACCGTGTGAACAACTCGCAAATTAGCCACACTATTTGCGATACCATTTGCGACCACGTCATTTGCTAGCCCCTTGGTCGCAAATGTATTTGCAATTTTTGGGACAAAAGTCGCAAAGTTTGCGAGTGTTGTCAAACGTATACATTTTAGGGAATATTTGCGACTTTTTTCGTGACGTCAGTTCTCGCAAATATTTGCGACTTTCGCAAATCGTCTGCTCGTAGCTTATTAGTAAATAGATAAAGTACATTTGCTGACCCCCACTTACATACATATATCAAAACTAAAACCATATATTTTTTGTATCTACCTTTTCAACATTATAAAATTCAAACACCACCCTGATTATTGGTGAATTGTTTTCTGAAATTTTTGATTTGCAAAAGTTTGTATATATGTATTTTTATTTAATTTGCTGATGTATAATTTAAAATATGTACATATATCTATATCGACTAAAAAAAGAAAAAATTCTCTACCACCCCTCGTTGGAACACATTTTTGTCGACTTTTATTTATTTAAATTCCGAGTTTTTAACAATTTTATTGATAAAAAAATTCGACCACATAAATAAAAAAAAAAACATTTACATAGGTTATCTTACTTGGCTTAGCGGATTTATACACAGACGATTTTTGCGAAATGTGTAGATTCATAGTTTATACTTACTTACTTAGGTCCTCAGACCTGTTAAGTCCGTGGGGGACCCCTAGAGGGGCATAGGGCCTCGACTACGCGCCACCGCGTGCGGCTTCCAGAAATGTGTTTCAGCTACCTCCAACTCTTGCCTAGTTTCGCTGATTCCTCCTCAACTGTTCTACACCATGTGCTTCTAGGCCGCCCAGCTCTTCGCCCTTCTTGTGGGAGCGGATTCCACTGCATTGCTTGCGTTGCAATACAGTCGTTGCCTTTTCGAAGCGTATGTCCAATCCACTGCCTTTTTTCGGGAGGTTGACGATCATTTCCTTTTTCCACTCGTCGGGGGAACCTTCGGAGTGGTTGCAGGAGTTCGCTCTATGTCGTTGGCGCCGCTTGTAAAAGGTCTGCGGGAATGCCATCGAGTCCTACCGCTTTGTTGGCCTTAAGTGCTTTAATTGCGGTACAGATCTTATCTCTACTGTGGGGTCCGGTGCGAATTCGGGAATTTGTTGTTTCGGGCAGCTCATTAGGTATCTGTTTGCACAGTACTATCGGTTACTCGGTTTAAAACCGAAGCAAAGTGGTCCTTCCACCTTCTGACTTGCTCCTCATCCGAGCTGAGCAGAGAACCGTAAATGTCTTTTACGAGGTGTTGTTTCGAACTGCGAGAACCAATCAGTTCCTTGGTTATGCTATAGAGACGGTTCTACTGTCGCACCTGTTTGCAGCATCTTCTGCTTGTTGTGCCAAAGCATTGATGTGATTACGCACACTGCGGTTAACCTCTCTCTTTTCGATTCCAGCTCGTTTCTTTGCTCTCCATGTACAGCTGTTAAGCGAGCTTTCATTTGTTTTCGTTCGTTGATCCTTACCCAAGTTTCTTCAGAAAGCCAGGTGTTGTTGCTTCCTTGCGCTAGACCGACTACTCTTTCAGCACTTGTAATGAAAGCATTTTTCACAGAACTCCAGTGGTTTTCGATGGTGTCGGGTTCTGTGGTGCTGATTGTTCTCATTTCGTGAGAAAGGTGGTCCCTAAATTGTTGGCGTGTTGACGTGTTGAGGGATCCTTTAGTCTATCGACGTTAAACTTGGGCATTCGGGTGGTTCCATTGGATCTCCGAACTGCAGCTGTACGAAGTCTTACGGTATCATTAGGTGGTGGTCACGACTAATCGCGAAGTGGTCAATTTGGTTGGAGGTTGCTTGTCTGTCCGTCGACACCCAGCTAATTTTGTGACAAAAATTGTGCCACCAATTACGAGGTCGTTGGCGTTGCAGAAATCAATGAACCGCTCACCGTTGTCGTTGCAACTGTCAACGCCTTGGTTCCCCATCACATGCCTGAGTCCATTGTTGCCGCTGCCAACTTTAGCATTCAAGTCTCCCATTACCATTTTGATATCTCCGCGCGGTGTGCTGTTATAGGCAGCTCCTAGCCGACTGTAGAAGCATTCTTTCTCTTCATCAGATGCAAGCTCCGTTGGGGCGTAACATTGTATGATGGTGACAGGGCGTACTCTAGTCCGGAATCTGGCCTTTATGATTCTTTAGGCTACTGATAGCAGTTTTGGTTAGCAGCAATCCAACACCTGCTTCCCGAGCACTTCCTTGAGGTTTTCTGGAGTAGAGCAGCACAGTGTTACGCGATGGTGATTTATACTTGCCCGATCCCAACCATCTTACTTCGCTTAGCCCTAAGATATCCATCTTGTACCGCACGAATTCTTTCTCTAGTTGGTTCCAAAAACCAATCTTTGTCCGGGTACAATAGCCAAAAGTCGTCAACGTGTTATCAGTCCTTATCCGAGGCGTAGTTTCGGTTTCGGTAGCGGGATGGAATACAGTTACGAAGGGTGCTTACCTCGGTAACCTATCCTGAAGGTAGTCAAGAACTTTCGCACTTGCAATTTTAGCTAATTTATGTAATTGGGATACACAAATCATTGCCGGGGACCACCACGAGGAGGTAAAGCAAGCACTTCGACGTGTCTAAGAGTTGCATTGTTGGCCTAAACCAGGTCTTAGGCAGTCAACAACTACCCGATTAGGCACGCCGCAGGTCCCCGTTCATAGTTTATCCCAATAAAAAATCCCAATATAAAATAAAATGCTTCTTTATTTTTTTGACGAATCAAAAAATTTAATACGAAGGCTAACTCAGTTAGTATTTATTGATACATTATTAAAAATTATAAAAAGCTAAAAAAAAAAAACAAACGTTTCGTAGCCCGTGGCGTAATGGTTAGTGCGTTGGATTGTCATGCCAAAGGTCTGGGTTCAATACCAGCCGCTTCCACCTAAAGTTTTTTTTCGGGGCTACTGCCTCTTGCGAGAAGTAACAAATCCTCCAAGAGTATCTCCTGTCACAGAAAAGTGCCGCTCACCTTAGCCGTTCGGATTCGGCAACAAACTGTAGGTCCTCTCCATTCCTGCAGACACGCACACAGGAACGGTTGAGCGTTGTAAGTCCCTAGGTCCTGGTTCCATATACAAAATTGAAGAATATGTCAAAAAATCATGAAACACGTTCTTTAAATCGATAAAACAAGTATACTTAAAATGTTTTCATCTCACAATTAATATCACCATCTACTATCATCAAAAAATATGAATTTATGCATAAAAAAGTTTCAAAAATCGTTGGAGCGGTTTTCTTATAAAATAGTTTTTATACAGGGTGTCCTGGTAAAAATGGTCTAAACTTATTATGGTGATAGGCCAGGGGCCTCATCACGTAAAACAAAAACGATTGAGCGATATCGCTTTGAAGATAGCTATCTTTATTTTTCTGTACAAATAAGATAGAGATAGCAATGGTGAAAACGATATCGTCCAATCGTTTTTGTTTTGCGTGATGAGGCCCCAGGTCATGACCTCTCAGAATTTAGTAACTTGTTCTTACCGAATCATAACGGTTTTCGAGTAACGGCTGTTTGTTTGAAATTTGTACAAACCCTTACTTTGAATGAGTTTTTTGTTCACCCTGTCCATAATTGATTTTTTATTTTTTTTATTTTTACGCTAAAACATTGGCCTATTTTTTGCATTAAAATAATTTTGATTGAAACCGGGACACCCTGTATAAGTAAGTAAGTTACTTAAAAAAAAAAATAAATTTGATGGCACAACAGCTCATGAAGAACTAGGGCCTAGTGACTTACAACTCTCAACCATTCCTGTGTGCGTGTCTGCAGGAATGGAGGGGACCTACAGTTTATTGCCGAATCCGAACGGCTAACGAGCGGCACTTTTCTGTGACAGGAGATACTCTTGGAGGATTTGTCAATTCCTCGCAAGAGGCAGTAGCCGTTTTTTCTTTAAATAAATAGGTGGCGAAGCTGGGGATCGAACCTTAGACCTCCGGCATGACAGTCCATCGCACTAACCATCACGCCACGGCTACTACTAAGTTACTTACTTACTACTAAGTTACTTACTTACTTATAATTCATTTTATTGCTTATTTTTGGTACATCGAGTTACATATTTTAATGAATTTAAAAGCACCCTGTATATAAGATTTCTTGTTTTTTTTCTTTTTTGAAAAAAAAAAAAAAAAAAATTGGTCTTCCATTTTTAAGAATTTAATAAAAGCATAATTTCAAAAAAAAATTGATTTTTTTAAATCCAAAAAATATTTTTCTGAAAATATTTGTACGCAGTTTTATTCAGATTTAAATGCATTATTCTACAAACTTTCGCAATTGGGTGTGTCCACAAAGTTCATCCGTATTATAAGAAAGACGTATGCAGATTCAAAAGCAACGGTCTGGGATGGTACCCAATATTCAGAATGGTTCCAAACAGATACTGGAGTTAAACAAGGATGCCTTTTAAGCGCCCTTCTGTTTTTATTATTTATTAATGATATAGCAACGAACCTGCCTGGAGGAATCCGAATTGTAGAACTGACTGTCAATGTACTTCTATACGCTGATGATCTGGTACTCATGTCAGAATCACCAGAAAATCTACAACTGATGATAAACCGCCTAGCCGAATACTGTAGTAAATGGGGCCTCCTTATTAACACAGACAAATCAAAAATGATGATGTTTTCGAGATCTATCCAGAACCGGTACCAACGTAATTGGACTTTTAATGGACATCGGTTAGAGATCGTTGACGAGTATAAGTATCTGGGAGTTAAAATAAGTAAGACCACTGGTTTCTCTAAACACCTGGATGAAAGAGCCAAATCTTCTCAAAGCTTAATAAATCTTTCTTGGAAGAATGTCCTCTCTAATAAACGCATCATACTTTCTGCTAAGTATAAAATATTTAATGCTGTCGTTAAATCTACGCTTTGCTATGCAGACGAAGTATGGGGAATTGACGAGTGATAGAAAAGTGATAGAAAAGTTTCATCGAAATTTTCTGAAAAACCTGTTTAATCTACCTCTAAACACACCAAATTATGCGTTATACCTGGAAACGGGTCTACCTAAGCTTTTCACTAGCACCCTTAAATCACAAGCTGATTACATCGTAAAGGTACTGTCTCATCAGGATGCCCGTCTAGCAAAAAAAATGGCTTTATATGAAATAAGGAACGAAGATTGGTGGATGCTGAAGTGGAAAAGTTTAGGCCAAGCTTGTGGAGAATTGTTAACGTTAGATCCCTATAACTTACAGAACCAGAAGGAGCAGTTCTATCGCATAATTCAAGCGCACGAAAATTCTATTCGCGATGGGTTCATAAAAAAGGCTTGTGATTCGGAAAGCAGAATCTTATATTCACAACTGAAACATAATTTAATGGAAAAAATTACTTTAATGACTCAATGAGCTACAGAGAAATATCTTTAATATTCAAAGCCAGATGCGAACTTCTGGCCCTCAACGGGTGTCCGTACAATGGAAGTTTCAACCAATTTTGTTCACTGTGCAACTTGAAAGCCAAAGAAGATTGCTTCCATGTCGTGAGTATATGCCCAATTTTCACACCACATCGACTCACATACTTCGGGAAGAAAACGATGACAATGAAAGAAACCATTCAGCACTAAGAATGAATCCGATTGGAAAATACTTTACCGTTTTTTGAGAGATATCTATAAATATAGAATGTTATTAATAACTGAATTTGAATAGATACATTTATTGCCACGTAATTCATTGTAGAAGCAAATTGTAAAAAAATAAACCTACCAACCGAGCTGACGGCAATGCCATAGCTTTTAAATTCATTAAAATATGTAACTCAATGTTCCCAAAAATTACTTATTCAGATTTAAAGGTACCCTCAGAGTAAAAATTTTAATCAAAATCGGTTGAGCCGTTAACGAGTCGAATATCAAAAAAACGGTTCTATGGCACGTACCATTAGTAACAGTTTTTTTCCACCAAAATGCAGACTATCGTTATTAGAGCCGTTTTCGAGATAAATAACCTTTTTCAAAACGGTTGTATAGCAGGTACCCTTATTTTTGAGCCAAAAAAAAAAAGTTGATTTCCCCTCTAAGAAATCACCTAAAAACCTTATGTTCCAAGTTTCAAAAAATCGCTTTAGTGGCTAGACCAACGGCATTGCGGGACCCACTTTTTTCGTGTTCTCTATCATCTTAATGACAAGTTTGATTGTTATCTCGAGTTCTATAGTACCTACATACATACTATGTATGTACATTATGTACATCGCAAGTAAACATTTTTCAATTTGCATATCTGTTTCAGAAACTTCAAAATCGTACCATTGTTTACTTTAAGTACATACATATGTTTCCACTGTCTTCATCAATTATCGTCATACCATCAATGACAAACTTCAAAAGAAATTCAAAGTCTGGTGGACGGTCATACGCCGCCATGAAAGTGCCTAACATTTTGTTTCAAAATAATTTATTAAAAACTAATTTGATATTTGCATTTAAAAATTTGTTCGACCACATACATAAATGATCACACTTTTAACATCGTTTTATTTTTCAATTTTTGAAGTCTACTTTTTTGTGAATTGTTACAGACGTAAAATAGACTTCCAAAATATTCAAAATGGGACCTGATAGCAACATAAAACACTTTCATTAAGCAAGTTCAGGAAAATAAGATCTCAGAACCCCACAGCATTCTCAGTTACATGAACAGGGTTCTTTAGCAAAATTTTCCAGTTTTGCTGTCAAAACTCTGAGGAAAAAAATTTTTGAATTCGCTTGCTAACTTTTTGAAGTAGAAAAATTTCACATTTCTCATGTTCCTGAACATTATTAAATTATTAAGCCAGTATTAAGTGAGCAAGCTCCGTCAGCTCCACTGAGCAGAAGGAGAAACCTGAACAAAATTTCTCCGCTAGAAGTCAAAACCAAAAGTTTTTTGACAGCAAAAGTAATGAACACTGGGGATGGGGAATTACGTTCAGATATCTGCGATTGCTGAGATCTCAGTGAGCTTAAGAAACCTGAACTGGCTAATTGTAATTATTCCGATTTATCGAAATGACATTTTGACATTTCTCCACGTTTCGAGGTCTCTGAGTAGAAAGATGTCTGTGTACCGTGTGTACTTACGTTCGGAAGCTTTATTTCGTCGACTATATCTCGAGAATAGATACATATATCGACTTCGAATACATTTTATTTTACAAATAGTTTTAAGAAAAATTCAACTAGCGGTTTTCTTATTACAGTAATTCAAAAAAAAAGTTGTAAAATGGCTTGTTGACTTGACTTCAGTCTAGTGTCATTATGTATAATTAAAAAAAAATCAACCCAGTTGTTTTTTTTTTTTTAATTTCAAAAAACAATTAAAAATTGTTAAAAAATATGTAATATCTCTAGAACACACAAAGATATTAATTTAACGGGTTAAATGTATTTTATACACAATGCCATTGTTAATAATTTGTAGAGTTTGTAAAAAAATCTAATAAATAGTTTTTCTTCAAGACCAAAAAAATTGCAAAAGAAACTGCTTAAAATTGTTGAAATTTTTCGTGTCACATATATTTAGAGCAACTTTGGTCTTCCCTTGATTGCACAACTGATAAGTTTTTCAAAGATTTTTAATTAAAGGGAATCAATGGCAAGTTATGAGTGTGGATCACACCCAGCCTCTTTTTAAATTTTGTTTTGGAGTTTTATTACGAGTTCTTCTAAGAACTTTTAATCTTCTATGTGGTCGTTAAGTATAGCTTGCTATCAAGAACAATGCCAAGGTATTGTATTGTCTCTATGAAGTCCTTTGATGGCACTAGGTGGAACTTTGATGTCATTTGTTATTAAAAAGTCCACAATATTAGATCGAAAATACGTGTATTGCTAATAGACCGAGAGCCCACATAGCATATTCATGTCTATGCTATTCAGCTCCTTTATTAAATATAATTTTTTAACTGCTATACCTTTTATCTGGGCATATGCATTTCAATGCAGCATTATTTGCAAGCGAACCAACCACGACTTGCAAGACTTGCATATTTGCAAATAGAAAGTAAGCACCTATCTTAGTACATCATTGAATTTTTTGCTATCATTCACACCCGAATATTGCTCTTAGCTCAAGAAAAGACGCATCTAATAATAATTATAACAAAAATTTTTCGGTAATTTAGACTTTTGTTTTTGGACTTTTTCTAATACTAGCTTACAAGAGCCAGTTCGTGCGATCATGTCGTTTTTTTTATCTACATATTTTGAAACATGGGAGGATAAGCGCCACAATTTTTTCTAAATTTGGAAAACCCTGTTATTTTTTAAACCTTAAATAAAAACGATGTTTCGATGCGAATTTTAATGTATTTGAGACTTAAAAATAAAATGAATCTGGTTTTTACTTGTATAATTTTATCAATGGTTGTGGAGGCCCAGCGAAAAAAAAAAAAATTAAAAATCTGATTATTCTTATTTTTGTAGACGAGGCGAGGATCACCAGTAATGATGCAAAACATACCGCCCTACTTAAGAGCGAGATTGAAATCGCTTTCGGTTACATACAATCGTGGCCTCAAAGGTAAGACGACGATTAGTTTGTTTATATAATGTATTGTTTTAAATATTTATTATCGATTTAATTTAATAGGCAATGCATGTGTCTCTACAGAGATATTAAAAACTTTGAGCGTTTCAATTTGATTGTTCAGTCAATGATATGTCTGGTGCTGCACTATTTGAAAAATATGCACAAGCTTATCGAGGAATACAAGATTATGGCCGCTGCCAATATCTTCAGTACTTTGATTCATCCAATTTCGAATGAAGATGCAGATCAAAAAGCACAAACATCCAGTGCTGATTCGAAAGACGATAACGCATCTGAAACGGATAAAAAGCAAGCAACTTCATCAGCAGACGAAGATTTGCACCGAATTGTCCAAACTGAAGAAAAATGGATTTTACCCGAAATAGAGAAACTTTTGATTTTGGTATCAAAAGCTTTTCTTCTTAACTTCCCTCTCTATATTGCTTACAAACATGGAACACATTCACGTCTTGATGAGATATCGTCCGAAGAAGCTTCGCATTTAAGTATTGTTTGTGATTTGCATGACAATGAAATCCCAGTGTATTTGCTGCGTAATATCAGCTTGTTCTGCAATTCAGGCGGATTCTCGGCAATGATGGCTGCATTCGACCATCCTGACTTGCCAGTAACAACAGCACATGCCATAACAGCAACTGTCTCGAATATTAAATTATGGTTGAACTACAGGTGCATCATTCAATTGTTTGTTCCATTGCGAAGTAAAGTTTTGCAGTACATGTGTCACTTGTCTGACCAGAATCTACGATCGGCAGCTACACGTTCGATGGCAGACTTTGTGTGGTCCGCAGTTAGAGATCCACTTGATTCGTCAGTTAATTTTGATATCGAAGGGTTGGCTCTGGCATTTAAATATTTTAACTCTACCACTTTGACAATGCGACTGGCTGGTGAGTCTCTGTTTATAAATATTTTAACAATTATAAAAATTACTTATTTTCCTGATATTTTCTTCATTACTAGGTATGGCACAAATAAATGCACACATCAATCTCTTCAATGAAATCTGCACAACAGAAACTGTTGGCGAAGTTGAACTTGTTGGCCAAAAACTCGGCGATTGGCTAACTGAAAATCAAATCATAGAACATTTATTTGGTCCGAATTTGCATGTTGAAGTAATTAAACAAGCACATGTGGTGTTAAATTTTCTTGCAGTTGAAAATCAAATCACAGAAGAACACATAAATCTGATTTGGCAAGCTGCACAGTTGAAGCATTGCTCAAAGCCTATTTACGACATACTCCCTTCGCTGGTTAAAAATCTTTCCCCACGTCCTGCTTTACATTTGTATTCGCTTCTTTGTCGTTTGGATCCAAAAGAGCATACCGAACAAAGTATTTACATAGCTTCGGCACTAACCAAACTCATTTGGTCACGAGATGGTGGTCGGTCGCAAATTGAGTTAGTTCCAGATAATATTATGGCTGCAAATGTAACTGCATCAAGTTCGGACAGTGGAAGTATGGATGGAAGTAATACTGATGAAGATCAGCAGGATGATAGCAGTTCAACTAGCCGCAAGAGCCCTATTGATATTGAGAATGGCGGATCAGATTCTGGTGCACCTCCCCCATGTAAACAAGCTCGAAGGAAACGACACGTTTGTGACCCCACTGAAGGTAATTTTATGCTTAAAACGCATGTTTTTAAATGGCAATAAATCTACTTGTGGTAGAAAGAGTTTGGTCGTCGGATGTACTACATTTCAAAACCTTGAACAAAACTATACTTTTCCAAAAGTTTTCAATGCAAAGGAATTAATTTCAAAATTACTCCATAAGGTCAATTCTTCGGGATATTATATCTCCAGACTCTAAACTTTTTTTTGTAATGTTAAATTACCTAACAAAATAATTTTTCCCCACCGAACTGGTTACGGCATCTAAAAGTTATAATTTGTAGCTGTCCCTCTATCAGGCTTACGATACCTTGCCTCAATTTTCAATGCTTGTCTCAAATTAAGCTACTTTCCAGATTGCTGGAAAACTGCAATTGTTATACCAATTGCAAAGCCCGGCAAACCAAAAGATGATGCTAATAGCTACAGCCCTATAAGCTTACTGAGCTCTATAAGCAAAATATTAGAAAAAATAATCAAAGAAAATCTTGACAATCACTTAACTGCAAATAATGTTTTGCCTGATTTTCAAGCACCAACCATCAAATTCTCAGAATAAAAAATCATGTTAAAGAAAAATTCAATAGTAAAAAGTCTACTGCTTTAATACTTTTAGATATTGAAAAGGCCTTCGATACTGTCTGGCACGATGCGTTACTACACAAACTTGTTCAATTTAACTTTCCCATGCAGATAGTTAAAATTATCCAAAGCTTTTTGAGTGGCAGGACATTTTTGGTAAAGGTACAAAACGATAAATCTTCTGTACAAAATATTCCATATGGAATCCCTCAGGGTACAGTACTTGGTCCTACTCTTTTCAATATATTTGTCTCCGACATACCCACTCTGGGAAATAATATTGGTATTGCAATGTTTGCTGACGACACGGCTATTTTTACATCAGGCACTTATTTTGTGGACGTTTATCATACGTTGCAAACAACTCTCTCCATAATAGAAAAATACTTTTTCAAATGGAAGATTAAGGTAAATCCTTTGAAAACGCAAGCTATTTGGTTTACAAGACGTCGAAAACCTTGTTTCCTCCCAAACAATGTACAACTTCGAATGGGCACCGTGAACATTGAATGGTCCGAGCATTTTCGATATCTTGGGGTCATGATAGACACAAAATTTAATTTCCAAAAACATATATCTACAACTATTGATAAAATAAATCTTTACAAAAGAATTCTATATCCATTAATTTGCAGAAATTCCAATATTAGCAAAGAAAATAAAATGTTAATGTTTAAATCAATTTTCCAATCTATTATCCTGTACGGTGCTCCTGTTTGGTACGATTGTGCCAAAACTCACAAACTTAAGCTACAAATATGTCAGAACAAAATTCTTAAAATGATGCTTGATTTGCCATGGTGTCATTCAACCATCAGGCTTCATGAACAAGCCAATGTCAATCTTTTGAACTCCCTTATTGAAAATTTAACACAAAAAATTTATGTAAATTGTTCTTACTCTGATAATGAACTAATCAAATGTTTATCTCCACCATAAATTCATATATAGATTGTAGTACTATATTACACGTTAAAATTATAGGCGGGAATTTGGAGTGAATGAGCTTTTTAAGTGGATTATTTTCCTTTTGGCAATGTTAATTTTCTCCGCAACTATACGACCTAGTTCAATTTATAATTCAAAAAACTTAATGTGGGAGTTTTGCAATATTAGTTTTAAGAATTGAATAAGGGTTTTTGTTCGTAGCTTTCCCTTGAATGATCTATATTAAAATTCATTATACAACTTTATTATTATATCATAGTTTTAAATTATAGTTGAAAAGGAAAATGTTAATCTTAAATCTCTAACCTATATATATTACCAAATGAAATACTGTTACATATATTGCTACTAAATAAATGATAAATGAAGTATGTATGTTTTCACTTGCGAAATTGGCAAATCCTTGGGCCGTTCTATGTAATTCGATTCTAAAGTAAAAATATTCGAATTTGCAAAACTCGATTTGCTAGTTTTAATAAACAAAAATCGAACAGCTCTAGTATTGCCAACTTTTTTTTTGTTTTATTCCGAAATTTGTTACTCCCTAATTCTAAGGCCCATCGCCCACTAGGCAACTTTTTGTTGCTAGCCCCAGCAACTTTTTGTTGCTCCCAATCCAATTACATTTTAGCTTATATGAGAGAGCGCCCACTAGGCAACTTTTTTTTGCTCAAAGTTGCTCGCGGAACTTTTTTCCCGGCAACTTTTTATTGCTTACCACCGCCCACTAGACAATTTCCGAGCAACTTTCCAAAATTTTTGTCAAATGAGAGGCTTTTAAACCGAAAAACAAGTTTTATTTTCACACTGAACGAATTTTGTATCCAAAATACAAGGTCAATTTAACATTTCAATTGAAAATACTGAACCCAAAAGTTGCTCGGAAATTGCCTAGTGAGCGATGGCAAGCAACTCCGAGCAACTTTTAGTTGCGCAACAAAAAGTTGTTAAGAATGTTAAGATCTGGACAAGTTGTTTAGCGAATACATGAAGACATTTTTTAAAAGGCGATAGTTTTTACAAATCTGAATTAAATATTTTATTGCATTAAAAATGTTTTATAAATTTAAGTAAACCTTTTTTCGGTTGTGCGTTTAATTTGTTCAACGCGTTCCAGATTTTCTTCGTAATTGAACCACATTACGACACTATCCACATTTATTTATTTGTTACTACCCGACCCGCCCGGCTTCGCACGGTAGAAATATGAGCTTCGTTAAAATTAAAAAAAGAAAATATTTAAAAAATATCTGAACCAGCTGCCTGCATTTGTAATGGTACTTTGTTGTTTCCAGCCGAGGTAGTACTCAGCAGGTTATACCTAGGGGTATACCCAGGGTTTTTTTTTTTTTTAAGTATTTAAACTTTAGCTTCTTTGTAAAATATGGTTCTTTATTTTTGATAGCTTATCATAAAGTTTTCAACGGGAGATCTCTTTCGTGGGTCGGTACTTTAGATTCCTAATAACTGGTTCTGGCTCTGGTCCTGGTTTTGGTTATGGTTCTGGTGCTGGTTCTGGTGTTGATTCTGGCGCTGATTCTGGTTCCAGATGTCAGACTTAATGTCTGGTTGATCGCAGGCTTTACCTGGTAGATCGCAGTATTTAAAATTTAATAACTGGTAGATCACGGAATTGATAGTTCCGGTACATCACAGGCTTTGGTCTGGTAAATCACAGTACGTTACTTTATACTGGTAGATCGCAGCTCTATAAGATCTGGTACATACTACATCACAGGTTTTTGGCCTGGTAAATCGCAGTCTGTAACTATATACTGGTAGATCGCAGCTCTATAAGGGCTGGTACATCACAGAATTTTACCTGCTAGATCACAGTTTTATATAGTACTGGTAGATCACAGACCTTTTTTATAAGCCTGGTATTTTATTTTGATTTTGATTTTATTAATATTTACCTTCAGCCAACTTCCTTCCTCTAACTATGTTCGGTTCTATTGGCCTTTAATTTGGCTATCACGACAAGTTCTGGAACTCCATGCCTAATACCGTCTGGTGAAGGCCTCTTAATGCTATATAGCTGAGCGGAGATAGTGTTAATTATGTAAACTCCAAGTAGAACTTATTTCCCCATCAACATCATTGATAGAACAAAATGTTCGAACACCAAGCAGTGTAATATTCACCAGCTTGGTTGGGTGTGGTGGGATTCGTCTTCATTTCATAGTCTAGCTTTTATGTTGCTAGACTTGTCTCTAGTTGTCTTTGAGCTTTGCTCCGGCAAGTCGCAATGCTAGCTGGCGATGTATGGATTTTAGGCAATTTAATTTGTAATGCTTTATTACACATTATAAAAAGCCAAAATTAGAAATTGATTCATATAGCGTGAAATAAACGCTAAACCAAATTGTTTTTGCGTAGTAAATCTGTGGTTTCCAAAGCTACTGTGCCAGATTGTGGTTTGGAAGGAGTCCACCCCTCACCCTACAGTTCGGACTTAGCCCCTACTGATGCCACCACAGATATAGATATAGATTAGATTGGCTTCTAAATTCTAAAACTTTATAAGAAATAATTGGCTTTACTGGCATCCGATTCTATTTTCATACGTAGTACCATTTGAAAGTAGAATCGGATTTAACTTTCGAATAGAATCAAAAGTAGAATCCCCAGGGGTATATATTGTCATGAAAAAGTGACTCAATTCAGCATTTTGGACTCGGAAAATACAGCTATTTGACTGGGAACATGAATAGAAAATTTGAAAATTTAGAAAAGTAATCCCTGTAAATTTGTTTATATTTAAAAAATTTGTTTATATTTAAATTAATGGGATAGGGTAAGGGAATAGGGGTGCGTTAATAGTTTTATTAATTAGGATATTTTTCGCGAGTACCAGGCTGATCATCAGAATCCTTTTGTGGTAGGAATACATTAAAGGCGGTTTTAAGTTATATAAATATGGCAAGTATATGTGACGCCACATGTATATCATATAAGTGGATCACACTTTATGGCATAGTCTTATACTACTTGTCATATACACAAATATTGTGCCTTATTTTATAGGACAGCTTTGGTCATATTATACTAATTCTGCCTCAACTAATCTGTTCAATTTAATTTGAAAAACATTTTGCCGACGCCAAGGCTTTAACCATAGACCAAGCGTCTCCTAGCCATATGTGCTACACACTGCGCTTTCGAAGGTTACGCGATCATGTCCAATGTAGGTTCTATTTTGACAACTGCATTTAAATCAACTAGCATTTTTACTATCCACACATTTTATTCAAAACTTTCAAACCTTTAACTTTGTTAAAACAAGTTTAATTCAAGGTTAATCTTTCTTTCTCCAAGCAAGACATTTGAGTAACACCTGCTTTAAGTTGCTCTGCAAATTTGCAGACATTTGTGCAATATTAAATTTATACCCAAGAGAGATTGCTGTACTTTATAACGTAGTTTCATACTAATCGCAACAAGAACTTAATATATATTTCAATTTATTTTCATCTAGTTTTTACTTATTTCTATTCACTCTTAGAAACGGCCAAAACCAAAGGCGAAGATATATCCGAAATAACTGCCTTAAAAGCCAAAACCGATCTTGCGTAAGTATAACAGCCCTATTCTGGATTCAAGTAAATATTTCATTCAATTTGTTTCGAATTATTTTTTTTTTTTTTAAATTTACAATTCATTGAGTACACAGCGATGTCGATATTTATTTTATAAAAATTCTTTTTGATCGCAATTATTTGGCATTTCATTTTACATATTTTCGAACAATCGTGAAAAATAGCAGAATACGGCTGTTTGATTAATTAAAACTTTTTCTTATGCACACAATAATTATAATTTTGTCATTTTATAGATTGCAAAATCATAGAATGGTTAACATTGTTGACAATTCCAGTAGCGAGGAGGAACTTCATCAGCCTTCCGTTATTCCAATTCGCAAAAAAACACGAAAGCGAAGAAAAAATAATAATCTCCCGTTGAGTCGTTTGGCTCATGAGCTAGTTGAAACAATTTGGGAAGGTGAATCCCATAGTGAGGGTGAAGTAATAAATGACAGTGATTGTAGTGATAATCCTGTTCCGGTGGCTGTGCTCAAGCATCTACAAGGGGAAGGTCCGTATATAAGAGCGATTGGTGAAGCACATATAAGCGAACTTCTTAGTGGTGTAGAAAACGATGGAAGCTATTCATCGCCGATGAGCAACAAGTCCGAGAAGAATTTGGCAGACTTTGACGACGACGAATCTCCATGCGAAGAAGAACTTGCCCAACTTGTTAGTCGCACACATAGTTGTATACCTGGCTTTGCTTTGCCTTCAATTGCAATGCGGGAATCATCTGTATCAGGAGAATCAATAAAAGTTGTACAACCTGGTACAAGTGCGAAAAGTCTACGTTGTAAATCAGAAGAGACAACAACTGCAGTCGAGCCAAAAGAGCAGCAGCCAACTTTTACTATAAACGATGTTTGTTTGCCGGGGAACACTCTGCTGTGGGATCTATTGCAAGATGATAAAATTGTAAGTGGCATAGTGTGAAGAAGCTTAAGTAATAAACATGTTATATTTTTAATAAGGGTCAATTGGGCGAATCTCTAGCACTGGACGCTGAAAAGGCTCTAGCAACATTATTATGTTTCAGCACAGACAGATTGTTACGTACAAAATTTATTGAAGGCTGCCTACACAATTTAGCAAACAACAAAAGTGTGATTGTTAGTTTAAAATTACTGCCAAAGCTTTTTGCTTCCTTTCAACAATTTCGAGCTGCTGACACACATCAAGTTACTATGTGGGCCGAACGACAGCATAAAATGATGTATCATTTCTTTAATAATATTAAAGCTTATGCTAGAGCATTTAATATGGGAAGTGATAGTATGCTTGTGCTTAATTCAAATGGATCTCCAATGTACTCGCACAAAACTCAAGTCTCGGTAAGGTTGCATTTTCTTTCTTCGGTTTTCAGTTCGTTAGGATCACCGAAAAACTTTAGGTAAGGCCCAAGTGGCTATGACTTTAGCAAAACTAAGTTGCTTTTTTTTTTTTGTGTTTCACTTCAGATTGAGCCTCGAGCAAGTTGATGCTCTTTGGGAATGGTTAGCACATGATCCTGAATGCTGTGATTGTTATTTTTCGTGGCTTCAAAGTCAAGCTAAAGGTGGTGATCAGCATGCACTAGGAATTGAAGCTTTGCAGCACTTGTATTTGAAAAAATTGCCCGAATTACGGCCGGAAGAATTTTCAATGGTTGCATTAATGTTATTTCAACAATTATGTAGTTTGGCTAGACTTGCCATTGCCCACTATGAAAAGCAAATGGAATCGGTGTCAACCACTTCATCCAATATCGTCGGAATGTTTCACCTTTGGAAAATCGCTTTGCGAGCCCATAACACTGAAGTATCGTTGGCAGCTATCCAGTATATAAACATGTACTACATGGGTCAGCAGCTAAGGCTAGAGAAAGAGTTTGTATCTCAGTGCATGGATCATTTAGTTCAAGCATCAAATGGTCTAAGAGGGTAATTATTTATGAATTAAAATAGATTGCCCTTTATTTATTTTTGTTCCGTTAAGTTGTGAAGAAGAGTACGCCTTAATGTGTGTTCAACGCGGACTTATGCTTTTAAATACACATCTGGAGACCTTCCGAAGGAGATATGCTTTTCATTTGAGACGTTGGGCTATCGAAGGGAAAGGAATCGGGTCTCATAGTAATCTTAAAAACGAAGGAGCAGGGCCGTCTATCCGAATAGTCTTACAACCAGCTGGGCTGTCAGAAAAATCACTGTTACATATGCATTCCTGTGACTTAATAGCAGAACTTAAGGCTGAGATTTCAAAATGGTACGTTTCCAATTTTATTCAAATACACTTAACCTTTTTTTTTGTGATGTATTTTAAGGTGGGAAAATCTACAAGGAGGTGCACGTGCATCTGGAGTAACAGCTCCTGTGCTGGGGTTACTATTGAGCGAAGGTCCACTTAGAATTATAACCCAGGGTCAAGAATTGACATCAGAGTATGACGAACGGAGTTTGGGTGACGTTGGCTTTAAAGATAATCAGGTATGTACAGTTAGCGCATGTACTTCAATATTATACTTGAAATCTATTCAAGATCGTTTATGTGTCGCTGGGTGGACGAGGTGCTCGTCGCAAGGAACCATTAGATCATCCAACATTGCAGCCACCTCCCCCCAAGGAATGTCTGCCCACAGTTCTTTTACTACAGCCAAAGTATTTCGAGAAGCTGTTTCGGTTGATGCAAACACTTGGCGATATGGAAATCCAAGGAAACAACAATATTCAGACCCACACTAAGGCACAATTATTATCACGTCGTGTATGGGACATTTTGGCAATACTACCAACCAATCCTAATATCCTGGAATCGTTTCAAAATCTCAGCGCAGATCTTTTCGAATGCGAAACGGCTGATAATTTAGAGGAACGAAAATTTCGAAGGGACGCGATAAAGAGAAAACTGACTGATCTCTTACACCCCGGTAATTTACAAAAGTTCATGTACTCTTTACATATAGTCGAGAGCTTAGCCGTGAGCAATTTAAGCTCAGCTTCTGGAAGTTGTTGTAATGGAGAATTTCACAGCTCAAAACCAATTAGTATTAACCGCCTGTTTAGTACGTCATCATCATCTTCGTCCAAAAGCAATTCAAGTCAGTCGCCGCGTAAAAGTAGTCGTCGAAGAAAAGTTAGCCCAGGAGAGAGCTCTGAAAGTGGTGGAGGTGCAGACGCTAATATAAGTGATGAAAAGTCTGTAAACACCGAAAATACTGCAAAGCCTGCCGAACAACCTCAAAAGCCGGAAAAATCTGAAGTTGAGAGCGTTACCAAGAAAAAAACCGAGGAGAACAATGAAAATGAGTTGCCCCGCGAAGAGGAGGAGGACTATCCAACAACCCCAAATCCTCCATCACCAGTCGCCTACGACCTTAAGTGGAACGAGGTATTTATAAAGTGCGGAGGCCTACAGCATTTGTACGATATTTTTGTTAGCGGTATGTTGCAGAACGGACATCATGATAATATCAACGAATGGAGGCATGATTGTCTCGCCAGCTTGCTTAGAATTCTATGGCTTTTGGGCTTTGAGGAGCACAGATCGGAGGACATTCCCGTTGCAATTTCAAAGCCGCACACCTTCATGCTTGAGATGATGGAAGTCGATTCATGTCTCAAACGGCTGGCATCAATATTGAACGATGAAGCTCACACACACTTCACTAACCAGTTGCACATACGGACTGGGTTTTGGGGCCGCGCTCAGATCGTACAGTACACAATGAATATAATGGTTAGCTTTGTGCATTCTTCAGAAAGTGCACGCATGGCGTTATGGAATGCTCCCGAATACTGCGGCTGGGTTCGAAAGTTCATTTTGGAAGATCCGGAACCATCGGTGAGACGTGAAATATGCGCTGGTTTGTATCGAATTTGTTTGGGAAATTCTCAAAGCTATCAAGAGCTATTGGCCCCTCTGTTACAAAAACTAATCTCATTTCTTCCTGTTGCGGAAAAAATGACCTGTTTCCAGCAGTCTCACACGCATTTCGTATCGGACGATGGCAAAGAACCTTATGGGCCAGCATGTCGTGACTATTTTTGGTTATTGGCGAGGCTTGTTGATACATTAACTCCAGAAATGGTTAAATTATCTTTGGATGAACCAAATTCTGGCGCAATAGACATCGAAGGATTGTGTCACACTGTCTCAAAAAGTATCCTTAGTCGAGATTTTTACGAGACAAGACATGGATATCAGGATGATGGATTAGTTGGCCTCATAAACCTAATGACAAATCTTGTGAAGTACGATCCACCTTTTAAATTTAGCCCGAATGCTCTTTGTTTTATTGAGAAAATTTTCGAATTCCTGTTTGATATGCCGTCGCCGACTAATCGTCAGAAACCAAAATGCAAATCCCCAACATCACGAGCGGCAGCTTACGACTTGCTTGTTGAACTGAGCAAAAATTGTGCGAATAACTACTCCCTGCTACATGGCAAGCTACTTGAGCAGCACACCCCAGGACCACATCCGCCTTATCCATGGGATTATTGGCCACGAGATGATGGACGTTCGGAGTGCGGCTACGTTGGTCTGACAAATCTGGGTGCAACTTGCTATATGGCATCATGTATTCAACATTTATACATGATGCCACAGGCGCGAGAAGCGGTTCTTGTTGTTCCACCACAAGCTGCGCAGAAACACGGTGCAACATTACATGAGCTTCAAAGAATGTTTGCCTATCTTCTTGAATCGGAAAGAAAATCATACAATCCAAGATCGTTTTGTCGAGTCTATCAAATGGATCATCAGCCCTTGAATACTGGTGAACAAAAAGACATGGCTGAGTTTTTTATTGATCTCGTATCCAAACTTGAGGAGATGACACCCGAACTGAAGGATCTAGTTAAAAGACTCTTTTGTGGAACATTAAGTAATAATGTTGTTTCATTAGATTGTGGTCATGTTAGTCGCACAGCTGAAGAATTCTATACTGTTCGGTGTCAAGTTGCAGATATGAGAAATTTGGGAGAATCATTAGATGAGGTGACAGTCAAAGATACCTTAGAGGGTGATAACATGTACACGTGTTCGCAATGTGGCAAAAAGGTTCGTGCTGAAAAGCGTGCTTGTTTTAAGAAACTCCCTCAGATTTTATGCTTTAACACCATGCGCTATACATTTAATATGGTCACGATGCTGAAAGAGAAAGTCAATACACATTTTTCGTTTCCAATGCGATTGGATATGTCCAATTATGTGGAAAAGACTCTTATGCCTCATCAGTATTTAGGTAAAATTATGCTAATTTTCTTTTCAAACCACATCCTATAATTATTATTGTCCTACCTTTGCAGAAGATAGAAGAAATAAAGCTACAGCAAAAAGTCAAGATCAAAATAAAAAGACAGAAGGCGATTCTGGTCAAAAAGTTTCTCTTGAGGATTGCACAGATGAAGAGGAAGAAACAAATGAGTAAGTATTTGAACAGTATTTCAAGGCATTAATGGTTTAAGTATTAAGTAGACTGGAATCACATTCATGTACATGTACAGTGGTAGTCAAAATAATCATAGTTGAGATTCATATTTTTGAAACCCTATGAATTCTATGCATAGACCCTTTAAATTGTAACCAAACAGAAGTAAGAGTTTTCACTGCCTTTACCTTAAATCATTTCAAGTGCGACCAACCAATTTCCATGAACACTTTTTAAATCACAGATATTTTCATTCAAAAACCGCAGATTTAACGTGCTGTGTTTTGCAAATTATTAGATCAGATTAACTGCGTGAATTCCGTTTAGGTGTGTAAAATGGATTTATTTTTAAATAACGGCATGCGATAAGCGTTCTTCCAACAAAGAACAACTTTTACGCCTTGAACATCTACTATATTTACCTAAAGAATTTATTCACGAATTCGTTGACCTTAAAATTTTAAATAAATGGCATTAGAAAATTTTGTGTAATTTGTTCATAAAGGAGAATGGACGGTTCCCTGTAATACTTGCTCACCTTAATCATATGAAATTTCTCGCCCAGAGCTATAACTCTTTCCCTTTACAAGTTGCCTCCCAAGTGTTTTTTACATACTATGTTATATGAAAGGCTCAATGAGTGCTAAAACAGATGTATTTCTTTCACGAAAACTGTTATAGCCTACAAATTTTTTGTTGTCCAGCTTTAAATTTTTTTTTCTGTACTGTTCAAGTTGCGTCCCAATTTTTGTAACAGTTTTCAACATATAACTATTAATTGACACATTTCCTAGTTATGTAAGAAATTGGTATATTTTTTAAGGGCGCAGGTCTGTATCTCGTGCGGGAAAAGCCTTATAGTGGTTTCTTTTATTCAAAACAATTTATTTTATTTATTTATTTAGCTTATTGCAAGAGTAATACTAATTAAAATAATTATATTATACAAACTTAAATTATCCATATATACTTAATGCTAGTAAAAAAATTAATAATAAAGTAGAAAAATATCTTTTGCTGTATTGGCTAATTGAAGCATTCTGCTCATTGGATTAAAATGACCGTAGTTGGTGCGGTGAATGGGGAGGTGGAAGAAGGGGACAGCTCTTAGGCTCTGTGGATTAGTATTAATTTTAATCCATTCAAGCAACGCCGGAAAGTTTATGGCTCCAATAATAAGCTGATGGACGAATATTATGTCAGCTATACGGCGACGTTGAGAAAGGGTGCACAGTACATGCTAATTAGTTGCAAACCATGAATGAAAAAACACAAGATTACGTCATTTCATTTTTTTCGCTTTGTTTTTGTAATTTTTGACAGCTCGTATGGCGCAATTGGAGACAAAAATATGATTTTTTTCCTACTAGAGAAAGCCGGGAAAGGTTTTTAACTTTAATTTTTAATTCATTGTTCTAATTTGAATTAATTAAAAGTGAAGTGTAGTGTAAAAAAAGTGCACAAGTTCTGAATTATGTATCTATTCTACTTTACACATCGCTTCGTTGGCTTTTTAGCGATTTATTTTAAATGAAAAAAACCTTTATTTCAAAAGAAAAATATTAATTCGGTATTTATAATCGTATTTTTAAACGAAATCTTTGTTTTTTTTAATCTACTAAACGCGCACGAAAGGAAAAAACACAACCGAACAATCGATTAACTACACAAACTGCTGGCGGCCATATTTGTTTACATATGTATCATTTGTCTCCAATGCGGTAACAAATGGCGCAATCTTATTATTCTTTCATTCATTTCACGCAAAGCGAACCTGAGAAATCTTCTCTGAACAGCTTCAATTCTAAGAGATTGAGTGATTTGGAAGGGAGACCAAACTTGACTAGCATATTTGGTAACATGGGGGTTGGAAAATTCTTTAGACCATCGTTTGACAAACCCGAGGGAAGAATTCGCTTTCGCGATGATATGATCAATGTGAGAGCGAAAATTTAACTTTTTATCACATATTACCCCGAGATCACGAATATATGAAACGATAGGGACAGGTATGTTACAGAAGTGATAAATTCGAGGATTTGTAGATAAGCGTTTACGGGAAAAAAGTCATAGATTGGCATTTACTAACATTTAGCTCAAGAAAGTTTTTGTTACTCCAGGTCAGAAAAGTATTTAGATCAGATGGGTACCCTGGGGAACACCAGAGGAGGCGAGGATGGGATCGGACACTTCGTCTCTGAAAACAACCCTGTATAAACGGTTCTCGAGGTAAGATTTAACCCACTTGATGAACGATGGAGGAAAGCCAAAGGCTTGTAGCTTTAAGTAGATAATTTGGTGACTGATTTTGTCGAAGGCCTTACTGAAATCAGTAGTAATAACATCAACACCGTAGCCTTTTTCCATTGCCAAGAGTGTCATGGAGACAAACTTGGTAAGGTTAGTCGTAGTGGATCTTCCCTTTAAAAATCCAAGTTGAAGTGGAGAAACAATTGTTTTGCAATGGAAATAAAGGGAATCATACACTATAGATTCAAAGAGCTTGGGGATAACGGAGAGTTTAGCAATCGGTCGATAGTTTGAGATTTCATTCTTACAACCCTTTTTGAAAATTGGAAAAATAAAGGATTCTTTCCAAAGAGAGGGAAAAACTGACTGTGAAAGCGAGAGGGGTTCACAGAGTGCAATAGCGCAATTTTTAAGAAAAATTGCTGGGATACAATCGGGACCGGGTGAAAAGTCGTCATTCAGTGATTTTAACTTAACACGGACGGTATGGGAACAAATGTTAAGAGAACACAGAGACGTGTGCGGGCTATTTGAAAGAAATTTGTGGTATTCATGGTCAGGTTCATTTGAATTATTGCTATAGGATTGACAAAAAAAGGTAGCAAAGAGGTTAACAATTACTTTAGCTTCGGAGGAAGATGTGCCGTGGAAATTGAATGTTGAAGGAAGACCGTCGGATTTTCTTTTCACGTTTATTTAATACAATTTAATTAATTAATTTTTAAATGACAAAGTGAATAAAGTTGTTATGATGCATGAGATACAGATTTATCCCCATATAAAAAGTAGTACTCTTTGAGACTTTTCATATGCTATAGGTCATAAAGTCTTACAAAAATGAGATGCAACTTATATAACTATTTATTATGCCCATTTTCTCTATATTAAAATTATATAAAATTATTTCTAGGTATGAGCTTGTTGGAGTGACGGTTCATACGGGAACAGCCGATGGTGGTCATTATTATAGTTTTATTAAAGAAAGGAACGAAAATACTCAACAACACGATCGGTGGTTCCTATTCAATGATGCGGAGGTTAAACCATTTGATCCATCACAAATCGCTGCAGAATGTTTTGGTGGTGAAATGACTGTAAGAACTTATAACCTAATTTTTATTTAAAAAAAAAAAAATAGTTAAGAATAACATATTCTATTCTTATAGAGTAAAACCTACGATTCTGTGACAGAAAAATACTTAGATTTTAGTTTTGAAAAAACAAATTCAGCTTACATGTTATTTTATGAACGACGTTCATCAAACAATCAAATGTGGCAGCGTTCAAAAATGACCGAGAATCCATGTAGCTCACAAAACATACTAATGCAACTGCAATTGAAAAGCGCAGAGGAAACAGTCAAAGTATTAGAATCTGTTTCTGCGTTACCTTCAACGTCATCTAATATCAGCGATCAAAATCAATCGGAAGTAAATGAGACTGAAGCAAATGCCGCTAATTTAAGTAGAAGTAATATTGAAAATTCAACGAAAACCCATAACATAGGGTTACCACAAGGAACACCATCAACACAACAATGTGATATAGAAAATAAGAGCTGTAGTGGAGGTATACATAACATAAAAGAAACGGCTTTTGAGTTTTAATTTGTATCTCTTATTAAATAGGAGCTGGAAATAGTGTGATATCAAGAGTTCCAGATGTGGGTCGAAAGTCTTTGCTTAGCAAAGAACTAGAAGACTGGATCTGGCAAGACAACAGACACTTTTTACAAGATAGAAATATATTCGAGCATACTTATTTTAAGTGAGTCAAACATATTTAAAAAAAAAAGTATTTTATCTTTTTAAATCATATTTCCCCGTTTCAGTTTTATGTGGCAAATTTGCGGTCATATACCACAGACTCTTTTGATGCAAAATGATGTCACCTGCATGGCTGCAAAACTGTCAGTGTCATTCTTTATAGAAACTTTTATTCATGCTAAAGAAAAGGTTACCATCACTAAAAAAAAAAGAAAACCTTATTGACGAAATACTAATTTTTTTAATTTTAATTTCAGCCAACAATGGTGCTTTGGGTTGAACTACTTACAAAGCAATTTAATGCAAGTCAAGATGCATGCGAGTGGTTTCTTACGCATATGTCAATAGAACCCTGGTGGCCCGTTCAGGTGCTAATACAATGTCCAAACCAAATGGTTCGTCAAATGTTTCAACGTCTCGTTATACATGTAATTCAGCGTTTGAGGTAATTCTATTTATAATTTAAATATTTTTAGTAGCTTTAATTTAAAATTTTATAAGTATGCTATTTAAACGCATTATTATAATTGTAATTTTTGTTTTTAATTTACTCGTTAATTTTTAAAATACGTACATTTTATTCCTCAAAAAAAAAAAGTTGAATTTTTCAATCAATTTTTTCAAGTTGAAAATGAAAACTTCCTCGACTTATCTAATTTTGCTAAACGCTCACAATCGATTTAAATATGTGTTTTAATATAAAATATTAGGTTAGGTAAGTGGGCTGACAGTTGATCTTGTTACCGTCACACTTAGATCAATGTAGATCCATTGTGATACCCTATTGGAAGAAACCTATACTAAAAACAGAACGTGACATATCCCCTTAGAGGGATAGATTTCGGCAAGCAGTTGCTTAAAGTTATCGGAGGTTACAGGAACTTTTCCTTGTAAATGTCGTCAGCGCGTAGACACCGGGTTAAGGAAAGGTTGCGTCACCGTTGTTCTTTGAGGGCGTGATCTTCCCCTTTACCCCCACTGGGAGGATCATTCCCCCCACCAGGCCCGGAGGAGCGTTTGGCTCCCCGCAACGCCTGGTGGGTGGGTTGATAGGTCAGTGGTTATGGTGTATGCATCTGCTTATTACGTCAGTCTGGAATAATCGAGAGGGCCGTCCCTACAACAAGAGTATTATACCAATCTTGTGAAGGGGCGACCATCGCAATTGCAATGACGCACGCATTCACCGCAGGAGCGGCAAGAACCGGTGTAGGGCTCGCTGCCCAAACTCCTTTATCGCCTCCCCTACAGGAAATACGTGCGTCTTGCAGAGGTCATACATATGTTTGTTTTATTGTTGTGGGTCGGTTTGTTGAATTGTATTTAGCCATTTGGTAGCATTAATGAACTTTAAAAGATTCTTGCTAGGAATGTCAGAGAGTTCCTCTAAATCGTCAAAGAAGTGTTTCCCGAGGGGTCTGCTTCTCAGATGACATAGTGAGATAATGAGGAGTATCTTCATGAACTTCCTCATCACCACAGCCTCTGCATAATTCATCCGGGCTGAGTTGCATCTTTTTCTTGTGGTAGCCCAATAGGTTGTGACCTGTTGTAATACTCACAAGAAGAGAAAGTGACTTTTTGTTTAGATTTATTATGTCTTTCGTTCTTTGTTTGTTAAATTCCGGCCATAACTTCCTAGTTATGATGCAAGTATCCAGTGAGCTCCATCTTCTGTTTGTTGAAGAAAGAACTTTGCACTCGATTTTTTGTTTGAGATTACAGGGTAGGATCTGGACCGTTGAATCTGTCTGAACTAGGTCAAGTGTTGAACCAATTCTTGCCAGTTCATCAGCACTCTCGTTGCCTGGCACACCACTGTGACCAGGAACCCAACAGAGCCTTACGTTGTGCTGTGTGCCACAACAGCCTGGAAGACACTGCTGTAGTTAGGCAGTCTGAATGAGCTGGCTAGTCCAAGAGTTTCGGAAAAGAAACCTGCACCAACCCCAGCATCCATCTTGGAGCCATCGGTGTATATTGAGACCATCGATGCGCAGATAGATGGTACGCTAGTTTACCAGTCCTCTCTGCTTGGAAAGGCGGTTGTGAACGGTATATGAAAGTCTAAACGGGGTATTAAGTAGTCAGTGCTTATCTTATTTCCCATGAATTTCTGTAGAATCTGAGCATGACCAAAGTTGTTTTGTTTCCAACTACCTGTTTGGCTAAGTTGAAGTGCACTTTTGGCAGCCGATTCTTGTGCGTATAGATCGAGGGGTTTTAAGTTGAGTAAAGCTTCCAAGCCCGCTGTGGGGGTGGACCTCATAGCCCCAGTGATTCCAATACAAGCTGTCATCGAGTCAACCAAAGTACTTTTTGGTATTAAACTTTCTTCATAGTGGTAACACGTAAACAAACTTCCCTTCATATTTAATTTATTTTTTCCGATAATTTCATCTCTTTCCAAAGGAAAGAGATAGCAAATTAGTAACCTTTGTACATATATAAGGACATGTGAATTTGGCAATTTTTGGTTAAAAGTTTGAAGGTTATATTCACTGCCGGCTCTTAAAATTTAAAACTTATTGTAGTTGCTCCAAGATTATTAATTTCTATAATTTTTCTCACCAATTGTAAGTAATGTACATAAATACAAGAAGTTTCTCAATTATTAATGTTAACATTCCTTTGTAGAAAATAAAATCATCTTCATATTACGTTTCTGGATGTCTTTTCTTTTCATTTGGCTCATCAGATAACGTATTGGATATTTATTATTTGGATTTTAAGAGATTTTTATTTCCTTGGAACAACACAAGCCATTTTTTGAACTTTGGTCATGATTTTAAGGTTGGAAGCTTTTTCTAATGCATTCCACCAGACTACATTACCGTATGTCAGTACAGGTCTTACAATGGCCATGTACATCCAATTGATAATTTTTGGACTTAGTCCCCAGGTTTTGCCAAAAATCCTGTTGCATGAGTAGAATGCGAACATGGCTTTGTTGGTTCGTTCTTTAATGTTGAGACTCCAGTTAAGCTTCTTATCTAAAATCACACCTAGGTACTTTGCGTGATCAGAGATCTTAAGCTGAGTACCTTCAATAGAGGGAATTCTAAAAGAAGGTAATTTCCTTTTATTTGTGAAGAGGACAAGTTCGGTTTTTTGCGGGTTAACCGCTAGTCCGCATTTCTTAGTCCAGGTGTTCACTATTGTTAGGGCATTTTCTATTAATTCACTAATTGTAGAGGGAAACTTTCCTGTCGCTAATAAAGCTACGTCATCCGCATATGCGATTACCTTGACTCCACTATTCTTGAGTATTAACAGAACTGCGTTCATCACGAGTGCCCAGAGAAGCGGAGAGAGAATCCCACCTTGTGGAGGTCCTCTGGAAGTAGATACCTTGATCTGTACTCCTCCTAGCTCTGAGTTAATTAGTCTGTTTTTTAACATGAAACATTATCCATCTGATGATGGCGTTATTCACATTTAGATTTACGAGTGCCTCTTCTACCGCTTCGTTTTTGACATTGTTGAAAGCTCCTTCAATGTCCAGAAACACAGCGAGGGTATAATCTTTGTCTTTTAGAGTTTTTTCAATCGTACTGACGACATTGTGTAATGCTGTCTCTACACTCTTGCCTTTTGTGTAAGCATGTTGAGCTGGAGAAATAGCTTCCGGGCTCAATGTGCTGCGTATATGATTATCTATTAGTCTCTCGAAAGTTTTTAGGAGAAAAGACGTGAGACTGATGGGTCTAAAGTCTTTAGCATTCGTATGACTGGGCTTACCAGCTTTCGGAATGAAAACTACCTTGACTTCACGCCACGCTTCAGGCACATATCCTCATTTTAGGCTACAAAGGAATATGTTTTTTAAGTGTGGGATAACATGGTTTTCACATTTTTGTAACATCATGGGGAAGATGCCGTCAAAACCAGGTGATTTGTACGGCGAAAAGGAGTTAAAAGCCCATTTTATCCTTTCTTCCGTAATCAAATCCGTTGGTATTGTGTGTTCTGTACGTGGCTCTACTTGTGAGTTATAATTCCCGTCGGAGGTACAGCCAGGGAAGTGGGTGTTAACCAGGAGTTCTAGTGTTTCGCCGCACGATTCTGTCCAATGTCCATTAGATTCTTTAAGAGAACCTATGACAGTTGGTGATTTGGCAAGAATTTTCCTGAGTCTTGCTGATTCGTTAGTGTTTTCAACTTGACTGCAGAAACTTCTCCATGAAATACGCTTGGCTCTTTGTGTTTCAGTTTTGAATTTCTTTTGGCTGGTTTTATAAATCTCCCAGTCATTGTCTGTTCTTGTACGCTTGGCAACATTGAAGAGTCTTATACAATATATACAATATTACTTAAGCTACTGTCTAAACTAAATCGATTTAGTTATTAACGAAAAATTGCGTACAGTTAGGTAACTTTGATATAATTCACTGAAGCAGGCATTCGCATTTCTGTTTTGTCTTATCCAGAACGGGTAGCTCCCATAACAACATTTTCTAATAAATATTATAGACAAAAAATATTCAACGAACAATGATAGAAAAGAAGAGAAAATGTGCTTCGCAATTCTTTCAATTCAAACAAATGCATCGATTTTCTTTAATCTTGGTACCAACCGTCTTTTTTTGAAACTGACCCGATAGAGCTCTTTAACAAACAGCAATATATCTCTGTCTCGTTCGTTTTTAAATGTCAAACTGAAATTCTTGGCACAAATGGCATTTAAGCGACAGCCATTTGTTTGTTTTGTTTTGGAGGCAAATAAATATTCGGAATTGTTTTTTTCCTTTTTTTATAGAAAACCTGCAATTAAAAATGTTTTTATTTTATATAAGAATTTTAATCTTTTTATTGCACAAAATAGCTAGATTTTTGAAATTAAAACTAGCCCGCCTTTTTTTTTCTTTCCAATTTCATCTGTCATTTGTGCCAAGTTTTTGCTGTCATTTGAAACTGACAATTTGGTAGAGATCTCTATTCAGTTTTTTAATTTGCTTAAACCAAAACAACGGCACGACAGTTAGGCTCATCAGTTAAATGCTGTCGTACCTTTTTAAGACACACTATTTTGGTCGATGACTACCGACTCATGTTCATGTTCCCCTAGAATAATATAATTTGCAGTGCATTTACGCTGTAGATTTTTATTAGGAGTCGGTAGTCATCGACCAAAATATTGCGTCATGAAAGGAAAACCAAAGTTGGGCTGTTTGCTCTAAATGTACGCGAAACTAATGTCGTTTTCCGTTGGTCACTCCTAGCACTCTTTTTTCACTCCATCCACACTCCCAACACTCCAAAAACCTTCCATTTGCTGTTCGGAGTGATGATTTAGGAGTGTTTTTTCACTCCGGATTTCATTAAGGAGTGCTAGGAGTGCAGGAGTGCTAGGAGTGTAGTAGCCGTGGCGTGATGGTTAGTGCGATGGACTGTCATGCCGGAGGTCTAAGGTTCGATCCCCAGCCTCGCCACCTATTTATTTAAAAGAAAAAACGGCTACTGCCTCTTGCGAGGAATTGACAAATCCTCCAAGAGTATCTCCTGTCACAGAAAAGTGCCGCTCGTTAGCCGTTCGGATTCGGCAATTAACTGTAGGTCCCCTCCATTCCTGCAGACACGCACACAGGAATGGTTGAGAGTTGTAAGTCACTAGGCCCTAGTTCTTCATGAGCTGTTGTGCCATCAAATTTATTTATTTATTTTTAGGAGTGCACTCTGAAAACACACATACTTTTAAAAGTATGTGTTGGATTAATTGTCAAAATAATAAATGCTTCTTCTTGGGATGTTCTGAGATTGAAATTATTGAAGAATTCATTTTAGTTTTTACTTCTACACAGATACACATATTACGGAAGAGAGTTTTTCATATTCCATTGGAATCAAAAAAGAGTGAAACACTCTGAAAATCCAATCGAAAACGACATAAAAATATTTTTCAACAATATTTAGAAGTTTCTTTTGTAGTTTTGTTTGCTTAAAAAAACTGCCAATTGAATTTTTTATAAAGTCAATTAGTTATCAATTGTAGTATTGCCTGTAGAATTGAGGAGCGTTTTTTTTTTAACTCAACAAACGCCAAAAATTTAAAAATGAGATATGGGTATCAAAATTTTTGGCTTTAAGAAATGGTAAAATAAAAACAATGAAAAATCTAACAGATTTAAATGGAAAAATTCTAGAAATCTGAACGTTTTTGTTTTAGCGTACATGATTGTGTGGGTTATTGAAGCATCTTCTATTTATCTATCGGGCCGGTTATAGCGATAATTAAATAAATAAAAAAAAGCATATTTTTACGGAAACTAAATTTTCATCAGTCAAATTAATAAATGTTTCTTTAAAACATAAAATTATTCAAAAGAAAATTTTTCCTGATGCATTTTCCTGGTCGCTATAACGGGCCCCTATGTCGCATATTTTGTATATTTCGCAAATAAGTATATCACATCAAAAACACATCACATCAAAAAGAAATCTTGCCAAGTTAACTTACCAAATTTTAGTCAGTAATCATTAAATAAGAAATGTCTCTTATAATTTGGAGTTATTACAATATTACTCTACTTAAAATATTTGATAATAACCCTTCATAAACTTAGAACTTGGCGTACTTTTAGAACTCATTACTTTTCACGGCTGACATGTTACATGAAGTTTTTTTTTTTTGTATACACGTTTTTGGTGTGATTTCAAAGTATTTTTTTTTAACAAAAAATCTTAAATTTTCAATTTTCGAATGGACCTGAGGTCCAACACTCTAACTAATCCATCATTGTACAGCAAACTTTAATATTCTATGAAAGTGGGTGGATGCCACGCCCCCTGAATGATAAACCCCAAATTTTTAAGTTCTCCTCAGAATGCATTAAAAACCCTTTCACTCTACCGAAATTCATAATTCTCTAACAATCAGAAGTGCTTCATATAACTGACAACACTTCTGAGAAAAAGGGTTGATTTCACGCCCTTGAATGATATATTTTAAATTCAAATTTTTTTTCTCTGCTCAAATTATAAGGTCTACTTCTCTACCAAATTTTATCATTCTACAACAATCCGAAGTGCTCCAAATAATTGAAAGCAATTCTGTGAAAGTGGGCGGATACCACGCCCCCTATATTGAAAATCCCAAATTTTTGAGTTTTTCCTTTGTATATACCACAAGGCCTAGAAGTTTAGTAGAAGTCTTGCAAAAACAGTTTAAAAAACGGCCTGGTGGAAGTCACAGATTTGAAAATTATTTTTACTTGCGATATAAAGGTACTATATGGCAAGTTTTGGATTCGTAAAAAAAATTGAACTCGAGATAACAATCAAACTCGACATTACGATGATAGGGAAGACGAAAAAAGTGGGTCTCGCAATTCTGTCCGTCTGTCTGTCTGTCTATGGACTCGCCTACAGCCTAAACCCATGGGCCGATTTAAATTAAACTTGGTATAAAGTGTTTTCGGGACATTACCCCGACACGTTTTTTTCCTTTTATTTTTAGGACCAAAAATAACGGTACCTACCATATAATTTTTTTTAGCATTTTTGGAAAATTTTATTTTTCTCGAAAGTGGCCGACAGATTTTTCTAAAAAAAATCAGTAAATTTTGTTAGGTATATGCTACCTTTTTGTAAAAATTTTGTATACCAAAATTTTCCAAAAACTTTTTTTTGGATTTTCAAAAAAAGTTTCAAAATTTTTTTTGGAAACCAAATATTTCGAAAACGACTATGTTGATTTTTATGAAACTTGGTAACAAGCGGTTTTTAAACATTATCTAAAATATTTTGAAAAAAACTTTTTCTTATAGTCAAAATTAACGGTACCTTCCATATAAATGTTAAAAAACCGTTACAGAAAATATAAATTTTCTTGAAAACGACTCCTACGATTTTGATTAAAATTGTTGTGAATACTAATATTAGTATGGTCTACGATCTGTCAAAAACATAATTTACAGTTAGCCATTATTAACGGTACCTCTCATAGAACCATTTTCTTTATTTTGGACTATCTCATTATTTGTCCAACCGATTTAAATGAAATTTTTTATACAAAAGCTTCTCAAAAATTGAAATCAGACTGCATATCAAAATTTTCAAAAAAAAAATTTTGGATTTAAAAAAAAAATTTCAAATTTTTTTTTGTAAATTCGATAATTCAAAAACGGGTAGATATTTTTTTTCGAAATTTAATTTTTAATTCAGCATAAATAAATACTACAAAATTGTGTACTAAATTTTTTTCTTAAAAATGTTTACAAAATTTTATATATTAAAAATTCATTAAAAAAAAAAACCGCTCCTACGATTAAAATTTTTTTTTTCTCTGAAACTAAGATAAGTTTATTGCGGATTATTTTTTTTTTTTTTTTTTTTATAATTCTTCAATTTAAGCTCTATAATGTATAATACTAGTTTAAACTTAAGGCTCCCATAAATTTAGATTACATATATATAAATATATCCCATATATTTATAATACACTCAATATTTAAAATTCGATTAAACTTTTACTACAAGGGCAAGTTTGTGCGATCCAGTCGTGCGTTTTATTTTAATTACTGTAATATAAAACCGCTAGTTGAGTTCAGAATAGCCTTGCTTTTGCTTTAGTGTTACCAAATTTTTCGTACTGTTCTACGCTCTTATATACATACGTGTTCGAATGAAATAAAAGGTGGACTACAAATTCTTCAAAACAGAGGAATGCGAATGATACTGAAGTGCAATCTACATAATATCCCAATACAATTTATGATACAAGTGTATAAATGGATGACTGTTAAACAGTATCTAACCTTTAACTCAATGGCTTTTGAGTTGCTGTTGCTAACGTTCAAAATTATTTAACCATTTTTTGTTTGTCAAAGTTTTTTAAAAACTAATAAATAAATACTACTACTACTTTTTCAGATCTTCACATGCGAGCTTGTACCTTAAAACAGAAACCGATGAAAACGGCAAAGAAAGTTATGGTACATCATCATGCATTACCAGATTTATATCATCACTTATATTATTAATGGAGCACGGAGCGAGAGCGCATCTTCGACATCTATCAGAGTTCTTCGGCTTGTTATTTGAGTTTTCAAGAATGGGTGATGAAGAGACTGTTTTTCTTTTACGCATAAATGTTATTCGTAGTGTGGCTGACTTTTATTTAGGAAACAAGAGTCAGGATTGCGTAAGTTTTTTTTTTTTTTTTTTTTTTTTTTTTACAAAACAAACTGGAGAAATTTAATTTGAGCTATTTCAATTTTTTGTGGCCAGATCGATGTTGGTTCAGATAATGAAGATAATTCTTCCGATGAAGCGCTTTCTGTGGACAAGTCTAGACCAGCTTCATTAGATAAAATGATAGCATTGGTTGCGAATTTAGTTGAAAGATCGCGTGGCCAAGACTTCCGACTTCGTCTCTCTCAAAAAGACTACAATGCGATAGCTGGTGGAAAGGTAAACAAAAAAAAAATTGTGTAATTGTAAAATGTGTATTGAATGTATTCAAATTTAGATTATTCAAATTGTTTCCCTAAAATTTATTTTTTCTTTTTATTGTGTTTTTTTTTTCTTAGGGATTCCCATTTTTGTATCAACAAATCAAGGACAACATTAACCCGCATCAAACTAGGCACCTCATTCATGCGCTCTGTCGATGGGATGATAGATTAGCAAATCAGATAATTACAATGCTCTTTGCATCGGTCACCAAGCACACTGAATTATGTGGTCCATTTTTCAAGCTTTTAACCCTCTTAACCGAACCACAGGGTGGGCCATCAGGTCTTCCATGTTTCTCACAACTCGTCTTGCAGCGTGTTTGGGATGCTGCTGAGTATTGTCCTCAATCAGCCCTGGATTGGTTAGCGTTTCAAGCCCCAAAGAATAAAATAGCACATGCATGGATACTCCAATCAGCTGAAAGCTGGGTGGAACAATTTCTCTTGGCACATAATAATTCAAGAGTTCGAAACGGTGAGTATTGATTATGATGTAAAAAAGTGCTTTCTAATTCTTATTTTGAAATTTAAATTTATTTAGCTGCATCATATTTACTGGTGTCTTTGATCCCATCACCACCGTTCCGGGCGCATTATAGAACATATTCATTGCATAAGTTGAATAATACAACAATATCTCCTAGGTAGGCTTGATAACTTATGAAATGTTAGTAATTTTGAGTGGTTATTACAACTTATTTTATGACAGGGATCTAAGTAGCGATGCTCAGATTATTCTCCATAATATAATAAGTTTACTATTACGATTGCTGAGACCTGCACGTTCCTATGCTGATATTGGAATTCATGGAACAACTAAGCTGACATCATATTTTAGTCTCTTGACATATTGCATGGTTTCGAAGACCGAAAAGCTTATGGTAATAAATTAATTTAATATGTATTATACCAGAATAAAATGCAAATGCATTTTTCCAGCTTGGCCCTTATATGAGATCTTTGTGGGATCTATTTCATCCGAGGCTGTCAGAACCAAGTGTACCGGCTCATCATAATAAGCATTCTTTGTTGGCATTCTGGCACCATACAATTCTTGATTGTCCTGAAAATGCACAAATTGTTGCAAATTGTCCAGAAATAACACGAAATATTGCATTTAATTATATTCTGTAAGTGAATTAAATCGAAGTCCATTAAATAATAATTAAAAATTCCATACTTTAAGTGCGGATCATGATGATTCTGAAATAGTAGCCTATAACCGTGCCATGTTGCCTGCATACTATGGTCTCTTGCGTTTATGTTGTCAACAGAGCAGGTCTTTAACTCGGCAATTGGCTGCTCATCAAAATCTTCAGTGGGCATTCAAGAATATAACGCCTCACCCCACGCAATACCCTGGTGCAGTAGATGAACTATTCAAATTGATGAATTTGTTCTCGACAAGACATCCCGATGCCACTGAACAGGAACAACATGAAGTTTCTACATTTAGAAGAACAACTCTTTCGGCTTACTTAACAGGATTAGATGCAAGAGTTTCCTGGGGAACTCTAATCAATGCGCTTAGAATATTGGGTAAGGTTCAAATTGACTCTTGTATTGTAAGTGTGTTGATTAAATAATTTGTGTGAATTTTTCCAGTTGACAATGATGAAGATCGACTACTTGTTATATACAATGGTGGCATTGAGATGTGTTTTGAAGCACTGCATACGTTACATTCCATGCATCACGAAGCTACTGCTTGTCATGTGTCAGGCGACCTGCAAGAACTTCTTACTGAGCTTGTTTTGTTAGTAACCACCCTGCGTATAAGCACACGTCTTGATAGCCCACCAAAAAAGCGCCAACAGCCATTGGGACAACATAATCTTGTAAAGGGATTGCCAGAAGCAGTAAAACGGCTGGCGACTTTCTTAAACACCTACAATCCACAAGAGATTTGCAATCTTTCAATAGACGTTCTAAGAGAACTAGTGCGCAATCCAAATTTAGATATTACTAGCATATTGGCGCCAATATTCACTAATTGTCATCTATCAGCTCAAAATGCACCGAATTCAATTGGCCCATTGGGACCATATTTCCCAAGACGTGGCACAAAAGCACCATGGCCTTCGCTATCAAAGAATGCCCCTCGCCCACCTCGACCAATGGTCCAAATGAGTATACCACAAAATGAAATTGTCCAACGTGGTGTCGATAAAGAATATGATGCACGATTGGATGCATTCTACCGACCATACCATGATTTTCTTGATGTTATGATGCGTATGGCTGTGAACACGAATCAATTAAATGAGTCTCTAGTTAAGTTGAGTTGCTTGGCGGCTATTGAGGCAGCTCCTTTACATTTCAATTTGTTTCCAAAATTCTGGGTTGGGATTTACAACAACAAAAGTACAAACAAGTGAGTTTATTCAAGCATTTCAAGTGCATTTTAATATATGCCCCTTTTAAATGTCCCTCAGGTATGTTGAGCTTCTGGTAGCCAACCCGAATTTAGTTGAATATGTTCATATTATCTTGAGAGACGAACGGATATCGTTGAACGATCAATATGTTAGAAACTTCTTGGAAATCTACTACCCTAAGGTAAGCATCTGATAATCGACGTGATTTCCATTGCAATCTAATGTAACTCTTTTATTTTCAGATCAAAGCCAGTCTTCCAATCTCGCGTCTATTGTATACAATTAGCTATTCTTTGCATGCAAAAGTTGATCTATATGAGCTGTGTGGTGATTTATTTGCGATTCGTGTCCTAGCACAGACCGCAGGTGTACCAGCATCCGTCCGCAAACAACTAAGAGCGTCACTGAAGGCAGTACTATCAAAGAACGCATGTGATATTTCAGAAAATGGTAAGCACAATTTTCAATTTAGTATCTATATCTACATATGTTTTTTTTTTAATTCAAAGATGATGTGCGGCCCAAGAAGAAACTTAAACTAAATCAGAATTCAATGGAAGTTACTGAAACTGATGAAGCTGTAGTAAAAAATACTGATGTACAAAATGCAGATGTAATTCTTCCGGCGACGATAGATTCAAAGTTGGCGAAAAATGAAGAGCCTTCAGCCACCACCACGTCAACCACTACCAATACGAACACCACCAGCAGTAACACAGCCGAAAGCAGTACAACGCAAAAAACATCCGACTCAACATCACTTGCTCCATCCACAGCAAGCGAAGAAGAGAAGCCTCTTGACGAGAGCAACGACGCTGACGATGAAGAAGAGGACGATGAGGTTAAAGAAGTTCGAAAACAAAAAGAACTCCTAAGGAATTCGGTTGAGGAGAGACTAGCAGATGAACGCCTGAAAGAGAAACAATTGTTACGCACCATTGAAAACTACATTAAATCCATTCTCGATCTAATTCAAGACGATGACATGTCCGAAGATGATGCATCCGCAGACAATACCCCACCGGCAACAGCATCAGCAACCCAAAATATTGCTTCGTGTAGTAGCGCCGCTGCTGTTAGCTCCGTCGCAACGCCCGAATCGAAGCTAAACAGTGAATAGTTAGAATAGCCCCATTAGTCCCCCATTAATTTTTGTTATGTTATATATCTGTTGAAACGTCTTGCAAAATCTTATCACATCTCCCAGACAAAAAGAAACTCTTGTTGTGTTACTTTTTTGTTTGTCTGTTTTTTTTTTCTTTTTTTTTTTTTAATTTTAATTTTACGACATTGATTCTTTAAACATTTTATGCTCTCGGCTAATACATAACATTAAGAGGAAAATGTATTATATTGGTTAAATTATTTATTCATTAAAATTCACATTGAAAAAATTCTTGATAAATGATAAGAATTTGTTCAGTAATGACGTGTTTGTTAAAAAGATACATATATATTATAATAAATATTTTTTTATCATTTCTCTTTAAATCACCCCGTTCTATAGATTTATAAGGAAATATACAAATGCAAGAAAGAGAGAGAGAGAGAAAAAAAAATAGCGTGTACGATTTGTAATTATTTTATTCTTTACCGTTTTTATATAAATACACCATTTTTTTTATAATAAAATAAGAGAGTGAAATTTTTAACTCCAAGTGCTTTGGCAAGTAAAAAATAATGAAAAATAAAATCTTAAAATTAAAACAAAAAAATGTACTAAATTGGTTCATAATTCTACGGATCAGTTTGAATTGCACTTTTATTAAACTAAGCAAAACAAAAGTAATACAAATAAAACAACCAACTTATAGATGTTTTTATTATGTAAAAAATATAAGGAATAATAAAATGATAAGTTTATGTTAAAAATGTTTGCTTCAATCAAATTTTTTTTAAATGCAATCCTGAATCAAATGATCTTTGTTATGTGAGCAAGCGCCCCGAAATAACTAGTTTCTAAACTATAACTTCGCTCTACGATTTGGAATTAAAGCATAGAAAATTGACTTGAAATGAAAAAAAGTTTTATATCAGCAGCAACTAAAAAATAAAAAAAGGCTCGTAAAGCGTTATTGCAACTTAAAGATAACCGGCCCTATCGAGGTATTTCGTCGGAGCGGAAAATTCTCCGCGATGTCGGAGGATCGGAAGAAATCCTTATGAATCTGTCAAAACTGTCACTCAAAGACGCACCTCATCAAACGCAAAACACCGGTGCGTTCCATAATTTCGGAAAAATATTCCGAACAGCCGTTCGGAAAATCAATTCGAAGCAAAAATAATCCGACTCGTATAAATCGGAGAATTTTCCTCGATAGGGCCGAACAATGGAATTTTGAACAATAATCGTAATTCGTAATACCGCTCCAAAGCTAGGGACGCAATGTAAATAAGCTAGAAATAATTCACATGGACTTCATGACGACCAAGTTAGCGCGTCCCAATACTAAGAGAGACTTTTAGTTTAATTCTAATTGCAAAGACCCTTTTAAACGCTGCGATTTTTAATGTTAACTTTGTTCAAGTGAAAAGTTATCTATCCACTCTCTAAACAGATTTTGTCTACCCCCGCCACCAGATAAGTCTCTTGCCTACGTGCTTCAAGGTCAAATTGCACGGTTTAAAAGCAGTCTAACCTATTAATTACTCTCAGTAGAAAACTCTTCAGAGTAAAGCTAAGAGCAGACGGCATATAAAAAGCCGCAAACGTTTGCGACTCTGACGTCACGTAAAAAGTCGTAAATATGTCGCAAATTCTGTTTACATAGCAGTGTCCGCACACTTACACATAGGGTGTTCACACGATGTGCAAAAACTGTCCCAAAAGTTGCAAATGCATTTGCGATATAGGTGCTTGCACATCATATGTCCGCAAATATGATCGCAAATGCTTTGGTCTATATTCGGGGTGTTCAGACAGTGTGCTACAAAATCCGCATATGACCCAATTCCAATCATATGCAGGTTTGCGAACACATATTTTCTTTGGTTTGCATATTGCCTTGTGAGTCGCTGTCAGTGGTTTAAAAAATTACCATTGAAGAAACTGATGAAGTGGAGCGCTGCAGTACGTTGGCCTCCAAAAAAATAATCTGGGTAAAGAATTGCCATGACACTGTAGGTGGTTCTGTGCCCTGCCCAGACTTCTTCGTGCGCATCTTTGTTAAATTGGACTTAAAAAAGTCACTTTCAAACAGTCCCACTTGGATTTCGCTTCGTTAATGCTTATTTCAAAGCCGAGGTCATCCACCACCTCACGCCAACCATCAATTTTGAACAGCATCTGGAGCCCCAGCATCCCAGAGTCTGGGACGCTTCTCCACCGCAGCAATTAATCATATCGATTATGGAATCCGTAAAACCTCATCCGCAATGTATTGCTCTCTTTTCTCTTCATCTATTTGCCGTGAAAAAAGACAACAAAATACTGCGAATCACTGCGGATCGACTAATGCGGATTCCATAATCGACATGAATAAAATAATCTGATCGCGCGTCCAGCCTTGATGCACTCTTCTCGTTCCCGATACAAATTTTATCTTGCTTGGCTTTGGTTGTGAGGGTTCTATATGTACGTGATCAGTGGATGTTGTTCCCTCAGTGCCAGTTGTACAATCCTGGTTTAAATTTTGATCCGTGGTTCAGGAATTTTAACTCGCCGATTTAGGCGGGTTAACTGAGGTTCAACGATGGTTCAAGGTTCTAATATGCACTAAAAGCCAATTACATGCCTGAACGATCATTGAACCACAGTTAATCCGCCGAAATTGGTGAGTTAAAATTCCTGAACCACGGATCAAATATTTGTACAACTGGCCCTCAGGCTCACTATCACTCATTTTGTGTAAATGTACCAACCATCACGGTGTATTTTTTTTTTATTATTATTTTTATTTTTTTTTGAAATCAAAACAAAGCATTTAAAATTTCATATAAATGCTCGCAAATGCGTCAGATATGCAATGTTATTTTTTCAGGCCAACGCAAACGCCTGGGACTATCGCAAATGGTCGCACATTTTCGCAAACTGTCACAAATAATATGCGAGGGTGTTCACACGATATGCAAAAAACTCGCAAACTAATGTGCGATCTAGGTGTCGCACATGCTCCGCAAATTGTTCGCGAGCATGTGGGGACTGTCCCAAATGGGTGTTCAGACGATATGCGGCCAAAAGTAGCAAATGATGACGTAAAAATGACGTCACAGTCGCAAACATTTGCGGCTTTTATATGCCGTCTGCTCGTAGCTTAAGGCTTAACTTTTTTGCAAAGTTTGTCACTTTTTCAAATAAAACTATTTAAGCAATGAATAATAATTGCCTGAAGAAAACTTACTTTTAAAAACATTTATTCGAAATCGGTAATGTTTAAGAACAGATAAATACATAAATTTGGTTTAAAATTTTTATCTTAAATATTTTGTTTCACTTACGAGGTATACAATTCTTTTTTAGTCGAGAGGACACAAAGTCGTTTTCCATTGGGTTTACTAGGTAGTTTGTTTATGTTGCAATCCAGAAGAATTCAAGTTTCTTTGTATTATATAGAAATTATTTGCTGACACACATCTAACTTCTTAAAAATAAATTTAAAGAATTGCGTGTTAAAATAAATAAATTTGGTGGCTCATGAAGAACCATGTCTTAGTGAATTACAACTTTCAACCATTCCTGTGTGCGTGTCTGCAGGAATAGAGGGGACCTACAGTTTATTGCCGAATCTGAACGGCTAAGGTTAGGGGCACTTTTCTATGACAGGAGATACTCTTGGAGCATTTGTCACTTGCTTGCAAGAGGCAGTAGCCTTGGAAATCATTTTTTTTTTAGGTGGCTGGGAATCGAACCCAAACCTCTGGCGTAATAATCCAAAGCACTAATCATTACGCCACTTCTACTACTGTTAATAAATTTAGAAACTATTTGAATTTTAAATTTCATATCTGATAGGAAACTGTCCATTCCAGCCCATGTTGTTTTGCTCTGCTCCTGTTTTGTCTTTCTTTATTAATCTGCGAAAGCAACCAAATTCCCAAATATATTAAACAATATATTTTTGGAAACAGCTGATATTTATATGCAAGGACTGAAAGGAAGAGCGAGAATGGGCATATTCGGGTAACTATCCAAAGCTTAACAGGACAGCTTTGTATTGTTATAATCCATTGTGAAATAATAGCCGATGCAACAACTAAGCTATCTGAAAGTTTTTGGAATAGGTGGAAAGTTTATCGGACTGCCAATCGAACGTGGTCAATGACTTGGAAATGGTTAAAATGGTATCGCTTTCAATGCGATTCACCACGCTTTCTGAATGAAGATAAATTCATTTTCAGAATCTTTCGAGGTATTTGTTGTGCCATATGCGATGGTTTCAGCAGTTGTTTTTGGGTCGGGACGCTTTTGCATGCTTAAGAACGCCCAATGGAAAACGACGTAAGTTTATTCTAGATAAGCTATTGATAAATGGATCTTTTTTTTCAATTTATAAATTAACAATATTTTGTGTACAAATTATTCTAACAAACTTTGTTTTTGATGTTAGCTTGCTGCTTTAATAATTGGGATACGGAAATGTGTTTTTATGTGCTTGTTCAGGTGGTCTTTTCTTAGAAATCTCTTCTCACATTGATTGCACTCGAACGGCTTGACGCCAGAGTGAATGCGACTGTGTCGTTTCAGTTCGTCTTGTCTCTTAAAAGCCTTGCCACATCCTTCTACAGCACATTTATGGCGTCTCTCATTTGGCTTTGATTCTGATTTGATGCTAGGTGCAGCTATTGGAAATGGCAACTGATGGATTGAAGCCGATATAGAAGTTGGTTCGTCCGATGAGTAAAAAGCAGGTAAAGAAGTTTCGGTAATCACTTCGGGTTCGATTTTTATCTCTGACATCTCATGCTGGTTGCCTTCCTCAAGTCGACACTCATCTGTCTCTGTGTTGATTTCTTGCTTCACATTCACTTCTATCTTTAGATCAGCTTTGGATTCAAAATCATGGGCGGCATCGGAACCATCACCACTACCCTCCTCCAAGGAGACCTCAAGCAAAGGTGCTATATCCATTTTCGTTTCTTTGAAGTGGACACGAAGGTGTTTCGTAAGGTGGTCGCTGCGAGTAAACCTCTTACCGCATTGGGCGCACTCATAGGGTCTTTCTCCAGTGTGAGTACGATAATGACGCGCTAGCTCATCGGATCGGGTGAAAGCCTTCATGCATGAAGGTTGATCGCAAATAAAAGGTTTCTCACCTGAATGCCATGTCAAATGAGCACGCATGTGTGAGGTCTTCCCATAAGATTTCGTGCATCCATCGATAGGACATGCAAAACGCCGCTTCGTATCTGCAGCATCTGGTGATTGAAAGACTGCAGGTGTGTAGAGTTTCGTTTTTACTTCTTCAGCATCGCACAAAGAAGTCGAAATTGGATCGCTATTGTTGGGAACAGTGGGTGTGTTGCCATTAATGGGAGTGGCAGCTGATTGAGTTTCTGATTCCTCAGCCATGTTTTATAAAAACGTATGATTGTATGGTTAAATTTTATTTTTGAAGACGAGATTTAAGTACTGTTTGCTTAGGGTAAAATTTGTTTACGGCGACTTGTAGAAACAATTTCTTTTTAAACAATATAAAGAAAAAAACTTTTTTTACTGCAAGAACAATTTATTTTGTATTTTATACTCAAAAACGCCTACTGTCATCTTTGTATATAAAGGTTTTATATATAACGCTGTCAGTTCGTCATAACAATAAAAAGCACTGCCTTACCTACCTCCTGTTCTTACCCAAGCGAGGGTTAGTGATGCCATTATACTTTTTTATTAGGCAAGTTCAGGAAAATGAGATCTCAGAGCCCTCAGCAATCTCTGATACGTGAACAGGACTCCTCAGCAAAATTTCTCAGTTTTGCTGTCAAAACTCTGAGGAAAAAATATTTTGGATTCGCTTGCTCACTTTTTGAAGTATAGAAATCTCAGATATCTCATTTTCCTGAACTCGCCAATTACCTCTGTTTCGTAAACCCTAGTATCATAAAAATCACAGGCCATGCTGTGATGACACGGTGTCTCCACCTGAAATATTTTATAGATTACTATCTGTCGCTTTCGATAGAAAGAAAGAGCGATAGTATACCATAAAATGTTGGTTGGGCATTTTAATAGCTTTCTATTTCATTTGTCTCAAAAATTTCACAGGGCAAAGTTACGAAGTTAATACTACGTTTTCACCGACCACTAAACCGAGATTTAGGTAGATTTACCACAAATCTCTTTATACTACGTTTTCACTGCAAGTTAATCTCGTTTAGATTTCTTAAATCCCAAATAGTGTTTTCACCAGAAAAAAAGATTAAAAAATAGATTAAAGCCTTAACTACATAAGCCAAAAAAGTGAAAAAGTACAAAAGTGAAAATTTTCAAACTCATTTTGGGATAGTTTTTCTCACAGGAAAACTTATAAAAATGATGTAGAAAGCTTAGATTTTGGTTTAAAAATAAAATGTGTATATTCTTTTTCACAAAATAACTGCGCTAGCTGGACAAAAATATTTTTACTTTTGTAATTTTGCAAAAAGTGGCCATTGTAGTTAAGGCTTAATTTTGACAGAACCTTTCAAAATGCAGATGGTGGGTAATTTTTCTTATGAAGTGGAAGTGAGATGGCAAGTTTGCTTTAGCAGCTTGTATTGCGCTGAATAGGGGAATAGGTCTGTTCGAATTTTACCTATGAAGATTTAAATGAGATTTATTTTAAATCTTGATTTGAGGAGATTAAAATTTGTATGGTAATCTTTAATCTTTTTTTCTGGTGAAAACACTATTTGGGATTTATGAAATCTAAACGAGATTAACTTGCAGTAAAAACGTAGTATAAAACAATTTTAAAAATTGATTTATTGTTAATTTTACTTAAATCCGTAAGAAAAAGACCAAAACCTCCTTTTGGCACCTGCAATAAATTAATTACATTCGAAAAAAAAAACAAAACAAAAAATTTGAACAAACCCACAGATGTCAAAGGGAAAATTGCTTCTTCATAGAATACTATTCACAGCTTTCTATCAGCAAAGCAATATGTGGCAAGCCATTTTTTATAGAATACTATGAGTAGCCTCCATGTGCAATTTTCCTAGCATGCAATACAGTATTTTATGAAATCTTTCTCGTGGAGGCACCATGTGAAAGAAACAAAAAATACAAACACGAATAGAGACCAAATGTCACTTTTCGGCACACTTTACTCGGTACAGGCAATAGAAATCTCTACCAAATTGTCAGTTTCAAATGACAGCAAAAACTTGGCACAATGACAGATGAAATTGGAAAGAAAAAAATAAGGAGGGCTAGTTTTAATTACAAAAATCTTGCTATTTTGTGCCATAAAAAGATTAAAATATCTTATATAAAGTATAAAAACATTTTTACTTGCATGTTTTCTATAAAAAAAGGAAAAAAACAATTCGAAATATTTATTTGCCTCCAAAATAAACCAAACAAATGGCCTCCACTTAAATGTCATTGTGCCAAGAATTTTAGTTTGACATTTAAATATGAACGAGACAGAGATATATTGCTGTTTGTTAAAAAGCCCTATTAATTCTGTGCGAAAAAAGAGGGGAGATCTCTCCAAATAATCTAATACTATTATCTATTTCCCTCATCGAACAGCGTACCGCAGAAAGAAAAGCACAACGAAATTTTTCGTTTGTGATTTCGTTGTGTCATTTTTGTATGGGATTCTTTCGTTTTGCGTCAGCAGCATACTAGGCTTTAAGGCTCTCCCAAACCAACGCGATTAATCGCTGCGACAAAAGAAAACAACAATAACAACAAGTGGTTGTCAAACAAAATAACACGTTGTTGTTATTGTTTTCTATTGTCGCGGCGATTAATCGCGTTGGTTTGGGAGAGCCTTTAACGTGAAATTTTCACCAAGTTTCCCACACTTGGTTTTTTTTAGCTATGGGTTTTGACATCATAATTTGAAAATTTGCATTAAATTTCACTTTACTTGTTTTAGTCTAAAGCCAGGTACGGAGTTCAAGCTAAACTAAATTTTATCCCTACAATTCTTATCTCTACAATCGTTTGCTAAGAGCACAAATGTCAAAATTTATCTGTGAAAGAATGCGTTAAGCATTATTTCGCGTGCTAAATCAAGTGGAGACTTCTTGAATTTAGCGCGTGAACTGCGTACTGCCTAGCTAAATATCCTCGCTAAAAATTATCTTTGGAGGAAATTTGTATGGAAGATTAATTTTAGCGCGATCTGCGTACTAGGCTTAAACCTAGAGAAATGCAATATTTTTTTATTAAAAAAGCATATTTCCGACTGTTTCAAAATACATAGTTTAAACCAAAGATACTGAATTTATAAAGATATGAATCCTCGGCTGTCATTCCGGTTTGCCTACAAGCTATAGCAATCAGCTGATTCATAAGCTTTTCAAAGTATGTGTGTGAAAAATCCACGGAAAACCAACACATATAAGCAGCTCCTCAGTTTACTACCTTGTTGCAATTCACATCTATTTATCGACATTACAAAAACAACAATGTAAACAAATGGGTTTTGGAGGGTGAAACGTACGAAGGATTCACTTCTTTATATTCAGTTTCTTTGGTTTAAACAGCCAAAATAGTGTAATAGGGTAATAGTTTTTATTATTGTTTTAACATTTAAAATGTTCATAAATATAGTAGGTCTTATTAATAAACATTGTCTAACTTTAGACATCCGTCCAAGTTTTTAAAAAACCTTTCTAATTTTTGCCAAAGTAATCTATCTTTTTATCTTGCTTTATACTACGTTTTCACTGCAAGGTAATCTCGTTTAAATTTCCTAAATCCCAAATAGTGTTTTCACCAGAAAAAAGATTAAAAAATAGATTAATTTTGACAGAACCTTTCAAAATGCAGATGGTGGGTCATTTTTCTTATAAAGTGGAAGTGAGATGGCAAGTTTGCTTTAGCAGCTTGTATTGCGCTGAATAGGGGAATAGGTCTGTTCGAATTTTACCTATGAAGATTTAAATGAGATTTATTTTAAATCTTGATTTGAGGAGATTTAAATTTGTATGGTAAATCACGGGATTTGTGAGAAGATTTGTGGTAAATCTACCTAAATCTCGGTTTAGTGCTCGGTGAAAACGTAGTATTAGACAACGTAATCTATTGTCTAAACCTAGAGAAATGTATATTTTTTGTTTTATTAAAAAAGCATATTTCCGACTGTTTCAAAATACTTAGACATAGTTTAAACAGCCAAAAATCTAATTAATAAGACCAAGTATGTTCATATTTAGATTTTTGGCTGTTTAAACTATGTCTAAGTATTTTGAAACAGTCGGAAATATGCTTTTTTAATAAAAAAAATATTGCATTTCTCTAGGTTTAGACAATAGATTACGTTGTCTAAAGCAAGACAAAAAGATAGATTACTTTAGCAAAAATTAGAAAGGTTTTTTAAAAACTTGGACGGCTGTCTAAAGTTAGACAATGTTTATTAATAAGACCAATTATGTTTAAACAAAAAATAAGAAAACTCAAAAATGACGGCAACATTGTTGTTGACATTGATTTAAATCAAGAATTCAAAATTAAAAATAATTGCTCAAAGTCTTTCATGAAATGAAAATAAGCAAATATCATCAAAAAAAAATAAAAAAATAAAATAAATTAAACTGAAATCAAAGCCTTTGTAGATGTTAGTTCACATGTACATATATACATACAAACTTCTTTTCTATTTTCTCACTCACAATTCTCTTGTCATGCCAACGAAAGCAACTGTTTTGGATATCTCCTATTAAAGAGCCTGTTTAGATTGTGCATTTTCACTACGTAGTGACGACAGTTTGTGGGCGAAATCGGTGAGGTGGAAAGGGGGGTGATAGTCAGGAGAAAAACATAAAGATTGTAGTGAGCCGTCACGTTTCATATCTGAAATGTTCCACTTTTTCATTTTTGGCTTGTTCGTTGGAGGGTAAGGTGGTTACAATAATAATAAAAATATAAGAAATTAGAGCAGGGTAGAAGTAGAAAATGGTTATGCAATTGTTGATTTGACAATTGCAAACATTTTGAAGCAGATTTAATTGCTCGTCCTTTCTTGTATCGACACTATTTATTTATTAATAGTTCAAACTCAAGGTTCACGGTGCTCAAAATAAAACGTTTCAATTCACAGATATTCCATAAGATGTCAGAGATGCACATGAGTGAAATCTTTTAAGTGTAGGCACGCAGTGACTGTTCACTACGTAGTGAAAATGCACAATCTAAACAGGCTCATAATATAATCCTCTCGTCCTTAACAAACTCTCCAAAATCAAATGTATGCTGACTACAGCGCCACGTAGTGGGTCCGGCGAACGTAAAAAAAAAAAACAACAACGCCATGTTAGTACTATATATTTTATATACAAAGGTAAAATTACCTTGTACTTCAACATTTTAAGTACAAGAACAATTCCACGAATTGTAGGTACCTAAAATTTCTTAGTACCAGGATCGGTTCTTGTACTTGTAATTAAAATTTCAGACAAAATAAAACACGGCTAATGTTAAAAATAACAAAAACAAGCGACGGACAGTTTGGACTGTCAAGTTGCTGGACATTTTTTTGACGATTTCTTTTAATTTCCTTAACAATCTGGTACCTTTCACACGAAGAAAAAATTTCGTTCGAGATTTTCTATATTTTTCTTTTAAAGAAAGTACCTCGGTTAAAGGCACACATACGTAGTGTGCGGACTTTATTAACCCCTCTTGCTTTGGCAATCGATTTTGTTGTCTAAAATTAGATAAAAAGTTAAACTATTTTAACAACAATTAAAACTTTTTATATAACTATAACTTCGACAGCTGTCTAGATTTAGACAACGTTTATAAATACGGCTGTGTAAGTCTAGTTGTTGTTATTGAAGAATCGATCAATTAAAGTACTGGTGAAGTACTGCTGGATTACTTGAAGTATTACTGCTCAAGTACTTAAGTACCTGATACTTTGTACTTATACCCACATACTTGAAAAATACTGGTACTTGACTTTTTTAAGTACCTACTAATATCAGATTACTGAAGTACCATTACAAGTTCCGGTACTGGTACTTGTACTTCAAATTTTACAGCTCTGGGTAGAAGTTATAAATCAAGGTCATAAGTCGCTCAGACAAAAAACTGGGCTTCGTGTTCAGAAGGTCTTATAAGAGACGTTCAAATTGAGAACATTTCAAGGATATAATTACTTCAAAGTAACTTCATTTTTTTTTTCAAATACGTGCAGCATTGAAGGAAACTTTTACCTTCCAAACAAATTAAAAAGCTATTTATTGCTTCCAAATGATTTTTTTTTAATTTTTGGTTACAATAGAATTTAAATAAATAAATAAATTTGGTGGCACAAACGGCTCATGAACCATTCCTGTGTGCGTGTCTGCAGGAATGGAGGGGACCTACAGTTTATTGCCGAATCCGAACGGCTAAGGTGAGCGGCACTTTTCTATGACAAGAGATACTCTTGGAGGATTTGTCACTTCCTCGCAAGAGGTAGTAGCTCCGAAAAAAAGTTAAGGTGGAAGCGGCTGTTATTGAACTCCAGACCTCTGGCATGACAGTGCAACGCACTAACCATCACGCCACGGGCTACTATAGAATTTACAAATCGCAACATTTCCAGGTTACTAGTTGTTTAATGCAGCCCACGAACACAACACGAGTGTGTGCACCGGTGTCAGACACGGTCATAAAAATCAAAATCTTTTGATTTTTTGTGCACACACCAGCCCATACACAACACACATTAAAATCCACCGACACAAGTGTTGGGAAAGTGTCGAGTGTATGGGCCGATTAACATAAGAATTAACATATTTTTTTTTTTTTCGACTAAACTGAAGGTAGTTGCCAATTTGTTGGTTGTCTCAGAGTCTACTTTAGGGCAAAACTTATGGAAATAAAAAGTTTCTATTCATTAAAAAAAAAAAACATCAATCGTTTTCCACTGAAAAAAGATTTTTCAAAAATTTGATTATTTTTTAAAATTAGAACCAGTTTTAAATCAGATCTCAACATCTATACTATTATATAAAAGAGTAACTTTTTTTGTTTGTCAGTTTGGCTGTATGTATGCACTAAACTCACAAACAAACAAAAAAACTCTTTTAAAAAATAGATATAATATACAAATTTCACTTATCTGGTATGCTATAGGATACAGCAGAAAAGAAAATTTTTGTTAAATACAGAATAATAAACAAATTAAAAACTTACCACAAAAAAAATCGTATGGAAATTTTCTAAAATCAAGCATGTAGGTATTTTCCTTGCAAAATTCTGTTTTATAGATTTTCAACTCACATTTACTTCAAGCTCAATTATTTATAAGGAGGAGTTGTTTTGCCATGGAAAATTGCCTTTTGTGGCATGTGATTTGGCTGGTTCCGGTACTATCCGTATCCGGTTCGTCAAATCCATATTTTTGGTGGGCTGATTTTTTGGAATCGGCTCAAAAAAAAAAAAGTAGTTTAGGTAGGGTAATATTTTTGTTTTTTTATTTGTAGGGAAATTTTTTTGATGAAAATTAAGTGGTGAGTAGTAAAAAATCTTCATCGAAGCGACGAATCGTGTTGATATTATTTTTGTGTAATAGGAAAAGTTGAAATAAAAAAAAAAAAAAACATCAACGGTAGGGATTTTCTCTATAGTAAATGAGTGGAGGAGTAGGTACTTCGGAATTTAATTTCTTAAAAATTTTTCAGTCAAACAACTTAAAAAAAAAAGAGTGTAGGTAATAAATGTTTGCTACTGAAATTTTTTGGTTGGGTGGTGGGTGTTTGCTGGATATGGTAAATGGAAACGAACTTATAGGCAAGGGGCGTGCACAAGGAGGGGTAATGGGCATTTAATGCACCCCTAATAAAAATTATTTTTAATTTTTTTTTCTGAGTAAATTAAACAATCAAGGGCGAACGTAAATAGGATGGGGGTGCTTATTACATAAATCGGTTTAGTTAATTTAATTCACAACTTGAGTTCTAATTGTTGGATTTTAAGGTAAGACTGAAATTGGTTGGTTTGGCGGTGGGTGGTTGGTTTTTAAATACTTTATTTAGGTTAGGTACAAATTTTTTCATGAGGATAAATGATGGTGGGGTGGTAAAAATATGTATGCAGGTTTTTTGGCAGCGAATTATTCTTCATCGTCAAAAAATAAAAAAAAAAACTATTCAAACCATGTGCAATGTGCCTTGGTAGGTGGGAGCGAGATAGTGAGTAGAAGTTGACTGTTTTCGCGTTTCGCCGTCGACGAATCGTGGTGATATTTTTGTGTATAGGAAGGTATGGTAAAACAAAACAAAACATAAACAGTCGGTAGGTATTTTCTATAGTGTAGTAAGAAATGATTGGAGTAGGTATAGGTATGAGTAGGTAGGTATAATAGGCAGCAGAAAAAAATGTTCGTATCTAATCTACTAAATTTGGTTGGTTTAGCGGTGGGTTGTTGGTGATGGTGAATGGAATCGAACTTATTTAGAGGCAAAGGCGTGCACAAGGAGGGATAAGGAGGCATTTGCGCCCCTTATACAAATTATTTTCAATTTTTTTTTCTGAGTAATTACACAATCAAGGACGTACGTAAATAGGATAGGGGGATGCTTATTACATGAAAATCGACTAAATTTACAACGTGAGTTCTAATTTTTGGATTTTAAGGTAAGACTGAAATTTTTATTGGTTTGGAGGTTGGTGGTTGGTGATGGTGAATGGAAACGAACTTATTTAGTGGCAAGAGCGTGCACAATAAGGGGTAAGGGGGCACTTGAATCACTAATACATTTGTTTTTCTAATTCATTTTGTTGAGTAACTATGGGTGGGGTGGTAAAAAATGTATTCCGGTTTTTTGGCACGGAATTATTCTTCATAGACGGCAATAACCCTTGCTGGGAAAAAATGCTTCGTTTTAAGAATATGGTAGGTATATGGTAGAGAAGAAGAAAAAATTTAACATTTCATTGATAAATTATTAATTTCTTTGTCAAGTGGTTACTAACAAAATTCACGGTCGTTAGTTCCTTAGGGGGTAATGGGAGGTAGGCATAACATAACATACAAATAGTCTGATTTTCAAAGTTGTCTTAAAATTACACTATAGGCAGGCAGGTAAGGTACATAATTAGGTGCATTACATTTTTATTCAAATGCAAGCCCACACAACCCACACATATAATTTTAGGAAAATAATTGTCAATGTTCATTGATACGTGTGGAGGCTTATTTTCAATATTACCTGACAAAAAAAAACGTCAATGTTACCTGACAAGTAACATGGATGGTGTGTAGCGCTCTTTAAGCTGAACATTTTCGAGTGCTGATTTTAAATCATCTCTTTGGTCGATATTTGGTTGTCAAAGGTTTTACTAAAGAAGACCCGGGCAACGCCGGGTTTTATTGGCTAGTTAAACATAAAAATGCGCTTTCTTTATTTTGGGAAATTTTATTTTTAATCAATATTAACCCAGTGTGTGAAAAGAATCTCATTTTAATAGTTAAATCGATAATTACATATATATTTATATCTACATACATTGTAGTAACTCCTTGTAAAATTTTCTGAGGGTATTTTTTAATGAAAAATAAATGAGCGAAAAAGTAGATAAATTAGGGTTTGAATGTTTTGAAATTGTTTTTAACTTTAATATTGAAAAGCGCACTTACATATTTAATTCAAAAGAGTAATTCTGAATTTCTAGGGCAAGTTTATCAGGTTTCAACAAAAAACGTTGCATATAACTAAAAATAAAATATTTTTGTGCATTGGCAGGGTAACCGCTAACAATATTTTCAATTCTTGAATTTAATCCAACATTTCATTCGTCGTGTCTTTTTGGATACTTGATGATTGGAATGCGGGAGTGAGTTTTCATGTGCTTACCCAGATGGTCTTTTCTTAGAAATCTCTTCATGCATTTGTCGCATTCGAAAGTCTTCACTTTAGTGTGAACCCAACTGTGTCGTTTCAAACCGTATGGCACTTTAAAAGCCCTATCACATCCTTCTACAGAACATTTGTATGGTTTCTTGATTGGCTTATATTCCGATTCGGTGGTATTTGAAGGCTTTGATTTTGGTACTGGTTTTGGTTTTGATTTTGATTTGATGTTATTTGCAACTATTGGAAGAGGAAAGTCTATGAGATGGGTGGTCGGTAACACTGACTCCGATTCGATGTTATTTGTGGGCTTAGATGCCAATTTTATATTATTTGTAGCCATTGGGTTAACTAAGCGATGAATTGCAGCTGACATAGAATTTGACTCGCGCGACGAGTAAAAATCGGGGAAGTAAGGTTCCGCAGCCATTTCGGGTTCCTCTTTTATCCTTTTCATTACATACTGGTCGAAATCCTCGAATCGGCTATCATACTCATATGTTGGCTCTGTATCCATTTCTTGCTTTAGTGGAACCTCTAACTTCATGGGGACATCATACTTATTTGTTTCTGTGTAGATGTCTTGCTTCCCGGGCACCTCCAACTTTATTGGAAAAAGCGCACTTGATGCGCTATCATTATATTTAAAATTATTGGAGGCGTTTAAGCTATCATCAACACCAGCTTCCTGCGTTTTCGCTTCATTTATGTGAATACGCTGGTCTGATGAGTAAAATGCAGGCAAAAGAGGTTCGGTAATCTTTTCCGGTTCGGCTTTTATCTCATTCATCTCATGGAGGTGGTCTTCCTCATCTGTTTCTGTATCTGTATCTGCCTCTGTATCGACTTCTTGTTTCAAAGGTCCATCCAAATCTGATGGAATAAGCGAACTCGATGAGGAATCATCTGATTCAAAATCAATAGCGGCATCTGAATCATCACCACCCACATTTTGTGAGTTCATTTTCGTTTCTTTGAAGTGGGTACGTAGGTGACTACCGAGGCGGTGGCTGCGAGTGTAAGCTTTACCGCATTGTTCACACTTGTAGGGTTTTTCTCCGGTGTGGGAAAGTTTATGATTTGCTAGCTCGTCACACCGGACAAAAGCTCTCGTGCATTCAGGTTGATCGCATTTAAAAGGTTTTTCACTCTCAGGTAAATGCCGTTTCAAATGCAGGCGAAATTCTGATCTGTGTTCCTTTGCGAAGGATCTTTTGCATTCTTCGATTGGACACACGTATCTTTTCTGATCACCATCATCTGCCAAGGACAGTATTGGGGGAGTGTACACAGTTGGATTGAATAGTTTCAGCGTCGTTTTGCATAGCTTATCATCCCAAATATAATTCCAAGTTGAATCACTATTGTTGGGAAGACTGTGTGGGCTGCCATTGGAAGGAGTGGCTGTTGTTTGAACTTTCGATTCTTCAGCCATGCCTTAATGAATAAGACTTCTTGCGCTAATTTTTCTTTTTGGGAGATGAGATTTTAAAATTTAAGTACTCTTCGAGTAAAATACATTAAAATACAACGACTTGTTGTAAGAAGTTTTTTATTGACCAAAATATATAAAGTTCTCCTTTTTTTATATTTTTCCTTTGTATCTATCAAAACTGTCATAACAAGAAAATACTGCACCTTCCCACGAGAACTTAGCAATAGTTTAGATGGGTTCTTTTCTTAGTAGAAAGAATTTTGAAAGTACTATACACTGATCTCTATAATATACTGGATAGCGCATCCATACAAAACTGTTGAAGCAAATTGAAGAATTGTTATACTGGCCACTCGTACACCAACTGTCAAAAAAATATAACAAATATAACAAATATAACAATTTTGTGTTTTCAAGATGGCGTCAAGTCAACTTATTTAGATTTTGCAAAATTTTGCATTTGTTAATATTTAATTAGATTGTTGTACTTTTTAATGAAAAAAACCCAATTTAACAGAAAAAAATCAGCCGAATATCCAGTGTTTACCCGTGTGGAACCATTGAACGTGACCAACAATTGGATACAAGAATAAATTGTGTTTTATTTGTTTTAATAGTGGTTTTAGTAGTGATGTGGTTTGGTTTTGTTAAGAAATCACGAGATATTTTATTCTCAGTTGATCGTGTCATAGTTAAAGGTAGAATTAAATGAGAATACAGTCGATTGAACCTCAACCATAATCTTTATTTGGGTGGTGTTCCGAATGTATTTGCATTCCGAATGTGGTTGCACTGAGAACGTCTTCCTCAACTCATCGAATTTCATACGCGAAATGAAGGATAACTGAGAATGGTGAAGCCTTCTGTTATCGTTATCAAAAAGTAAACACCATCTATGCCTGTCCATCGCCTCTAATTTTCCAGTGACATTCCTCACAGATCGTCCTACACTCAGCTCAACGGCTACGAAAAAATGAGTCAAGTGAATGAGACCTTCTTTTTCCGTACCTATGAGGATAGAGGTTCGATGATGTACCACGAATTCGCTTCAGGTGGTTATGTTAAGGTTTTCTTGAAATTTGGAAAGGTGAAAGTCAATTTGAAGCTAGGGGACAAACCTAGAATCATATTGGACAACTATGAGGAAAAGTTCAATGATGGCAGTTGGCATTCTTTAGTTCTCACAATTGGAAAGAACAAACTTGTCCTGGACATTGATCAGAGACAACAAAAATTATTCGAATTTCTACGTGGTCTGTGTACAACATTGCTGGTGGATAAGAATGGCTTCGTGGGATGTATGAGATAGATATAATATGTCGACGGTCACTACAAACTAGCCAATGATTGGATTCAAGGCGAAGAAGTATGCTGGGATAATGAGTCGGTTGTGGATGTTTGTCAAACGATCGATTGGTGTTATCCGAATCCATGTCATCATAGTGCAACATGTCATCAAAACTCAATAAAATTGTTCTGCGACCGAAACTAATAAATTACTCCTGCAGAGCAGCTAGGCTACTTACTTCTCCAAGTAAGTGTCATTTTTTAATTCACTAATAAATAGATCGATTTTATCAGATTTCTTTTTTTTATTTTCTTCCAGGTGAACTGAATATTCTACCCATTTTCGTAGTCGGTTTCAAGACACAATCAACCAATGGACTATTGGGCAGGTGCATTGCCAGGATCTCGTAAATTCGAATTTGGTATTCTAGGCAACACTGTATTGATCAAACTAAATGGTGTAATTGCGACTCGGAATGAATGGACTGGACCGAGGGCAGTGTGGAGATGTTCGCGAAAAAGAATATCTTCCCGTTAGTGCTGTGCGCTTTGGTGACACAGGAATACTTTTGAATAAAAAACAAGGTCGATATACTCTTGGATCGCTGCGTTGCGAGGGCGATGATTTATTCAGTAATGTTGTTATGTTCCAAATTGCCTATGCTACCATAAATTTACTACCAATTCAAGATAACCACAGAAAATTCTAAGCTCCTCCATGCTACGGGGCCAACAGTTTATATTAAACTGAGCATCATTAGAGGAACCAAATGGCAGTTCCAATGTCAAGCAGGTAGTGGACCACTGGGTATGAATGCGGACACGACTTATCATTTGAATAACAATGCCTGGCATACTGTCAGCGTGGAAGGAAGTAGGTAAGTAACAAGATGCTAAATTAACACAAAAAGTAGTTTGAACCTTTTCGAACTTTTGGTTCGAACAATTTTGTTTTTTCATTATTCTAGCGTTGACTTTATGAAATAACTGCTGACGTTGTGAGTCAAACCGGTGATTTAATAATGGTACTTGGCATGAAAAGTACGAAGGATATACTTGTGTGATTGTCGTTGAAGTGCTTTCAAAAGTCTTGTTTGTGCTGATGGTAAGAAAGTTAATATTTTGTTTTCTTTTATAACTTAAGATGTTTATTTTAATCTTTTTAGAAATTCATGTTAAAATCCGCGCAAGTTCAATGATTCATTACGAATTTTGAAGGTTCCTTCAGCTCGAAAGTTGCCGAAAATACTCGTGTTGGACCACAACCAATACAAAGAGCTTCCTTCTTGGTTTCTCTTAAAATTTAACTAGAAAATATCTGACCATAGAAATTTCAAACTCAGGTAAAATTAAAAAAATGTATAAGATTGTGTTTTTAACAAAAAAATTTCAAAATCCAAAAAAATCAAAAAAAAAAGAGTTCTGATTAGAGTTCCCGATAGCAAACAAAGAGTTCTAAACATTTTCTTATGTCGAATTCCTTTTAATGTCGAATTCCTTTTACCAAAAATATTCGATTTTTTTTCTAAACAGAATCGAATTTTTTCTTTTAATACAAGGGATTTGTCCAGAAAATTCGATTTTTTCTTCTAAACAAATCGATTTTTTTCTTAAAAGGAATTCGACATAAGAAAAAAATCGATTTGTTCAGAAGAAAAAGTCGACTTTTCTGGACAAATCCCTTGTATTAAAAAAAAATTCGATTCTGTTTTGAAAAAAAATCGAATATTTTTGGTAAAAGGAATTCGACATTAATAACTTTTTTTTCTAAAACTAATTTTTCAAAAGTTATTCGCAAATTTAGGTGCCCATTGACTTAGAACCAAAAATTTTCAAAAATCAAAAAAAAATAAAAAAAGAGTTCTGATTAGAGTTCCCGATAGCAAACAAAGAGTTGTAAACATTTTCCTAATGACTTTTTTTTTCTAAATCTAATTTTTTGAAAGTTAAGGCTCTCCCAAACCAACGCGATTAATCGCTGCGACAAAAGAAAACAACAATAACAACACGTGGTTGTCAAACAAAATAACACGTTGTTGTTATTGTTTTCTATTGTCGCGGCGATTAATCGCGTTGGTTTGGGAGAGCCTTTATTCTAAAATTTAGGTGCCCGATTGCATTGACTTAGAACCAAAAATGGGAACCTTAAAATATGTGAGGTGGAGTTTTTAGAAACAAATAAATGATATAGAATTTGTCTGTACACAAACCGACTCAAAAGGGATTTCTATTTATTAAATTGTTCTCTTTTTGTATCGGTATCCATAACGACGATTGTCAATATTCTGTTAAGTTTTTAAATTTGTTTACAAAGGTATGGGAAATATGTATGTATGTATATATTTTCATTTATATGTATTGGTTTGTTTTTTTTTTTAAATTTTTGTTTATATGACGACGATTTTTACAAGCTATGCTGAAGATTATATTTCGCATATTGAAATACAAAACAAAACTATATGAGTATGAGTCATCTTATGTCGAATTCCTTTTAAAAAAAAAATCGATTTGTTCAGAAGAAAAAATCGACTTTTCTGGACAAATTCCTTGTATTGAAAGAAAAAAATGGATGCTGTTTAGAAAAAAAATCGAATTTTTTTGGTAAAAGGAATTCGACATTAGTATATCACATTATTAAAGGTGATATTACATTGTCATATATATATGGCAAGTTTGCCAAATAAATATGGCTCAAAAATGTCATATAAGTGTGATAGTCATATTTATATGACAAAATATATAAGACTCCATATATATGACAATCATGAACTATTTTGAATTTAAAAAAAATATATGATTTAATGAAACGTGATTGGTCAAATATATCGTATTTTTTTTAAATATTTTATATTTCATAGCAACTGTTTCATATTTGTAAACAAAAATTGACAGAAAAAGCTTGTGAACATTATATGGCATACATATATGGCATAGTCTATTAATACTTGTCATATATACAAATATTGTGCCATATTTAATATGACTAGCATTGGTCATATATATATGACAATGTAATATCACCTTAAGTAACATTTTAGAACTTACTTTTTAATGTTGCTAAACACTGAAGCATAACATTATTTGGTGCTCTTGCTTTTTTTCGCACTCTTATTAAATTTATAAAGCACTGACCACTATATAGAGATCAGTGTTATAAAGTGAAATAGCTCTTGAGCTCTATCTGGGGTGATGAACCGACTGTCTATGCTTTAAGTCCACTTAACTATTCAACTTACATAAATATGGAAATTTTTTGCGCCCGTCAGTTCCTACTTTTGCTATAGTATTCAGTTTTTTAGTTAATGCTTCAATTTTTTTTACGTGAATGAATTAAAATGTTTCAAAGTAATATTGGTAAAACAATATTTTAATAAAATAATAATGAATTAATGATTTTAATTAGTTTAATATTTTTTTTTTATTATTCAATAAATGATTTTAAACAAAAAAAAATAATATTAATACCTCTAACTGGAATTTTCTAAAACTCCCCCTAACTACAACTAGTGTTGATATCCCTTAAAAATTCGACTTAAAGATAGTCGACTGTACTACATTCGTATGTATTTTATATTAAAAAAACTAGTGTAAAAAAGTTATACTTCTAACGTTAGCATTTTAAGAATTAACTAGGATAATGTTTGGATTATGACATCAATAAATATATTTCTTTTTTAAATATTGCAGTCAAAAACGTGAAAGTTTTCTGAGGATCATCCAATGTTATAAATTATTTTGTTTAAAATACTTACATTAAAACCCAATAAAAAATCCATCATGTATAAAAAAAATCAAACTTTTTGCATTGCTTAATTTTTATTTTATTTGGAACAAATTTTTTTTTATAAAAATTTAAATACTTATTAATAAAATTAAAATGTTTTTTTCAGACTTAGTGAGCATCTCCGATCAAGCAACAAACAATATACATTTGAAAAATTACCAACAAATAGTTTAAATATGTACAGTTTCAAAATCAGTCGAATCAAAAATTTATTTGCTTTATTGAAAATATTTAAGTGAAAATTTAACAAATATAACAGTAAAAATCACAAAGTATGAAACTAATATTCTACAACTATATCACCAACAAATATCCGCACAGCAACAAAATTAGTTTTTCAAAAATTAGAGTAGAAAACAACATATTTTTACATAAAAATCGATGAATAAATAATAAAATATCACAGAATAAATTTGTACATAAAATGAAAAAAGATAAACAATATTGTATTATTAATGTTGTTATGAACTAAATTTCCACACAGCCCACTTTTTTAAAATTTAAGTTTATAAAGCAACAGTAACAATAAAAATTACCAATCATACATAAAACAACAAAATTAGTTTTCAAAAAATCAGAGTCAAAAACAACATACTTGTACATCGATGAATGAATAAATATCACAGAATAAATTTGTACATAAAATGAAAAACGATAAACAATATTGTATTATTTATGTTGGATGTTATGAAATAAATTGCCACACAGCCCATTTTTGTAAATTTAAGCAAACATACTTATAAATGAATATGTATATAAACCTGTTTCATTGTGGTTGGTCATATCGCCATCATGTGCATGTTCAGGTTCCTGGGCAGATGTTTGTTTATATTCCTTGGAAGAAGGCTGTTCAAGTCCTTGGGAAGATGTCTGTTGGTTTTCATCGGCAGAGTGCTGTTCAGGTCCATGGGCAGATGCCTGTTCAGGGTTCTGAGATCCTTTATGGGAAAAAGAAGAAATATAAATATTTAGTTGACGCCATACTCGAATTGGATTAAAATTTCGATTGAATTTGATCCACATTAAGTTTTGACAAAAGTTAGGTCAAAATGTACCGTTGAATCAAATTTAAATGATTTTCATGAATAATTACGAGTATTATTGTTCTTGTGACGGCGCGCGTTAAGTCATTGTAAGCGTAGTAAAGTTGTTAACTGCGTAAATCTTTCCAATTTTCCATACAAATGGTGAGAGAGTTACGAAGTTTAAAACTACTATAGTCCATTGAAATATTACAAAATTTTGGCCGAACCTTGCATTTTGTACAGGACAAATTGTTTTTTGATGGATCTGTAGGAGGGATCAGTGTGAGTGTAAAAACGAGGTTTCGGGGTTGAACTCACCCCCATTTGGCCGCCATTTCGGAAAAGGGGGCATAAATGGGTCTTCACGATATCTTGAGAACCATACATCGCACCAACAAAACTTTACCATATTTGTGTAAAGAATTAAATTTTCTACAATTTATTTTAACACACTTTTCATCGTAAAATTGAAAACAAAAAAAATAATCAAAAAAGATGACCATTGTCAAGAAAAGTATCATTATCTTCTTTTATTTATTTTATATACTCTTAAAGATAAATTTCTTTGAACGGTCATCTTTTTTTGGTTATAGCTTTTTTGTTTTCAATTTTACGATAACAAGTGTGTTAACATAAATTGTAGAGAATTTAATTCGCTACACAAATGGTAAAATTTTGTGTATTTTGTTGGAAAAAAAGTGAGAGGAAGATTGAGTCTTTGCCTCCATATATCCAACAAGGCACCATCTTCAAATGGGAATATGCAACGTTTATCAGAAATCGTGACATAACTTAAATTCAAATAAAACTTTGAGTAATTATACTAGGGATTGTATTCACCAAGCGCTCATAAGTTATAAGCTTCATAATATGAATAATAGTGGACATTTAAAATCTCTTGAAGCTATAAAAAATTAAGAAAAAAATAATCATTTCTTTCTTCGCAAAAGAGTTATGACGGATGGTTAATAGCACAAATGTATTGAGTTATGAACTAAATCTAAAGAACCGTTTATGAGCGCTCGGTGAAACCATAGACTTCAATCAAATCTGAAGTGTAACTTACCCATGAAGTGTTCTGCCCTCGACCCCACCTTCTTTTTTGTAATATTTGCAGATCCGTCCCATTTTTAAGTTGTTTTATTTCAATAACTATAAACGACTTATTATTATTTATGTGAATATAATGTATTAATGCTTTTGTTATTTTTTTAATGACAACTTTTGTTTTCAATTGTGTTGTCATTACAAAAATGTTTCTTCCTACAGTGAAAGCGCTTTACTTTTCTTAAGTTTGTCTAGAAAATTCCAGCATAAATATTCTTGAGTGATTTTGAATAAAAAAAAAACTGTAGATTCAGTTAATGAAATTAAGATCATATATTGAATGGTTGTAATTCAACTACTAAGAAGGAATGAAATTATTTTAAAAGCAAAAAAAGCATAAAAATAATGGCAGCACTTACATGTACATTTTTTTTGAGTTAGAAATGTATTCCATTTCTTTTAACATTAAAGTTATTTCTAACGAAAATAAACATTTCAGCCGTTCATAACAAAAAATAAAAAGGAATTTTCACTTCAATTAATGAAAAGATGTTATACCTAAAATGATATACCAGCTCTTATACCCCAAGTCGCATCCTGCTTTCTTAGAAAGTTCTAATTGTTTCAAACTATCTATATCACCAACGCTAGTGTGTAAACTTGCTTCACTTTAACGTCTCTTTTTTATGAGTCATCATAATTTAGGAGAGAAAAAATAAAAAGGTGCATTGGATTTAGGAAAATTTACGAAGCAGCGTTTAAGATAATAATGTGAAAAAAGTTTAAAAAAAGCTTTTTAAAAAACAATGGTTACTTTGATTTCCTTGATGTTCGTTTTTATTAAACCTTATTTTATTTTATATAAGAAAACCAGGTAAGGTAACTTTTCAAAGAAAAAAAGTACTCGAAAATTAACGTGTGCAACAACATTCAAATTCAACATTCAAAAACTTTAAAAATTATAGAAAATTAATCAAGTACCTAAAAAAGTCGTGGCGTGATAGTAAGTGCAATGGACTATCATGCCGGAGGTATAGGTTCGATCCCCAGCCTCGCCACCTAAAAATTTTTAAAAAAATAAAAAAAAACGACTACTGCCTCCTGCGAGCAATTGACAAAACCTCCAAGAGTATCTCTTGTCTTGTGTATTTATCCATATAATAAATTGAAGAATATATCGAAAAAACAGGCATGGACTGGGTAGCAGTATGTAAGTTGCTCTTAAACTGTGGCTTTAAAGTCTAAATACATACGCCTATTCACCTGATTTTAAGAGATATATTTTTATGGGAGCCTAAGTTGACGGTACCTAGTATTTTTGTATACAAAAAATAAACACGTATTATAGCACAATATATCTTCATGGAACTTACAAATTATTTGAGAGAAGTTTTCAAAAATAAATTTTTAATTAAAAATTTTTAAAAAATAATGAAAAAATGTTTCCTTACATTTTCGTTTTAAATTTAGTTGTTCTAGTGAATAGTTTTCCAAAAATTTATTTTCAAACTTAAATTTTCGAAAAAAATAATGACTTCAATCTGATTTTGTTCAAAATTGGTTGTTATTAAGTTGTATTTTTGTGTTTAATATTCAATGCACCCATTGATTTTAGGCCAAACACTAAAAACTAGATGTCAAAACGCATTCTAGTTTTTGAGAAAATTGAAAATAACAAAGTAAGTTTTCCTTATATTCGTCTTCCGCCCGTTATTTTGTTGCCCCAAGGAAAAGGATCCTATTTCTACTAATTAAGTAATAAAGTAGATTTTGTTATTTTCAACTTTATGAAAAACCAAGATAAATTTAGGCATTCGGTTGCAAGTGTTTTACTAAAAATTGATAGGATTCTAATACTAAAAATGGTAGAAAATGGACCCCCTCACAAACGATTTTTTTTTTCTTTTCTTGACTCAACCTACACGCTCTAGCTCTATGTCACACGTTAGGTGAATCACCTGTAAATAAAATTTTGCACATTAAAAAAAATTTGTACAAAAATCCAAAATTTGTTTTCTTTGTAATTTAAATCAGTTATACAGATAATGAGATAGTCCAAAATAAAACAAATGGTCAGTCAGTCGAGTCATTTTCGAAATATTTAGATTTTTTTAAAATCCACAAAAAAATTGGAAATTTTTGTGTACGTATAGCAATACTATTTGAATTTTTCATAAAAAAATTATCAAAACCAGCTACTAATTGCTTTTCGAGAAAAACGAAAAAAAAAACAATGGTTCTATAATGGGAGGTACCATAGCAAGGTGAGAAAAAATCTTCCAAATTGGTTGTATTCGATATCATAGCACTTGTACCTATTAACCAACAAAATAACATTTTGGTTATTTTTACCTTCCTAAATTAAATTACCTCCCTAATTTGTTCTTTGAGACTCTCAAAGTTTTTCTCTAAAAAATTGAGAAATTTCAAGATATCGACATTTAAAATCTCAGCAATTTTGAGTTCTGAACAAGGTTTTTGGAAACAATATAGTATATACCTAACCATCGTACTCGGTATTATTGTTTCCTTGCACTGATACTGTTTTTAATGAAAATAACTATGCGCGGAAAAAAAATGCGTTGGACTGTCATGCCAGAGGTCTGGAGTTGAATACCACTCGCTTCCACGCTTCCGCCTTAAGTTTTTTTCGGAGCTACTACCTCTTGCGAGGAAGTGACAAATCCTCTAAGAGTATCTCTTGTCATAGAAAATTGCCGCTCACCTTAGCCGTTTGGATTCGGCAATAAACTGTAGGTCCCCTCCATTCCTGCAGACACACACGCAGGGATGGTTGAAAGTTGTAAGTCACTAGGCCCTGGTTCTTCATGAGCCGTTTGTGCCACCAAATTTATTTTATTTATTTATTTTTCCAACGAACCGGATAGGTAACCTATCAAAAATCAAAACAGCTGACAAAAGTTTAAGTACGTAGGTACCAGAAATTGTTTTTTCGCAGATCTCTCCTGTCTTCAAAAACGTATGTTGTGTCCTTCCAATTGACAGATATCTTCATTTTGTTTATTTTTCCAACGATTTGAATAGGTATTTTTATGTTTAAATAACAAAAACAAACAACCAAAAATAAAAACAAGCAACTACTCAAGCAAAGCAACACCCGTAAACCAAAAGTCAGTTGTAATCAGCTGTTCCTCAAATTGAGCATCGGATAGTTTAGTATCCCGAAAATTTTAGGATAGCTTTAGAAGTTGACAACAGCTGTTTGGTTCATCAGCTGAATCGAACGTCTCGTATCAAAATCTATTTGTTCAGGGGGTTCACAAACGACGTGTCGAACATCCGAGTCATTTTGCTAGCGTTCACATTCTACGACCGTTTCGCCGATTCCATTTGAAAAAACAATTCAATGCTTGCGTTCGGGTGGTAGTGAGATAGGCTATCCACCTATCCCAAAAATTTTCAGATACCTTGAGTTGTTGTTGCATCAGCTGACATCAGAAGTTTTTCAACAAGGGATTACAACAACACAAACCTATCCGGATAGGTTTGGCTTGCCCCCCGAACGCGGCCAATGAGTAAATATTACGCGTATTTAATTTTTTGAACCAATATTGCCACACTATTTTCGTTTTTTTCCGTTTGTAATTGTTGTTTTACCTACTTCTATTTCAACGCGTGCTATTTAATTCTTACATAAAAAATAGAAAAAAGCTAGAAAATTTTAATCATCGGTCGACCGACCGAGCAAACTATTAAAAAATTTGAACTACACAACAAGTCTATCGACGGTCATTTAACTGCTGTTCACATTACAAAAATCTGCCGACTTTTTTAAATTCTGAAGAGAATCTAATTGTTTAAATTTACTTTGAGGCTATAAAGTGTGATTACACATACATAATTAACAACAAAAACTGTCAAAAGACATTTTTGAAACCTATTGTATGTATGAACCACTTGCACTGAGAACTAAAAATTTTGTTTGCAGTTTGGTTTGTATGTATCATTTAAATATTGAAAATATTTTATGTATGAATTATTATTTAATGAGAATTGTATGTACAGATCATTCCAGTACTGAATTGTGTTTCCAAATTTCGTATATTTGAGTTCTATTGTAAGTATAGGTCATTAAACACTAAAGAGATTTCAAATAATTTCAAACAAAATTATGACCTCGCAAGTGATTATGTGGCAGACCGATACTGACCACTATTTCAGAAAAGTGTATTTAGATTATTTGTAACAATGATATCTTTGGTAATCCAAAGTTATTGAGTGGTCTTTAAAATTATATTTGATCAAAATAAACTAGTTTCAAGTGTTCTTTTTTGATCAACGCAGAAAAGTTGCAGTAGGAACTCAACAAAGATTCTTCAACAGAAACTCTCAGAAGGCATGGTTGAGTTGCCCGGAAAAACCCTCTATCATTTTTGTGAAGAGCTAAACATCTTAACTTTGCAAAATAACATGAATGCATGGATTTTGTGTTTGGAAAATAGATATATTTATCGATGGTTCTGAGTATTGTCGAAAACAAAATACGGAGCTCCTTCCAAAAAAAAAACACTAACTTGCTGGATTGAAACATGGAGGGGGTTCAGTTATGGTTCGGGGCTATTTCTTGGGTGCTTGTGTAGGTAAGCTGCATACAATTGATGGACCTCAACAAATAAATTTATATTTTAAACCGAAATCAAAAAGATAGCGGACAGAAATGGGATCCACAAAGCATTCAACTTATATTTCTTATATTTATTAATTCTATAAAATTCTTCCACTTACACTTTCGTTTTGTTCACAATTTTGGTTATTTAATATCGTTTTTGCTATTTATCAAATTAATTTTCCACCAGCTTTCACAGTTGTTTTGTTTTTACAGTTTTGTTTCGTTTTGTTTTGTTTTGTTTTGTTTTGTTGGGTTCACAAAAAAAATAACCTCAAACTACTTTTTTTTTTGTTTCACATAGATGTCAAAGTTGGCCACTCAGCCACCTTATGTCATCTTCAATTGGAATGATAAAAACTGTTATACTTGAATGGTATACACTATCCAGTATATTATAGAGATCAGTGGTACTATAGTAGCATGAATGAAAGAATGGCCGCGTTCAACCTACATCTAAAATTTCAGATATCTGAATTTTTGGAGCTTCTGATTGGCCAGCTGTCATAAAAAGTTAGATGACTTTTAGTGACTTTTAGTTACGTTTAGTTACGTTTATTCTGAAATTTCAGACAAGAAAATTTCATCTGAAAATTCAGATGACAGTTGTTTGTGGTGGGGGAAGTGTAAAAAGAGCTGAAGTACTACACATCAAATTGAACTTTATGATTTTCGGTGTGGTTAGTGGTTGATGTGTGCTTATAAGTTTTTATAATAAAATTGTAATATTTACTTATTTAATTAAAAGAACTTTTTGTTAATTGTTTAGTGACTCTTTGAATAAAAGGAATGATTTGTCTTCGAAAACTATTCCCATAATTGTCAACCGGATTATTGTGGAACAATTTTGCATTGAAGTTATAATAAATTTACTGCACAATAACAAACAAACCTGTTGCTAATCTTTTTACATAAAATTTCATCTACAAAGCTCATGCTAAATTAAAAATTTGCGAACATATAAAGTTCTCTTTTATTTCCATTCTATGCAAATTCAATAAGTGAATACGGGAATTTGACACAGTGGCTTTTGACTGAAATTTCAGATTTGTTTTGCGTTCAATAAAAAAATCTTAAATTTCAGAATCTGAAATTTCAGATTTCTTTGCTTTGAACGTACCCAATACTACGCCATTTCATTTGTTTGGCTTTGTTGTTGTAATTTTTGACAGCTCGTATGGCACAAGTCAGATGCGGAAGTCAGATGGCAGGTGGTCGAAAGAATGCACTGAGTGGACACCGTTTAGTGGAACCAGAAGAGTCGGGCGTCAACCAAAAAGATGGAGAGATGAGCTACATGCTTTCGACAGACTTTGGTTTCAAAAAACGCACAACAGAAATGAATGGAAATCAATGGGGGAGGCTTTTGCCCGTGCATAAGTATTTTTATTTGTTTTAAATAATTATTTAAAAAAAAAAGAAACAATTTGATTTATATAAATATTAATACAATGATAAAATGAAAAAGAAAATATAATTTAGTATTAAGGCAGAATAGCTAATAAATAATAATAATAATAATAATAATAATAATAATAATAAAAATAATAATAATAATAATAATAATAATAATAATAATAATAATAATAATAATAATAATAATAGCTGCATTTTATTTTCCCCGAGATCTGATCCGGATTGGATTTAGAAACATAAATACAAGTATAACAAAAACAACACAAGATCCAGGTCTGCCTTTGGATTTGGATTTCAAAATCCATTTTTTGAACACTTCCCTAGCAATATTTTAATTTTATATGTTGGTACACTGCAGAGATTTACAAAAAAACTTAATAAAATTTGAAATTTTGGAAACCAAACACATGCCGCCGCCATTATGCAATTTATTTTGTTGAGTTTTCTTTTCACTTAATAAAGCCGACACACGGAAAAATACATAAAAACTAGGTATTAACTAAATTGAAATTAAACTGAATTTAAAAATCGTTCCATTTTTAAACATTTGTCCTTCCTTATACAAAATATTGTTTCAAATAAGATTTGTGAAAATTTTCCTTCTGTCAATTTTATTGTGTAAATAAAGCCAACTGTGAGAAATAAATAAATTTGTGATCCAGTTTGTTTTATTATCATGATCTGATCCGGATTAGATCTGAGGGAAAATAAAATGCAGCTAATAATGGCACAATTGGAGACAAAAATATTCCTACTAGAGAAAGCCGGGAAAAGTTTTTAACTTTAATTTTTAATTCATTGTTCTAATTTGAATTAATTAAAAGTGAAGTGTAGTGTAAAAAAAATGCACAAGTTCTGAATTAAGCCTTATACTGCGTTTTCATTAGAGCTGAAATGAGGTAATTTGGCAAATTACAAAAAAAGTGTTCACATTACAAATTTGCTAATTTTGTTTGAAGGCCCAAATTGTCAATCGCTGTTTTTGTTGTTTTTTACATTGAATTCTGTCATTTCGAATGGGTTCCACTTTGAATGGAATCCATTTGGGTGTGTTCATAAAAGTTTTACGTAATTTTCTACCGAATTTCGTGCAAATTTGGTTGAAATTACCTCATTTGGAAATTTGAATTATTTGAATTTGTATGGGAAATGAGATTATTTTGAATTGAATTTGGAAATTTTGAACGAAATTACCTCATTTGCTCTAATGAAAACGCAGTATTAACTACATAAGCCAAAAAAGTGAAAAAGTACAAAAGTGAAAATTTTCAAACTCATTTTGGGATAGTTTCTCTCACTGGAAAACTTATAAAAATGATGCAGAAAGCTTAGATTTTGGTTTAAAAAGAATTGTGTACATTCTTTTTCACAAAACATTTGCGCTAGCGGGAAAAAAAATATTTTTACTTTTGTAATTTTGCAAAAAGTGGCCAATGTAGTTAAGGCTTTATCTATTCTACTTTACACATCGCCGCTTCGTTTGCTTTTTAGCGATTTATTTTAAGGCTCTCCCAAACCAACGCGATTATTCACCGCGACAAAAGAAAACAACAATAACAACACGTGGTTGTCAAACAAAACAACACGTTGTTGTTATTGTTTTCTATTGTCGCGGCGATTAATCGCGTTGGTTTGGGAAAGCCTTTAAATGAAAAAACCTTTATTTCAAATGAAAAATATTAATTCGGTATTTATAATCGTATTTTTAAACGAAATCTTTGTTTTTTTAATCTACTAAACGCTCACGAAAGGAAAAAACACAACCGAACAATCGATTAACTAAACAAACTGCTGGCGGCCATACTTGTTTACATATTATTTGTCTCCAATCACCTACAATAGTGATATTAGGATTACACATAATAGTCTGGTCTAACCATAGAGCAAATAATGCACAAAAATCACAGTCCGAGCTATTAGATGATCTATATAAAACTGCAACCACTTCGGTTTTTTCACTATAAGATATTTCTAAACATAAACACCAAGTTTTCATTTCAATATGAACACTGCATATTAATTTTAATTTAAGGCTTTTTTTAATATATATTGCAACTCCGCCTGTGTGACTACTAGTAGTGTCACATCTCGCTACTGTGTAGTTGGGTAGATTAATTTCATTATTTTCTATATCACTTTTCAAATATGTTTCAGAAACTGCAATTATATCGAATTTATTGTTAACTAGGATAGCCTCTACTTGATTAAAATTATTTATCAACCTCTGAGCATTAAAATACCAACAACTTAATTGCTAGTACTGATACGTTCTTTAAGTACTTTCAGTTTTCGTATATATACTGGGCAGTTTTTATCTCTCGCTTCGATGATCACAATTTGTATCCATTCCGAGTAACTCGTTTGTTTTAGTACAATTGATACATTAACATTAACATTAGCTGCATTTTATTTTCCCCCAGATCTGATCCGGATCAGATCCTGATAATAAAACAAACTAGATCACAAATGTATTTATTTCTCACAGTTGGCTTTATTTGCACAATAAAATTGACAGAAGGAAAATTTTCACAAATCTTGTTTGAAATAATATTTGGTATCTAAGGAAGAGCGAATATTTAAAAATGGAACAGTTTTATATTTTTAGTTTAATTTCCATTACGATAATAGTTTTTATGTATTTTTCCGTGCCTCACGACGCGTCGGCTCTATTAAATGAAGAAAAAAAATCATTAAAAAAAATGTAATGATGGCGACATGTGTTTGATTTCGAGAATTTTTAATTTTATTGAGTTTTTTTTTGTAAATCTCTGCAGTGGTACCAACCTATAAAATTAAAATATTGTTAGGAAAGTGTTCAGAAAATGGATTTTGAAATCCAAGTCCAAAGACAGACCTGGATCTTGTGTTGTTTTTGTAATACTTGAATTTATGTTTCCAAATCCAATCCGGGTCAGATCTGGGGGAAAATAAAATGCAGCTATTGTGTTCGCCTCCACACTTTATACATGCTAATTTATTTTTGCAGGTGCTTGATTTATGGTTATAACCTTGGCAATGAAAACATCGTGTTAAATTGTAGAACTCCCTTACAATACATTTAACCCATCCTACTTTTATTTTACCCATGTTAAGTATTTTATGAAAACTTTCACTATTTAACTCAATGACCACATTTAAATTTCTCCATTTGTTTTTGTTTTTAAAAATTGTTTAAAACTTTCATTTCACTGTTTAATAACTCAGGGTTTTGCTTTAGGATTGTATTTATTATTTCATCCTGATTTTCATCACTTTCCACATTCATAACACCTTGGGTTTGACCATATCTGGGCATTTCAATTTGATAATCTTTACTCATTTTGCTTTCTATTACACTTTTTAATTTTTCAGTCGAGTCCTTATCGGCACATTTAATGGCTATACCGCCATTGTTCTTGTTAATTTCCAATAAAGGGAAATTCTTTCAAAGAAAAACGACTTTGTTTTTAGCTTACTAAGGTACAAATTTATTATTTGCGACTAGCGCTGACCGAAGTGAAACAACTAATGAATAATGATTCAAGAACTATGTATAAAAGCATAAAAGAAATTAATGAAATGATATGAGAAGTGAAACATAATTTAAGTGTTCGGAGACGAACAAAACGTGTAATTTAGTTTAGTACTAGAATCTAAATTTAATATAGTAATGAAGTAGTTAGAAAGAACTTTACATATATTGAAAGATTAAATATTGATATTTAACATGCTGCCCGCCTTAAAGTATGTTGTTTATGCTTTAATCTCCCATTGGTAGTGGATACAGTTTAGCTACAGCTCGCTTGAGTACCCCATTCTGCGTTTTGACCTCTGCTACTCTATGAATTCCATCATGGCCAGGTATCGTGCGAAGTACTCTGCCTAGTTGCCACTTGTATGGTGGGAGGTTGTCATCTTGAAGAACGACGAGGGCATCAGGTGTCAAATTTTTTGATTTAGATGTCCATTTATTTCGCTGTTGAAGTGAGTGGAGATATTCGCTGGACCAGCGCTTCCAAAAAACTTGCTGAAGTTGCTGCATTCGTCGGAATCTTGAAAGACGATTCAAGGAGATTTCTGAGATGTTAGGCTCCGGAAATGATGTTAATGGGGCCCCAATCAGGAAATGACCCGGAGTAAGGGCTTCAAGATCACTAGGGTCATCAGATAGTGGCGTAATTGGTCTTGAATTTACCACTCCTTCTATTTGGGTGACCAATGTAGAAAGCTCCTCAAAGGTTGGAATTGTACTCCCTAGTACGCGTACCAAGTGGTATTTAGCAGTCTTTACCGCGGCCTCCCAAAGTCCTCCGAAGTGTGGTGACCGCGGTGGAATATGGCACCATTCTATTTTAGTTTGTTGACAAAGTTCAGTGATTTTTTGATTATGTGACTCCTTTTGGAACAACTGGTGTAAATTAGATAGTTCGTTTTTTGCTCCTACAAAATTTGTTGCATTATCGCAGAAAATGGTTTTGCAGAGTCCTCTTCTACTGATGAATCTTCGGAGGCAAGCAATAAAAGCCTCTGTTGACAGGTCGCTTACCACCTCGAGATGGATGGCCTTCGTTGTAAAGCAGATGAAAACACAGATGTAAGCCTTTATTGGTGCTCGTCCCCGAATTTTTGAAGTGATACGAATAGGACCACAGAAGTCAATGCCTGTTGTTAAAAATGGGCGACCAGGCTGTACGCGTTCGGCTGGTAAGTTGCCCATTAGTGGCTGATCCCTTGTAGGTTTTGTACGAAAGCATCTGACGCAGCTATTGACGACGTTTCGGCAGGCATTCCTTCCGTCGATAGGCCAGTATCGTTGTCTAAGCGCAGACAGTAGCGTTTGTGGACCAGCGTGCAAATACATGAAATGAAAAGAATTAATTAGCATTCTTGAAATATCATTTTTGGGTAAAATTATTTGATGTTTAGAGTTATTAGGAAGGAGAGAGTTTTGAAGACGACCGGTAACGCGAATCAGACCATTTTTATCCAGGAAAGGATTTAAACTCTTTAAACGGCTACGATTATAAATTTCCTTGTTATTTAGCAAACAATTGTACTCAATATTGAATTCACGACGTTGGATACTACGCAAAATGCCAGTATGTGCATGCTCCAGCTCCATTACTGTCAAAGGTCCAATATTTCGCTCAGTTTCTCTTAAAGCCGACAAAGCATTGTGTCGAAACCTAAAGCAGTATCCTATGATGCGGTTAAGTTTGTGCCATGAGTCTCGATGAATGATTGATGAAAATATATCTAAATATTGTGTGGCAAGGAGAATAGAGGTTGAGTTTCGTTGATCAGGAATGTTGGCACCTTCGTCTTCAAGTTGAAAACATGGCCACGTATCAGAAGATTGATGTAAAAAGTCAGGACCATTATTCCAAAGATCAGACTTCAAAAAAAGTTCAGGCATGGCACCACGCGACAAGATGTCTGCAGGATTTTCCTTAGTGTATATATATTTCCATTCCTCGATTCTGGAAAGTTCTTGAATTTTGGCTACGCGGTTAGCGACAAATGTATGCCATGTATATGACGGTCTTGCAATCCATGCTAATACTATTTTTGAATCGGTGTAGAGAAATCTTTTATTAATGCTAATAGGTAAAATAGTTTGAAGTCGCTCAATTAACTCCATCATTAAAACCGCAGCACAGAGCTCCAAACGTGGAAGCGTTACTGATTTTGTAGGAGCAATTCTCGACTTAGAGCAAATTAGTCTTATTGTTATGTTTCCGTTTTCGTCTTCACAGCGCAGGTAGCAACATGCTCCATAAGCCCTTTCACTGCTATCAGAAAAGGCGTGTATCTGAACTTTACCTGGAAATGTATTTGAAAGAATGTGTCTTGGTATCTTTAGGTTATTAAGCAGTTTGAGTTGTTGGGTATATCGATACCATTTCTCTTTGTAAGCTGGTGGCAGTGGTTTGTCCCAAGAGTGTTCGAGCTTCCAGAGTTCTTGGAGGAAGATTTTCCCTACAACAGTTACTGGTCCGATAAGGCCCAGAGGATCGAAGATTCTCCCAAGGTCTGATAGTACATTGCGTTTAGTAGTTGTCGGATGTTCATCAAAGGAAATGTGAAATATGAACGAGTCTGAAGTAGGTTCCCAAGCTAAGCCTAATGTTTTTACCACATCATTTTTTCCAATTTTGAGTAAGGGTTCCCTATAATTTTCTGGAATGGAGCTGAGAAGTAAAGGTTCATTAGAACAAAACTTTCGAAGCTCAAACTGGGCCTTTTTTAGCAATGTAATAAGGTCGTGTTGCAATGAACGTGCGTCGGCTAAGTTGTGTGCTCCTGTCATGATGTCATCGACATATGTTTCCTTTAAAATTGAATCGCAAGCAAATGGAAAGTTATTTTTCTCCTCGATCGCAAGTTGCTTTAGACAGCGTGTTGCTAAAAATGGGGCTGCTGACATCCCATAAGTAACAGTGTTTAGCTCAAAGTATTCTACAGGTTTATCAGGGTTCGCCCGCCAAGCAATCATTTGATAAGGTCTATCGACTGGGTCTACCTCAATTTGTCGGTACATTTGTTTGATATCTGTGGTGAATACCCATCGATATGTCCGAAAACGTGTTAATACGGTGAACAAATCTGACTGAACAGTGGGACCAGTCATCAAAAGATCATTAAGCGAAACGTTAGTTGTTGATTTTGCCGAAGCATCGAATACTACGCGTACCTTTGTGGTGGAACTATCAGACTTAACAACGCAATGATGTGGTAAGAAATAATTCTCGAGTGGTGGTGGTGCTGATAGCTTATGCATGTGTTGAAGATATTCATACTCATTCATAAACAATATATATTGCTGTTGGAGCTCGGGAAGACGTTTAAGCTTACGCTCAAGGGAAAAAAAACGTCTTTCTGCAGTTTTAAGTGAATTTCCTAAAGCTGAAAGCTGCTTTCGGAAAGGCAGCCGAACAATAAATCTGCCATCATCTGAACGGCGAACGGTGTCCAAAAAATGCTGCTCACAAAGCCTTTCCTCTTCAGTAAAGATCTTGTTAGGGGTATTGTGACTTTCAAGCTCCCAAAACAGACGAACAATTTTTTCGATTGAAGCTATGGATGGGTTTGTAGTCAACTTACAATGATAAGACGTATTAATTCCTTCACGGTCAATACCGATTGGACCTCCAGCTATGTATCCTAGTTGAGTGTTTTGTAAGTGCGGATAGCTACCTCCAAGGCGTATTTGATTTTGAATCAATAGATCATAAAAAATTTCTGCACCTATTAGAATATCGATTTTGGAAGGTTTATTGAAATTGGGATCTGCTAGAACCACGTTAGAAGGATATTTCCAATTTTCTGTATCAAAGCTGAAATTAGGCATGGGTTCACTGATCTTCGAAAGGATGTGGAAGCAAAGATCCACTGAATAAGCTGTTACAAGCGATTGCATTTGTGTAAACAAAGTATAGCGCGCTGACGTTGAAGTCTCTTCCACTCCGCAAATAGGAGTGAACGATTTGTGGCGCGGAAGGCCTAGTTGCAGCGCTAAGGCATCTGTCATAAGATTTATTTGTGATCCGGGGTCTAAGATAGCTCGAGCTGTAAATCTTTGTCCGTGTTTCCCCAGAACACAAACTATAGCTGTAGCAAGGAGCGTTTGTTTAACATGAGACCCCGATCGCATAGTTGCCAAGCTAGCAGTGTTTGGAGTTGACGTCTCAAAGGTCGTTTCTTTGGATGATGGTTGGGTTAAAGATTTATCTAGAGTTGCGATGGAATGACATGGCTCGTGGAGAAGGGAATGATGGTTACCCTGACAAATTCTGTATTTTTGAGATTCACAAATCGTATGATCATGACCAAATCGAAGACAGTTAGTACATAACTTATTGTTAGCAGCAGCTAAAAGGCGCTCCTTTGATGTTAGTGACAAGAATTTTCTACATCTATATATGAAATGATTTAATCTTGAGCAATAAGTACATACCCTCTGGTTTTGAATCGTAGCTTTAGAGACTGGTGGTCGATTGCTTACCCTCGATGCTGCTGTTGAAGTTGAAGACAAGGTCTGTTGTGATGTTTTTTGATCCAACTGTTGACACCGTTTGTCCAAAAATTTAAACAGTTCTTTGAGTGTGGGTAGTCTTTCGGTTGCACGTTCGTCTATCCACTTTTCGTTGGTTGTTGAGTCTAGCTTGGAAAGAATAATGCATATAATAATGTCATCCCAGTGAGCAACCGGTCGACCGAGTGACGTAAGGGAGCGCAAGTGAACGTTAATCGTGTCGACAAGATCGCGAATGTTGTTGGAAATTGCCTTAGTAACCGGAGGACAATTGAGAACTCTTTTAACATGCTCTTCAACAATGACTGATGTGTTCGCGTACCGATCTTTCAGAATTTTAAGTGCTTCGGTATAATTCTTTGCGGTTATGTCAATAGACTCAATACAACGAAGAGGTTGACCCGACAAGGAAGAGATTAAATAATGAAACTTAGCAACGCTATCGATGGAGTCGTTGTTATCAATTAAAGACGAAAATGATTCGAAATAGGTTATCCACTTGGTGTTATCTCCGGAGAATGTGGGAAGAGTAAACTTTGGAAGTTTTACCGTTGAGCCACTAACAGTTGTATTTAGAATTGTTGTGTCTTTATTATGTTCATTCCCTACCTGATTACATTTACTTATTGCGAACGCGAGACTCGGCTGAAGTTTAAAGTACAGCTCTTCAAATGACGCGCGAATAGCTATCTCATCTTCCGAGCAATCTATTTCTTCGATTAAAGATTGAATGTTTTGAAAGGCGTTGTAATATTTTTCAAGTCCCTTTAACCGAGCGTCTAACTCAAAAAACTTTGCTTCTGACAAGCTTTTATCTACGAATTCTTTCATTCTATCTTGTTGGCCGACGAGCGTTTGCCGTTTTGTTTTAAGGGTCAATAACTTTTTCTCACTCATTGTTTTAAATTGTCTTGAAACAAAGTTTTAAAGAAACCGTTAGTTTCACGAACTATTATCGCCTGATTTTAGATCCGCTACAAGGCTGTTTGTACCGGTTTAAAAAGTCCGCTATATAATACCTCTACCTCTACCTCAACGTTTTTTGTTTATGTAACACGTGATTATCTTTAACCTTGCTTTAAAAATAATAAAATTCAGCTTGAGACGTGAACCGGCGCAATACCAATGGCAAAGGAACAGCGTGATGTGCAAACCAAAAAAAGTTTTTAATGCAGCGCGGTAGCTGACAGCTATGAATTTATTATTTTGTAAATATTTTAATTTACAGGACCGGTGTCCTGTCACGGTCGCCAATGTTAATTTCCAATAAAGGGAAATTCTTTCAAAGAAAAACGACTTTGTTTTTAGCTTACTAAGGTACAAATTTATTATTTGCGACTAGCGCTGACCGAAGTGAAACAACTAATGAATAATGATTCAAGAACTATGTATAAAAGCATAAAAGAAATTAATGAAATGATATGAGAAGTGAAACATAATTTAAGTGTTCGGAGACGAACAAAACGTGTAATTTAGTTTAGTACTAGAATCTAAATTTAATATAGTAATGAAGTAGTTAGAAAGAACTTTACATATATTGAAAGATTAAATATTGATATTTAACAGTTCTTATTTACTACCGCGTTTATATTTAATTCTGTAGGATCAATATTTAATTTTAATTCTTTTCTAGTTTTATTATTAATGTGTAGGTACTCACATTGTTGAAAAAAAGGGAAGCACATTCCATTTCCAGAAATTGGCCAAAATGACAGAGGGTAAAAAGGAAATGCACGCCATTTTGGCATCCACAATGTTAAGCGGAAACGCCATTATGACATCATATTTTTGACAAATAAGGATGCCGGCAACAAAAAGTTGCCCTGTGTGCGAGGGTAAGCAACAAAGTTGCCGGGAAAAAAGTTCCGCGAGCAACTCCGAGCAACAAAAAGTTGCGCAATTAAAAGTTGCCTAGTGGGCGCTCTCCCATATAAGCTAAAGTTGCCTAGTGGGCGATGGGCCTTAGTTTTTCGAAATCGCTAGAGAATTTCGCAGCGTGTAAAGGCTTTCCCAAACCAACGCGATTAATCGCTGCGACAAAGGGAAACAACAATAACAACACGTGGTTGTCAAACAAAATAACACGTTGTTGTTATTGTTTTCTATTGTCGCGGCGATTAATCGCGTTGGTTTGGGAGAGCCTTAAAAGCAGTCATTGAACGTATCCAGGTTGAAAAAAAAACAATTGGCACATGTAGATCTCTTATTTTTTTTTTGACACCAAGCAAGAAAATAAATTTTGGCATCACTTTCAAAGAGAAAATACAATTTTGTAATGGCCGCGCCACGGGACAATAAACAATTTATAAATAGAAATTAATTTTATTATTAAAAAATGTCTTTCACCATCAAATCGAATTGTAAAATTACAAAAAGTGCAACCTATAAACATTTGCCATTAGTTAAGTGTTTTTAACTACGCTTAAGTCCCAGAAATTCTGTAAAAGAACTTTTACTGTATGGCATCGAACTAGACGAGGAAGGAAGAAAAAAAGTTATACAAAAAAAAAAATCAAAAATGGTGCATCGCACCCTATAAACTGAGTTTTTCAAAGCTATTTTTGTTGAAATATGTTTATCTAACTGTGATTGTTATAATTAAGTGTGAAAACATCAGAAATCATTTGAGTGAAGTGTTTTTTGTGGAAATAAGATAAAACAGCAAAGAGAAACCAAGGAAAAATGATAACATACAAAAATGCTGGCATTGGTCAGGTTTCACCTGCAAACGCGACAACGAATAACTCGACTCCTGTGAAGGCGTTCGTAAACAACCCCCAGATGCAGCAACAAATTGTCAACATTCAGAATCTGCAGAACATCCCGCACCAATTTATTCAGGCGGGCAACCAGACAGTGATCCAGAATCCATCTGGCAACAATATGTTCTCGATTGTGCAACCCATGCAGACAGTGACCATCGATGGCCAGGAGGCGTTCTTCATCCCGAACATCAACTCGCAGCTGGCTGGGGCACAGCCTATAAACTTCAATGGTCAGCAAGCGTTCCTCGCCCCAAATGGCCAGATTATTCGCGCTCCAATGCCCACTGCGACCAACAACACCGTGCTTCCCGCTCAGTTTATACAGAATCTCGGCCAGACCATGCAGCTGCCAAGTCAGGCAACATCGGGCGGAGGAAACGGGGAAGCTATGCTGACGATTCCTGGCACCAATATTCAGATACCAATTGCTCATCTAACCAACGCCAATGTGATCCAACAGAGTGCGGGAAACAGCCAAAACGCAGCAGCAGTTCAAGCAGCACAGCAGCAATCCCAGCAACAACAGCAGCAGCAAGGACAGGCGCAATCTGCACAGGCTGCCGCTCAGGCTCAGAATCAGGCTAATCAACAAGCAGCTAATACTACGACCCTTCCTGCAACGATAACTATACCCGGAACGAATATTACTATTCCAACTTCTATGGCAGCGGCCAATGGACTGTTGGGCAATATTGGAAATCTGTTGGGCCAGAATTTGAACACCATCAAGGTAGAGGGCCAGAACATCCAACTTCGCCCGGCGGGAACTGCAATCCCGCACGTGGTTCAATTCCCGACGGCGCCCATTGCGCAAACGGTTGCTGTCCAAATTCCCATTCAAACGGCCAATGGTCAAACCATCTACCAAACGGTACACGTTCCCGTTCAGCAGCTGGGAATGCCCGGCTTGGTACAGCAGTCACCGCAGATGCAAATTATTCCGCAATTTACTCAGTTCGCCAATGTCATCACCCCCAACGGGCAGATCCAGCAGGTGCAGTTATCGCCGATAAATCCAATGGCTCTGCATGCTGCCCAGCAGCATCCGAATGTCATCATAAATCAGTCGAATTTGCAGAATGTCGCAGCAGCCGCAGCTGCTGCAGCTAACCACGGTAATAATTCGCAAAGTGGGCAACAGGGCACCAGTTCGGCAGCGGGAGGAGCGAACAACGCTCAGCAGCAGCAAACGAATCAAAGTCAACAACAGGTATTGAAAATGTTCTTTTTTTTTCTTTATTTTTATAAATTCCCAACTTCTACCAATTTAAGTCCAAAGTAACAAGTTTGTATAAAAAACATTGTAAAATGTTTAAAAATTGGTAGTTTTGGCATAGTGTGAATGTGCAATTGAGTGAGCGTCCACAGATAAACCTTCTCATGATTGTTAAATAAAAACTTTTCCTCGAGGAAGTGACCAATCCTCAAAAGTATCTCCTGTCAGAAAATTATCGCTGATCTTAGCCGTTTGGATTCTGCAATAAACTGTAGAAACGCACACAGTCACTAGGCCCTGTTTCTTTATTAGCTGTTGTCACCAATTTTTTTTATTTTTTCAATTGTTATTGATACGATCCAAACGCCGAAAAAGATCGTAAATATCTTCGAACCAGCCAACACGAACACATTGCCTTGCTTAGCATATTGTTAACAAACTTAAGGCGTATGCGATGATTCTCATAGGGGTAGATCGAAGAATCTTTTATTTGGTATTGTTACTGTGGTAAAAACCACATGCCAAGTGCACTGCAGCGTAAATCGGCCCACCCAGCTTAAGCACTTAAAATTTCTCGAAAAGAAAAGAGTTTTCGGAGAGATTGAAACAGAATTTTAAAGAAGAAAATCAGAAATTTCAAACACTGTTACATATTATGTAGAAACACATAACTTCGTGTTACCTTTGCTATTAATGTATGTAATTAACATTAACAATATCATCAATAACTTCAAGAATTATAATATACAAACGGAGTTTAAAAGAAAATAGAACAATGGCAATGGTTATTACGAATGGCAACACTGGTCGAGCCGAACGGATAATAAATTTTGTTGTATTGTGAAATGGACATGTAAAGTTCAGTTTCAGTCTCAATCAGGCTTGCCAGATTTTTATGAGGTTATATCGAAAAATCTGAGAAAAATATCGCAAAATCAGCTACCGCAAAAATCGCAAAAACTGCAAAAGCAAACAAAAATGTATAGTTAATAGTAAAAAAAACAGTGCAATCATTTTTCGTGTTTTTTGTTGCATACCTGTGCCTCTTCATAGGTTTTCCAACCAAAGCAGTACATTAAGAGTTAGTTAGTGACCGTCTGGTGGCAAGAAGAGGTATGGTAGAACAAATATACAGCGACAATGACACAAATTTTGTTGGTGCGAATTCCGAACTTAAAAGAATAGAAGAGCAATTGGGTGAAAGTGAACTTCAGGATGAAGTTGCTAAGCGAAAAATTACATGGCATTTTAACACGCCATTGGCTCCGCATCATGGGGGACTCTGAGAGGCGAGTGTGAAACAAGCGAAATACCACCTCAACAGAGAAATTGGTACACGCAGTTTTACATTTGAAGAGCTGTACACAGGCGTTCGTTCGTATAGAAGCCTGCCCGAATTCCCGTCCTTTGTGTGTACTGAAAGACGATCCAAATGATTTATCCGCTCTGACACCAGGGCATTTTCTAGCTGGCGGTCAAATAGTTCGCCCTCTCGGCCCAAACGTGGAGAAAGTGCCATCGCATCAACTAGATAGCTGGAATAAAATACATAAGTTTGAGCAGAGCATTTGGAGTAGATGGTCCCATGACTACCTGAGTGAGCTGCAACAACGCACAAAATGGAAGCAACCACATCGAAACTTGCAAGTAGGTGATCTGGTATTTTTGAAGGAAGATAATCAACCACCAGGCATTTGGAAACGTGCACGTGCATTCGGACAGGCAGTCGAATCTATGATCGCCCTATCACAAAACTATGTCTCATAGCAGTGGAGACAAGTCTCCTGTCCAACAATGATGTGTGTGCAAATGGAGAGTCCACTGATGGCTACATATTACCAGCCGAAATAACACCTACAGTTCCTACAATTTAATCCTAAAATACCCGAATCGACTTGGTTTTCCATTGATGTACATGTGTAAAGGGGCGTCAATGGTTTTCCCAATGTCCTAGAGAGAAAATGCTGTTCGGAAGAAGACACAATAAAAAAACTCAAAAATTAATATAAAACCAAAAAGATACAAGTCATTTGTAGCAGTTTTAAACCCGCAGGTTTAAAAGTGGGCAGTGTGTTCGATATTATACATATCCAGTCCAAAACGAAGGTTTGAGAAATCCCAGCCACTTGTGAAAGCAACTGGCAACTATCTACTTTCATTTAATTAAATTATTATCGATTTTGTTTATCATTTTTAATCACTAAAAGAATTAATTAATAAATATAAATCAAGACGTTCAGTCATAAAAGCAATATTTTCGTTTTTTATGTTCAATTTTAAATAGAAAAATATCTACAGTACACTTAATAATTTGTACACATTGCCCTGTTTAAGTTTATATTTAACCGCGAAGTTAAAAAAAATATCGCACGTTTTGCGATATATCGCGCAATCTGGCAAGCCTGGCGCTGACTGCACATGCGATTATGAGAAAATGGTAATGTAGTTCGGTAATATAAGTTCGTTTAATTGAACTGACGTTCAGTTGATGCTGTGAAACCCAAGGAGTTGAACTTTAAATTTAAACTTAAGTTCAGGTTCAGCTGATCTAAAGTTTAAACTTTTGCAAAAAAATTAGTTTGAAAGTGGAATAAGTCCATATTTTTTTTTATAAGCAACTGTAAAATTTTATTTATTATTGCTTGGATTTATTTCAGTGGGCATTATCCCACAGTAGGCATCAGTTTGTACTTCGAGAACATCATCATAGACAAGATAATGGTATTTTTGGTATGGCAATTGCATTTAAAAGTCATTTCACTAATTTTATTTAGAATTTTAATTTTATTAAATTTACTTTCGTAAATCTAGCTGATCGGTTAACTTGGTAATTTCCATGGAAATTCATTTTTTTGTATCAAAACATTTACAAAGTGCATAGTTTACATATTTTATTCAAAATGCTTTACTTCACAATAAATGCAAATTTTTATAATAAATGCATATTTTAAGTTGCATATTTTTTATTCATATTTTTCAATAAATTGTGTTTTATTTTCGAAAAAGAGCCAAGACACCAACGTCAACGTGAATAGTCGACAAAGTTATCGCGACCAATGAAAACAAATACCCTTCTCACTCACTTTGAATTGTTGACGTTTTGGAAACTTCCACATTCCACTTCGACGAGCAGCTTAAGGCTCTTCCAAACCGGCGCGAAACATTCGGTGCGAATTTGTGACGACTGTAGAATGTACCAAAATTCGCATTGCGGCAGTGTGGGCACTCTCATTAATTACCATGTAAATAAATTTACAGACTCGAAAGTTTCGTCGTCGCTCCGAATGTTTCGCGTTGGTTGGGGAGAGCCTTTATTCTCTTCCAAAATTCACATTATTTTTAAAAAATTTTTGTTGAATGACTGAAATCAATTCTTTATTAATAAAAACTGAATGATTTTTTATTTTATTATTGTTTACTTCCTCTGTAAATGCCCTGCTCTAGACCGGTATAGAGTAAAATCCTTTGGACATGCCTTTTATGACGACCTTAACGAACTTTCCGAAATAAAGATCAAAGACTTGATCTCTTTTCTTAACGCAACAAAATGGCTTTGAGACGACGAGACGGTAGCCTTTGCATCGACCCCCTTCTGAGCCGCTAGACTGCTAGTTTGCAGACTTCGAGTCTTGAGGGGACACGGGCAGGGTAACCGTAAGTTTGTAGGACGTAGTGACTAGTTTTGACACTAAAATGTCTGACTCTGAGCGTTTTTGTGGATGACCTCCCGCCAGCTTCTACTAAACTCTTCCATAAATAGGTTCCAACGAGTTTTATGGTATCAAAACGGCGCTTTTCTGCGCTAATTGGGTCAGCGAGCTAGTTGTTCGTTGACCGCCATTTCTACCTACCTTACCAAAATAAAGGCTTAAGTGCATATTTTCCATTTTAAGAGCATTTTTTAAGTGCATATTTTGATTTTTAAGTGCATCAATGCAAATTTTTATAAAAAAAATGCATGTTTGAAGTGCATATTTTTCAATAAATTGTGTTTAATTTTCGAAAAAGAGCCAAGACACCAACGTCAACATAAATTGTCGACAAAGTTATCGCGGCCAATGAAAACAAATACCCCTCTCACTCACTTTGAATTGTTGACTTTCGACGAGCAGCTTTAAGGCTTTCCCAAACCGGCGCGCCTCGTAGCTTTACGTAATTACTAAAAAGCTGTGGCGTGAGTATTTTTTCAGTTTTAATCATATTATATTTTTTTTAACAATAATTATAAATTAAAATGACTTACAAATCAATGTGTTTTAATATTGAAAGTGGTAAACAAAAAATGGTTTAATTTTTTTTTCTCGAGAATAGTGGATTTTTTTTAATAGGCCCATGAATGATCACAAAAGACGAATAAACTTGGATATTCAAGAAAATAAGTTTTTTTTATTTACTTTTACTTTTTACACTTAAAAAAAGTCAATTAGTAAAGCAAAGACATGGACTTACATTTTTTCAATTTTTATATGTTAACTTCCCATTGGAAGTTATTGTAATTGGTCCGATTCGACAAATCGGATAAAGTTTGTACGTTCGTACGTTTGTAAGTTCGTGAGCTTTTTTTGCCTTTAGCTTAAAATATACATTTTTATTATTTAACAATGTTACATATGTATGTATGCAAATTAATTTTTTGTTTATTTTTTTTGTTTTTGTTAAATGAAAGTATTATTTTGTTAAATAGAATTAATTTTCTTTATGAGATTCTTTTTACCCACAGTTTTATATTTTTTAATTGAAAAAGAAACTGTTAAAAATTGTTAAACAAATATCGGATAACTTGAGAACGCACAAAGATATTAAAAATAAAATAAATAAATTTGATGGCACAATAGCTTATGAGAAACTAGGGCCTAGTGACTTAGAGGGGACCTACAGTTTATTGCCGAAACGGCTAAGGTGAGCGCCACTTTTCTGTGACAGGAGATACTCTTGGAGAATTCGTCAATTCCTCGCAAGAGGCAGTAGCCCTGAAAAAAAGTTTTGTGTTTAAGTGGCAGTGGCTGGGAATCGAACCCAGACCTCTGGCATGACAGTCCAACTCACTAACCATTATGCCACTTGCTACTACAAAGACATTAACTTTATGTTAATTTTGTTTTTAACACAATGCCATAGTTGATAATCGGCCGAGTTTGTAAAAAAATTTAATTGACAGTTAAAAAAAAAAAAAACTACAAGAAACTACTAAAAATTGTTGAAAAATGTTTTTCGGCTCAAATATATCTGGAACAAACAATGAAATCAACTACGGGATAATTTTCGTCTACACATAATGCCATAATTAGTAATTGATAAGGTTTGTAAAAAAATTCAATTGACGATTTTTTTTCTAGACCAAAAGCAAAAGAAACTGCAAAAAATTGTTGAAATTTTTCATGTCGCATATATTTAAAGCAAACAGCCCAACTTTGGTTTTCTCGTTCCCTTGATTGCACAACTGATAAGGTTTTCGAAGATTTTTAATTGTTATTATAACATTGGATGTCGAGTTTGAATGGGAAGTTATAAGTGTGAGTCACACCCAGCCTCTTTTTATAATTTGTTATTATTGAAAGTAGAAGTAACTCCTTATAGGGCTAAAATACTGTTAACTTTCTTTGAGAATTTTTATAATTTCTTTTTGCATGTTAAAATTCAACATGTTTATAATCTAAACAAAATTGCCGTATATTTTTCAACATATTAAAACACAAACCCTTAAATATCTCAAAACATTAAAATTTGCACTAATACCACTTTCAACATACATAAAAAGAATGTTTATGTATACAAAATATAGGTATGTACATATATTTACTGAATACAATACTTTTATAGTAGAAAGCTATTTCGATCTCAACATGATCGCAGTAGCTAATAAGCATTCTCCAACCATATTAACCATTCAGGTTTCAAGATATCTTTAATTTCAATGTAAGATAAAGAACTCTTCGAAAAGAACAGAGATTGTGTGTGTGGCATACAGTTCAGTCCCAATATTTCAATTCTTGCCCTGAATATTAAGCTGACTTGAAACACACACTAAAGAACCCAAAGACTGTCTTAATTCTCTGTATATTAGCCGGCTTGATGACATCTGGGCATTATGCAAACATAGAAAGATTCTTCGACTTTTGCAATACATTAATAAAGTTCATCATGTCAGTTATCAATCGACTGAATAGATAGATCCAAAACCAATTCGTGGATCCCTGTTGTATCAAACAATTCCTTAAATGGTGTGAGCCTAATATGAGCGCATGTTTCATTATTTTGTGTTGCAAATTATCAGTAGACCTTTGCATAACCTTCAATTTTTGTATTTTAAATATATAAAGTTCCCTCAAAAAAATAATTATAAATGCATAAACGCCTTACAACAATATATGTATCATCAAATCAAGTATTTACAAAACCAATACGTGAACCTTTAAGACTGTATTTCCCGAACATTAGACCAAAGGGTTAATTAATTCCTTGGTTTAGATATCTTTCTTCTCCTTTTTATCTTCAATTTACCTTACGTAACTAAATACATGAATATTGTCTAAAATCGTTTTTTATTTATTTCTATAATAGGCTCAGCAAGAAGCAAATGCAGCAGCTGCTCAGCAACAACAACAGCAACAGCAGCAGCAACAACAACAACAGCAACAACAGCAGCAGCAACAGCAACAACAACAGCAGCAGCAGCAACATAATCAGCCCATAACGATCACAAACGCACAAGGCCAGCAGCTGACCGTGATTCCAGCTCAAGCCTTACAGCAATTTCGGCCAGCTGCGCAAGCTAATACCAGCAACATAATTCATTTGCCAAATATTCCTGGACTTCAGGCGTTGCCCATACAAAATATTCCTGGAATAGGAAACGTTCAAATAATCCAGGCTCACCAGTTGCCGCAAAATCTTCAAGGTTTTCAGAATTTTCCTGGTGCCCAAGTTATTTCTGCAAATGTTGCCCAGCAAAACAGTAATCAGCAGAATCAACAGCAACAAGCGCAACAACAACAGCAGCAACAACAGCATCAGCAAGTCATTGTAACGGCTTCAAAAAACGAGCCACAGTCCCCTCCCCAAATTACCCAGACGCTTATCACCAATATTAAGCAAGAGCCACCAGATATTAAATGGGTACAAGCCACAGCAGCTACTCCACAACAGCAACAACAGTTGCAACAACAATTGCAGCAGTTACAAGCAGCCCAACAGCAACAACAACAGCAGCAACAGGCGCACCAACAACAACAAGCACTTCATCAAAATTCAAATGCTAATATTACAGTAACGGAAGTTTCCTCACCAAGTCCAATTCATGTTGCGTCGCCAGCTCAAACCCAGCAACAAAATTCACAACCCACTTTTACTACCGTCTCTGTGGGCAACACGAGCATAATGCAAATTCCAGCGACAAGTTCATCGTCTGCACATCAGCAAGTGCAACAACAGCAACACACGCCAAATACTCAATCATCGAGTCATCACCAACCACAGCAAAGTCAGACCTCTGTGAACGTTAATATCAGTGTCAATGATGGTTCAAGTGAAACAAAGCCGCGACTTAAGCGCGTAGCATGCACTTGCCCAAACTGCAAAGAAGGTGAAAAGCACTCGGACCGTAAGAAGCAACATATCTGTCACCACCCTGGCTGCAATAAGGTGTATGGAAAAACCTCTCATTTGAGAGCTCATCTGCGATGGCACACTGGGGAACGCCCATTTGTCTGCTCTTGGCTCTTCTGTGGCAAACGCTTTACGCGATCCGATGAATTGCAACGCCACCGCCGCACACACACCGGCGAAAAGCGATTTCAATGTAGAGAATGCAACAAAAAATTCATGCGCAGTGACCATTTATCCAAGCACATTAAGACTCATTACAAATCGTCTCGCTCCCAGCTCGATTTGATGGATTCATCAATAAAAGATGAAAAAGACCTTGAAGGTCTCGTGGCGGGTTTGGGCCATATGACAGGTGCAAAGACTATAACCAGCTCCAATGGCATTGTAACGATTGAACTACCATCGGTTGCAGGCTCAACCAGTGACATGGGCGGGACGCTCAGCCAATCGCCGGAGCCGTCCTCAGATGGTAGCTGCCCAGAAGACGACAGCGGCGATGAGGAAAAAATGATGATCCAAATCGGCGATATGCCTGATATGGTTGGTGAGAATTCCAACTAGCATACGGGCACCCTGTTCATGGAACAGTTTGGGAACTTCGACTCCAGTGGCAAATTTACTTTCGAAGAGTTTTAAATCGCACTTAATCTTTGCGCCTGCCAGTCCTCTCTGTACATATTTTTGCACGAATCAAATGTTTTCTTCTATTTTGTGTTTTAATAGACTTCCACTTCCCTTACTCCCCCCCCCCCCCCTTTCGCTTATAATGTATCATAACATAGATTAAGAATAAAACATGATCGTTTAATTGCGGTTGTTCGCACCAAGTGAGTTTTAAAAAAAAAGAAAAACCAATACTGGCACTATTGTGCTAGTATTTTTTAACACTGTACATGTATTGTTTTTTTAATAATTTATATTTTTTATTTTTAAATTCAGAATTAAGTGTAAAAATGATTAGATCAATGATTTTGTTTAAAATTACGTATATTATACATATATATCAACATATAAAAAATATATAATTACATATATAAAAAAGATTTTAAGTAAAACTAGCTCGTTCGTAATTATTTCTTTATTTTACAGTAAAAAAAACGCATACGAGCGATATTAGTAAATTACGAAGTGTATAAAAAGAATTAAATTTACCTTCTTTATAACTAAAATAAAAAAGAGAAAAAAAAATTTAAAAAATCATCAATTACGCAACGCAATTGATGTCATTCTTTAAGTTTAACTGTTAAAAAAAAAAAAGAAGAGAGAAACGACAAAATGGTGGATATCGTTAGCTCATGTATGATTATATTTTTAGTTGGTGTAACGTATGAATAAAGTAATAATTACCAAACAATATTGAGTGTATTATTATTAGATTTTTTTTTGCAACTTTTGTAAATTGCAATATGCATGCATATTATATTCTATAATGATCGCCCTCAAGCCAGAGGGCTTTATGTGCTTTATTTGTTAATTTGGATAAGTTCTTCGGTATTTCATGTCATACCAGTTGTATTAATGTGTAAAGAAAAATACTTCAGGCATGAAGGGACAGTATGAAGTATGTACAGTGGGTTGCCAAATTAATAGGGACATCATTATTTTTCATGATTTTAGGGTTTATGAATTTACGAGTTTTAGATAACTTTGATTGATTTATCCTTTAGGAATGAAGTCAGACTCTTGGCTTTGTAACAGGCTTCCGATTCACGCATAAAAAAATAGTATTCGCCATTCGGAATAATTCTGTGGCCTGGGGTAGAAATCGACCTTAAAGTTCTTACTTTTTCTGGCCAGTTCTCATGGTCCCTCGACAATATAAGGGCTTACCAGATCTTTAACCTATAATGGTGTTATCTGCCATATTGCTGCCAAGAATTTAAGACGCCTTTACGTGGTTGAGGTGGGACCAGAATAAAGAATTACTGAAAAGTCGGTTTCAACCCCAGGCTCAACAATTTTTTCTGAAAACCCTATTTTTTATGTGTGAATCGTTATCTTATCGCAAAGCCAAGAGTGTGATTCAATTCCTGAAGGTAAAAGACATCCAAATTTTATCTTAAACTCTTGAATTCACTTAAAACTCAAAATCATGAAAAATAATTATGTCCCTATTAATATGGCAACCCACTGTATATTATTCGATTCATATGATATAAACCTAACACAAAGTGCCCAAATTATCTAATATGAAAGCAAGCCATTGTAATTTCCATGTCCAACGATAACTATGTCAATCGTGGAGACGATCACATAACTACATAGCGAAAACGAAACTTTTGCCTGACGAAATTTGGGGTTGGAGTGCCCTAAAGCTTCAACAAAGTTAGTTGTCTATCTCCTGAATCTAACGGCCTTATTCTGCTATTTTGTCACGTGAAATTTTGTATTCTGCTATCCGTCGGAAAGAAATAATTGTTTTAAAAACACAGTAACATTTTGAACTCAAAAGATAGAAGATTTAAAAATGTAATTTGAACCAAATTGTATGAAGCGTTCACGTGAATAAAAATTTCCGATCGAATCGAATAGCAGAATAGGGCTGTAAATTAAACTACTTGCTGCAGCAGTGGGAATCATCATTGAAAACTTGATTCAAGGATCCTAGCAGGATGTAAACATATTTTTGTCAATAATTTCTCAACTATTGTATGTAGTAGTAGTTCTTTTATTTATTTTTATTTTTATCCTTTATTTTATTTTTAAATATTTCAGTACTAATCCATCAGAAAGTACTTAAGCATTTTATACTTAGGATTTTCGAAAATACATATGTACGTACATACATACATATGTGGGAACCTAACAAGAAATGGAAACATATTAAACATTTTTGGTTTGCTCAATTATTTATTGACGCAGATTAGTTTTCGAAGACATGGCAATTGCTGACAGCTGTTATGAATAGGCAAGTACCTAACTTTTTTTTATGCAAAACTTACTTTGTTCTGTATAAATCTATGAATTATAGGTGATAATTCAAGCAAAACGAAAAGCAAGCCTTGTATATAAATTCCAAGTATCAGTGAATGGATTATTATGAGAGAAACAAATTTCAAAAAGAAAAGAATAAGAGTGGTTTTATTTATGTAACTACTATATTGAACAAGAGGACCTATTCAGAGACAGCTAGTTTTTCCAAGAAACAGTGGTGGTGATGAAACTGAAACATTTTACGATAAAATATGATTTTGGTCCCATTCAAAATAGGTATGTACATAATTACCTATTCAATAAATGAATTTGAAAAATATTAATTTATTTATTTAAAAAGCATATAAAAATACATACATATGTAGGTACATTACATACATATAGCTTTGCGGCAAAACTCTATTGCAGCCGATTTTTCCGCAGAAAGTAAACTAGTTTAATTATTCAGTTAATAATGGCCACGTTCAGGAGTCACTAGGATAGCCTATCTTGGATACTCGAGTATCCTATCCATATGTGTTTCTGAACGACTAAGATCAGATAGGTTATATTTGGTATCAAAAATCAGCTGCTCTTGACATTTCTCATAGGATAGATGAGTATACCAGAAATTTTAGGATAGCTTGAGATCTCATTTTTGCAAACTGCTGTTTTGTAATCAGCTGTGTTTTTACTAGGGATTACAACAACACAAAGCTATCCAGATCGCTTTGGATACAATCCTGAACGAGGCCAATGATTCTAACTCCAAATTCAATCTACCTGGCATACCCCGAGTTCGTAAAAGTAAACATGCTCAATCACTGCTAAAAACAATTTCAAAAAAATGGTAGTAGTTATGTACATTTTGGGCAATATTTTATTTCAATATTGAGAGCAAACATCAGCGCTTCTAAAACAGTGAACACAATTTGAAACAGATTACATTTGCCTGCAAAAATGCGACTTGAATGTGGCAGTGTTGCCGAAGTTTTACTTTTACGAACTCGACCATAGTTAAAGCTACCTGGCAACATTAGAAGACTTTGTGATTTTCTCAAAAGCCTCATCCTTGTTCAGTACGTAGTTTATACTGATTTCTCGAAAGCGTTTGACAGAGTAAATCACGCAATTCTGCTAGCTAAACTTAAAAACATAGGTTTTCACTCAAATTTTTTGGTTCGTATCTTACTGGTAGAATTCAGCATGTTCGTATCAATAATATCGTATCGGATCCTGTGTTCGTTAATTCCGGTGTCCCACAAGGAAGCCATTTAGGACCACTACTATTTTTGATTTTTATTGATTATATTCCTAGATATATATTTCAAATAGTGTATGTGCTTAATGTATGCGGACGATCTCAAAATTTTTCTAAGCATAAGATCAAATTTAGATTGGAAGTAAAATCGAAAAGGTTAAACCTATTGATTGAGTGCGACACACGCTAACGCACGGCATACCCTCGGATTAGTTCTGAAATCAATGAACGAGGTGAGTCACTTTTTGATTTTATTACAACTTATACTGCGTTTTCATTAGAGCAAATGAGGTAATTTCGTTCAAAATTTCCAAATACAATCCGAAATCATCTCTTTTCCCATACAAATTTAAATTTCCAAATGAGGTAATTTCAACAAAATTTGCACAAAATTCTGTAGAAAATTACGTAAAACTTTTATGAACACACCCAAATGGAATCCATTCAAAGTGGATCCCATTTTAAATGACAGAATTCAATGTAAAAAACAACAAAAACAAGCGATTGACAATCTGTACCGTCAAACAAAATTACGAAATTTGAAATGTGTACACTTTTTTTGTAATTTGCCAAATTACCTCATTTCAGTTCTAATGAAAACGCAGTATTAGCTATTTGTAACAGAGGCAATATTCCTACTTTTGTTTTTCCGAGTTCGGAAAATTATGATGGGTGGGAAGATGTGTTGGATGCTATAATAATTTTAATAGATCGGTGGAGAATTGGAGAGTGACCCTTTTTTTTCGGATCAAATATGGATTCGCTTCAATATAAATTTTGACACTGAAACCCCTCCCCCGTATAGAGATCCCGAAAGAATTGCTTGAAAGAAATTCAGTCAAATTGTTAATTCTAAACTGTGCAATATACCGAGTCTGAGTACAGACTAGGTTGAAGATTTAGAGTAAAAGGTGAATACCTTTGTGGTATCTATGAACACTGCTTTTAAGGTCTCTTCTGTCGAACCTCAGGAAAATGACTAGAACAATTTTCAATATCTGCCATAAACACAAGTTTTACCAACCTTATAAAGATAGTCTCAGAGTCTACAAATGAGCGTTCACATCAGTCAAGCAACAAAGCTGGAGAGATTACTGTCAGTCTATCGAAAAAATTAAAGATTCGGCAAGGCTTAGCAAAGTGCTATGGAAGGAGCATTCCGAATCCATTTGGGAATAACTGCTTGATTTCGGTGTAGAGGACTACATCAGGGAGTGAATTATGTCCATGCTCAGCGATAGAAGGATTCAAGCTTCGTTACACCGCCGGGTCTCCACCTGAAATATTTCATAGATTACTATATGTCACCTTTGATAGAAAGAAAGAGCGATAGTATACCATAAAATGATGGTTGGGCATTTTAATAGCTTTCTATTTCATTTGTCTCAAAAATTTCACAGGGCAAAGTTATGAAATGAAAACAATTTAAAGAATTGATTTATTGTTAATGTTACTTAAATCCATAAGAAAAAGACCAAAACTTCCTTTTGGCTGGCTGATCGGAGAACATGCAGCGAGGGTGAGCATCCCTCACAATACTCACTGTCGTAGCTGTGGGGACCAGCAGAAAAGGGAAATTGTCTTTCATTTCCTTTCAAAATGTCCCGCTCTAGCCAAAAGGCCTTTTTGACGATCTCAATTAACTCTCCGAACTGAAGATCAAAGACTTGATCTCTTTCCTCAACGCGACGAAATGGCTCTAAGTTTGAACTTGGTACCTCATGCACCATGTCCCCCGTCAGACTCCCTAGACCACAAGCAGGTGGAAAGCGGATATCTGAAGCCAACAATCTTCCTATCCTGGCATTTTGACCCACAAATCCCTCTTATAATATCGTTTTAATAAATAGGTCACAAGATTTATGGTATCTTCAGCGCTCATTGGGTCACCGAGCTAGGTGCTATCCTACCTATAAAGTTAATCATTTTTAAAATTGAACTTTTATATTCTTATAATCAGCCCAGGTTAGCTTATCGGACTGGGACTGGTAGGCGGATGGTCCTAGGATCCAATCTTACATAAACAAACTTTTTTTCATTATTTTTTATTGTATTATTCATACTAGAATGTCAATTTATTAGACTTAACCATTCTTTATTCCGTCAATTTCATTGAATTTTTGAACAACAACAACACCAATGGTCTTATTAATTAGATTTTTGGCTGTTTAAACTATGTCTAAGTATTTTGAAACAGTCAGAAATATGTTTTTTTAATAAAAAAAAATATTGCATTTCTCTAGGTTTAGACAATAGATTACGTTGTCAAAAGCAAGATAAAAAGATAGATTACTTTAGCAAAAATTAGAAAGGTTTTTAAAAAACTCGGACGGCTGTCTAAAGTTAGACAATGTTTATTAATAAGACCACAATTGTTTACGAATTAATTCTTAGTATTTTTAATTCGTTTTATTTTTGTTTGGCTGGATTAGGTATTTTTAATTCGTTTTAACTTTTTTTCTGTTTTTTTTTTCTTCAAAGGTAAAATGGTACATAACTGGCTAGGACCTAGCTAATTTATATACTGAGCTATGTAGCCCCTTTTGATAGTATATAGATATCTATGTAAAAAAGGTCATGAAAAAGGAATAATTTCTATGTAAACTTGTTACTGCGCTTTAAGCAAAAAAAAAGTTCTTAAGCTCATAGCAAAAAGACGAAAGCCCTATTATCGTATCCGTTCGGAGAAATGTACGATCAGAGAAAACTTCCGTTCGTACGATTTTTTCTGTTCATGGTATACGAATCGTATCGTATCCCGCCTGGAAAAATGGCAAGTTTTTGGCTAGTTTAAGCAGGGCCCTGGCAAGATCTCGGTAAGGGAAACCTAGACGGTGAAAACATGAAAGGCCCCTGTGAGTACCTCTCTGAGAACATTTATTTAATAAAATACTGATGAGGCTCTTGATAGTTACTAACTATGTATGTAATGGTGAAGTCATTTTATGAAAATTAAAAAAAGTGGGATCTTATATCGTTTTAAAAATGTGTGTGTCGTTGTTAATTAACTGTACAAATTTCAAAAATTGAATCAGTGTGTCAAATAGTAAGATCTTAGCTGCAGGCAATTATGAAAATCGTCTTTTATGAAAAGGCAAAGAAAAATTTAATTTAATAATCTTGTGAAATATTCTCTTTTAAATATACTAATTATCATATAAAATAAATAAACGAATAACAAGTTTAATACGAAATATGTATGTTTACACATTTTTTGGGGGTCACGTTGATCTTTTTTAAGGTTTCACTTTCCATTCAACCAAAAATGTAGACAGATTCACTAAACAGCAAGTCAGAACAGTTTAAAACAGAACATTTCTCACCAAACAGCAAAAACTTGTTCTTTTTTGTTCTAAATTGTTCCAAACTGTTCCGAACAGCCTCACTGAACAATGAACATACCTAAAGTGCTTCACACACACCAAAGTAAATGACATTTATCTAAACGTCAGTTCAGTTTGAACATTTAATTTTGCATGCACAAGAACTTTTTAGTGGTCTGTGTTTTGTAATAAAATAAAAATAAAAAAATTAAATAAAATGGATTCGCGGTTAAGTATTGAATATAGTGAAATTTTGCAATTTTTATAAAGAAAAAAAATGTTTTGAATACCTCCCAATAAGCAAAAAAAAGTGCACCCCTGCAGGAGCACAAAAGATGATACTACCGGGCGCTGCATGCGTTTATACTGACGTGACGACTGTGAGAACTATGTGGTGGATATGACCATCAGTTTATCGGCAAGCTGGAACGTGGTAAGTACTCTGTCGTTTTCGAAGAAATAAACATAACAAACAACGAGAAGTGCCTGTTGAAATTAAAACCATGGAGAATTTTCGTGGAGGCGCCAACTGTATCATCCTGCTGGCGTCGCCGTTGGTCGCCAAGGAAATGTCTTCCGTCAACAATGCATACTAGAAGCAACTGTAGGTATCAGACACTAGTTGCAATATGTGGAATAAATCTGGGGGGTCATTCCGTAATTTTCAAAACGATAATCATCAAAACGATTATCGCTGACGTGATCGTCAATAATTTGCTTCACGTAATTCAAACACTATCTCCTCGTCTATCGTTTTTCCAGAGATTGTCAAACCATCATTGAAATGTCATAATAACAATTTGCGTTATTAGAACGAAGTTCTTTTGTGCACGGTTTGTTTCTAAGCCCAAGAAATCGGCAGAAATTTACATTAGATGGTGGCGCAATGGAATAGGTACTTGCTTCTTAACCGAAAGGTTAGGCGTCCGATCCCTGCTGGCGACACGTTTTTTTTTTTTTTAATTTTCATATAATTTGTATTTTTCTCAAATGTTTTTTGCCATTTTGCAAAATAAGTAAATTATTTCACTCATTTAACTATAGTCGCGTACAAACTTACATACAATCATGAAAACAAATGCGAAACGATACCTATGTAGGTATCGTCCAAAAGCCATCGTTTTGACGATAGCGTTTTGATGATAATCGACTTACGTGAAGCAAATATTTGATCGTCAAAACGTGATCGTCCAGACGATATGCATTTTTAGGGTTACGTGTAGTAGGACTATCGTCGAAACGTTATCGTCGGGTGATAATCGTTTTACGGAATGAGTCCCCTGGTTTTTCTAGTCAGGGCTTAGGCAGAATTTAACTGACAAGGCAAAAAGGTACATAACTGGCGAGGGCCTAGCGAATGCCTATAGTAGCCTTTGCTAGTTCCTTGTTAGTAACTATGAAAAACTTGCCAGGGCCTTATTGAAAACTAGATTCCAGGCGGGATGGTTACAGGAAATTTTCCACTTCTAATTTTCTGTCGCGGAAATCGGAAAGCAAATATCTTCACATATCGCATGAATTCGTGATGCCTTGCTGTCATTTTGACATTTCATCGGCATGCAACGCACGAATTTGACATTCTTAACGCACATTAATTTTTTTTCGTAAATCTGTCCGATTGGCCTATCGGAACGGCTACAATGATACAAAATTCGTACATTTTGTAGAAATCGGAGAAAATTTCGTTTCGACCGGTTACGATGATAAGGCTGTGAATCTTTGGATTCCTGTATTTCCATTCTTAAGGAGCAATGTATTAAATTCAATCTCGCTGAAGCAACACGTACAGAAAAAACGCTATCCAGTCATAAAGTTGTAAGGGATAAAGGAGAACAATAGTACACTAATGGCAATAACAGCAAGCCCTTTATTTTAGCAAAACAATTTCACGCACTGTTCAAGCGCGCCTACTTACCAGTCTTTGAGGCAGCAGTGGGTAAGCATAATGGGCTCTTGGGGCCCGGGTCTAGAGCGTAAGAAACTGTGCATTCATTTTTGACGTTTCCACATTTTCACTTCATTTGTGTCAAGAATTAATCTTCCGATCAAATTTATCACGATTTTAATCCAATCTGCAAAGGTCTTAATTTGTTATAAAATAATTTTGTTTCAACAACCACCTTTTTCAGCACCTTTATATCTACGTGCATATAGTTGCATGCATAATAAAAAGAAATAATGTATATGTAGTTAAGTACCTACATATGTATGTACATAGGCAATAGAGATTTACAGAAATAAACAAAAAAAAAAAAAAAAACGCCCGTATAAATTTAAGTAAATAGACATTCACAAATATTTAAAAAAAAGTCTTTTCACTCTGCATTATACGTAGATAATCGTAGATAATGTGGTTGGGACGGGACCGATCCTTATTATGTCCCCTATATGTTAATTTTTAAATAACAGATAACAACAACAATACCTAATAAATCTATGAAAATGGGAGTGAGAGTCGGAGTTATGATTTGAAGATTTTTTCCTCGACTGATGAATTAGTTTTGCTTCATTGAAGATAATATAACAAACACTTATGCATGCACATCTACAGGTACTTGTACAAACACATACAAAAACATGTGTATGCCGTACATACTGTAGACTGTAGTATGGTCTTTGAATAGATTAAAACAAAACTCAAGTAAGATGCGATAAGATTCGAATGCGATAATATGATGTTTTGTTTACTGCGAGCGATAACAACACATTCAAAAAAAAATTTTAAGATAACAAACAAAGGCACTCCCTTATCCTATTATTTTAAATGAATTATTCTTAAAACATAAAGGAAACAGCTGAAATAAGATTAGAAACTTTAAAAAAATATGTACAAACTCATTAAAGAGTGTTAACAAAAAATAACAGCACGAAAAACAGAAAACGTAATTTTTATTCATCAATGACGTCATCCTACATAGTATTGCATTAAAATCCGAAATATACCAAAAAAGTGTTCTTATCTTTTAATCAAAGAAATAACAGGTCGATGTGTTTACAGCTGCAATTCAACTACGTGACGTTATTATTTCTCGAACTTATTATTATTTCTGTACGAAACCTGGAGTAGACATTAGAATATTCCGGTAAATAACCTGTTGAAGGTTTTGTGAAAAAAGGTTTATTTACATTTTTTTTTCGATACGAAACAATACTGTCTCGTCTGGGGCTCTTAACATTCAAGAAAATCTAATAGTTAACCAATGTTTACACCCTCAACTAATATGTAATGACCTTACATACATATACATAAGAAGAAATAAAGGAATGGGCAGGGCATATCGAGGAAACAATGAGGCTTTTTTCAAAATAATATAGCTGGAAAAAATTATCTAGTTCTTAATGAGGCTCTAGAAAGATTCACATAGATCCCATCAAGGGGTTACTATAGAAATCAGCAAGGCCCTTGCCAGTTAGGTACCATTTTTCCTCGAGCGATATAAAGAAGTTGGTTTATTGCAGATTCAATGTTAGGACTTTCTGTTAACCAGTCCAAGTCCAATAAGATAACCACGGGGTTAATTTGCTAAAATATTTAGAAATAATTACTCCATACTTAATATTTTTAGTATAAAGAGTGGGTCAGTGGGTATATTTGTGATGGTATAGAAAAACTCTTCCTTTCTTAATGAAAAAGGCCTTACGTTCTATCTGTGACAATTCAAGATCTTTCCTACTGAAAACTTTCCAGGGCCGTGACTAAACCTTCCATTTTTTCACGCGGGAGCGGTTGTAAGCCTTAAAAAAAATATTTCTGTTTTTTGATTTTGATTATTATAACACCTTATATTGATTTCACCAATTAAGAATAGAGTTAATACTAAATTAAAATTATTAAATTAATTGAAACTCTGACTTACTTAGAATGCATTTCGGAAAACATTTATTCCATCATCAGCAAACACGATATGAAATGATAGTCCAATCAATAGAGACATTTTACCCTACAAAAGGTCGGGTAGTTCTAAATTTTGGATATGTTATTTGATATGGTTGGTAGATGAAAAAAACAAATTTCCATAATCACGCCCCCTCCGCCCCCTTCAAAATCCTGAAAAAAAATGCTCAAAATTAGCACTTTTTTCAGTTTTTTACCTATAACTTCTTTCTAGTGTATTTTTTTGGCAAAAAAAAAAGTAATATGGCAACTTGTAGAAAACAAAATTTCCCACAAACATGGCCTCTGTAGTTTTCTTTACAACCAATACCAACAAAGCTATGAAGCAACCAAAAAAGTCTAAAATTTCGTATTTTGTGAAATTTTCAGTTTCTTCCCACTTAGCAGGCTAATAACTTCTTAACGAGTGATTTTAGAGAAAAAGTCTTCATAACAAATCTTGTAGAGAATTTCATTACCTACAAATTTCATGTACACTTTTTATTTTGAGATTAAAACATTTCGGCAAAGAGTGAGAAAGAGTTTTTTGTACGATAAAAACTTCGCAGTCGAATTAAAACTATCTTTCCGATTAGCTAGAGACCTGGGGCGTATACTACATAAAGTATTAATATTAATGTTTTATTGTATTGGAGATACACTCTGCCCCACTTGATTACGGACAGTCAATTTTTTTATTTTTCAAAATATTCAATGATCTGGGAGAAATGATTAATAGAATGAAAGAAGGATATTATCTGATCATATTCTATTTTTATCAGGCTTTTCCCAATGAGGTCATAGAATATTACATTAATTTGTGTCTTCCTTGATTACGGGTATAAGGAAAATATTAACATTAAGACACTCAGAATCAAATAAAAGTACGCTAAGAGTATGCAGGACTTAAGTTGAAGACATTACTTTTTAGAATTCGAAGCTAAAGGAATAATTAATTAATTATTAACTAAAGAAATAATTCGATGTCGAAAAAGAATGTAGGCAAGGTGATACGCTTTAATGCTACTTCTTCTTCAACAACTTTCTTGAAAGAAAGAAGACATAGCGTGTTTTGAGTAGCGCTTTTGTGAGCGTTAAAACAAAAGCTAGGGATATGGGTTTAACCGTCAATTTATCCAATATGAAATACCGACGGCTCAGATTGAGCATTATACTTTAGACCAGCTTTAGTGTAGCTAGAGGCTTTATCTTCCAAAGGCTATACTATCAACTCAGACATCGATACCAGCGCTGAAATCAAACGAAGAATAATTCTTTGCCAATCGTTGCTTCTTCGGGTTAAGAAGGCAATTAAGAAGCAAAGCCCTCTCTAGAGTAAATAAAGTCTCTTTGTATATTAAATATCTGGCCCGAAGAGTCTGAATGTAACCCCGAGGGACGCTGAAGTAGAGAAAGGCTGCGACTCAGGTAGCGAAATCAAGTGGAAGAGGACTTCAATTGGAAACAGCTAGTTGGAAAAAGCTAGTTGGTTGAAGCTCTGCACTTCGGACTAAAGTGCCACCTTAAGTAAGGAAGACAGGGAGAAATCAAGCTTATAAGGAACAGAGGAAAACTATTCGTGTCAGAGCCGATAAGTTTATAAGAGCCTATTCTGATGTACACAGCTGTCTTTAGGATCCTAAAAAATCTCAAAAAATCTCGGGCTTCTTACTCAAGGTTTTTTATAGTTAAACCAAAGTCTGAGACCTGAGATACAGTTGGGCGACTGTTCTTAACGTGAACATCTTCAAATTAAGATGAAGCCAGCAATCAATTCAGCACGTAAGACCCAGTGATTTTCCAATGCATGCACAAAAAATGCTACTATTTGAAATGACAGCTATCTTAAGGTAGAACTAGAGGTACTCAAAACTATTGAAATTATGCATCTGTAACCAAAAGATTTATGGTTTAAAAATAAACAAATTTGATGGCACAACAGCTCATGAAGAACTAGGGCCTAGTGATTTACAACTCTCAACCATTCCTATGTGCTTGTCTGCAGGAATGGAGGGTACCTACAAATTACTGCCCAATCTGAACGCCTATAATGTCAGCGAAACTTTTCTATGGCAGCACATACGCTTTGAGGATTTTCGCAATTTCTCGCAAGAGGCAGGAGCCGTTTTTTTATTATTATTAGATGGAAGAGGCTGGGGATTGAACCTAAACCTCCGGCATGGCAGGCCATAGTACTAGTCATCATGCCACGGCTACTACGTCTATCGTTTGGTACCTTTTAAATGTTTATCTGGTAGATTTTGCTTGATGTCCGTAATCAAGCAAGACAAAATTAATGTAATATTTTATGACCTCATTGGGAAAAGCCTGCTAAAAATAGAATATGATCACATAATATCCTTTTTAATATTAATACAATATGGAGTATACGCCATAGGTCTCTAGATAATCGGAAAGTTAGTTTTAATTCGACTGCGAAGTTTTTATCGTACGGACGTACATAGAAAGAAAAGCCAATTAATAAAAACGTAAAAAAGGACAAAAAACTCTTTCTCACTCTTTGCCGAAATGTTTTAATCTCAAAAAAAAAAAAGTGTACATGAAATTTGTAGGTAATGAAATTCTCTACAAGATTTGTTATGAAGACTTTTTCTCTAAAATCACTCGTTAAGAAGTTATTAGCCTGCTAAGTGGGAAGAAACTGAAAATTTCACAAAATACGAAATTTTAGACTTTTTTGGTTGCTTCATAGCTTTGTTGGTATTGGTTGTACAAAAAACTACAGAGACCATGGATATGGGAAATTTTGTTTTCTACAAATTGCCATATAACTTTTTTTTGCCCAAAAATACACCAGAAAGAAGTTATAGGCAAAAAACTGAAAAAAGTGCCAATTTTGAGGGTTTTTTCAGGATTTTGAAGGGGGCGGAGGGGGCGTGGTTGTGGAAATTTATATATTTCATCTACCAACCATACTAAATAACATATTCAAAATTTAGAACTACCCGACCTTTTGTCGGGTAACCCCCTTTTTTTGTCTGTATTTACTGGAATATGAAAAAATTGTGATTTTCGAAAAAGTGTAAATTCTTAAACGCCAACGTAAGTATTTCAAATTTTATCATGTAACTATCTTACATTTAAAATATACATAAATGAAAAGTGAATATAAAAGTAATTAAAATTGTCGAGTTCAGATTTTAAATTGTAAATTGAAAAGATATCTAAAAATTTAAAACGTATAAAAATAACTCCAGGTATGCTACAGGTGCTCAACGGATTTGAGTGCCTTGCCATTACCAACAAAAGCTAATCCGTCCCTGGATAAATATTTCTTATTTTAACAAATTATAATCTCAGCTAAATCCTGCAATTAAAGTGCGTTTTTTTTTTTTTTAATCTTGCTGCCTCAATAACATATACCCTTCATGTGATATACACCGCTCCTTGCACTTCTTATTCGGAGCGAATGAAAGTTTTGGTGGGATTTTTGGGATAATGGTGTTCATTGGATCATTTTTTGTCCAAAATTATTCTATATTAACAGTATATTAACAGCAGCGCAGATATTGCTCCACCCGCCACGTACAGCTCGTAAAATGGCACGTTAACGTTAAATGTTACCACCACGTGTAGTATCTTGAACTGTGGACTTCAATTGACCATTGAGATGGTCAGCCCTATCATAGTATTCGATCGGAACGGAATTTTCTCCGAATTTTAAGAAATATTGGAAATATAAGAAATATCACTTTAATATTTCCTTTTCAACCGCACGTTGAATTATTTTTCCGGAGGTGTAACCGATTTATGAGAAATTTGTATCATTAAAATGAATATTATGATAGGGCTAGGTGTGATTTAACACCGTTAGACCGTTATTCCTTTGGGGATATGCAGTTCCGAAACTACCAATTTTCCGAACAGGGCTGATTTGGCGCCCCTTCAGCATTTGAAGTAAATGATAAAAAAAAAAAATACTGAATTATAGGTACCTATTTATACTTGTTGGTTGGATTTTTTGAAACAAGGAGAAAACTTTTTACTTAGCAACTTTTATGCACATGTGGCATAAATAATAAAATGAATAAGAGACCAGTATACAGGGTGTTTTGCATAATAAGCGTCAGAATTTTAAGGATTGTAGTTTGGGTGGAAAAAAACGTAGATATGGGAAGGAGGTTTATTTCCCCATGTTTACCCTGGAGGGGAAATTTTTTAAAAATCGTCTTGAAATGAAAAAGTCAATAAAAAAACGATGGCAACACTTACAATTTAATATCAATTCTTTTACATATATCGTTTTACTTATTTTAATAAATAGTTTTTGAAAAATTATTTTTCAAAATCAAAATTTTAAATAAAATTAAGAAAATTTTGATGAAACTAATTTTTCTCAAAATTTAACGTAGTTTAGTAGTATTTTTGTTTTTTTATAGGTATTCAATGGGCCTAGCAATTTTTAGTCAAAAACTTAGGCCCAGAGTTAAACCAGTGCTAGATAAATCTGGGTATAAATTTATTTACAGTTAACTTTAGATGAAGTTTGCAAAAACTAGAAGAGTTTTAAGAATAAAAGACTACACGTCTTATTCGTACTCACCTGCACCTATACTTAAATAAATTGAGTTAAATAAGTGAAATCGAAATAAATTGAATTAAAAATTAAACTGAATTGGATTAAAGTATTTGACTAAAATTTGAATAAAAAACAAAAATACTGATAACGTAAAATTTTGAACAAAATTAGTTTGAACACAATTTTTTTAATTTTTGTATTTAAAATTTTGATTTTAAAAATAATGTTTTCAAAAACTATTCGCTTTTATTAATTAATTAAATGTTTTAAAAGCAGTTTAAGCATGACTTTATAATCGTTGCAGTTATTTTTTAATGATAATTTTTTTTAAAGTAGATTTCTTAGAAAATCGCCCCGTCTAAATATAATATAAGTTTTATGAGATAAGAATATTTATAAAAACACAATATCACTACTTGTCAAATCTATTTCTTTGAAAAAATTCCTTCAAATCGATTGCTTCATGAACCGAAAATAATAACAATTATACGAATGTGCCATTTTAATTGTTAATTTTTTGTCTTTTTTCTTTGCGTTAAATAATTTTTTTTTCCCTAAACAATACATTTATTTTAACATAACAAAATTTAATATTAAGATTGCTGATATTTTCAACAGGGAATCCAAAAAAACTATGGAATTAACCATCAACTTTAACCTTTAAAAACTAAGGAAGGAGTGCTATAATTAAATAGTAAGTAAGGACATTTTTAAAGAAAATTCAATTTCCTTTAAGAATACGTCTCAATAATTTCCGAACAATAACCGGTTGTAAAGTTATAAAAAAAAAGAAGCAAACAAAAGAAAACTTCCCATACAATTTGTATGGAAAAAAAGAAATTAGCGATGAGCGACCTCTAAATTAGTATTACCAGGCTTATTATTTCACTAAAAAGCATTAAAATTCGGAGACATTTTAATTTTTTTGAATCCCTTCTAGTGTACTATGTATGTAATTTGAATTACATTTTCAGTCGTTTTTACTTATTTTAAGATAAAGAGGTATATTTAATTTTTTAATTTTTACTGCCTAGGTATAAATCTTCATAAGTATATAGGTGTTGATGGTCTATTGAAGAGAGTGTCTTCTCGAATTTGGCGCCTACTGAAGCTGCCGCCCGAGGCACGTGCTCCGGTTTGCCCCCCTCCCCCTCATAGATCCAGCGCTTGGGGTATACTATAGGTAAGGTTCATTCTCCGCCGGACATTTGACAAATACAGTCAAACTTCTTTATAACGAACTTCCTTATAACGTAATTCTCTTTATAGCAAATTTCATTTTGTTCGCCTTCCCCTTAAAAAAATATCCCATATGAATTATGTTCTTTATAACGAAATTCCCTATAGCGAAATTCTCTTTATAAGGAACTCTTTTTTTTGATCCAAAAGCTTCTTTATAACAAAATGTCAATTTTCAAATTTTTGAAATTAAAGCCTACTACGATTTTAATTCCTAATTTTAAAAGGGAACCCTAGTTTTGGCAGGAAATTTCAAAATGTAAATTTTCAAATTTGAAATCACAGCCTACTCCGATTTTTGTTCCTAATTTTAAAAGGGGCCTCTCCTCTCCATATGTATGAATGTATAAAAAGTGTACATAGTAGATAGCTTTTGCGCAACAGGTCAATCGTTTAAGTTGTATACAAAAATGTCAAGCGCAAAAGGGAACTACCTTCAGATGAAACAATTTTGAAGTATTTTTCATCTGAGGAATCGGATCGATAAGATGACAAATGCTGAAATCGAATTTATTCGAAAAAAAACCCGAAGATAATCATATGCGATCTGCATTTTTGATAATTTACGATGTTTTATCGAAACAACAGATGAAACCTCAGATGATACCTATTTTCAACTTTCTAGATTGGAAGATTTTTATAATAAAACAAAAAATATAACTGTTCATGTGCAATCGAGAATTGATATGTTTTTAATTAAAAAATAAAAAGACATATATTTCCTTAAAATGAGTTTTTCTGTGTACCATTTGGTTTAAAAATATAAAAGAGCACTTGCAGTGTTAAAAAAATTACATTTTTTATATAACGAATTTTGTGTAAAACTTCTTTCGCTCGTTATAGAGAAGTTTGACTGTATTCTATTTTATAACTAACCTCACAGTTTGTTTATTTATTTGTTTATTTTAATCATTACGATCAATTAGCGGTTATGCTTCCATTACTCCGGTTAATCTGCATACATACGGGTATCTGCATACATGCAACGCAATTAAGGAACGCGGCCAACCTTGTTAGTGTGAGAAATACGACCACAGCACTGATCTCTATATTACACGGGATAGTGGATTTCCTACAAAGTATAACAGTTTTTCTACTTCCAATTGAAGATGACAAGAACGTAGGCAACTCAACACTTTAGGTAAATTCAGTGAGGCAACTCAACACTTAAGGTATGTTCAGTGAGGTTGAGAAGGCCAGTTCAAGTTGCTGAGATCTCAAAAATTCTACTACAACCGAAGAGGAACAAAAACCAAAGTGGAATTTCTAAGAAAAAAAAAAAAAACAAAAGAACCCTCACTTGTTTGTAAATTTGATTTTTTTGTAATTTAAAATAATTGTAAAAGTGAATTTAAAATATTTTAGTTGCAATTTTGTAAAAAAAAATCATTTAGTTATGTTATACTGTTATACCGTTATACAAAAAAATAGGCAACTCAACATTATAACAATTCTCAAATGGCATCAACTTTCTTGTATGGATGGGCTATCCAGTGTATTATAGAGATCAGTGGACCACAGTTTATACTGTAAGTCCGGTATTACACGGCGCGTGTTTAGCGAGCCTCGCGTGAATGAAGTGCAAAAGAGAAAGAAAGAACGAAAAGATGAACACGCACGGGTAGAAATTTCCTTCCGTGTTTTTGACGTTTCTCTTTCTATTCTTTCTTTGTTTTATGGATTTGCTTTATTTCATTTTGAATGTTGATGGATGAGCACAGATTAAAATGGCTGAGGAATTCAAATGGAGCAAGGGATTATGAAATGCACCCCATTCCCATTTGTTAGATCTTCGGCTTCTATTTTTGCTATCGAAATTAATTTTTTGTTGAAAATAATACTGGGCAAAGAAGATAAAATGAAAAACCTGTCAAATAAACACGCAGTACTAAAATGAGAAAAAGGCTTCACGGAACGAATTTTCAAAAGAAAATAACCAAGAGTTGCGCGTTAAACTAACGCGCCGTGTAATACCGGACTAACATCAAACAAAAGTGTCACCAGTTTTGATAAAATTTGTGCCTTTATTTTTTTTTTAATTTAATATTTTGTTCGTGTTTGTATCGACGCACGTAAACTACTTCAGCCTTATTTATTAACTCGTTTTAGAGACGGAGTAAGGTTACTCCGACTTTACGACACCTCTTATCCTGAAAAAATGTATTCATAAAAAAATACATGCGGAATAGAGGCGGAGTAAGCTAAAACTGGTACATAGGAGGAATAAAGCCGGAGTAAAGCCGTTTTAGTATTTATGTCATTTTGACATGACATCAGCATTTTGCTTATCATTCAATAGATAGGTACTTGGTTAGATAAAATAAAACCAATAATAATCACTTTAAATTAATAATTTGTGGAAATCAGCCATGTTTATAATAACCAGAGTTTTAGATTTGTCATTTTTTGATAATATATTTTATAAATAAGAATTTGTTTGACGTGGCGTAAAGACGGAGTAAGTGCTTCGACTCGGTTTAACTATTCCGAGGTTGAAACGAGTATTAGTGAAATCTATTAAATAAGGCCGCTTATGTATATGAACCTACATGTTCCAAAACCTCGTGTCGAATACCATCCCAGATCCATAAGGTTATTTTGTTCATATCAATTCTTTTGCCATTCCGAAAAATTGGCGCCCGGGACGACATCGCTACTAATTTCCCATTATTATTTGTTTGTATAAGAAAATCAATTTATTCACTAAAATGCTATTTCTTTTGAAAAACCAAAATTGGTAACCATGTTACGAATCATCTAAATCCAACTAGAAGACCACCCGTTTTACTCGTGTCGTGTTTGCCAAAGTTTTTTTTTTTTAAAGAGAATATCAATTTTAAATTTTTGTTAAAGAAGAGAAAACACTCAGCTGTGTTTTCAGATCTGTGTCAAATTTTAAATTCAAATCAATTGCGAGTATGATTGAGACACACCTATATGCACCACCAACATAAACGAACAAAAACACATTTTTCTCCCTCAAACACAATGACACTGAAATTCCATTTCATTTTTATATTCTCTATACCCAATAAGACTAACCGAGAAAACCCTACAAAAATCCCAACGAAAGAGTCAGAAAGAAATAACAAAATAACCTCTCAGTCTCAGATACTCGAAAAGCTACCATACCATAGTCAATACTCTTCCAACTCGCTGTGTGAAACAAAATTCTAACCAAAACTATAATAGAAAACAAAATAATATTTATCGTCTGGATGTGTGAGTGAGTAGTATTATGTGTGTGATATCGAAAAGATATACCACATGAGCACTCAGTATAGGTTTCGTTAGTTTCTGCTGCTTTTGCAAACATCACATCACTTTCGTGCAGTGTCCAACTCCAAGTATTCAGTCAGTTTTCGATTCGACTTCACATTAAAGTAGAATTTCTCTGCATAGAAAAAAAAAATTGTCATCAGCACAGATACTAGTAATATATACAATATTCAATTTATTTTACTTTATTATGATTTTTTTTTTTGTTCTATGATTATTATTGTTGAAAATTATTTTGTATCTACACAAATTTTATTTATGTATATGAAACAAACTCTACAAATTGTGTGTTTTCGAGAATAATGATGTTGTTGGTTATATAAACGTTTCGAATACAAAAAAAAAAAAAAAATACCTACCTGCCTATTTCAAAAGTTTAAAAACAAAAAAAAAAAAATATTCAATTGAATAAAATATGAGAACAATATCTTTTTATTGTGTGTATCTATCTGTCTATATAAAAAAAAAGTATCTTTTACAAAAACATACACACTTTATTGAGAGTATCTTGAACGTCGCAGAGTGTATTTTTCGTCGTCTTCGCTCGCATTCCTACCTCTTTTTTTTTTTTTTTTTTTTGATAAATTATTTTGTTTAAATTTAAATTAAAAAGTACAAAATCAAAGAAAAGAAAAGTTTTTTTTTTTCTGTTCTTCTGTTGGCTCTAATTAAATTTATTCTCAGTGTCAACCACGAACGCATATACTATCTTAAAAGCAAAAAAAAAAAAAATAAGTATATGAATGTATCTAGATACATAATCGAGTGAGCTACTGTGTGCATTTGTATAGTGTGTAATGCTATGATGAAGCCTAGTGCCCTACAAATGGTTCTCTTTTTGAAAATAGTTCAACACTGCTAAGTTCGTTCGTTCTATCGGGTGATGAAAAAGTATATTTTTTATTTTTGAGAACAGAAGAAGACACTTGTGAAGGCAAATTCCGAGACATACCTAGTACGCATTTTATAGCTTCAGCCAGAGGCAGCAGTTTGTGTGTGTCATTATTACAAAACAAGAAAATACAAATTAATATTTAAAAAAAAAAAAAGAACTCTTTCGAAAAAAAGAAGAAAAAAAAAAAAAAAAATAACCAAAAACCTTTATTGATTTTTATGTTTTTCTTAAATCAACGAAATTTATTTATAAAACAACAAAATTCTTCAAACAACGAAATTTGTTTCTGTTTTCCAGGTGTATTTTAGAAGAAGTTACTATGTAAAACGTAATACAAAGTATATAATCCCAGATAAAAAAAATACAAATTCAAAATATAAAAAAAAAACAAAGATCGAATCAAATCAAATTCAAAACATACAAAATAAATGGATTAATATAGTGCAATTTATGTTTAATATACACACAATATCGCAAAAAGGTGATTACTACTATAAATTTTTTGTTTTAAATTTCTTCTTAAAACTTCTCTCAAAAATATCACACATAAAAGCTTCATTATAGAAAAAAAAAAAAAAAAAAAAAAAAAAACAAACAAAACAAAAATGCTTTATTAAATTTTATATATTTTCGTGTTTCATATCACAAAAATAACATTTGCCTAACATACCTTCTATATAGGTATTATATCAATCATAATTTATCACCTCTCATACCTATATTAATATTTTCTATAACTATCTTCGTGATCTAATAAATTGCTTCAGAACAATTAAATAAAAACATGCTTTAAATTTTTGAAAAAAATTTAAATATTCTTTGGAACTACATATACCAACCAGCAAATAGGAACACACAAAAACAAGCGATTTTGTACATAAATATCATAAATTATCAATTCCTTTACCTACATAATATACTTATAACTAACAACCAATATCCCAATCATCATCATTATTATCATAGAACCACGTTTTTTTGTTTAAGTTTGTCATTGTCATTGCTAATTTTTTTTTTTTTTAATTTAAATTTAAACTTAATTTTTTATTATATCAATAGTTCCTATAAAATTAAATTTTTTTTAAAAAAATTTATTCCATCTATTAAATAGTGTAAGGAAGTGAAGAAGAATTTATCGTTGCATAATAACTGTAATAAAGAGGGCATGCGCATCAATTTCCTGGTATTGACCTATATTTATGTTTGTGAAAAAGACTTCACGACATATAGGTACGATTATAATATATACCTTTAACTATAGCTACACCCTACATACCGTCCAATTCAAATCTACCAACTCTGTAGAAGTTGTCAGGTCTGTGTAGTTTGAGTTAAGATACACAATGTAGATGATACCACACATTTTTTTTTATTCAGGGCCGGAATAAACTAGATATTAAACCAAAAAAAAACTTAGGTTATTCTTTAAGGCAGCAAAGGTTCATTTGATATTTTTCTTCAAACTACTTTCTGCTATTTCGTCTAATTTAGTCTAGTCTTTCCTGAAATTGCAGAGTCCCAAAAATTTTTGTAGGCCCTCCAACTCCTTTAAGAATTTGATTTTAGTTGGTTACATTAACCCTTGCATATTTTCTTGAATATTAGGTATTTCGATTTTAAATATTAAATAAATAAATAAATATTATTATTACAAAAAATTAGCCCCTTCAAAATAGTCCATAGATATTAACTTTCTGCGAGATTAAGGGCTAAAGGAAATAGTGGTTTATCGATCTTCAACAATTTCATAAAACTTCCCAACCAAAAAAGCCGGTTCTTGTTAAAAAAATGTTTTTTTTTTTTTTTTTAAATTGTATAAACTATGTGTAATGTGAATATGTATTTGATTAAAGATTAAGTGATTTGGTTTATTCCTATTATTGGAATTTGAATACAATAAAATAAAGTAACATCTCCCGCCAGGAAAAATAACCTTAAAAAAACAATTTTTAATGAAAATTACGTACTAAGCTAAATTTGCCCAACAAGTTTTTAATAGCAAGGCCCTCACGTGCATTTGACAAGTTTGCTTGGTCTAGATTTTCCCTTCTGAAAACTTTTCAGTGCCTTGACTAGACTTGACAACAACGTTCAATTTTTCCAAGCGGGCTAGCTATGGTAGAAAGGTTATTAGTTGTTCAAGGAGTAAGATGGTGAACAATGACAAATGGAAAAAATTCAAAAATACCGGGATTTACATAAATTTGTTTAAAAAAAATTTAAATTGACTACCTATATCTTTCTCACCATAAAATGTGTCGTGAGATAAAATAAAGAGACGTCAAAATAAATCGCAGGAAATAAATCCAAAGCGAAAACCATTTAAATAATATTAGGTCTGTTTGGTTACTTTTGTAGCACAAAGTTGAAAATCTGTAAAATTTTTGAAAGAAGAGAAAAATTCTCGCAAAGAGAGTAAAACCTGCCACAAAGTTAACAAACGCCTTGTTGCAGTTTGTGTTTGAAACGTCAAACGTTAGTTGCAGCAGCCCACAATAAACAAGACAGAACATAGAAGGTATGCTCACTAGACACACCCTAGTCGCCATTTTTGCATTTTTGTGACGTCAAAATCATATTTTTGTATTATTTTCTTTCTTAAAATGAAAAGTATTTCTTAGAACTCAGCATTTAATAAAATTTCTTTTAATAAAACAACAAACTTTGTCCGCCTTTCAATACAAGGAATTTGTGCAGAAAAGTCGATTTTTTCTTCTAAACAAATCGATTTTTTTGTTAAAAGGAATTCGACATATGTACTTCAAAATAATTGAGAAGGCAAATGGGAACAAATTTCAATTTCTGTTTTTGAACGCCAAACCTGAACTAGCATGTTTATTTTGAGAAAAAAATATTAATTAATGTCGAAGTCCTTTTAAGAAAAAAATCGATTTGTTTAGAAGAAAAAAATCGACTTTTTTGGACAAATCCCTTGTATTAAAAGAAAAAATTCGATTCTGTTTGGAAAAAAAATCGAATATTTTTGGTAAAAGGAATTCGACATAAGTTATTAGATAAAAATGCGAAATAATATCAAAAATGACAGCCATTACTTTGTGGAAACTGACAGATGCAATATAAAAACGGACTTTGATGTCTAAAGAAGTTTATGTTTATTTATTATATTTAAAGTGTAATCTTTTGTTTCTATAAACCTGATATAAATGCAAATATCGCAAAGAATATCAGTATTTGCATTCAAGAAAAAATAAACAAAAAATGACATTCAGAATCAAAACGGCGCCTTATATGTACTATTTTTTGAAAGTATGATGGCATCTTCTTTGGTTTAAAATTGTTCTATTTCAAGAGTTATAGCTAGTTTAACGGCCATATTATTCACTAAATACATCTAGATTAAAACTTAAATCTGGATGTAAATCATACAAATTCAATGTAAATTCATCTGGATTTAAGTTTAAATCTGGATGTATCGAGTGAATAATATGGCGGTAAGTATCCAATAATCAAAACCGGTTTATTTTTTCAAACAATACATTTTTGGTCGTATTTATTAGATTTTTGACTGTTTAAACAGTGTCTAAGTATTTCAAAGTAGTTTGAAAAAGGCTATATTTAATAAAAATCAGAATCATTTACGTTGTCTCTAAAGTAAGATAAAAAATTAGATCATTTTAGCAACAGTTAAAAATGTTTATTTAAAACTTGGACGGCTGTCTAAAGTTACACAACGTTTACAACGGACATATTATCAATACATCTAGATCTAGATTAAAACTAAAATCTGGATGTAAATCATACAAATTCAATGTAAATTCATCTGGATTTAAGTTTAAATCTGGATGTATCGAGTGAATAATATGACGGAAAGCGTCTATAAACTGAATTAAACAAACATAGCTTTATTTTGCTTTTAAAAGGAGGCTGTTTAATTTACCTGCTAACATCAGAGAGTAGATGGCATTTTTGCTAATAAGAACTTATGGTCTTATTAATAAACATTGTCTAACTTTAGACAGCCGTCCAAGTTTTTAAAAAACCTTTATAATTTTTGCTAAAGTAATCTATCTTTTTATCTTGCTTTAGACAACGTAATCTATTGTCTAAACCTAGAGAAATGCAATATTTCTTTTATTAAAAAAGCATATTTCCGACTGTTTCAAAATATTTAGACATAGTTTAAACAGCCAAAAATCTAATTAATAAGAGTATTAGTCTTTTAGATTGGAAATATGTGTGAAAGCTTCTGATTTCAGAAGCAATTCTATCTTTATTTCATAACAACAATAACTGTCACCAATCGAAAATGCCATATTAGTTCACAGCCAGCATGAAACCTGTACCAAGCACTCACTTAAGTTTTATTCAGCCAATGGTAGATATTTCTTGAATAACTTCCGGTCACAATCTATCTGCAAGCGACGATAATTTAGTTTGCTAACGAAGTGTTAAACAAGAAATGTGTTTCATTGCGAAAATTGGTGTAAGCACACGTATAATAATAATTATCATGCAAAAACATAGCCGAACATTGTGTTTAAGAATGTCGGTCGATATCTTGAAACTTTGTTTTTCTCTTTATGACTTATAACGGAAAAAGATATACGAGCTTAACTCACATAGCCCGGAAATTCGATATATTGCGTTCTTTTGCAACCTTTAACTGAGGCCATGCGTCAGAGTTGCTTAATCTTATGTTTAATTTAAATATTCATTTTTTTATTGTTATAAAGAACAACATTTAGAAGTTAGCCTTCTGAAACTTGTCTGATTTCTGTGACAAAATTTGTGTTGAATAGTGTTTGGGCTTATTAACGAACCCATGCATCACTATGAAGAAAACTAAAAACTTGGAAAATAATAATTTTGACATTCACTTTTTCGTTGCATTCGATGCGTGTGTGTGTGTGTTTTAAATGACGTAAGAATGTTTAAATCGTAAATCTACTTCTAAGTAAGTTCAAACATATAATTTTGTATCCTTAAAACAAAGGGCCCATAGGAATTCTTTTTCCTGAATAATCCGGCACTGGTAAAACTATCTTAATTGCCGGACGAGAAAATCTAGCTAAGTACTTTTACAGGGGAAAGTTTGTTTTTTTTTTTTTTTTATATATCTTCGCTAGTGCAATAGCTTTTTTTTCCCATCAGAGATATGCGGGACAAGGCGCACATGGTTTTACTCTCTTTCCCCTCGCGTTCTTTTTTCCAATGACTAAGAAAGACAAAAGTTGCAATATTGGGGGGGCTTCAAACTATCAAAATGGTTTCCCATATTTAAAATAAACCATGTACCTACCTAACTATTTTATGCAAAATGACGCGTGAGACGAAATTTATTTTTTTTTTTTTTTCAAATACATTCTCTAAAATTAGATGGTTGAAGGCAGCTTTGAGCTTTAGTTAAATAATGTCAAATTATGTTTGTGTTGCACCAAAAAAATAAATTAGAAAAGAAAAACCCTTCACAAAACATAAGCCGAAAGACAAAGTTAAAGCAAGTCGCGCCTCAATGTCATTCTGTTGTCATATTTCTTTTTTTTTTTTTTTTGTAACAATCGCCTCGTTTGTTGGTTCAAAAATAAGCTGTCGATGGCATAATTTGCACACACCAGCTGTTATAGTGTGGTGTGGCGCGTTAGGTGCATTATTATTATTTTTATTTTACCCTACAACACCACCTGAGAAATCAGTGTTTGCGCCTAGGTATATGCTCTGGTGTCAAGGATAATAATAATTATTTTCTCATTAAGCATTCCACCATTATAGCTCGCTCAACTTTAAATCAAAGGTAAATCTAAAAACTATAAAAAGAAACAGAAATATATGTAGAAAAAAAGCCAGACAATCGTACATCGTTTCATGTGCATTAAAGATAATCTGTATTGAATATTATGAAAATGTATATAAAGGTATCGTTAGTTTTAGAATTTTCTGTAACCATGGCATTGATAGACATCTTAATCCAATCAAGATCAGAAAGCCATTAGTATAGGTACTCCTGTAAAATGGTTGTTTACTTTTAATGATCAATCGTTATCTATGCGAGGAAATGTATGAGTTAATGAGCCCTTGATTGGTAGTCTTTGTCACTTTGGTTTTATGATTAAATGATGACCTAGATTCAAATGATAACTGACTTTAATTCTAATATATTGATGAATTTGCTAAATAAATGATAGAAAAAGTAATTGCGTTTTCAAATTTATACTAAGACTTGATTTGTTTCGGCGAGATTATGATCTCGATTTATCAATTTGTATTGTACCTATTTATTAAGTTGACAAGCTTGGATATTTTGAAGGATATTTAAAAGAAAACTTACCCAAAGCCCGGTTGAATGAGCTGTAAGTTTGTTTTATTTAAGAACAAACGATTTCCGGTGTTTCGGTTTTAGCTTACAGCTTTTTTAAGTTTGTAAAATTTACTTTACTGTAACTAACTAACAGAGCTATTATCTACTAGAGTACATTTTCTACTAGTTGATTGCATTTAAGTAAGATTTTTCAGGGTTTAGATGGTTTAAAGTTCGACTTCAGAATTGTTCTATCAGGTCACGTTTTCGAAACAATCTAATTAGGATTGCCAGACGGTCAGCCGACGAGACGAATAACAAAAATATGGAAAAACACCAACATTTTTGAAAATCTAACACATATTTTGAAAACTATTGGGTCTACACATATGGTTCTAAGCTCACATTGAAGAAAATTTCTTTACTTTAAAATCTACATAAGACCGAAGTTATAGGCCGCGTTCGGGGGGTACTCAGATAGGCTATCTGAGATACTTAAGTATCTGATATGTTTTCGAACGAACCGGATAGGTAACCTATTAAACATCAAAACAGCTGGCAAAAGTTTAAGTACGTACCAGAAATTATTTTCCCCCAGATCTCTGCTTTGTCTTCAAAAACGTATGTTGTGTCCTTCCGATTGACAGATATCTTCATTTTGTTTATTTTTGCAACTATTTGTATAGGTATTTTTATGTTTAAAAGCCAAAAACAAACAACAAAAAATAAAAACCAACAACTACTCAAGCGACACGCACCCGAAAATCGAAAGTCAGCTGTAATCAGTTGTTCCTCAAATTGCGTATCGGATAGTTTAGTATCTCGAAATTTTTAGGGTAGCTTTAGATTTGTTTTTGACAACAGCTGTTTGGTTCATCAGCTGAATTTTCCTATGACGGCATTACAACAACACAAACATATCCGGATAGGTTTGGCTTGTTCCCCGAACGCGGCCATAGTCTTTTGTCGTTAAATTCGCTAATAACTGAAAGAAGCCGGTTTTTTGGATTTTTGACAATGTAGTGTAACTTAAGCATTTCGCAGCGCTGTTTAATTTTTATAAGATGGAGATGTTGAGTTGTATAAATATTTCAATAGAAAATAACACTCACACAAATACAAAATAAAACGTCAATCTATTTTCACGTTCCATTTACCACGATTGATCTGTGTTTTGGAAATTTGACCTCCATATCTGAAATGGTTGAATGAAAAACCACACATATATCTTTCTCACCGAGTAAGATAAAATGATGAGACGTCAAAATGAGTCGCACGGAATGAGCCCCCAATATCAAAACGTCTTTTAGTCCCCTTTAACACGAAGATACTAGTTGGTGGAGATTTTTTGATGTTTTCTTTAAATCTCCTTAACAATATCTTGTACCTTTCACACGCAAGAAACAAAGACCGAAGAGATTTGCTTATACTACGTTTTCACCGCAAGTTAATCTCGTTTAGATTTCATAAATCCCAAATAGTGTTTTCACCAGAGATTAATTTTGACAGAATCTTGCAAAATGCACCTATGGAGGGTGGGTCATTTTTCTTATTAAGTTAAAGTGAGATGGCAAGTTTGCTTTGTGTTAGTGCCTGTTTACATTGTATTTTTGACGAACGGCGCATCCAGTGAGATGGGTAGATTTTGTGTAAGTAAGAAAGAGATGGGTTAATTCCACCCAAATTACGCCGATGCGCCAGTTTCAATAAATGTTTTCGGATTGAGCACGAAGAATTTTTTTGGTGTGAGTGAGAGATACATGGTTGTTAAGGATGTGAGATAGGGATGGGTAGATTGAAATGAAAGGATTTTTTCTCTATAATGTAAACACGAGGAACATTTTGATGAACGAAAATATGCTTCATCAAAAATACAATGTAAACAGGCACTAAAACGATAAAAAAAAGTTGCTTTCCCGCAGATTGTATTGCGCTGAATAGGGGAATAGGTCTGTTCGAATTTTACCTATGAAGATTTAAATGAGATTTATTTTAAATCTTGATTTGAGGAGATTAAAATTTGTATGGTAAATCATGGAGATTTGAAGAGGATTTATGGTAAATCCACTTAAATGGCGGTTTAGTGCTCAGTGAAAACGTAGTATTATTTTTCTTTTAAACTACCTTGGTTGAACGCACACAAACGTAGTGTGAAAAGGAACGTCAAAAAAATCTCCTAAATTTGTTGACCGGGGAGATTTTGTTTACCCCTCTTTCTTCCTGCCCTTCTCCCCATTAAAATGATTGTTGCTGAAAACTCAGTTGATTCGTGTGAAAGGAGACTTAATGATATTTAGCTCTGTTTGTTTGATTCACTTAAGCAGGGTTCGTTTAAGTGAAAAACCCGCTTAAGTAAAAGAAAGACTGTGACATTTTGCAGTTTCTCTTAAGCGGGTTTTACTGTAATATATAATATTTTTCAAAGATGATAATCGATTCGAGCAAATTGATGCTTCCCTCTCTATCTGTAATCGATTATAAATGTTGTACCTATTAATCAACAATTTAGACGGCATGTGTAGGTATAACTAAAATTTAAATTCAAATGATAGGTGTGTTTCTCAGCCGTTGTAATAATTGTGTCAAACCTTACATATAGGTACCTACTTACATTTCACTCATACCTACCAATCTAATTGGTATTCATAACATCAATCAGGTTTTTGCTAAAATGCATCGGAAAAATTCAATTAAAATTTTCACTGCCGATTGTATGTAAGTAAGTGATTCATTTGCTAAATATAAAAAAAAACAACTCAAGCAGTCACAGTCATTAGTTTCTCAACCAACAAAAGCTAAAAAGATAGATACCTATCTACATTTAAAAGTCAAAAATTGTAGGTATTTATCTCCAAAAAGCACAGCTATAAGACTGTTCTAAATAATATGGCAGCGGCCCTTTTGTCGTTTATAAAACATCAGAGAGGCTATAACTAACTGCTAACGTCATTAACATTAACTCTCTCGCATTAAGGTAACATTTAAAATGAAACACTTCCACTTAAATGGGTATTTTTTTGTTTGTTTCTGTGTTTGTTAGCTTTGAAAACTTAAAACTAATTAAATTCTTATTCAACGATGCTAACACTTCAAACTAAGGTTGTATTTAATATATTGTTTACCTACCTATACCTAACTTACCAACCTATACAAACATTTGACGTTAATTTTCGTCAACATGTACTGGCAACTCCTTCGCATACGTTTGCCTTTTTTTATATTTACTTAGGTTAACTTTTATAAGCTTATCGCTGTAATGAAATCTTTTGATAAGAACCTAAGTATTTAGAACGAAATTGATAAGGGTAGGTACAGTTCTGAAAAAAAAAGGTTTTATATACCTATCTACGTACATATATACAAAAATTGAAAATAAAATCGACAAAATAAGCTTTGGAAAATGTTTAATGGAAATATTAGTTTATATAACAAAAAATCGTTGCAATACCTACTTAAGAAGCCGCGTTTCTAGAGCATGTTTTTTTTTTTCAAGGAACTCTTAAATTGCAAGCTAAATAACAACAAAAAATTTCGCTGAATAGAAATTAAAAAAAAAAAAAGAGAAGAGAAGAAAGTAAGGCGTGTAATAGTTGGCACGACATAAAACGTCACGTGTGACGTATTCGTATTCGAATTCCTTATTCTTGTGGATTACTTCATTCTTCAAATTCTCTTCTCTCTGTCTTATCCTAAGCTCTTAAGAACTAGTGGTAGTTAAAGTAGTATTGTTAGTGGTACATAGTATAGAAGCGCCTCTTTCAACCGCCTTAACCTAAAAACATACCAAATCCGAGATTTCAATCTTCTACACCCAAAGAGAAGAGTCAGAGAATTAAATCAAAGAACGAGGAGAGTGAGGGAGAGAAAGAGCGAGAGAGAGGGAATGAAAAAAATTATGTTGAATTTGTGTCAGTCAAATCAGTCAGCTCCAACATAGAAGAGTCTCTTCCTCCCCAAGTATTCCTCGAATCCTCCCCCCAACATCATAACCATAAGTAATTCCTGCAAACCAAACTGAACATAACACGAATCTTTGAGGAGTGTGTGCTTTGTATATAATATAGAGTGTATGCACAGTTGTTGTTGTTGTTATTGTTGTTATTTTGTGTTTTTTTTTCTTTTTTTTTTGGTGTAGCATGGTGATATTCCTTATGCTAACAAACATTCCGGACATTTAATTTCTTGATATCAGAACACTATTTTTAGAATTTAGGTGGTGAGTGTGTTTGAGTATGAGTGTACTTGTATAGTTTGATTGATAAGTAAGCACCAATTTAGTTTGGAGGCACAATCAATGTTTTAAATTTGCACACTGATTTCAATATGACGTAGTGGCTTTCTTAATGATCAAATTTAGTGTTTTTTTTATGCTTACCAATTATATTTATAATTGTAAAACACATTTCAAAATGACAGCTACCTAATATATAGTTCGTACACTCCGTTCCACATGTTTAGGGACAGATATTTACTCTTTGGAAATTGTGGGATGTTTTTAAAACAAGTCATACATAAAAAACAGGTAGTTTAGTATCATTAGATATGTAGGTATAACGTAGGTAATTATTTCCAGAAGCATATTTTGTAAAGGTTAATTTTCATTAACATAAAAAGATGTACCTATGTATAACACTTAATGCTCTTCATCAACCAATTTTGCTATAAGACTTAAAAATTATAAACATTTTATTGTCTTAGCTTAAGCAGAAATTAAATATTGATAAGCCCCAGACTTTTGAGATATAATAATCTTGGTTAACTTGAATTCTTGCAAAAAGAATTGCAGATAAATTAATTGAAAGTGAACGTCAAAGGGAACTGCGCACAACGTTTAGTATAATTTATTTTCTCAAGGTCAAGTTCAATAGTTCATTAATGTGAAGTATAAATATTTGAATGCTAGACTCATTTAACATTGTTCTTTGGTTTAAAAAACCTTTTCGTAAGTACATAAAATTGATTTAAGAAAAAATTTTTAGAGAATAAATAAACGTTTACAGAAACAGAAATAGAATTACATTAAGAGCAAGTGTTTTGTGATCTAAACTTAACAGCAGAGAGTTTTTTGTGTAGAAATTCAACTTTGAAATAGTTGAAACTAAAAGGATCTCTTCTACAAGAGATTCTTGCCACAAGTATAAAAGCATTACATATTTAAAAGATGACATTACATATTTCTATCTCGCCCCATTTAGGAGGTAGAGGCAATTCTAGAAAAAAAAATGACTTAAAATGAGAAATTATTAAAAAACAACGGCAACACTCACAATGAAGTACTATACCGATTTTAATATGTTCTTTAGTTCTAAATTTAAATTAAATTATTTATGTCAATAGTTAAAAAAATTCGCATGCAAACTCAAAATTTTGATTAAAAAAAAAATGAAAAAAAAAAAAAAACCTTTAGAGAAATTTTTTTCAAATTTGTGAAATGAAAAATGAAAAAAAACTTTTTTTTTTTTTTTTAATTTTTTTTAACAAAATTTTGAGTTTGTATGTGAATTACTTAAAAACTATAATTTGATTTAAATTTAAGACTAAATAAAAGATTTATAGCTTTCAAAACCGGTATATTACTTTATTGTAAGTGTTGCCGTTGTTTTTAATATTGTTTTTTTAAATTTTAAGTTATTTTTTTCTAAAATTTCCCCTACCTTCTAAACGGGGCGAGATGGACCCCCCTCCCCCTCATAGTAACAAATGCTTGTTTTTAACCCCTCTACAAAAAACCGTTGTCAATTTTTGCGCTAAAGTTATCGTACTCGTGAATTGAATTTCAGTTTTTTTTGAAATTTCTCAAAAACTGCCAGTGTTTAAAAAAAAAAATAAAGGTAGGAGTTATATTTCATATGTATTTTAACATCAAAAACCCTTTTTTTCGTACAAGCAATAAATTTGGAGAAAAACGTGCACAAACTTTATAATGTACTGAATTTAGTCAAAAAATTTGTAAAAGTTGCATGTTTCAACGGGGAAATATTTTTTTTTTAATTGTATGTGTTTGAGTATACCTAAATTTCCACATTATAAAAAAAATCGGGGTGCTAGGGGTGATGAAAAAGCTGCCATATAGAAACAGCTTGTCATTTTGTTTTCATTTAATAACTCACCTGGATTTTATTGTGTAACAAAAAGCCAATGAAAAACTTTTAGAGAATCAAAATTTCTACAAAATGAGGTATTAAAGATCCCTGGTACTTTTTTTAAAGACACCCCCCTGCCTATCAATATCAACTACAGTCGAAAAATATCCGTTTCAAAATAAAAACCAAAAACCCAAAACACTCAAAGCATGGTCCACATTCTTATAAGTCCAGAAAGTAGACAAACAAACCTATTTATGATCTTGGCAAGCAGTTTTGACTACAATATTTTGTAGGGTAATTTTCCTGAATGTCATCATTCAAAAAGTCAAAACTATCAGTCATATGATAGATAAATATGTAACATGATTTAGACCGAGTGCAAATTGGTTTAAAATCTCTTTTAAATTTTATTTAAGATTAAATTTTGACATTTCTAGGTACAGATTCACCTCACTAGTGTCAAAAATTGATCTTGGGATAAAATTTAATGCTGGATCTTAACCCAATTCGCATGTCATGTGGTTCCATTCCGAAAGTCGATAAATTAAAAAAGTCGTTAAGTACTAAAGGTCTTCACAATGTTTTTATTCTGGAGAAATTTTAAGGTTTATAAATATACCTACTAATGTTAGAACTGATGGCGATGCCATGTTTATCTCCTGAATCTGTCAAAGTATCCCCCTGACAGCTATAATAAAAAGTATTGAAAAAAAAAGTATTGACTTGATGTGCAAACAGAAATTCATCCAAATTCACATTTTACCACAAAAGACGTAATACTTCCTCTGAAGTATGCTGATAGCCACTTTCACCTAGCATTTTAGAACTTAGGCCGTGTGTGAATTGAGTTAAAATCGCGTTAAATTTTATCCGAAGATTAATTTTTGACACTAGTGAGGTGAATCTGTACGTAGAAATGTCAAAATTTAATCTCGGATAAAATTTAATCGTAATTTTAAACGAATTCGCACACGGCCTTAAATAATGTCAAAATGATTATAAAAAATAAGGTTAATATCTGGTTTGTACACAAATGAACCATTTTTTCTTTAAATAAAACAATGCACATACAAAAATTCAACAACTAAAAAAAATTTGACAGCTAGTACAAACAGTTAAAAAAATAAAATAAAATATGTACATAGTTCTTCATTTTGGCAATGTGACTTCAATGTCTCTCCAATCTATTTGCTTGTTTGCAGATGCACGTACCTGGCAGTAGAGTAGCGCACAGATGCATTTAAATAGATTCAAGGACAAGTAGTTATTGCACACTAGAAAAAAGGTGCAGTGGAGAAAGAGGTTGGGTGTAGTATTATAGCTGGCTAATATAAAAGACACGTTTGTTCTGTATATGTCAGGGAAAGAAGAGTCATCTTCGTCGATGATTCTTGGCACGAGTGCTAGGTGAAAATTAAAAGAAAACAAAAAAAAAAAGAACCTTAGAGTTTATTATTTCTTTTCAATTTTTTGTAGGTAGGTATGTTTTTTTTTTTTTTAATAATTTTCTTTTTTTTTTTTTCATTATAATAAAATATCTTTGCTTTTGGCTCTTATGTGCCAAGTCAAGCCAACTATATAGGCATGGGGTATCTACATAGAATCCTTTTACGGCTTAGTCTTACGTAAACATTGAAGTGTGAGAGAGAGAGAGAGAGAGAGAGAGCACCCCAATAAATTAGGTAGGTACTACTAACTATAGGTATACACCTATGTATCTGAAGTATCATCTGCAAGATTTTATTGATCCACACTATTTTATTTTCTTTGCTTCTATTTTCTTTTTGTTTTATTAAAAACAAAATAAAATAGTTTGCAATGTGTCATCATTTTTTTGATGATTCTCGAATAGGTTTATCTGTGTATCTATGTAGATGAATTCTTGACACTTTTCCTATTCTTAAAATAGAACACCTAAGTTACTTCCACATATGAGTTTTTCACAGGTGTCAAATTAGACATAAAATTATTTTAGTTTTATAGCAGTTCAAGGCTGTTCTAATACTGGGGCTGTTCCATTTGAATTTGAGAAGAGACAAAAACATCTATATTATCGTTCTTTTTTCTTTTATAGATCGTAGCATCTCGTAGGTATTTCGTTGATTGTGATGATTTTCTGGTTTTGGGTCAGGAACTTGCGGTAGATTCTGTGTAGGATATTGTTTGTATAAGCCGTAAGGGGGTGCATTTAAATAATGCAAAAGAATTTGAACAAAACTTTATTCTTAATTGGAAAGTTCACCTTAATCATAAAACCATCAAATAAAATTATTAGACTACAGGCTTGAGCATATCAAGAAACTTATTCTGTACCTATTATTCTTTCTACTTTCGATATTTAAAAAAAATTGCATAACTCCTTTTTTTTATTGTTTTTTTTTATTTTTAAAGTTGAAGCTTTATTTATTTATACTTAAACAAAACATACATTTTAAATAATTTATCAGACTTTAATCTTACATAAAATATATAAAAATTGCTTTTTTGGCAGCACTTTTATCAAAGAAAACTTTGTCAGCTATTACACGTTGACTCAAGAGTCATGACTCTTTTTTCGAATTCCTCTTTAAAAATCATTATGTGAGTCGTGTGCTATTTACACGCTGACTCTCGATTCATGACTCAAATTTGACAGTTCTCTTTTATGTGCTTTTCGATTCAACCAAAATAGATCACCTTTGGCGGTGTCTATATTTTTTTTCGATTGATCTTTTAAATCTCGATTTTATGGCAGATTTACACAAATTCTCACACGTACTAGCACGCACACCAAATAAATGTTTAAAAATGAAAGATGAGTACTTCCATGTTCGTTTTCGATTGGATTTTCAGAGTGTTTCACTCTTTTTTGATATGGAACTTTACAAAACTGTAACCGCAAAAGTGACAACCATCAAGTGACAGATGAAAATTGCAAAATAAAAATAAATACTGTATTTTATATTTAAAGCAGTTCAAGTTAAATAAATATACCTATTTAAAGGGATATCTCACACAATTCTGGTATTTGCTTTCAAAAATAATAGAAAGTCATTTGCCACAAAACTATGACTATGACGTTTGTGAATAAATGAGAGAGGGATATATTGGTATTTGGTGAAGAGCTCTATTACAATGTAATATAAAAAACTGTGTATGCAGTAAAAACTTTTCTTCAATACTTTCAATTCCAGAGCGTCCCAAAAAAAATCATTGAAACATTAAATAAAACATTATATAAACCAAAATTGGGTATTATTTTCTGTCTCTTTTATACAAAATCGACTATAGAAAAAATTTAAGAATTTTTTATTTAAAAGTAAATTCAATATCCATTTAAATCATACGGATGTATGTTTTTATGTAGGTAGTTCCCGCATGGAAAAAGAATCTACTTTTCAATAAGGCCCTGGTGAGTTTTTCATAGTTACGAACAAGGGTCTAGCTAGGGTTACTATAGGCATTCGCTAGACCCTCGCCAGTTATGAACCTTTTTGCCTTGTCATATACATTTTGCTTAAGCCGTGACTAGTAAAAACTAGATTTGTTCCACATATTTTGTTTTACATGGTTTTCCATTCAACCATTTCATATATGGGGGTCAAAGCTAGAAGCTGTCAGTCGCTTTATATTATATTAATCTATATAGACATCCAGCTCATTGATGCCCACAACCCTGATCTATCGCGAACAAAAATTCCCAAGGGAATGTTTCCCTCGTTCAAACATTGGCAACATGAATGATGCCTAAAAGTTACCCTTGGAGTTTATTGGTATCGAAAATAAATTTTCCAGGGGAACTTGGCTCTCAGTGCATCGGATTTTTGTTGGAGGGAAATTTATTCCGTGGGAGATTCACGATAGCAAAAAAATTTTCGTGCGAAAAAAATATACCGTGGGAAACAAAATTCCCCGGGAGATTCCCGATAGGGCCCATTCATTTCCGTAAAATTATTTCACATAGTTAGTTACCATCAAGAGCCTCACCAGTACTTTATTAAATAAAAAATGTTCTCAGCGAGGCACTAATAGGGGTCTGTCATGTTTTCCTCGTCCATGTTTTCCTTAACGAAAACTTTCCAGGGCCTTGCCTAAACTTGCCAAAAACTTGCCATTTTTCCATGCGGGTTACTATCAGGAGCTTCACCAGTATTCTATTAAATAAATATTCTAAGCGAGGCACTAAAAGGGGACTGTCATGTTTTCCTCGTCTAGGTTTTCTTTACCGAAATCTTGACAGGGCCTTGCTTAAACTTGACAAAAATTTGCCATTTTTCCAGGTGGGTTGTTTAAAAAAAAAAACAAATATGAACTCTTGAATAATTTTCATCGGGAAGACACTAATCGAAAACACCAAATAAAAAAACTAAAATTTAGCCTTAAAAAATATAAATATAAAATACATATTCCGTTATACATTTATTTATCTTTAGCAATTGGATCATATTTCAAGTTAGACTCAAAGCAGGTTCTTGAAGATTTAAATTAGAAATAATCCTATTCGTGACCATTTTGTTTATAAAATTTTTGGAGATACATTGCCCACAATCAAGTCTTAAGCTGTCAATTAGATACATTACAAAAAAAAAAATAAACGGAAAAAATGCATTTTAATCATTGATAGGAACATAATTTTTCTACATAATCAGGCGAGTTTACGTACGAAATTCTTCATGACTTTTTGCTTTTAAAATTTAAAAAAAGTTATCGCCTGTGTAAGAAATTATAAATTTGTATCAAAGTGTTTTTATTAACTGGCGCCCAATTAAAATCTCTTTTATGACTTTTGATTTTATTAAATCTCTTAAAATTAATATTGGTCAACATAGTTTTTTTTTCTATAAAGGAAATATATTTTAAATATTAATTTAATCTCTTATCAATTTAATAATATGTCTAGATTATAACCAAAAATATTTTTCGTAATAAATTATTATAAAGTGTTTAATTAATTTCAAGAATCGACTTAAAGAACAAAAATAATTTAGCTTTGAAAGAGTAGACCAAAGCGTCTAGTTAAAGCTTTTGTAGGCTTAGCAACTTATAATTTTATTAAAATTATTTCTAGATTAAAAATGCTTTTATGTGTGGCCTAAATAATATTCATTATTAATATATAACTTATTCAAAATAAAATGCCTTTACATACTCTCAAATTATAGTAAAAAAATAAAAATAATAAGTAGATAATTAATTACGGCATAGGATTTTTTTTAAATAATATATTTATTTACATATTAGTTACATTATTAATTTCTTTATAATTTATTTTATTGTATGTATTTTTAACAAAATTTAATAAAAATCCATTTTATATAACATCTTCATTAAATCCATTTTATTTGTACCTTTTACATATATGTATATTCTGTCTATATTAACAATAATTATTTATTATTTAACCATTAAAACATTATACATAAAATCTATTTACGCAAATATTTTACCAATTCATGTAATCATATATTTTTCTTTTTTTCATATCGTTCTCGCACATTAATCGCACCACCACAAATAAGGACTAAAAATAAAAAAAAAATATATATATATATAAACAAACATCATATATAACGAGTGTTGCATTGCTTATTTGCGACGAAATCACAAAGATACAAAACAGTACTTCCCGATTATAAAATAATCAAATTTTAAATAAAATTAAAAATATATAAGAAAAAATCTTAATATTTACAAAAAAAAAAAAACAAAACAAATACAAAAGAAACAACCAAAAAAAATCTATTCTCTACTATTGTTCTACTCTTCAAAGCCAGATTAGAAATTATATAAATACTTTTTTTGACATAAAAAAGTATAAAAATATGTTCGAAGAAAAGTTGGCTGACGATGCAGTTATGGCGAAGGCATGCCCAAGCCCTGAAATCGGCGATTCTAGAAAAAGACCACTTGATTCCGATCCGGAAAATGAACAAACCAAACGCTCACATTTTAGTTCTGGTAAGTCCCATCATTATTATTATTGTGATCGTTTGATTTCGATTTGTTTTTATATTTAATTTCTCACACACACACACACATGCGCATTAAAAAATATACAATTTTTGGGTTAAAAAATCAAAAAAAAAAAAAATCAATTGTTTTTTTTTTTTTTTTTTTTTGTCAAAATATTAATCTTATTGAAAAAAAAAAAAAAAAAACATATATACATAATCTTAATTTAAACAAAAAAATACTTATATAAAAAACAATAAGCATTCATCTATGTATATCATTAAAATGGGAATGTTTTTTTTTTTTTTTTTAGAAAATCAATACAAAAATCATGAGCATCCTTTAATTTCAATCTCAAAGTGGATTAATATCATGTTTATTTTCGTCTTTTGTTTTTTTTTTTTTTTTTGAAAAAAAAAAAATAAAAACTTTACCATTTTTGTCTGAAATTGTGTGTCGATAATCACTGCAACATTCTTATGATTTCTCTGAAAAATATACATGTCTATAACATTAAATTCAATTAACCCGTAAGACCATACAAACATTGCGCAGGTAATTATTTTCCTTCAAAACATGACGCTTCTAACATTTTATCTCAAAATATTCAGTTTCCATGAGCACTTTTATTCTATATTCTAAACAAAAAAAAAAGAATCCATAAAATCTATGTAACAGCTTATACTGGAAAATCATTAATAAAGTGAAGGGCATACATTGAGATGTTGACTAGGCAGTTATCATATAATTAGAATAAATTATGATGTTGACGAATAATTTATACTGAGATACTCTTGTCTGAATAGGCTTTCGAAAAACTCATAAGTTCAGTTAGGTCGTTGAATTTTAATACAACAAATACTCTAACTGAAGTATTTTTTTTTTTTGCAGAATGACAATTCGCGAAGATATTGGTTTTTGTTAATTGAAATAAAAAAAATTAAATTCGACATTACTTAAATAGCTTTTTGTTTGCTAAGTTGAAATAATAGGTGCGTTTTATTGGTAATTTAAAGCTAGAGCAGCAATAAAACGCTATATCCACTTTTATGTTCACTCTATTTATCTGGCTGTGTTCATATCTTTTTTTGAGTGAGAAAAAAAACTACAATACCGACATTTAAGATTCAAGTCCACACTCTTTGTCCACTTTTATATTCACTAATTTACTGTCTTATTTATCGGCACTTTTGGTTCTGTTAATGTTCACCAAGGGAAATTTTACTGCGCTAGCTATAAAATTGCCAATAGGCACCTAATATCAATCAGTCAGTTTATTTTTCTGAGATCTCCTAAGTTCGCCTCCGACACAGGCTAAGCTGAATTTAACTTTTAAGGTTTTCGCGGTTGTTTACATATGACATTTTAAGATTTTCGGATTAGCCGCGTTAATAAAGTTTCACCAGTTTCCCGGTGACCACGCTCAATGAAATTTGTAGCGAAACGTTCGGGGTGAGTACTGTATTGAACTCGCTTAATATCTATTATTTATTAACGCGGCTAATCCGAAAATCTTAAAATGTCATAAGCTGAATTTGTTTTCCTCCGAATTTATTTGACAGCAAAACTGAAGGTTGAACAGTTGAACTATTCAAGCACACTGAAATTCAGGGTTTGCAGCCATGCAGGAGCTTTAAACTTGGCATTATGATGAAAAGGCGAAAAAAGTGGTTCTCACAATTCAGTTCGTCTGTCTTAAGTCTGAATATTTGTTCGGGCAAAGTCTAAATGGGTGATTCAAATGTAGAGAATTTTGTGGACACGTCTTTTTGATTTTTAGGACCAAAAATAACTGGTATACGACGGAAAACGACGCGGTCAATTTTTCTAAAAATTGACTACTAGTAATTTTTTTTTATTAACTTTAGATGGCGCTCACACTCCAGGGTGGACTACGGCCTTAACCAATAAGCCCATCCAGCCAGCTCGGTCACTAGCTAGCTGCCTCTAGTTACGTATTCTAAGTTGGTTGAGGTCGTTCTCCACTTGTGTGCGCCACCTAAGGTGGGGTCTTCCTCTGCTGGCGCAGACCGTCAGGGGTAGATACGAAGACTCGTCGGGCTGGTGCGTCGGTGTCCATACTCTCCACGTGTCTCAGCCATCTCAGCCTCTTTATTTTCAACTTTTTGACAAGGTCGACGTACGTCGCTGTAAAGCCCGTAATCTTCTTCTTCATACTCCATCGATACAGACTGGACTAAAAATCACCCGAAGAATCTTCCCTTCAAAGCACCCAACCAGGTCCTCATCCGGCTTTGGTAGGTTCCATGCTTCTGCCTGCCCCATATAGCAGGACCGGGATGATAAGGGTCTTATATAAGGTCTCCTTGGTTCTCTTGAGAGAGGGCTTTATTACTCAAATGCCTTCTTAGCCCGAAGAAACAGCGATTGGCAATAGTAATTCTGTGTTTGATCTCTACGCTGATGTTATTTTGCGATGTTATCGTGGAGCCCAGGTAGACAAAGTCCTTGACGACTTCGAATTTGTACCTATCCATCGTGACGTTTTGCCCGAGCCGACGATGTTGAGATTCCTTTCTCGATGATAGCATATACTTCGTCTTGTCCTCATTAACAGCCAAATCCATTTTCGCCGCCTCCGACTCAATACTTGCAAACGCACCGGTAACAGCTCGCTTCGTTCTCCCAATGATGTCAATATCATCTGCATAAGCAAGTAGTTGAACAGACTTTTGAAAAATTGTACCTATGTTGTTGACTTGCGAGTTGAGTACAATTGCTTCAAGAACGATGTTAAACAGGTTGCATGATAACGCGTCGCCTTCCCTCAAACCTTTCTCGACATCAAATGGTTCGGTGGTGTTCTTGCCGACTTTGATGGACCAGCGAGATTTCTCCATCGTCATCCTGCACAAGCGGACGAGTTTGGCAGGGATGTCTACGGTATCATATGCGACTTTAAAATCGATAAAGAGGTGGTGTGTATCGATTTGAAACTCCTGGGTTTTTTCCAAAATCTGTTGGAGTGTGAACATTTGATCGACGGTTGATTTGCCGGGCCTAAAACCACACTGATAGGGGCCGATCAGATCGTTGACAAACGGTTTTAAGCGATCACACAGTACAGATGACAGGATTTTATATCCGACGTTGAGCAGACTTATATCTCTGTAGTTGGAACAGGTCAGAGCATCTCCTTTCTTGTGGATGGGGCACACTATACCGAGGTTCCATTCATCGGGCATACTTTCCTCCGACCAAATTTTGGAGATAAAGCTGGTATATACTCCCTACCCTACCAAGTCATCTCCCCCTGCTTTGAATAGCTCGGCTGGCAGGCCATCCGCACCAGCAGCCTTGTACGTTTTAAGCTTGGCTATCGCTAACCGCACTTCATTTAGGTCGGGTGGACGGAAGTTTTGACCATCATCGTCCAGATTGAATGGAGTGTTCTGTCTTACAGCGGAATTTTGGCCATCATCGCCGTTTAGCAGTCTAGAAAAGTGTTGTTTCCAGATCCTCAGCATTGACTGTGTGTCTACCACCATATTCCCACTCTCGTCTCGGCAGGCTTCCGTTCTGGCCTTATAACCCTGGGTAGTTTGCCTTACCCTTCGGTAGAACTTCCGAACATCCCCCTGCCGCTACAGTCCTCAATAGACTCGACCGCCCGCTTCGCATGCTCTCTCTTTTTCCTCCTGAGAAGTCGGCGGTCCTCCCTTCGTTTTTGCCCGAGGAGCTCCCGGGCTGCTCTCTCAGCAGCTGTGCTGTGATTCTAGTCTGCAGCATTGCTTGGTAGGCATCGTTCTTTGCTCTATGCGGCAGTCTGCATTCTTCATCGAACCAGGGGTTTCGTTGTGGTGGCCTAGTGAAACCCAGCACATCAGTAGCGGCACTTTTGATGGCATTTTTGCAGTGCTTCCACTGGTCCTCTACAGATGATGCTTGTGACGGGCATGTTGAAAGTTTCAGAGAGACTTGGTCTAGAAATATAGATAAATTTATAATTGGAAAATGAAAATATCTTTATTGCTAACTTTCAGTAAAAAGTCAAAAAGTTTAAGGTTCTTAGTGCTTAAAGGGCTTCATGAATCTCTGGAGCCAATTGTACATTTTTATTAAGACATAAAATACATCTGTAAGTGAATACCGCAGACTGATGGTTTCTTTCATCTTCTGTTTGGCATGCAATTTTATAAATAGCTAGGATAAATTAATAAATTTATACTTCTATCAAAGTACTATTAAAAGGTCACAAAAAAAATCTGTCGGAAAGTCAATCTGGAAACCAATGAATAGGACTTCTTTTATCTTTCACTATAATTATATTGTAAGTTAAGCTTTTGAAGGTTTATTTTCATACCTACAGGTTAACCTATCTAGTCTATATGTATTTATAGAAACTTAATTTATATGGAAAAGTCCAACTGTGATTATAATATTTGTTCTTTACACGTTTTTTATGTTTTTTTTTTTTGTTCGAACACAAATATTGAAAGCAATTATTGGTACCTATAGGCGCTTCGATTATATCGTGAGCTTATATCAAACCCATTTCAGGCAAACAAAATAGGTTAATGTGACTATAAAACACATTTTCAATACAAGCTTCCATAGTTAACCACCGTAAAAATCGACAAAATTAAATAAAAAAAAAAAAAAAAAAAAAAAAAAAATAAAGACCAACACTATATGGAAACGTGTGGCACGACATTTAAAATAAATCAAAGGGTTTAATGTTATGTTGGTTTTTTATGATAACTAGGTATAACTAAATACGAATCTAAAGAAACAAAGCATGAACAAAATTGACTGAAAATGTAGTGAAAAAAAGAAACAGGCAAAAGTAAGAAAATAAAGCTTCGTCTTAATTGGTTCTTATGCAATCATGCAACTCACGCGAGAAGTTTAAGAATATTTACTCAACAAAAAATTAAAAGTTTCTTTCAGAAATAAAAACCTACTCTTTAATAATTTTAACTTTTTTTTTTTTGTTTCGAGCATTATTTAATAAGTGTTAGCAGATGGATTAAAAATCTAACTCCATCAGGAAAAAATTGCAAACTATATACGCGTGGTCGTATTTACAAACAAGACAGTAAAAACAAAGAATTGTGTGGTTTGTGTAGTGGAAAATACTCGACGTTTTTTAAACGCCTTGTGCAATGAAAAAAAGCTAGAACAAAAAGAATGGCAGTCCAGTTGGTCGGTTATATGTCAAAACAATTAATAAAAACATAAAATTTTTTTTTGCTTAATTATTTATTTTTTAAGTGCAAAACGTATGAAAATTTACATAAATGCATAAATCTTGTGATGTAATATTGTTTTTGCTGTTTATAATGATTACTATAATTGTGAACAGACCATAAATAAGAATAGAAACCTACGTCAACTGCATTGAACGCACTCAATTTAACAATTATTCATCTTCAGATGGATATGGAATAATATGAATAGGGGTATTTACGATTCGGTGCAACAAGCCTATTTAAATTACAAAATTTTATTTATTTTAGTAGATAGTGAACGCACGCATAATTACTGACAGTTAGAATGACACTTGACTTGCTATTACATGGGCGCAAGTTTTATACTCTTTTATTTTTCTATTTCAATGGGCTTTTGGTATTATAAAAGTACAAAGGTGTTGGAAGATTGTCACCACCACCGGATCGTGAATACCCCTAATGTATTCCACATGTTCTGCAATGAATACTGTGATTGGTGGAAACGAAGAATGTAATACGGTTTTCACACGGAACCAAAATCTCGGATTTATGACGTAAAAACCTAATTGAATCGTTCACACAGTACATCAATAAGATTTTTTTTTTGACATTTCAAACGATTTTTAGTTTTTATGGAAACTACAAAAAAATATCAATTGCAATTAGGTAAAAGTCCTATAAGACAAACGTCAAAATGGTGAATCAGTGGTAGTGAGATAAAGTACATAAACGTCAAAAAAGTTCAGAATAGTTGCTCCAATGTGAAGACCATCATAGTGGCGACGACGCACGGCGGCTCGCGGCAGTGGATCGACTTCATACATTTACGGCCATATTATTCACTCAATACATCTAGATTAAACTTAAATGTAAATCATACAAATTCATTGTAAATTCATCTGGATTTAAGTTTAAATCTGGATGTATCGAGTGAATAATATGGCGGTTAGACGCGAAAAATTCTTATCTTCTTGGAAAATATCTGTTTCCATATCTATAATGTTCATAAATGTAGAAAACATTTTTAAGTTTTACTTTATTAATATTAAAATCGAAGAGATTTTCGTTCACATTTAATAGTTTGCACATGCGAGTTAAAGGTTCATGCAATCCAAAATTAGTACTATGGTGGGACAAATTCATTAAATTCAAACTCCGAAGGTTGTGAGCTCCTCCACGATAGTTGAAATTTAAACAACTTAACAAATCTGGTGAATTAATAACCCCGGTTATCAGTTGGTGAATAAATATAATATCATTATTAAGTCTTCTATGTGATAGCGTTTGCATCTGAAGAAGTTTAATTCGATATTCATAAGGTGGAAGATTATAAGGATCGGACCATTGTAATCCTTTTAAAGCGAAACGAATAAAATTACGCTGAACTGCTTCTAGCCTATTCTTATGAACTTCGTAAAAAGGAGTCCATATCTGGGAAGCATATTCAAGGTGGGGACGAACTAAGCAGTTGGTAACATAGGGATCTTTGATTTCTTTAGACCATCGTTTAACAAACCCTAATATATAGAATTGGCCTTTTTCACGATTAAATTGATGTGCTCAGTGAAATCAAGGCTAGAAGAAACAAGGACTCCAAGGTCTTTGAAACTATTAACACGAACTAAAGTATGTTTTGATATTTTATAATCAAACAAACTAGGAATTCGTCTTTTAGAAAATATCATCGACTTGCATTTGATTGGGCTTAGATTCAAGCCGTTCATATGACACCTTATAACAAAATTATTAATATCAGCTTGAAGAAGTAAACGATCACTGACAGACGCAATGCTTTTAAAGATTTTCATGTCATCTGCAAAATTAAGAATTTCACTATCACGTATACATAAAGGTACATCGTTGATAGCTAATATAAAAAGAAGGGGTACTAAGTGACTACCCTGAGGAACTCCAGATTTGGCAATAAAAGGGTTGGAGAACGAGTTTCTAAATTTCACCAGATAAGATCTGTTTTGAAGATAGGACGAGATCCAAGTAATAATTCCAAGAGGAAACCCAAACACTTCTAATTTAAACAAAATGATTTCATGAGATAGTTGATCGAAAGCCTTTGAAAAGTCTGTATAGATGCAGTCAAGCTCCTGACCACGTTCTAACGCCGTTGAGCATTTGTGCATAAACACAAGCAAGTTCGTTACCGTTGACCGCTGGGGTCAATGAAAGATTGGCAAATGTTATTAGCAAAACCCTCATATACTTCCGGAATACTCCTTAAAATGTTATCATGTAAAATAAAATTGACTGGATTTCTTTTTGGAATTCACGAATTTCCAAAAACTTTTTGGATCATGCTTAAGCGAACTTTCCATTTTATGCAAAAATTCAGTGTATAAATTATTCGAGAGGTTTTTAAATTCTTCTTCTTTCGCGACAGAAAAAAATCTTTGAATTTTAAATCAAAATTGGCTGATTTTGAACTGATGATTCTCTTATGTTTAGCAGTATTTAAATAGTTTTTTGGTTCTGATGAATTAAACTTGTTCGAAATATATTCTAGAAGTTTTTTTGTCCAAGGAATCGATTTGGAATTCGAACACCAAACTTCAAAAAATTCCTTCCTTGGGACGCAGAAATCTTTTCCTAAAAAGTGGGCAAAAATAGGGATTTGCAAATTTTTGAGAGGTTTATCATATATATTTCCAAAAAATAAACGTTCACAGCTATCCAAAACACACAATTTATTTTTTAAAGCAACCTTAGGCAAATATTTAGGTTTTCCATAACAAACACGGTAAAAACTATATTTTTTTTTTGTTCTTTGAATAGCACAATTTTTTTATTTAAAAAAAAACAAACATTAACATTATTGACTTTCTTCAAAGCTAGTTTTACTGAGAAACTAGTTCTATATAGGGGTTTCAAAATTTAAGTTTCTCAAAAAAAATTATTGATTTGATTTAGATGTCAAACTATGTATGAATATTTTGATTTAGACGTCAAAGTAATAAAAATTTGTGACAAAATCAAAACTCGAAACCGCTATAAATCTAGTTTTTCGGTAAGACTAGTTTTGAAGAAAGTCAAAAATATGGCCGTAAGACAAATCAGAAACACAGATTTATAAAATTAAATAACTTCACGAACATCTGCCATTTTTTTTTGCAATTTCACTTAAAATTGTAATTTTAACAATTATTTTTCTAAAAAACTTAAACGCACCAGATTAAAAAAAGACTTTTCACTTTCAAGTTTGGAGGTAATTTATTCCATGCTAAACTGGTTTAAACAATAAGAAAAAAAAAAGTGTTTTCAGACTTAACAGTTATCCGTTATAGATAAGAAATGGAATTTTTTGCAATTTTAGTCATTGATTTTTTTACGTCTAATTGTATTGAGTCAATCCACTGTGTGGCGGTGGCGTTTATTGCCTCCAACTATGCGGAAATAGGATTTCGTTGTTTTTATCTTTTGTTATTCCAAATATTAATTGAGTACCTAAGTGCCAGTTGTACAATCGTGGTTTAAATTTTGATCCGTGGTTCAGGAATTTTAACTCGCCGATTTCGGCGGGTTAACTGAGGTTCAACGATGGTTCAAGGTTCCAATATGCACTAAAAGCTAATTACATGCCTGAACCATCGTTGAACCACAGTTAATCCGCCGAAATTGGTGAGTTAAAATTCCTGAACCACGGATCAAATATTTGTACAACTGGCCCTAACTAAAATAAATTGCATGTTATTTTTTAGTTTTACGCTAACAAAGTATATGAAATACCCCTATTGGCAACAATGGATTGAAGCGCGAAAATCTATTAAAAAAAAAAAAAAAAAAAACTAGAATAAATTTAAGACTTGTACCATTTAAAACAATCTATTGTCTATACTTTCACTTTCGAAAAGTGTTAATGCGTGAATCGTGTTCTTTCAATCAGTTTCGCTTTTAATTTTTTAGTTTTAGTTCCGAACAATAGAAACACGAAGATTATAATCCAAATGATTTTATGTTATAAAACATTTATAGGAAATAATATCATCGCTAGATGGATAGATACAAAATTGTATTTATTATTCGTGTGGACTAATTTTAAGTGCGATATATTAGATTGCATAAGTCTGCCGCATCACAATTGGTGCATCCGTTAATGTAAAACAATCTGTGCCAATTTGTGTGCTTGTGAAGACAGACTAAATGAAGTACAGTTTACAGTGTTGTATTTCCAATGAAACAAAAGAGATTAACAAGAAATAAAAACAACAATAATTAAAAATGATGATATTCTTTTTTTTTTTTTTTTTTCAATTCAAATACGAATAATAAAATCTATCTTTTTTTTTAACCAATTCTTTTAAGTTTTTATTTAAAATATTTGTTTTAAGACAGTTGATTTACATATTATAAACTTGTCTGGTGTCCTTGAGTCTTAACCAGTTGACATAATAAAATATTAATGCAGTTTTTTGTTGTTATCTTGATGTGATGAAGTGAAATATCATTTTGTTGTTAATTTGAATATAATTAATACTACACGTATCTACAATATATACATAGCTTATTTAATTTAAATTTAACCTTTATTAGGAATGTGCAACTAATTGCATGTTTAGTCTTTTTCATATAAGTTTCTTCTTCTTTACTGCTTTGTCGTCTGTTTTAACGAAAGATATTTAATTGTGACTTGGAAACAAGTTTAAATTTATTTATTTTGTATACATATATAAATTATGTAAATGATTCACAAGGAGATACATATATGTAGGTATTAAATTTATTTAAAAATAATCTACTTATGTATTTTGTTTTTTATTAAATTAGTTATAACTTTGATGAAAAAAAAAAATCAAAATTTTACTGCAAAATCTTTCTTTTGAATTTGAGATTACTTGTTATGATTAAATCAATAGATAGAATTTTCTTTGGAACTTAAGCCATTAAAAAGTTTCTTTTTTAATTTCTTGCAGTTTTTTAGCAAAACCATTTAATAAAATGGTTTCTTGAAGCATTTATGCCTTTTGAACCTGTTTAGATTCTGACTTTTCACTATATAGTGTACAGAGTTCTTTACCGATGTTAGGGGTCCGTTATATAGCGATCACGGAAACAAATCAGGACCCATGTTCTATAACTTCTCGCATGCATAAAATCGGTCAAGAGACGAGGGAAACTGATATAAAATACATGAGTTTTGTTCCATTTTTCAGCGTTTCTCGACTGATTTTTTCGATGTTCATTATTGCAATTATTTTTTCTTAAAAATTTATTTAATTATATATTTTTCTTCTGCTAATTCGTTTTTCGTACCAGATGATGTTTTCTATTTCAAACAAAATGGAACAAAGCGTTCCAATGATTTCAGTCCCAATCAGCGTTGCCGCCTGAAATAAAATTAACGTGCCAAATTTTCAGAAAAAACGTTCCAATTTTCGTGCCACATGAAAAAACAAATTTTTCTATATTTTGGAAAAACCTTTAATCGATTTTATTACGGGGTGATGTAATACAATAACAAAAATCAATGCAAATCATTTGATCTATTCATGCACTGTCAAAAATTATGTGTTTCTGCCCACCTTTTACGGAATTTGGACCAATTTTCATTATTTTTTTTTTTTTGAAATTTGCTTCATTTTAAGTAAAATAAAAGAAATAAAAAAACGTGCCATATTGAACTTTTTCGCGAGAAAAATATCGTGTCAAAAAAGCACGTTCGTGCCACTTCGGCAACGCTCGTCCCAATTTTTACTTGTTCCACTGATAGGATTGTAAACGAAAAAGTTTTAATGTGTGCATTTCAATACGAAAATTTGGTGGTAGGCTTGTCTACTGACGTCATTTTCCTATTTGCTATAACTGACCATCAGGAAAAAATATTTAAATTCATAATGTTTCAACTTTTCCTGATCGCTATAACTGGCCCTTTAGCCACAAAACCATCATCATAGCCAAAAGTCACAATCTAAGGAGGGTCTTTGATAGGTTTTCGTTTGGATCTTGTGAGTGTTCTATTCCTATCGAATATGGAATTCTTTTTCACTTCTTTCACTCTAAATTTTTCATACCAAAAAGGAATGGACCTTTTTTTTTGAAATCTAACCGAAAACGACTAAGGCCTGTGGGGTTGAATGAGTGAAAAAGAAGTTCCAATAACTAACGTCATTTTCGATTAGATTTTGGAAGAGTTCCATTGTCTTTTATATGTATCGACTGTGATCAGTAAATAGTTGTTAGGTAAGGCATAACATTCTGCTCTTAAGATAAAAATAAAATAAATTTGGTGTTGCATTAGCTCATGAAGAACCATGGCCTAGTGACTCGCAACTCTCAACCATTCTTGAATTCGTGTCTACAGGACTGGAGATACTTTTGGAGGATTTGACACTTCCGCATAAGAGACATTAGCCCTGAACAACATTTTTGTTCTTAGGTGGAAAAGGCTGTGAATCTTACGAAAGCCTGGAGTGTCAGTCCAACGTACTAACTATTAAGCCACGGACTATTGCTTTTAAGATAAAAACATAAAGTAACGAGCCTTAACTGGCGAGAAACTGTAATTTTTACAGAAAACCAATTATTTTTTCCTGAGCATTTAAATTTGAAATCAATCGGAAATGTGACCAATGTTGAAATTCTAAATTCCAAAGAATTGTTTCTTCCTTATCAAACCAAAAAAAAAAAAAAAAAAAAAAAACATTCAAACAAGCACATTTTTTTCGCTAGTTAAAAAAAAGTCAAACATCAAAATGAATTATTAATAAAAATAAACAATTTAGTTATACAGGGTGATCGGTATTAGATGCACCGAACTGCTGAAGCGATTAGGTTGGGATAAGACAAGAAAAAAATCGTAAGGGAGTGGGGGGTCTATTTCCCCTCGTTTAGGCAGGAGGGCAATTTTCTAAAAAATTGACTTAAAACAGAAAAAAAAATATTTAAAAACAACGGTACAACTTAAAATGCCATGCTATACCTTTTTGGAAAGCCAGAAATCTCTTCTTTGATTTTCATTTTAAATTAAGTTGTGTAAGTGAACAGTTTTTGAAAAATTAATTTCCAAACTCGAAATTTTGAAAAAAAATGAAAAAAAGTTTCAGACTAATTTTTTTCTAAATTTTATGTAATTAAGTATAATTTTTGTTTTCAAAAATTCAATGCTCTTATTAGTTTTCGGTCAAAAAAAGAAAACCGGATGCTAAAATGTCTTTTAGTTTTTGAGAAAATTGAAAATAACGAGGAGCAAATTTCTAAAATAATTGACTTAATACAGAAAAAAAATTATTAAAAAACATCGGTAATGGCTAAAATGACTTGCTATACTTTTTTGTTAAGCCAGAAATATTTGCTTCCATTTTGTTTATAAATTAAGTTCTTTTAGTGAACAGTTTCTTAAAACTTAATTTTCAAACTTAAATTTTTGAAAAAAAAAAACTGATTTTGTTCAAAATTTTACGTCATTTAGAAGTATTTTTATTTTTAATATTCAATAGTCCCATCAATTTTTAATCAAACATTCAAAACCAGATGTCAAAATATAGTCTAGTTTTTGAGAAAATTGAAAATAACAAAAGTAAGTTTTCCTTAAATTCGACTACCATCCGTTATATTGTTGTTCAAAAGATCCTATTTCTACAAAATATGTAGTAAAGTAGATTTCATTATTTTCAATTTTCTCAAAAACTAAAAGACATTTAAGCATACAGTTTTTTATTGAAAATTAATAAGAGCATTGAATTTTGAAAACAAAAATTATACTTAATTATATAAAATTTTGAAAAAAATTAGTTTGAATCTTTTTTTTCATTTTTTTTTTTCAAAATTTTGAGTTTGGCAATTAATTTTTCAAAAACTATTCACTAACACAACTTAATTTAAAATGAAAATCAAAGAAGAGATTTCTGGCTTTCCAAAAAAGTATAACATGGCATTTTAAATTGTACCGTTGTTTTTAAATATTTTTTTTTTCTGTTTTAAGTCAATTTTTTTTAGAAAATTGCCCCTCCTGCCTAAACGGGGGGAAATAGACCCCCCCTCTCATACAATTTTTTTATTCTCTTAACCCAACCTACTCGCTTCAGCAGTTTGGTGCATCTTATATCGATCACCCTGTATATGTATGTATTTCAATTCACAGCAGCCTACCTTTTCATTGCACTGGGCAGTTTTTGGGCAGTAAATGAACAGAGCTAATAACAGACTGTCACTTCGACATTTACCTGTACTGTTTGTTGTTGTTGAAGTGAAATTTAAAATTATTTTTATATTTAAAGTTCAGTTGCATATTGAAACCAGTCAAAAAAACCAGTCTGCTCGATTTGTATATTTAATTTCCAGTTAACATTAATTAAAATCTGACAAAACAAACAAGTCAAAATAACAAGATCCTCAATAAAGTCGTCTTATACAAACCAGCCGCGTTGCCAAACACCCGAAATTATTTTCTGACATATTTATGTACTTTATTTTATTTTAAGGTTGTCTACCTACCTACTTCTAAAAAATCACCCTTTAGTTATTTTTGTAGATATTTTAATATAAATAGTAAAATCACTTTAAAAAGCATCTGTAAAATTATAACAAAAATCTAAGAATTCCCCGCATTATTTTTTTTTTTTTTAAAGAATTCTCCATACTATAATTACACCCGACTACCTTCAATCCCAGATCGAAGGGCATCTACATAATGTAACAAAAGAAAAAGGTTTTTTTCTAGTAAAAATAAAAGAAATATAAGAATTAAAGAAGAAACTTTATCCCATTGGATATAGTAGAAGTTTATGTTGAAACTTAATTCATGTTATTTTTTAATATTTCCCTTAATAAAAAAAAAAAAAAAACATTTGTACAAGGTATATTGATCATGAACGAATGTTATACTAAAAATGCCACTTTAAAGTACCACACTCCAATAGATACAAATTGAAATCAATTTATGTGTGTGTTTGTGGGAAAATTAGCGCAGTCGGTGCATATTTATGCCTATTGTAAAGTATCTGTCAGATACGTATAACACAAACGACTAATGTATTTGTAAACAGCACCGCCACCACCGCCACCGCCGCCACCGCCGCCACCAATAAAGTCTATTCAATTTCGTGTTTGTTCATCAAAAGCAAACATGAGTCCAAGGTGAACTGGTAGCTAGCTATAGCTACATTCATACTATACATTACGACGATACAACACTCTATCTAATACGCTAGATGTGTGTCGTAGTGGACCTTTTAGTATTATTATCTATAGCTATTGCAGTCCAGGGCCGTTGTTGGGGTTTGAAGCGCCTACAAGAAGTTTCAAATTATGTTTCCTTAATTAAATTTCGAATTTATTAAAAAAAAAAAATCAAATGTATTCATTACACTGATGAAAAAAATTAAATTGTCTCCAATTTTCAATGCCACTAGCTTTTTAGTTAGCGTATAGGCTTATTATTTCACTTAACTCTAACTTAAAAGCTAGTGGAATTGAAAATCTGAGAAATTTAAATTTTTTTTAATCAGTCTAGTATACATAAATGCGAAATGTAATCAAAATCAAAGTGAAACAGCAATAAATCTCCTGTTGTTTGTTGCGAAACAAATTTTCAAAACATATTTATTTTCCTGTTGAGCTGGGGTGACTTCCTATCTAAATTACATATTTCTCTATGAGCTATTAAACGATTCATTTTTTGGGTTATTTCGCCTTTCGTCTTTTTGACAAATGAAGCAAGAGGTCTAGAAATGTAAGGAGAATTCAGCTACGTTTCTACACCGCTCACCCTATCTGTCAAAATGACGAAAGACGAAACGAACGAAAAAAAGAATCGTCTAATCGAACTCTATGTGTGTGTTATAAGTTGGAATCGGAAAGAATGAGGAGGAATTCGAACAACCAAGATGAGAGTCAGCTTATCATAACAAGAGATACGTTTTTTTTTTGGTGAAATAGGCTGGATTCGAACCTCCAGCCTGATAGTACCTCAGCCCAAAAAAAAAGAATTACACAATTTCCCGTTCTATTTATTTAAGTTAAAATATGAAGAAAAAAACTGATTCCTAGATTCGTAGTCGAGGACCCATGTCTCTTTCACTCTCACATCGAAAAAATCAGTCGAGAAACGCTGCAAAATGGAACAAAACTAATATATTTTGTTTTAGTTTCCATCGTTTATCGACCGATTTTATGCATGCGAGAAGTTACAGAACAAGGTATCATTTAAAACTTCATCTACAGTTAATAACCTATTTCATATACATAATTTTATGCTATATTAGTATAAGCTACAGGATTAAACTCAGTCCACGAAGTTCACTTAGCTGTTAGATGAGCTTAACCGGGGAAAACAGTATAGGAATTTGAATGTCTGAATTTACATTGCCTGATCTTTTGTTCTTAGGCGATCGGAGTAAAAATTGAGGTGGAAGGAATAATTTCTTTATTTGTTTCTCAAAACTCAAACAATTTCTTCGGTAACGTATATGGCAGTAACTGCCTGATAAGAATAGAATGCTGCAACTGAAGACCCAGGCAGAACTGGAAGAGCTGTCAAAAGGTGTCGTACGTTATTTATTTGCGTGCCCACAATGGAGCTGTACAGCTTTCAGAGTATTTCGAAGAAAAACCAAACAATATTCTTGTGTACAAGCTCAGAATTCACATTTTTATTTCCAATACTTTTCTTATTAACTTATAATTTTTTTTTGCGACACATAACCACAATATTTTTTTCCCACGCAAAAAGTTTTTTTTTTCTTTATACGATTTGAACCGTCAAAAGTGCCTTACGTGTAAAGCTTAAAGTGGCTGAACAGAATGGTGACGGAGACGGAACTGGAGCTGGAATAGCTGTCAAAATATTGAATACACGCAAATTCAATGCTGCGAACACAACGGAACGTAGTCGCATACGGAACTGCAGCTGCAGACGGAAGAGTTCACCAACTTTTAACTTTTCACGTACGACACTTTTGACGTTTCAATTTGCATGAAGAAAAAAAAAAAAAAAAAAAAAAACTGCTCCATTTGCGTCCAGAAAATTGTTATTCCTACACCATGGAATAACAATTTTCTGGACTGAACACAAAAGCTGAAATAACAGTTTTTTGTTTATAACTAAGGCACCAAATTAATAACATCCTATGTAACTCTTGAAGCTGTTTTTTTTTTAAGTCAACGCCGTGTGCGAATTCGTTTAAAATTTCGATTAAATTTGATCCCACATTAAATTTTGACGTTTATGCAGTGGTGAATACAATTTCATCTTTTTACTGTGTGAATTCAATTAAATGGGATTTTTTTTCTTCCGTCCGTCAGTTTTGGAAAAAAGTAGAACACATTTTTTTGTAATACATTTCGCGAGTTAAAAAATTAAACGCCCATTTTAATGAGTTCAAAGAGAGTGCTCTTACCCTGGGCCTGTTATAAAGAATGCTTATGGTTCGTATTCTGTTGCAAGCAGCTGCAAAACAAAAACACAAGACGCAAAAAACTGGCTGCCGGTCACACTGAGCTGGCAACTTTATTTAATGTTCGTTATCATTGCTGCAATTAGCAAATGTTTTTCTTCAGATGAATAAAAAGGATCAATCCATTCATCTTTGAGATGTAATGACCTTTTTTATGGAGACTTTTCATTCAGAACGATGTGTTTTTCTAAGAATTTCATTTTAACCACCAGATTCGGGGTTATATTTTGCGTCAATTCAAACTCGTAGCGCAAAAGAAGTTGTAACCAAGAGAACAAACAATATTCTACTTCTAGCTTCTACTTCTTTGCAAGCAATGATCCAGTAGTCTTCATTTTGGCTCTAGAAACAAGATTATACAAATTTCTTAATATTTTTAGAGTAAAATCATTTAATTAAATTTTGACTTACCTATTAATGCATCTTCATTGAATATGTTCTTTCTTTGCACATGAAAGCAAACAAAACCTTTCGTGGGTGCTGGTAAACGTCAAAATTTAATCTAGCAGTACAAATTTAACGTGCCCCCGGACCATGTTAAATTTTGACGTCTTATATTCACCTCAATAGTGTCAAAATTTAATTTTGGGATCAAATTTAATCCAATTCACATACGGCCTAAGTTGTATAAATCTATTGAAATTTATTAATTTCTTTGATTTCAACAACACAATGTAAAAATCTGTCAGAAATATCGGTCTTATTTAATCTCAGTCTTTTGAGCTAACATATAGCCTATTCTAGATTTCGAGCAAAAATCACAAAATCTCATCGAAATCAACAAGATTTCCCATACATTTTCATATTTCGTAATCTAGTAGATAACAACAAAATCTCCTCCAAATCTACTTGGAACAGTATAAATGTGAAACAAACATACTTAATTACTCATTTTTCTCTTCAGTATAACAGTTTAGTAAGAAAACATAAACAATGAAAAGAGAGTTTGTTATGTGTAGTGTACAAAGGTGGTGGGTTTCCATTCCATTTGGTGGGTTTTTTTAATAGAAAAAGAGAGAGAAAATTTAAATTTTGGAAATTGTCCTGGGAATTTTCACTAAATATCAATGGATTTTGTTCGTAGTTACTATCAACACTAACAATCGTTTGAAATGTCAAACAAAATCTAGTTATGTGCGCAATGTGAATGATCCAATGAGATTTGGTAATCTCGTTGCCGAAATCCGAGATTTCGGTTCAGTGTGAAAACCGTATTAGGATCGAAATTGAATTAAAAACCAAAAGTTGGATCTGGTTTATACCCCAACAATAGGATGATCTTGGGTTGAGGAACATGGTCCCAATCGATTAGACAACATTTTTAATAGAATCTCAAAGTTTTTCCACTTTCCATATATAATTTTGCGCCTTGGTGGTATTCACTGTAGCTACATCCCTGGCTTTTCGTATTGAATGTTACGTGTACACCACGACAATTCATCGTTATAGGTTATCTTTGGTGCTGCGGATTGTTTTTTTTTTTTTTTTATTTTTTGTTGTTGTATTATTATTATTTTTAATGACTTTGTATTGTTGGGCATATTTTTGTTCAAGTTTGATCAGAAATATGGATTTCAAACAAGTATTTTCTTTCAAACGACCCTGTCCGCCCGTAATTCCATAACTAAATACATATATTGATAGAATACATGTGATATTTAATTGAAGGATGATACTTGTTTCACATGATAGAAAAAAAAAAGATAGTTATGAAACTTTTATCAAAGCGGCAACCATCAATTTAAATGGTTTGTCAGTTGAGTAAGAAGATAACAAAATTATCATAAATAGAATCGTTTTGCTTTTGCTTCTTATTTCTTAGTTATAGGGAAATGCATCATTCTTCTCGTTATTATAGCATCATCATCGCCTGACTTGTTTGGTGTCGTGTCGTGTCGTGTCAATTCAACTCGTCCCCGCATCTGTGTGGCACTTTCCCCTTGGCATTCGATGATGTCATTTGATTAGCGCAGCTGAGTCCATAACGACCAACACCAAAACGTCAAGCGAGAGAGTTTAGGTTTTGTTTTATTTTTGAATACTCAAATAGTGTGCAAGTATGTAGTAGGTATTGTCTATGTACAGTACATTTATATGCCAGTCAAATTCAAGTATGTACGAATGTGATGTTGCATCATGTGCACACAAATTTTGTTAGACAGGTTTTTTTTGCTTTTTATTTTCGCTGATGATGGCGCGTATTAGATTTGCTTTTAAAAAAAAAAAGGTTGATGGTTACATAACGGTTTTTTTTTCTCGGATTGAAATGATGTTTCAAAATTGATTTTCACCCCCAAAAATCCAGACCGAGAGCCAACCCTGCCCTGGTGTAAAGCCAAATTGTAATGCAGCAAGTATGAGAGAGGGGATGTTTGTATTTCTTGCAGCTATTGGTACCAGGGTTCCCAGGTCCCCAAAACATTTTTCCCCTTTTTTTGACACCAGAATGGTATTTTTTCCCCTAATTTTCTAATAAAAATCCCTTTTTTTTCCCCTAAGTAAATAAAGTTTAAATTTTTGAAGAAAACATTGAAAATATATTGTTTTGAATTTATCTTGTAACATTTTTGTATTGTACATAGTCCGTCGTATTAATTAGATTTTCTTAGAACACTCTTGGACAGTTGTCCAGCTGTCTAAATAGTTGGACAACTCATTATGAATAATCACATTCCAGCAGCATGTCTAAATACGACCTCATATTTCCCGTTACATACCTGGATTAATTCATTCTCGATTGAATTAATGAATTTAACCGACTTTTTGGCTACGTTCATTGAACATTTCTTTCATTTTAACATAACTTTTCGTTTCGCAACTAAAAAAATGCCTTACTTTGTTCATATTGAACGTGCCGACTTTATAATAGGTTTGGACAACCAATTTCGGTGTCTAAGTTAGACAACCGATGGAAATGTTTATTAATACGATTTTGGAGTTGGACAGCTGTCTAAAGTTAGACATACTTTGGAATGGGTTTATTAATAAGACTAAGTGTACCTAACTTATATAATAGTGTGTCAATCAAAATATTTTATGAATATAGTCATTCTGTCCTTTGTTCCGCTATGAGAAAGACAAAAAATAAAAGATTAAGCTTTTTCGGTTTCATTACGAAGTATAATGGTAGAAGCCTTTTTCTTAAAATCTTTGTCGGTTTCCTTTTCACTGAAAACTATTCAAGATAAAAAGTCTTTGTATTTGTTTTATTTCCTCTCACCAAAAAACTGTAACTTTATGCAGGAAAAGGTTAAGTAAGGCCGTGTTCGAATTGGTTTAAGATGTCCATTGAATTTTGACGCTTCTACAATCTATATGAGATTCACCTAACTAGTGTCAAAACTGAACATTCTGATAAAATTTGACGAAATTTTAATTTAATTCGCACACGAAATTTTCACTAATAGATTCTCTTATAGGTTTTCACATCAAAATTTGAAAATTTATGAAAAAATTTAAGAAATTTCATGTTTCCAACTAGACCTTATGTAGTAAAAAAAAAATTAGTGAAGGTGTTGCACGGTTGTATTTGCATATGATTTGCATTTATTAAAACCTAAAAGTCTATTCACTAGTAAGAATAGAACATTTTTGTTTTTCCCCTTTTCGGATTTTTTTCCCCTTTTTTTAGGCTCTCCCCTTTTTTTTCCCTTTCGCATTATAAAATCGGCAAAAGTGGTGCTTTTCCCCTCAATCTGGGGACACTGATTGGTACTCCTTCTCTGCTGCTGATGTTGGGGTCTGGGGACGGTGATAGTTATAGTGATGGCGATGACGATGGTGGTAGTGATGGTGCTAGTGGAGCTACTACTGCTACTGCTGCTGCCGTCTTACTGACCTAGTTAAATTTTGCTTTATTGTGATTTTTATTGTTGTGTCCTGCGCACAGGTTGCCTAGCAATGACGCCGAAAGTATTTTTGTGTTCCCAAGGAGCACTTGACCAAAAGTGCATGGAAACACACCAGCAACAAAAAAAAAAAAAAAAAAACGGAACAGAAACAGAAACAGAAACATGTGCAACTCTGGCACACGACTATGTAACGAAATAAACTGAAATTGGATTCAAAATGTTCTTAATGCAATTATTGTGTGTATATAATAGAAGAAAAAAAAAAAAAACTTCCCAATGTACCTACTATGCACCCACATATTTTTTGTTTTGTGTAAATGAGAAAATGTGGCCGCCCAGATTCCAAGGATTTTTCAAAGTTACCCGCCACTTTAATCAGCAATTCTAAATGGCTTATTCCAAAAAAAAATAAAAAACAAAAAAAAAATACACCCACAGATATGTCTGCCTGCGAATATATAGCTTATGATGACAACAACAAAAGCAAAAAGGATTTTAGTCCTTTTCTGTAAAAGTGCATTTAGTATTCCATTCCCTAGACGAAAACAGAAAAATAAAAGAAACTTAAAATGAATTTCAAGATATACGTAGGTTTATCCAACTTGGAAATAAAGCTTTTTTTCCTCCTTTTAGGGATGCAACTAAAAAACAAGAAAGTACTTCACCACTGTCATCTACTTAAATTTTTGAATCTTTCATTCAATTTGACCTAAATATACCTAGGTAACTACTGGTTTTGTTGTTTTTTTTTTTTTCTCCTTTTTTTTTTCTATATTGAGTTGTGCATTTTATTTCGCTTATAGGACATGTCTTTTAAAATACTGAATTATTTATGTAAGATAAAGTTTTTGTTTTTTTTTGGATTTTTATATTTTGTTTTGTTCGTGAAGAAGAAGGTAAATTTGAAATAGTGTTATATTGACTCTACGTTAATCATATATAATTTGACATTTGAGTGCATGAATAATTAATGAATGAAAAATGAGGAGGGAAGTCGTATAAGGGACAGACATGCGATGCAAAAATATAAGGCGATATATGCAATTTGTGTAGTATGTACCTATTTTTATCCCTGGAAATTAAAAAGTTTGTGCATGTATTATTAAATTTGTTCTTGTAAAAAAAAAATTGAATCAAAAGGAATAATTCTTCAATTTTCAGAAATTTTTCATACCCTGAATTCGAGCTTAATACTCAGAAATGTTTCATCAGGTCAAGTGTAGGTACCTCTGTTATCTAAAAATAAAATTTCGGGTTAAAAGAGTGGCGCTTATTTTGTCAAGAATATGTTTACGAAAAAAAAAAATTAAAAAAAAAAAAAAAATTAAAATACATATACCCTTTCATCTTTAATTGACCACAATAAAACAAAAAAAATATTTGTAAGTGGGTAAACAAATTTTATGAAATGTAAAAGAATTTTTTTTTTATATTTTACCATGTATTTAAGAATTTTGCCAAGTTCCATTTTAATTCTTCAACAATTACAATTTTGCGGAATTTCTTAGTAAGGCGCCATTCATCATTGAAAATTTTAATGATTCATTTTAAGACGTTTAGAAGTCGAAACCTTTGATTATTTTGATGCTAAAATATAGCTTATGACTTATAATTAATATATTTGGCCAAAACAAAATTTCATTTCGGCCCAACCTTTCTAATGAAATGGCTTTTATTATTTCAATGATCATAGATAAGGTAGTGCAATCATTGAAAAAATGAAAGTCAATTTATATGAAAGGTTGGACCCAAACAAATTTTTTTTTTTCGCAATAAATATTAATTGAGTCGTCAGCTTCACATTGACACCAAAATAATTACTGATTTTGCTTTGTAAGTGCCCTAAATCTTAAATTAAAAATTTTCAATGATGACTTTCAATGATAGCTATATAATTGGAGCCTAAAACTGAAAATCTGGCTGTAATTTGTTGGGACGGGTGGCACGTGCTTACGTTAACCGATTTCAATGAAATTTTGCACATAATTTATTTTTGAGTCAGCTTCAGGTCAGTCACTTTTAGGAAGGGGGGGGGGGGGGAGAAATTCGAACATTGTTAAAATAAGCGCCACCCTAATGTACCTACATATATGCGAAAGTGTATAACTATTTTACTGGACAACATTGGTCTTATTAATAAACACTGTCTAACTTTAGACAGCCGTCCAAGTTTTAAAAAAACTTTTCTAATTTTTGCTTAAGTAATCTATCTTTTTATCTTGCTTTAGACAACGTAATCTATTGTCTAAACCTAGGGAAATGCAATATTTTTTTTATTAAAAAAGCATATTTCCGACTGTTTCAAAATACTTAGACATAGTTTAAACAGCCAAAAATCTAATTAATAAGACCACATGTGTACAAAACTACAACACTAACGAAACTTGGAAAAAATGTTTCAGAACCAACAATTAAAAGTGCGTTCATGAAAATCTGTATGTTCCAAGGGTATTAATGCTAAATTTTTTCAGCCGCGAGTTAAATTAGAGTTATTTAAGTCCAGCTATAAATGTGTGTACAGTTAACTCTGGAAGCAGTTTTTGAGTAGAGAATGCATGCGGATCAACGTAACAAACTGGCAGGGTAACATAACAAAACAATCTGTTTAGTAAATCTAGAGTAAACTCGCCAAATATAGTGAGTTAACTCGGGTTTGACTTTAATCTCGCACTGAAAAACTGGTCCAAAGAAAATAAAAGCAAAGCACCATTTAAAAAAGTTATCGTAATTTTAAAGTGAAAATTACTGTATTTTCTGAATAGGACAGATCATGCATATTTGTATGGATTTTTTTGGTTCTTGATTCTGATGAATTGAAATGAAAAATGTTTACCAACTGAAAGTTTTTTTTGCGTTACGTCCAGGCACGATAGTTGGGCTTATGAGATAGATGCTGTAGTATACCCTTCTATGACGCAAGGTTTTATTCGATGGTTACAGACGATAAAAAAAAAACAACACAAACATATATATGCCAGTAAGACCTAGGGTCTTATAAATTAGGCAATGTTAAAAGGAATAGAAGGATAGAAATAGATTTTTGTTAGCACAGTGGATTGAGAAATAAGGTTTTGATTATCTCATTAAATCCCAGGGGTGGCGTTCAGTTGAGGGAATATTGAAAAGAATGCTGCCTAGACTGGGGCTCGAACCCACACATCCAGGTTAGCAGTCAAGCACTACTTCCACTGCGCTGGGGCCACCCCCGGTATAATCTAAAAAACAATAGAAAAATTATTACATTTTCTATTCTTTTTGTTATTGTTCTTCTTCATTTTTACCAAATTTAAAAAGTAAAAACTTCTATAGTTCCTATGGCAGAATGTGGGTTTAATTTTTCTAGACCAGGCATAGATTCCATTCGATTTCCATTTATTTCTAATAAAAATACGCACCAAGGAAAATTGTTCAAATTGTAAGTCACCCGAACTTGTATTTTTAGACTATTAATGTACCTAACTACAATATTGATGCAAAAAAAAAAAAAAAATAAATTGTAAAAAATGAGCTTTATCCAAATTAATTCGAATTTTTTGTTCTTATTTTTCAAAATCTCAATGCAAAAAAAATTATTGCAGTTTAGGTGCATAAAAATAAAAAAATAAATTTGATGGCACAACAGCTCATGAAGAACTAGAGCCTAGTGACTTACAACTCTCAACCATTCCTGTATGCGTGTCTGCAGGAATGGAGGGGACCTACAGTTTATTGCCGAATCCGAACGGCTAACGAGCGGCACTTTTCTGTGACAGGAGATAGTCTTGGAGGATTTGTCAATTCCTCGCAAGAGGCAGTAGCCGTTTTTTCTTTTAAATAAAAATAGGTGGCGAGGCTGGGGATCGAACCTGAGACCTCCGGCATGACAGTCCATCGCACTAAACATCACGCCACGGCTACTACTTTTGGTGCAAGCAAATTTAAATCGAAATCTGCGTTTTTTTGAAAGTAAATTTCTGCAATTTTGACTGCAATATTTTTGGTTTTTTGAAGAAAAAAAAAAGTAATGCCAAAATTGTATTCAAGAAATTCATTAAGTATTTAAACAAAGCACAAATATACTTAACCTTCATTGCAATATGCCACCGCAGCGCGTCGTTACTTGAAATAGAAATGAGATAAGGAAAAGTGAAAAAAAAACGAAGACGTCAACACGATAAATACACAGGGTGTCCAACATTTGACTGTGCAGATAAAAACCATGGTTAACTGAGATCTTTTTAAGTCGAAGAACTTTAGTGGAAATTCTTTTGTTTTCGTTTCATTTTCAATTTCAAACGATTTTTATGATTTTTTGGTTTTGTTTATTTAACTGACACTAACTTTGTCAAACTTTTGCAATTGATTCTTCAATTTTTGTGCGGATAACGGATAACCCATTTTCCATTTTTATTATTTCTCTTAAAAATACTTGACATTCAAAAAAAAAAAGAAATTTTAAATTAGAGACACCCTGTACAGTGTATATACAATATACATGCATTTATGCGAAAAGCGAAATTTTCACACATTTAAAAAATTTTTATAGCTAGGCAGTAGACTAACAAAAGAGAAAAGGCTTTTAAGAACAAAGAACAAAGAATGTTTCATAACCGTCGCCGTTTTCATTGATCTGACGAATAAGTTAAATCTTTTAGAAACTACTTCGGAGTAAAATTATAAAAGTCAGTTTAATTTTGATTATTTAGCTTAAGCGTCTGCAATTTTTTTTTTTTTTTGAAAAATATAGCTTTAGCTGGAGTTCAACAAATCACATCAAAATTATACTCTTCATTCGAAAAGTTGTAAATTGTAGCATTTCCCTCCGTCTTGGTACAAAAAGGTTTATTTTGTTAGCCAAACATCCATCAAAACTATAAAAAGGAATTCAAGATTTATAACTTTAACAACTTTGTTAAATCACGATTTCCAAGAACTAAGCGCCATTATACATTTACTAAAAGCTATCTAAATTAGCATTGAAATAAATTTGCAAAAGCACGAACTATGAAGGTATAATTGAAATTTGGTAGCTTAAGTAGTTTGCATATGTTTTGTTGTCCACATTTGATTTAGCTGAAGGTTAAAATGTGTTATTTCAGCTAGAGTTGTGAGTAAAAAGTTTATCCTTCGTTGAAAATCAGGATTTTATTTTTTTTTTACTTAATTCTCCAGTAAATCAATATTTTTAATATATTTTGTTCTTATTGTTTGTATTTTTGTGATAAAATATTGTTAAGCTTAAATAAAGTAAACAAGTCAATAAGAGTTTTGGATTGAATAATTTAGTTTTTTTTTTTTTTTTAGTAATTGACATTTTAAACAGGTTTGGCATCAAAATATATTGTGAAGTTGTTATGTAAATAAAGAAAATATAGAAGAAGATTCAACAAAAATATTAAAAATAAAATAATTCTTTTGAAAATGGTTTGATGTAAAGAAATTGTATGGCTCTGTTTTAAAATAAAATTAAAATTAGATGTCCAGTATCAAACTATCAGAGTTTCCCCTAATTTGTCAAGACTTATTTCAGGATGTATTCTGCGAAAAAAAGTCGTCTAGGTACCTCAAATGTTAAAACCTGACTTACTTTAGTGAAACCTGACAAATATTAGCTGAAATTGCGCTGTATTTTAAGAAGAAGTGCTAGCATTTTTACCTGCGTTTAACTTAAGTTAATATCTTATTTGAGTCTTCAGATTCAAATTTCTATGCATTTTCCATTTTCCATTAGCGTTGGCAAAATGCTAGTTTTTGATTTTCTGCAAAAAAATATGCTGGGTTTGACCCAAACTGATAACTTCCCATTGGCTCCCTTTCAAACTCGACACCCGATGTTATTTTTTATAAGAAAATTACCAATTAAAATTCTTCGAAAAACTTATCAGTTGTACAATCAAAGGAGGATGATTGCTCTAAATATATGCGACACGAAAAATTTCAACAATTTTTAGCAGTTTTTTTTTTGCAATTTTTTGGCCTATAAAAAAAAAGTCAATTGAATTTTTTTTACAAACTTTATCAATTACTAATTATGGCATTGTGGGTAGACTAAAATTATCCCAGAGTTGATATCATTGGTTTTTCTCGAGACATTCGAGTCGAAAATTTTTTAAAATAATTTTTAGCAGATTTTTTTGCAGTTTTTTTTGGCCTAGAAAAAAAAACTCTACCGATTATCAACTACAACTTTGCGTATTAAATAAAATTAACCCGAAGTTAATATCACTGTGTTCCCAAGATATTCGATATTTTTACAAAATTTTTTTTAATAAAAAAAAAAAAAAACTGTGGGTTGGTTTTTTTTTTCTGACTTCTTAATTTTTCACTGCGTAATTATGCATAGAATGAAATCAGGCTGAAGTCGATAGCATTATTTCCTCTAGAGATATTCGAGAAATAAGCCATTTTACAACTTTTTTTTTTTTTAATTACTGTAATAAGAAAACCGCTAATTAAATTTTTCTGAAAATCCTTTCTGCACGTTATGGGCTTATTATCTGTAAAATAAAATTTATTTGAAGTCGATATCTTTATTCGTTCTCGAGATATCGTCGGCGAAAAAAAGCTTCCGAACATACGAACATACAAACGTATGTACACACATGCGACACAGACTATATCTCTCTAAAAACAATTTAATCAGACTCCAGAGACCTCGAAACACGTCGAGAAATGTCAAAATGTTCAATTTCATAAATCGGACCGATTACAATAACTTCCAATGGGAAGTGAATGATAAAAATCAACAAAAAGTTTGCATGAAAACCCATAGATTTTATGGTACCTACTTGGAAAAGCATATAGCAGGTAAAAAATATCAAAACAATAGTTATATTTTTTCAAACTCAAAAGTTTACGAATACAAATGTTTTTTTTTTTTTTTATTTTATTTGCGAACACCCTGTAAACAAAAAATAGAAAAAAAATTATTCAAAGTTTTTGTTTTTTTCTTAAACTAACGTTAAACAACTTGCAGCTAATAAGGGTTTAAATGAAAAATCGATTAATAGAAATAATAAGGTATAAAACTAACTTCATTAAATTTACCACAACATTTAACGATGTTTTATTGATTTATTATTTAATTCAATTTTTTCTGGTTAGATAAAGTTAATGAATATTGGCCATAGTTTACTCAAGCCATATGAGTTATAACTTCTTTTTTTTTTTACTATTATATGATTGTAGGAGTGCATAATTATAAGCAAACATTCAAGTTTTATTTAAATGAGTTTAATAAATCATCTTCCATGTAAGCAATGATGCAAAGAGTTAGGTATATCCCACGTAATCAATGCAATGATCAGTAATAAATTCAATTTTAATGATGATTTAATATCATCAATTGAATAATGATGTCATTTCCAACACTTTTTCATTTATGTATATATACGATAGATGGCATAAAATATCTATCCATTTTTTTTTTTTGAATTAAAACTAGGGTTTCCCCAAAAACAAGGATTTCGACTCGGTGGTTTTAAAATTATACAAAATTAAAGGTTCACTGGGGCGTATACGTAACAAAATTATTTTCAATAATCAACAGTATTGTTATTGAGCAATTATTTTTAATTTAAATGTTAGATTATATCTATGTAAATATAAATTCTGTTTATCAATTTATTATAAAAAAAAAAAAAAAAAAAAAAAAAAAAAAATGTGAACTTACGATTTTAATTACTTTAAATTCTAAAATGAAATGAGTGATGAAAGAAGAAATCAATTTTAAAACACTCAAACCAACATTTGACAAATAAAATTATTTCATATCTTTATTTTCTTATTCATTCGATGTTAAATCCCCTTAAATCTACAAATAATAAATTGAAAAAATTAATTTTGATGCATCGAACAAAATTTATAAGCTATTTTAAAGTGAGGCTAAAATCACAAAAGAAAATATCTTACATCGTTTTTAAACTATAATTGATTAAACGTTTCAATCAAATAGACATAAAGTAGAAATTATGATTTTATAATGCAAATGCAGTTTTATGCATCTTAATTTCAAAATCATAAATTCACTCTCATGAATATACTACATACATACAAATACATTATTATAATATTTTCAAACTCCTCAAATTAATGTCAATGTCACTATTTAGCTAATTTTAATTTCAAAATATGATGTCGTAGTTAAAAAAAAAAAAAAAGAAACTCATCATTAAATCGAAAAACCTATAATTAATTGCTTTATTCTTGCACAATGGATTTTTTTTTTGTCGATTGCATCGCTGCCGCAACATGTTGTATAGTTTATATCCGAACCAGAAGTAAAAGGAAATTATACTCAATGAGGTATGGTTGCGTTGTGGATAGTTATCAATCGATTTTCATTAAACAAAGATAAAAAAGTTAAAATTATTATTATTCAATTTTTGTTACATTTTTAACTATAATAATAAATAAATAAATAAATGGATTTTCAAAGAGGACAGTCTTACCTTTCATTTAATACCCCATTAATAGAAAATTGTAATGGGATAGGTTCAAATATAGGCTTCAAATTATTAAAATTTTCAAAAAAATACATATTCACATTAATTAGAGAGAGTGATTTAAAATTGCATTTGAACATCATGAAATGTTAATTCGCTAACATGATAAATGAAGAGCTCAGATATACTTCATTAATTATTATGAAAATATTTTAAAATTAAATATTTAACTAATTCTGTAATTTTTGTTCTCTCTGCATTACCAAAACTCTATAAAAGCAGAGTTAAGTATTTCTTCTTTTTTTTTTTTTAGAAAATTCTAACCTTTTAATTTTTACACTATTAAATATAAAACTATTGAAATAAAACATTTATTTTCCTTTAAATATTTCACACAGATATTCATTCTTTGAACAAACTTGAAGCAAACAAGAATCAAGAAATTTCTTGATGCGTTGTTTTGCTGATGGAAATGCATCTGCATTAGCTATGTATTTATGTTCCGCTTCAGAATCGTAACGAAGCAAATATTTGACGTTTCAGAATTTACCGTATACCTTTAAAAAAATATTTTCTACAAAAATTCGTTTAAAACACGTTTTTAAATTGAAGCACCAAACCTATCTTGGATATCGTCAGAGTCCCTAGATTTGTGTCAATTCCAACAGCACTTACCTTACGCACGATTCTAAATTAATGTTTAGTTGAGCAGGAGGTGTATTGAGAGGTGGCAAAAGAACCACCCTAAGCGACGAGTTTTAGCGGAGCAACCGCAAGCGGGCCGTCGTCGCCACTTCTCATTCAGCCATGGTAACAGGCTCCTAACAAAATTTAACAGCATAATACGTCTTTAGTAGTAGCCCGTGGCGTAATGGTTACTGCGTTAGACTGTCATGCCAGTGGTCTGCGGTTCAATACCAGCCGCTTCCACCTTAAGTTTTTTTCGGAGCTACTACCTCTTGCGAGGAATAAGTGACAAATCCTCCAAGAGTATCTCTTGTCGTAGAAAAGTGCCGCTCACTTTAGCCGTTCGGATTCGGCAGTAAACTGTAGGTCCGCTTCATTCCTCCAGACATGCACACAGGAATGGTTGAGAGTTGTAAGTCGCTAGGCCCTGTTTCTTCATGAGCCGTTTGTGCCACCAAATTTATTTTTTTAAAATACGTCTTTTAAGATGGATTTTTAGCTCTTGTAGTGGTTTAGTTAAAGCGTTTCTATTTTTTTACTTAATGGGGTTTATCGCGAATAAAAATTTCCCAGGGAATATTTCCCTCGTTCAAACATTGGGAACCTGAATGATGCCTAAAAGTTTCCCTCGGAATTTATAGGTATCGTGAGTAATTTGGCTGTCATTGCATTGGATTTTTGTTCGAGGGAAATTTATTCCCGGGATGAGCTTTCAAACCTAAATCTTAACCTCAAGGTCACTTTGATTTGGGTTCCGGGTCACAGCGGCATTGAGGGAAACGAGCGGGCAGACGAACTGGCCAGGCAAGCTCACTTGCGGAAAGAGTCAGTTCTCTCAATTTTCCTCACTGAATCAAATCGTAGGTGGTGTCGTCTTACAAACTGCGTCATATCTAGAAAGATTTGGCCCACCTACAATAAAGCCCGAAAACAAACGACTTGATAGGCAGACCCAGGCGAGACATAGCTAGGGTCGTTGCAACTTTTTCCAATCACTGGCCAATCGGAGAACATGCGGCGAGGCTGATGGGAATATCTCACAATACTCACTATCGTAGCTGTGGGGACTAGCAGGAAAAGGAAACAGTCTTTCATTTCTTCTGCAAATGTCCCGCTTTGGCCAAAACGAGATCACATTCATTGGGAAAAGCATTTTTCAATGACCTCGACGAACTTTCTAAACTGAAGATCAGAGACCTGATCTCCTTTCTCAACGCAACAAAGTGGCTCTGATCCAAGATCGGTCGCGTCTGCATCGTCTTCCAAGTTTTCGTAGTCAATCTCCTGAGATCACGAGCAAGTGACAATAGATTACCGAAGCCTACAAATCGTCGAGTCTGGCAAGTTGAACTTAAAAATCGTTTTCTTTGCAGGTCACGCGAGTTATGGGATCAAAATGGCGCACTTTAGCGCTAATTGGGTCTCTGAGCTAGGTTTGCTCGGGGCCGCCATTTCTACCCACGATAGCAGAAAAATTTTCGTGGGAATAAAATATTCCGTGGGAAAAAAAAAATTCCTGGAAGATTCGGGCTTAATTAGTTTTGAAAATCAATTTTTTTCACTATTTTTGTTTTTTTTTTGATATTAAGAAAAATATTAAAAAGTTTTGATGTTGAATTAGAATAAAATAAAAAAAAAAAAAAATAAATTAGATGGTCTGACAGCTCGTAGAGAATCAGGGCCTAGTGACTTATACTGCCGTCACAGGATTTAGTGTGTTGTGGGTGAAAAGACACATGAATCAATAAAGTTCTAAGACACTAAGCAAAAAAGGCACATAGGCAGATCATTTTGGCATATGGGCTCTTTTTGATTAGGAAAAGACAAGAAAATGGATATATGCCCATTTCCACTAGTGATTTTGAGCCTTTTACAATTGGAAATAATTTTTTCTTTTCTCATTCTAAAACAAGAAACTGTTAAACGCTTCCAAAAATGGCTCAAACTCAATTATCAATTTTTGACACTTACGCCCTTTTTGATTGTGACTGCAGTACAGCTCTCAATCATTCTTGTGTGCGGGTTATAGGAATGGAATATTTATAAAGACTATTATATAGGTACTTCACAGGATCATTTCTGTAGTCAGGATTCTCTTACTTTTTTTAAAATATAGGCCAGAGGATCTTTTTCATGACAAGAGATATTCAATTCCTCACAAAAGCCAATGAATAAATTTTCACATTTCTACCACTTTACTCGAATCATACATATTTAACTTGAGCATATATAGTCCAAGCTGATATCAATCAGTAAAAAAAAAAATCATAAGGAGTGAAAATAGTGCACCATTTACAACACTAACTCCTGAACTATTTTTTTTTTCTAAATATTTCCTCCGAAAAATAAAATAAAAACAAAAAATGATAAAAAAATGACGATGATAAATAGAAGTTAAACAAAAAAAAAAAATAAAGGAAAAACACACTCTCATTTGTTATTTAATTGACTACAGACATACACTCATTCAAGTGAATTTATGATTAAAAAAAAAAAAAAAAAAAATAATCACCACTCACAAACCTGAAACTGCTTGTACAGGTGAAAAAAAAAAATATCTTACAGATGTTATTTTCTCTTTCGAACAAATAATAATATTCTATTATACATAGAATTGAAACTGAAAAGAAGTAATCAATTTTTGTTGTTCAATTCTGAATGATTCACAAAATGCTAAAAAAAAATTTTCAACAAATAACATTCAGCCCAGTAAACGTGTCACACTAGAGTTTGAAAAAGAAGAATCAGTTTTGCAAAAAAAATATATAAAATAAAATTCAAAAATTAGACACAGAAAATATATAGAAGAAAAAAAAAAAAAAACTTCAAGTGTGTGCTTTATTCTCGTTCCGAAAAAAAAAATTGTATATGATTGTGGTTAAACAACATTTGGCTAATATCATTTTTAAGCTTCGTGCGCGTGTTTTTTGCGCAGGTTTTTTATTTTTTTAACATTTCATTTCGTTCTTTCATTCATTTTACATTTTGCTTCTCTTCGACGTTGTTTTGTTGTTGTTGTTTTATTATCTTTATACTTATATTTTGCACCGTTGTATGTGTGAATAGCTTTGGCTATGTCTGTGCGGCGCGGCGGCGGCGATCAGTGAATTCTCACTCTCAGACCTTAGACTGTGCCGCGCACTCACAGAGAGTTAGATAGATAGCTTTTTCACCTCCCAAACGAATTTCAATGGAAATTCAACAAAATGTATATTTCATTCCATCAAACTAACATCTATATCCGTTATAAACGTGTCGCATCTCTTCCATGGTATTTGTCGACGACCGACGACGGGGTTCTAAATTTTCGATATAATAATATACCTAACTCCTTTATTTTCCGTTGAAATTATTTTAATTAAATTAAAATAAAGTATATTATATACAATCGTAAAACAAAAAATATAAAATAAAATTCCCTTACAAAACAACATCCATCGCAAACGAGATCAAATATGTGTATGTTCGTTGCTTATCACTAAAAACATTTCATAATAATTCCATGACTGTGTACATTCGGGCGGAAAAAAAACGCATGCTTTATAATAGAAAAAAAAGTACAGAATCGTATCTGTACGTATATGTACATTGTTGAAGAACTTCTATTATAGTTGAAAATACGCCACACATAGCTCATAAAGTTTACTCTGACAACAAGTCAAGTAGTATCTGCGTATCTATTGCTGTCGTATGTAACTTTTTTATTCGCCGCGGTGTTCATGGTGCTACGTTTTCATCTCAATCCATCAAGAGTAAACAAGAAACAAAATAAAAAAAAAATATCTAAAATTGTTGTTGCCCCCTTATATTTTGCATTCGTGTATTCTTAACTTAAACTTCAATAAATACTATTTATTTTGTTTTATATTCGAATAAAAGTGCATAAAACACGGGAATTTGTTATGTATCTGCAAAATATGTAGTATCTTTTGATATTATTATGTATTATGATCTGATTAACCTTGACATTTCTACTCATAGATACTAAAACCACGTTGTTTTGTGAAGTTTTTTTTCTTTTTCTTTTTTTGAAATTTTCTTGTACCTCTACCTACTAACTGATTTTTCTTCTTTTTTTTTTTTTTACTGATTGAGAATAATAATAAGATACAAAATGTATTACCCCAGTATATTTTATTACCACACATTTGGTAACAACACATTGTGGTAAAAATAAGCAAATATAACAAGTGTACCATCCATCGATCTTCGAAAGAACCGGTTCGTCTAGTATAATACATTTTTTTTTTTTTTTGGCTTTAACTTGTGTTATCTTCAATTCGTAATCGAATTCAATAGAAACACAAAAATCAAAATCAAAAAAAGAAAAAAAAAAAAAAAACAAAAAATCACAAATCTTACATCAAATTGCTTCGGTGTCACTATATAGCTTGTCACACTATATTGCTCTGGCTTATAATACAAATGCTGCTGCTGCTGCTGAATTTAGTTCAATGTCAAACTTTGCTTAGTTAAAAGTATGCACAGTGCGGTTCATTTGGTTAGATTCATTTGAACAAATTTTCGTATCTAATTTTGTCTGGGTGGTATTTTTTTTTTTTTTTTGAGCAAGTTTAAGATTTTTGTAAACAAATTCAAGGTCAATATTCCAGTGAGATATTGATAGTATGATAATTGAAATAATAAAAGCCTTCTATCAGAACTGATTTTTGATTTGTAAACTTTTATATACCTACATGTATAGTGGAACCCTGAAGAATTTTATACACTACAGTTGTAAAATATATTAAGTGTTAACGGAAAAGATTTACGTGCAACATTTCACGTTAAACGTAATGTTCACTTTGATTTTAGTTTTGATTTCAATAAATAGATTCATAGGCTAACGCTGATGGTTACAAAAGTGTTATAAATATATATTTTAACCGAGAGTCCTGAGGACTCCCAATTTTTAAACTATAAACTATACTATTAATAGATTCATAGTTCAATGCTGATGGTTAAAAAGTGTTATAAATATATATTTTAAACGAGAGTCCTGAGGACTCCCAATTTTTAAACTATAAACTATACTCTTAATAGATTCATAGTTCAACGCTGATGGTTAAAAAGTGTTATAAATACATATTTTAACCGTGAGTTGTGGGGACTCCCAATTTTTAAATTATACTATGTTTTCTGGTATGACTTGCAGATGTTTTTATGGTCTTTAAATAATGTTTCTAGGCTCTCGAAAACAACTATAAAGATTTTGGTGAAATATTAACAATATCAATAGGGTCTGTAGTTTCATATTTTAATATTTACTATCAAACTCCATTTACATTTAGTAGCTCGTTGCCTATATTCGTTAGTACGTTTGACAACTCCATTTACATTTAGTAGCTCGTTGTGTATAATGGTTAGTACGTTCGACAACAATGCCAAAGGTCTGGGTACTATTCCCATCCTCTTCCACCTAAAAGCAAACAATTTTTTTTTTCAAGGCAGATATTTCAGATTTCAAGCATTTATGCTGCCTATTGCAAGGAAGTGACAAATCCTCCAAGAGTACCACTTGCCATGAAAAACTCCTTCTCTTTTCAGCCATTTGGATTCGGCAGAAAATTGTAGGTCCCCTCTCTTTCTGGATAGCAAATAGATTACAGGAATTTCTGAGAGTTGTAAGTCACTATAGGCACTGGTTACTCACGAGCTGTTGAGCTGGCAGTAAAACAAACTTAAATTTTCATTGTTCGTATTTAAGTAAGCATAATAATAGCAAACCCTAAGGACCATTTTATCGTAAGCCATTAAAACAAAACTACATAAGAAACATATTTTTTTTCTCAATACTAAATACACTAAGGGGCAAAAATAAGAAGCATTTTTTTCATAACAAGTTCATAACCCTTAGAGGATTTGTCACTTCTCCGTCGTATTTGAATTCGAAAAAAAAAAAATAAACTTGATTTAAAAGAAGTTTTGAGGACAATCTTATTTATATTTCTAACGATTTTGATACAAAAAAAAAAAAAAAAAAAAAAATGTCGTTAATGTCTGTACTTCGATTGTAGGCTGAGTTTAAAATTCTACCCTTTTCTTCTAAACCAATTCATGCGCTTAAGTTGTCCATTTATATTCTTAAATCGTTCTAAAAAAAAACAATAAATCGAAGCAAAATAAATCTATGTGATATACTTCTCAACATATTATTTTAAAGTATTCAAAAGATAACGTAGTCTATTTTATTGAATAAGCCATTAAAATGCTATAAAAATGCAAAACAATAAAATAAACCTAACAACAAGGTTTTCTTTAAATGAACTCGTTAAAAAGTTATTCAACAATAGGTATTTAAATAATTGGTACCAAATATTTCTTCAAACATTGAATTCAGTATGGACCACATACAAATACATGAAGTGCTTTCAAACTGTGTTAGCCGTACCTGCCTAATGCTATAGCCATATAGAAAAAGCTGATCATTTTTTTGATGCCCAATAATTGTCAACTTTATTTTGCCAAATTCTTTCACTAAAATGAGAAATACTATTTAAGGACAAAGAGATATGTATTAGATGAAATTTTAAACTTGCAGAAAACAAAAAAAAATTATATGTTACTTATCAAGTGAACCGTACTGTATGTATATACGGCACTGAATTCGTTGGTTTATTTTAGCCTACACGGACGACTAACTACTTCCCAACTTTGGTCGACCGTAGAAGGAAATCCACAACATTCAGAAGCAGATACAGATATTATGAGGCAATCTTTTCAATGATGGTCTCTATACTAAAACCAAACAGTAGTTGGAATAGTGTATATCTGAATATTTTTTAACCAATAGTTAGTATATGTTTGATGTTTGCTGATGATGTTGATTTTTTTTTTTTTATTTGAAATCTTTTATTCTCTTTGAAAACTTAAGCACATGCATCCCAACATAGCATGTGGAAAAAGTAGATGGTTAGCGAGTAGGAAAGGGGGTAGGCGGAGAGGGCTTTCATAGATGCATAGAAAATAAATCTTAACCTTGAAACCAAAGTGTTTAGTTTTTTTTGTTGTGCTAAAAGAAAATAAACACTCAGGTATACAAATCTATAGAGCTTCTAGGGGTATTTGTGTCTATTGTTTGTTCGCTTTTATTTTTTTTTTCTCTTTGTGGCTCATGATGGTTGCAACATCAAAAAACATATACATCAAAATCCACTTTCTAATTTGACATTCAAAAACTTCATCTCGTCCTCAATATCACATCTTTATATATTTTAAATTATCTCTCACAGATTTTTTTTTTTTTTTTTTAAATACAATCAACAAACAAAATTAAATAAATTTAAATATTTATGTGTCTATCAATCTCACTGTATCTTTAACTCAATACAATCTTCTCTTGTGCAATATAATCCATACACACATTTCTTTATAACCAGCATCTCAGTCTTCACATCCAACGAAACAAAAAAAAAAAATATTCAAAAATAAAGCAAAATAAAATTAAAATTTTGTTAAAAAAAAAAAAAAAAAAAATCAGTTGCGGTATTGCAAAATCCCAAAATTTCGTATTCATAGCGTTGTTTCTTCTTTTTCTCTGTCCATATCAGAGACGCCTCACAGAGATCATAGGCCACCAAGCCATCATCATTTTTATGTTAGCCCAGGTAGTAGTTGTTGACATCTTTATCGTAACACAGCGGTGTCATTATATATTGTACCAGATCGCATCTTTTGGGATCAAATTTAAAAAAAAAAAAAAAAAAAAAATAGATCCTCAAAACTAATCCTATCTAAACTATTTGTTTTGTTTTTTTTTTTTTTTTTTACACTTCATTTGTTTGTATGAATTTAACAAGTATCTTAAAAAAAAAACCAACAACAAATGCTTTTTCTCATAACGCAGGAGCTTTTTTCTCAAATTTTTGTTCAAAAATTTTATTTAACATTTTTGTGTTCTCGCAATCACGCAACAATTCGGAGAGCGAATGTATATAATATTATTTTTTTTTTTTTCTTATATTAATTTTGTGCAGAAACATTCCCACATAGTTTGTTTTTCGTTCGATCGTTTTACATATAAATAATAAAAAAAAAAAAAAATCAATCAATCGTGTGTCACAGTTTGGACAAAGAACAAAAGTTTTTAAAAATTCGGGAAAACACTGTGATTTCGTCACGCATATAAATGAACTGAAAAAAACAAAAAAATAAACTCAAAGGACTCGCAATAAATTACGAAAAAAAAAAAAAAAAAAAAACCAAAAAAGAAAGAAAAATTCAAACAAATGTACTATTGCCACGAAACACAAACAAATAACAATAACTACAACAAAAACAATAATAATTGTAATTTATTACTTAAAAAACAACAACAAAAACAGTTTCACTACAACAATAACATCGAATCCATTACAACTACGGAACTGCATAGAAATCTTACATCACCACCACAATCATCATTTAGTGCAGCAGTAAATAAAAATAGCACATCGTTTGAAATCTTTGAGAATGATGAAGTTGACAATTTGGATCTTAATTTTGAATTGATAAATTTAAAGAATTGCAACTATTTGCCATCATCGACATCGAACCATTATTGTCATAATAAAGGAGATACGTCTCAATTGAATCACAATAATCATAGCCGCCGGAATAGTAGCGATGCAAGCAATATAAAGCAACAACAACTATCGAATGAATCCTTTTCGCCTGCATTACTATCTCCTAATAATACAAATATTAATAATAATTTAAATTCAAATCGTTCATTGCATTCCGTGAGTTGTACATCATCACCCATTACAACAGAACACAAAAACTATCAACAATCATTCAATATCACAACCACTGCAATTTCCACTCCCAATCCCACAATCACAACCACAAACAAGAACCACAACAACAATAACAACGCTGCTGCTGCTGTTGCTGTCGCAAATTTTGTTAAAAACTTTGATAATGTCAATAATTGCAAAAGTTTTGATTTAAATCATAGAAGTAAGACGCCTACTTCAACTTCAATCACACCATTAATTAATTATAGCTACAATAATTGCATTAATAATTATAATCAACCACAACAACCACCACCACCACCACTACCACCACCACAACCACTATCATCAATAGTATCGTCGTCGCTACAAAATTTACCATCGCAATCGTCCATTTACAATTTATACGGCAGCCAAATTAATAATAGTTTTAACTTCAATCGTCATAGCACAACGTCATCATCGTCGGCATCGTTTGCAACACTCCTCGAATCACCGCCATCAAAACCGACTGAAGAGGAGGAGCACGAAAGAATACAACTCAAGGACTCAACCATTAACCATAACGACGATACCATATCCACCATCAACAAAAACAACAACAACAACAACAAGGAGAGTTTTCTGGAAGGCAACCATTTCATTGACCACCAATTGTTCCGTAATATTATTAAAATGAGCGAACAACATTCAGCTATGCAACACCAAATGAGATCATCATTTGCATTGGGTTCCGGTGTGGTAGACTCATCCGGTGGTCTGTTACTGAATCAGAATCATGCATTGGACTTGTATGCCCAACAGCAACATATGCAACATCACCACCAACAACAACAACAACAACAACAACAACAGCAATATCAGCAACATCATCAATCGCCACCGTCGCCATCTTCTCCGTCTTCCATAACGCAGCAGCAACAATTAAGACATTCCATGTCATCATCGCCTTCGCCTATTCCGTCGCCAACTTCGTCATCGATTTCGCAACAGCAGCAAAGCCAACAACTTCAGCAGCAACATCACAACTCGCAACAACAACAACACCATTTGAACCACATGCATCAACATCAACATCAGCAGCATCAACAGCAGCAACAACAACAGCAACAAAATTCCACAACAATGACGCAATCAAGTACGTCACCATTTAAGTCCTGTTGGTGTTTTGGTGAGTGTGTCTCTCTAATTCTAATTTGTTCCTTAAAAATTCTCATTTGAAACAAAAAAAAAAAAAATTCTCGTTGTGTGTGTTTTTCAACAAATCACAAAAAATTCAAATTGAACCGAAGCACATGTTTATTTCTTCTAAGAAAAAAAAAACAAAAAAAAAAAAACAAAAAGTTTGTGGGAACGTTTCTAAATATAACTTTATTTTTTACTTTGTGACTTTTTTGTTTTTTTTTTTTTCTCTTTATACCATCTTTTTTTTTCTATTTATACAATTTGTATAATACGATCTTTAGAAAGAAATTTTATTAGGTCACAAGACGAATTTTTAGCTTTTACCTAGTTTTCCAGTTCTGGTTTTCTACTTCCTATAATTTCCACATCAGCCTCACAACTTAAAGGGCTCTTCTTGTTTTTTTTTTTTTTTTACTTTATTTTTGAAAAAGGACATTGAGCACGCCCCTATTTTTGTACTCAAGTAGACACATGACCTTTTAACACTATTACAGAGAGTTCTTGGTGTTTTGTTCGTTCTGTAAGTTTGTGTGCGTGATTACATCGATATCCTGATTAAAATGACACAAAGCGAAATGCAAAAAAAAAAAACACATTTTAAATAAATGTACTATAGCTTTATATGGGGTCAAGACTTGTGACAAAAGGACCTATTGTGTGCATGAAAATAGATGAGGAGAGCATATAAGCCCTACCTGGGTTACTTCCTGGCGAGAATAACCTTTTTTTAAATTGCGAAAGGGCTTGTAAACAATTTGACAATTTTAAATATTTATTTTTGTTAATGTCACTTGGGCATTTAGCAATGATAGAGACAAAAAACAGAGAGAGAAAGAGACAGTGTTAATATGAAAACGGGTCCTTTAGGTTAATTTTCATAATTTCTAACGCCAAGCAGTTTTATTATTCCCATGTTCTTCCCTTAAGCATATACTTACACAAAAAACGATTATTCATTTTCTTTGCTTTGCTTTATGCTTAACGGTAATGGTTAATAGTGTCGCAAAGTATAAAATTTTGCTTTAAATAAGAGCTTTTTTAATGGTTGTAGTTTAACCCGAAGGTAAAGGGTTAGGTAAATAATTTTTCATATTTTTTTTTTATTGAAAATTAAATTAGCAAACAAAAATAGAAAAGTGAAAAAGTGAAACTTAACGTAAATATAGTTTTTTTTTTTGGTATTGTTAATTTTAGTTTTGTTTGATGAGGTTATTATTCATCTTTATAAATTAAAGTTTTGTTTGATTAAGGTCTTGCAAATGTTTTAAAAAAATATAAAAAATATTTGAATGAAGTGGCTATTGTGCTTTCTGTCCAAATAAGAGAGTTGCCACTCTAAGGGAAATGTTTTTTTTTTTTTTTTTAAATTAAATATATTTTATTCATTATTTCTTGATTTGAAATGTTAAACAAAACTAAAAATTAAAGGGCGTGTAAATATAAGAAGTTTGAGTTTTATGGATTTTTAACTAATTTGCGATTCTATGAGTGTATAAGGCAGTTACTGAGATCGAATCACAGCCTATGCCAAAAACAAAAAGGGTTTCTTTTACGGGGCTACTGCCTCCATGAGTATTTCTAGTAGGTCGCTTCTATTCCCGCCAGTAACATGCAACATAAATGTTTGGGAGTTAAAAGTCCTGGGCCCTATTTCATAAAAATTGATTGAGGTGCCAATTCTACAAATTTGTCACACTTGTCTGAAAAAATTAGTACTTCATAAAATATTGACAGGTGACAAATTTGTCAGAAAAACACAATGAAAAATTTGTTATGACAATTTTGTCATTTTCATATTTCGACACATTTGTCGTGACAATTTTGTCATTGTATGATCTTGAAGTTTGTCATGGCCTACAAACAATATGACAAAAGGAACAAAACTGAGAATCGGCATCACTTTCACTTTTCATTGTCAACAATTGACAGTAAATTCTGTCACAATTGTCAGTTAAATACTGACAAATATGTAAATTGTATATTTTTTTTTATTTCATAAAAGAATTGTCACTACAAATTTGACAGAAAATTCCTGACAGTTGTAGAAAAATACTTAAAAATTCATTGTCATGACAATTTTTTTATGAACCGAAAAGATGACAATTGTCGGGTATTTTGCGACAATTCTACATAATTGTCAAATTGATTATGGAACGGATTTTGACAATTGTCAAGTTGTAAATTACAAAACTGTTAATTGTCACCTGTCGCAATTGTCAATGTTTATGAAATAGGGCCCCCTGTTTTTACACAACGTCGTCATCGCGTCGCACCACCAAATTTAATTTATTTATTTTATTTATTATGAATTAATTAGCCAGCTATAAGTTTTTCTGCTATGATGATGAAACATAAATAAGAACCTACACGTATTGTACTTAATTTTACTTAATGTGTGTATTATTTTTGGAACATGTCAAAAATTTGTTCCCAGGCAATCCGGCTCGAAGGACCAATATGTTAAGTCGAAAATTCGAAAATAAAAGATCCCTTCATGCTGGTGTTGGGGAAGTTAAGAAAGAACGAATTTGTAGTTTGCCCTTATAATAGCAAGTGATTTTAATGGTCTGAATAAACTGTAGGTCCCCTGCATTCCTGCAGACACGCACCAGATGACTGCCAGATGCTTCCATCGTACATACATATTTTATGTAATAAAGCAACGTTTTTGAATCTAAAAGATATCTACCATACGTTATTTAATATTCAAAGAAAAATATATACATTATATCATTGAATAGCTTTACAGGTCCATAAAATTTTAATCGATTTGTTCAAAAAATAAACGTTTCAAAGGCTGCTAAGTTGATTGTAAATTTTTTTAAAGAAAGACAAATTTTTTGTTTTTAAATAATTTTATTTAATTTTTAACTTTAAAATTACGGTCAACAGTCATTCTGACTATTTTGACTTAGAACTTAAGTAAATCGGTCAATCAGTCAGTCAAAGCAAATAATTGACTATGGTGTCCCTTTTGACTTTCTTCAGTCAGTCACACAAAATTAATCATTTAAGCAGTCAATATTCCTAGGTCTTTTTACTAAAAAGCAGTCCATTGGATTCTCAAAAAACATATACTGACTGACTACCAATTAAATTTTTGTATTGCCTAAAAGATGGTAAATAGTCAAAAAAGTATTGCAGTCAATTAACTGCTTCATATTGAGTTTTGTACTTCTGTTTTATGTGAAAATCAACATGGTTTTGTAAAGAGAAAATCGATTATAAAAAATTTATTAGAATTTACAACATTCTGAATAGATACTTATAAAAAACCGCAGGCAGATTGTGTATTTACAGACCTTAGAAAAGCATTGGACAAGATAAGCCATAAAATGCTGTTAGAAATATTGAAGAAAATTGTGATCATTTTATAACGTGAATTTCTTCACACCTAAGCAACATATATTACAGTATTCTATTCAAAAATAACTTTTGTAGCTAGTTTGAAGTTAATTCTGGTGTACCTCAGGGGAGTCACCCTGGTCCTTTGATGTTTGTTTTATTTATAAACTGCCTGATAAAGCCCGCCCCAAGAGTATGTCTAATGAAAAAGTGCCTCTCACCTTTAATTGCCATTCGGCAATAAACTGTAGATGCCCTGAAGTCCTTCAGATACGCAGCGCTCAAAGGAATGGTTGAACCTTGTAAGCCAGTAAATTCTTAACGAGTTCTAACACAAAAAACTTTTGTATTTTTATTAGAAACGCCAAAAAATTAATACAATTTTCCAATCAGCTTTCAAGATAAGATGAAAATGAAAGTTTCCCATACACAAACCAGAAACCAAGATATAAAACGAGAAGAAAACTATTCCCAATGGCTCGCTATACTCATAATAAATCTGTCCTTATTTCGTATTAAAAATCGTTTAATTAAACCAAAAGCGACTGGTCTCAATGTTATAATAAAAAAAAGTTTCATTCAAATTTATTAAAATATTTAATAACTGCTAAATATCAATGGTTTCTAGTTGGGAACCTTTTCCTTGGAACTTTTAACTTCAACGGTGTAGAAATGTCTTGAAAATGTGAAAAAAATAATTAGGGTAAGGCCTAGTATGCTGCTGATACGAAACGAAATTTTTAGTTGGTCTCCAACATGAAATGCTTACGAAAACCATAACGAAAAATTACCCCTTAAAAGTGTCAGCGTTTGCAAAAACAAAAAACAAACACAAACGCATAAAAATCACAGAAAGTCATGTTGTGATGAAAGAAACAACAAAAACAAACAAGAGTAGAGAGCAAATGTCACTTTTTCGCACACCATTAATGGTACAGGCAATTAATTATGTGCGAAAACAGAGGGGAGATCTCTCCAAATAATCTGCTACAATTATCGATTTCGTTCATCGAACAGCGGCGTACCGCAGTATGAAAAGCAGAACGAAATTTTTCGTTTGTGATTTCGTTGTGTCATTTTTGTATGGGATATTTCGTTTCACATCAGCAGCATACTAGACTTTAGGTGTAAAACTCTGCATAGTTCTGGATTGCTTTTCAAATATGAATTTCTTTTGCCATTTTTGTGTACTCCATTTTGAGAAATTTTCTTAAATACTTTTTGACCTTCAAATTCAAAAGAACAACGTGATTCTTTACTTTCGTGCAGGAAAATAAACGTCCTTATCATGATTGAAGGCAATTATATTTGCACTGTTTCCGGTTAACGGAACTACCTGAAAAAAAAAAAAAAAATTATTATAATAATTTAGAAAATTATTTTTTCCCTTATTATTTCTTCAACGCACGATTCTTTTTCAGTATATAGTGAAATTGTTTAGATTTCTTATTAAATTCGTTTTTAGGTAGGTTTACAGGTATAACAGTAAAGCAGGTGTATTATTATGTATCTATGTGCAGCACAATGTGGTTTTTCTTGTGTAATTTGATCCACGTGAATAAAAGCTGCCTAAAAACTTGAACGTAGCGCTAGTTTTTCATTGGGTGATTATAGTCCCATCGACTACCTGGAATTTTGCTATTTCCGTTCTAGAATTATGTAGATGAAATCCCGACTAATACTTATAATACAAGGTCTAATTTTGTACTTGATTACTTTAACCCGGGCGCCAGTTTGCCAATTTTTTACTGAAAATTTCTTGTTTTTGTCAGAACTCTAGATTAAAAAGTTACTGAAAATTAATTGTTTCTTGGGTAAATTTCCAGTTTTGGCGGCATAGGGACCGGTAACGGTTTTGAAAGTTTCATATTGAACTGCGATTCAGGCTTCCATTTGTTGGACTTTTTTTAAGTTTCTGAATGTGTTTCCCGCTGCATTTAACGAATCTAAATGTTAATATAAACAATTTTGTGGCTATGCAGTGTTCATTCTATGTATATTATGCAGAATGACAAAACAGATTTATATGTATAAAAATCAAACAATTCAAAGGAATGATAAATATCTACGTAAGCAATATGACGTAATTTGCATTCGTTAGGTCTTCTAAATGTTCACACTGATGACGTGATTTTTCGCCAAGATGTCTCTCATCGAGAACAATTTTATCAGATACACTTGCTGCAACAAAACATTCTCATAAATAATAATTAACAAAGCAATGCAAATAGGTGTTTAGTCATATTCTTAAACCGAACAACACGAATGTTGTCTTGAAAATGGAATTCGATGTAAAATAAAAATTTAACATTATTTTGTTTGAAATTAAGTCATGATTTATATATCAATCTATCTAATAATTATTGTTACTTTAAAATTAAAAAAAAAAAAAAAAAAAAACCCGGAAGTAGTATTTAGGCTTAGAGTTGCTTCAACATAGCTACATTTTCAATGCAAATAATAATACTTATTCTTCAAGTACCACCCTGAGAATTGCCTCTTTAAATTGTGTAATCAACGCGAATGCGCCAGAATCAATGCAGAGCCACTCTGAGATAGAACATACAACAAAACAAAACTATACACACATACTCCTACATTAATTTACACATACTTATAAAAAAAGAGAAGAGCGAATCTTTAAGTTAAATATACACATATTCGCAATAGAGCTAAGTAGAGTGTATATTTCGTTTAAAACTAGGGCAAGCTGCAATTATTGTGTTTTCCTTCAACTTCTTCAATAGGCAGTGGCAGCAAAAATAAGAAAAAAACAACAACAAAAACAACAACGACAACATTTGAAACGACAATATTCTATGCAAAACGCAGTATACGATGTATAGGATTAAGGCTAGAAAAGCAAGCCTTAAGTCTGCCTAATGGTGATATGCGGGGGTGAATCAAGTGAAACTTACCGTTTGAATTTTTGTTTGCCTCGCATGTGTCGGTCTAAATTTTTGCCCGGTTCACCCCTATTTGCTCACTAATACCCATACTAACTACCTATATAGCATATTTAGGTATCCCAACAAAATTTAAATGTAAACAATGTCCGGCCTCTGTTTTGTCGCCTCTCTGTGTTGGTTAGCCAAACGATGGGTTTGAAGGAGAAAAATATTCAACCCATTTTTAATGATTGAGGGGAAAATGCAAAAAAAAAAAAAAATAATAAGAAAAACTTAAATTGGTGTCAGCAGAAACACATCGAAAATTTATAGCACGTGAACTGAAATGAGAGAAAAAAAAATAAGAAATTAACCCTATCATAGTTCACAGATTTTATTACAAACGGGATTTATCTTAAAGTGTCGAAAAGAATCATTGCTTAGTTTATATGAAATTTAAATTGAACAGAAATGTCCACTATCAAAATAGTGTTACCAGTTCGGGAACTTAAATTTATATCAGAATTTTCATTATGTAGCATTCTGCGAGGGGTCATGTGCTTGATTACATAGTTTGCATTCCCGATAAAGTTGTATACCATATGAGCCTAAAATTCAAAAATATTTTTTGATGTGAGTTAACAACCCAAAGGAAATAATGAACTCTTAAATTTAGTGTGAAAGTTATTAAAAACAGATTACAATTTAAGAAGTAATGATCTTTAATAATTAATAATACAAAATTTGTATACAATGCCGAAAATTGGAAAATTCGACCGAAAATTATAAAAAAAGTAGAGAAATCGTGAAAAAATCTTGAAATTTCAAACTTTCTGAATAAGTTTTTTGTTCGTACGCGTATAACTCGATTGAACATCATCCGAATTGGTTGAGGATTTTTTTGTTAGATTTGTAGTAAACTAGATAAACACACTACGGAGATAAAAAATTGGAAAATTAGGCCGGAAAAGTTGGAAAGTCGTGATAACAATTGGAGCTTGCTCGCTTTTCGAAAGGAACATTACCTAATAATTTAATCAATAATAGGTGGAACAAAGTTCGCCGGGTCAGCTAGTTTCTTATACAGGGTGATCGGTATAAGATGCTCCAAACTACTGAAGTTGGGTTAAGACAAGAAAAAAATCGTATGAGAGGGGGGGTCTATTTCCCCCCGTTTAGACAGGAGAGCAATTTTCTTAAAAATTGACTTAAAACAGAAAAAAAATATTTAAAAACAACGGTATAGTTTAAAATGCCATTCTATACCTTTTTGGAAAGCTCTTCTTTGATTTTCATTTTAAACTAAGTTTTTGTTAGTGAATAGTTTTTGAAAAATTAATTTCCAAACTCGAAATTTTGAAAAAAAAATGAAAACAAAAGTTTCAAACTAATTTTTTTTTAAATTTTCTGTAATTAAGTAGAATTTTTTTTATCAAAATTCAATGTTCTTATTAACTTTCAGTCAAAAACAGAAAACCGAATGCTAAAATGTCTTTTAGTTTTTGAGAAAATTGGAAATAACAGGAGGAGCAATTTTCTAAAATAATTGACTTAATACAGAAAAAAAATTATTAAAAAACATCGGTAATGGCTAAAACGACTTGCTATACTTTTTTGTTAAGCCAGAAATATGTGCTTTCGTTTTGTTTATAAATTAAGTTCTTTTAGTTTTTTAAAACTTAATTTTCAAACTTAATTTTTGAAAAAAAAAAAAAAAAATTAAAAATTCAAACTGATTTTGTTCAAAATTTTACGTCATTTAGTAGTATTTTTATTTTTAATATTCAATACTCCCATCAATTTTTAGTCAAACATTGAAAACCAGATGTCAAAATGTAGTCTAGTTTTTGAGAAAATTGAAAATAACAAAAGTAAGTTTTCCCTGAATTCGACTTCCATCCGTTATTTTGTTGTTCAAAAGATCCTATTTCTACAATATATGTAGTAAAGTAGAATTCGTTATTTTCAATTTTCTCAAAAACTAAAAGACATTTTAGCATACAATACGCACACAGGAATTGTTGAGAGTTCTGCCACCAATTTTATGGAAAGTCAAATTTTTATTTTTCTGTTTTTTTTTTTTTTTTTTTTTAATTCTTGGTTTAAATTTGGGGTGTTCCAGGAAAATGAGATCTCAGAGATTTCTCTACGTCAAAAAGTGAACAAGCGAGTTTTGACAGCTAAATTGAGATATTTTGCTGATCATGTGACTGAGATTGCTGAGATCTCTCAGATCTCATTTTTCGAAACTTGCCTATTAATTTTCATGAATTTAATAAAATCACTATAACAAAGAATTTAATAAGGTTTTATATATTGTACATGCAGTTTTTTGTTTATTTCTTAATATTTCAATACGAGCTAAATTTTTTTTTTTCAAAGTCTAAAGATTCCTATGAACCAAATAAATTCTATGAATTCGCATACAAAAAAAAAGTATCCAATTAAAATAAAGAAAAAGTTAGCACTTAACATACAGATACAAAGTGTTTGTACGAATATGTGCAGCATGTGCTTATTGTTTTTGAAGGACACACTTCTATAGAATACATATTTTTTTTTTTGCATCATATTTGTTTTTATATAGAGCAAAATGAAATCAGGCATATAAATTGAACACAACCGTCTAATTGAACGTGTGCTTGATGTCTTGAAGAACAGTAGATGCTTAGAGATAACGTTCAGTTTTTATTTTTAAAAATCTTTGAAAAATTGAAGTAGATACGGACTTCCCACCTTAATTATTATTTTTGTATTTTTTTTTCTTTTCTTTTATTAACCTTTGCAACTTGACGCCTACGTGTTTTGTTTTTCTAAACGAGAATGTGTAAAGAAAAAAACTTTCTTTTAATTAATTCAGGTAAGATTGATAGATAAAGAAGCCTCTATAATTAAAAGAAAATTGTTTGTCAAAGTCGAGCGACACAGTAAATTGAAGATCACCTTGCATGGTCTGAGGGGGTCAAGACTTGACATCGATAGAAGAAAAATTGTGAATTTCAATTAGGTCAATAAATGTACCTATATTATGTACACTACAAGGTAATAATGGGAAAAACGTTTTTATGGCTCTGGAGTTATGCCTAAATGCTATGTACGTACATACTATAGGTATAAAAAAATTGAAATCCAAATTTCTTAATAAAAAAAAATTTAAAGAAGCAGCTGTCAACTCAGCAGCTGTCAACACAGCTGTCAACGCTTAACTGCCTGAACAGAATAGAATGCTGCAACTGGAAACGCAGACGGAAATGGAAGAGCTGTTAAAAAGTGTCGTACGTTAATTTTTTTACGTGCCCACAACGTAGCTGTACAGCTTTGAAAGTATTTTGAAGAAAAACAAAAGATTATTCTTGTGTACAAGCTCAGAATTCACATTTTTTGTTTCCAATCATTTTCCTTTTAATAAATAATTTTTTTTCGCGATACAAATAACCACAATATTTTTTTCCGACCCAAAAAGTTGATTTTTTTCTTAATACAAATTGAAACGTCAATTGTGGCGTACGTGAAAAGTTAAAAGTTGGTGAACTCTTCCGTCTGCGGCTACGTTCCGTTGTGTACGCAACATTGAATTTGCGTATATTCAATATTTTGACAGCTATTCCAGCTCCAGTTCCGTCTCCGTCACCATTATGTTCAGCCAGTTAACAGTATTTTGCGCTGAGATATTTTGCAGAGATAAATTTTTACTATGTGAGACGAACATTTTTTGGATTCATTTCTCAGTTTTCTTTCTCAGCCAAAACAGCTGTTTTTTTGACAACCAAATTCAATTGTTTTTGCGGTTAAAGCTATGCGCAAACCTAAGCGATGGCGGTGGCGATCACGATAGCCTTTATCGCGCGATCAAAAACCAGCTCACATCAACACGATATTGCGATACATTTTGTGACGGCCAAGTTATCAAAAGAACATACAAAAAGTGAGAAAAAATCAGTAGCAGATAAATCTGACATTCGAATGCGTGTATAATAAGTTTCAAAGGTTCATTCATATCTCAAAATTCAAAATTTTTAATATTTATTTTGGATTTTATTCTTTAAATCGTAGCCACCAAGCTACCTGGTAAATGATTGCATTGAATCGCAAGCCTTTGAGAAATGAAGCAGAATTCCCACTTCGACATAGAGTCGGAAGTATAAACTATCTATAAAACTGAAGTAACTAAGGAACTAGCACATTGTGAAAAATTTATAACACAGAATGCTACTTTTTCTGGACTATTATACAACATTTTATTTGTGTGTGCTTTTTTTTCCCTTCATTTGAAAGTTTATCTGCTTCTGATGCACAATGTCAGTCTATCCCATTGGCAGTTTGATACACGTATTTCAAAATGTATCTATGCTTTCAAAAGCATAAATGTATTGTAACTCTAGATAAGATCGTTCCCTTGGCAATAGCAATAGTTCAGGCGATGATGCTCAAAATGAAAATAATATCACTGTCACTAACAATAGTTTAGAGATAACACAATACATTATGTACGTATGTATTTATTTTTATAAAAAAAAAGTCAATATCTGTACATTTTATAGAACCAGGTTTATTTGAACAAATGTAAAAAGAAACGACAGTAGTTTTTGTTGCCTCAATGTATGTGTTTTAGGTTAGGTGCACGTGTATAAGGCATCATAGTCGCGTACAATAGTATGTTTCATAGTTTGATGATGTATATTTATTTTTATGGTTGGATGAAGGGACATTTTTTCTGTTTAACATCAGAGTGTTGAATGACACAAAAAAAAAAAAAACTATTTCTGTTATACAGGGTGATCGGTATAGAATGCACCGAACTGCTGAAGCAAGTAGGTTGGGTTAAGACAAGAAAAAAATCGTATAGGAGGGGGGGTCTATTTCCCCCCGTTTAGACAGGAAAGCAATTTTCTAAAAAATTTACTTAAAACAGAAAAAAAATATTTAAAAACAACGGTACAATTTAAAATGCCATGCTATACCTTTTTGGAAAGCAAAAAATTTCTTCTTTGATTTTTATTTTAAATTAAGTTATGTTAATGAACAGTTTTTGAAAAATTAATTTCCAAACTCGAAATTTTGAAAAAAATGAAAAAAAAGTTTCAAACTAATTTTTTTTTAAATTTTCTGTAATTAAGTAGAATTTTTTTTATCAAAATTCAATGTTCTTATTAACTTTCAGTCAAAAACAGAAAACCGAATGCTAAAATGTTTTAGTTTTTGAGAAAATTGAAAATAACAGGAGGAGCAATTTTCTAAAATAATTGACTTAATACAGAAAAAAAATTATTAAAAAACATCGGTAATGACTAAAACGACTTGCTATACTTTTTTGTTAAGCCAGAAATATTTGCTTCCATTTTGTTTATAAATTAAGTTCTTTTAGTAAACAGTTTTTTAAAACTTAATTTTCAAACTTTAATTTTTGAAAAAAAAAAAATTTAAATTGTGTTCAAACTGATTTTGTTCAAAATTTTACGTTATTTAGTAGTATTTTTATTTTTAATATTCAATACTCCTATCAATTTTTAGTCAAACATTGAAAACCAGATGTCAAAATGTAGTATAGTTTTTGAGAAAATTGAAAATAACAAAAGTAAGTTTTCCTTAAATTCGTTTCGTTATTTTCAATTTTCTCAAAAACTAAAAGACATTTTAGCATACGGTTTTCTGTTTTTTATTGAAAATTAATAAGAGCATTGAATTTTTAAAACAAAACTTATACTTAAATACATAAAATTTTGAAAAAAATTAGTTTGAAACTTTTTTTTTCATTTTTTTTTTCAAAATTTCGAGTTTGGAAATTAATTTTTCAAAAACTATTCACTAACACAACTTAATATAAAATGAAAATCAAAGAAGAGGAGTCTGGCTTTCCAAAAAGGTATAGCCTGGCATTTTAAATTGTACCGTTGTTTTTAAATATATTTTTTTCTGTTTTAAGTCATTTTTTTTAGAAAATTGCCCCTCCTGCCTAAGCGGGTGGAAATAGACCCCCCCCCTTCCTTCCATACGATTTTTTTCTTGTCTTAACCCAACCTACTCGCTCCAGCAGTGCGGTGCATCTTATACCGATCACCCTGCATACACAACTATATTCTGTTAATATTACACTTTTAAACGATTCATTTCACCAGGTCGACACAGTTTTTGATGTTTTTTATTTTTTGAATTTTTCTGGTGCTGTGAGTTTAAATCTGACTCAAGTTATGTTTTTCTAGATCTCAATTTAAATGTCAAAAACAACGTTTTTTCTCTACTTATTTGAAGTTAAAAAAAAAAATTATATGGCCTTTTGAAAGTAGGTACTTTTCCGTTCAAAGTCTGTATTTAAATCGCTGGAAATCCTCATTATAAGTACTTTATAGTATGAGTGAGGTATGTATTAGAAAATGAAAAAAAAAATCAGGTATAGCCACTAACAAATAAATTAATATTCTTTTGATTAAAAAAAAGTGTGAGGATTATTAGCATAAGGAAGTTCCTTGCAAACCCTAAAAGCTGATCGATTTTTAAAGTTGACGATATTTTTTAAATTAAAATTAAATTAAAATTATTCGCTTTGAAAGCCCTTTTTCAAAAATATACTAGCAACTAAAGATTAAGAGCTAATGTAAGTGCGATACGATATGTCACAAGCAAAGCAAAATAATTAATTTTATCTTGTAGTTATTGCAAAATTAATTAAGAAAAAGTTATAAAATAAGCTCTTGGATTCTTTTGATATTTTAACAGTTTTTCAATTCATCTACAAGGCTACCATCCTTGAAAAAAAAAACGTTCCTAGACTGCACGAGAGTACTGCGGTTGTAAGAAAAGTGTTTGTATGTTTTTTTTTTTTTTTTTAATCAAAACAAAGCTAAATAAAACAATAAGTAGAAATGCTCTTTTTTCAGACCAAATATCTACATAAAAATGCACGTGAACACTTTTTTCGCATCGCATAGTTTCTAGCACTAATGTGCGCGCAACCTTAGAATATTTTAATTGAAAAAGTTTAATTTGTTCAGTGAAAATTTCATTCAATTTTTTCGCTTTTTAACTTATTCCATCTGACCCATTTCTTTTTCGTTTTGAATGAACAAACAGTCTACAAACTAAATGTAGGTAATTGAGATAAAAATGTATGTCAGTTAGCCAAAGGTTGAATAAAAAACACACACAAAAATTACCTAGCTTATTGAAATTACTTTTGCGTTTAATGTCTTTAATTTAAAAATTACAAAATAAAACTATTTCCGGTCTAATGATAATAATTGTGTATATGCCTTTGTTATATACTCAAAGTTAACAATAATAATTAAAGTTAAATTAAATATAAAAAAATCAATTATCAAAGTCATGTATGCACACACCAAAACAATTGAAACACCACCAACCAAAAAAAAAAAAAAAAAAAAAAACTAAAATAATAAAATTTGAACACACACATCTAAATTTGTAAACGAATTTTTTATTGTTTAATTCCAGGTGAGTCAGATTGTTCTGGAATTGAGGTTGAAATTGAAAATAATAACAATAATTTGCATCATGGTAAGCTAAGTCATTGTGTCATCTATCTCATCTCTACCGTCAAATAAAAAAAAAAAAAAAAACGAATTAAATTTACAAAAAAAAAAAAAATCTCCTTTAAATTTTCTATACGTACATATAATAATAAAACTTACTTAAACTTTTCTTTATTTTTTTTTTACAGACTTATTGTCTATGTGTTTAAAATTGTAAAAATATGCGCTTCAAATATATATAATGTAAATGTTGAAAAAAAAAAAAAAAACTTATACAAAGAACGAAACAGCTATTGTGTATATATTTATGGAAAATCTTCGCTGTACACTAAATTTACTTTTTTTTTTTAAAATTATTATTTTGCAAATTATAAAGCCTGCACATGTGTTTTTCTTTTGGTGTTTATATATGTATTTTTTTTAATAATCAACAAAACATATACGTATTATGTTAATTTAGTTTTCAATTAATTTTTATATAAAATTTCCAACTGCTTAAAATCTTTCGAACAAGTTTTTGCTCTTCTAGTCTTATCATCAAGCGCAAATCATTAACAATGCAAAACATCAAAAGACTAACAAATTTTAAAGTCTATAACAACTTATGCTGAAAATATATATTTTTCCCTGACTTTTCGAATAAATGTCTCAATCCTGAAGTCGCACATCAGTGGATGGGTATTTGATTTGATGAGAATCAAAAAGAGCGAATACGTTTTTGCATAACCGAAAATAGCTTTTTGTTTTTATTAAGGGCCAATTGTACAATCGTGGTTCGAATTTTGATCCGTGGTTCAAGGATTTTAATTCACCGATTTCGGCGGATTAACTGAGGTTCGACGATGGTTCAAGGTTCAAGTATGTGATAATAGCTAAGTAAATGCCTGAACCGCATCGCTAATCCTCAGTTAATCCGCCGAAATCGGTGAATTTAAAATCCTGAACCACGGATCAAATTTTTGTACAACTGGCCCTAAGAATCTTAAAGTTTTATCCTTTCCTTGAGGATGTGTTGCGTATTTAATTCTATGAGAATCAACAAGAACACATGTTTCTGATCAGCTTACCTACACAAAATACGTTTAAATATTTAATTTATTTCAGTTGGTTCCTCAAATTACCCAAAATAAAAGTGATTTATTTGATTTCTTGAGAATCAGCAAGAACAATATGTTCTTTATTTATGAAAATTAAATTTTGTAAATTAATCATTATTCCAAAAAAAAATTTACTTGCAACCGAAATAATAAAAAAAAAAACGATTAAATAATTGAAATACAATGTAAGTCGAAAACAATCGATTATGCAGCGTAATTTTGTTAGAAGGAATTTACATTCCGCAGACTTAGGACTCAAGGCTTCGTTGATTCCTTATATTAGAGATTTGAGTATTAAGGAGGTTAGAATAAAATTAAAGCTTTAAAGATTGTTAAAGGCTTAAATCTCTGGAACCAATCAAATTCAAATAAAAAAACGTTAATTCTTGCTTTTGAAAAAAAAAACTTTGATAAAAAAAAACCCTTACACCTTTAAAAACCAACACACAAAAAAATACAATAACTCAAAACCGCGACCCAAATATTTTAAAAATATACAACACTTATACATAAAAAATTAATTCAAAAAAAAAGAAGAAAAAAAAACACGCCTTCTCACATCACATTAATCATTAAATTCATTATTAATTAGATTATAATTTCTCTGGGGTGTTATTATTTTTAATTTATCAACATTGATTTCCAAAACAAAATGATTAAACTGGTGTGTTTTTGATGTAATGTGTCAAAGGATATTAATTTACAAAACAACTCTAATTAATTTTTTCCCAAAACATTGTTTGATTATCATTTTAGGTGATTCAACGTATCACATGAAGATCTTAGTGCCTGCTGTGGCGTCGGGGGCCATAATTGGTAAAGGAGGCGATACAATTGCCTCCTTGCAAAAGGACTCTGGCGCTCGAGTGAAAATGTCAAAATCCCACGATTTCTATCCAGGTAAGTTAATATTATCAATTTTAATCAATTTTTTTTTTTATCGATTTTCAATTAAATTTTTTTGCATTCTCAAATTTTTACAGGAACCGCTGAACGTGTTTGCCTGATTACCGGTTCCGTGGAGGGTATAATGAATGTTATAGACTTTATTATGGATAAAATCCGTGAAAAGCCAGATTTAAATACCAAAATCGTAGACATCGACTCGAAACAAGCTCAAGAACGGGATAAGCAAGTTAAAATTTTAGTACCCAATTCGACGGCCGGTATGATAATCGGTAAAGGTGGTGCTTATATTAAACAAGTCAAAGAGGAAAGTGGATCCTATGTGCAAATTTCACAAAAACCCAAAGACATTTCATTACAAGAACGATGCATCACAATTATTGGCGATAAAGAAAATAATAAAAATGCCTGCAAAATGATTTTATCGAAAATCGTTGAAGACCCACAATCGGGTACGTGCCTAAATGTATCTTATGCTGATGTAAATGGTCCGGTTGCTAATTTCAATCCAACCGGATCACCATATGCTTCAAATCAGAATGCTATAAATGCGAGTACGGCTTCGTTAAATTCAACTCTGGGTCAGGCAATTGGTGGTGCTGGTAGTGCTGCAGGATTATTAGTTAATGGTACGGGTATTAATTTATCATTGAATCTTGGTGCACCAAATCCAGCACCAAATTTAGCTGTGGCTACACAGCTTTTAGAACATATTAAGGTGAGTTTTTGTTTTAGTTTTTTGTTGTTTTTGTTTGAAAATCTACATAAATAGTATTCGATTGTTCATTTCATTAGAAGTATTGTTATTTTTTTTTGTCTTAAGTAAAAGCAGGATCTTAGTTCACAACGTGTCCTGAAAATATTTAAATTTTGTAATTTAAGTCATTAAGATCATTTATATACATCAAAGATGCTTGATATTTTGCTTAATTTTTTGCTGGGGCGATCATTGAGTATTTTATACTCAATGGTGCGTTAAAATTTATTTAACAAAATTTCTAATAGTAAAAAAAAAAATGATTGCATATCCTTAGGAGCGCTCTTTAATATTTATTTTAAGACAGAGTGCATTAAAGTTAAAATTTATCAATGAGCGAAGCCCTTATTATTTTTGTTGTATTTACGCATCACGACAACGCGAAATTAAAAAAGAGGCTGGTTTTGACCCACACTGATATTTTCCTATTGGTTCCCTTTGAAACACGACACCCGATGTTATTTTTTATCAGAATATTACTAATTCAAAATTACTAATTAAAAATCAAAGGCTGTTTGCTCTAAATATATACGACACGAAACATTTCAACAATTATTAGCAGTTTCTTTTAAAGTTTTTTTGGCCCTGAAAAAAAAACCGTCAATTAAATTTTTTTTACAAACTCTACCGATTATCCACTATAACTTTGTGTATTAAATAAAATTAACCCGAAGTTAATATCTTGCGTGTTTTCAAGATATTCGATATTTTTTAACAATTTTTAATGGTTTTTGTAATAAAAAAAAACTGTGGGTCTATTTTTTTTTTAATATAACCAATTTTTCGCTGAATCATTATGCATAGAATGAAACCAGGCCGAAGTCGATAGCATTATTTGTTTTAGAGATATTCGAGAAACAAGCCATTTTACAACTTTTTTTTTTTTTAATTACTGTAATAAGAAAACCGCCAATTGAATTTTTCTGAAAATCCTTTCTGCACGTTATGGCCTTATTATCTGTAAAATAAAATTTTTTCCAAGTCGATATCTGTATGCGTTCTCGAGATATCGTCGGCGAAAAAAAGCTTCCGAACGTATGTACTCCTGAGACCTCGAAACGTCGAGAAATGTCAAAATTTTCAATTTCACAAATCGGACCGATTACAATAACTTTCAATGGTAAGTTTAAAAAAAAAAACAAATTTGTAATAACGAAGGAATGCATTTAATAGAATTTAAACTTTAAACCCTCGAAAATGTCACGACTAGGGCTCAAGTAATATAAGCTTCGAAGGGAAACTATACCATCTTATTCCGAAGACTTTGCCTTAAAAAATAGGGCTTTGTTAGTATCCAAACAGATATAATTATAAAAAAGATGAACTGATAAACATTTTTAATTTTTTTTACTATTAATTTAAATATTATTATTTTTTTTTTTTTGTAAACAAAGTGTGCAAAAGGTTTAACTTAAAATTGCATTTGATGAATAGAAAAAATAAATGTTTTAAAAAAAACTTAAACTCATATGTACCACTTAATTAGTTTTATTTTTAAGCAGGTTATCACTTTCCATCAAAATAAGTTTTATTAAGTACAAAATACTCAATAAATACAATTTAAGATCCTGAAATTTTAAACAATCTTATTTAATTAGAACAAAATCAATTAAAATTTAGAACACTGGACAATATCCTGCGGATCTTAAGATGCTATATGATATGTACGACATATACGACAGATGTATACCTGAGGCCTTTAAGCCCACTGCTGTACGTATTGGTCAAAAAAAAAAAAAAAAAAAAAAAAAAAAACAATTCATAAAGACTCATCGCAAAGTTAGAGTTAAAAGACCTTTAAGCTTTACTAGTATATAAAGACTTAAACCGTTTCAAGATAGTTTTTCCTTCATAAAAGTATTTTATTTATTTACAAAAAAAAGTGTGGAATGATTTTCTTTAAATCCATTAGTTGGAATTATTAAAAAAAAAATATTAATTAATGTTGCCAGTTGTATATTTAAAAGATATTGCAAATTTTATGATTTCAAACTAAAACATCAGAATATTATTCTCATTAAAACTCATACATTTAATTTTTTTTTTTTTTAAGATAAAAGTTTAATCAATAATATTGCTATTTTTTTTTATTTAAGGTTGCTATGAGAGGTTCTGGTTACTCGGAACAAGCGACTACAGAAGTTTGTGCAGCATTGGGTGTCCTCGCTAAATACGGTGTCCTAGGAATGGGCGTTGGCGTACCACATACCAATGGAGCACACACAGCCTCTGTTGGATACTTGGGTGTATCCGCTTTGGAGCAATCGGCGGCTGCAGCAACAGCGGCAGCGGCAGCTGGTAATGTTTTCGGTGCTGTTGGGCAAGTTAATTTGGAACAGTACACAGCAGCTGCAGCAGCTGCTGCTGCTGCCGCCCGTCCCTCACAATTGGAAGCTGCAGCTGCAGCCGCAGCAGCCCAATTTGACCCACTGCGACATTTTGGATCACAAGCAGCCACACCAATTTCAATGAATAATAATAGCTTTGGTCTAGCAGCTGCAACAGGTGGTGCTGGCGGACAAACACTTGGTGCGACGCAATTAGGTGCACTTAGCAAAAGTCCCACACCTGGCGACTTAGGAGCAAAGGATACCAAAAATGTTGAAATTCCAGAAATTATTGTTGGCGCTATTTTAGGTATGCCCCAATATTACCACCATCATTACCAACCCTATTAGATCATTTTCCAATTATTCTCCCCCTTTTGTTTTTAAAATTACATTTTCTTGTTTTTTTTTTTTTTTATGGTATTCGTGTCACAAAGACGAGTATAGGTATCTTTAGATATAAAAACTGTTTTTATGTTTATTTGTTATTTGAACGTGATTTTCAATTTTATTCATATAGTGTAGGTTCTTCTTTAAAATATAAAATAGGAATAAATTCAAAGCAAATAATAGTCACAAAAATATTTAAATAGCAAAAAAAAAAAAACAGCCCGTGTATAATTTGTATTTATGCCAAAATGTCTCTTAATTGTGACATTGCAATTAAAAAAAAAAAAATACAAAATATATCTAGTCAAAATCTTGCCGTATTTGACCGCATAGAATCCGCATTATTGAATTCATTACCATATCGTAAAACCTTAACAAAAAAAAAAAAATAAAATAAAAAAAAAAAAAACGATTAGTCAACTTAACACAAAAAAATTTAATAATATTAGTTAAATCAATTCTTTTCAAAAAGTCATAAAAGTATCTGTGATTGAACCACCTCCACTATACTTATGATTATAGTATAAATACATTCAAAAAAAAAAAAAAAAAAAAAAAACAATCAAACATTCCTTTTTATCTCATTGTTTTTTTTTTTTTTTTTTTTTTTTTAAATTAACTAAAACTTGTTTTTGGTTTTATTAATTATTCAAAATCACTTTATTTTGTCTGTCCTTTCGAGTGCTCAAATTGCCGAGGCAATATTCTGTTGTTTAAAAAGTTACTTATCAAAAGACTTAAATTCCAAATAAAATAAATTTATAAAATTTTAGTTTTGATATCTCACCAGAAAATTTGTACAAATTCAAAATGCTACAATGCTCAAAATTACTTGATATTAGAATACACATTTATAGATTTTTTTTTTTTTGGGCTTTGGTACAATTGGTACAGAGTTCGAGTTCGAGTAGAAAGGAAATAATGTTCATACGATATATTCAATATTTACTTCAGAATTTTACGAATTTTACATTCCACAGCTTCAATTTTGGAACAAGTTTTATTTATATTTTCAAATATTTAAAGTTTTTGCACTAATTTAGATTCGTGAAGCCTAAGGCTCGATTCACACAGAAGTGGCTCATGGTTCTGGTGTGTCATTGGCATGCTTCGGGAGTGGAGTGGGTGTGATATACTCAATTTACACGGTTCACGTAGGCCACTGGAATTTTTAATATGGCGTGGCGATGACATGTTGCACCATACCCTCGCCTCGTCATCTGTGTGTGTATTGTCCCATAAGAGAACATGCAAATTCCACAACGTGGCATATGTATTCACCACGCCATACCAAACCATAAGCCAGTTCTATGTAAATTGGGCCTAAAACAAAATTAAATCATGCTGTGCAGAAAAAAAATTTCGTTTATAGAATTAATTTATTTTGAAAATAAATAAAGCTTCTAAAAGCTTTGGGAGAAATACTATGAAAATTATTTCTAATACTGTATTGAAAAATATTAAAAAGTTCAAAGGTCTGTCTTTCTCTTTAGAAGAGTTACAAAACTTAATTCTGACATTGAAAAATGCGTAGGTATATATTTCACAGTTTATACTTTTTCGAATTTAATAACAACTTTAATCCCTAAATAGTTATATTTTAGGTCTTTCTTAAATCAGGGTTCTTCCAGTCCATCAAGAGACAAATTTTCTTCTTTTTTAACATGAAACATGAACAGAAACATATCGGTCAAATTCAATTCCAAAATTCATTCCATCACCAAGTTAATATTACATTTACATTGATATATAATATTTTTGTTAGTTTATTTAAGGAAAAAAAAAAAACAAATACATACATATATATATATTTTTTATATAAATAGGGCTAACACACTTGTTATGTATTATATACAATTGGATATATATTTTTTTTTATTAAGTCGATATACCTCAAATCAATTATTATGTATACTTTTACAGGAAAAAAGAAATAATTAGTAAATAATCAAAATACATATATATACATATGATATATAGTATATTTAGTAGCAATTAATTCTTATTAGACAGTAGGAGGTGTATGCAACGAATATTAAAACAAAAATTAAAAATAATTGCTTTTATTTTATTATTTTTTTTTTAAATTAAATTTATTGAAACATAAATAAACCCTTAATATTTAGACAGAGTGAGGTTCTAATAAAAATCTTAAATAATATATACAAAAAAAAAAAAAAAAAAAAAAATAGAAAAAAAAAAAATTCCAATCAAAAACTGACAAACAAATTCCAGGTCCAAATGGTCGTAGTTTAGTTGAAATTCAACACGTATCTGGCGCTAATGTACAAATATCTAAAAAAGGCATATTCGCTCCTGGCACTAGAAATCGAATTGTTACAATAACTGGTCAACCGAATGCCATCGCAAAGGCACAATTTTTAATTGAACAGAAAATCAACGAGGAGGAGAACAAGAGGGCGCGCCAAATTCCATTAACCACTGTTGTGAATTAGAGACAAAATATTATACAAATCCCGTGTGTATGATGGCTATTTATATATAATTATTAAAAAAAAAAAAAACAAAAAGAATTAGTATAAAATCCAGCTCACACACACACATACATACATACACTTTCTTTATATTTTTAATTGTTAATAATTTAATCGTAAAGAAAAAAAAATAAGAAAAAAAAACCTATTAAATTTACCATCTACACAGAGAAATATTCAAACGCAGTTTAAAAAACAAAAAATGTTCTAAGTAAAATAAAAAAGATACAAAAAAAAAAAATAGTAAAATTCGTCTATATTTTTATGCACATAGTTCAATTTTTCAATTAAAACAAAAAGTAATTATTTATAAAATAAATGAAGAAATATTGATTTTGTGGCACTCATGGAGTTAAGAAGAAAAGAAAAATTAGTAAAATTAAAAAAAAAAAAACAACCAAGTCCACAAATTCAATTTTAAAATAATAAAAAAAAAAGTTGCTAAATAAATAAAAAGAAAAACATTTCCATTAAGTTGTGAATCGAAAACAATTGTAACTTTTAGGTTTTTGTTTTTGACAGGAAAAATTGTTGTTTATTGATCAACTATACTCTACTTACTATCTGTACATTTTCTTTTTCGAAACAAAAGAAAAAAAAAACAAAACAAAATGTGAATTTTTAAATGAGCGTTTTCAGTGATATCCTCAGGAGGATGTTGTAGTCCTTTCTGTGTTTGTTGCATAGAGTTAATAATACTAAAACTATATTGTGATTCAAGGTAAATAATTTTTAATATGCATATATGTTTACTTTTTTTTTTACCTCGTTATATATTTTTTTAATAATTTAGTGTAGGAATTCGATTTGTTTAATTTATTTTCTTCCACCTTTTTTAGAATAAAGGATAAACCATTTTATTTTTTTTTCCTTAAGTTTAATTTGTAGTTGTGTGAATCCTTTTTTTTGCATTCCTCTCAGTTTGTTTCTTGCTGCAACAAAAATAGTTAAATTACACAATTTGTTATTAATATACATTTTTTTTGTTGTTGAAATCTTCTCTATAACGAAATGGTGACTAACAATTATAATAAAATAAAAACAACAACTACAACCCGCATGAAGAAAATATTGATGATGATGATGATTTATTAACGAAGGATTACTTTGATTTGTATAACAATTGGATCGTTAGTGGTAATGTGTGCGCGCCCCTTTTGTCTTATTCAACTTGATTAAGAGAGTAAAAGTTATTTTATATATAAAAGAAGAAAAACAACTAAAACTCTTATAAGAAAAATAACACAAAGTAAAACAAAACAATGCTGCATCGATTTCGATTTCTACTTCCAATTTATTTTTACATTGGCTTTTTTTTTTTTTTTTTTTTAAATAATAATAATCATATAATAAAAAAAAATAATTATTTCTTTTTAAGCGTATTTGTCGCCAGGGAAACGAATACAATTTTTTTTAGATTATTATTATAATTTTAATGATATTCTTCACTCTTTTATTATTTTTTTTTTGTATTAAAATAACGCCATCACAAATTGCTTATAGCTTATGAGTTTTTGTTTTTAATATTTTTAAAATAGTTTTTAAGTAAAAGAAATATATATTTTTTTTAATTGTTTGTGCAATTTTATAATTTTGTTATTTTTTTTTGTTTAAAAAAAAAATAATTCGTTTTTGTTGCGAGTTTTTAAGCCAAGAAAGACATAACAAAGTTATAACTCATAACATTGTTACATATATAATTTAAATTAAAAAAAAAATAAAAACAGAAAAAAGACCAGGGTTAGCCTTATATCACTTCATAAATTGCTAGAAATTTAGTTATTATATCATAAACTATAAATATATATATTTTTTCATTTTATCTTGTTATTAAAATTTAAAAAGATATAAAAGAAAAACCATTGTAAATTACCTACACACCTTTATTTTTATATTAGTTTTTTTTTTTTTTTCATACACCATAGTTTTGTTGTTTTTATTGATTTTTTAAAAGAGTTTATTATTAAATATATATTTTTATGTATTAAAAAGAAAAAGAAAAACAAAAATAAATAAATTTTTATGTTTACAATGCTAATAGTGCTTGTTTTTTTTTTGTTGTTGTTGTTTCGTTTACGGAATTCCTTACTCCTTTATATCCTGCGAGATTTTTCTTCTGTCTGAAAATTAAATTCAACTAAAAAAAAAAAAAAAAAGAAAACACATAAAACCATTTCGCTCTCCAAAAATCACATGTAATCATTTGACATTCACTGAAAACGCTCATCATCAGATATTTACCATTATTTTTAATTTTTATTTTTTTTTTCAAATTCTGTTTGAAATCATAATTTTGTTTCTTTAATTGACTATAAACTGAAGTATATAGTTTAAAAATATATACGAATGCATATATATAGATATAAATAAATATTAAATAATATTGTTAAAGCTTTTTATTTTATTCTTTGTTAAAGGTTAATTAAAAGTATATTTATATAAATTTATGAAAAGTTTTTTTTTTTTTTTTAAATAAATATATAAATATACATACATATATTTACACATTGTTTAAATATTTTTAATTTTTGTTTGTTTGTTAAAGGTCGAGATAAATATTTATACTGACATGTGTGTATATATGTATACTGTGCAATATATTATAAATAATTTATATACCTATTTAAACTTAAAAAAAAAAAAAAAAAATATTCCTTGTGTGACAAAAAATAAAATATTACTTATTGTTTTTTATTTTCTTATTAGTTTTTATCAATTCTTATTTGAATTGTGTAAATTATTATTAAAATATACATGATTTAATAGGTGCATATAATATACATTGCTATAAAAAAAATATTCACATCACATCAATTGTTAAACATACACACACATATGTACACACTTTCAAACATTTCTAATAAAAATACAAAAAAGAAAATGCAGACTCACTTGAATGAAAAAAAAAAAAAAAATATATAAAAACAAGTGATAAACAAAGAAATGAGTATGATTCGCGGAAATTTCGATTTTATTTTTTTTTTTTTTTGTTAAAATTATTTTATTTCTAAATTATAAAAACATAATTAGTTGTAGGGGGGGCAACATTATTAAAGGCCTAAAATGTTTACAAAAGGCTCTTTGGTACGGTATCATTTCATTTTAATAAAAGGCATAAATATTGAAACTAAACAGAATTTTCATTTATCAAAAAAAAAAAACATGAATTTTTAGTTTTTATTTACAAAGGGGATTTCCAATAACGGTATTTTGAAAAATTTGGGCGCATCCTAAATATCTTGTTTTTTTGGACACTGTAATACTTTTTCTGCTTGTCAGTTGTTGTAATAAATTCATAAAACTTTTAAGTCAGTGTTTGCAACTTAAACTCACAGTTTTTTGCCATATTTTGAGGTTATTGTCAGTGTGACAAAAAAACTCAAGCGTTGCTTAAAATGTTTCGTCTTAAGTGCTTGTGTTGACAATGACTCAGATCAAAAGATTTTACCCTGTTGTTGGGCAATGGGCTTTGGACATATCAATCTGGACATTTTTTTTTTTAGACAACTTTAGACTTTGGGAATGAAGATAAGGAATATTTCCCAAATGTTTACACATCTTAAATAAAAAAAAAAAAAAAAATATATGCAAGAATATTTGCAGAAAAGGTTCAGTGTTTTAGATCCAACTTTTGACTTTTTTTTTTGCAGATAGTCTGTATTCGATTTATTCTTAATTGAATGTGATTGAATTTTATGATTAGGTGTAAATTACCCAATACCCAATTGTCACTTCTAAAGCAGCGATGATTTACAACTTTGAAAAATTAAGGCCGTTAAAAGCAGACTGAATTTCTTTCCTTTGCTAAACTTTCAGTATAAGGATATTCATGTAATGAGATAAATTTTCGCGTTGGAAAAAAATATAAATTTCCGCCAGACGTTTGCATGAACGCGCCCTTAAAATTCTTGCGTAGATCAAGGAATCAGTCAGCTGTTTGTTAAACGTCAAAGTAAACTAATAAAAATGTATGTAATCAAGATCGTATTTCAGTTGATATTAGTTGCGTTCCGTAACTAGTTTCAAATAGTTTCAGACCCCCAGATTTAGTCATTTTTAGTCCGAAGTCGTTCCGCAAGTGAAAAATTGTGCTGTTTCTTGCTAAAAAGAGCGCTCTCGAGAGAGTAAAAAATTTCCCCACCCTACCAGATTTGGTCCGAGGAATTTGTTCTGGCTATTTCGTACTAGTTAGCAAATGTCAGGTTGACTTATGTCAGATGACAAAAAAAAAAACAAAAACCATGTTGAATAAGGGTTGCCGAATTGTTAATTCGAGTATATATTTTTAAAATTGGTAAGAATTGGTACAAATTAGTGTGAAAACCGTTCCCGACATTTTGACAGTTTTCTTTCTCTGTGAGAGCATTTCATCGCCACTCCTCAAATTTGACATTTTAACCAGATTTAGTGCGAAAAATCTCGGGAACGGACCTGTTATGATTTTTTTAAAATTTAGAAGTCAACATAATTAGACAGTTCACGTATCTGAGATCTCTCTCCATCAGCTCCTTTGACCAGAAGGAGAAACCTGAACAAAATTTTTCCGCTAAAAGTCAAAAACAATTTCCATCTCTTTTTTATACATTAATCAAATGTGTGTGACAAAAAATAATTGAGCAAGCGTATCCAAAAAAATATCAGTCTTAGCTTTTTGACAGCAAAAGCGAGGAATCTCACTGAGGAATTACGTTCAGATTTCTGAGATTGCTGAGGTATCTGAGATCTCAGAGAGTTTCAGAAACCTGAACTGGCGTATATTTACGCAATTTCATTCTAATTACATACACTATACACATATGTGAGTAAAAGATGCGAACTGTCACATAAAATGACATTTCTTAGTTCATCAGGTTTATTTCTACGCTTTCCGCAAACAAAGAAGTGAAATAAATTTAGTCTGTGGAAATAATTTCCCATACAAATTTTGACAGCTTGTTTCTGCGTGAGATGAAATTATTTCAAAATGTACGACTCTGTGTTTTTTTGGTTTTTTTTTTTTTGCCAAAAGTCATACAAATCTGAACTTTAAGAGAAAAACAAGAATTTACAATTAAAGTAAATTTTCGATAAAATATGCAATAATGGCCTTTTTCAACGGGCCCTAAGCCGTTCAAGCGAAAAATACATTTTAAAGGAGAATTTTTTAGGATAGGCCAAGTTCATAAATGTAGAAATGCAGCAGTCCTGCAAGATTTGCGTTACTGCATTATTTGTGCATAAGAGCAGTTGACTCTTGCGTTCATAAAAGCAACATGGCAGTCAAAATGCGATCACGTTTGCAGTGGTTTTTTTTTGTTGCCGCGTTTCAGGAGGAATAATTTTAATTTCTGCCATAGTTTAGTTTGTTTGTCTTTTTTGCAATGCAGAACTGCCGCAAACTTGCAGTAGTTTTTCTGTTCATAAATACATTGAACAAATATTTTATGCATTGCATGTGCAAAAATGTTGCAATTATGAACTCAGCCATATTCAGGGCCATAATTTCTTCACAAAGTTAATCAATTTAAAATTCGTTTCTATTTGGAACTTAGTTTTAAAAAACATTTAGAACTTAATCATTTCTTCACTTCTAATCATTTCCTTAGAACTCGGTCCAAGACTTCTTTCGAGTTTTAAGTAGTTTAGATATCGATTTAAGGAAACGAAGTTCTAGCGTATATTTTAATACTTTCGTAGCATCATTTTCTGACCAAATTATTTATGATTTTACATGAAATAAAGAATCCTTTTGAAAATAAATGAATCTCTTTGGAAATGAATGTATAACATTTAAAAAAAATATGAATTTAAGTAAAATCAAAGATTTTTTTTATTATTTTATAAAACAGAAACTTAACAGAAAATCAAGAATAAGGTTAAAATATTGTAATATATTATATCGAGCCCTTTCCGCCAAATTATCGTAAGCGACAAAAAATAAAAGTATCGTAAGCGACATTTCGTTTTTTGTTTGCTCAGAAACAGAACCAATTAGGCCAAATTTAAGCATTGAACATTAGCTTTGTTCAGTGAAGAAATAGTCAGAACAGAACAGAACAACAACTGATTTTGACATTTCCCACAAATCCTGTTCTAATCTGTTCTAAGTTGTTCTACCTCAAAAGCAAGTACAGAAAAACCTGCTCTAAACTGTTCCAAACAAACTCACTGAAACTGAACAGCAAGTCAGAACAGTTTAGAACAGAAAATTTCTCACTGAACAGCAAAAACCTGTTCTTTTCTGTTCTAAACTGTTCCAAACTGTTCGGAACAGCCTCACTGAACACTTCTATTATTAACAATACTGTTACTGACAGATGACAAAAGGTCCGATTGCTTTCGATGCACAGAATGTACCTACTTAATAACCTACAAACTTTTGAACAGGGGTCTAAACTTTTTCTAAATACGATGCAGGACTAAGTTCTTTGGCCAACATAATGGCGTCCACTCTGTTTCCACTTCATATGGTTTTATTGATTGAATGTATAAAAATTTCTTTTCTCCAGCTACGAGAAACGAATGTAATGAATTGAGTTCTGTTTATAGAATAATTTTGGGTTAACAATCCGAAGACTTCATTGTCGAAGTGCCTATATAGGTAGGTATAAGTAGTTTACATGGCAAGTTTTAACTGGGGAAAATAAATTAAACGTAAACAAATTTACTTATTTCATCTCCGTTGTTTGTTTTTAAATAATTTTTGGGGTTTCTTGAGGTTGAATGATCGCCACAAAAATGTATCCTTTTTAAAAAAATGTATCCCCGAATCCCCTCAGAAAAAAAGAATCCCCGGAGATACTATAGTATCCCAGTGGTAACTCTGATCAAAGTGCATCGAAAGCAATTTTTTTTTTCAAGAAATAACAAGAAGTTGGTATCATTGATTACGGTTCTGACAAATTGTTTAGAAAAATGACACCTATGTACTTAAGATGAGCTTTGAACTTCAAGTTTGTTGGTTTTATTTCATGAAACAAAAACAAAACAAACAAAAAGGTGCATGTTCGATAATCAAAATAAACAAAATACACAAAATAAACGATTTTTATACCACGAGAATGAAAAAAAAAAAACACCAGCATATGCAACGAAATTGCATGCAACAAAATTTAATTTTTTTTTTTTTTCAAATCAATAAAAAGGGTAACTTAAAAATATACATAAATGCAAAAAAAAATGTCGCTCCAGAAACGCCACAAAAATCGTTTTTTTTCGTGGCTTCTGTCCTGGATTTAGCTGCACTCAAAACTTCTCGCAGATCTCAGATTCATATTCACACTCTGCAGTGTCAAGATGTGAATGATCTTCATTAAGTATTTTATTTTGAGGAAATTAATTCTTTAGATGCAGTTTTTGTCTTAACTAACAACTGCAACATTAATGCATTTCTGTTCCTTCCATACCAAGGAAATATAGTGGGGTTAAAAGCTTGTTGATTATGTACATATGTACATGGGTAGGCATACTCATAAATGTGTGTTGTGTGCACCAAGCTATCTGGTTGTATGGATTCGGGAAAAGGCTTGAAGTAAAAATAAAATCTTTCCCAAATTTATTTGAATTACATTCCTTTTTATAAGTCGAATCAACATTTCTAACCAATAATAAGTTTTTTTGAAGACATAAACGTTCTAAGTTTCTAGACCCCCGAATTTTAGGGTCTAAATTCATCGAAGTTCTATTTCAAACTGATATCTAAATCGAAGTTCTAAGACGTTAGAACTCGTTGAAGTAATGAGCAGCGTTGCCGAAATGGCACGATCGTGCTTTTTTGACACTATAATTTCCTCGTGGCATGGTGGCACAAAAAGGTTCAATATGACACGTTTTTTTATTTCCATGGTTTTACTCAAAATTAAGCAAATTTCAACAAAATTTAATAAAATTATTCCAAGTTCAGTAAAAAGTTGGTAGAAACACATATATTTTTTGACAATGCACGAATAGAGAACATGATTTCCTTTTTTTTTTTCTTATGTACTAAAATCGGTTACAGTTTTTTCAACAAGACAGAAGAATTTGTGGTTTTTTCATATATGGCACGAAAATTGGCACGTTTTTTTTTTCAGAAAATATGGCACGTTAATTTTATTTCGGTCGGCAACGCTGGAAATGAGTTAGATCTCAATCAAGTTCTAATTTTTCGATAAACCCCTCAAGGTTAGAACTTTGTCAAGAAATTGGCTGTTAATTTACTTTAACCGTGCATACTTGTTTTTCCCGAAAATTTCATGACTTTTTGGCAAAAAAAAAAAACTAAAATAAAGTCGTAAATTTTGAGGTTTTTCGTGAGAAGAAGCAAAGTTGAAATTCTGATTCATCACCCCCAAAAAGCATAAAGAATGGATGGGTTGTGGCTGCTAATGAAAATGATATAAAGTGTAATTTATCAGAAATTGATTTATTTTTGACATATCGAACCTCTTGCCTTTAATAAAAAATAAATTATGTGCCAAAATCAAAACTGTCTTAGCACTGATTTTGAAGTAGGTATAGGTACATACAAAATGTAATTAAAAAACTTTGACTTTGGCTGGCATCAGCTTAACAAAGACACTTCATGATGTCCGGCTCCATGGTCGAATAGGGTATTTGTCACAAATCATAAGTCATGCGGAGTATAGGCAAAGTATGATTAAGAGAGTATGATGCCAAATCTGTCCATGGAATTGGTACGAAATAACGGTCGGAACACACAATAGTTCGCTTAAAATTTGGTTAATTAACATATTAATAGTAATTCTTTAAAATATTGTAAGCAGCAATTTTATTCTGCAGTGCAGTGGAGTGATATCTAAAATTGTATTAAATAAAATCTCCAAAAGAATCAGAACTACAAAGAGCCGAATGAGAAATGGGAGAAACAAATTAATATTGTCCTGGACCCATGTTCTGTAACTTCTCGCATGCATAAAATCGGTCGAGAAACGATGGAAACTGAAACAAAATACATGAGTTTTGTTCCATTTTTCAGCGTTTCTCGACTGATTTTTCGATGTGAGAGTTACAAAACATGGGTCCTGGTAATGATCCTGATCCCATAGATAGTCCAGCATTGCAAATTTGAAGTTTCAAGCTTAGCGGATAAGTATTTAAAGTTGAAATTATTTTTGTAAAGTCACACGTTGCTTTGTTTCTGATCATGGATTTTTTTCGCAGTTAGGTCACTAAGCCGGAATAATTAGTTAAACGGGTTTTTGTTTAACGAAGGAATTTTTATAAGAATTGAAAATAATTTCTTTCACCATCATATTTTTGTTAAAGTTTTCCAATTTTAAAACCTATATGCTTCTTGCGAAAGATTCATACCAATCAAGGAATAAGCTTAAGTTACATTAAATCGTGCCTCAAGGGGTATCCATGGAAACATACACAAAACTAAGAAAATGTTCAATGTTAAATAATCGGACCTATCGAGGTAACCGTCGGAGCAGAATTCTCTCCGATTTCTCACGAATCGGAGACATTTTTGTTCGAGGTAGTTCTCCGACCAGCAAAATGTCTCCGATTCGTAGGAAATCGGAGAGAATTCCGCTCCGACGCGACGGTTACCTCGATAGGGCCGAATATAGTGAATGCCTAACATCATAGAGTGGACCTATTTTACTGAACGCCTTAAGTCAGTAAGTCAACCTTATTACGGCTGTCGTTTTACTTTTAAGACCCTGGCGTTTTAGTAAAATGACTATCGTATTACTTGGCACTTGGCAAAAGGTTGAAGCAAAAGCAATAGTTCTCACTCCAATTATCGCTTTAATAGCCTTGTTGTTTTAGTGTCGTATTTAAAAAAAAAAAAAACCTATGTATACCCCTAAAAAGTTTAAGTTTAAATTTTCTTGAAATTTAAAAAATTAATTCATATTGGCCCCTTAATTCTGTCTGTCTTAACGGCTACAGCCACAAAGCTGATCTGCGAGCAGGTAAAAGGCAAATTATTTGGGTGTTGCCTGATTGTATAATTCACAGTAAGGCCTGGTAAGCTAAATAAAAAAAACAAAAATTAGATATATTTAATTTTCGAATTATCACATTTCTTTAATTATTATTTTTCTATATTAATTTTAATTGACTTAATTTTACTATCAAATGAAAAAAATTGTCATTATACATACAATCGCACACCATTTCATAGCTCTTTTATCACGAAAAAAAAAAAATAATTCAAAGTACTGGATCTGTGATATGTAACTAAAAAATAAAAAAAATAATATAATGTATTTAATTAAAAAAAAAAAAAAAATAAAAAATAACAAAAAACAAGTTGACATATACTTTCGAAATACATAAATATATCTATATTTAGAAGCAAAACATTTTCACTTGTTGGTCACACAAGGATGATAATATTCTTCGTTTTCAATAGAATTTAGAGGAAAATGATAAATTTTTGTTTTTAAATTAAATAAATCTATTTTTGTTGTTAAAATAAATATTTTTTTTTATTTTTTTATTTTAACTCTTTAATGTTACACAATCAAAGTCGAAGTCTATTAATTTTTTAGAGATATTGTTAAAAACAAACCATATTAATATAAAATATATATCTAAAACTAATTAAAATATATTCATGTAATACAATACAAATGCATAGGCATATACATACATATTTATCTTATAAGCTAAAACGTTATTAGCAAATAGAAATAGTAAAAAAGAAAAATATTAAATATTATATAAAACAAAGTCAGTTACAGTTATAGTATGAATATTATAAATAAATCTATAAAAAAAAAAAACGTTTAACTCTTTGTTGATAGCTTAAAATAGTTGAAACATTTTATTTTTTTCTCATAAATAAAAAAAAATTAATGCAATTAAAAACAAAAAATAACTGAAATTAATTAAAAATAAAAATTATATGTTAACATAAAAAGAAAACAATAAACAAAGGTATTTTTTTTCCAAATAAATAAACAAAATAAAATTAATTATAAATAAAATTTATTTTTTAATAATTTTACTTTTCAAATATATTTAATCCAATTTTTAATTCGAAACAAAAAAAATAAATATTTTAGCTGCATTAAACTTTTCTAGTACCTTAAACAATCAATCAAGAGATCCTATCTAAACAAAACCTAAATAAATTCAATTTTCAGAACAATAAGCAACCTTTAATGAATTTTTATCTTAAAATCAAAAATTTAATTTAATCGCTCAAAATTAACACTCTGAAGAAGAATGTGAGCATCATAAAAATAATCAACCAACATAGGCAAATTAATTTCAAGACGTAGGTGTTTATAAACTTTTGTAGAATATATTTTTCCAGAAATACTTTCTTCCGATCTCATGGAAAAAAAATTAAAAAAATCTACGTAGATCTGTGAAATAATAGTTTTCAATCATACCATAGTATGATTTTTTTTTCTCAAACGTAGATTTTAATGTTATTCAAAGTTATTAACATTTTTCGTCTCCAATAACACATCAAAGAAAATTATACTCAAAGGAATTTCTTATACATTTTTATATAGGTTCTCTTGCATTAAGAAAAAAAAAAAAAACAAATCAAACTTGTTACATCTAATCAATAAAGAAAAAAAAATCATTGAAGTACCTAACTACGATTTCCATTGATGCAATTAATTAATTATAATTAAAAGAAAAGATCATAATTAAATTAAATTTATAGTCCCGTAGATATAATACAACAAAGTGTTTAAACGTAGCAGAACATAAAACAATATACAGTTGAAAATAAAATTATAATTTAAAATATTTAAAAAAAAAATAAATTTAAATAAAAACTATTAAAATTAAAATAAAAAATAAAAAAATAAACACTCTAATAATTATGTTTCCTCTACTAATATTAGAAAATTGTTTTGAGATAAGTTATAAAAATAAATGTATTTACAAGAAAATAAGAAAATTATATTGCATATATATCTATATATATATATACATACATACATGTAGAATTAAAAACAAAATTTAAAAAAAAAAAAAAACGAACGGGAAAGCAAAAAAATAAACCGAAATACATCCTTTTATTAGACGAATATTGCTGTGCAATAAATAACAAACAACACAAATGGAAAACAAATAATTATTCTTATTTAGAATTTAAAAAGAAAAAAATAAACAAAAAAAAAAAAAATTAGATAGAGAAATTGCATGCAAAACGGCGTGCCTTTCGCCTTTAAAATGGCGAGAGTGTTTTACATAGATATTTAATATATATAACAAAAAAAAAAAAAAACATATTTACATTCAAGAAAATTACATAATATATTCAACACGCAAGAATCAATCAGGGCGCAAAATCCATTCAAAGCAAAAAGCATATAAACAGATCCCTTTTTACAAAGAGCGTCCTGATAAATTTTTCTCGGCATATTTTTTGCCATACGTTCTTTAGTTTTCATAAAAAATTATTATTATTATTCTTCATAAAAATAATTAAAGTCATAAACCAACAAAAAATAATAATAATACATATAATACAATTAAATTAAAAAAAAAAAATGCATGCAACATTATATCGTCATTACATAAGTACCTTTAGAAGAGTAAACTAATTAGTAAAATTTAAATCCACTACATGCAAAAAACCTTAGATTTTACAAAAAGGAGTTCCTTTCAAAGATTAAAAAATATATATGTATACATAAATCTCTCTCCTAATCTTGCATACTTTCCAACTACTAACGGAGATACAATTTTAACAAATTTGCCTAATAATCTTTAAAAAAAAAAACATAAACAAAAAAAACTTTAATTCCAAATTAGACAGGAGTTTCTCAAGACAGGATTAAGGAGATCAAAAATATTCTTGAATCTTTAAAGCAACATACAAACTTGGAACAAAATAAAATTTGCTCAAAAACAAAAAAATGTAGGTACATGTTTTCCAGTCTGTCATATATTATTCTAATGTCCTTATTTTGTTTTTTGAATTTTATTTAAAATAAATCAATTACACAGTTGAAATTTCGTACACTTCTTTACCAAAAAAAAAAAAAAAATTAATATTAACAAAAAACATTTTCATGTTAAAAAAAAAAAAAATTATTAAAAAATCCTATTCTCACATCACTCAGACTCATAATTGAAAAAAAAAAAACAAAAAAAAATTAAAAAAAATATAAGAAAAAAAAACAACAAAAATCTATTATGATTCGACTGTGATAATAATAAAAAACAAAGAAAAATAAATTTAATTAAAAAAATTATATATATACATATATATATATACATGCATATATATACAAGTTTAAATTTGAATAGTATTACGAAGAAAAAAAAGATAATAAATTTTAATAAGAGCAGAAATAAGTTTTAAAACATTGAAAAAAAAAAAAATAAAATCATTATGCCGTCTTGACGATCAGTTTCGAGATGAACGAAATATGCGCATTTTTTTTTTTTTTGAAAATAACTTGTTGATCGAAATGTGCTCTTAGGCTAAAAATTAAAATTAAACAAAATATAAAAAAAAAAAAAAAAAAAAAACTCGAAAGTTTTCTTTTCTTAAAAATTCACAGTATATAAGAATTAAAAAAAAAAAAATATTAAATACATTGAGCAAAAAAAAAAAAAAACAAGAAATTAGATATTAATTCAATTTTTAACCATCAACGAGTGCAAGGAAATGTTAAAAAAATTGCATTGTAGACAAAAACAAAAACAAAAAAAAATCAACAAAACAGTTAAATAAAATTTTTTTCCTTATAATTTTGCAATATTGGAAAATGCTATTGAAAAATTTTCATTATCTTCGTTTTTTTTAACATTTCTGTTTTTTTTATTTACTTTCAATTTTATATATATATTTTTTTAATTTTTAATTTGAGTGGCAACTATTCTGCTTTGTAATTAAGACAAATTATGTGAAGATATGAAACAAAAAACCATACTAACATGATTTTTTTTTTCAAGCTGGGAAAATTTTTAAGGAACGATTGAAAGTTAAGTTTAAATAAAAAAAAAAAACAATTATTAAAAATAATAAATGAATTAAACCAGAAAAAAAAATAGAGAAAATATATTTGTTAAAACTCGTACATATTTTACCGTAATAATAAATAAAATATATAAGTAAATTTATGTTTTTTTTTTAAATGTACTATGATGTCCAGTAAATAAATAAAAATAAAGGTAAGTAAGTTAAGGCTCGGGTGTGGTAAGTTTCCCCAAATTTTGTTTAGCCTTACGATTCTTCATATGAATTCTCATTTTTTTCTCAAGAAAAAAAAAGTCACGCAAAATCAAGACTGATTCGCACGTACTTGCTCTTATAAATCAAGTGGCTTAAGGATTTAAGGATTATACCTTCGATTGAATAAAACTTAGCTCTTTATTATTGTTGTTTATTAGCGAAGCGGGCCACCCAAAGAAATGTTTATTATAAAAACTGTTGGCTTGGCATGGACGGATGCCTGACGACTGAATATACCCTAAGCGGAGCAACGGAGTTGCGTGAGCGTAACAGAGGTACAGAGGACGCAACAAGGGAGTAAAGATCATTTGATAAAGCGAAGTGGGCCTGCCGGCTACCACTGCACTGACCCATGGTACTCTTGGCCCAGAAACACTTCGGAGCCAGAGATCAGAAATAAATCTCAACCTTTTGAAAGGTCCCTTAATAACTCTTATTTGTTGTTTCAATAAAAGTTACAAAATAACCTTTATTCTAAAAAAAAAACGTTTTTCGGTCAAGGTCTGAGCGAAACCTTTATTTCGTTTTTTTTTTTTATGTTACGGTCAACCAGTGACAGAAATCGCTGAGAGAAAAAAATAAATCTCATCTGCAATTTTATCAATCAGAATGTCTCTTAGTATGGCCCTTAGTTTTTCGTTAGCACTGCATGCTGAAATGCAGCTTATTAGGCTTTTTAGTCATCATCATCAAGTTTCCTGACATATTTGCTTGGCGTCCCAGCGACTGAATTCAAAATTGAAAGGGAATTTTCATCTTTAAATTTTATTTTTAGTGACAAAAAAGGACAATCTTGGGTCAAAAAAACCTTGAGAGTTTATCATTAGCGAAATTTAATACCATAAATTAAAAAAACATAAAAATCAAATCTTTTGGTCGTTAGTTGCAGCTTGATTTAAGCTCTCTTCGACAAAGATCTGATAGTGTATAAAAAATCCGTTGCTCCGCTTAGGGGGTTATCAGTCACCAGGCAGGCGCCAATGTGAACAGTTTTCTTGACCAAAATACCCATTGACCAAAAATTTAATTTCTCTTTACAATCTTTTTTATTAAAAGCACCTTGCTTGGCCTTTTTTGAAAGTTTTTGAAAAAAAAAACAAACTTTTTTTACCAACTTTTTTATTGATTTTTTAGAACTACTGGCGCTACCTAGATTACGAATATGCATTTTTGAAGTCGCTTGGTCGCTTAGTTATATTATTAAAATTTTTTGTTCGAATTAACCATTTTTGATTTATTTTCTACGAAAAAGGTTAAAGGTTGACCTTTTCCATTAATTTTTTCGTAAAAAACTCAACCATTGAGAGATATTTTAAAAAATAAAAAATAAATCTCAACCGATAACCGATATTTTGTTTTACAATAAATAAATCTCAAACCGTAACCGAAATCTTCTTAAAGAAATGTGGTAACTCTCAGAGAGAAACCAATTGAAAATAAAGGTCAACAGTAATTTCTGATCTCTGCTTCTGACGCATAAGTTAAGAACGGTCGTATGAGTATTAAGCTGAAAAAATGTCCATAATGAAGGCTTTAAACGCATCTTAAGCTTATACTGGCGACGATAGAGGCAGATTCCACAAAATAGGTTTCGACCATACTTTACTTCGCCAGGCAGTGTTGCCGCCGACATAATTGAAATGGTCGCAAAAAAGGGTCACGAGGAAAAAAAAGTGACATTTAGAAAATTTAGTAATATAGGCAAGCTAAATCAATCGTATTGTAGGGAAACTGAAAAAAAATTGACCATACCATAGCATCATAATCGAAAATTTGTAGCGAATCCAGAAAAAATTAAACGCACGACTGGTTCGCACAAACTTGCTCTTGAAGTAAAAATTTATAAAAAAAATATTCTTAAATTGTTTTGAAAGCCAAAAAAAGTACACCATCTGATTTTTTTAACTAATCTTTGTTTTTGAGAAAAAAAAATCGAAATCGTAGGAACGGTTTTTTTTTTAAATTAATTTTTTATATATAACATTTTTTTAAGAAAAAAAAATTGGAACACAATTGTTTAGTATTTATTTATAATGAATTAAGAATTAAATATCGAAAAATATTATAAACCCGTTTTTGAAATATCCAGTTTTCAAAAAAACTTTTGAAATTTTTTTAAAAAATCCAAAGTTTGTTTTTTGTTTTAAATTTTGATATGCAGTATGATTTCAACTTTTGAAAAGCCTTTGTATAAAAAATGTACACACATAATACAATAGTCCCAAATAAAGAAAATGGTTCTATGAGACTTAAGTATTGTTAATAATGGCTAACTGTAAATTTTTTTTTTTGATATATCATAGACCATACTCATATTAGTATTTAAAACAATTTTGATCGTTGGAGTCTTTTTCGAGAAATTTTTATATTTTCTGTGACGGTTTTTTTATATTTTGGTTTTCAAAAAAACTTTTGAAACTTTTTTTAAGAATCCAAAAAAAAAATATTTTGAAAATTTTGGTATACAATACTGTTTAAATTTTCCAGAAGATTCTCCATAAAATAAATTATCAAAATCGAGAAAAACGAAAATAAAAAAATTGTTCTATGGGAGGTACCATTTAAAGCCATTTTTTGGAAATTTAATTTTAACAAAAAGGGAGTACATATATACTATACCTAATAAAATGTATTTATTTTTTTTTTTTTAGAAAAATCTGTCGAGTCATTTTTGAGAAAAATATAAGATTTTCCAAAAATACTAAAAAAAATTATATGGCAGGTACCGTCATTTTTGGTGCTAAAAAAAAAATGTGTCGGAGAATGTCCCAAAAACACTATATACCAAGTTTAATTAAAATTGGCCATGGGTTTAAGCTGTAGGCGAGTACACAGACAGACAGACAGACAGACGAAATTGCGAGAACCACTTTTTTCATCTTCCCTATCACGGTAATGTCAAGTTTGATCAAAATCTCGAATTCAATTTTTTTTACGAATCCAAAACTTGCCAGTTCCTCTGTATTAAATCAAAATAAAATTTTTTAAAGTAAATAAAACACAAAACATTCTCTAATATTGAGACTTTGTCCAAGTTTATTCCTCTTAAATGCTTAATTATATTTTTTAATGGTTTTGAATCCAATCACAATATCTTTCCATTTTATTTTTGTTATAATATTATTTTCATTTCGTACCTTCATACTTTTTTGATGAATTTCTTATCCATTCAATTATAATGTAGTCAACATTTTATTTTTATTTTTTTTTTTTTTTCAAATTTTGAAAAATATATTGGTGCAAATATAGGTTCGTTTATTTACTTTGAAGTCTTCACAGAAAATTCATTTAAGTGCATTTTATTTTTTTTTATATGAACTTTGACAGAACTTAGGTTCGAAATTCATACAGAAAAACACCAAGTTTCAAAGTAAAGGAACGAACAGCATATATTAAGTTAATCTAGCTTACGATTCATGAATTAATGTTTTATTAAACTACAAATACCTTGAAACATTAAATACCTAAAAAACCATGTCTATGAAAAATTGAAAATGCATTAGCCAATAAGTTTAAATTAAAACAAACGTTAAACGTTTCCTTAGTAATAAAGACTTAGTGCCAGTTGTACAATCGTGGTTTAAATTTTGATCCGTGGTTCAGGAATTTTAACTCGCCAATTTCAGCGGGTTAACTGAGGTTCAACGATGGTTCAAGGTTCCAATATGCACTAAAAGCCAATTACATGCCTGAACCATCGTTAAACCACAGTTAATCCGCCGAAATTGGTGAGTTAAAATTCCTGAACCACGGGTCAAATATTTGTACAACTGGCCCTTAGTGCCAGTTGTAAAATCGTGGTTTAAATTTTGATCCGTGGTTCAGGAATTTTAGCTCGCCAATTTCAGCGGGTTAACTGAGGTTCAACGATGGTTCAAGGTTCCAATATGTACTAAAAGCCAATTACATGCCTGAACCATCGTTGAACCACAGTTAATCCGCCGAAATTGGTGAGTTAAAATTTCTGAACCACGGATCAAATATTTGTACAACTGGCCCTTAAGATTCAACTTTATAAAATAAAAATTGATTCAGCTGTTGCATTTGGTAATCATTTACTTCTTTAATTCGAGAATGATAGTTAGAGTGTGAATTTTTAGTCCATTTGGTTCAGAGTAGAATTAATTTCTCTTTAAAGTCGAATAAACTTGTAGTTTGCGCCAATACATCTTTCTTTGCATTATTTAAATTAATTAAAAATACATCAAAAATAATATTACTATTTTTAAAAAAGTTAATCCTTTTGCCTTAAGGCTTAAGAAAACTATTTTGACAATTATTATTTTGTTGAATTTTTCTTTTTAAATGAAAAAAATATATATTTTGTCTTTTTTTTTTTATCTACATTATAAATGCAGCAGGTAAGTGTATTTTTTTTGTATTATTACAAATTATTGACTGAAGTATATGTTGTTTGGTTGTTTTTGTTTTGAACAGGTATGTAAATATAGGTTTCATAAAATTGTTATTATATTCGTTTGTGTGTTTTGTTATAATTTGTAGAATATCCCTGAATTGCGTTTTATTTTTTTTTTTAAATTAAGATTATATAGGTACTTATTAAATAAGTTTAAATTTCTTAAATATTATTACATTTTTTTATTTTTATAAATTTGTGACCACAGATATTTATGATTTTTTAAATCTTTTAATTTTTTTTTTTTCGAAAGGTTTTGTTTTATAAAAAAAGGTAAACAAACTTTATTTTAAGCATGATATTTAAAAATTAGTATGTTTGTAGTTTTTAGTGCAATTAAATTTTATAAAAAGCACAGTCATGTAATAGTTGAGTTATTTTTTTTATTTGTTTGGCAATTCTGGTGGACAATCAGGTTGGTTGGATGGATGAGCTGCCCGGAAAGCTGGGTTGCTCTCAAGTTCCCGATCGATGCGCAAAATAATTGGATACGGACGAAGATCAACATGGAACCTGTTAGAAAAAGGTTAATAATTAAATCTCGTAAATACAAATCTTATATTTAAACAAAATTAATTACCGCCTGGCATTGAAAACCTGAGGAACTAGGCAGCAATCTGCCATGGAAATCTCGTCGCCGACACAGAATTTTCCAGCTGATGTCGATAGTACCTTTTCAACAGCGCGGAAGCCCCTCGTAATCCAGTGCTGTGCCCATTCCTTCTTCTTCTCTTCACCAACATGTATAAGAACGATGAGATTTTGCAAAGGCTGAATGCCAGATGCAATAATCTCACATATCTCACGAACCTTAGCCCTTTTGTGGACATCTTGTGGCAAAAGGGGTCGCTGTGGTCTTGTCTCTTCGAGATAATGCATCACCGCAATAGATTCAATCAAGGTATGTCCATCTATGTGAATAAAATTTCTTTTTGTATCCCAAACCATATTTTACGCATAAAATACCACTTACCAATCTGAAGAGCAGGAACTTGTTCCATGGGATTGACTTCACGGTACTCATTGCAGTGCTGTTCGCCACCTGATTTGATAAGACTGATTGGTTTTATGTCATAGGGTATCTCCTTCAAATTCAGTGCGATACGAACCCTCCACGAACATGAACTTCGCCAGTAGGAGTAGAGTATCGGCTTCTCGGATGTAAGAGAAGACATATTATTAACACTTTTTATGTTAAACAAATTCTTTGATAGGAATTTCGAGAATAAACTAGGTGCTACACGTATGCCTATGGATGTCATACTGATTTGGTTTTACGAACAATTTGAATAAATTTATTTAGATCGAAGTGTTACAGACTTGTTTGGCTATGACTATGACAAACCAGTGTAACAGGAAAGTTAATTTGTTTTCTATGAATATTTTGTTCAATTTGAGACTTTTAGTAGAGAACCTGAATCTTATCAGAATTCCGATTGTGCTTATGATTAAAAAAAAAAAAACAATAATATGTATCAAAATATTTTCTTAAGTAAACATAAATAGCAATCTGTCAGCTAGAAGCTTCGGAAAGCTCACACGATCAAAGCTTTCTTTGAAAGTTTAATAAAAATATATTTAAGGGTTACCATTTAAACTTTATATTGTTTGAAGATCTTGGTTCTATACAATTTACTGGTATTCAAATTTCAAAGTCTCCCTATTATTCCCTTTCGATGTGATACACATTTTGTGTTAAAAACAGTTTAACATGTTAAAAATACTGCAAAATTTACTCTTGACATGATAAAAAAAAGTAGATAGGTATATCATTTTTCATTTAACACGGCAGTACTAGTCCAATAACTATATGTACATTAGGCCTTGCGTTAGATCAAGTAGTTCTGGGGCCAAATCATTGCATCAGTGAGCTCTTTAGGTCACTGAATTATTTCAATTGGCACTACTCTTTACAATGTATTTTAAATGGAGCAGTAATGCCAATGTGAAATTTTTCAGTGACGTTTGGCCCACTCGCCGATGCGGGAATTCGGTCCATGATTTTTTGCTGAGTTGTTATGATATTGGCCTCATGAAAAATTCAACTTCTTGAACTCAAGCGCCCTGCCGAACGCAATGGGTCAAATCCAAAAATCGCCAAATTTTCGCGCTTTTTTCAGTTATTGCCGATTTTAATCGACTATGACTTTGCACTACGATTTCAAATTAATTAAATTTTCTTCAATTTGAGCCCAGAATTTTGCTACTTAAATTGAGGAAGATGAGCTTCAGCGAAAACTTTGTAATGTGGCTTCAATCTTACTTGTTAAATAGGTCATACTCAGTACTTTTTAACGGATATGCATCAAATTTTAACGTTAATTCTGGTGTACCACAGGGCAGCCACTTGGGCCCTATCCTTTTTATTTTATTCATCAATGACCTTGCATCTGATGGTGTTAAAGCATTCAAAGTGTCTTATTTATGCGGACAGTGAAGAACTACAATGTGATCTTAACTCTTGTTTTGCCTGGTGTACTCGTAACTGTCTATTTCTGAACCTCGACAAATGTAAGACTATGAGTTTTTCGAGAAAGCTTTCTACTATTTCTTTCAATTATCTGTTTAATGGTGTATCACTGTCGCGTGGAGATGTTGTCTCTGTCTTAGGTGTATCATTTTGTCACAAACTTGAATTTATACAACACATCAACTCTATAACTAACAAAGCCAATTCAATTCTTGGATGGATATAACAACAAGTAATAGTAGTTGGAAAAAATGGTGTTTGGCCCAAGATGCATAAAAACGCCTCAGCGTATATAAAATAAATAAATAAATTTGGTGGCACAGCAGTTCATGAAGAACTAGGGCCTAGTGACTTACAACTCTCAACCATTCCTGTCTGCAGGAATGGAGAGGACCTACAGTTTATTGCCGCATCCGAACGGCTAAGGTAAGCGTTACTTTTCTATGACAAGAGATACTCTTGGAGGTTTTTTCAATTCCTCGCAAGAGGCTGGGAATCGAACCCATATCTCTGGCGTGACAGTCCAACGCATTAACCATTACGCCACGAGCTACTACCAGCGTATAGATTAAGTCTAAAAAAGAAAACAATTGAACAGGATGACATGTCTACATCCCCCCGTTCAAGCGGGAAGGGCAATTTTCCAAAAAATGACTTAAAGTAGAAATAGACCCATCGGAATACTAATTCTTATGGTTAAAATTGGCAATAACTAAAAAAAAACGCGAAAATTTCGAGGTTTTTTGGATTTCTGAGCATGTTGCGTTCGGTGCTCGAGTTCGAAAGCTTGGGTTTTTCATGAGGCCAATATCATAAACAACTCAGCAAAAAATCAGAACTACCGGATCTAACGCAAGCTTCTTCTTCTATTGGACGACAAGGTTACTGGACTATACAGTGAACGTACACACTGCGGTATCCGTTATTTCCAAAACGTTTTTTTTTTTTTTTTTGATCTGACACCCCCTAAATTTTTAGTGTAGATATACATAAATGTATATCCTTAACAAAATGTATTGATAAACAAAAATTTCCCAGGTCATTGACCCATGTCTCTGAGGGCATACTTTACACATACAAATGTGGAATTTTTGCTCTACTGAAGCTGACTATGACAAGGTAGGCTTTTTCCTCATTGCTCATCCTTCATTCTGTCAGTTTTAAATATAGAGGAACCTACCTAATCCATCCATAATTTCATCTCATTATGTACATACCCACATATAAGATAAACTTTCATCCATTTAGCTTTAAGAAAGCGGATACCTAAAGCACATATATATGTATAATGTACATAGTACATAAGTGTACTCGGTCATTCAACTCCCCAGCAAAGTATTTGAACCTTATAAAGGAAGAAAAGATAGTATACATTATGTATGTATGATAGAATCATATATTTTTCAATAAGATAACCGAAAGTATTTTTGTTCCCAAAGCCCACTTCATAAATCAACATCAAAGCCATTACTAGGTTCTAGTTACATACATATGTACAATACATAGGTAATTTTTTTATTTGCGAGGAGTGGGGTGTAAATATCGTGTAAAGATTTAATTTTAAAAGGTCCTGCCTGCGCTGTGGGAAAATTTTTAAATTCCTTGAATTCTATTTTAAATCAACTTATTTTTTTTATGTCAAGGTCGAAACTTAAAACAAATAAAAATAAGAGCAGTGATGTTTTTAGTAGACTTACGGCCATATTATTGGCTTTCTTCAAAGCTAGTTTTCCTAAAAAAACTAGTTCTATAGGGGTTTCAAGTTTTAAATTTTTCATAAAAAAATATAAATATATGAATATTTTGATTTGGATTTCAAAGTAATAAAAATTAGTGAAAATAATGAAAACTTTTCTGTTCTGTTAATAATAATAAAAAATATTTTTAAAGAAAAAAAGCAAAAAAATTCCGTCACCTCGATTTTTTTTTTTGCTGCACAGCTGCAGCGCAGATGATATTTTTTCGAACATGTAACTTTAGCAAACTGCATTATCAAACACACTGCTAACGAACAGAAGACTTTTGCAGTTTGCGTTTAAGAACATTCTGCAAACACATTTTCGACTCAGATAATGTTTTCGAAAACGACCGTCTTTTGGAGGACCACCAGGCATATCAACTGGCGACCAGTGCTGCCACCCTAATCTTTAGCAGTAGATCTACTGCACTTGTGTCGTTTTTCATTATGCAATCTGTAAGATCTCTTCTCAAACTCCAGAATCGCTCTTTTGAATAAAACATGTTGGCATCAAAAAATTTCATCTTCAAAGCATTTTAACCCGTATTTTAATAGTATTGGTGACGATTGTTCATATAGACTTTCAATTCACTGAACAGAGATATTCAGATATTCTCAATTCGACATGAGCGCTTACATGTATGGGTGAACGCAGATCAAATCTCCCAAATTAAACATATCGCATCTATATCGTCTTCAGAACTCATCCAGAACGCATCTTTTTCTGAATAAATCATGAAAAACAGGAAAAAGTGCAATCTTTTCGCAAAAAGATGAAATCTTTTCTACAATGAAAAACGACATTTGTCCCAAGCGAAAATCAACTGCGTAGCAAAACGAATCTACTCTTCTTTTAAGAATTTTGATCCTTATCCAAAGTAAGCTCTAAACGCGTACATACATATGAAATGTGATTTTTCGTTAATTTATGTCGAATTCCTTTTAACAAAAAAATCGATTTGTTTAGAAGAAAAAAATCGATTTTTCTGGACAAATTCCTTGTATTGAAAGAAAAAAAAATCGTTTCTGTTTAGAAAAAAAAATCGATTTTTTTTAGTAAAAGGAATTCGACATTAATTTAAGATTTATTTTTTTTATAAAGTAATTGTTAGGTTTCCAGATTCTCCTGTTTTTATTTGTAAATTAAATGCTTTTTAAATAAATAGAATTTTTGTTTCTGTATATTGTAAGATCTATTGCGGTATATTGCAATCGACTGCGTTTTTTCTGATATATATACTGCGCTCATCTATAGGGTGGCAGCGCTGCAGCACAGACAAATCAGTGGACGAATCTGGCAAATTAACAGATGAATCTGGCAAATTAACAGATGAATCTGGCAATCAAGAGACGAATGGTGCAATGACCAATGGGTTAACTACTTAATTTGCGACCCCATACTTCTGTTAACTTTAGGATGGGAGCCTCAAAAGCATCTTATCACACAAACGCAATCACAAGAACAAGAATAGAATAGAATAAGTATTTCTATTCTATTCGTTGACTAGAAACAAATCAAAATAACATGTTATTGCGATACGACCTTAATGTCTACTGATCAATTTACTCGGACCAGAAAGTAAAAGAATAGTAGGTATGTATTGGTTCATGATTATTCCGGGAGAATTTCTTATGATCGCGACAAAGTCATTTATAAATAGAATTAATAATATTGGGCCTAAATTGCTGCCCTGAGGAACACCGGAAATTAACGTAAAACTGTGCCAACTGCAACATATTTTTCAATAACATCAGACTTATGAATACTAGTCTAATTTCAATAATACTAAAAAACTCGAATAACGGTCAATCTTTTAATGGATTATTAACAAAACTCAAAAAGTTGTTTGGATTCGTTTTCTGTTTTCCGAATACAGTATTCAAATAAAGATTAAGAATAATCTGTGAAGCGGTATTTTAAATTCACGAAATTCTTCATTATATTGCTTCTTGTTTTGTTGTATTTTGTCCGGAAGCTTTGTTTATTAAGTTTTTCAGATTTTTAGATCAAACCATGGTGGTATATTTGAATTATAGTCAACAAAAAAAAAAGTATTCGTTATAGAATAATTGACTAAGTCCTGTCGATGGTAGGTTGTAGGTATACCTACTATAATTATATCTATACAATGGCAAAATAAGTAAAAAAAAAAAAAAACTGTGTGTGTACTAACGTACGCGCGCTGGAAGTTATACTTCTTTTGCGAGATGATAAAAATATCCACCCCCATCACAGAATCCATCATAATCCAAAATATTCTCCGAATAAAGAAAAAACGATCACAGAATCCATTAGTACTACGTTCGTAGTGAAAAATCTCCTACGAACTTCGAAATTCGTGGAATTTGATATCACAGAATCCGAATTAAACGAAAATAAGTACTTATGTTTACAAGTTGTCACTGTGGTACCCAAAGTGGAATTGATTATCTGCATGGAAAAATTAGTATTTTCAATAAAAACAGATAATTACTTTAGTAAATTTGTCAATTTGATATTTTAAACTCCATTTCCAGCTCTTTATACTATGTTTTCACCGAAGGTTTATCTCAGTTTAGATTAAATATATCTATTTGATGTTTCCACTGCACAAAAAGATTAGAAAGTAGATTTATTTTGACAGTTTGCAGATGTTGTTTCATTTTTCTAATTAAAGTTGAAGTGAGACAGAAAGTTTCATGTATGCCCACTTTCCAATGAATGCATTCAGTGTGAGAAAATATAGGCCAGTTCGAGTCTTAAAACTATTGGACCTATGAAGATTTAACAAGATTTGTTTCAAATCTTCGAGATTTAGGAAGTAAATTTGTATGGTAAATCTTCGGGATTTGAAGAAGATTTAGGTAAATCTACTTAAATCTCGGTTTAGTGGTCGGTGGGAGCGTAGTATAACATATTTGTATGCAATCTAAAATTATCTACAAAACAGATGTCAGATGCATAGGTATGTTTGTGTTTGTTACTTTTAATTTTATGTTCAAAGAATAGATTGGTACAAATAAATGCATTGGTTGGGATACTTCGTTAAAAGGAATTTGACTACGTTTATATTCAGGATCGAGAGCTCGAGTTGGATTAGCGTCGGATTTTCAGGTTTTTCGTTTATAGATTTGAGAGCTTAATATTGAGTATATCTATGAAGTACCACCTTTCAATTGATGCATCGCATTATGTAAAAAATCGACTATTATCTTTAAACGCGATTTGCGGCTTAACTAGTCGTGCTAGAGGCATCAAAGTTGAGGCCTTTAAACTTGACTTTCGGCTAATCTAAGCGACCTAGCGACTTCAAAAATGCATATTCGTGATCTAGGAAGTGTTTTTAAAACTAAAAAAAAAAGTTAGTAAAAATTTTTTTTTTCCAAAACTTCCAAAAAAAATAAAAAACCTAAAAAATTCGGAAAATGCTTGCTTTTTATTTTCTGCTCCGGAAAAATGCATTTTAAGGGTAATCGGTTCGTATTTGTAGAAATTCGTTGTTTGGGACAGTACACGAACAAAGCTATAATTTATATCCTATCAGGGGGGTTCACATTCAACGACAAGTTGATCAACATGTATTGAGTCGGCAGATTTTTGTAATGTGAACAGCAGTCGAACGACCGTCGATCGACTTGTTGTGTAGTTCAATTTTTTTTAATATTTTGCTCGGTCGGTCGACCGTTGTAGTAAATGTGAACACAAGTTGAACGACCGATGATTTCAATTTTGTAGTTTTTTTCTATTTTTTTATGTAAGATTTAATTAACACGCGTTGAAATCGAAGTTAAACAACAAATAGAAACGCAAAAAATCAAAAAATAGTGCGGTAATATTGGTGTACAAAATTAAATACGCGTAATGTTTGCTTGTTGAAATTTTGTTTTCAAAAGAAGTTTTTAAAAGAAGAAATCAAAGTTAATATAATCATGTCAATTGTCAATTGAAAATACTTAACTTTCTCGGAAATTGCCTAGAGCAACTTTAGTTGCTCTGTGTTGCCGGCAACTAAAAGTTTCCTAGTGAGTGATAGGCCTAAGTTTCTAGCGAGCACACCTTCTAAATATTTCTTGGCAGCACTTCAGTAATACCATTACCCGAAGTGTCATCTTCTAATGACATTTCAGGTGTCCCGTCAGATTCCTAGTAAATTTTTTACCCCCAACGTCCCAAAAGAAGTATAACTTGAAAAATTTCAGATTGGCCTATCTAACATTAAAAATGGAAAATCATCAGGCTACTCAGCTTCTCATATCCTCATACACCTACTTATAATCGAAACATTTCTTAAAATTTCATTCCTCACATAAGCTTTAGGATAAACCCATCAGAGCCTTCACCTCCATCAAAATTAATGTAGGTACTTCACATAAATAATATATATACCATCGGGTCATTCACCTCAAATCCAGAGTTCAACATAAATATTGTATATAAGGCACCATGCCTAGATTTATATATACTTTTCATTTCCTTGATCTAAATTATTTAATATATACATACAGATACAGTCCCTACCTCCATAACAAATGTATGTATGTATATAGGCATCAAGTTAAGTAAGTAGGTAGGTACCTACATACATATTATACAGAGGCGAATGAACTCATACTGATTTCAACAATAAATTGAGAGACTAAATTTAGGAGCGAGGCACGAGGTACCTATTTGGTTCACACAGAGGGCAATAACCTCGAGAAAATTTGGAGAATTTCTAAGCAAGGCGTCAAGGACATCATCCTTGAGCACAAAAAAGCACAACACACAAAGTAATAGGGAACGACCAAAAAGAAACGAAATACTAATAAAAAAAAAAAAATTGCCGGCTTTGGTTGTCATTGCCGTTGGTCATGTCAAAATTTGCGAAACATAACGCATGCGCCAGATGTGTTATCCTTGTGAGAATCCCTATTCTTGTTCCATAAACCAACCAACCAACAATATTTGCAATATACATACACATACTTTTTTTTGTTTGATTAGGTGTACTTACTTATTCACATCACATTAAATTAAAATAAATATATCACTGCGTCCCTGTACCTGCTGCTAATATAGGTATATTTCAGCTGCGACAAATGCAGACGACATAATAGACAGACAGACAGAAGATGACGCTTTAAATTAAGACTTACCTTTGCTATGGCCGATAAGGACATAGCGTTGTGATGATACTTTGAGTAATTAATTTTGAAGCCGTTTATGACCTTCCAGGAGCGAAAACAAAAAGTGAAAGTAGTCTGGGAATACTTTTGAAAGACAGCTGCAAAATTTTCGAAAACAGAACCTCACGTCTATTCTATTTAATTAAAAGACAATCCTTAAAGTAAAGTTAATTTAAAGTTGCTTCCGAAAGCCTCACTATCGCGCACTGTAATAAATTACAACCAACCAAAAACGAACCTTATAAAAAGTAAAAGTTGAAAATGTAAGTTCCGACGCCAAGCGAAAGTCTTTTTGAAGATATATATGATGGGATGGTTGGCAACACACTGAACTATATCCTCACTGGGCAAAGGAATGGTTCCCTATCTTTTACTAGTATATGCGATGCGATAAAAGATATGTTTTAGTTTTTGTTTCATTCCCAAAGAGACTCACATACAAGTAAACATCAGAGTTTCCGGGGTGGATTGGTTATGATTGTATGCGTGCATAATTGACAAGGGGTTGGAAATTAAAAGCTATTCTCCTATATCGTTTGAAAAGATTCTGTATTTGATTGGGATTGGTAGGTATGTTCCACAAAAAATTTTATTTTTTCCCAGAACCTCTACTCTAAAGCTAGTTTTGGTTTGAAGCTTAAATTGGTTAGTGTCTCCGATACTTCATTTAAGCTTTAAGCTATTAAAGATTTTCCAATTTAATGTGCTTTTGCTTCAATAAAAACGAGTGATGCCATTTTTTTCGGAAAGTTATTAAATATAAAATTAAGTAAGCTTTTTGGAATCTACCTTTATTTAAAAAATACATAATAAAATCAATAGAAGTATTCTTCTAGTTTTTTGAAATTTTTAAACCCAGTTTTTTTCTGTTTGAAAATTCATTATTTAAAGCTTTCAACAATATTATTAAAGCTTTCAACATTATTAAGGGTCTCACAAATAAACGCGAAACATTCGGAGCAACGACGAAAACAATAACAACAACGTGTTGTTTTCTTTGATAACCACCGTGTGGTTATTGTTGTTATTGTCGTCGCCCCGAATGTTTCGCGTTGGTTTGGGAGAGCTTTACGCTTTATTTACCGAATTGTTCCAAAGCATTCATCGAAAGTCACAATTGATTGGTGTGATGTTTTTTAGCGAATTATTTGCCAATTTATCATTTAAACTGTAAACACCAGACGTATTTTTTTCAATCTCGGAAGAAAATGTTTGAAAAAACTACATTACGGATTAATAACGCCATCAAAGAAAATAAATTACGTTTCCATACAAACTATCTATATCAAAGGAATATTTAATAACACCCCAAGAACTCAGTACATTTACTAAGTCCGTATAGAGAATTAGTTACTGATGAATTTGCAGGGTGTCCAATTATTATCAAACGTCCGAATGTAAACTGGCGCTAGGTTATGGGTACTGCAGAATTTAGTAACTTGTCCATATCGAATGAAAACGATAAAACAAAATTAAAGATGGCATCTCTCTGATTCCATCTACTGCGTTCCTGTATACTGTGAATTAAATGTCATGGGCCGCGTTTGGTTGGCAATCCGATAGGCTACCTAAGATAGGTTAGTGTCTGGTATGTTTTCGAACTAAAAAGCCGGATAGATAACATTTTCTGTAAAGATTAAAACAGTTGAAAAAAATAAAATTAAAGTTTAATTTTGTACGAAATATTTTGGTTAATTTCATTCCAAATCAACAGCAAACTACGCGACACCAGCAAAACAAATGGCAACTACAAACTTAATCCTCGCATTGCCAATAGGATAGTTTAGTATACCGAAATAATTCGGATAGCTTGAGATTTGTTTTTGATAACAGCTGTTTGGTTCATCAGCTAAGTTTTCCTTTGGAATTATAACAACACAAAGCTATTCGGATAGTTATGGATTGCCAGCCAAACGCGCCCAATGTCAATATTGTCAGTAGCATACGTGCAAAATAAATGGCGGTGTTCCAGGATCGTATCCAAAATTTTGTGTTGTTGTAATCCTTAATAAAACCAATGCTGATTACAAAACAGATGTTGGCAGAAAGAAAGATCTCAAGCTATCCTAAAAAAATTCTGACTTACTCATCTATCCGATGAGAAATGTTAAGAGCAGCTGATATAACCTATCCGATTTAAGTCGTTCAGAAACAAACTCGAGATTATCCAAGATAGAATCTCCTAGTGAATCATAATATTGGCAAATGTATCTAATGTCTATTCTCTCTCTATCTCTTGGCTTGGTATTTTTTGTCAGTGCAAATAGGGAACGAAATTCACAAAGCGCAAGTGTAAATGCTTTTTTTTTACGTATACTCCCCATAAACACGAAATACTCCCCTATAATCCTCTGAAATACTCCCATGATGCAAATTTTCAAAACGACAGCCCTGCACATCGGCTCCGCAATAGGTGTCATAACCGGACACTGTCTAATAGGCATAAATGCAATGAGACTCTGAGTATTCTCAAACGGTTTCTGCAGAAGCTGTATGGGCGAGGAAGATCATGATGCAAACATCGTTTTCTCATCTTCTCTGTTCATGACTTGCTCTATCTCAAAGACGTAGGCTGAATTAAGGAGAGTCTCCTGATTCATGTGGTATCACAATGGACCAACTTATGGTCTAAGTGTGCCAAGCATTTGTGCTGACAACCACGCTAACCTAACCTAACCTTCCAGAACTGTATTTACCATAGGGGCAGAATGGGCTATAACCCAAGGTGGCAACATTTTAAGGGTGGCAACAAAATATTTCGCAATTCACGGAAAAATTATACGTTGACTTCTACTTAAAAAAAAAAAAAAATGATGAAAACAAATTATCAAAAATGCTAGTGCCAGCAAAGGACCATGGGCATTTTGGGCCCATGTATCAACATTGCTCAATAGTGATTAAACTTATTTCATATCAAATCTTATGGAGAGTACTTTATTTTATTATTATGGCGACTTAATTGAAATCGTGCGCGAAAATGCTGTTTTAGCGCATTTTATAAAAAAAAAAATATTTAAAATGAAAAAATTTTATAAAAAAAATGACAACACTTACTAAAAAAAATCATGCCTTTTTCGAAAGCCAGGAGGCTCTTCTTTCATTCGTTTTTTAAATCAACTTATTTCTGTTTATAGTTTTCGAAAAAAAATTACTTCCAACTTAAAAATTTAAAAAAACAAAAAAAAAAGGGAATACTGATTTTTGTCACAATTTTAAATACAGAGTTCTAAGAGGTTCTTAATACAAAAGCCAATTTAGAAGCCAGTATTTAAAATTAAAAAAAAAAAACAATATTCAATTTTTTGTTTTTCAACATTTTTGCGTTTGAAAGTATTTTTTTTCGAAAACTATAAAAAGAAATAAGTTGATGTGAAAAAGGAATGAAAGAGCAGATTTCTGGCTTTCAAAAAAGGTAAAACACTTTTAAGTAAGTGTTGCCATTTTTATTAAATATTTTTTTTTTCCATTTTAAATACTTTTTTTTTAGTAAATGCGCCAACACACCATTTTGAGCTCATTTTCGACTAAGCCGCCATATAATAAAAAAAGTACTCTCCATAAGCTTAAATGATACATAATTTTCATTACTCTTGAGCAATGTTAAAAGTGGGCCCAAAGTCCATACAAAAGTGCCCTTGGTCCTTTGTTCGGCGTAGGTATTTAGTTTTTTCTAAACTCTAAAATCGAAGAAATCTGGACGAGCGACAAGAATTGTTACCTTCTGAGGTATCGTGACAATGAGGCCATGTCACGTTAGGTAGGTATGTAAGTAATTGGAGCAATTCTTGTGGCTCGTCCAGATTTCTTCGGTTTCAAGGTACTGCAATAAATCTCTTCTTTTGGAATACTTAAGTTGATGAGAAGAAATTCTATCTTGTGCATAAGTTAAGACATATTTTGAAGCTTTCAAGCTGTTGAAACATGAAATAAGTGCTGATAAAAATGAAAACTTAACACTTTTCAAAAGGTATGTAGACAATTTTCTTCAACCTTTGCTTTAATAAATTAAATTGAATTAAATAAACATAATACAATTATTATCAATAATAAAAAACTGAACTGTAGTAGCTAAGAACTTTGAAAAACTTGCTAGAAATAAAAGTTTAAATACAAAAGTACAAAGTAATTTCAAAGGATGAGCCTTCGAATTCTGGAAGGCTGCAGCTATTAAGGATAGTAAAAAATAAATACATAGATAAATAATCTTAGCTAAAAAAATAAATGAGATTCTCCATTAAAGAGATGAAACTCATTTAAATTTGGTTCACTGGGGCGTATACGCACTTTTCTTATTTTATGGAATCTTTTACAATGTGTTCTCAAACGTTAGTTTATTATTAAATGCGCTCGATTTGATTTTTTTTTATTTTATTGAATAATAGATCCTTGTGTTTTGATTAAAGACCAACAGCCTTATTTATTAACTTGTTTTAGAGACGGAGTAAGGTTACTCCGAAATACATGCGGAATAGAGGCGGAGTAAGCTAAAACTGGTACATAGGAGGAATAAAGCCGGAGTAAAGCCGTTTTAGTATTTATGTCATTTTGACATGACATCAGCATCGTGTGAAATTTACAAAAAGGTGTGCAAACGAAATCCCAGTTTTCAGACCGTTTTCTTTTATTTTTCTTATCATTCAATAGATAGGTACTTGGTTAGATAAAATAAAACCAATAATAATTACTTTAAATTAATAATTTGTGGAAATCAGCCATGTTTATAATAACCAGAGTTTTAGATTTGTCATTTTTTGATAATATATTTTATAAATAAGAATTTGTTTGCCGTGTCGTAAAAACGGAGTAAGTGCTTCGACTCGGTTTAACTATTCCGAGGTTGAAACGAGTATTAGTGAAATCTATTAAATAAGGCTGCAAGAGTTAGCAACGTATACCAACACAGATAAAACTTTGGTCAACGACAGACTTACACTACGGTTGTGATAATTAGATCATAATTTTCAGTTTTCAATACTAAAACTAAATAACTAATCGATAGTATTGGAATGTTAGTTTGACGTTTTAGTATTTCTGTGGATTGATGAGAGCTACCTCTATATGAATGAGGTCAATTGGTCAGATGGTATCCCTGAAAAATAAAATGCACGACTGGATCGCATGAACTTTCTCTTGTAGTAAAAAATAGTTGCAGGTATCGTTATTTTCGGTCCTAAAAAAAGTAAAAAAAGGGTCGGGGAAAACAGCAGTTCGTTGGTGCAAAAAATGTTGAACCTATTCAGATGAGCCTTAGTGTATGTAATGTATATATTTTACTGTAAAAAGCCCTGCAACCCCCCTGCTTGGCCCACTATAGTATTTGGGGTAGGTGCGAGGTTGGGTGTATGCAAAGTTTCTTTTTCATTTAAAGAATCTGGATTTAAAGAAACTTTGAATGTATACTATGCAGCGCCGGATCCATGGGGGGGGGGGCAAATTTTTATATTGTTATTTTGACAAGCTTTGACAAGCAGTGGTATTGGTATTGTGTTTTTATAAATATTTTTATCTCATGAAACTTATATTATAGTTTAGGCGGGAGGGGCAATTTTCTAAAATCTACTTTAAAAAAATATCATTGAAAAATAACGGCAACGATTGCAATCAACAGCTTCAAACCATAAAAATCAGCGGGTCCAGACGGCATTATACCAGCCGAACTTCAAGAGGCCATTGACATTATTATGCCAATGTTAGAGATGCTCTTTAATAGTTGCCTAAAACTAGCCCACATTCCTGCATCATGGAGGGAAGTTAAAATTGTATTTATACCCAAAGTGGGAAAATACTCCCATGTAGAACCAAAAGATCTCAGACCTATTAGTCTATCATAATTCCTTCTCAAAACTTTTGAGCGACTGATTGATATCCATTTAAGAACAAGCATCGATGCCAGACTCTTATCTAAGGCTCAACATGCATACTACACCACAAAGAGTATACTATGGTCGCTTTCCTTGATATACAAGGCGCTTTTAACAATGTTGACACATCTGCAATCACGTCTGCACTTTCATCTCTGAAGGTAGATAGTTCGCTTGGAGAATTGATACACCAAATGCTGACCAGCAGAATTATTAATTCATAGCTGGGCGGATTTTCTGCAAGAAGGTATGTCAGTAAAGGTACGCCGCAAGGTGGTATCCTATCCCCCCTTCTTTGGAACTTGGTAGTGAATGAGCTGCTAAAGTGTCTGGAGTCGGAGGGTCACAGAGTGATTGCTTATGCAGATGACATTGCTATTGCCGTATCAGGCAAGCACCCTGAAACCTTAAAAGATCTCTTACAAAACGCCCTAAACAAGCTAAAAAAATGGGCCGATCGATGTGGACTGGGTGTAAACCCCCACAAAACAGACCTTGTCCTTTTCTCCAGGAAATATAAAATTCCTCCTATAGACCCCCCTTCTATCAAAGGTATACCACTAACTTTCAAAGACGAAGCGAAATATCTGGGTCTTATTTTAGATAAAAAGTTAAGTTGGAAACCTAACATTCAGGAAAGAGTTAGAAAAGCCACAGTGGCACTCTTCACATGCAAAAAAGCCATTGGGAAAAAATGGGGTCTCCAACCCCGCACTACTTATTGGCTACATACATCAGTAATCAGACCGATTCTAACTTACGGTGTGGTGGTATGGTGGACCGCTCTAGATAAAATGTAGTGTATCCACATACGCATAGTGGATACACTACAAAAACAACGTATTGTGATAAATTGAGTAAGGTTCAATGTTCAGCATGTCTGGGCATGAGCGGAGCACTTCGTACGACTCTTTCAGCTGCACTAGACATTATGTTCCATCTCTCACCTCTCGACAATTTTGGCAAACAGACGGCTGCAAACACAGCCATTCGTCTTACGGCCTCGTCGTAGTGGATCTATAACGCAATTGGTCACTCCATTATTCTGAACTCATTTGGATCAATTCCCAGTAACATCGACTACACCATCCCAAAGTTACAGTTTGATAAAAACTTCCAGGTAACCATCCCCTCCAGATCCAGCTGGGAGGATACGGCATTGTGAATAATGAATCTATTGATTTCTACACTGACGGATCAAAAACTAGTGACGGGGTTGGTGGAGGTGTATACTCAAACAGACTAAATCTAAGTCTCTCTTTTCGCCTTCCCAATCACTGTAGCATATTCCAGGCAGAACTATTGGCGATAAAAGAAGTCCTATCTTGGCTTAAGAAAAACGTGATTTTCAGATAGTCAAGCAGCCATTAAATCACTGGACTCTGTCTCTACCAACTCAATAACAGCCTTCAATTGTCGATCATCTCTCATGGAGATGGCACAACAGTTTAGAATTCACCTTTGTTGGATGCCGGGCCATAGAGACATTCCAGGAAATTGTATGGCTGACGAACTCGCCAAAGAAGGAACAATGCTAACTATTTTACCAGACAGGTTAAATATAGGCACTCCTATCGCTACATGTAAACTAATGCTGAAGCAGGATGCTATACAGAAAACAAACCTCAGGTGGAACAACATCACCACCTGTTCGGCGACGAAACAGATTTGGCCAACACTGAATCTGAAGCGCTCTAAATGTTTGATAGCTTTAAGCAGATCACATATCTGCTCCATAATAGGTGTCATAACAGGACACTGTCTTATAGGCAAGCACGCAACGCGGCTTGGTGTTTACTCTAATGACTTTTGCAGAAGCTGCATACGAAGAAGAAGAGGAATCGATTACTCACCTTCTTTGCACATGCCCTGCTTTATCTCAAAGACGCAGACTCCATCTTGGAGACTTCTACTACAATGATCCTAGTGATCTGGCAAATATAGATATAAATAATCTCGTCCGCTTCGTAAGAAGCTCCAAGTGGTTCAACGACTAGTGAGGAAGTCCCCTAGATTCAATGTGGTATCACAATGGACCAAATTATGGTCTAAGTGAGTCGGCTCTTGCTGGCTACCACGTCAACCTAACCTAACCTAACCTAACCTAACGGCAACGATTACAAAAGTCATGCTAAAACTACTATTAAAGTCAGAAATCCATTCTCTTCTTAAGTTTTTAATTAATTAATAATATTGAATAGTTTTTGAAAAAAATTACATATTTTCAAAATGAAAATTTTGAATACAAAAATTAAGAAAATTGTGTTCAAACTAGATAATTTTGTTGAAAAATGTTACCTATCAAATAGTATTTTCGTTTTTAATATTCAAAATTTCCTTTCAATTTTAGTCAAACACTTTAATCCAATTCAGTTTAATTAACCTTAACCTTTTATGCTTAAAACTCTTCTAGTTTTTGAAAACTTTTTCTAAAGTTATCTGTAAATAAATTTATGTCCATAGTTATCTAACTCTGGTTTAACTGACCATTAAAAAACTGGGCCTAAGTTTTTGACTTAAAATTTCTAGGCCCATTGAATATAAAAAAAACAAAAATACTACCGAACTACGTACAGTTTTGCGAAAAATTATAGTTTCGTCAAAATTTTCTTAATTTTATGACTTTTTGAAAAATTATTTTTCGCTTTTTAGTTTGTAATCTACAGAGACCTCTCTATGATATGATATGAGGATATGAGGACCTCTTACAGTAATTCAACAAACTGTTGAACTTCTCAGTCAACTTTTTTTTAGAAAAGGCTTCCCTCTTCTAAAGAAAACAACCAATTATTATTTGTAAGAAAATCAAAATCAAACTTGCAAGTTTTGAAAATATATGTGAGAAATTCAGTGATGTAGTCCATGGTACAATAAAATAATCATAGAATATGATTTTTACTTATTATTTTTATATCTATTACTCATCATCACAAAAGGCGTATTTATCACAAAAAATAACATCACATAAATATCTATACGTAGGTATTAAAAGTATTTTTTACAACAGCAAACTAAGCCGTCTGGCCTTCTGTGCAGCAAACACATCTATAATCTCTTCAGTATTGATATCAATTTCTCTATGAATTGACATCAAAGCTAATTCTGTCAGTCTTTCATCGCCGGTAGAGTTTCTCAGATATGTTTTTAATCTCTTCATCGTTGAAAATGTTCGTTCCGGTGTGCATGTCGAAACTGGAAGGGTAGCCAAAATGTTTAAAAGTTTGTGGATGTTTGTAAAAAGTTGTTGGTTGCATCTTTGAAGAGCTTCTATTGCATTTTTCGCACGGTCTTCTGGTAATTGTTGGTGGCATTTTGTTTTCCATAGTAAGAATTCAGCCTCCATAGTGTCCCAATCCAAAAATTTCTTATACAATTTAAAATTTTCTTCATTAAAATTAGTTTCATTTTTACCGATAGTCGATGGTATTAAAATATACAAAGAAGAAATTGTCGACTTATGATTCTCGAATCTCATTTTAAGTTGACTAATAAAGTCATCTAAGAGAGGAATCAAATTTTGTATCCTAAAATAGGTCTCTGGATCTGTCGTACGTATGTTGGACCTATTCTGTTGTTTTCTCACAACTCATGGAATTTTTATTTTTTCTTCTGTAATACTTGATAATTCTTCTGTTGTCTGGAAAATTATATTGAATTCCAAAATAACATCCTCTCGAATTTTTTGGAATCTGTTTGATATCAATTCAATATGTTCCAGAGCAGGTACCAACATACATGAAGGGGACTGTAAGATCTTGCAAAGCGGCAATGTGTATGTAAATAAAACACTCAAGCTGCACAAACTTATCAAAAAATCATTAGCTGTAACAGATCTTAAAAAGCAGTTCGCCTTTTATGAAGTTTCGGAGTCCCTATCAGCACACAACTCTTCCAAACTATGTATGAACTATCGCTTGAAAAACTTCTTTGAATCTAATCTTACTTACTTACTTTACTTTAGATGGCGCTCACAGCCCAGGATGGACTACGGCCTCAACCAACAAGCCCCTCCAGCCAGCTCGGTCCCTAGCTAGCTGCCTCCAGTTACGCACTCCAAGTTGGTTGAGGTCGTTTTCCACTTGTGTGCGCCACCTAAGGTGGGGTCTTCCTCTGCTGCGCAGACCGTCAGGGGTAGATTCGAAGACTCGTCGGGCTGGTGCGTTGGTGTCCATACGCTCCACGTGTCCCAGCCATCTCAGCCGCTGAATTTTCAGCTTCTTGACCAGGTCGACGTCGCTGTAAAGCCCGTAAAGCTCGTTATTAAATCTTCTCCTCCATACTCCATCGATACAGACTGGACCGAAAATCACCCGAAGAATCTTCCTTTCAAAGCACCCAAGCAGATTCTCATCCGTTTTTGACAGGGTCCATGCCTCTGCCCCATATAGCAGGACCGGGATGATTAGGGTCTGTAGTTGGAACAGGTCAGAGCATCTCCTTTCTTGTGGATGGGGCACACTATACCGAGGTTCCATTCATCGGGCATACTTTCTTCCGACCAAATTTTGGAGATAAGCTGGTGTATACTCCCTACCAAGTCATCTCCCCCTGCTTTGAATAGCTCGGCTGGCAGGCCATCCGCACCAGCAGCCTTGTACGTTTTAAGCTTGGCTATCGCTAACCGCACTTCATTTGGGTCGGGTGGATGGAAATTTTGACCATCATCATCCAGGTTGAATGGAGTGTTCTGTCTTACAGCGGAATTTTGGCCATCTTCGCCGTTTAGCAGTCTAGAAAAGTGTTGTTTCCAGATCCTCAGCACCGACTGTGTGTCTACCACCATATTCCCACTCTCGTCTCGGCAGGCTTCCGTTCTGGCCTTGTAACCCTGGGTAGTTTGCCTCACCCTTCGGTAGAACTTCCGAACATCACCCCTGCCGCTACAGTCCTCAATAGACTCGACCGCCCGCTTCGCATGCTCTCTCTTTTTCCTCCTGAGAAGTCGGCGTTCCTCCCTTCGCTTTTGCCCGTAGAGCTCCCGGGCTGCTCTCTCAGCAGCTCTGGTTCTAGTCTGCAGCATTGCTTGGTAGGCCTCGTTCTTTGCTTCATGTGCCAGTCTGCATTCTTCATCGAACCAGGGGTTTCGTTGTGGTGGCCTAGTGAAACCCAGCACATCAGTAGCGGCACTTTTGATGGCATTTTGGCAGTGTTTCCATTGGTCCTCTACAGATGATGCTTGTGGCGGGCTTGTTGAGAGTTTAAGAGAGACGTGGTCTGCAAAAGTCCTGGCTATCTCTTGCGATTTTAGCTTCGCGACGTTAAATCGTTTTACAGCATCCGCTCGTCGTTGTGGCGCCATAGATATCCGCATACGTACTTGCGCTACCACCAGGTAGTGATCCGAGTCTATGTTGGCACCTCGGAACGTTCGGACATCCAGGATACTGGAAGCATGTCTGGCGTCTATCGCAACATGATCAATCTGGTTGACGGTTCGTTGATCCGGAGACCGCCAGGTCCCTTTGTGTATATTGAGGTGTGGGAATAGAGTGCTTGCTATGATGGCATTTCGCCCCGCCGCGAAATCGATGAGCCTGAGTCCGTTACCGGAAGTGTTGTCGTGCAGGCTGTGTCCTCCAACTATCGAACCAAAGATGCCCTCCTTTCCAATCTTGGCGTTGAAGTCGCCAAGAATAATCTTGACGTCGTACTTGGGGCACCTATCATACGTGTCCTCAAGGAGATCGTAGAATTCTTCTTTGGTTGAGTCATCCTTTTCTTCTGTTGGGGCATGGGCACAGATCAACGTGATGTTTTTGAACTTTGCTTTGATGCGGATTGTGACCAGGCGCTCGCTTACATTTCTGAAGCCCAAGACGTCTTGCCTAAGTCTTCCCCTTACCACAAAACCACAACCAAAGAGCCGCTGACCTTGCTCCTTGCAGCACTCGCCGAAGTAGATGTCACACATTTTCATCCTTCGGATGCCCTCTCCATCCCATCGCACTTCCTGGATGGCTGTTACATCAGCCCTTAGCCTATCCAGGTTCTCCACTAGTTGTTCGGCTGCACGTGGCCTGTTTAGGGTCCGTACATTCCACGTGCAGATCCGAAATTCATTGTCCTTGTTTCGTTTGCTGGGGTCGTCAACATTAAAATCATCCATATCCGAGGCTTGTTGTTGTTTCGGAATCTAATCAATCCGTCATAATTTTCATAAAATTGCCAACAGATTTAATTATGCCAATAGTGTTTCGAATTGGTTGAATTTGGCAAGAATGCCCTAAAGCCAAGTTTAATGAATGCGCGCTACAGTGCACGTATAAAGCTTCTGGGTGGGACTCGCGTACTACTGCTTGAACTCCATTAAAACTGCCCCTCATAGCAGAAGCACCGTCGTACCCTTGTCCAATTAAGTTGCTGCAGTTAAGTTCCAAATTCTGTAGTTCAGAGAGAACTGCGTTAGCTAAATAATTTCGATGGCGGGGAGAATCGGGCTGTTAGTGCAGAAATTTGGGAAAAAATTTCAATAAAAAGATATTAATAAAAAAATAATTTCTAAAAAAATTCGGGGGGGGGGGTTCAAACCCCTGTGAACCCTCCCCTGGCTACGGCCTTGGGTTTATGTACATATTTAAATAAAATTTAATAATAATAATTTTAATAATAACGGCTTCCTTTTTTTATTATTATATTTCTCTTTTATTTCCACTTGAAGACTTTTTTGTTTTTTTTTTTTACAATATTACATATATAAATTCATGCATATTATAATGAGATAAAATTCCCCCTCCTCTTGCTCATTTTTTTTTTTTATAATAAACATCTTGAACCATCCCCCTCTTATACACTTAAATAAATGCATATTGCCTTTCATAAAATGTTTTTTAGTTTTTATTTTGCTTCAATAATATAGATCAATATAAAGTTTTTGCTTCACATCTTTTTTACCATATGCAATCAGGTTTTATAGTATATCAAATGTTACTGCCATAAAAACAATATCCAAATGATACACATAAAACCAAGCAATCTAAATTGAACAATTTTACCAGAAAAAACAATCCGACAACACATCCATATTGTATTGTAAAATTAACTATTATTCTCTTGTTATTATTTTTTTTTTTCGGCGGAATCATTTTTGTATTTACATTTACAATGTATATATAAATAGTTTACAATATAACTAATATTAATACATACTTTCTTCACATTTATATTTTTTATTTTTTTTTTATTTTGAAAATTCAAGAAAAGACACCTTCATCTCAATAACATTTACATCCTCACTCCAGATTGCTAGATGTAGAAAAAGAGAGTTTTTTAGTAGATTATACATTTTTTTGTTTGTTTTATATTTTAAATATTAAATTTAATCACAGAAAAACTAAATTTACATATACATTATTTATTTTTTTTTTTTTCACCTAAAAAGTTCTATTTTTTTTTTTAGTTTTTAGTTTTTATTTTGAAAAGTATTGTTAAAAGTTGAAAATGGTGTTTTGTTTTTTAAGGTTTGATTTTTTGTTTTCATAATAAATACTAAGCACCTGAATTTTCTTTTCTTCTGTGTACATTCTATTGTAGGTATATTTTTGCATTAATTTATTTGTTTAAACATAATTTTTGTGGTTTTAATTAATACATCGAATATAGTAACACATCAGTTGTCTACTTAAAAACAAAAAAAAAATATTCATATTGATCCTACACACTTTACAATATTATTAATTATTTTTTTTAAATTTTTTTAAATACTAAACAGGGATGTCGTTGGCGGTGATAAGGAAAATTATTTTTATTTTTAAAATACATATATTGTGTCAAGAGAAATTAAATCTGAAATGTATTATGTGTAAGAAAACAGCCTTGTGAATAAGAACACTCGTTTATTTTTATTTTTAAATTTAAATAAACAAATTAATTACTATGAATATTATTATATATATTTAACTCATAACAATGGGAAAATATAAGCAGAAAGTTAATAAAACTAATAATTTTCTAAGAGGTTACATTGATTTTTAATTTAGAAAAAAAAAACAATAATTTTTATGTACAAATGTTAAATAGTTTAACGATGAGCATAGGCCTCATTGTATATTTTTGTAAATATTTTATTTTTATTTATTACTATTTTAGCACAACAGTTTGCACTAAAGTCGTAGTAAAAAATCATTGTTTGTTGTTTTTTTCTTTTTTTCTTTTATTAATTTTTGCTTTTGATCGTAGTACACCATACAAAGTTAAAGATTTTATTATTTATGTAGGTATGTATTTTTTTTTTTTACTTGCAATATTTTTCGTTACAGTATAGAGATTTTGAATCCATTTTATTTTGCTATTACTTATATTTTCATCTTGGAAATTCAGTAGGAATAATTTTATACTATTAATTAACTCGATAGCTTATGCGTTATTTTTTTGTTTTATTTTACAACCATAGAAAAGTAAATATTATTTACGTTATTTTTTTTTTCATTTGTTTTACTTTAGGTACCTAAATTTTTTTTTGAAAAGAGGTTTCAATATACATACGTATATTTAAATATGTATATATATATAATTTTTCTTTACATCACGTTTAAGTTCCCTACATATACAATATATATATATATATATTTTTTTCCAGAACATGTTCTTAAGATTTAAAAATAAACTGATATGTCTAAGAGCTATTATCATTCGTTTATCAATTTAATTTTTTATTTTTCGTTTTTTTGTTTATTTTTTTAAGATTTATTTTCTGTTTTGAAAATAAAAAAGTTGAACAAGGATTTTAAGGAAAAGAAATTTAAATGCATCACATTTATTTTTTTGTTGAAAAAAATTGAAGTACCTAAATTAAATTTTAAATATTGTTAATAAATAAGGTTATTTTTTATGGAAATTTGAGCACGTTGTGAGTATTTTATTAAAAAACTTATTTTTATCAAGCCAAACAAATTGTTTTTTTTTTTTTTTTTGTATTGAAAACATAATTTTATAATTTAATTTATTTAGAATGACAAATTTTACGACTGTATATAGGAACCGTTCCCCGTTTGCAAACAAATTTTCCTAATATTAATTAACAATCAAACCAAAAAAAAAAAAAAAAAAAAAATGGCGTTTAAGATAAAAGATCCAGAAAAAGTCCCATTACTTCTTGCGCCCAAAAGCACACAACACTGTTATGCTTGTAATTTGATATCTTCCAGTTATACGAGAGGAGTGAGGTGTGACGCACGAAAATATTAACTTCTTAAGTCTTGTTCTTATCAACACCTTTGAAAACGCAGGATTATTTTATTATTTTTCGGAAGGGGAAGGCTTAGCCCTAATTTTGATCATGACTATTTTAGGCTTCACTAAAAGTTATTAGTTTTTATCAGACCAAAGCAAAAATTCTTTTTTATTATTTTCCACCAAAATTAAAAGAATGAAATAAAATTTCAGTTAAAGGAAAATAAAGGCTACATTAAATTTGGCCCCAATGAATAATGGCCCCGAACAAATAATGAAAAATAGCCCAAAAGATGGGGCAAAATGGAAAAATGACCCCAAAATTAATGAAAAGTAGCCTCAAAAAAGGAAGAAAAGCTTAAACCAAAAGCAAAAAAATGGGCCCAAAAATATATACATAAAACAACAACAACAGGTAAAAATGGGGCCATTTTTCATAATGAAATTCAACCCCAAAATGAAAAATGAAAAGAGGCCCAAAAAAATGAAAAATTACTCCAATTCACAAAATTTAATCAATTTTTTGTTGTTGTTGCTTTTCATATAAATCTTTAGGGGCCATTTTTCATTTTTTGTTTGGGGCCATTTTTCATTGGGGCCAAATTTCATGTGTAAAAAAAAAGAGGCTGTGTTTGACCCACACTGATAGCTTTCCATTTGTTCCCTTTGAAATTCGACACCCGTTGTTATTTTTTATAAGAAAATTACCAATTAAAAATCGTCGAAAAACTTATCAGTTGTTGTGCTCTAAATATATGCGACACGAAAAAAATCAACAATCATTAGCAGTTTCTTTTGCATATTTTTTGGCTTAGAAAAAAAAAACGTTAATTGAATTTTTTTACAAACTCTTCCGAAGATCTTCGATATTTTTAAAAAATTTGTAATGGTTAAAAAAAAAACTGTGGGTTGATTTTTTTAAAATTTAAGTATTACTAATTTTTCACTACGTCATTATGCATAGAATGAAACCAGGTCGAAGTCGATAGCAATATTTGTTCTAGAGATATTCGAGAAACAAGCCATTATAAAACTTTTTTTTTTCAAATTACTGTAATAAAAAAAACATGCCTAAAAAAAACATGCCATAAAATTTATTGGAAGTCGATATCTCTATGCGTTCTCAAGATATCGTCGGCGAAATAAAGCTTCCGAACGTACGAACGTCGAAGCAGGACCTTTCAACGCCGAACTTTCACCATTGGACACTTCACCACCAGCATCTGACCACCAACCTTTTTAGTGCCTGGAAATTTCATCACAGCGGTTTCGCCTATGAGTAGTTCGCTACCGTTCTTTCACCACCAGACTTTTGACCACCGCCTCCTGATAGGTAATGCAGTGTTAATTATTCAAATATGGCCTATTCATTTTGATTAATTAATTGATTGGTAGGTCACAATAGAATACGATTAACTGAAGGTGTACATCCCGTCTAAAGCCTAGTACGCAGATCAAGCTAAAATTTATCTTCCATACAAATTTGCGCCAAAGATAAATTTTAGCGAGGATATTTAGCTAGGCGGTACGCAGTTCATGCGCTAAATTCTAAAAGTCTCCATTCAATTTAGCGAGCGAAATAATGCTCATCGCATTCTTTCACAGATAAATTTTGACATTTGTGCTTTTAGCAAACGATTGTAGAGATAAGAAACGTAGAGATAAAATTTAGTTTAGCTTGAACTGCGTACCTGGCTTAAACAAGTGAATTGGCGTATTACAATTTTTGGCGCGAATTTCAATTTGCTATTATTTAAGCTTTTTAACAATAAAACATGAAAAAATTGCTCTCCGCCAGTAACAAATTGTGTTTTTAAATGATCTTCTATTAATTTATATAGTAAATATTTCATTTTCGTGGTTTTTCTTTGACAAAAGCTGCTTTTTTGCACGATTTCTTAAATAAAATGCATATGATTAAGCTTAAAAAAGAGCACGATGACGATGTGTTATTTTTATTATTGAAAACATTGATTAATTCTTATTGTGAATTAACCATTTTAAACTTTATACTACCTTGCCAACACGAAAACGAAATATCCAGACATGAAAAATCTGACACTTAAAACTGCGGCATTGAAATATCTAGCACTTAAATGGCAGCACTTAAATATCCAGAGTTCAATCGGCGGTGGTGAAGTGTCCGTCTATTAATTTGCGGTTGCCAAAGGTACCGTACCGTTCGAACGTACATGATACACAGAAATCTCTCTAAAAACAATGTAATCCAGAGACCTGGAAACGTCGAGAAATGTCAAAATTTTGAATTTCACAAATCGGACCGCTCGCTCCTGAGACATCCTAATGATAAGGATGTTTCATTCCATACTTAATTTGTGTCTTATTCCTACCCTTATACCACTCCTAAAATAAATAGGCCAAAATAAAAAAACCCATTTCTATAATCAAATACAGTAAACAAAAATTAAAAATATATAAAATTTAGTTAATTTATGTTCTTTTATGTTTGCATTCGGTTTGGGTTCCGATTCAAGAAATCACATAGAAATGAATTAAAAATACGTGTATTGCTTAGAAGTTGGATTGTCAATTTATATATCAAATATATAATGTGTGTGTACATATATAATGAGTTTTTTTTTTTTTTTTTTTTAAATATATTTAACACCAGAGGTGTAACAAATTAATTTTAATATTTCTTAGAAATATGCTAAATTCAATTTTTGGTTGAAATTGTATTTTATTTTATTTAATGCGTGCGTAGAAAATGGGAAAGTATTTTTTTGTTCAGTTATTGTTGTTTATTTTAAAAGTTTTTCTTCTTTGAGGATGTACATTCTCATTTTATTTTTGTTTTATAATAGTTTTTGCCATAATCTGAGACAAAGAGGCAACTTTGATGATTTTTATTAAATTTCTTAAATTTAATTGTTTTTTTATTAGTTTTAATTTTTTGAAATGCAGAAAGATTATACAAAAATAGAAATTAAAAAAAAAATTAGTTGGTTGCTCTATGGAAAATTATTGTATAATTAATAAAAAAAAACTAAACAAAAGTTACATAAACAAACAAGAAAAATACTGAATTGCTTTCTTATAGACATTTTTTGAAGCACTTAAGATGTTCTTTTTTCTATTTTCTGCAACCTATTCCTTTAATTAAAAACATTTAACTTTTTTTTTGCGTTAAATACCCAAAGAATTCATAAAAAAAAAAAAAAACAATTTAAATTAAAAACGCAAGTGAATAAAATGCTAATCCTAATTATTTTTTAAATAAATTAAAAAGTTGGTAGTTTAATTTTGTTTTTAATATGTAATTAATTATTTAAGGTATCAACATTCGTCTGCATTTATTTCATTCAATTCATTTCACATATCACCGTCAATATTTAGCGAACATTATTGTTCAACGTGAAGCGCTATAAATTACCAAATATATTTATATAATTAAAACCAGAAAATTCCTCATGGTCCTGTTAAAGATCTACCGTCTTATTTATAAACCCATTCTTAAGTACGTTTAACTTTATACACCAAAACCTTATTTATTCAAATATTTTCCATCGCGATTGTCTAACTTTGGCCAAACATTTATATTTTTAAGTGGGCACCTACGTTAAATGAACTAGGTAATACTACGTTTTCATTCGAGTAAATGAGGTAATTTCATTTAAAATTTCGAAATTTAATTCAAAATCATCCAATTTCCCATACATTCAAATTTCCAAATGAGGTAATTTCAACCAAATTTGCACGAAATTCGATAGGAAATTACGTAAAACTTTTATGAAAACACTGTAATTGAATCCATTCAAAGTGGAACCCATTTAAAATAACAGAATTCAACAAAAAAAATCGATTGACTATCTGAGCCGTCAAATTAACTCATTTCAGCTCTAATGGAAACGTTGTGGTCCATCGCCCATTAGGCAACTTTTTGTTGCTCGGAGTTGCCGGCAATAGAGAGCAACAAAAGTTGCTTGCCATCGGCCACTAGGCAATTTCCGAGCAACTTTGTGGGACTAAACTAAGACTTTGACTTTTGTCGCCATATTTTTTTGGTGATGGCTTTCCGGTTGTCTGGCTATGTATGATCGTAAGCTGGCAATGGGAAATAAATTAATATTTATAATTATAAAATATTATATTATTTATTAATATAATGTGTAGGTACTCACATTGTTGAAAAAAAGGAAAGCACATTCCATTTCCAGAAATTGGGCAAAACGCCATTTTGGCATCCACAATGCTAAGCGGAAACGCCATTTTGACATCATATTTTTGACAAATAAGGATGCCGGCAACAAAAAGTTGCCCTGTGATCGAGGGTAAGCAACAAAAAGTTGCCTAGTGGGCGCTCTCCCATATAAGCTAATGTAATTGGATTGGGAGCAACAAAAAGTTGCTGGGGCTAGCAACAAAAAGTTGCCTAGTTGGCGATGGGCCTAAGACTAGTTTCAAGGTACAAACTGAAAATTAATCTTGAAATGAATTTAAAGTTCTTTGAACGTACCCAAAAATTCACTTAAGTTCATTAATTCATGATAAACTGACAGATTACACTTCAGTCAGTAAATATAATATGTTTACATATTTAGAATGGGTTTATAAATAAAGAGATATCCAAATTTTTAGACATTGGTTAACTGGATTACTGTACAACAGTGTTCTAGAGAAAGCTGGTCGTATTTAGACTGGTTATATCTAGAAAATTAAAAAAAATACCCTTGGTAGATTGCCCTCTTGGCACCTACCCTACATGGATTACATGTCTTATGTGCTATAACGTGAATTAACGATATGGGATATACGCATAGGGATGCCCTTTTTCAAACCCTTTCGAAAGAGATATCAATGACGTCAGTGGCACTTATGTATCCGAAGAAATTGAGCTCAAATTAATTTGAGTACTCCTTACTTTGCTGCAATTTACCCCAAACGCGATGACTTATCACCTGGAACTATGAAGCGATAGCTATAAAACAATTCCTCTATAATCTTTGCGCAATCTTTATATATCGATTGGTATATTTAGGATGTCTGTAGTGCAAACAGTCACTTAGCAGTAGGGCGCGAGCGGTACATGTTTTCGTGACGGTCCTCATTTCGCTACATCACCCTCAACCGTCCGAGAAAGACATGTAATCCATGTCAAAAATAACATTGCCACTTGACATCATATTTTGTGAAATACTTTGGAAAGGAAAATATCCATCTCCTGCCTTAATATTCACCCTTTGATGTCACGATGCATCACAATATTTGATTTCCAGGAGAAGATCAAATTATAGTCAGCACTGCAACTTCAGTAAAAAAAACGCAGGTATACAGGGTGATCGGTAAAAGATGCACCAAACTGTTGGAGCGAGTAGGTTGTGTTAAGACAATAAAAAAATCGTATGGGAGGGGGTCCGTTTAGGCAGGAGGGGCAGTTTTCTAAAAAATTGACTTAAAACAAAAAAAAATATTTTAAAACAACGGTACAATTTAAAACGCCATGCTATACTTTTTTGGAAAGCCAGAAATCTCTTCACTGATTTGGCAAATTATTTTGGAAGTATATGGTTCTGAAAATCATTCAGCGTATGTATTATGAAAACCAACGTCCTGCGAGGCATTTCGAACGAACACCAATTCGTTGTATATCATTGAAATGATTCTAAACCAATATCAGAGTACATAAAGTATATTGTGAAGAAAAAATACATGTAGAAGTGTCTGTAACTTAGACCTGAGAGTATGTATCAGTCACAGTGACGAATCGACTTGGCGCCACTTTGTGTGCAATAATTTAACGTATCTCAAAAGGATATTACATTTAACTCTTGTGAGAGTTGAAGCTCTATATTTCGAATTTTTACCGTTGAAAAGCTTGAATTTTACTGATTTCGAATGAAATTTTATTTAGCGATGATTCTCTTTCCTAAATACAAATATCATAAAACTAATACTCAGCTCTAAAAAACAGTTTAAAAGCCTCACAGGATTTGACATTTCTTTGGGTATACATGAACATTTCAGGTTTACTGGCTGAACAGAATAGAATGACGGAACTGGAGCCGCAGACGGAACTGGAAGAGCTGTCAAAAAGTGTCGTACGTTATTTTTTTACATGTCCACAATGGAGCTGTACAGCTTTGAAAGTATTTTGAAGAAAAACAAAAGAATATTCTTGTGTACAAGCTCAGAATTCACATTTTTTGTTTCCAATAATTTTCCTTTTAATAAATAATTTTTTTCGCGATAAAAATAACCACAATATTTTTTTACAAAAAGTTGTTTTTTTTTCTTCATACAAATTGAAACGTCAAAAGTGTCGTACGTGAAAAGTTTAAAGTTGGTGAACTCTTCCGTCTGCGTCTGCAGCTCCATATGCGTCTACATTCCGTTATGTTCGCAACATTGAATTTGCGTGTATTCAATATTTTGACAGCTATTCCAGCTCCGGCTCCAGTTCCGTCTCCGTCACCGTCACCATTCTGTTCAGCCAGTTATTGGATCTAAAATCCTGACACATTTTATTGCACTTGTTTGATGTTATAGTGAAACTGATCTTTGAGATGATCCACCTGCAACAACATCCTTCCCTCATCTCATAGATATTTTTACAGACTCTTGATTTTTCCATTTTCATGAAATTAATATAAACATTTTACCTAATTTAATATTGTCCTATTACAAGAGATGTTTTTATGCTTGGTATAAAATTTATAATCTAAGGTAAGGTGCTCACTGAAGTGTTGATGAAGTGAAATGGTAGGTCAAGGAGTAGCGAGTGGCAGTGGAGTGGTTCACAATTGGCTTGGTGATGGAGTGGCGGCGAAGTGATACGAAAGTAACTTACGCACACTGCGGTGGCAAACTACGTTCACCAGCTCTCGGTCTATAAGTAAATATTCACAAGCATATGTATCTACTTGTATACAGTACAAAAATCCTCTTTGTCACCAATCACTTGCCACTTGGAAATTAAACATGTTTGAAATATGGGACAGCAGACTGGCACCACACCACCTGCAAATTATTATGCCACCACTTTGAAGAGCGCGTCTTGATTTAATTACAAAGCCTTTACTAATTCCACCTGCTACTTAGTCACCACGCCACTACCACTTCACTTCGCCACCACTTCAGTGAACGCCTTGACTAAGACTTAATAAAAAAAATATGTTTTTAAATTATAAAAACAATCTATGGCTGACTTATTACTGAAACTAGTTGACCTTTTATGACATAAATTTACCCCAGCAGTGTAGTAAAGTTCTTGGATCACGAAAATCGTTTCCCTATAATCTTGCTCAGCATTTAACAAAATAATTTTTTTTTTTTTTGAAATAGTTAATATATCGCCGCGGTGCTTATGGTTTATCACCGTTATTTCGCCTTTTATGTTATTGGCATAACAACACTGACGTATTTATATTTTTCACCTTCGTTCATAAAATGTATTGTATTGTTTTTGTTTTTAATTTCATGCGAAATTCATTATACATAGTACGTACCTTAATTAAATATCGAATTAGGAAATATTTATTAATAAAATGCGAAATAATATTGAAATGCGAATGAATTATTGAAAGATAAAAATTGCGATGTGAAATAGGCGAAATAATGATTTTGCGAAATAGTAACATAGCAAAATAAAAAAAAAATCGGTGCATACTCCCCAGCACTTCCCCAATTTTTCCTAAAAATTTACTAGAGAAAAAAAGTGTTGTAGTAGAAATTGACTAGGTACTTGACATTCTGAACATTTGTATTAGGTAAAACTTAATCAAACTTGGGTTTTTTTTTTTTATAAATTTCGTAGTAATTGATGAAAAATTGGGTACCTACTATTTTTGTGTTTTAACCTTTCATCAAATTTTTTTCATTTCTTTAACTATTTTGTCATATTTATTGACAAAGAAGCAGTCAAATAGAGTGAAGTGCGCTTTTTTAAAAACAAGCTTTACCATTAAAACTCGTAGTTTTGTCGGTTTGCTTCATTTGGTTATGGTTTTATCATTTGCAGAAAAGGCTCAAATTGTAGCCTTAACATGAGATAAATGTTTCTAATAGGGAAAGAGCACGTCTCAAGAACTACCAGTCAGATGGTTCAATTTAGCGAAAAATTGGAAGTGGAATGCCTAAATCGACAACTTCAAGAGAGGAGCGTCTTATAAATCGACTTTCAATCCGCAATCGATTTCAGCATGCTAGGGACATCAATAAAAATTTTCAGTCCCAAACTGGAAAAAAAAATAAGTGATCCATGCAAATACTGCTAACTTATATATGGGATTGAATGCACGGCGACCTGCAAAAAAGCCTTTGCTTATTAGCAGAATGAAGAAACATATGTTGCAATGGGCAAAAACTTACAAAGATTGGACTGGAAATGATTGGGGATAAGTTGTTTTCTCGGATGAATCCAAATTTAGTTTGTTCGGACCCGATGGCAATGCGATAGTCCGCCGCAAAAAAGGAGAATTGTTTTCGGATGAATGTGTTTTGCCTACTGTAAAATATTCTCCTTATGCGATGGTATGGGGAGCAATTATACAATGTCTGGTGTTGGGACCATTATTATGCTGGAAGGTACTGTTAATGCTGCAAAATACATTCAAATCATTAATGAAGATGTTTTGCCAACATTAGAGCAATACTCCGAGCATTCCGAAAACTTAATGTTCCAAGATGACTCAGATACATGCCACCGAGCCAAAACGGTACGTTTAAACTTAATTTAATGCATTCTTTTATGCGTTTTTAGAAACATTGATGTGTTCTACATATTCAGGTAAAAAATCATAAAGATTCTCTTGGGATTTCGTCACTTCCATGGCCAGGTAACAGTCCGGACCTGAATCCGATTGAGAACTGTTGGCAGCAAATGGGGAAAAAATTAAGAGAACATCGTCCAAAAACCATCATTGAGATTAAATCAGTGATAGAAGAAGTTTGGTATAACGAAATAAATGAAAATTATTTAAAAAAGTTGTTCAATTCGATGCCAAACCGCATTCGTGAGGTTATGAAGAAAAGGGGCGGAACTACGAAGTATTAATTTTTTTTACCCATGTAATTATTTAATAAATAGCCATTAAAATAACTTAATCGTTATATTTTTCAAGAAAATATGATTTTCTTGCCCCTAAATTATCTAAATACCAATTTTTCCAAATTGAGAAATATGAATAATTTTTTACTTTTTTTTTTATATAAAAAAATAAAAAATAAAACAAAAAAACAGTTTTTTTTTAATTTAAAATATATCAAATTAAAAAAAACAAAGAAAAAAAATTAAATACATCTTACAAATTCTGAACACAGGCGAGGTTTTGCTCAGCAGATTTACTGCGAGGGTTTTTTTTTTGTTGCTGGGTGTTTGTAGAATAGTTTTGCAAATTATCGTTTCACGAGGGTTTTTAGTTTATTTCGCCATTTATGTTTCATATTTTTTTATTTGGCAATCTAGTTTTATTTGGTATTCGAAAAATATTTATTTTGCGAAATAATGAAACCGTAAAATGTTATTTATCAAAAAAAAACTTTGCAAAAAAAAAAAAAACAAACAAAAATGAAACGAATTAAAATACCTAAAATTAATTGGTGATAGCGCCTTTAAGTTGTTGTTCAAAAATTCAATGAAATTGACGGAATAAAGAATGGTCAAGTCTAATAAAATGACATTCTAATATGAAGTGATTGAAAACATATTTCACAAAAAAGCGAAATACAAAACTGCCGCTAATTTTATAAAAGGATTGAAAAACATAATGAATACAAAAGAAAATTAAATTTTTAACTAAGGATTGCGGATAGAAATATTTAACAACTAAAATGAAACAAGGGAATGTCAAATGAATTTTTCCAAACAATGGTGACCAAAAAATTTAAATATAAATAGCTCAACGGAGTTTTTGAACTATAGACGAAAGACTTTTTTTTTTTTTTTCTCAGCGTGGCAAAATACATAATAGTTCTAAGGCGAAATTCCGTAGCTTCTGCAACACGTCCTCCGTCAGTTTCAGGTGCGGACAGTGGTCCAATTGAACTGAATGTGCAATAATTCCCCATTTTTATTAATATTACGTTCAGTTGACATTTTTGTTTTTTTTTTATATAAAATATTAAAAATAAAACAAAAAAATGTGTATAAATGAAAAAACAAAAAGAAATCTTTTAAAATAAAATAAAAACAAATCTAAATTAAAAATTGCATTTTATTAACATAATTTGCAATAAATACATTAACAAGTTTAGCTTCTTTAAAGGTACTTAATACAAAATAATCGTACGTATATGTGCGTGTTTTTTTTTTTTTTTTTAAAGGATTTTATATTTCTAAGAAACATATATTTAAAAATTTTAAATAAATAAATATTATTAACAATAAAAACATCATGTTTGTATTATAATTCAACTAGTTTCTCCTGGCTTATAGGCTAACAAAGACTAATAGAGATAGATGATGATAGGTAGAGATAGATAGATAGAGAGAGAGAGAGATAGAGAAAGAGTGAGTTTTTTTTCTTTTCTAAAGATGTGCACATTATGGGATTAAATTATTTTCGCAATGAAATGTGGTTGTGGACGCTCTTAAATTTGAGAAGATACAATTAATTAATTATTACAGGTTTATTCTACGGGTATATGCATAAATATATTTTAATTTTTTTTTTTATAATTATAACAAACACTTAAAACTACAATACAACCATATTACTAAATATATATTTTATATAATTTATTACCTATATTAATGAGCAAATATATGTTTTGTAAAATTATTATAATAATTTTTAAAAAACATTTCACTCATTTATATTAGAATTTCAATGTAGAAAAGAAAAACTTAGCTAATAGAGTCAACAAAAACAAATAAACATTAAATATTAAATTTTTAAATAAATTATTTGTTAGTACACGTACATACATATATTTAAGTATTATATTTATGAATAAAACTAATAGTTTTCATGTGCTTGTATAGATGCGTGTAACTTTCTTATGTTTTTTTTTTTTTTTTTTTTAACTTTTAGCTAAATTAATGTCGTTTTTATCTCACTCATTATCACTTTTTTTTTTTACTAAAAAAACAAAATATTTTCTTTGTTTTTTTTTTCTTTAAATTTTCTTTACAAACAAATTTTAATTAACAAAAGAGAAGAGTAAAAATTTGAAAATTTTAAAACAAAATCCAAATACATACATATTTATAGAAAAGAAGTAAAAAAATATTAGGACGTTATATGCTTGCAAAATGTTGCTTTTGGTTTTTGAAAATTTTAATGCACATTTTGTTATTTTCTTAAGTTTTTTTTTTTTTTTTTTAAGTTTAAATAATTTTTGAATAATACATTTTTTTCGATTGTCAATTTTATAAATTAATTTTTTATAATAATGTTATTGTGTTTATTTTTTTACTTGTTATTTTTTGCATTATAATAAGTTAAACTATTATTAAATTTAAATTTTAGAAAGTGTCTTGGCATAATGATGTGGTGTTACACATTTTGGAGATTTTTGGTTTAATTTTAATCAATCCATTTAAACACTTGACTCTGGTTTTCCAAATAATTGGAGCATTGTAGGTAATTTGATTCAAATTGCTTTTAGTTTGGTTTTTAATTTGGCTTTATAATGAATTTGTATTTTGTTGAGACGACTGTTGTTGTTGTGATTGCTGCTGCTGCTGCTGCTGCTGTGGGAGACTACTAGTATTTGGATCATTTTCCTGAGGACGATGCGATTTCATATGAGCACTTCTGCTTTTGACTTTGTTGAAAACTCTGAAAATATTTTTTTTTTTTTTTTTTTTTTAATGAGATTAAATATTTATATGTTTTGGTGTTAAGTTTTAAAATAAAGGCAGACATTTTTGATACTTAAATTATAAAAATTACATGCAATATCTACGAAATAAAAATTTTAATTAAATTGAAGAAACTATTAAATCTATTTAATAAGGTGAGAAATTGAAAAACGAATGCATTGCACTAAGTAAGTTATATAAATAAGTTCATAATGGAACTAAGGTCTGGGGTCATATTTTGTAGAACGGATTTTGGATACAATTCTAAATTTGAAGGAAATTAGTCTACCAAACTACAGAGGGCGGAAGGACAAAACGGACACACGGACGCACAGATGGACAGACACATCATCTTTGTGTTAATTTTTTATCGCAAACTCGAATTTAGTTTAAACGAAACCAATACAAAAAATATAGCCATTTCCTGTGTGAGAGATGTAACAGTAACAGGAATGTAGGGGCCTTATACATGTTTTCCAAATTTATACTGAGATTAAAAGCATATTGTCGCGTCTTTCAGGAGTTTTCGGGTACTTACACGTCTGTCATAACCAGCGAGTCAATGGCGTTGGGATCGGGATCAGGATGCGATGCATTTTAAGTGGTTTCCCTTACTATTTCTATTTTCAGAAAAGTTTTACTTATGTACTTTTTCGCGGTAACGAGCCACTCTCTACGTTCTGGCAGAGTTACATATTCATTATTACCTTCCCTGACTACTTGTAACATCAATACCGTTTGGTTTCCTTTCACGCAGAAAATCCGTCGCCAGCTCTCACGGCCATATATTATTGACTCATTTCGAAACTGGTTTAATTGTAAAACTAGTTTTTTTTAGAGGTTTCTGGTTTCGAGTTTCAAGTTTGACAAAAATCGGTGTCATTTAAAAAAAAAAATCGGCAACTTAAAGTCAAAATCTTAATACTATAGTTTTCTATAAAACTTGAAATTCAGAAATATCTACATAGGTTGTAAGGACTTGAAAACTGTTGGTTTGTATTATTCCTCACAAAATAAAAACAGGAAAGTCAACAATATATGTAATAATAATCGATTGCAAAATGTCAGAAAATAATTCGATATATTGAATAACTTTGACGATGATTCTGTTAATTGGGGGTGAAGAATTTTTTGGATGAAGATGTTTTGATATTCGAAAATCTTTTTGCTGATGATGAGGAAGAGATCCAGAACAGGCGCCCATATACATTGCGAAGTCGTGCAGAAGCAAACGAGTGAAACGATTGGTCGTTTTATAAGCGCTTTAGGATGACAAATCGCACTTTCCAGCGTGTTGTTGATCTGGTCGAACCCCAACTATTAGCAGCACATGTTCAGTGAGACCAAAATTAGAGTGTGTACATAAAGCATTTATATGCATTTGAATGGAAAAAATTTCTGCCAGATATCGATAGCTCCCAGCAGAAATTATTGATTTTACTTCCGTTCATGGCTTCGGGAAGCCATGTAAGAAGGATATCGATGCTAGGGTTTACATTTCCGATTGCGTCCATTTTTCGCTTTTACTTTTTACTTTACTTCGTTTCGTTGGACGGCCCATATCGTTTGAACCTTACCAAACAAAGTTAAAAAAGTAAAAAAAAGAACGTGTATAAAACACCGATAAAAAGAGGTACATATGTTGTAGGTAGTACCTGTATTTTATTAGGATATAGTTGAGACGCAGCGGGTTTTATTAATTTTTTTCTGTTTGAAAATTTGGCGAGACATTTTAAAGAACTATAGACCACCAATATTTCTGTAAAATTTCAAATAAATCCATTGAACCGTTTTCATGTACCGAATGATCAAAGTCGTAAAAACCAATTAAGGGAACAAATTGGGTGGTTCATAAACATTGTGAAATTGTCATGAAAATGGAAACGAAAACAACAATTTCTGCCCACTTTTTCCACAGTTTTGCGTTAGTTACAATACTGATGAGATTTTAAGGGGAAGGAAAACATCTTTTCGAGAAAAAAAAATTACAACCAAAATTTGAAAATTTTGAAAAAAATATTTAATTTTCGCTCCATTTTTTTTTCTTTGAAAAAAATGTGCGAAAATTTCTCAATTCAAAAAGGATAAAGCTTCAGAATAATTTTTGTTTTATCTCAATACAACCACTTTTCACAGAGATATATGTAGCTCTTCGAAAAACACTAAAAAAAAAGTGATTTTTTTTGTTCCCTTAATTGTTTTGACAAGTGTAACAGAGATATTATTTTAACTTAAGTTTTTTTTTTTTTATTTTTTGTTGTCAAATTAAAACCAGCTACTTTGACAAAATTAGTTTTAAAGTTACGGCTATATTATTGACTTTCTTCAAAGCTAGTTTTACTGAAAAAACTAGTTCTATTGGAGTTTCGAGTTTTTATGTTCTCAAAAAAAATTACTGATTTGATTTAGATGTCAAACTATGTATGAATATTTTAAATTAGTAATAAAAATTAGTGAAAAAATTAAAACTCGAAACCTGAATAGAACTAGTTTTTACTCAAAACTAGCTTTGAAGAAAGCCAACAATATGGCCGTTAGGAAAAATTTATTTGGAACTAGTTTCATCTTCAGACATGAAAAATACCGATTATTGTTTTAAGCTAGTTTAAAATTTTTTTGACATAACTTAAACCAGAACTAGTTTAAAAAAACTGGTTTCATTTGGTTTTAAAAAATATGGCCGTTAGACTATTATAGACCGAGAGCTGGCGACGGATTTTCTGCGTGAAAAGAAACCAAACAGTATTAATGTTACAACTAGTCCTAGGGAAGGTGATAACGAATACGAAAGTCTGTCTGCACGTAGTGGCCGCGTTTCCGCGAAAAAGTGCATTAAAAGTACAACTTTTCTGAAAATAGAAATAGTGAGGGAAACCACTTAAAATGCATCGCATCCCGACGCCACTGACTCGCTGATTACAAAAATGGTTACGAAAGACATGTAGGTGGCCGCAATACCCTCGACAGACGCCGCCGAAAATGCGTTTTTTTTGGCGTTTTTTAGTTTTTGGGAAACCACTTAAAATTGGTCTCATTCAAAAGCTCTCGACTCCCTGAGTGCGCGAATATGCAAATGCCAGACGTCTAGGTGGCCGCAAAACCCACGACAGACGTCGCTGAAAATGCGTTTTTTTGGCGCTTTTTTACTTTTTGGGAAACCTCTTAAAATTGGTGTCATTGGAAAGCTCTCGACTCCCTGAGTGCGAATATGCCCAAGCCCATGACAGACGTGTAGGTGGCCGCAAACTCGCGACATCGCGGATTGTTTTTACGAAATTTTAGGTAACTGATGTTACACTCCTAAATACATCGCAATCTAAGGGTCTTGACTGCCGGGAGTATAAATATGTGAAAAAACCAACTTTAAGCTCTATCCAACAGCTGGAACGCGCGATAAAAATCGCGGATTTTTTCAATGTATGACAATTTAATGGGCTTTTGCGGGAAACCACTTAAAATGTGTATTAATTGAAAGGTCTTCACCTCATTAAAATTGAGATGTAAACGACAGACGCGTAAGTGGTGATAAACGGATGGTAGCCGCTAAATAAGTTTTGGGTGTTATTTATTGTTTTTAAATTGGATTTTAGTGGTAATCTCTTCAAATGTTACTCAAGTTAAAGGTTTTAACTCCCTTAAGAAGAAAATGTAAGTGACAGACGTCCCCCAAGGGGATGGGGGGGGGGGGGGGGGCAAAGTGAACTCATCAAAATTTCGTTCGTTAACTTGACTTTCAAAGACTACCTCAAATTATACTGTTTACCGAAAACTAATCTTGCTTAAGGTATAATGTCGGCCGACTCTCACGTTTTTTTTAAATCTATTTTTTGTTATTTTTTCCAACTTTAAATAAAAGCAGCTATTACAATTACTATGCAGCTAAGTAAGCCTTAAATAAATAATTTAATAAATAAAAAAGAAATTAAAAAAAACTTACATATAATCCAAAAGAACATATACGATATTACAGATGAAACGAAAATTTGAATGCAGTTGGTAGATATTTTGAACTCATACACGCGTACAACATTATTATGGCACTTTTGTTTTATCGCTCAATATTTTAGCGCTTGCATTTACAACAAACGGTCTAATTGTAATTTGTGATGCTTTTTGTGTAAATATGGACATGGACATGTAACAATAACAACAATATAAAAAGAAAACAATAATATAACATTAACAACATTGACTATAAGAACAAAACTGATGTCCAGTATTTAAAGAGAATAGTATGAGTAGAGTTTTGTATTTTTTTTTAAATATACTAATTAATTAATGTAATTAACAGGTATAAAGGCGTGCGTTTGTATCAATGTTTTTTTTTTTTTATTTTATTATTTGGTTGTCTGTGTGTGTCTGTAAGGACTTATGGGAAGGTCTTACTTGCCGCACACCTTGCAGGGGAAGTCATCTTTAAGATTTGAATGAGACTGCAATTGACCATTGTTGGTCAGTATCATCGAACTGTTGTTATTGTTGAGCTGATTCATATTCCGACCAATACAATGGATCCGAGTGTGCCCATGTAAAGCAGCTTTAGATGTAAAGCTCTGTAATTGGATTTGTAAATTAAAAAAACTTCGCCAAAAGTAGAAACAAGGAATATTTTACAGCTGAGCAATCTGGCATCTCGCAAACATGAGGGCGGTGCTCAGCAACATGTGATGAGAATTGCGATTGCGAGACATCGTCATGTTCAGCTTTGAGATGAGTCATCTTGTAGTCCACACATAGCTTTTTCCAGAAGTAATAAAGTTGTATGCATTCACTTGTGGACTTTGTTATAATCTGAAAGATAGAAAGAATAATTTGTGTTTGAAAAAGATACCTACATATTTTACGAAAAAATAAAACTCTCTTTAAAAAAAATTAAGTGAATATTTTAAGAGAGAAAAACTTTTTTTAATATAATTAGTTCATATTACAGAACTCGTAACATATAAAATTAATTTGGCCTGTTTCAATGTTGTTTCACAATGTGACGAAAAAACTAGACGTCGTCAGCGTGACGAGATCTTTTCGCAGAATCTCTCTCTTAAAAAAGAATTTTAAACAGTGAAATAATACATAATCAAGCATTTCTCGTCGTCTCGTCACGTCATAAAGTTAAATGCGACGATAAAACGAGACGGCAGCGTGTCGAAATCTTTTCACAGTTGTTCTCTCTTTAAAACGAGTTTCAAACAACGAAATAATACATAATAAAGTATTTCTCGTCGTCATACGTTGCGCCTTTTTTCAATTTTTCGAACTTTACGACGTGACGAGACGACGAGAAATGCTTGATTATGTATTATTTCACTGTTTAAAATACTTTTTTAAGAGAGAAAAACTACGAAGAGATCTCGTCCGCTGACGTCTCGTTTTCTCGTCGCATTGTGAAACAGCCTAGACGCAACAACGTGACCATAGAGTACCTATATTATCTAGAGAACCGACTTAGGAGCTCGTTCTCTTTCACCCTACAAGCTGTAGTGAGAGAATGGGACAATTTTGTCGACTATTCGTTGAGCACGTATTAGTGATCCCGTGCATTTTAAATGGAACCCCATCCACCACTGCTGTAACAAATAGTATACAGGTTTTTGCTCAACTATGATGGGTTCCTGCGCTCAGATATTTAAAATAAGAATACGTTAAATTCAAAAATTGAAATTTAAAAACAAAATTTCAATAAAATTACTTTAAACAAATGTTTAATGGACCGAAACAAATTTTTTTAGTGTTTTCTTGCTTTTAGCATTCAAATCTAGTAATATTCATGTATATTTATGTTGAAAACGCGACTCTATAAAAAAATAACTGAGCTAATGCGGCCATATTGTGTTTGAATCCACGATTTACACTGATTCACGAATAGGAAAAAAAGAGTAAAATAAGAGAATTTTCTCTTACTCATCTCAAATAAATTTTGTGGGTGTTTTAGGCAAGAGGGGTACGAGTCGGTTCTCTAGATAATATAGGTACTCTATGAACGTGACGACGAGAAATACATCAATATGTCTTATTTCATTGCTTACAAATAGTTTTAAAGAGCAACCAACTGCGAAGAGATCTCGTCACATTGTTAAACAGCCTTTTGTAGTTCGCGTATTAAGCACGTCCAATAAGAGAATAATTTCTGATACCTCAGTTATTTGTTGTATGAAGGCTTCTGAGACGAAATATTTTAAAATTCTTTTCTTAATGAGAATTGTATTGTGAAACATAGCTATGTATTAGTGTTAAATTGGTCGAATAAACTACATTTTGGAGACCCGAGACCATAGAGTAGCTATATTATCGAGAGAACCGACTTAAGGTGGTTGTTCTCTTCCACCCTACAAGCTGTACTGAGAGGATTTGCCTATTAGATTTTGTATGGGCTAGTTGTCCCATGCATTTTAAATGGAACCCCAACTACAATATGTAACAGTTTGCCCTATATTTTGAGCATGTATTAGTGGTTCCGTGCATTTGAAGTGTAAAATAAGAGAGTTTTCTCTTACTCAATTCAAATAAAATTTGCGGGTGTTTCAGGCAAGAGGGGTAAGAGTCGGTTCTCTAGATAATATACGTACTCAATGTTCGAGACACTACCACATTCTTTGAAGCGTTCAGCTCAATGCTTTCAATTTATTGTTTAGGCCTAAAGAAAATAGAGAGCTCTTTGAGTATTAAGAGAAAAAAAGAAAAGAGATCTGATAACCTTAAGCTCAAAAAAGCAAATTTTAAGAAAGAGATTCAAAAACTGTCTTAAAAAAAATAAACTTACCTCTCTTGAGATACTGTAGAAGTCCTTTCCATATTTTTCCAGACCCCTTAGGAACATTTCGACTTCTAGTGATGACCATTTAAGTTGGAAAGGATTCGATTGCGACTTAAGAAGATTCAACACAGCTATTGGTGTATCACCATGGACTTCAAGCAATGCTTTGAGGGCAACTTCTTCCGAATGATAACCAAGTGGAATGGCTGAAGATTTGCTCAGCTCAATGTATCTCGTTAGAATTTTCTCATCCGTTGCTACATTAGGATCCCACATCATTTCCTCATGTTCAGTTACGTTCGATAGTAATTGTGTACCAACGATCATGGAGTGCAGATTATTTGTTGTTTCAAGAGGCGGAATAGTTGCTTGATATGCTGTGCCGATGTTTACTTTGGATTCATCAAGGAAAGCCATGATACTGGCAGCCTCTTCGAATTCATCATCCAAATGCAAGGCATCCTGGGCAAAGGTGGGTGGTTTGGGTAGGTTGGAATACAAACCGGTACCCTTTCTGCCAGGATTAAGGATTGGCTGGGGAGTGTAGTGAGTGGTCGATGGTTTTCGTAGTTTCGACTTGTAAAGCTCGTATTTACGTGGAATACTACTTGAATGGGTGCTACTGTCGCCACACACGGATCCTTGACGCAATCTCCTTTTCAAAATTGAACTTGTCAAAGGAGAAGCAGTTGCAGCTGCCGCTAAAATGTTTTGCGGTTGCTGATGGTGACTTTGTTGTGCAGGGATCTCATTTGCTCCATAGAATTGTGACGTCTCAATGGGAGCGGAAGTATCTTTAAACGGTGGGGGTGGCAGTTGTGGTGCTGCCAGCTGATTGTCAACACACATCTGGCCTGTTGGCATACTTGGCTTGATATCTGTTTCGTTGTTTTGCTTAATTTCCGGCTGCTGAATGGTGAAATGGAATTCAGTGCTGCCATCTCTGGACGTACTTGTGGCCATTAATAAGGGGAAACTAGAATCTGGGTCGGGTTTCTTCGAGAGCAATTGGCTCTGCATCGTTGATGCCTGCGGTTCGATGCGAATCATTTGCGTTTGCTGATGATGTGGTTGGGCACTCAATCTGTGACCAAAATCTCTGGGTGAAGAGGACAACAAAGGATCTTCGGAGTTTGGCATCATCTGAGATTGAAGACCTAGCCCTGGCAAGTAATATAGGTCAATATCAGTTGAATTTTGTGGGTCACAATTGAGAGATTCATCAGGAAGAACATCACGCAGGACTTCTTTGACTTCTTCAGCAGTGCCGATGCCGCTTGTGAAAAAAGACTCCGACAGTGGAGAAGTGGGATTGCGAGAATCGTCGAGGAAGCCCTGAGCATCTTCCAAAAAGGCCAGATTTTGCTCGGCAAAGTCTTTGAGATCACAGTTTGCCCCATCGCTAGATTCATTTAGCAGGTCTTCCACTTTTACCACGGATGTGTCGAATACATCATTCGAATTATTATCGCCAGACTTAAAGAATTGCCCGCTGTCTTCGAGGACACTTTTCAGTTTGAGGATTTTCTGACTTTCGGTGAGTGCATCGTTGGAACAATCTTTGAAGAAAGTTCCCCCGGCATCATCTATGAAATCAGATGTGGATTTCTCCTGGAAGAAGGAGTTTGCTGCATCCGAAAAATGGTGGGAATCATCCAGGAATGGCGAAGCTTGTGCTACCGTCTCGTGGCTTGCTGGTGGGGTAGGATATGCCAGCGGTGAGGGAAGTGGAGATATTGACTGTTTAACCACAGTGGCAAGTGACTTAGTTGCGGAGGTGTGGTTGCCGCCACTATTGATAGCCTTACATGTGCCATTGTTGTACAGGACAAAATCCTTGGAATGAAGAGTTTGAAAGTCGGGCAATGCGTCTTGCAATGGGGAACTGAACACCGTTTGCATGTCTTTGCTATTTCTATTCACCACAAGGTTGGAAGAAGAGCTACTGGTGTCGTTGTGGAAGTCACTTAGTGAATTTATTTCATCTAATTGATCTGGTTCTTCCGGTTCGTTGAGCAACTGTATCGAATCGACCGTTTGTAGAAGCATGTCGGTCTCCGATACACTGTAGACATCACTGTCCTCAAAAAAGGACGCTGCTGAATCTGTGGAATAGGTAAGCGTATATACGTCACCCGATCCGTTAGAGGCCTGGGATATGGTGAGTGAGACGGGAGTGGTTTCTCCATTTGGAAGTGTTATTGCGAGTGGTGGGTTATTGGATGTGCCCGAGGCGTTGGAAAGTGACAGTTCATAGGGCAGCATTAGGGTCCCACTGCTAGTGGTGAATATCTGGCTGGAATCTGAATTCGATGTTTTTCTCACTGCGACTTTCGTACCACGTTTTAGCAGCTCAATTAAGGTTGCGTCTTTGTGATCCATGGTGGACGTAGCTTTGGAAGTGTTGGTTGATACAGTTGCTGTTCCAACACTGACATTTGATGGTTTTTGGGGAACTGGTATTGTTTGCTTTTGGATTTGTAGACCCGATGGAAGTACAGCGTTACCGATATCTGGTAGGCAGTTATTCCGTTCGGATGGGGAGTTTCCTGACTGAAGTACTATAGGTGACTTGGGGGTTAAAAAATTTTCCAGGTCACTTGCTGTTCGTCTAATTGCAGCTGTTATGGGTGGGGCAGGAACTACAAAGGCACCCTGAAATGGAGGTAGAGATAGTCTCTTAAATGTCATTAAATACATTTTGAAAAAAAAAAACTCATTGAACTAACCTTCAAATCCTTACATCGCTTATTTATAATCTTCTCTTCAATCAAAGCTCGAACCCCAATACTTGCCGTCTGAAGGGGTGGCCCACCAAGGCCGTCTTTTCGATCGCATTTCTTCGTTTCTGCTTCTTTCTTAAAGTAACCACCATGCAAACGCATATGTCCGTTGAGGGCTGGAACGTTCTTAAATTTTCTATGACAAAGATTGCACTCTACAGGTTTTTGTTCTATTTTTACAATATTTAAAATTTGTTGATTTATTGCGGCAGCGCTCGATAGATTTTGTTGTTGTTGTTGTTGCTGCTGATGGGGACCACTTCCGTTGAGTAATTCATTTATGGAAATGGATGTCATTGGTGATGTGGAATTTTCTATTAGCGATACTTTTGATTGTGTCTGCTGCAATTGGGTCTGAAAGATATGAAGTTATGTATTTTTAAAAATTAAGCCTTGTTAACGTACTCCAAGCCCCTATGGTCTTTCATTAATTTAGCAAAATTTATTTGAAAGAATGAAAAATGAGAAAGAGGGTCAGAGTAGACACAACTGGGGTACACCAGCATTTATTTTATGAATATCAGACTTGATATCTAACATCCAACACGACTTGTATATTGAGTAGTCTAATTGGTATTTTCTTATCCAACGAAGAAGTCATTCACCAATATCAAACTTTATTAACAACTCTCAACCACTTCTTTGAACGGGTATGGTGAGCGGCACTTTTTTTTTATGACAAGAGGTACTCCTGGAGAATTTGGCACTTCTTTGCAAGAAGCAGTAGCTCTGGAAAAATGTTTTTGTTTTAAGGTTGAAGAGGCTGGGAATCGAACCCAGTCTTCTGGGGTGACAGTCCAATGCAAAACGTTACGCCAGGGCAAGGGCGTACGCAGGATTTCGATTATGTGGGGGACTCCGAGCAACGAAAACTTTTAAGCGATGATAGAAAAAAAATAACCTTATTTTTATTAACAAATACATAATATAATTTTTTAAAATTGTAAAACACTATATTTACAAAATTCTGCAAATAATGAGAAAAAAGTTTAATTTAAATTTTTCAAAATTTTTTTTATTATTATTCGCAGAATTTTGTTAAAAAGAATTTTGAAAAGCAGAATATTGAAAAGCTTAATTTTGAAAAGCAGAATATTGACACAGCCTGCACGACAACACTTCCGGTAACGGACTCAGGCTCATTGATTTCGCGACGGGGCGAAATGTTATCATAGCAAGCACTCTCTATTTCCACACCTCAATATACACAAAGGGACCTGGCGGTCTCCGGATCAACGAACTGTCAACCAGATTGATCATGTTGCGATAGACGCCAGACATGCTTCCAGTATCCTGGATGTCCGAACGTTCCGAGGTGCCAACATAGACTCGGACCACTACTTGGTGGTAGCGCAAGTACGTATGCGGATATCCATGACGCCACAACTGTAAAACGATTTAACGTGTCGTGAAGCTAAAATCGCAAGAGATAGCCAGGACTTTTGCAGACCACGTCTCTCTTAAACTCTCAACAAGCCCGTCACAAGTATCATCTGTAGAGGACCAGTGGAAGCACTGCCAAAATGCCATCAAAAGTGCCGCTACTGATGTGCTGGGTTTCACTAGGCCACCACAACGAAACCCCTGGAAGAATGCAGACTGGCGCATGAAGTAAAGAACGAGGCCTACCAAGCCATGCTGCAGGCTAGAACCAGAGCTGCTGAGAGAGCAGCCCGGGAGCTCTACGGGCAAAAACGAAGGGAGGAACGCCGACTTCTCAGGAGGAAAAAGAGAGAGCATGCGAAGCGGGCGGTCGAGTCTATTGAGGACTGTAGCGGCAGGGGTGATGTTCGGAAGTTCTACCGAAGGGTGAGGCAAACTACCCAGGGTTAAAAGGTCAGAACGGAAGCCTGCCGAGACGGGAGTGGAATATAGTGGTAGACCCACAGTCGGTGCTGAGGATCTGGAAACAACACTTTTATAGACTGCTAAACGACTAAGATGGCCAAAATTCCGCTGTAAGACAAAACACTCCATTCAACCTGGTCAAAACTTCCGTCCACCCGACCTAAATGAAGTGCGGTTAGCGATAGCCAAGCTTAAAACGTACAAGGCTGCTGGTGCGGATGGCCTGCCAGCCGAGCTATTCAAAGCAAGGGGAGATGACTTGGTAGGGAATATACACCAACTTATCTCCAAAATTTGGTCGGAGGAAAGTATGCCCGATGAATGGAACCTCGGTATAGTGTGCCCCATCCACAAGAAAGGAGATGCTCTGACCTGTGCCAACTACAGAGGTAGGTATAAGTCTCCCCAATGTCGCATACAAAATCTTGTCATCTGTACTTTGTGATCGCTTAAAACCGTTTGTCAACGATTTGATCGGTACCTATCAGTGTGGTTTTAGGCCCGGCAAATCAACCGTCGATCAAATGTTAACACTCCGATTGATTTTGGAAAAAAACCCAGGAGTTTCAAATCGATACACACCGCACCTCTTTATCGATTTTGAAGTCGCATATGATAGCGTAGACAGAGACGAGCTATACAGAGCCGTCGCAACTTGGCATTCCTGCCAAACTCGTCCGCTTTTGATGACGATGGAGAAATCTCGCTGCTCCGTCAAAGTCGGCAAGAACACCACCGAACCCTTTGATGTCGAGAAAGGTTTGAGGCAAGGCGACGCGTTATCATGCAACCTGTCTAACATCGTTCTTGAAGCAATTGTACGCAACTCGCAAGTCAACAACATAGGTACAATTTTTCAAAAGTCTGTTCAACTACTTGCTTATGCAGATGATATTGCCATCATTGGGAGAACGAAGCGAGCTGTTACCGGCGCGTTTGCAAGTATTGAATTGGAGGCGGCGGCGGGTTTGGCTGTTAATGAGGACAAGACGAAGTATATGCTATCATCGAGAAAGGAATCTCAACATCGTCGACTCGGGCAAAACGTTACGATGGATAGGTACAACTTCGAAGTCGTCAAGGACTTTGTCTACCAGGGCTCCACTATAACATCGCAAAATGACATCAGAGCAGAGATCAAACGAAGAATTACTCTTGACAATCGCTGTTTCTTCGGGCTAAGAAGGCATTTGAGTAATAAAGCCCTCTCTCAGAGAACCAAGGAGACCTTATATAAGACCTTAATCATCCCGGTCCTGCAATATGGGGCAGGGGCACGGACCCTGTCAAAAACGGATAAGAATCTGCTTGGGTGCTTTGAAAGGAAGATTCTTCGGGTGATTTTCGGTCCAAGCTGTATCGATGGAGTATGGAGGAGAAGATTTAACAACGAGTTTTACGGGCTTTACAGCGACGTCGACCTGGTCAAAAAGCTGAAAATACACCTTGGCCGAGCTCATTAACCCGTGCCTCTAAAGCCATAATATTGCCATACAAATTTTTACGGAATTTATGAACTTTTTAGGTACGTTTTTTTTTTCTTCCCGAACAATTGCAGACTTTCTTAATTTTTTTTTTGATTTTTATTATATGACCATCCATTTAAAAAACGTCATTCAAAGTTTATGGAAGAAAAAAATCTATAGAAAATATTTTCAAAATCAGAGATTAATGACAGAATTTTTTGTAAATACATTTTTTGATTTAGGGGGTGTCCGATAAAAAAAAATTGGTTTGGGAAACAACGGACACCATAGTTTACATAATAGTAGCTAGGCAGTACAGAAATCTACCAAAAATTTGTATTCTTAGTTAATTTTAAAGAAAGTATTGAAACGTTTTTTTTTGTAATAAAATAACAAACGACATGTTTAAAGAAAAATTTTAACATCGAAGATAGTTTTTAAAATTAATATTATGCATTAATCAACAAAAAAATGTAGGAAAGAAACATTTATTAGGGGGTAGGGGCAACCACCCCCCCCTGCCACGCCCTGCGTACGCCCTTGCGCTACGAGCTTCTACAGTTAAAACTTAACGAATATCGTCGGTATAGGGAAAGCAAAGCTTTCAACATAAAACATCTAAAAATGAAATTCTGCAATTGAGCTCTGAAACAAAAACCTCACCTGCATATTCCATGTCCGTGGTCTCTGCAGCTGATGCTGATTACTTTGGGCCTGACTCTGATGGGATAATGACGGTGGTTGATTTGTAATTTTCAAATTTGCAGTCGTTGATCCTACAGTCAATTGGGTATTACCCTGCTTCGTTTGCTGCATAATTTGGCTAATGAGATCTAATTGCTGCCTTGTGAGTCCATCACCAGAAACAACCGATTTTATTGAAGCATTCGACGAAGGTGAAGAAGCAGGTGAAGACGTCAGTGAATAGCATTGCGAAGACGAGCTGCTGGCTTGTGTCGAAGATGACACAACCGACACATTCACAGCTGATGAGGATTGTTTAACTGAGCTGTTGCTATTACTGCCACTACCATCGTCGCCACCTCCCATAGTTGTGTACTGAATACAGTTTGCTCCGTGTGGTGAACTTGCGTCTCCTTGAAAAGTTTTAAGCAGAATATCAATAACTTTATAGTTTTAGTATACAAGGAAAGTTCTTTTAATCTACCACTGGCAGTTGCTGGTGACAAACTTAGCCCTGTTGGCGGTCCGGTTGACGGCGAAAGGGATGATGATTGATTTTGAGGAGTTGTTGCAGCCGCTGCTAGTCCACTATGGTGATTCTCGGTATGACGTCTCAACGATCTTGCGTCACAGTAAGATTTGCCACAACCTTCAGCCTTGCATTCGTATGGTTTCTTATTTCTATGAGTCATCATATGACCATTCCTATATTAAAAAAAATTTAAATTTATTTATTTTAATCAACCATTCGTCATATTCTGCACGTGGCACATCTATATAAGTATGTATAAGAATATTCTTTTGTACTCACAAATGGTCCTGTCTTTTGAACGCTTTTGAACACATCACACAGACATATTTTCTCTCATCGCTATGCGTTAATTTGTGCTTGGCCAAGGCAGATGCATTTCCGAATACTTTACTGCAAACCTGAAAATAGTTGAAAGATAAAATTGATGGATTGGACTGGACGGGTGATGGGCGCGAGAACGCTTTTAAATTGCGCAACGCTTTGTACTGCATCAATTGGCACTATTTTTGGCACAATATTTTTTGTTTGAACTTTTAATAATTTTATATCTAGTCCTACTTATGTATATATGTAGATATTTATGTACATATATGTAACGACCTCTGCGTCAATTGTAAGTTTATGGATTTCGAACTATATGAATGCTATGATTTGATGCAGATAGGGGAAGTCAGACGTACCTATCATGCTTCGATATTGATGGACAATCATACTAACGCACATAAGTTTTTTTTTTTTAATTAAGTAATAAAATTCAAAGAACGCACACATGAAGAAAATATACATACTTAATAGTTGTTTGATTAAAATTTTTGTAAACAGTCGACATAGTCATTAAATTTTGTAAGACAACAAAGTAAGTATAATAGCTATGCGGAATTATTGGACCTACTCCAAATAATAAATAAAATGATTTATAGTTACTCAAAATGTTGATATCTATAGCAAAGGACAATTAAATGAACATTTGGTATAATTTTTTTTTTTTTTTTTGTTCACGTATTTTGTATAATTTGTTTAAACATAAACCTTATAAGACGCCAGCACTTGGTTTGCTTGAAATTATACATAAATGTTAATGTTTATAGCTCAATCTAAACACAAATGAAAATTTTGAAACCACTAGAATTATGAAAAAGTTTCATATATTTCATCATGGTCTCTGTTATTTTTTTTTATGATCATATTGAATAGTGTAAACAGACCGCAATACGATGCTCGTTAAACATTTTCGAGTTGACGATTTTAAAATGTTTTTTCCTCTCTTTCATTATACTAGGGTGATTCTACAAAACATGGAATTATTAAATGGTGAATATTTCGGCACGACATTTTTGGAAAGCTAAGTGCCAGTTGTACAATTTTGATCCGTGGTTCAGGAATTTTAACTCGCCGATTTCGGCGGGTTAACTGAGGTTCAACGGTGGTTCAAGGTTCAAATATGCACTAAAAACCAATTACATGCCTGAACCATCGTTGAACCACAGTTAATCCGCCAAAATTGGTGAGTTAAAATTCCTGAACCACGGATCAAATATTTGTACAACTAGCCCTAAAAGTCGAAAAAAGTAGTCCTAGTCAATCGTTCGAATGCCTTTTTACGTTGCTGAAAGCGGCCAGTCAAAAAAATGAAAAATGTCAATTTTATTTGACATTTTTTGAAAAAGAAGGTTCAGGAGACTTATTTTTTTTTTCAGGGGGCTGACAAAAAGTAATTAAATCTCTTAATATTCCTCTAATTTTCTCTAAAATATGACTAATCTATACAAAAATAGGCTTATATAAATTTTGTGGTACCATTTTCTCAAAAAGTATTTGACCGATTTCGATAAATTTTATATGGTTGGAAAGCCACAATTGCGAAGGTGTGTGGTGGGTCATTTTTATTTTTGTACTGTCGAACACTATGCATATTTAAAGAAAACAAATATTAAATTAAAACAAAAATTTTTATTTCCTTCAATATTTTCAAACAAATTGTTTGCGGAATTGAAAGTGTCAAATTTCGACACAGGGCGATACTAGTGTATTGAAATATAGAAATTTAATTTATTTAGGCTTTATAAAAAATTAAAATTCATATGGTGCAACATAACATTTTGGTAAAAAAAAAAATATGGTATCAAAGTCAGTTCCACTTAATAGCTTTTGAAGCATGTGAAGAACTTGAATTTCCATAAAGATCATCATTATTTCCAGTTAATCTTGCAGGATATTCTATTATTCCCAAATGTAATGCTCGCATTCAAATTGATTTAAATTACAGAATCGAATTCCGCACAAGTAATTCTACTTTCTTCTCATTTTCTTTTCTGATCGAGAAAAAAAAATAATATACTTTGATTTAGATGTCAAAATATGTATGAATATTTGGATTTAGATGTCAAAGTAATAAAAATTAGTGAAAAACTTAAAACTCGAAACCTGAATAGAACTAGTTTTTGCTCAAAACTAGCTTTGAAGAAAGCCAACAATATGGCCGTAATTAAATTATTTGTTCTACACTTGTCAAACCAATTAAGGGAACAAAAAAAAAAATCACTTTTTTTTTAGTGTTTTTCGAAGAGCTGTATCTCTGTGAAAAGTAGTCGTATTGAGATGAAACAAAAAGCATTCTGAAGCTTTATACTTTTTGTATTGAGGAATTTTCGCAAATGATTATTTTTAAGGTACCATTATTGCGCAATCATAAGAAGCAGCACGATCCAAAAATTTTAAATTTTTTTCTTTTTTTTGAACATTGTCATTTTCTTTGAAAATTTTGTTTGAGCCAATTTAATGTTTCGTTTCAATAACTTGTTTATTCAGCTTTAAGGTCATCTTTTTTTGTCATTGTACAAATTTTTTTCAAAAGAATATCTGGCTTTGAATGAAAAAACTGACTTTTGACTTACTACCAATATTATCGTAAGGAATGAAGACAACGAAAATTTACGAGTAGTTTTAAAAACTGGAATTAATATTCTACAAGATTTTTTCAAAACTTTATAACGATTATTTTTTTTGGCTCCTCATCGTCACATTCAGAAAAGGTAAAAAAAACGACTTTTTAAAGACTTTTTGTAAATCTTTCACTGATTTAAAAATATTAACTGTATGACTTAATTTGGTAAGACATTTTAAAGAACTATAGACCACCAATATTTCTGTAAAATTTCTAATAAATCCATTGAACCGTTTTCATGTACCGAATGATCAAAGTCGTAAAAACAAATTAAGGGAACAAAGAAGGGTGGTTCATAAACATTTTGAAATTTTCATCAAAATGGAAACGAAAACAACAATTTCTGCCCACTTTTTTCACAGTTTTGCGTTAGTTACAATACAAATGAGATTTTAATGGGAAGCAAAACATCTTTTCGAGAAAAAAAAATTACAACTAAAATTTGAAAATTTCGAAAAAAATATTTAATTTTTGCTCCAATTTTTTTTTGTTTTGAAAAAATGTTTTTTTTTCTTCTCCATGCTTATCAGTATTGTAACTCAAAACTGTGAAAAAAGTGTGGGATTAAAGTTAAACCCAACTAAGCTCACCAATTTTCGAAAGTTAACACTGGATTTAATGGAGACATGTTTTCATATTTTATTATCCGAATTTGCTTGGTCGATCCGGCATGATCTTTCTACTGAAAGACTGCTTCTTGCGTTAACTATTAATAAATTTGTTTGCTGCGTTATCTAACACCAGTTTCACTAACCACTGAAAAACTGCGCCTTAGAAATATCCTTACTTTTAAGGATTCAAATAATTAATTTATAAACTGGTCTTACTCAACGCAAATAGGGCTTGCAACGAGAAGAGACCATCAGGCGAGACCTTTGGTTAGTCTCGTCTCGGTCTCGTCAAAATCGAAAAATTTCAGTCTCGTCTCGGTCTCGGTCTTGGTCTCGCCTAACCAAGTCTCGTCTCGATCTCGGTCTCGCCTTTTTCTCGTGAAAATTTTAATGTGCCAGTCTCGTCTCGGTCTCGATCTGGTTCTAGGGCAAGGTCTTGGTCTCATCCTAAGCCTTGGTTTTTTCGTGCAAATGTCACCCAAAAGGCTTAAAATCCAAAAAACTAAAATCAGAAAAATTTCGAATTTTTTGAGGTAAAATTTGAATTTTGTAGAGGTTTTTTAATCCATTTAATTCGGAGCCATCCTTCAATAGATTTTGAAGTTCATGGCTTGACAGGTAGGTGATGAATTATTGACCTTTTCGATTGGCTATCCAGAAGAACTGCCCGGTTCGGAATGCCAATAAACAAACAATCATGCCCAATTCGATTATGAAGTTTTCTTATCATTGATAGTCAGATAGGCTATCCAACTATCCCAAAAATTTTCACATAATTTTGATTTTTTGATGCGTCAGCTGATATCAGAAGTTTTTTAACAAGAGGACTTATAGTTAGCTGTGTTAACTTGGCCCCAAAAATTGTCTAATTTTTTTGTAAAAGATGACCAATTAAATGACCACTTTTGACCACCCATTAAAATTTTTTGACCACCCACAGTTATCGAAAAAATCGATCTTTAAAAATGGGGGGCTAAAAGAACGCTGCCCCCAAAAAATCGATTTTTTCAAATTTGAATTATCGTTATGATAGGTCACACGGAAGAGATTATTGACCACCCTTTAACTTTTTTTGACCACCCCTAATTTTTTCTTTGAGTTTTTGAAAAAAAAAAATTGAGATTATTTTTTTGTTTAAAATTTTCTTAATTTTCCTATTTCAAAAATTTGAAGATACAGATTATAAAAAGAACACAATTAGCTAAAATGACCACTCTTTAGAATTTTTCGATATTTTGAAAAAATATTTTTTAGCCCCCCATTTTTAAAAATCGATTTTTTCGATAACTGTGGGTGGTCAAAAAATTTTAATGGGTGGTCAAAAGTGGTCATTTAATTGGTCATCTTTTACAAAAAAATTAAAAAAATTAGACAATTTTTGGGGCCAAGTTAACACAGCTCTTATAGTTATAGACTTAGTTCTGAACTAAAAACCAATTTTTTGACCTTATTTCCCACTGATAAATTTGGCGAGAATTAGTTAATTTCGGCTAATGTGATTAAGCTCCTTTGGGAGTTAGTTTAGGGTGGTTAATAAAAAAAAAATGTTAGGTATATAATAACTCTTCTGTGATTCCGTCAAAAATCTTGCTACTTTCGTATTTTTTTTTCAGATTTTTTAGATTTTGTTTAATTGACCATTTCTAAGAAAAAGTCGTACAATAAGAGTGTTCAATTTCCATCATTGAGGTTGAAGGGAGGGATAGATAAAAAGGCTTTTTTTTCAAAACTCTATTTATTCTTAAAATATGTTCAATTATTTTTTAAAGTATTGACAGGCCGGAAACACTCTGTATAGATACAGAAAAACAGGCCAGTACAAAAATGGGTGCTTTAGTGGGCGTATCGAGGGATGGGTTCGCAAATATCTAAATGTGAGTATCAAGAAGCTAAACGGCAAGATGTTACAAGTTAAATTGAAGCCATTCTACTGCACTGCCAGGGAGCCTACAAATTGTTTATTTTGCTGAAGTTTTGTTTTTTTTTTTTTTTTTTGACTTATACAATTTGTTTCACAATATTTACGTGAATAAATAAATCAATTGCTGAAAAGCCGCAAAGAGGTTTGATGGCTTTAAAAATTAAAAAATCTCCTAAATTAATTACCTGACATTGCTGAGGTCCATGTCGTGTGGGGGATGATGTTTTGGGTCTTTGTTTCTTTACAATCGGTGGATTAGATCCAGGAACTGATACATTTGATATACTCTCATTACTGCTACTACTACAACTGCTATTACTGGTTGTACTACAATTACTGCTACTACCACTGCTTCCACTACTACTACCGGTTATGCTGATTATTTGTCCACTAATCGGACTGTTCAGCGATATATTACTGCTACAGCTAATAAGGCTGTTATTGTTGAAGGTCTTACTGTTGTTGTTGTTGCTACTGCTATTGCTATTGCTATTGCTATTGCTCTTGCCACCATTGTTATTGTTGTTATTATTGTTTGGGGGGCTGCTGATTGCTGAACTGATATCATTGAGTTTGCTACCATCCACATTCTCCAAAGTAATGGCACTAATCATTGTGTTATTACTATTTGAATTATTGTTAAGGGCTGCAAAATAAAAAGGTTTATTATTGATGTCGGCTAGTTTCCTTCAATTCAATAAACACACAATTTATTAATTGTTTCATATACTTACAGGCCGTTTGTAGCGAACCTAGAACATCGGCTAGCATGTCCGGATCAGGATAACCAATTGTGAGGGCATTGTCTAGAGATGAATAACCATCGACCGATGAGGAATCTGACGAATGAATAGCTTCTCTTAATTGCAATGTAACTGATCCTTCTGCACCCATAGAGGCACTACACATCAAAACTCTGGGTGGCGAGAGTCCAGCCAATGGCAAATGAAGGCCACTTTGAACCTAGGAGATACAAAAAAAAAAAAACATATCATTGACAAGACATATAAATACATTGTAATTTAATTAAATTTCTCATGTAAAATAGTTTGTAGTTTTATAAAATAAATAAAAAAAATAAATATTTTTCTGAAAATAAAATTCAATTTAATATTTTTTTTTTTAATGTGAAAAAAATACAGTTTTATAGTAACATGGATGTTTTGCATTAATTAAAGTGAAATTTCATTAGCGCTGAAAAATGTGTGCAACGAGCAGCATAATCTAAAAGCAAACACATATATATCTATCCGAGATTCGGGGCACCCTTCAACTGGGTCTGTTTGTGTCCATCAGATAGAAAAGAACATGAAACTAATAAAAGAGTTTTCGTATTTTCTAAGTAAATAGTAAAAAAAAAAATACAAATTCTTTGAATGCAATTTAGATTATGTAATTTAGGAACAGTAAAGCACACATGTATAGTGAGTTAGCAATAGAAAACAAATAAAATATACATATGGTATAAATCCCCCTAAGTTATGGTTACAAAAAAATTACGATGATTCCAAAATTGCTTGAGTGTGTATTTTTAACTGGGCAAATACTGATGGTAGTTCGATGGTCACAGTACTTTTTCGATACTAGAATCACTTGAGATTTTTCTTAATTGGGATTCAAACTATTGAAAAGCGACTATAGTTATAAATTTTCGACAGGTTCGTTCCTCAAAATTATATCCTCCATTAGTTCAATTTATTGGTGACAACTATGTATATCTTGGCGTCGTTTGCGTAAAGGTGAAAAATAAAAATTTATGAATAAACAAAATAAAATAGGTCCTAATATTGATCCCTGGGGTAATCCAGTTAAGACAGCTTTAAAATTAGAGGGTTAATCATCTTAAACAACTCTATGGTTACGATTAAATAGGCAGGTGCGTAGCAATCGAATAGATCTCTCGTTAAAGCCAAATTTTAACCTTAGCTTCTGACAATATACAATGTCAGATTAAAGTTTCAATTAAGCTATTCGGAACTTATTCGACATTTAAAATCCTTATTTCCGTTTCACAATGTCTGAATAGTTCTAAGTGGCACTTAAAGTTCTGAATATTTTACTGGCCAGTTGTAGTGCTGACTAACAAATTAAACTGGCAAATAAAATATTTCAGTTCAACAAACACATCAATATAATAGTTTAGACTAGTGACGAATATTTGTGTGTTTTAAACCATTTACTTAGGGGCTTATTGCGAGAGTGCCAGTTCAGGTTTCTCAAACTCACTGAGATCTCAGAGATCTCAGCAATCTCAGAAATCTGAACGTAATTTCTCAGTGAGATTCCTCACTTTTGCTGTCAAAAAACTGAGACTGATATTTTTTGGATTCGCTTGCTCAATTATTTTCTTGTCGCAGTTGATTAATTAAAAAAAAAGAGATGGAAATTGGTTTTGACTTCTAGCGGAGAAACTTCGTTCAGGTTTCTCTTTCTGCTCAGTGGAGCTGACGGAGCTTGCTCAGTGAGATCTTAGAAACGTGAACTGGCTAATTATTGTTTGACTGATATTTTCAATCAGTAAAAATTTATTGGAAAACTGGAATAACTGACAAATAGCTTATACTGCGTTTTCATTAGAGCAAATGAGGTAATTTCGTTTAAAATTTCCAAATTCAATTCAAAATCATCTCATTTCCCATACAAATTCAAATTTCAAAATGAGGTAATTTCAACCAAATTTGCACGAAATTCGGTAGAAAATTACGTAAAACTTTTATGAACACACCCAAATGGATTCCATTTAAAGTGGAACCCATTCGAAATGACAGAATTCAATGTAAAAAACAACAAAAACAAGCGATTGACAATTTGGGCCTTCAAACAAAATTAGCAAATTTGAAATGTGAACACTTTTTTTGTAATTTGCCAAATTACCTCATTTCAGCTCTAATGAAAACGCAGTATTAATCGACACATAAATTTATGATTTTGAAAATTATAGTGAAACGCAAAGTTTTTTTTAATGAGAGGATTTAAGTTGCGAATACATTAAGTGTCGGATAGTTATGGGGCACTTTAATCAGACATTGTGAAACAAACCTTAATTTGTTGAGCAAAAATAAGAGACACCTTATTGACCACAAACGATTAAAAAATAAAACAAAACAATTTCTTTTAGGTATTGACTATTTTATTTTTATGAAAATTGAATGCATTTCGAACCAATTGTGGTTCATCTTCAGCAATACACTAATTTGGCAAAAAAAGAAAAATCAAAACAATGAAAAGAAAATTTAAAGAAAGCTTTACATTAAACAATTAGAGTAAAAGAGAACATTAAATAAGGTTAAACAAAGGTGACATAATATTTCCATTATCACTGTTCATGATGTTGTTATTGTTATGGATGAAAAGGCTTTCATATGCATCAAGTCGTCGGTGGTTTGTTACATGTTTTATAAGCTTTACATCATCTAAGCTCACATTGAAATGTTTGTTGGTGAGGGCGTGTGCAGCGACGGAGGATTTTTCGGGTCTGTTGAACTTTATATGGTTCGTGTGTTCTTTGAAACGAACTCCAATGCTCCGCTTTGTCTGGCCGATGTAAACAGCGTTGCAGTCTCCACATTTAATCTCATATATTCCAGATTTGTTGATAACTGTGGATTTGTCTTTCGTTGAACCTAGCATATTTTTTAATGATTTACACTATCAAAAGCATTAGAGAAGTCAAGTAAGCAAGCAACATTTGATTAATGCAAAAAATTTCTCCAAGATTTTTTCAGACATTGGAAGATTCTGATGGCGTGATAATCTGTTGCTAGAGGTGGCTGAAGTTTTTTGGGTACCGGAATAATTTTACCTAACTTCACATTGCCGGGAAAGTTTTGTGAAATTATACAAGAATTAATAAGAACGACAGCATTAGATTTTAACGAACGAATTGTGATGCTTTTTCTTCAAAGCTGAGGTAACTCACCGGTGTCCAGAATTCTTCCCAAAGAAGCAACAAAACTTGGGATTGGAAGGTCTTTAATTCCGAACGAAAAGAAAGCGTTTATTTTTCTTACTTAAACGTTTCACCAGAATTTGTTTATTTATCAATAATTGCTAACACGGTATTTCATATACTGTTTACAATATTATATTTTCTTAAGCTACATAACACGACATTTCATATAATACAATTTATATCGAGCTTATAATAACTAACACGGTAATTCATATACTGTGTCCTCAGCCTGTAAACCTGAGGAACAAAACGGATGGAAACTCTCGGGAGAGAACCTGTCCAACGTTATCCTAGAAGAGGAACACGAAGGAAATAAACGGTCGGGGCTCGGGGCCCTTATCGGAAACCCTTTGTCCCTAGTACGCAACCTAAGGAACTAAGCAGTCGGAACCCATGGAGGAGAACCTTGTCCAATGACCTCCTTGAAGAGCGGGCCAGAAGAACCAAATGGTCGGGAATCCTTACAGAAAACCCTTGTCCCTAGCACGCAATTTGGGGAACAAAACGATTGGAGCTCACAAATGAGTCCTGTCCAATTAGCCACTGGAAGAGGAGCTTAAAGGAACCAAACGGTCGGGAGTTCTCCCTTGTCCCTAGCACGCAATCAGGGGAACAAAACGGGCGGACACCTCTCGAAAACGAAGTCTTGTCCAATGAGCTCCTTGAGGAGGAACTCAGAGGAAACAAACGGTTGTGGGAATCCTTATCGAAAACCCTGTGTCCTCAGCACGCAACCTGAGGAACTAAGCGGTCGGATCCCACGGAGGAGTACCTTGTCCAATGATCTCTTGAAGAGCAGCTCAAAGGAACCAAACGATCGGGTTTACGAGCAAACCCTTGTCCCTAGCACACAACCTAGGGAACAAAGCGGATAGATGACCCCCGGAAGAGAAATCCTGTCTAATGAGCTTCTAGAAGGGGAACTCAGAGGAACCAAACGGGTGCGGGAATCTTAATGGAAAAACCCTGTGTCCTCAGCGAGCAAACTAAGGAAATAAGCGGTCGGAACCCACGGAGGAGCACCTTGTCCAGTGAGCTACTTGAAGAGTAGTTTCAAAGGAACCAAACGATCGGGAATCCTTACAAGAAAACCCTTGTCCTCAGTGAGCAAACTAAGGAAATAAACGGTCGGAACCCACGGAGGAGTACCTTGTCCAACGAGCTACTTGAAGAGAAACTCAGAGGAACGAAGCGGTCGGAAGTTGTTAAGGAAATCCCTTTATAAGTAAACACTAACTAAATAACTAATAATATTTGCCCTAGCTGACTCCCTAACAATTTATTACCAAAAAGTTAGATTGGCCTCTTAAGCAGAGTAACCTGCTAAGCAATGCCTCTCTGTCGCCGAAACACCTAATCAAGAGGTTTTTGTTTGCGGCCCGATCTTTAATCCTCTGTACGCTAGATTGGTACCCACACTGGACGAGAAAGAAAGACAATTTAGTCGATTGTTTCACATCGCCTTATCATATTCTGGGAAACGAGTCAGTGTGAACTGACAGGTTACGAACGCAATATTATTTATTTCAAATGACCGGGTGGGTGCACAGTGGCTATGCACTAAACAGAAAGGGTGTATATGGTGGTCGTACCATGTATGCAGTTGTCGCATCGTTTTGCTCGTAATAAGCTATGGGGTATTATAGGATGTTGCAACGCTTCGTTACAGAATAATTTTTATGATGTTAACTTCACTTTATGGATATTAATAATATTAATTGAACGTGTTTAGTTTCAATACAAAATATCTTTTACTCTACGTATTGTACAGTGTTACGAGCACGACAAAAACCTTCCCAACTTCGACTTTCTCCCTGAACAGAATACAATGCTGGAACCGGAGCTGCAGACGGAACTGGAAGAGCTATTAAAAAGTGTCGTACGTTATTTGTTTTACGTGCCCACAATGTAGCTGTACAGCTTCGAATGTATTTTGAAGAAAAACAAAACAATATTCTTGTGTAGAAGCTCAGAATTCACATTTTTTGTTTATAATACTTTGCCTATTAATAAATAATTTTCTTTACGATACAAATAACCACACTATTTGTTTCCGAACCAAAAAGTTGGTTTTTTCCTTCATACAATTTGAAACGTCAAAAGTGTCGTACGTGAAAAGTTAAAAGTTGGTGAACTCTTCCGTCTGCGGCTGCAGCTCTGTATGCGGCTACGTTCCGTGGTGTTCGCAACATTGAATTTGTGTATACTTATTCAATATTTTGACCTCTATTCCAGCTCCGGTTCCGGCTCCGTTTCCGTCTCCATTCTGTTCAGGCAGTTATTGGGCGATGTTTCTGCTCTGAGTACAGATTTTTACGAAATTTAATGGAGTTATGAACATCACTAGTGGAACCAGGTGCATTTAGTAGTACGTATTGCAACTGTCTTAATAACTATTTTTGAAAATTGAAAAAAAACGGTGCTAACTTCATGCTTCACATAATGCTCTAAAAGCTGCAGATATACTGAGCAGAAAACAGCACAAGTTAAATTTTTTGAAAATTTTAATTTTGAAAAAAAAAAATTTCATCCGCAGAACTTGCAAATTTGTGAATTTGAAAAAAAAAAAATTTACGGCATAAGTGGCACAAGTTGAGCATAATACAGCACGCATATTTTTTTTTTTTTCTGAAAATTGAAAATGGCGGTGCTAACTTCACGCTAGGGTGCTTCGCAACATTTTCATCCGGTCGCAAAACTTGCAAATATGCAAGTTTTTTTTTTTTGTGTCTTATCGGTTCCCAATATATTTGTTTTCTCACTAAAAACAGCATAAAAGTTTTCAGAAAATTTGCGAATTTGCAAATTAAAAAAATAATTACGGCACAACGCAGCGTTTTTTGAAACTGGAGCCGGGGGGTTAGGCGCACCGCAGCACAAACATTTTTTTTTTTTTCAAAAATAAACAAAATCGATCCACCTATTTAGAAAATAAATGCGTTTTTAAAGTATTGTTTTTAGAAATTCGTTTTTAAAAATGTCGACAGAAATTCGACATTTAAAGTATCGAGATCAACATCTTTTTCTGCCTTAACCTAATCATATATCTGAAAAACAAATATTTTTGAACAACTGGACAAAAATATATTTTCAAAATAGCTTTTAACGGCCTTTAGTCCATAAAAATTGGCGTTTCGTCCCGGCGATCTCACTTGAACTCATCAGTTGACTAGTGAGGGACTTGTCAATACGCAATTTCTATCAAGTTCAGTTCATATTATATAGATTTCATAATGAATACCTAGTGAATGAATACCAACCAGATTAGAGTTCCTGATCATTTTTATGATTTAATTTTGATATATTTTTGGATAAATTAAAAAAAAAAAAAAACTCATAGTAATCAGTTAAGAAGTTAACGAAGCGTTACACTTTCGCCCTCACCTACCAGAATATTATAAAGCTACTCACCGACAACCGAAATTTATTCACAATGAACCAGCACCCTGCGTCATCAAAAACACCAAACACCAGCCCCCTACTACCATCCAACCAACATAGCACCAACCGATCATTCAAATCAAGCACTCATCATTACCGCAACAACAAACACCAGCCACCCACCACCCAGTGAATCATCATCAAAGTCATCATGCAGAATAAAAATATTTCATTTGTGAGTTTTAGAATTCACACTTTCTCTTGCCACGAAACATGACAAGAGGACGTATGAAAAGCCGAACAATTCGAAGCTTATTTGACTCGTTGTAGTTCCTAATTTACGAATTGGAAATACTGAGGCATAAGGTTACGGCGAATATCAGTTTATAGCAACTCTTGGTCGCCTCAGGTTACTTTACTTGATACATTCGTGTATCATTTAGAGATAATCTTTTTGGTATTAAAATTCTCTGTAGTTTATTTTCCCTCGGATTAGCCCTGGGCTGGAATCAGATTCCTACCGTTGTTCTCCCTGCTTGCTCCTTCTGAGTGAGATCGTGGGCTAAAGTAATTTTCCCTTGGGTTAGCCTTGGGCTGGAATCAGATTCCTACCGTTTATTCCCTGATACACTTCTTCTAAGTGTATATCGTGGGCCGAGTCTACTCCTGTAGCTCTTTATAAAAAGCTTTGCCGTATATGAAATACTATGTAACTATGTTATCTAATTTAAGTTTAAAACGAATTGTAAGATTGTAAACCCTCTTCTTGTTAAATAAAGATTTATTGATAAAACTGGTAATTGGTCAGAGCTCTACTTTCTTAACTTTCTTCGGGAATACCCTGGACACCGACGAGCTTACCTCAGCCTTAGAAAAAAAAGCATCACAAGATATCATGAGTTTTTTTACGAGTCTTAAAAAAATTTAATTTTTTAGATACCAAGAACAATAATTACGTTTGACCTATTCGTGTTTTTTATTTTATTAAGCCTGCCATGGCACTATAATCACTCATACTTCCATAACGTTTTTCTGAGCATTTTAATTAATTTTATCAAGTGATAGATGGAGTTCCAAAAGTCCATGCAAAAAGATTCGACTTGTGGGTATTTATTGCGTAGAAATTTGTACATTCTTAAATTCAGCAAATTAAATGCAAAATAAATCTATCCTCCGGCTTCCTCTGTTATTTTTTTTTTTTAAAAAATCTTACATAAAACAATAAGATATATATTTGATAATATTATAATTGTATCCATTATTCAAACAGCCATGTCATGTCAAAATCTGACTTCCTGCTTCGGAGGTATACGCAAATAACAAAATAAAAGCATGTACAAGGAGCTTATCGCTGCTGCAGCTACAACATAGGTATACCTAAGGCATAACGAAACAGAACAAACCAACCACTGCTAACAGAATTCCTCCCTGTTACTTTAAGGCACAAAAAAATAAAAAAAAAAAAATTAAAGCCAATTTAAATTTTGGCAGAAACGCCCAAAGTCAGTCAGTTTTCAGCTCATGATGCCATGTCAAATTTGCAAAAATTTGCGCTTTCTAAATTCGTAGTCATAGTATTAACGCCACATTTTGTTTATTGAATTAAGTGAATATTACGCTCTCAATGCTAGGTTGCAAAAAAATATGTATGTATGTAGGTACATAATGTATACATACATATGTATGAATTTTAACCGAATTACAAAAGACAAACAAAATAAAAAAAATTAAAACAAGAATGACAAATAAACTAAAATTGTATCTCGGCATGCATTCAAATTCAAATTCGAAATCAGTGAAAAGAAATGAACAACAACAACAATATAACAGCAACGAAAAACCGAGAGACATAACTTTCAATTTTTCATCTTGCAAACTGCCAACCAGCGTTGCCACAAAGAAAAAATTATTGAGGGCCACTTTAAGGGCCATTTCCTTAAAGTGCGGGCCACAATCCTTCAGAGAATTTTTTTTTTTTTAATATTTAGGTCCTAAGACAAACTTTTTTATTTTCTTTTGTCGCTAATAGTTTGGCAAACAAGGTTTATATTAACTTTTTTCGTGTACTTTCCGAAACTACGAATTTCTACACAATTTCGTTTTTGTTTTATAAGTATTTTCGCTGAAAATTCGTAGAAATTCGTAGTTTTGGACAGTACACGAACAAGGATTTTTTAAGGGGGACAAAAAATCTCACATAAGAGCTGAGATTTTTTTCGGAGCTTTCGGCTGCAAAAATGTTTGAATTGTTCTATAATTTAAACCTTTGTTCAGCAATTTTAACCCACTGATTTTGGCGGATTAACTGGTGTTTAATTATATTGATATGATAAAAGCCAATAACATGCTTGTGCCAGGGTTGAACCCACTGATTTCAGGTGGGTTTAAACTTTAATTTTTAAAGTCTAATCTTAACCACGGTTGTTGTACATCTGGATCTTGGTCAAAACGGCTGTTCGTTTTACATCAGCCACATTGTAATCTGCTTGTGGTCTACAAATTAATATCAAAGCAGTAAATAAATATAAAACAAAATGGAGTAAAACACAATACAAATTAAAAAATAAATTAAAAAATAAAAAAATAAATAAATTTGATGGCACAACAGCTCATGAAGAACTAGGGCCTAGTGACTTACAACTCTCAACCATTCCTGTGTGCGTGTCTGCAGGAATGGAGGGGACCTACAGTTTATTGCCGAATCCGAACGGCTAACGAGCGGCACTATTCTGTGACAGGAGATACTCTTGGAGGATTTGTCAATTCCTCGCAAGAGGCAGTAGCCGTTTTTTCTTTTTTTTTTTTTTTAAATAAATAGATGGCGAGGCTGGGGATCGAACCAAAGACCTCCGGCATGACAGTCCATCGCACTAACCATCACGCCACGGCTACTACTAAAATAATTTGAAATAAATTAAACTTTAATGTTTAAATCATTCCTCCAAGCTTTGTGCTTTAAGGCTCTCCCAAACCAACGCGATTAATCGCTGCGACAATAGAAAACAATAACAACAACGTGTTGTTTTGTTTGACAACCACGTGTTGTTATTGTTGTTTTCTTTTGTCGCAGCGATAAATCGCGTTGGTTTGGGAGAGCCTTTAAACATAAAATATAAGGAAAGCTGAAATTTTATTTCCAGATGTTCGAAGTACGAGAATTTTTGCAAGTTTTTAAAATTTTAATCTTTTCTCGTGAAAGGATTCCGCCTCCGTCAAATTTATAAAAAGCGCTCAAAGATTGTTTTGTAGGGTACTCCCAATGAACACAAAAAATTATAAGTGCGGGCCACTCTATGGTGGCCCGGGGCCAAGGGCCAAAATGAAAAACATAGGGCCAAATGGCCCGAACGGGCACATTACGGCAACGCTGCTGCCAACATTCTAGTTCCGCCGCCGCCATTGTAAAGTATTTGTTTGTATTTTTTTTTTTTTGTTTGTCTGGCAGGGACATGCACATGATTCATGTTTGTAGCCAAAGGATAGCCGGTAGTGGCCTACATAAACACACACAACACAAACTTTGTTTTTTTTTTTTAGTTTCGATTTAAGAATTTTAAAAATTTGTTAATATGTAGGTATTCGTGTGAGTAAAGACTTACAACATTCACTTGACGTTGCCGTCCGTCGGTCGTTTGAAAATGATTAATGTTTTAACTTTTAAATTTAAAGAACCCGAGAAAATGCGAAACGAATCGAAACAAAAACAATCGCATCATTTGTTATTTCAATGAACAGGTTTATATCAGCGTTTACAGGATTTCCGAGAACTTAGGCCTTTCTACGAATTTGATACCTGTTTCCCGGAAGTTTAAATTTCTTAACCGCTCTGATAATAGAATCTTCCTCGGATTTGATGTTAAATCAATTCATTATGAAATCAATGGAGCCCTGAACATATTATAGTATACCTTAGAAGTTCAGTTGAATTTCTTATTTCTTGTTTTTTAGTAAGGATTTTTTAAATTGATAAAAAAAAAATAATATCTAGGTAATCTAGAATAATTCTACTTGGTCAAGCTTAGTGATTTTTTCAAATAATTTTTAGAACAAGTTAAAAGATACATATGACCACAGATACTAAAGATCTTCAAACCTGTAACTTTACTTTTATCGGTACTACATATTGGCTAGACACTGAAAATGTAAGGTAATGACCGTATTTATTAGATTTCTAACTAGTTTGACGGAGTCCAAATAACTCAAAATTGTGTATAATTTCATTATACATATAAAATGTGTTTTATTAAATAAAGAGTTTTATTTTTTAATATTTTACGAAAATTGCCAGACAAATCCACGCAATTTCCTAAAAAAAAAAAACCCAAATTACCTTTTTCCGTTAGATATGTATACAGGGTGATCGGTATAAGATGCAACAAACTGCTGGAATCGTAGGAGAGGGGGGCGTCCATTTCCCCCCGTTTAGGCAGGAGGGTCAATTTTCTAAAAAATTGACTTAAAACAGAAAAAAAATATTTAAAAACAACGGTACAATTTAAAATGCCATGCTATACCTTTTTGGAAGGCCAGAAATCTCTTCTTTGATTTTCATTTTAAATTAAGTTGTGTTAGTGTTAGTTTTTGAAAACTTAATTTCCAAACTCGAAATTTTGAAAAAAAAAAATGAAAAAAAAAAGATTCAAACTAATTCTTTTCAAAATTTTATGTAATTAAGTATAATTTTTGTTTTCAAAATTCAATGCTATTATTAATTTTCAATAAAAAACTGAAAACTGTATGCTTAAATGTCTTTTAGTTTTTGAGAAAATTGAAAATAATGAAATCTACTTTACTACATATTTTGTAGAAATAGGATCTTTTGAACAACAAAATAACGGATGGAAGTCGAATTCAAGGAAAACTTACTTTTGTTATTTTCAATTTTCTCAAAAACTAGACTACATTTTGACATCTGGTTTTCAGTGTTTGACTGAAAATTGATGGAAGTATTGAATATTAAAAATAAAAATACTACTAAATAACGTACAATTTTGAACAAAATCAGTTTGAACACAATTTAATTTTTTTTTTTTTCAAAAATTTAAGTTTGAAAATTAAATTTTACAAAATTGTTTACCACAAAAACTTTATTTATGAGTGAAATGGAAGCACATATTTCTGGCTTAACAAAAAAGTATAGCAAGTCATTTTAGCCATTACCGATGTTTTTTAATAATTTTTTTTCTGTATTAAGTCAATTATTTTAGAAAATTGCTCCTTCTGTTATTTTCAATTTTCTCAAAAACTAAAAGACATTTTAGCATCCGGTTTTCTGTTTTTGACTGAAAGCTAATAAGAGCATTGAATTTTGCAAACAAAAATTATACTTAAATACATAAAATTTTGAAAAAAAAAAAATAGTTTGAAACTTTTTTTTTTTCATTTCTTTTTTTTCAAAATTTCGAGTTTGGAAATAAATTTTTCGAAAACTATTCACTAACACAACTTAATTTAAAATGAAAATTAAAGAAAAGATTTCTAGCTTTCCAAAAAGAAAGAAAGAATTTTAGAAAATTGCTCCTCCTGCCTAAGCGGGGGGAAATAGACCCCCCCCCCCTCCCATACGATTTTTTTCTTGTCTTAACCCAACCTACTCGCTCCAGCAGTTTGGTGCATCTTATAACGATAATCCTGTATAATTTTGTCGCCAAAAAACTGACTGATTTTTTTAAAACAAAATTAAAGAAAAAAGCAAAATCTTGATTTAAGGGTGTCAGTCCTACACGTTTTAGATAAGATTAAATAAGAAGTAAATTTTTTTTAGAAAATCACATATATTTTCTCTGTAGCCAACCCATCTATGTACATCCATCCTTTAAGTCGCTCATAAACATATTCGAATTTGTGTGTACATTCCAATAAAGAAAACATAAATACATAGTAAAATTTCATTTGACAACAACAAAAATGCATAAACAAAATTCGTGAAAAGAGTTTAAAATTAAATAAAATACAAAAAAGTACGTATACGCCCTAGTGAACTGTAATTTTTCTTTTACTTTTAAAAGCCTGTATTGATGTTTTTTTCCAGAGTGGTCTGGAATACATTAAATTCTTATTTGTTTCTAAAGTTACAATATTTTTTTTCATATTAACGTAGATATTGATAATTTTTATTTATAAATCATGTTTTTAAAATAATAATGTGCATAATTTGTTTACCTTATTGGTATTAAAATTATATTACTCCAAATCGGTATGTCTAAGGTTCTTTGTATTTTCACAACAAGAAAAGTTTTGTAAGTCTATTACACTGCCGATAAGTTCGTAATGACCCTAGCTACAATATTTCCGATTTTGAGTTTATGGCAATTTTGGAGTTAGTGCATTATTGTCTTCGATTTTAGAGTATTTATTTCTAAACGCTAGATCATAAAACTAGACAGAATTTCTAGGAGCCCAAAGTACAAGATTTAAATTTAAAAAAGCCCTAACTGGCCATCTTTTTTTTTTTAATTTATAATTTTAAAAGCCCTATTTCCCTACGAGTTTTTTGTCCCTTTTTTCAGCAAGATTAAGTCTAGTCCACGAAAAGAATTTATTTTAATGAAGGGTACTTAATTGGTCTTTCTCTTTCGTTGGCTACAACTTTTGAAGCAGCAAGCTGTTCAAAAATTATTAAGTATTTATGTTCATAAGGCTTTGTTTCAAAATTTTGAAAACCCTATCTACCCTTTTTTTTTTAATATATGTACTTACAACTTTTTCTTTTTTAGCTTTTTCAAAAAATAATGCTCACGGTAAGCTACAAAAAAAATATTTATTTGTATTTTTTCATGTGTTAAATTCAGGTTGCAATAAGCAATTTAGCCTTTATCTCGAAAATGTTAGTTAGGACCTTTACGAAATATGCGACATTGTTTAATTGTACTGTAAACTGTACGACCTCTTCATCCACAAAATATGTTCGACTATAGATTGCACGAACTTGCTCCTATGATAATTAATAATTTATAGATATGTACAATATGTACATACATATATGTATATTTTAATGAAAAATGTTAACAAAAGTCAAAAACTCAAAAGTAGTAAATAAATGTCATTTTTCTTTTTTGACTAAAAAAAAAATATTTAAAAACATTTTTCAAAGCAATACTGTTTGAAATATTAACATGCACCAGATTGGAAAACTATACATATAACGAAATTGGTCAAGTTATTAGAATGCTTTATGTGAAGAACTCAAATATAAGGTAACTTTCTAAAAAAAACGACAAAATCCATTTTCCGTAATCAAATTTTTTTTTTTGGCAAAAATTGTAATTGACTGTAATCCGTAACAATCGTGGCGTATTAAGGTAAAAGACTGCCATTATTAGCCTATCACCCTAATACGTTTGGACCATTCTTACCAGGACACCCTTTATATGATTTTTCTTAAGCGCCTGTCAGTTCTGATCAAAACTATAAGTGGCTCCTAAGAAATATTTTTGATCAAAACAATTCATTAGGGTACTTCAAACTATCAGCACAACCCAGCAGATCCAGTGCGACGTAACTTTCAACAACCAAACACTAATTGCACCATAATCTAATGGCCTCGTTCAAGGTCGTTTGATAGAAACTAAAAAAAAAAAAAAACACGTGTCATTCGAATGACAATTTATTTTTATTTATTTTTATTAAATTCTGAACAAATTTTATTCGTCCTATTTCTTTGCCATGAAAATCCATATCATATCATAAACCTCTATTATATGTATAATAATTTCGAAATTCTGCTATATAGGCTTCAATAGCGGCTAAGAGCATTTTGATGATGAATAATGCCAGAAAATAAAATAAATTTTCAACGACACCGAAGCGACGGACATACACGAACGTGGAGGCGTCACAATGCAAAGTGGCGGAACCACCGACATTTTGTATCAAAGTGATTTTACAAAAAAAAAACAACACAAAATAATCTATTCGATGTTTTTTAGTTTTCAAGTTTTATATACAAACCCCATACCCCAATAAAAAAAAAAATTACGTGCTTAAACTATGCATATACCTACAATTATACAACACGAGAATGATAAAGTTTATTTATCTTTTATTCTTAATGTTAATGAAAATATTTTAGGTTCATAAAAACATGCGTGGGGGGCGCGCCACTCAGTAAAAGGAAAAACTCGACCACAGAATAAAGCAAAAAAAAAAAAAAAACAATTAAATTTAGTTAATTATAAACTCAATTATAATTTTTACAATGCTATTAGATGATCAATGATATTTATAGCTAGTGTAGAATATTTTTCAATAATTTATTATTGATAAAAAGTTTATTTTTATAGAAAAATAGTTTGTTGAATTATTTAAGGCATATAATTGAAATATTATTTCCGTCGCTGTATCTGTATAATATAGTATTAAACAAGCTTTTTTGTTGTTGTCTTTATATAACGGAATAGGAAGAATGATTTATTAAGTCTATGGGGAGCTTGCAGGGCTGTACTGAGCTGAGTGAAAAGGCCACTTTGAACTTTTTTTAATTGAATTTTATTATGCGATTGTTCAGGATAAAAATATCAGAGCAGAAGAGGACAGAATATAGAACATGGAAATATTCGTGAAAAACGTCAGAATAAGTTACCAAAGAAAATGGCTACTTTAGCTGTCAACGACTATGACTTTAGCTCTTTTTGCTTAAAATTAAATGAATTTAGAAAAAGAACAAACAAACATAGAAGACAAATTGCACAGCAAAATTCTAACACAACAAATTAACGACCAATAAATGCCAAATTTCACCTCTTTTCGAGGGGGTGCTCGCTTAATTGATATCAAGCTAGCAAAACAGAAAATATTGAATAAAAATTCGAAATATGGATAACCTAAAATTTACGATTGCAAACCCTACCGATCCACCGAATTTCATCATTCTGCAACAATCAGAAGTGCTCCATATAATATATAGCAATTCTGAGAAAGTGGGTGGATACCACGCCCCCTATATGAAAAACCCTACATTTTCGATTTTTTCTTTTGTATACACGACAAGGCCTGCCGCTGCGTTGTGCAAAACTCCAAGATTCTAAGGTGTCAGGAAGTGCTCCAAAATCTGATGATTTGTGAGTCAGTCAGTGATTCAATCATTTACGGTTTTCGCGATCTTTGACGTCTTATATCTCAGGAACTAAAAATGCTAAGGAGTTAAAATTTGGTGAGTCGCCTGTGCTTGCTTAGCTTAGCAAATATGGCGAGTTTAAAATTTCCGAAAATTTTGGTTCCCAAGTCAGATGGGAGTCGAAAAAGGCTTGAGTTTATTCCTGCAAAAAGGGGTATAGTGCAGAGAACTTGGCTGGGTACTACCGTGCCCTTTGATATACCAATTTTTTTTTTTCGGTTGTGTCAGCAATTTAGTTCGTTTGACTGGCACTCCCTGGGTTTGATTGCCAGCCTTTGCCAACTAAGCACAAAAGTGTTTTTCAGGGCTACTGCCTTTTGCGAGGAAGTGACCAATTCTTCAAGAGTATCTTTTGTCATAGAGAAGTGCCACTCACCTTAGGCTTTCAGATTCGGCAATAAACTGTAGGTCCCCTCCATTTCTGCAGATACGCATATACGGGATTATTTGAGAGTTGTAAGTCACTAGGCCCTAGAGTTCTTCATGAGCTGTTGTACTATCAAATTTATTTTTATTTTTTAGTAGCAATTTAAGTTTGGAGATTTTTTTTTTTGGTTTCTGAAAACCTACATATTTTAATGAAGAACATTGCTCCAATTAATGAATCTGGCTGTGGGAGTAAGAAATTTTGTTTGCTATATTCACGATTACGGAATTTATGAATTGGCGGCCACCCGTTATATACAGTTAGTTTAGTGTTGAGGAACTTAAAAGAACACCTTTTAAGATGGAAAATAAATGATAGGGAGCATGTACCAACTTTTACCTATGCTAGACTTTCTGTGCGACATCTCCAAAAAAGAAGATGCTCTGAACCATCCCAACTTTAGAGATACTTAAGTGAAGTGGCCTTAACGTGACATACAAAAACCTTTAAGCCTGTGATCGCTTAAAACCTTTTGTCAAACGATCTGATCGGCCCCATTTAGTGTGGTTTAGATCTATCCTACGGCATATCGAGGGCTTGGCATGTAACGAGGATAAAATAAATTATGATATGCTGTCATTGAGAAAGGAATCTCAACACAGTTAACTCTTCAAAACGTCACGTTAGATCGTTACAACTTCAGTGTAACTATAGTTAAAGACTTTGTACGCCTGCATTTCACTATTACCTCGCAAAATGACATCAGTCCAAAGATCAAAGGAAGAATCACTCTTGCCAATCGCTATTTTTTCGGACTGTGGAGGCATTTGAGTATAGTTAAGCTTTTCTCAAAGGACCAAGGAGTGCAGAAATATACAGAACTTGTCAAGAACGGATGTGAAAGTAAAATTCTTCGGGTGAATTTACGGGCTTACCGTGAAATCGACCTGGTTAAAAAGCTGGTGAATAATACAGCGGCTGGGATGGATGAGACACATTGAAACCAATGCACCAATCAATGGACTGAGCAGCAGTAGAAGATGCAGCCTAAGGTTGCGTTCACAAGTGGAGAACATACTTAACTATAGCTTGGTGTGCATAACTGGAGGCAGCAAGCTATAGGTACCGGGCTGGCTGGAAGGGTAGAGCATCTAAAGTAAGAAAACTACATTTAAGTAAGGCCACATCGAGAGATATTTTCACTCAGCACTCTTAAAATTGGGAGCTTTATTTACCCACTAAAGCAAAAGTTAGCTAACACTGTACAAAAAGTAATAATATACAATTATAAAAGTAATCTATCTTTTTTATAATGAACAACGAGCATGATATTTACAGTTTCAAAATTAACCACTAAAGTTTGAAACTGTAAAAAATTATAAAGTTGATACTTAGGCCGTATGCGAATTGGTCTAAAATGTCGATTAAATTTTAACCGAAAATAAAATTTGACAGTTCTACGTACAGATTTACCTCACTAGTGTCAAATTAATCTTTGGATACAATTTAACGCAATTGTAACCGAATATGCACACGGATCAATTAATTACATAAAAAAAATCCTTAAAAAAATAGAGAACTAAATGTTCCAATTGAAAAGCTTCAAAAGGCAGTGTAAAAAGTGTTAGAACTGTCAAAAAACAAAGCTGTCAGTTTCAGTCTTTTTTAACTAATTAATGGGTAAATAAATCTCTATACTTCTATTCCTACTGAACTGAATATTATAATTGTGAAAGTAGATAATATATTTGGGCTAACCTATCAGTCTTAGGGCCAGTTTGTTCACAGTGGGTTAAATCTACGATTTAATCCATGATAATCCATGATTAAAGATCCGTGATAATCAAAGTGTGTTTGTTCACATTTATTTTTCAGCTTGATTAATAAATCATAGCTTTTCCAAAATTCGTTCCATTTTACAGTTTATCTGTCAATTCAGTTGTCAAACTTAATCCATAATTTAGTATTTTGGTTTATCATTTCTACGTTTGCCGCCATTTGATTTTTCGGTGGTAATTAAATTAAAATACAAAAATAAATTACCTGAGCAGACGAACCGTACTTGTAATTATAATACAAATATGAGCAGCTGAAGTTATAGTTTATTTATTTAATTTATAAAACGCGTAACACAACACGGATGGCAGCCGGAAAATGTTTGTTTGATTTTTTTATTGTCGCAGCATAATATTACGTCAAAATTCAACAAAAGACTATATACAAAGAGAAATAAAGTAAGGAACTGTCACGTTTTTCGGTTTCACTTTTGTATGTTCTTTGTTATAATTGGCAGTGCCTAATCAAGTATGAACAAACCCAATTCCAGCTATAATCCTTGATTAAATGGCGCTAATCAACCAAAATCGGGTGATTAGCAAAATCCCGGATTAGCAACTCAAATCATGGTTTCCTTGATTAAAATTTTAGTGAACAAACACAATCAATGATCATCAACTGGAATAATCCTTGATTAAAGATAATCAACTGTGAACAAACTGGCCCTTAAAACTGCTCTCAAAACGATTTCATGATAATCTTTAATAAAATGTACGTTTGCTTTTGGGAAAAGAAGTAAAGGGAAAATGTTGAGCTTTTTAGCGCCTTCAAGAACCTAATCAATGCTAATACGGCACTGGCGGACTGTTGGTGTGGTGTGGTGGTGTCAGCAGTGGCTATAAACTGAAGATAGCCTATTTAATCCAGTTCCACTTTGTAGTTGTCAAGAGCACGTGGATTTATTTGTTTGCCACCTCTGTTTGTGTGCATTTGTTATTCCTCGGGTGGGGTTGTGCTGTGTTATGTCCTCGAGAGTGGACGACTAATTGCTTTTGTTAAATTTTTGTTTACACGTACATATATATAGCCACCCCGATTAGGCATACATAGCTTTTTGATTAACACAAAATTTATAAAAAAAAAGAAACTTGCAAGAAAAAAAAAAAAAAATAGAAAACAAATGAAATTTATTTTCAATTTCAAACATTCCATTTTAAAAAACAATTTTCGAAAATAAAGACACAACAGAATGCCAATATAATTGAATAAAAGTTAAAAGGGTTAACTGAAACAAAAGAGGAAGGATATAGGGAACACATACATATCATTCAAATTGAACAGAGAACTTTAAGTTGTTTTTTTTTTTTTTTTTTTTTTTTTTATTGGAACATCAAAACACATATAAAAATATATTGTTGCCATACCTTTTTTAAAAGGATATTGATTTCCAAATGTGCGAGGATTCTGCGCGATTTTGAAGTAAACTTTTATTTTGGTTTTTTCTTTTTTTTTTTTTTTTTGTCTGAATTGATTTTTAGAGTTTGATGCTTATGTTGTTATGTTATGATGCTATCATGTTTTAACCCATCAGTGTCGAAGTCTTTGCTGACGACTTTCAGTCAGTTTAGACACTGAAAAAATGCAAAAAACAAATATATATTTAAGGACAAAAAAATATGCATTAGTTTTCAAAGCAAAAGATATTTTGTTATTTGAATGGCTTTGAATGAAAATGTTACAATGAAATAATGATGCTTAAGTTATTAAAATGTATTTCTTTTATGTTTATATGTATTTCATGATTCAAAATTTTAAAATATAAAATAAAGTCATTTTAACAGATATACATTATATTTGTATTGTTTTGATGGTTTTAAAGTGTGCTTTGCTCTTCAACTAGCAGGCTATTTTTGAGTTAAAAAAATGAAGAAATTGAATTTTAAACTTTTTCACCTTTGTTTTTCTTTTTATAATAAGTATCTAACTACATGTAGTAGGTGATCGAAAGGTTGTCACTTTTCTACAACAAATTTTAGAACATTACGAAAATGTTGCCTATGTATACACTTGCGAGCAAAAAAATGGAATTAGCCTCTTGCTTCACGTAAAAACAACAATTGCTCTCAATGTAAACGACATGCATGAATGTTTATGGTATCGTTAAAACGCTGAAATCATACGCTTTAAATCAAGGTTAAAAACATAACAGACACTTCAGGATTTCAAGAGATATTCGTTGTAATTGAAGCATGTAAGAAAAAATGAAGCGAAATTAAAACAGGTAGTAGCTCGAAAATTTAACATTTACGACAAAATTAAACGAAATTCATTGTTTCAGTATCTTGCATTACCCCGCCCAAGCTCTAATTACAACTCATAAACGATTTTTCATTGACCTGATGGGTTTCTTGACTGTATTCTTTCCCATTCCCCATTACGGTATTCTTTCCTAACTGTTGCATCGAGCGCTATTATGCATTAGTACGAAATCTTTGGCAAAATATCCAGCATAGGTAACGACGTGATGCAGCAGAATATACCGGAGATATACCGATCAGAAGTTAAACCTTTCCTTGACCTCCACCAGCCACAAAAACCAGCTCACTATTCCTTCAATTCAAATGCCTGCCTGTGTCATACAAACCCGCTCCCCAGTAAATCACGGTCTTGGCAAAACAGCTTTATTTAAATCGCTCACCGGTCGTCTGTTTATTCTGCCCCCTCTATCACTTCCATGCAGACTCATTTTGCACTCATCCGAGAACATACCTCGCCTCCACTGCTCAACATCCCAATTGTAGTGCACTAAAGAAAATCGTAGTCAACTCTGCGTCCCTGATAGATCGTTTCGAGGTAAGGTCTGCTTCCTTAAGCCGTCTTCTACCTGTCCATTCACTAGAAATTCTTCCTTGTACCTGTTTGAGGTGTTGTTTTGGACGTTTAAGGCTAGTCGGAGTCAAATGACAATTTTGGAGAGAAGTCATTGCGATGAATCGTTCATATCTCTAAGTGGTAGAGCGGCGATGTCCAGATTTTGGTATTCACATAAACTATCCAGTTTCCCTGAACGTTTTGTAGACACAACATTTGCTTAGATGCAGCTTACGAGCCACAACACGCCGTTGGGCTATTCCTTGTCGCAGTAGTGTACCAACTTGAGCAACATCGGCAGGTGTGGTATCCATTTATTTCTAAGATTAGAAGGCCTGTTAAATCGAGTTTATATAACAGTTCACTGTTAACAGCACACCGATATACAAAACCAAATAACGGGCGTGTATATTGCTTATCAATGCTTCCTACTCGTGCTTCCTGTTTTAGTATAATTTTCTATTTTTTTTATTTTGGCGAGTAACGCCAAAACTATTGAATCGATCTTTATAATTTTACCTCTAATTTAAAGTATGAAGTTCAAGCTTTAAAATGTGACCATTAACATTTAAGCATTAATATTGTATCCAAAGAGATTGTGGCTTTTAAAAGACGAAACAGAGTAATTCCATTTTTTTGCTCGCAAGTGTATATGACAAAGTACCTAGTTAAAATGAAGTGAGGGCTAAACAATTTACATTTTACTTGCAACAATTTTGTATGCCGAAAACAGATATGCAGCTTTTTCCCATGCAGCGAAATTAGAAATAGAGATATCGTGCAGCAAAAGCTGCATGCAGAGAACCTGTGTAAATTTATTTTCACTGCATTGGAAAAAGCTGCACATCTGTTTTCGGTTTTATCCCCTTCGGACAATTCCAGCTATAATCCTTGATTAAATGGCGCTAATCAACCAAAATCGGGTGATTAGCAAAATCCCGGATTAGCAACTCAAATCATGGTTTCCTTGATTAAAATTTTAGTGAACAAACACAATCAATGATCATCAACTGGAATAATCCTTGATTAAAGATAATCAACTGTGAACAAACTGGCCCTTAAAACTGCTCTCAAAACGATTTCATGATAATCTTTAATAAAATGTACGTTTGCTTTTGGGAAGAGAAGTAAAGGGAAAATGTTGAGCTTTTTAGCGCCTTCAAGAACCTAATCAATGCTAATACGGCACTGGCGGACTGTTGGTGTGGTGTGGTGGTGTCAGCAGTGGCTATAAACTGAAGATAGCCTATTTAATCCAGTTCCACTTTGTAGTTGTCAAGAGCACGTGGATTTATTTGTTTGCCACCTCTGTTTGTGTGCATTTGTTATTCCTCGGGTGGGGTTGTGCTGTGTTATGTCCTCGAGAGTGGACGACTAATTGCTTTTGTTAAATTTTTGTTTACACGTACATATATATAGCCACCCCGATTAGGCATACATAGCTTTTTGATTAACACAAAATTTATAAAAAAAAAGAAACTTGCAAGAAAAAAAAAAAAAAATAGAAAACAAATGAAATTTATTTTCAATTTCAAACATTCCATTTTAAAAAACAATTTTCGAAAATAAAGACACAACAGAATGCCAATATAATTGAATAAAAGTTAAAAGGGTTAACTGAAACAAAAGAGGAAGGATATAGGGAACACATACATATCATTCAAATTGAACAGAGAACTTTAAGTTGTTTTTTTTTTTTTTTTTTTTTTTTTTATTGGAACATCAAAACACATATAAAAATATATTGTTGCCATACCTTTTTTAAAAGGATATTGATTTCCAAATGTGCGAGGATTCTGCGCGATTTTGAAGTAAACTTTTATTTTGGTTTTTTCTTTTTTTTTTTTTTTTTGTCTGAATTGATTTTTAGAGTTTGATGCTTATGTTGTTATGTTATGATGCTATCATGTTTTAACCCATCAGTGTCGAAGTCTTTGCTGACGACTTTCAGTCAGTTTAGACACTGAAAAAATGCAAAAAACAAATATATATTTAAGGACAAAAAAATATGCATTAGTTTTCAAAGCAAAAGATATTTTGTTATTTGAATGGCTTTGAATGAAAATGTTACAATGAAATAATGATGCTTAAGTTATTAAAATGTATTTCTTTTATGTTTATATGTATTTCATGATTCAAAATTTTAAAATATAAAATAAAGTCATTTTAACAGATATACATTATATTTGTATTGTTTTGATGGTTTTAAAGTGTGCTTTGCTCTTCAACTAGCAGGCTATTTTTGAGTTAAAAAAATGAAGAAATTGAATTTTAAACTTTTTCACCTTTGTTTTTCTTTTTATAATAAGTATCTAACTACATGTAGTAGGTGATCGAAAGGTTGTCACTTTTCTACAACAAATTTTAGAACATTACGAAAATGTTGCCTATGTATACACTTGCGAGCAAAAAAATGGAATTAGCCTCTTGCTTCACGTAAAAACAACAATTGCTCTCAATGTAAACGACAGGCATGAATGTTTATGGTATCGTTAAAACGCTGAAATCATACGCTTTAAATCAAGGTTAAAAACATAACAGACACTTCAGGATTTCAAGAGATATTCGTTGTAATTGAAGCATGTAAGAAAAAATGAAGCGAAATTAAAACAGGTAGTAGCTCGAAAATTTAACATTTACGACAAAATTAAACGAAATTCATTGTTTCAGTATCTTGCATTACCCCGCCCAAGCTCTAATTACAACTCATAAACGATTTTTCATTGACCTGATGGGTTTCTTGACTGTATTCTTTCCCATTCCCCATTACGGTATTCTTTCCTAACTGTTGCATCGAGCGCTATTATGCATTAGTACGAAATCTTTGGCAAAATATCCAGCATAGGTAACGACGTGATGCAGCAGAATATACCGGAGATATACCGATCAGAAGTTAAACCTTTCCTTGACCTCCACCAGCCACAAAAACCAGCTCACTATTCCTTCAATTCAAATGCCTGCCTGTGTCATACAAACCCGCTCCCCAGTAAATCACGGTCTTGGCAAAACAGCTTTATTTAAATCGCTCACCGGTCGTCTGTTTATTCTGCCCCCTCTATCACTTCCATGCAGACTCATTTTGCACTCATCCGAGAACATACCTCGCCTCCACTGCTCAACATCCCAATTGTAGTGCACTAAAGAAAATCGTAGTCAACTCTGCGTCCCTGATAGATCGTTTCGAGGTAAGGTCTGCTTCCTTAAGCCGTCTTCTACCTGTCCATTCACTAGAAATTCTTCCTTGTACCTGTTTGAGGTGTTGTTTTGGACGTTTAAGGCTAGTCGGAGTCAAATGACAATTTTGGAGAGAAGTCATTGCGATGAATCGTTCATATCTCTAAGTGGTAGAGCGGCGATGTCCAGATTTTGGTATTCACATAAACTATCCAGTTTCCCTGAACGTTTTGTAGACACAACATTTGCTTAGATGCAGCTTACGAGCCACAACACGCCGTTGGGCTATTCCTTGTCGCAGTAGTGTACCAACTTGAGCAACATCGGCAGGTGTGGTATCCATTTATTTCTAAGATTAGAAGGCCTGTTAAATCGAGTTTATATAACAGTTCACTGTTAACAGCACACCGATATACAAAACCAAATAACGGGCGTGTATATTGCTTATCAATGCTTCCTACTCGTGCTTCCTGTTTTAGTATAATTTTCTATTTTTTTTATTTTGGCGAGTAACGCCAAAACTATTGAATCGATCTTTATAATTTTACCTCTAATTTAAAGTATGAAGTTCAAGCTTTAAAATGTGACCATTAACATTTAAGCATTAATATTGTATCCAAAGAGATTGTGGCTTTTAAAAGACGAAACAGAGTAATTCCATTTTTTTGCTCGCAAGTGTATATGACAAAGTACCTAGTTAAAATGAAGTGAGGGCTAAACAATTTACATTTTACTTGCAACAATTTTGTATGCCGAAAACAGATATGCAGCTTTTTCCCATGCAGCGAAATTAGAAATAGAGATATCGTGCAGCAAAAGCTGCATGCAGAGAACCTGTGTAAATTTATTTTCACTGCATTGGAAAAAGCTGCACATCTGTTTTCGGTTTTATCCCCTTCGGACTTAGCTAAGCTTGGAAAGAACCGTAAAACAATTTGAAAGAGTCATTCAAATTGAAAAAACTTTTTTGAAAAATTTTGAAAAAAAAAAAAAATTGTTTTCAAACTAATTTTGCTTAAAATTTAACGTTTTTAAAAAGTATATATAGGCTGAGCTCCAAAATGTAGAAAATGTTTTGATGCGGAAGTAATGCCTACATTTTTCATACACATTAGCAACACAAACTTTATGCTTTGTAGAAATATTACATTGACGTTTCGAAATGCAAACACAAACAAATTTAAATCGAAGCAGCTAAAACATTTTTGGATGGGCAGTTTGCGCAGTAAATGCGCATCTGATGAATTTTGGAACTCAGCCATACATACACAATCGAGTATGAATACCTACTTCTTTCTAATTGTTAATACGTTCAGGATAGAGGGGGATGGGTGTGCAATAATCCAATTACACTCAAATTCTTAACTTAACTATTAAAACAAATAGATTAACAACTTAAAACAATAAAAAGAGGCTGGGTGTAAGCCGAATTCGATAACATTATTTGTTCTCGAGATATTCAAGAAATATCTACGCTATTTTACAACTAGTTTTTTAAATTACTGTAATAAGAAAACCGCTGATTGAATTTTTCTGAAAACCCTTCCTGCACGTTATGGTCTTATTATCTTTAATTGAAGTTGATACCTCCATTAGTTCTCGAGATATTGTCAGCGAAAAGAGCTCACGAACGTATGAAAACGAACAAACACACATAGCCCTCGAAATGTGGAAAAATGTCAAAATTTTCGACTCGAAAAATCGGACCAATTACAATATCTTCCAAGAGGAAGTTAAAAATAGAAATTTTTTGAATACTTTTCACCGGGTTATCAAAGTAAATTGCTTGCATAGAAGACTTGTTAATAAAAGTAGTCGTGTTTTTATCTTAGGTTATAAAAACGATACAACTCATCAAGAAATAAAAAATTTTCTTACCAATTTTGTGATGAAAAAAAAAAAACAAAACAAAAAAAAAATCTGCTGGAAAAATACCAGACTCTTCTAAAATATTTAGAGCTCAGTTAGCTTTTGTGTGGCTTTGATAATTAAAAATTCTATTTTTTTTTTGAAAAATGAGATTTGTTGAGTCTTTTAACTGATGAACTGCTTGAAGTATTTTCATTTCTTAAAGTCTTTTAACTTGTCATGGCCAATTGACTTTAAATCAGTAAAAGAATTAAAAAAAGTGCAAATATTCCAAGCCGCTAAAAGACTCTAAGAAGTGAAAAGACTTCAAGCACTTAAAAGACTTCAAGCAGTTAAAAGACTTCAAACAATCAAAAGACTTCAAGTAAATAAAAGATTTCAAGCAATCAAAAGACATCAAGCAGTTAAAAGACTTATTGAAGTAAAAATGACTTCATTGCAGTCAAAAGACTGCAGAATAATGCATTCAATGTTAAAAACTTTTAATAGACTTTAAAGAATTCAAGCAGTCTTGCATTCCTTATTTAACTTTTAGTCTTGTAACTGCTTAAAATGATTGCATTATTTAAGACTTCAAGATTGACAGGGAATTAAATGTTTGAACTTTGAAGACAAAAATTTACAAAAAGTATTTCATTGCAATCGTTAGGTGCAGTTAAATGAAAGGGATTTTAAATAATGAAATACCAAGATACTGCATTCTTTTACAACTCTGCAGTCTTCTGACTAATTAAATCAATAAATCTGTAATGTGCAATTTTTATACCATAATTTCATTTCAAACGTTGATGAAAATGACATGTTGATGATGCTATGATAATTTAGAGAATACCCAGCCAGCTTCACCACATTCTTTCCAATTGATCAGTGGGTGGAGTCTAAATTTTGTATGTGCCGAAATTTGGTTTCCAAAATTCTGTATTTTAATTCAAAACTCTTACGAAATTCTGGAAATCCAAAGTTCTGCATTCCAAAATTCTGTAAATGCAAAATTCTTAATTCCAAAATTCTGAAAATCAAATAAAGAATTTGGAGTACTTATACAGAATACAAAAAAAGACTTGTTTGTGCCTACTGAGCTTTTCCTATATAGCTAATTTTGTTCGACATCTGATCAAACTTCCGAATTTGTTCTTATAATTATAGGTATGTAAAATGAGACCTCAGAGATTTCACTTCGTCAAATAGTGAACGGAAGCATTTTTTTGCTTAGTATTTTGACAAACAAACTAAGAAATTCTGCTGAAAAATTTTATTCATGTGATTGCTAATTAAGAAGATAAATCAATTTGTTTTCTGAAAAAACGTGTCTTTATTTGTTTTTTTTTTTTTTTTCATATCCGCTTTTGACAACATACTTCAAATGTTTGTTCAAAAAATGTCAATTATATTCAATTTTCAACCTAAATTTTTTAATTTGACTGAAATTATTTTATTTCAAAATATGAATGGTTGTGAGAAATTAAAAAAAAATTGAGTTAAACTCGGGAAGTTTTAACGAAATTATTCAAACCGAATTAATTCAAAAGTGCCCAATCTTTTGTAATATTAAAAATATTTATATTTACACAAATTTGAATTTTGAAGTATTCATGTGAAAGTTACGATTTTTACATTTTAAAATACTTACGGCCATATTTTGTTGGCTTTCTTCAAAGCTAGTTTTGAGCCTAAACTAGTTCTATTCAGGTTTTGAGTTTTAAGTTTTTCATTTAGCCAGTTCACGTTTCTAAGATCTCATTGAGCAAGCTCCGTCAGCTCCACTAAGCAGAAGGAGAAACCTGAACAAAATTTCTCCACTAGAAGTCAAAAACAATTTCCATCTCTTTTTTATTATGTCGTTTTCGATTGGATTTTCAGAGTGTTTCACTCTTTTTTGATTCCAATGGAATATGAAAAACTCTTTTCCGTAATATGTGTATCTATGTAGAAGTAAAAACTAAAATGAATTCTTCAATAATTTCAATTCCAGAACATCTCAAGAAGAAGCATTTACTATTTTGGCAATTAATCCAACACATACTTTTAAAAATATGTGTGTTTTCAGAGTGCACTCCTAGCACTCCTTAATGAAATCCGGAGTGAAAAAACACTCCTAAATCATCACTCCGAACAGCCAATGGAAGGTTTTTGGAGTGTTGGGAGTGTGGATGGAGTGAAAAAAGAGTACTAGGAGTGACCAACGGAAAACGACATTAATTAATCAACTGCGACAAAAAATAATTGAGCAAGCGAATCCAAAAAATATCAGTCTCAGTTTTTTGACAGCAAAAGTGAGGAATCTCACTGAGGAATTACGTTCAGATTTCTGAGATTTCTGAGATCTCTGAGATCTCAGTGAGCTTGAGAAACCTGAACTGGCTAATTACTTTTAATTACTTTGACATCTAAATCAAAATATTCATACATATTTTGACTTCTAAATAAGACGCTGTTCGCATATAGGGGGGTTCACATTCAACGACAAGTTGATCAACATGTATCTAGTCGGCAGTATTTTGTAATGTGAACAGCAGTCGAACGACCGTCGATCGACTTGTTGTGTAGTACAAATTTTTTAATATTTTGCTCGGTCGGTCGACCGTTGTAGTAAATTTGAACACTAGTTGAACGACCGATGATTTTAATTTTGTAGCTTTTTTCTATTTTTGTATGTAAGATTTAATTAGCACGCGTTGAAATCGAAGTTAAACAATAAATAGAGACGCGAAAAATCAAAAATAGTGCGGTTATATTGGTGTAAAAAATTAAATACGCGTACTGTTTGCTCATTGAAATTTTGTTTTCAAATGAAGTCGGCGAAACGGTCGTAGAATGTGAACGCTAGCAAAACGACTCGGGTCGGTCGACACGTCGTTGAATGTGAACCCCCCTTATTGGACTTTGGACTTACTCCTTGGCTTCTTTTTGATGTATATGTATGTACTTTTTTTTTCGTTCGCACTTTATGGTGAGAAAGAGATGGACAAGTAAGGCAGGATTTTTTTTAAATTTTTTGTGACACCTGTTTTCTCAATACTTCTATTTAGTTTTTGTTTGGCACGGAAATACTACAGAATCCAAGTTTTTTTTCAATTGGAAAACTATTTATTTATGTCGAATTCCTTTTACCTAAAATATTCGATTTTTTTTCTAAACAGAATCGAATTTTTTCTTTTAATACAAGGGATTTGTCCAGAAAAGTCGATTTTTTCTTCTGAACAAATCGATTTTTTTCTTAAAAGGAATTCGACATTAGTAACATATTAATTTTGTGATTGAAAAAATTCTAATTAAATTCTCCGGCGATTAAAAATTTGTGTTTTATTTTAACGACTGCTGAACTTCAGAGTGAATCGGTTGTGCATGTCTGATCACGAGCTGACTGACTTAAGCCAAAAAAAAATCGTAAATCTGAGTCCAATGTGAACACCGTCTAATAAAAAGACAAACTTTACTTCTTTAAATAAAAATTGCACAATGTTAGAGTACACTATTTATTATTTGTCAGAATTTTCATACAGAATTTTGGATTTACACAATTTTGAATTTACAGAGTTTTGGAATTCATAATAATGGATTATGAATAATACGGAACACAGAATGATGTTCACACAGAATTATTAACAATTCACTTACAGAATTTTGAAATACAGCATCGTGACCGACCCGTCAGTGTCTATTTAAGGTTACAACAACCGTGACTAGTCTAGCTTGGGTCTGCATAAAAGACTTATTTGGGCCAAACTTTCAATGCAATCTGTTAAACTATTGCACCTACACCACCCATAATTTCGTAATTGCAAAATTTTCGATTTTGAGTTTATGGCATTTTTGGACTTAGGGCAATGCCTCAACTCCAAAAATGCCATAAACTCAAAATCGGAAATTTTTTAGTTAGGGCCATTACGAAGAACAACCGGTATGGGAATATGTATTATCAAAATATTTTTTTAATAATCGATACTCCATTTAGCATAAGAGAGAACTAGACGGGATAAACCTCTTCTGTATTCTACATGAACGAATAATTTTTCTGGGATTTAAATAGACTATTAAAATAGACAAATATCTTTCCGTTATTCAAAGTTAATATATTGAACCATCTATAAATATCATTTTATTCTCGGAAAATCTACTAAAACCAATCCAATCTATATTTAATGACTTACCTACCATAAAATTAATGATTCAACACTAACGACACAATAAAATAAATGTGGTGTTTTAGAATACATGATTTTTAAATCGATATTCTAAATAAATAAAATATAAAGGAACATCTATTAATTTTAATTTGTTGTTTATTCATATAATGTTTTTTTTTTTATTTCAAAATCTCGTACATATGTGTACATTATGTGTAAATTGAAATTTTGGTGAGCATACGATTTGTCAATTGGTTAAATATCCATTTAAAACATCATATGTGCACCTTGTTATCAAAGTTTGTAAGTTTTAAAATATATTTATAACTGATTTTAATTAATTAATATTATAATTTAAATTAATTAAAATTATGACATTAAAATATGAATTCCGTTATTTAATTGCAAAATTCAAATGGCATTCAAAAAAAATACGAAGTTTGCGAGGTTTCGAAAGAAATTCAATGAGATAAAAAATTATAGTCATATTCAAGCTTGTTTCTCAAATTGAAATCTGAAAGTTTAAAAAAAATTCTAGACCAGCGCAGCGTAGTTATATTATATCTGTAATAGGTTATGACTATAGATTCAAAATAGCTTTTAACGGCCTTTAGTCCATGAAAATTTTGCGTTTTGTCCCGGCGATCTCACTTGGACTCATCAGTTGACTAGTGAGGGCCTTGTCAATACGCAATTTCCATTAAGTTTAGTTCATTTTACATAGATTTCACGATGAATACCTAGTGTGAACTATATCTAACAAGATTAGAATTCCTAAAGGCTAATTTCAAATGGCGCGTTCGCGTTAGAGACGCTTACGTATACGTTTACAAGCTTTACGAACGCGACGACATGACAGACGACTTGCAGAGAACCTGAAAATCAAAATGAACCTACATAACTGTAATTTCGAATTCCTTTCAACAAACTATTCCATTATTTTTTAAACAAAATCGATTTTTTTTCTTTCAATAAAAGGAATTTGTTCAGAAAACCCGATTTTTTCTTTTAAATAAATCGATTTTTTTGTTGAAAGGAATTCGAACATTAGTTTAACTCGCAAAACGCACGCTAAAGTTGATTTTTTTCAACTTTAACGTCGAGGTAGCTTATGTTACGTCGGTTTGTGTACATGCTAATAGGTGCCAAATCGTAACATAATACCCAACGCGTCATTGTAAACAATTTGCTTAAATTGCTATGTGTGAGCTTTCGCGTTGAAAGAAAAATCTGTCAAAGCGACGGCCAACGCGGCATTGGAAATCAGCCTTAATCATTAAAGCTAGAAGTTTTTTTTTGTGCCCGTAGCCTGGCAATGTTTATATACGAAGATTTTTTAATAATACAAATTCTATATACACTACTGAAATAAATCAGCCAAGTAGAAGACTTTGCACTATTTTATTGGACTTGTTGAATTATTGATTCAAAATAGCTTTTAACGGCCTTTAGTCGGCCGGATCGCCGGGACGAAACGCCAAATTTTCATGGACTAAATGCCTTTAAAAGCTGTTTTGAATCAATAATTCAACAAGTCCAATAAAATAGTGCTAAGTCTTCTACTTGGCTGATTTATTTCAGTAGTATATAGAATTTGTATTATTAAAAAAATCTTCGGTTATGATTATAGATTACAAAATTTTTACAATGTAGGACAAGGCGCTCACTGAAGTGAGTGGTGACGAAGTGGAGTGGTAGTGGCGTGGTGACTAAGTATCGGGTGGAATTGGTGAAACCTATGTAATTAAATGAAGACGCGCTGCTCAAAGTGAAGTGGCGGTGGCATGATATTTTGGAAGGGGCCAGTCTGCTGCCACATATCTCGAATATGTGTAATTTTCCAACGGCAAGTGAGTGGTGACGAAGTGGATTTTTGTACTAACGAGAATGCTTGTGATTATTGACTTATAGACACAGAGCTGGTGAACTTGTTTTACCACCGCAGTGCGGGTTAAATCTCTTTCATATCGCTTCGCCGACACTCCCTCGCCAAGGTACTTGTTCACCACTCCACTCTGCCACTGCCACTCGGTACTCCTTTACCACACCATTTTGTAAACACTTCAGTGAGCGCCTTAATAATTATAGTACGCCACTAAATCAAAATTTTACAACTCCCTGAACACCGCCTACCAAAGCTTGTCCTTTTGTGTCTTCTGAGAAGGACAGCAAGAGCATAGCGAGGAGTAAGGAGTAGAACTACATATCTCTAATATGGGAGGATAGATACACATGAGGTATTGCATTGGAGAATATTCTTCAGAAACTAGACGAGAAAATGCATGCTGAATTTTTGGATTAGGCAGCCAGTTCATCGGACGTTCAAATGGGTAGATAAGTATCCTCTATAACCTCTGTCTATCAACTCCTACTCTCGACCTCCCCGTGGTGAACGTCGGGTGCCTAGTACCTTAACTGAAGAAATACAGCGGCTAAGATGGCTGGGACACGTGGAGCGTATGGACACCAACGCAACAGCCCGACGAGTCTTCGAATCTACCCCTGTCGGTCAGCGGAGCAGAGGAAGACCCCACCTTAGGTGGCGCACACAAGTGGAGAACGACCTCAACCAACTTGGAGTGCGTAACTGGAGGGACCGAGCTGGCTGGAGGGGCTTGTTGGTTGAGGCCGTATTCCATCCTGGGCTGTGAGCGCCATCTAAAGTCTGTAAGTAAGCCAGTTCATCAAGTCGCTTGGTCTTTAAAGAACTCAATAACAGCCTAGTAGAACGGATCTACTTTCACGAAGATTATAGCCCTCGAGAAATCGGCATCATCTTTAAAACCACAGAGGAACACTGTTGCCGCTTAACTTCAGACTGACTATAGATGATCTACCAACACTTTGTACCTTCTGTAGTCTAAGAGCAAAGGAAAATATCTTTAATCTAATAGGAAACTGCCCAATTCTGCAGGAGATTCGAAGATATCTTTTCTAACTATGGAAGAAGTAATAGAAATACTGAACGGATCAAACTGGAAAAAACTTAGCCAATATGTCTCTGAAATAAAATTCACTACTATACCTACTACTAGTAGTACGCGCTAAGTATTAGGATCTTGATTTTTCAAAGCTGTTTTTCTAAACTGGTGAATGTTTTGAGCTCACCGTTTCTTATTTCTCCAAAATAACTTTTAAAGGCATTTCTTCCATTCAAATTAGGGGTATATAATATTTCAAATGGTCTTTTATGTAAAAAATAACATAAAATAAAAAAAAAAAAAAAAAAAAAAATTAAAATTGGCTGATTTTTTTATTTTAAATAATTTATTGAAGAATAAAAAGTGAGTTTCATTTTGCATAAAGTGATAAAGTGCTAATGAATTTTAGAAAAATATATCTTCTCGTGGTTAACATCGAGGGTGGGCGTTGTATGTTTGCTATACATTTACTACTAAAATATTTTTCTATTTCGTTCCAGTTTGTCGTGTTTTTTTTTTTTTTTATTTATTTAGGAAGAATTTTGTATTCTCTAGGTCTCCATCTGTCTGACACATCAATCAAATGTCGTTTTGTTATTTTAGTTTATGTGTTTTTTTTTTTTTTGTTTTTTTGGTTCGAAGATCGGCTATACTCAAAAACTAAAAATTCTAAAATTACTTTTAACTTCTGACGCACTATATAATATGTTGTTCGTACATGAATGCGGTTGTTGTGGTTGTGATAAATTCAAAACAGAAGCAATATTTTGCGGCAACTTCATTCCAAGCATGCGATATTTAGAACGAAAAAGTATACGAAATTAGAAAATCCTGTTGAAAATGCTGTTTAGAAACGCTTCCGAGATTAAAAATTATGTATTGCGTTTTCTGCCCCAAAAAAACCTCTGCGTCAATAGTTCTGTTTTTAATTATAACTGATTTTGTCGCCTCTATATGCTTGGGCTTGGCAAAGGTACAAAGTATTTATTTCTTCTTGGTTTAATATTTAATTTGAAACATTTGTGGATCATTGGACCGTAATTATTGTGAAGGTATGTTCTTTTTACCGCAGAGCATAATACCGTTGTGTCTTAACCATAAATATATCTACGCCACACATCGAACGTTTTATATTTCATAGGGTTCCTCTTTCCAGTCTTTCGAAAGTAACATAATTATTCTACGATTCGGTTCAAGGTCTAGTAAAATTGTTGCATAAATATTGTTGAAAGAGAACACACGCTCACGACTCACACCTTCATAAAAAAAAAAAAAAAAACATGGAAGACATTTTTTTTTTTAGATCCAATTCAAACCTACTTCACTGTGGAACCAGTCACCAAAGGTTACGCTAAAATAAAATCTAATTAAAAATGAAATGGAAGTCAAGAATATCAACCACGCATAGAATTCATGTGTGACATTATTTTTTTTTTTTTTGTGTTTAAAAATAAATAAAAAAATACGTTTTTTTTTTGGAGCAAGAAGCTTTTAAAATGATATAAAACAATTAACAGTTGAGTATATTAACTCATAGGTTTGTGAGCTGTTTCCTTATGTGACATGTTGCAAGTAGAAACTATTTCAATGGTTTGGTAATAAATTGTATGGATTTCATTTAATTTCTAGAAAACAAAACAATTTATGGAAATTATTTTATTTTATATTTCAAATTTTATTTATAGTTTTCGATCTATAAGATGAGTTATTTATCTTGCAGGCATATAAAGTGCAGTTTTTCAAGAGCATTTTTCCGAGTCAAGATCAATTATTATGATTAAATTAGTTGTATCTCTGCATTCTTCCATTTTAAGAATTTTGCTTTTGAAATTGCGCCCGTAATGTGGTTTAAAGTTGAAATATGTTTAATCTATTAACTTGATATTAAAAATTAGTTATGGGATCATGGTAGATATGTCATCTACCAAAAGTGTGAGTACACACAAGTAAACATTATAGCACCATGTTGGGAAGTTAAAACTAAAAAATTGTTAAAAGTTAACAATTTAGAAAGAAATTGATTAAACCAAACCACTTGGAAAATTGACATGTTTTAATTTACTAGTACGTCCAGCCCTCGAAATTCGAGTGCCAATTACATTATCTTCTTAAATAAATAAATAAATTTGATGGCACAACAGCTCATGAAGAACTAAGGCCTATAGTGACTTACAACTCTCAACCATTCCTTTGTGCGTGTCTGCAGGAATGGAGGGGACCTACAGTTTATTGCCGAATCCGAACGGCTAACGAGCGGCACTTTTCTGTGACAGGAGATACTCTTGGAGGATTTGTCAATTCCTCGCAAGAGGCAGTAGCCGTTTTTTTCTTTTAAATAAATAGGTGGCGAGGCTGGGGATCGAACCTTAGACCTCCGGCATGACAGTCCATCGCACTAACCATCACGCCACGGCTACTACATTATCTTCTTATTGACAGAAAATTTGACTCAAGTTAAAAGTCTAAAAAGTACCTACCTGTCTTGTATAAATTTACATCATTTTTCGTGAATTTACGCCTATTAAAACCTGTAATAAGACCTTGACCGAATCTACAATACCCAACCAAATGTATTTTTGTTTCCGTTATACACGACCGACGGTTTTTATACAAATGCGACGCGATGGTGCAAGCTGCAAACCCTACTATGACTGTATTCTATCTCGCTCCCACCTCCAAACCTAACAAATGCACAATAATTGTGTTGCATTGTTTCGTGGTTGTTTTTTTTTTCTCTTTTGTGTAAGTATTTGGTGATAATTCTCCGCTGAAGCTCATCCGTGGACGATGAACAACCACCTCATTTTGTGTTTTTACAAATATTCTCTGTCGCTCCCTCTTAATACGAAATTAATTTAAATTTTGTGCACTTCTGTGGCACAAAACCTTTCCAACGATGTATAATTTATATGCCTTCGGCTTTTCTAGACCGCGTAAGTTGTACCACAAAATTAGTGTTTGCCGTTTTATAATATGGTGATGATGATTTTGAAAATTTCTATGTTCTTCCTTCTCGCGAAAATTGTGCCTACAGGAGTTCTTTACTTTAAGCGCCTGTTTACATTTGATTTTTAATGAAGCGCGTTCTCATTCATTACTATGTTCCCCGTGTTTACATTATAAAGAAAAAAATCCTTTCATAACAATCTTCCCTATCTCACTCAGTCCACCCTTAAAATCCATGTATCTCTCACTCACACAAAAAAATCCTAGTGCTTAATCCGAGAATATTTATTGAAACTGGTGAAATCTACCCTTCTCTTTTTCATACATACTATACTCGTCTCACTGGTTGCGCCATTCACTAAAAATCCAATGTAAACAGGTACTAACAGATCATCCAAAGAAAATTAAATGTGCCGCGGCAGACTTGTGTCCCACCCTTAATTTCATTGCATTTCGTTATTATTATTTTCTGAACGCTGCCAACTGATATTCCAATAATCTTTCCAGTAGTGCTGGAAAACTGGTTGGTTGTTTGATGTTTTTATGTGGAAAAAATCGAAACGTCTAATCGTGAATTTTAAAGTGTTCGGTCGTGTCGCGTATTTAAAGTCTTAATTTTGTGGTTAAATTTACGCGGTAATTAAAAATCATATATCGTTTTATTGCACAGAAGTGCAGAATGGAAAAATTTACCACAAAAACTAAAAAACAATAAAAGAAAGTTGCATAATAAGTGCGAGTATTTTGTTCACTCCGTCTCGCTCTGGCTCTCGCTCGCACCTATTGTGCAATTTTGTTTTATTATTTATTAGTTATTGTGGTGCAATTAATTAATAAATTTTTGCATTCTGCACTTCTGTGCGCAAAAACCTTTCGAACGGTATATAATTAGTATGCTTTCGACTTTTGTAGACCGCGTAAATTGTACCACAAAATTCGTGTTTGCCGTTTTATAATAATATATATATGATGATGAGAATAACTTGAAGAAATCATTCGTTCGTGTACACTAAAACCTATATCTGACGATTTCTTGTCGGAACTGTCTCGGACGTCTGCAGACGGACGATACCAGTCCGTATCCGTAAATTCGTAACTTATACATTTTTTTGACATGCGTAATCCCAAAAAAAAAAAAAAACATAAACTGGCGAAGAATCCAAACATGTTCGGATTTATCCGTTGATCTGTAATTATCGGGCGTTATCGGCCGATGTTGGTCGGAGTGGTTATGGTTTACGCGCTCTCTTACTTTTACAAAAGTTTGGTCCGATTGTCCGGATTCGGCTTGATTCGGCAGATGACGGATTAGGTAACATGAGCCGTAAGATCGCGCCATAGAAAGACCTTCCTTCTTCGAGGTTCTAGATAAGAAGCATACAGTTTTTTAGGTATTTTGAGCACAATGCGATGGAGCCGCAGCCGGAGTCGCAGCTAGAACATCTGTCAAAGTAATGGGTAAATTTACACACAAAATCAATGTTACGAGCACAATTGAACGCAAGTGTTACTCCAGTAAATAAAGACAAATAAAAAGGGATTACCCTACAAAATTTCTAAATTTTGGATATGTTACATGATATGGTTATATAATTGGTAAATGAAAAATACAAATTTCCACAACCACGCCCCCTCCACCCCCTTCACAGTCCCGAAAAAACCGCTCAAAATTGTCTTTTTTTTCGTTTTTTGCCCATAACTTCTTTCTTGTGTACTTTGTGGCAAAAAAAAGTAATTTGGCAACTTGTAGAAATCAACATATTTTATGACCTCATTGGGAAAAGCCTGATAAAAAATAAAATTTATCAACTTAAACCAAAACACCTTTCTCTAATATGATTACTTGAATATTTTGAAAAATTAAAAAATTGCTTGTCCGTAATCACTACATCTCCACTTCAATAAAAGATTAATTTTAATACATTATGGAGCATACGCCCCAGGTCTCTAGCTAATCGGAAAGTTAGTTTTACATCGACAGCGAAATTTTTATCGTACGGACGAACATAGAAGGAAGCTAATTAATAAAAACTTAAAAAAAAAAACTCTTTCTCACTCTTCGCCGAAATGTTTTAATCTCAAAATAAAATAGTGCACATGATATTTGTAGTTAATAACATTCTCAACAAGATTTGTTATGAAGATTTTTGCTCTGAAATAACTCGTTAAGAAGTTATTAGACTGCAAAGTGGGAAAAACTGAAAATTACACAAGATACAAAATTTCAGCCTTTTTTGGTATATCTTCATAGGGTTGTTGGTATTAGTTGTACAAAAAAACTACACAGACCATATTTGTAGGAAATTTTGGGCAACAAACTGAAAAAATTGCCAATTTTGAGCGGTGTTTTAAGGATTGTGAAGGGAGCGGAGGGTGCGTGGTTGTGGAAATTTGTATTTTTTATCTACCAAACATATCATATAACACCTTTTGTAGGGTAAAATATCTCTATTGATTGGACAATGTAGACGGAGCTGCAGTCGGAGCCGCAAGGGTTCGCGAACTTTATACTTTTCACGTGCAGCACTTTTGACGTTTGAAATTGTATGAAGAAAAAAAAGCAAATTGTTTGCATTTTAAAAAACTGCTTATTTTTGTCGCGAAAATGTAACTAAATAACAGGAATGAAATTGAAAAAGAAAAAATATTAATTCTGAGCCCTTGCACAACAATATTATTTTGTTCTTCTTAGCTGTATAATTGTGGGCGCTTCAAAAGTAAAAATATGGAAAATTGACGTTGGTGAAAAAATTCCCTAAATCAGGACTATAATTTAGCTGTGTTAACTTGGCCCCAAAAATTGTCTAATTTTTTTAATTTTTTTGTAAAAGATGACCAATTAAATGACCACTTTTGACCACCCATTAAAATTTTTTGACCACCCACAGTTATCGAAAAAATCGATTTTTAAAAATGGGGGACTAAAAGAACGCTGCCCCCAAAAAATCGATTTTTTCAAATTTGATTGATTGTTATGATAGGTCCCACGGAAGAGATTATTGACCACCCTTTAACTTTTTTTGACCACCCCTAGAAATATTTTTTTTGATTTAAAAAAAAAAAATATTGAGATTAATTTTTTGTTTAAAATTTTCTCTTAATTTTCTTATTTCAAAAATTTTAAGGTACAGATTATAAAAAGAACAAAATTAGGTAAAATGACCACTCTTTAGAATTTTTTGATCTTTTGAAAAAATATTTTTTTCGAATTTTTAAAGATGACCATTTTAAAAAACTAAGTTTTCTTAGATAACCATCCCTTAAAATCGCTCCAACTTCTTAAAAAATACATTTTTTTCAATTCCGGCAAATGACCATTGTGAAGAACATACATATCTAAAATGACCAACCCTTAGAATTTTTCGATCTTTTGAAGAAATATTTTTTTCGAATTTTTAAAGATGACCATTGTAAAAAACTCAGTTTTCTTCGATAACCATCCTTTAAAATCGCTCCAACTTCTTAAAAAATACATTTTTTTCAATTCCGGCAAATGACCATTGTGAAAAACATACATATCTAAAATGACCACCCTTTAAAATTTTTCAATCTTTTGAAGAAATATTTTTTTCGAATTTTTAAAGATGACCATTGTAAAAAACTCAGTTTTCTTAGATAACCATCCCTTAAAATCACTCCAACTTCTTAAAAAATACATTTTTTTCAATTCCGGCAAGTGACCATCGTGAAGATCATACATATTAAAAATGACCACCCTTTAGAATTTTTCGATATTTTGAAAAAATATTTTTTTCGAGATAACCTTCTCTTTAAATCGCTCTGACTTAGGTATCAAACTATTTTTTTTTTCAAGTTCTTTAACTTGAAGTTTATAAAAATTTTGCAAGCGAATCGTTCTGGAATTATATTGCTTTAAAAAATAAAATCAAATTTTTAAAACACAACAAAAATTTGAGTAGAGTACATTTTATTCGTATCATACGGAAATTTTAAATTAGAGTATACATTACAAGGGTGGCCTTAACTGCAAATTTTTCAATATTATTGATTCTTTCCGACTCCAGGTAGCGGTCATCGTGAATCTCCCAACAGTCGGTTACTCTTCGGCAGATTGCAATATTATGCCCAACTTCATGTTGTGTGCAGGAAGGTATCCAATCAAGCCGGTTAAAATATAACTATTATCTTTTATAAATATTTTCTTTGGTAAATCAATTAAATTTATTTTATCAGGTGCTTTTTTGGAGTAACTGACTATTGGACTATTTATTTTTTAAGCAATACAATTATTCCAGAACGATTCCCTTTCAAACATTGTTATAATTTTCAAGAATTTGAAAAAAAAAAAATGTTTGTTTGATAAGTCAGAGCGATTAAAAGAGAAGGTTATCTAAGATAATTGATTTTTTTTACAAAGGTCACTTAAAAATTCGAAAAAAATATTTCTTCAAAAGATCGAAAAATTCTAAAGGGTGGTCATTTTAGATATGTATGTTCTTCACAATGGTCATTTGCCAGAATTGAAAAAAATGTATTTTGTAAGAAGTTGGAGCGATTTTAAGGGATGGTTATCTAAGAAAACTGAGTTTTTTACAATGGTCATTTTTAAAAAATCGAAAAAAATATTTCTTCAAAAGGTCGAAAAATTCTAAAGGGTGGTCATTTTAGATATGTATGTTCTTCACAATGGTCATTTGCCGGAATTGAAAAAAATGTATTTTTTAAGAAGTTGGAGCGATTTTAAGGGATGGTTATCTAAGAAAACTTAGTTTTTTAAAATGGTCATCTTTAAAAATTCGGAAAAAATATTTTTTCAAAAGATCAAAAAATTCTAAAGAGTGGTCATTTTACCTAATTTTGTTCTTTTTATAATCTGTATCTTCAAATTTTTGAAATAAGAAAATTAAGAGAAAATTTTAAACAAAAAATTAATCTCAATATTTTTTTTTTTTAAATCAAAAAAAAAATATTTCTAGGGGTGGTCAAAAAAAGTTAAAGGGTGGTCAATAATCTCTTCCGTGGGACCTATCATAACAATCAATCAAATTTGAAAAAATCGATTTTTTGGGGGCAGCGTTCTTTTAGCCCCCCATTTTTAAAAATCGATTTTTTCGATAACTGTGGGTGGTCAAAAAATTTTAATGGGTGGTCAAAAGTGGTCATTTAATTGGTCATCTTTTACAAAAAAATTAAAAAAATTAGACAATATTTGGGGCCAAGTTAACACAGCTCTATAATTTCTGGAAATAAATTTTATATTTCTGCGTATTTGCGAAATTTTTGATTTACATTATACATTAAAACACGAAATGATGCTTTGTCATTTTGCTTAAACCTTAAGAACTCAATCTTGGCCATCCTATAATAAAACGGAGGATACAAGCTTTTTAAGCGAACCATATTTGCCTCGTTGGAATTTTTTTTTTACAGCAAACAACTGAAAACAAAATCCACAAAAAGGATGAGTGTAAATGGTCACTAAGCAGTAGGGCAAGAGCGGTACATTAAGACATTGCCTCTCAATCAGAAAAAGACGTGTGGTATGTGGTAGTCCTTGTCAAAAATTATAGATTTTTTTTAGAAAAATCTATGGAGCCGTTTTTTGAGCAAGATAAGATTCAGTATCGGACTAATGTCCAATAGGGTGAAGCGTCAATTTAGGGAGAAAAAAAAGTTGTTGAATCAGTTTCGAATACCTCCAGTTTATTCCATTTAAATGAATAGAATAATTTGACATACAAAAAAAAATGTTTTTGGATAAAATCTTTAGCCCTTTACCTAAACTCAAAGCTTAGAATTTAATAAAAAAACACAATATTTCAAATATTTGAGCTGGAGTAGAGGGCTAAAGATTTCATCCAAACAATTTTTTTTTTTAATGTCAAATTATTGTTATCATTTAAATGCAACAAACACTTAATGAGGCTTAAGGGATTTTTTATTTGCAAAATCTATACCTACATAAAAACATTTTACTGACGTTTACAACAACAACAAAATATGAGAGAAATTTAATTTAGAATTTAAAATCTCATCTGGCAAGGAATTCAAAACGAAACAATTCTTTTATGTGCGAAATGCAGGGTACGTATGCTGAATATGAGAAAGTTTTTTGGAATAAAAACCTCATTTACGTAAAACCTAAAATGCAAAGTAGGAACTAAAAAGGGGACATTTTCTTGTTTGGTTTACTTTAACTTTCTCAAAAGGGGGTTTATGCTATACCACTTCACTTTTTTATACATAGGAAAATATAAATACACACATCTATCTTTGTATAGTATATACACGGAAAAAATATGTCAAAAGAAATTTGACCCATAAATGGAGGTAATAATACATATTCCATCCACTGGACTCATGCCTGCCAGCACTGATAAAGTCATCGTTACGCTAAACTGTTTAAACGTACGTGACCTGACTATCAAAATGATGATTGTGTCACATTCGTTACGGATCCATTTATACCCTGCAGGGTATTTCATTATCTATACACGTATATATTCGTGTCCTTCGTGTAACTATTAATGTACGAGTGCATGCATACATATGTAGGTACCTTCATATAAATGATATCCTTATTTATGTGATGACGAAATCACCTTTATGAGCATTTCATTTCTTTAACAAATAAAACCGCCCAGGGAATATTGGAGTAATTCTCGTAAATTTATCGCTGACCTATTCGCAATTTTCTTTCTATTGAAAATCAGTGGAACGTGTATAGATTTTAATTTATTGCGGTTTTATATAAAAGAAAGGTCCTTGCACGTTCTACAATTTATATATGTTTATGCCTATATATCCGTTTTTTACTCGCTCTATGGGACAGGTATTGGTTTTGTGTGCAAAAAAACTTTCAATCATAATATTATTACGATGAGAAATAAGTTTTGAAAAAGTATTTTTTTTTTTAAATAAAGTTGTTTAAATATTTTGTTGGTATTAAAATTGCATATATTTTATTCATTTCACAGTAATTCCAAATTAAATCGGAACAAATTCGATTAAATATTCCACATAAGTAATTAAAGAAATATCCAGAAGCCCTACAGTTCATGTACTTTTGGTTATACCTATAGCTTGGCCCCGTTAAAGCTTGAATGATAAATTAGTGAATTTAAGAAAACATGAGAAAAACAAAAAAAAGTAGTTCAATCTGAAATTAAAAAAATTTTTTTTTGTCAAATTACAATATGGATCTTTTAATCAAATGGATTGCAAATATTGCTTGTTTTTTTTTTTATCTAAGCTGACTCTGAGTTAGTGAAAAGGATTGACAAACATGATTTTTTTTCGAATATTATAAATTCATTATTATAATATACTAGCAGACCCGCGTTTGCGTTGCTTCGTAAAGTTTATAGAATAATTAGTTTTACTAAATAATATCGTATTAAAACATTGCTATTAACAAAATTTTTTCTAAATGCCTACGTTTTAAGCAAGGATCAATTCTTAAAAATGGAAAGCTTGTTGTATTTTTTTTTTAAATTTCAATCTTAGCACCTTAGCATCCCTTTTCCGTTTTCTCTTAATAATGATTTAATTGTTATTATTCGTTCAGTTTTGTTTTACGAATCCATGAATTACTCTAAAATTCCAAAGTACGCAAAAGAATAATGATAAAAAATATCCGTACCTACTTATGTTACTACTGTGCACCACTGTTATAAAAAGGCAAGCATTGAGTGAAAAAGTCAGCAAGTTGAGCAAATGAAGGAAATTGGAGGAAGATTAAATGCAAAAACAGCTTACTTTTTAAAAATTTTCAAGTGTAAGAAACTTTTTTAAAAATTAATAATCTAGTTCAAGAAACATATATAACAAACAAAAAATATCCTATCACATTCTTAAAAAAATAAGGAAAATTATAAAATTTGTTTAAAGTAAATTGGTTGAATACTTTCTGAGATCACCGCGGACAAACTAAATATTTATTTCGTCTTTATATAATAGTAATGAAGTAATGATATATAAATACGTACACCAGAAAAATCAAAAGGCAAAACTATTTTAAAGCTAAATTTAAAATACAATGAAAAATACAAAAAAAAAAAAAAATAATAAGGAGTCTACTGTTGTCCATGAAATCGCGTCAGGCACACATGGATCGCGATAAAAAACTTTCCCTGAAAACGTTAAGCTTATATACGAATTTGTCGAACTACGTGTTAACCCTTAAAAAACTCTGAGAGCAATTAGATTTGTAAGCATAGTGTAAAAATAGACCCATTAAAAAATTGTAAAAAAAAAATAAGTGAAATTAATTCTCACATTAAGTGGGAAAACACTCCACTTCCTATAAGACGAAGTTCTTCCACACTATTGGTTTAGTGGGAATCAACTCCACTGATATCCATGGAACACGTTCCCTATAAACATCTTAATAGGGCTTTGTAAGAAAACGCAATATAGTTGTGTCTAATTTATTCACAAACGCCAATATCATCACTTTGGTAAAGCTAGCATTTAATAATTTTTTTGATTTAACAAAATACTAGTGAAAATAAATAATTTAAAATCTTAAATTTATACAATAGTCAGCTTCAGCTAATGTTAAATAGAGTTTATGGCATCCTTTGTGTACTGTCGTGTAAAACAAATTCATTTGCGAGCTATTTTGGGCAAACGAACTGGCCTGGCAAGAATCAGCTCTTCCTAACTTACTTGCGGAAAGAGTCAACATTCCTCTTGGTGTTATGAAGGGCAATATAATTCTCATTTTTTCTTACTGAATACAAACGTAGGTAATGCCAAGCTTACTACGTTATCTAGAATGATTTGACCCACATACAGCAAAACCCGAACAACTGAACTAGTATGCAGACCCAAGCGATGTATACCTATAGCCAAAGGTCTTTGCGACACTTTCATGGACACTGGGCATTCGGAAAATATGCGGCCAGGCTGGGTAGCCGTGGCGTGATGGTTAGTGCGATGGACTGTCATGCTGGAGGTCTAAGGTTCGATCCCCAGCCTCGCCACCTATTTGTATTTAAAAGAAAAAACGGCTACTGCCTCTTGCGAGGAATTGACAAATCCTCCAAGAGTATCTCCTGTCACAGAAAAGTGCCGCTCGTTAGCCGTTCGGATTCGGTTATAAACTGTAGGTCCCCTCCATTCCTGCAGACACGCACACAGGAGTGGTTGAGAGTTGTAAGTCACTAGGCCCTACTTCTTCATGAGCTGTTGTGCCATCAAATTTATTTATTTATTTAGGCTGGGTATCTCTTACAATACTCACTGCGCCGTAGCCGTGGGGACCAGCAGGAAAAGGAAACTGTCTTTTTCATTTTCTTCTGTACCTGAATGCCCCGATCTGGCCAGAATGAAAGCACAGTCATTTGGGAAGGCATTTTTTGACGACCTCAATGAACTCTCCGAACTTAAGATCAAAGACTTGATCTTTTTCCTCAACGCGAAAAACTGGCTCTAAAGAGAACTTGGTAGCTCATGCGGCATCGGCATGTCTTCCATCACCATCAGAATACCTAGACCACAATCAAGTGGACAACGGATTTCTGAAGAAAAACAATTTACCCAGCTTGGCATTTTTACCCACGAATCCACCTTATAAAATCACAAAGGTCACACGAGTTATGGTATAAAAACGGCGTGTTTCAGCACTATAATTGGGTCACCGAACTAGGTTCATCGGGGCAGCCATTTCTACCTACCCTTTATACTTTTTTTGTAATACCTACAACAGTAAATTTTTGTATCAAAATCGGAAAAAGCGTTCCCGAGATAAAGAACCTCTTTTATAACGGTTGTGTTCCATAAATTTATTTTTGAAGCAACAAAAAATTTTTATTTTTAGCCTTTAGACAATCGCTAAGTGCATGGGTAATGGCGCATCCAATGAGAATGAGACCACTATGATTTTATAAGGGTAAAAATGAAATGATTCCACACTAAAGAGAATGCCTATTTTACGATAGAGCTTCGGGCAAGAGTGTACACTAACGAGTTTGGTATCAAATCAAAGGTGACAAGCTCAAGGCTGTTTCACAATGCGACGAGAAAACGAGACGTCAGCGTGACGAGATCTCTTCGTAGAATCTCTCTCTTAAAAAAGAATTTTAAATTGTGAAATATTACATAATAAAGCATTTCTCGTCGTCTCGTCACGTCGTAAAGTTCGAAAAATTGAAAAAAAGACGCAACGTGACGAAGAGAAATACATCAAAATGTATTATTTCGTTGTTTGAAACTCGTTTTAAAGAGAGAACAACTGTGAAGAGATCTCGTCACGCTGACGTCTCGTTTTCTCGTCGCATTGTGAAACAGCCTTCAAACTGTTATATGATTGAAATATTTTCAAAATCGTTAAGGGCAAAGTCGAGATATATTTGAGCTTGAAATTGCCGACCGCAAAATAAAAATTTTAACTTTTTTCCCAAATTATTGTTTATAACGTGCGAAATATATGACGTAGAAAAATGATTCAGGTATCTAATGAAAGATATTTTCATTATCTTTAAAATAGTACCAAAAATGTTTCAACTTCATGTTAAGCAACTATTTTAATGCGGAATTTAGTACACCACCATTTTTCTTCGTCATATATTTCGCATTTTATAAACAAAGTTTTGGGAAAAAAGTTAAAATTCTTTTCAAGCTCAAATATCTCGACTTTCCCATGAACGATTTTGAAAATATTTCACTCATATAACAGTTGAGCTTGTCACCTTTGATTTGATACCAAACTCGTTCGTGTACACTCTTGGCCAAAAATGAGTAATTCCCTTTACCGATTCGCCGGTTTCAACTCAAGATAATACTCAGCGTTTGGGCATAGCATAAATGTATTTTTTTTTGGTGTGAGTGAGTGATGGATGAAAAGAGAAAAGGATTGATTAAACTGAAAGGATTTTTTCCAACGTATCAGCAAATAGAAGGTGTGAGTAGGAACTAAAAAGAGTTATTAGCTTAAAAAATTTAACAAAAATTGCTTCAGTGACTGCCTGTAGGTTGTTTTCTCTGTCATCGTAGTATCAAAATAAAATTTATTAGGTATCGTATCGCAAGTAAGAGCTATGAACCCGTATATGAAGTAACAAAAAAATTATTTTTAACATTTTTTTTTTTTTAATTGGCACAAGTTTTTTTTTGTTTTCAAAATGTTAATACATATTTAGTACGTAAGAATGTTTTAAAGAAGCTTTTTTTTAAATTGGCACAACGGCTCATGAAGAACCAGGGCCTAGTGAATTCAAAAGCTTTAAAGAAGCTTATGTATTAAAAAATGAATTCAATTTAATATGGCCAATAAGGAAGATTTTTTCAACCAGTGCCTTTTGGATTAAGAACAAGCATGTTCTTCATTACCTATAGAAAATTAAATTAATAACTAAATTTAAAAAAATTGACTAACATATTAGTTAGTCAGAGCAAGAACCTGCGACGCCATCGAGCATTCTATTTCTTTTTTTCATTTCAGAAATTTAAAACAAAACAAAAAAAAAAAACAGTCTTCTTGAATTTGAAGAACTTATTTAAATTTACTTTCACGCTCTGATGCTGTTGGTTGAGGACGAGGATAAATTTATTGAGGATGAAGAGTAGATGTTTTGGCTCACTACCATAACGGCTGCCAATCCCGAAGGAACATTCAATCATTTTATCTGAAAGATAATGTACACAAACATGTTTCCATTCCGAGCAGAATTTTAAACATTCTGAAACAACTCATTAGGGAGCATAAAATGGCGGTACCGGGACTTGTGTGTCGAAATGAAAAATCCCTCCAGCGAAATTTAGGAAATTCAAAAAGAGAACAACCAGCACACAAACTTATTAATGATTTTATGGAGGCAAGTTGTGTTTATGGCTTGTGCTATGCTTTTTGAGTTTTTAACTCTCATTCCAATTCCAACATGAAACCAATTTAATTTGGAAAATGCTTGTTTATGGGCAACCTTTATTTTTTTTTTTTTGTTTCGTTTTTTGTTTTGTTTTCTTTTCTTAAACTTCTTTTTGATTAATAAAATATGGTGGTTTAAAATACATACATATCCGTATACTTACAGAATTTACAGCAGCCATATTAATATTTGGATAAATATCTGAAACAAAAAAAAAAGAAAAAAAAATGGTTAATTAATTTAAATGGTTAATAAAAGAGTTTCCAGAGTAAATCAAAGTTAAAGGCTGTGCTAGGGATCAAATAGCTTTCGGAAGTATTTTTTGTTTTGTTTTTTTTATTTTGTTTTTTAATTTCTAAAGGTCTAAATTTCAATAAAAATTATTTTTACTGTATTAAGTGCCTATTTTAGAGCTTTATTTAAATTTCACATTAAGGTGTAAATTTTAGATATTTCCAGAGTGTTGGGTTTGCTTTTGCGAAAGGTCTTCAAAATATTTGTAATAAAATTATAATAATTTTGAAACAAAGCAATAATATGGATCTGGCACGTACTTCCTTTCGGCGTATTTTAATAGAAATTTCGGTCTAGGGGATATACAATTAAAGGTCCTTGATGAAGGAAAATGGTGTGATTAAAGAACGCAAAATTAGTTTTGTTTTTTTTTTCAATATTATATAGATTTTCGAATTATGTATAAAGGTACGATAAGCTAGCAAAATAAAAAAAATCTTACATTTATTTTTTTTATCTCATATTTCTTATATTTTGCGCAATAAATCGGCTCTGAACTCTTAGCACCCCATACATGGAAAATTCGAAAAAAATATATGCAGTCTAAAAGTCAGTAATTGGTCATAAAAGGTCAGCTAGTTTAAGAAATTGGTCAGGCTTAGAAAATTTTTAATCCAAGGTTGAAGTTTTTCAAGGTCACTCCCGATTTTTGGCACCTCATTTAGGGGGTATTCGAAAAAAAGTATACCACATGAAGGGCCACTGGATAGTGATAAAAGGTAAGATAAATTCTGTAATTGGTCAGGCATAGGTTTTTTAAAATTAATTTTCAAAGTTTTTTTCAAGGTCACAGTATAAGACTTTTAGCACCTCATTGGTTGAATTTTCAAAAAAACTGTATGTCATCTGAAAGTCTACTTCATCCTCGGAAAAGGTCAGCTAATTTCAGAAATTGGTCAGGCATAGTTTTTTTTAAATCATTTTTTAAAGTTTTTTCAAGGTCAATACAAGTTCACATGAACTTTTAGCACCTCATTTATGGGGTATTCGAAGAAAAATGTATACCATCCGAAAGGTATCTCAATCCTGATAAAAGGTCAGCTAGTTTGAGAAATTGGTCAGCCTTAGGTTTTTGTTTATAATCGTTTGAAGTTTTTCGAAGGTCAAGCAAGGTCGTATAGACTGTTAGCACCTCATTTATGGGATATTCGAAGAAAAATGTATACCATCCGAAAGGTATCTCAATCCTGATAAAAGGTCAGCTAGTTTGAGAAATTGGTCAGCCTTAGGTTTTTGTTTATAATCGTTTGAAGTTTTTCGAAGGTCAAGCAAGGTCGTATAGACTGTTAGCACCTCATTTGTGGAATTTTCAAAAAAATTGTTTGTCATCTGAAAGTTTACTTATTCCTCATAAAAGGTCAGTTATTTTCAAAAATTGGTCAGACATAGATTTCTTTTTATGAATGTCTTAAGTTTTTTTGAATGTCACAGTGTAAGACTTTTAGCACCTCATTGATTGAATTTAAAAAAAAAAACTGTATGCCATCTGAAAGTTCACTTAATCCTCATAAAAAGTCAGGCTATTTCAAAAGTCGGTCAGCTGCATTTGGCTTTTAAAGTTTATTTCTCGGTTCCAGTATGACTTTGCTAGCACCTCATTTAACGAATTTTCCAAAAAAATGCAGAATTCATGGCACTTTAAAAATTCATTAAAAAAAAAGCCATAGCTGACCGACTTTTGAAACAGCCTGACTTTTATGAGGATTAAGTGAACTTTCAGATGGCATACAGTTTTTTTGAAAATTCAACCAATGAGGTGCTAAAAGTCTTATACTGTGACCTTGAAAACAATTTCAAAAATTCGTTAAAAAAAATCTAAGCCTTTTGTGACCAATTACTGACCTTTTAGACTGCATACTTTTTTTTTTTGAGTTTTCCATGTACGGGGTGCTAAGAGTTCAGAGCCTAATACATCTCAGTTTTATTTGGATATTTGCAAAACTATAAGTTTTCTGATATTTCTTACAATTATTATGCAATGAATTGGGGTAGATATTCTGGTGGGCATGGTGACTAGACTTAAGCCCATGATATTTATTCGATTTCATTGTTTTAATTTGAAAATAAGAGTTTTTTTTTTATATCATCTAACAAATGTTTATTTAAATTTCTATTTAACTACATATATGTACATTTATTAAACTACATATAACCCTGTTCAAATAAAAACGATGACATACAAGTTTCCTAAATTGTTCGCGAAATATCTTCCTTCACCGCAGACACCATTCAATATGAGATATTCTTTTGTTCAAAAAATTGAAGATTGTTTTCCTAAAATGAAATCTTGTTTTTTTTTTTTTTTTGTCACACCCACGTCGCGCTTCAAAGGGAATGCCGCATATTGACAACACCGATTTGTAAACATACGTAGTCTCCCCATACCCATGTTGACTTAACACAATGTAACCAAAGTGAAATACGAAAAGAATTTACCACCCCTCTGTTTTTGACATCCCCCAATCAGCAGCCCCCCAACGAATGGTGAAAAATAACGTTTCGATTATTCTATTGCCGCGTTGCATACTATAGAACTTAAACTTATGGTGACCATATTCTTTTATTTTCTTTTTCGAACAAATTTTTTTGTATTTAATATTTTTAAGAATAGCATTTATAATGCGAAAGAAGAGTTTATGATACAAAATCCTCTTTAAGTTTTTTTTTAATTTTGAGTTTAAACTTTTCTTAATTCTTATAAGTACATATCTAGATCAAACGAAGAATTACTCTTGCCAATCGCTGTTTCTTCGGGCTAAGAAGGCATTTGAGTAATAAAGCCCTCTCTCAAAGAATCAAGGAGACCTTATAATAAGACCCTTATCATCGCGGTCCTTCTGTATGGGGCAGAAGCATGGACCCTGACAAAAACGGATGAGAATCTACTTGGGTGCTTTGAAAGGAAGATTCTTCGGGTGATCTTCGGTCCAGTATGTATCGATGGAGTATGGAGGAGAAGATTTAACAACGAGCTTTACGGGCTTTACAGCGACGTCAACGTGGTCAAAAAGCTTAAAATACAGCGGCTAAGATGGCTGGGACACGTGGAGCGTATGGACACCAACGCACCAGCCCGACGAGTCTTCGAATCTACCCCTGACGGTCTGCGCAGCAGAGGAAGACCCCACCTTAGGTGGCGCACACAAGTGGAGAACGACCTCAAGCAACTTGGAGTGCGTAACTGGAGGCAGCTAGCTAGGGACCGATCTGGCTGGAGAGGCTTGTTGGTTTAGGCCGTAGTCCATCCTGGGCTGTGAGCGCCATCTAAAGTAAAAGTAAGTAAGTAAGTACATATCTAGTCCAGTCAACGAAGGAAAAATTCATGAAATAAATCGTGTAGTCTGGGTTATTTTTTAAGTGGTAAGGGTGACCCTCAAGTCCAACATACCAAAAGTTCATAGCCCAGGGCCGCGAGCTTAAGCCAGGAGAGGGGGTTAAAGGTCCTCTTTTTAATATTTCGAATATTTCGAAAACCAAGGGCTTAAGTGAAAAAGTCTGCACCAAGGAATTAAAGTAAATTAAAATTCCTACAAAAAATGTTCTATTTATATTTTCGCTTGGAGCAACACTAAGGAATATGCGGGGTGGAGAAATGTCAAGAAGTCTAAAAAAATCGATCATTAGCTTACAAAATTTATAGTCCAGTCAACGAAGGAAAAATAAATGAAATAAATCGTGTAGTCTAGGTTATTTTTTTAAGTGGTAGGGGTGACCCTCAGGTCCAACATACCAAAAGTCCCCAGCCCAGGGCCGCGAGCTTAAGCCTGGAGAGGGGGTTAAAGGTCCCCTTTTTTAGTTTTTCGCGAATATTTCGAAAACCAAGAAAAGTCTGGACCAAGGAATTAAAGTAAATTAAATTTCCTACAAAAAATGTTAAATTTATATTTTCGCTTGGAGCAACACTAAGGAAGATGCGGGGTGGAGAAATGTCAAGAAATCTAAAAAATCGGTCATTAGCCAACAAAATTTAGTGTTTCTAGATCAATTTTGTCTAGAAATAACAGAAAAAATAAGTATATGTATTCAAAATTATTCCATTGATGATTTGGAAGGGAGTTTATGGGGTTAAAACAGGTGGCGAAGGTTAGAATTTCCTAATTTAATTTATTTGCTACAGTGTTTGCATTCACTATGAAAAATACTGTTTCTTTAAAGGTAAAAAGTATAATGGATTTTTCCAAGTTACTGACCATGACTATGTAACATAATTTTCAGACATGTACTAAGAAAAAAATCGTTTAGAATAGGGGGGTCTATGTCCCCTCGTTTATAAGGGAGGGACCATTTTCTAAAGCATTGACGTAAAGTGCATTAATAATTATTTAAAATCAATGGAAGTACCTATAATACAACACTATAGGTTTTTGAAAATCCAAGGACCTATTCTTTTATTTTGTTGCTAAAACAAATTTTTTTTATTAAACAGGTTATACAAAAATTGAACTTAAATTTAAAGTTTTGAAAAAAAAAATTTATAATGATTTTATTTTCAAAATTTTTTGTAGATAAGTGCTAAATTTTAGTTCAGTATTTATGGCCGTTGTTTATTCTTAGTCGACCGCTAAAAACTAGATAGCTGTAGGTCTTTCAGTTTTTGAAAAAATCAAAAATTATGGAAACTACTACTTTTTTAGAAAATTATTTCTCTTGTAAGACCGTCACTTTGCCAACGAAGGAAAAATCATGTAGTCTGGATTATTTTTTCATAAGTTAGGGGTGATGCTCAGGTATAATATACTGAAAGTCCCCAGTCCAGAGCCGCGAGCTTTAGACAGGAGGGGGGTAAAGGTTCTTTAGAAAAAATTTCTAAGAAAGTAGTAGTGTTCATAATTTTTTTTTTCTCAAAAACTGAAAGACCTACAGCTATATAGTTTTTAGCGTTCGACTAAGAATTAACAACGGTGCATTCAAGAGGACACAAGCGTCCACAATCAACCTCTGTCTATCAACTCCTACTCTCACCTCCCCGTGGTGAACATCGGGTGCCTAGTACCTTTGACTGAAGATGGGGATCCAATCCCTGTGGACGGTTTAAGGTGGCAGCAAACGAGAGAGGGGGGGAGGAGTGTTTCCACTAAGGCACTTCTCCTTTTTTCAGGCGGCAGCGGAGGAATTCCACAGATGGAATCAACGGTGGCGTCTACAGTTCTAGTCAGTTTGAACTACTTAGTGAACACCTTATATGGGCTACTACGACGTATTCGTAGCTCAGGCCTATAAGGAGCGGTTTATCCGGCTCCCCGTCCTTGGAGTTATAATAAGGATCTGGTCCTCCAGGCTAGGGGGTTGTGCGTCGGGGTGACTTCCCTACCACGTAAAAAATTATCGGTTCCGAAACAACAACAAGCCTCGGATATGGATGATTTTAATGTTGACGACCCCAGCAAACGAAACAAGGACAATGAATTTCGGATCTGCACGTGGAATGTACGGACCCTAAACAGGCCACGTGCAGCCGAACAACTAGTGGAGAACCTGGATAGGCTAAGGGCTGATGTAACAGCCATCCAGGAAGTGCGATGGGATGGAGAGGGCATCCGAAGGATGAAAACGTGTGACATCTACTTCGGCGAGTGCTGCAAGGAGCAAGGTCAGCGGCTCTTTGGTTGTGGTTTTGTGGTAAGGGGAAGACTTAGGCAAGAAGTCTTGGGCTTCAGAAATGTAAGCGAGCGCCTGGTCACAATCCGCATCAAAGCAAAGTTCAAAAACATCACGTTGATCTGTGCCCATGCCCCAACAGAAGAAAAGGATGACTCAACCAAAGAAGAATTCTACGATCTCCTCGAGGACACGTATGATAGGTGCCCCAAGTACGACGTCAAGATTATTCTTGGCGACTTCAACGCCAAGATTGGAAAGGAGGGCATCTTTGGTTCGATAGTCGGAGGACACAGCCTGCACGACAACACTTCCGGTAACGGACTCAGGCTCATCGATTTCGCGGCGGGGCGAAATGCCATCATAGCAAGCACTCTATTCCCACACCTCAATATACACAAAGGGACCTGGCGATCTCCGGATCAACGAACCGTCAACCAGATTGATCATGTTGCGATAGACGCCAGACATGCTTCCAGTATCCTGGATGTCCGAACGTTCCGAGGTGCCAACATAGACTCGGATCACTACCTGGTGGTAGCGCAAGTACGTATGCGGATATCTATGGCGCCACAACGACGAGCGGATGCTGTAAAACGATTTAACGTCGCGAAGCTAAAATCGCAAGAGATAGCCAGGACTTTTGCAGACCACGTCTCTCTTAAACTCTCAACAAGCCCGCCACAAGCATCATCTGTAGAGGACCAATGGAAACACTGCCAAAATGCCATCAAAAGTGCCGCTACTGATGTGCTGGGTTTCACTAGGCCACCACAATGAAACCCCTGGTTCGATGAAGAATGCAGACTGGCACATGAAGCAAAGAACGAGGCCTACCAAGCAATGCTGCAGACTAGAACCAGAGCTGCTGAGAGAGCAGCCCGGGAGCTCTACGGGCAAAAGCGAAGGGAGGAACGCCGACTTCTCAGGAGGAAAAAGAGAGAGCATGCGAAGCGGGCGGTCGAGTCTATTGAGGACTGTAGCGGCAGGGGTGATGTTCGGAAGTTCTACCGAAGGGTGAGGCAAACTACCCAGGGTTACAAGGCCAGAACGGAAGCCTGCCGAGACGAGAGTGGGAATATGGTGGTAGACACACAGTCGGTGCTGAGGATCTGGAAACAACACTTTTCTAGACTGCTAAACGGCGAAGATGGCCAAAATTCCTCTGTAAGACAGAACACTCCATTCAACCTGGATGATGATGGTCAAAATTTCCATCCACCCGACCCAAATGAAGTGCGGTTAGCGATAGCCAAGCTTAAAACGTACAAGGCTGCTGGTGCGGATGGCCTGCCAGCCGAGCTATTCAAAGCAGGGGGAGATGACTTGGTAGGGAGTATACACCAGCTTATCTCCAAAATTTGGTCGGAGGAAAGTATGCCCGATGAATGGAACCTCGGTATAGTGTGCCCCATCCACAAGAAAGGAGATGCTCTGACCTGTTCCAACTACAGAGGTATAAGTCTCCTCAACGTCGCATACAAAATCTTGTCATCTGTACTGTGTGATCGCTTAAAACCGTTTGTCAACGATCTGATCGGCCCCTATCAGTGTGGTTTTAGGCCCGGCAAATCAACCGTCGATCAAATGTTCACACTCCGACAGATTTTGGAAAAAACCCAGGAGTTTCAAATCGATACACACCACCTCTTTATCGATTTTAAAGTCGCATATGATAGCGTAGACAGAGACGAGCTATTCAGAGCCATGGCGCATCTCGGCATCCCTGCCAAACTCGTCCGCTTGTGCAGGATGACGATGGAGAAATCTCGCTGCTCCGTCAAAGTCGGCAAGAACACCACCGAACCCTTTGATGTCGAGAAAGGTTTGAGGCAAGGCGACGCGTTATCATGCAACCTGTTTAACATCGTTCTTGAAGCAATTGTACGCAACTCGCAAGTCAACAACAGAGGTACAATTTTTCAAAAGTCTGTTCAACTACTTGCTTATGCAGATGATATTGACATCATTGGGAGAACGAAGCGAGCTGTTACCGGCGCGTTTGCAAGTATTGAATCGGAGGCGGCGAAAATGGGTTTGGCTGTTAATGAGGACAAGACGAAGTATATGCTATCATCGAGAAAGGAATCTCAACATCGTCGGCTCGGGCAAAACGTCACGATGGATAGATACAACTTCGAAGTCGTCAAGGACTTTGTCTACCTGGGCTCCACTGTAACATCGCAAAATGACATCAGCGCAGAGATCAAACGAAGAATTACTCTTGCCAATCGCTGTTTCTTCGGGCTAAGAAGGCATCTAAGTAATAAAGCCCTCTCTCAGAGAACCAAGGAGACCTTATATAAGACCCTAATCATCCCGGTCCTGCTATATGGGGCAGAGGCATGGACCCTGTCAAAAACGGATGAGAATCTACTTGGGTGCTTTGAAAGGAAGATTCTTCGGGTGATTTTCGGTCCAGTCTGTATCGATGGAGTATGGAGGAGAAGATTTAATAACGAGCTTTACGGGCTTTACAGCGACGTCGACCTGGTCAAGAAGCTGAAAATTCAGCGGCTGAGATGGCTGGGACACGTGGAGCGTATGGACACCAACGCACCAGCCCGACGAGTCTTCGAATCTACCCCTGACGGTCTGCGCAGCAGAGGAAGACCCCACCTTAGGTGGCGCACACAAGTGGAAAACGACCTCAACCAACTTGGAGTGCGTAACTGGAGGCAGCTAGCTAGGGACCGAGCTGGCTGGAGGGGCTTGTTGGTTGAGGCCGTAGTCCATCCTGGGCTGTGAGCGCCATCTAAAGTAAGTAATTAATGCACTTTACGTCAATGCTTTAGAAAATGGTCCCTCCCTTATAAACGAGAGGACATAGACCCCCCTATCCTAAACAATTTTTTCTTAGTACATGTCTGAAAATTATTTTACAAAGTCATGGTCAGCAACTTGGAAAAATCCATTATACTTTTTACCTTTAAAGAAACAGTATTTTTCATAGTGAATGCAAACACTGTAGCAAATAAATTAAATTAGGAAATTCTAACCTTCGCCACCTGTTTTAACCCCATAACTCCCTTCCAAATCATCAATGGAATAATTTTGAATACATATACTTATTTTTTCTGTTATTTCTAGATAAAATTGATCTAGAAACACTAAATTTTGTAGGCTAATGACCGATTTTTTAGATTCCTTGACATTTCTCCGACCCGCATCTTCCTTAGTATTGCTCCAAGCGAAAATATTAATTTAACATTTTTTGTAGGAAATTTAATTTACTTTAATTCCTTGGTCCAGACTTTTTTAATTAAGCCCTTGGTTTTCGAAATATTCGCGAAAAACTAAAAAAGGGGACCTTTCACCCCCTCTCCAGGCTTAAGCTCGCGGCCCTGGGCTGGGGACTTTTGGTATGTTGGACCTGAGGGTCACTCCTACCACTTAAAAAAATATCCGAGACTACACGGTTTATTTCATTTATTTTATGATTTTAGGTCTTCGTTGACTGGACTATTAGTGTTTATTGATCAATTTTACCCAGAAATAACAGAAAAAGCAAGTATAGTATGTATTTAAAATTATTTCATTGATGATTTGAAAGAGAGTTTATGGGGTGGCGAGGAGAGTTAGAATTACCTAATTTAATTTATTTGCTACAGTGTTTGCATTCACTATGAAAAATACTGTTTCTTCAAAGGTAAAAAGTATAATGGATTTTTCCAAGTTACCATGACCATGACTTTGTAAAATAATTTTCAGACATGTACCTACTTAGAAAAAAATCGTTTATGATAGGGCGTCTATGTCCCCCCGTTTATAATGGAGGGACCATTTTCTTTTTCGAACAAATTTTTTAGTATTAAATTTTTTTAAGCATAGCATTTATAATGCGAAAGAAGTTTTTATGCAATTTTTTTTTTCAATTCCAGTTTTATCTTTTCTTAATTCTTATACATATCTATCATCTTTCATTCATATAAGTTCGTGAAAAGAAATGTAAATTCGATTTGTTTTATGTCAATGTTGCCCTAATCAAAAGTATCCGACTAAATAATTCTCTAAAACTAAAAGCTTTTAAAATAAAAAAAAAAAAACGAAGCCTCAAGAAACCCTAAATAAATGACTATCTTTTAAAATCAAGTAGGTCTGGTCACCATAAAACTTTACAATACCTTCCTATTCCTACTTTGGCTATCTCCTTCGTATATACATATATTTTTTTTTGTCTTTTTTTATATTGTTTAGTGAAAAATTCTTGCATACAATATAATGCTTTTTTTATTGTGTACATTCAATTGTTCGGTTAACATTTTTTGGCAAGCAGCCAGGTGATAAAACATTTCATCGTAACCCTGATATGGCCTCTTGAATGACGATCAAATAGTTCATATCGTTCCACCTCTCTTCTGTTTGTTGTTGTTGTTTTTTTTTGTTTTTTTTAAGAGCATTTTTTATGTTTTCGCATTATTTTGATATGAATGGCTTTTTTGTCCAGGAAACTAGTAAAATAAAGAAAACAAAATAAAATAAAAAATGAATATTATAATATTGAAGGGCAGGTGCCATGATGTAATTATGAAATAGAGTGGATGTGAATTATTAATTTCCGTGGCTGTCATTTATAAATTCATGGCGTTTAGTTTATTTTTTTTTTTTTTTATTGTCTTTTTTTGTTTTGCTTGTTTTTTTTTTTACTTTTTATATATTGCTGGACAAAATTAATGGAAACATTGTTTTTTACTTTTTTTTTTAGATTTTTCAAGAGCTGTGTGCCTGTTAAAAATTGGCTAATCGAGATGAAACAAAAACCATTTTTAAATTTTAAGTTTTTAGTTTTGAGATTTTATAGCACTTTATTTTTGTTTATGTAAGTGCTTCCCTTATTTCGCTATACATAAATATAAAGTCCAAAACAAACATTTTTATTTTTTTTTTTTTTTTGAAAGAGCGGATTCGGTTCGTTTATATTCAGTTGATACAAAATGCATTAATCAGTTAACTTGTTCATCAACCTTTGATTTGATATTTTAATTTTCGTATTTTACTGTGAGTGAAATTCACTCACACAGTGACAAAATTTTTGCTTTTCGTCACCATAATATCTGAGATATTAATGGCGACACTAAAGGGCAATTTTATTTTAACAAATTGAAAAGGATATAATTCGTACACCATGTTGAGTTAAGAATTTATGAGAATTTTTTTTTTTAATTTTAAGAGTTGAATTCCCGCCTGGAAAAAGAATATAGTTTTCAATAAGGCCCTGGCAAGTTTTTCATAGTTACTAACAAGGGTCTAGCAAGGGTTACTATAGGCATTCACTAGGCCCTCGCCAGTTATGAACCTTTTTTGCCTCGTCAGTTAAATTCTGCCTAAGCCCTGGTTTCCCATGGTTTTCCATTCAACTATTTCAGATATGGGGGTCAAAGCTAGAAGCTGTCAGTCGCTCTATATTTTATTTATCTAGATAGACATCCAGTTCCTCGATGCCCACCACTCTGGTTGTACACTCTAAATGATCGTTGTCGTGGCCAGTTCATGTCCATGGAAAAATGTTGCTTCGAAGACTTCAGTGTACTTACCACGTCTCAGCCTGCCGATAAACTGATGGTCATCCTGGTTGGTCCTGTCTTAAACATAGCTCTGATGGTCCCATGTTTGCATTTACGTCCGTTTAAAAGCATGCAGCGCTCGGTAATGTCATCGTTTGTGCTTCTGTGGCGGTGCTCTTTATGTAGCTTATATGGCGAGATTGGGATTCAAAAAAACTAATTTCACTAATTAACCGCGAATCCATTGTATTTTATTTTAATTTTAATTTTTATGACCACTAAAAAATTCTTGCGCATTCAAAATTGCATAAACTGACGATTAATTTATTTTCATTTACTTTGGTGTGCATACAAGTATATGTGAAAGATTATAAGTAAGTTCAGTGAGGATTTTCGGAACAGTTTAGAACAGAAAAGAACAAGTTCAATGAGAAATTTTCTGTTCTTAACTGTTCTGGCTTGCTGTTCAGTGAGTCTGTTTGCACTTGCTTTTTAGGTAGAAGAACTGAGAACAGATTTCTGAGAAATGTCAAAATCAGTTGTGGTTATGTCCTATTTTGTTTTGTCTGCAGTTGCGATTTTACTATTTGACACACCGATTCCCAATCATAATTTAAAATTTACAGTTAATTAAACACAAAGATTTTTAACACGATATAACAAGATCCTGCTTTTATTAATTTTTGTAAGATGATTTCACATAGTTAGTTACCATTAAGAGCCTCACCTGCACTTTATTAAATAAATGTTCTTAGCGAGGCACTAATAGGGGTCTGTCATGTTTTCCTTTCCGAAAACTTGCTAGGGCCTCGCCTAAACTTGCCAAAAACTTGACATTTTTCCATGCGGGTTCGGCCGAAGAGCTTTATTTGAATTTGTTAAGAATTTCCTCGAAGTATAAAATTTGGATCTTGGCCATTAGACGGTCAAAAAAATGGAAGACAAAATATGTACTATGGCAGCTGATTCTCAAACAGTGTCTGTCAAAAAACCTTCAAATCCAGAAACATAAATACAAATTATATGATCGATTACTTGTGACAAGATTCATGCTTTTCTTGTCTCATTGTTAGCCCTACGTCACCGTTGACCGAAATGGCGTTTCAAGAAATTCGAGCAATAATATTTTTTTTTTATATGAACCTTAAGGGATTTTCGCTGAAAATTGGAACAATAATATTTTCGTAAAAACTTAAGAATAAAGCCTTAACTACATTGGCCACTTTTCGCAAAATTACAAAAGTAAAAATATTTTTTTCCCGCTAGAGTAGTTGTTTTGTGAAATCTTTTTCTCATACACATTTTATTTTTAAACCAAGTAAGCTTTCTGCATCATTATTATAAGTTTTTTTTTTGTCCAATGTAGTTAAGGCTTAAGAATTTACAAACTTTTCATTTTCTATATTTGACAGTGGTATGTAGTAATTCTGTTTTCATCAAGAACAATATGACTAATATTGGCAGCACCTTACTGGGACACACGATTTATTTAACAGAACATTTTTGAAATCCCAAAATAAAATTAAATTAGGTCCGAAGGACTGCCTCTAAATGCAGAGGAATAAATTTCATCAATCCTATTGTAGTTGGTTGTCACACAATAAATAAAATAAAAATTAAAAAAATAAATAAATTGTTTCTTAACATTCTTAGTAATGCAAAATTAATTAAACAAATTAATGAGCCAAACAAGAACAGCAACAACAATTTACAAAAAAAACAAAAAAATACAACATCAATTTAAAATGCAAGAAAAATAATGCATAGTTTTCAAACAGTCACTGGCACAAAACAATGGAATTAAAATTATTCAAAGGATTTATTTCGTGTATAGTTTTGAAAGTATCTGTGTTTTGCATTATTTCATCTTCATCGTTGCCATCAGTGTCGTCGCTCCGCCGCCGCCGCCGGCCGGCCGGCCGGCCGTTGCCACCCGTAGTCACCCGTACCGTCCGTTGCCATCGTCGTTGTAGTTTTTGGGATTTGTTTTTGTTTTTTGTCGTCTATTTGCATTTGCATCGACAGTGTCTGCTTCTAATTTCGGCACATGCTGCTGTTCTTCTTCTTCTAAATTAAATTGAAATTTTCGTTCAAAGTATATTTGTAAATATATATTTACTAAAAGCATTTGCAAAGTGCAACATCTAAAAAAAAAAAAAAAAAACTATGACTGTCAGGCACAGTCGTCGGATTGAAACTTCGTGTTGCATCCATCAGCGATGCCACTAATAATAACATGTGTACAAAAATATATATAAAATATTTCGGAAATTTCGGAATCAACGATTCCTTTATGAAAATGGTCAACGCAAAACGCAGGCTGGCTCATGGGCAAGGCAGCAATGTATATTTACTATTTTTGTTTTTTAATACAGCCTGTACAAAAAGTTCATTTAAATGACATCAATTTATCGAATTCGGTATTTTCTTATACAAAAACAAAAATATTTCCTTTAACCAAAAGTATGCATTAACAAACAAAATGATACTGTGTGATTGCAGAACATATCAAACGAAAAGCTTTTGCTTCTACATAATAATAGCTTGGAATGATATAATTTCAGATATGCAACAATGTATGAAACCGTAACTAATCCCTGCAAACAAAATCTCCGCACGACAAATCCCCGAAAACAAAATCATCGCAAACCCAAATCTTCGCAGCGACACATCCCCGCAAACAAAATCATCGCAAAGACACATCTCCGCTGCGACACATTCTCGCAAACACAATCATTGCGGTGATTGCTTTAAGGAAGCCAGTTGACCGTGGTATTTGTTCGCTGGGCTTTTAAACTGGCAACAATTAGGTAAAATGATGTGGTATTGAAATAGGGTGGTTAGAGTTAAGTTGAACGCGAGTGGAGTAAGAAATATTAAAATAGGGCGCTGTTATTTGTGATTTGTCCATTAGGAATCTAGAGAGATTGGGTGGCATGGGGAATGGGTTTATTTAAATACGGGGTCGGATACTAAAAATGTTTTGTCGTTCTTCACGAAATGGCGTTGCATAAAAATGTCAACTTCGATGTTTCTTGACCGATTTCAATGAAACTGATACAGGTTATAGCTGACATAGAGTTATGAAGAAAAAAAATATTAAAAAATATTTTCAATACAGGGTGATTCGTAAAAATGTCAACTTCGTTGCTTCTTGACCGATTTCAATGACCGACTAAAACAATAACAACAAAAATTTTCTTTTGTTTTTGTTAATTCTCTTCTTCGTATTTTGGTTTCCTTTCACGCAGAAATTCCGTCGCCAGCTCTTAGACTATTAATTTTATGTTTGATTGTTTTAAAAATAATTATTTTCAAAGCTTTTAAATGCAATGTTGATTCAACTCCTCCGAATTAGATAAAAAATCCGTGAACCCATTTATAAGATATTCGCGAATAACTCCAAAATAAGATATTTTTCTCAAAAAACATCAATCCCAATTTCCACAATGCTAACTTTTTTTTGGCATAAGCCTGAAACGTAGCATTCTTAAAAATAATTTCTTGGTACGAAGTTTAACCAAAATCTTTGGAGCTGTTTTTAAGAAAATAAAAAAAAAAAAACGAAATAAGTTTGTTTTAAAAAAGTTAAATTTCGTGTTTTATTTTTTGTTTAATACATTTTGCTAAAAAAGGTATTTTTTTTATGGGTTTGTGTTTCTGGATATAATGAAAAGGTTAGACTAAGCACCATGGTTGGAAAAAGGCTTACCATTACACTGAGTTCTATACTTTTTCACAGTACCACTAACTTTTAAGTACTATTTCAAATTTTGTTTTAAAGTATAGACTTAAATTATTCTTTTAGTCAATTATTGGCAAAAGACCAATATGTACTGAAATTTTTCTCAACTGAGCGGAACGCTCTCATTTGCCTTGAATTTCAATTGCTCAATATTTTTTATCGCAGTTTATTATTTAATAAAAAAGAGATGGAAATTGGTTTTGACTTCTAGCGGAGAAATTTTCTTCAGGTTTCTTCTCCTTCTCAGTGGGGCTGATGGTCGATGGAGCTTACTCAGTCAGTGAGATCTCAGAAACGTAAATTGGCTTAATGATTTCATTTGAATTTTTATTTTGTACAACACCCTGTAATAAAATTGATTAGGTTCATTTTTTTTTCAATAAAATAGAAGACTTTGTGTTTCATTTCTTTTCGATTTAAAAAATTGCGAACAGTGTTTGCTCTCTAAATCAAGATGGCAGGACCTGCTGCAAGGGGTCTTTGCAAGGTCGTAGACAGACAACTTCGCACAGGGACTAAATATTATCATTTAAACACAAAAAGAAATTTTTAAACTTCGTCTGATACCTTTTGTTGTCTTTATCTCTTTTCTCTATTTTCCCCTGTTTAGGCGGTAGAACCAATTTTCTAAAAAATTTAAAATCATTAAAAAACAACGGTAAACTTAAGTATATTTATCTTTTTAAAAAAAAAATCAAAATTGAGCTGAGCGTCTATATGATGATAATATTTCTCATTTGAGTAATTTTTGCGCTAAAATATATAAAAGTGTAACGTTCTCCTTCAACGGTAAGTTTACAATTTAATTGTTTCACCAAAAATCCATATCTATAATAGTCATTATCCGCCAAAATTTCAGGCATCTTAAAACACCTCTTAAAAAGATAAAAATCAATGATCTCAAAAAATTCAAATAACCCTTACCTGCCCCTGACGGCTTCATATGCATATAATTTTTGATTTCTGCAGATCTGTGGAACAAAATATTTCTAGCGATATATAACTCATGCATTTCCGTTAAGTATTAACGGAGAAAAGTGTACCGTAAGTTTTTCCCAAGCGTTTTAATTTATACTTAGATCCCAATTCAAAACTTGAAATTCATTAAAATTTTATTATTTTTTGACAAGTATTGATGAAATCAGAATGCACAACAAGGAGAGTGTGGACTTTATGATTCTCGAACCTTATTTCAATCTATCCAATAATACATCAGCTAAAACAGCGATAAAAATAGTAATCGTAAAATAGGTAACAGAATTGGTCGTTCTTATAATGGATCTAAACTGCTGAATTAACACAATTCTTAGAATTTACGTTTTTCATATGCAATTACAGCATATCGTTCCCTATCTCGACGAACCACAGTGCGTCGATTGTATGGAGGTAGTGGACAAAAATATATTTTTCAAAAGTAAGGTAACTGTTCACAAAAATTGGTTGGTAAATGTAATAAATAGAGAATTTTACTTAATTTGAGTAATTTTTACGCCCCCTGCCACGCCCACTATTAGTAAAAAATTGGTTGCATGAAAACCTCTCGTACAAAAGTGATTTCAAGTATTAATATTCTGGTCAGTTAAAAAATTATAAATTAAAAAAGCGTGAGGTCCACCCACTGCCACGCCCACTTTTGCTATAAAAGTATTTTTTTTAAGCCTCTCGCACGATATTGAAAAAAGTGTCAAGAATTGATTTGTGTGATAAAAAAAAATAACTTGAACCGAAATCCACCCACTGCCACGCCTACAATTGTATTATTATTAGCTAGAAGCCAAGCAATTCAAAAATTTAATGATTTTTACGTTTTCTCAAAGCACAACAACCGTAGAATATATTGGCATTAAATATTTTGCAAAATATTATGAATGTTTTTATTCATATGGCAAAAAATATTATTCATAAAGCCTAGTTTATAGATCGAAGCGAAGTGAAATTTTCATACAAAAAATTAGCTTTTTTCCCATGCGTGAAAAAATCAATAAAATTAAATGCAATTATTTAAGCGACAAGAAGGAAGAAATTTGGTTCGAAGTGAATATAATTCAACGGCCTTGCCTTTCGAGGCAAGATTTATTGATGTTTCATTTCGATTTGGATTTCACTTCGCATTGATGTATAAACTAGGCTTAAAACAGTAATAACAAAAGGGAAAACTGAAAACTAAACAATTACGAAGAAAGATCACTATCCGAGTCTTCAAGAATTTCGTGTCCAAGCCGTTCATCTACGTTCAAGATTTTTGTCAAAAAGCCTTACTTTTTCCGCCAAACCGTTCTTAGTTGTAACCGGGGAAACCTTTAATTTTTAATTCGTTCAATATAAACTCAAGAACACCTTCAACTTTCGTGTTTTTACTAAAAGAAATCCATGTTCAAAAAAAATATAATTTTTTTTTTTGTCCTGCAAAAAGTCAAATATTTTTTTTTTTAAGGCTGATTTCCAATGCCGCGTTGGGCGTCGCTTTGACAGATTTTTCTTTCAACGCGAAAGCTCACACATAGCAATTTAAGCAAATTGTTTACAATGACGCGTTGGGTATTATGTTACGATTTGGCACCTATTAGCATGTACACAAACCAACGTAACATAAGCTACCTCGACGTTAAAGTTGAAAAAAATCAACTTTAGCGTGCGTTTTGACAGTTAAACTAATGTTCAAATTCCTTTCAACAAAAAAATCGATTTATTTAGAAGAAAAAATCGGGTTTTCTGGACAAATTCCTTTTATTGAAAGAAAAAAATCGATTTTGTTTAAAAAAATAATGGAATCGTTTGTTGAAAGGAATTCGAAATTACAGTTATGTAGGTTCATTTTGATTTTCAGGTTCTCTGCAAGTCGTCTGTCATGTCGACGCGTTCGTAAAGCTTGTAAACGTATACGTAAGCGTCTCTAAAGCGAACGCGCCATTGGAAATCAGCCTTTAATGTTTTGTAAACTTCAGGATTTCCCGTTTAGAAAAATTTCCGTCATTTTCAGTACTATGCGTTCAGTACTAAGCGTTCAGTACTATCGACAATAGTCGATTTCTATTTCTATCACTGCTAAGCTCCTCAAAAAAAGGAGTCTGTGTTCCTTAGGTTTGGTCCACGTTTATAACTCTATCAGGCTCCAACTTCGCGGTAGCGCAGTTAAGTGGATGTTGTTTCATTTAATCTATTTACAACAAATATTTGTTCTTGTTGATTCTCATTTATCGTTTGAAATAACTATGTAAATAATTTTGCAACTTCAGAAAACCGAAGGCTAAATACTACATTATGGCTTGTAAAAATGAAATATTTGGTAAATTAAAGCAAATTTATCAAAATTAATAAAAAACATCATAATAATTAATCTTAAACTAAAAACATTTAACCACCACTGTATAAACATTCTATTTCTGTCACTAACATGAGTGTTTCATTTTCATTTTTTTTTTTATTTTTTTTTTTTTATATGTCTTCTGAAATAATTTAGTAGGTCTGAACTGATGGACTATCTTGAGCATCTTCAATGTGCTGTGCATGTGTGGCCACCTGTCGCTGTCCGTTGAGAGCTTCGCATGATAAGTACTTTATGTGGAATGGTTGGGTCGTGTGGTTCGGCAATTTGATTAGTTCCCTTGAGTCGGTTGCAATGCTGCAATAATTTGGCCAGCCGGCTGCTGGCAATGCAATGGGGCGGTGCGGTGGTGGCAGACGATGAATAGAGATGACGCACCCCAAATTTGCTGCAGTATCTATGTATGTATATGTGTATTTCTCAAAGCATCTACAAATTGCATTTTTGCAGCAGCAATGCAATGTAAATCAGCAAAATAAGATTTCTCAGAATCACACAGTGCGAAGATTTTCATTTAAAAAATAAAAAGATAGAACTGGCGACCAACGATTTGTAACGATCTGATTCGGGGCCATTACAGAACCATACAGTATACAGCACACACCATCATCGGAATAATATGTATAATTCTGTTCAAAATGTTTGGCAATAGGTGACGTCTCACGTAAGACATTTTGCTCCAAATGCTTAATTATAAGTCTGAGCGTGCTGGGTGCTGTAAGCTATTAGCCAGTAACTTTTTGCTGATGGTGATGGGGCTGTGCTTGCGTATCTAATCTACCGGCTGCTGATGGACGATGGCACCATGGCATACCGCTTGTTATTACCACTTAGAAACGTGGCTTGCAATTTGCGTCATTGTGTGTCAGTAGTAGCAGAGCAAGGATGTGGCTTGTTTCTGTGTCAGTTCTTCGGTCTTTTTGGTGGGGGGATACCATAATATTGTTTTCATAATTTTATTAATGAATGAATTGCGGAAGAACAACGCGTTGTTGTTGCTGATGGTATTTTTATTTCGTGTTTTTATTTGAGAAATAAAAAAAAAAAAAAAAAAAATCAGGAAACCGTAGCATAGAGAAAGGCCAATCAGAGGCAACCTTTTAATTTTTATCCGAAGGCGATGGCAAAAATAATAATTAATTGTTTTATGATCCCTAATTGAATCAGTGAATCTTTTATGTGCTGGTAGGTAAATCGAACATGACACGTTCTTAATTTAATTGCCAATTCTATTGAGTTTGATCGAAAAACTAATTTAATCAGACATCACACTCGCATTCACATTGTAGGTTATGCCAATTTTGCATTTGATTCAAATATACCTACCTACGTATGTATATGTACATATTTTTTTTTTTACATATAAATATAAATTTATTATCTTATTTAGATACAACTGACAGATGGTGATTTTCAAAACGTGCTTTAAGGGTGCTGACATTAATGGGGTTCATTTTCGAGTAATTTTGGTAAATTATTGCAGACATGGGAATTGGTTGGGCATCTACAATAAATTTTGTCTTGACATTTTGAATGATTCAAGAAGATAATGAAATTTTAAATGTCCTTAAGAAATAATTTCATTGCTCTTTCAATAATATGACTGTAATATGCAGATTGGTTATAAGGTAGCTGAAAAAGGTACCTACATAGGTAATTATCTATGTAACTTACTTATATTAACAAGAGTTTTTTTAATTTGAGCGAACAAAATGTCAAAACTTGTCATTTTCAATAATCTTTTGAAGTTTCTATTAAGCTTCCAGCTCAGATATAAAAAGAGCATCTTACCAGTGACGTGCCGTATTGCTTTTAGTAGGCTGTTCGCTATTTTTTTCTGCAGTAAAAATATACATTCGGGGAGAGTACCTACGTTAGCTTTAGCACCAACATTTGATAACGTTTTTTTGTAGAGTGGTCAAAAACAAGCATTTTTTACTATGGAAGGGGGGTCTACCTAGCCCCGTTTAGGAGGTATGGCCTAGAAAAAATGACTTAAAATGCAGCATTATACCGGTTTTGAAAGCCAGAAATTTGTTCTTTAATCTTAAATTTAAGCTTTATTATTTATGTCAATAGTTTTTAAAAAATTCGCATAAAAACTTAAAATATTCTTTAAAAAAAATGAAAATAATGTAGATTAAAGGCTGATTTCCAGTGCCGCGTTGGGCGTCGCTTTGACAGATTTTTCTTTCAACGCAAAAGCTCACACATAGCAATTAAGGCAAATTGTTTACAATGACGCGTTGGGTATTATGTTACGATTTGGCACCTGTTAGCATGTACACAAACCAACGTAACATAAGCTATCTCAACGTTAAAGTTTAAAAAAAATCAACTTCAGCGTTCGTTTTGACAGTTAAACAAATGTTCGAATTCCTTTTAACAAAAAAATCGATTTATTTAGAAGAAAAAATCGTTTTTTCTGGACAAATTCGTTTTATTGAAAGAAAAAAATTGATTTTGTTTAAAAAAAATGGAATAGTTTGTTGAAAGGAATTCGAAATTACAGTTATGTAGGTTCATTTTGATTTTCAGGTTCTCTGCAAGTCGTCTGTCATGTTGACGCGTTCGAAAAGCTTGTAAACGTATACGTAAGCGTCTCAAACGCCAACGCGCCATTGGAAATCAGCCTTAATATTTCCAAAATTGTGAAATGAAGTGCTAAATTAACTTTTTGTGGTCAATGCGTATATTAATTATCAATCGAACACAAGGAACCGAATGGTTTTATGTCTTCTAGTTTTTTGAGAAAATTGAAAATACATTCTATTTGAAATTCTTAACATTTTTTATAAATGAGTTTTTGTAATATTGTGACATTAGTAAAATGCATAATATATTGATGTTTTTTTGATACCCCTTTCATAAGGAAGTGACAATTATTTTTGAGGCAAGACTTTTTTTTATAAGTCAAGTCAAGCGATTTTTTCAATAAAATTTAAGAAATCGTTGAAAATCGTAATTTTTTGCTGCGCTCTTAAAATTACCGCTATAAAACCATAAACTTATTTGTGCAACACAGTTAGATGCACAATATTGAAGCACATAATTTTTGAAAATTTTGAAATTTTTCATCACATTTAATAATAATCAATTTTGGGTTTACGGCGCCTCAGTTATGTTTTTTTTTATATGAACCATTATGAATGTATGTACATCAGGAAATGGGTTGATTTCTTACCTTTCTTTAGATACCTCTATGAAATAAATCCTCCCACTTAATCAAAAGTTATAAACAATCTAGTCAGGTTCTATCGACATTTTTGATGATTCTTCTAAGTAAAAAAATCATCCCTTACTGCAGCCAAGTCTTGGTGAACGATCAACAACATACATTTTGTTTGTTTGGGCTTTGTTGGTGCGCTTGATGAAGGTGAACACCAATGCATAAAAATTTATAAGGGAAAACGATTTCTTGTGCTTTTTTTTTTTGAATTTTTTTGTATGTGGATTTGGGTTAGCTGGGTGCGCTGAAGTAAGGAGAACATCCTACGAGGAAATTTTTGTTATTCGGCACTTTTTTGACTGGTAGGTAGGTAATTTGAATTACAATGTTGTATGTGGATTTGGGTTAGCTTGCGGTGCGCTGAAGTTAAAAGAAATTTTTTCGTTATACTTTGAATGGAAGTGAATTATTTGTTCTGATTTTTGTTTGAGGATTATTTGAGTTCGTACACAGATCTTAATTATTTCTTGACGTATGTATTGATAGGTTATTAAAGAAAAAGACAAATGCGTATTTTGGAGAACTTTGGCTATACGTATGGAAATTAAGATATTGGTAGGGTGTGCGGTGAACACCTGCGCACCTTCGAATAAACGTCACTGCATCTTACTATCCTCAATTAAACACCATATCCCTCAGAAATCTCGGGTGATAAAAATAATAAATTGAAGTCTTCAAATCAGGGTTGCCTGGCAAAAATCCTCATTCAAACCCTCCAAGTGGGTGCCGGGCGGGCAATGATCACCACAGTAATCCTGTGCGTTTTTGGCAGGATGGAGATCAGCTAAGGTTAAATTGGGTCACCGAATTGTTGTAACTCCTCAATAGTACAACGTTCGGAAACCCAATTTAATCATAGTTTAGAGGTTCCTAATTTCAGTGGTGGTGTGAGCAACCGTGCCGAAGAATGGAAGGCTGGGGGATAAACCAGTCTTTAACGAGCTCTTTCGGATGCTGTGGCAAGGTCCGTCATATTTCTGCCTTACCCCGGCAAGCGGCTCTGCCGGGGCTGACTGTTTTTCCGCATTACTCGTGGGAACAAAAATGAAGAAGAACAAAACAACAAATAAAAAAATTATAAGAAAAATAAATCGCGCCAGGGCTGACAATGCGGTCACATCTCCTGGAAAGGCTGTCGAGTCAACTCAGGGGTGTGAACGGATTGTCAACCCTGTGGTTGCCACTAGTAGCGGGAATCCAATTCCCTCTACTAGCCGCAACCTATACATGAAGGAACTACCCGTCAGTGGTTCAGCTGTGACGCTCGGCTGTTCCAAGGGCGGAAGTTCCGCACCCACCCCCATCCCTGCACTTACTAGGACATCGCAAGCGATGCCAAGAAAGGACGCTCCACTCGGAGAGGCAAAATCCGCGACATGTGGTAATGACTCGACGGGTGAGGGTGCTCCTCGATTGGCATCGGTAGCGAGTATCTCAAGAGGTGGATCCACAACTGTGTCACACGGACACAGCTCTGGGTCGGCCAAAAAGAGGTCCGGGAAGGCAAGGGCCGATCGAGATCTGCGTAATGCTACGCGGATTCTGACCGCAGTCGGTATACCGGTGGCGGAAAGAAACCCGGAGCAGATGCGAAAACTCGAGTGGGCCAGTTGCTTCCTTAGTAGATCAAACAAACCGACCTGCAGCGACTCAACGTCAAAGCGCAATAGGTCCCTTGAGGGTGACAAGCCTGAAGCAAAAAGGCAGAAGGTGCATCCCAGCAGCACAGCAGCCTTCAACAAAGATCTTTCTTTCAGCGACGCGCTGAAAGGTAAGATCATAGCCGCGGTCATTGACAGAAGTCATGTGGATGGTAACATCTCTCATGATCAATGGGCAGATGTCAGGGCTCATCTCGGTTTCAGATTTTTATCTGTCATCGAGGAGAATCCAGGGTTTAAGGGGTGTAGTAATTTGAATGGCTACAGCTTAACAGGTATTTTCATTTAACTTTGTGCTCAGTCCATTTATAATTTATTTCTTTATTTGTTTATTTATTTTTTCATTCATCCTAAAGGCATTACAATTGAGTTAGATTATAGCCCTGATTTTTCACACTCGTAGAATTCACTTTTGGCTGCCATCTTGGATTTGAGGTTTTATTAAATATCTCGGTTCCTGGCAAATCCAACTAAAAAGTTGGTGCCAAAAGGTATGTGTACAATTAAATTTCCTATTTTTTTTTTGTTAAGATATCAAAGAACATTTTTCGAGTTTTGAAGAAGTAAGACCAAAATTAAAAAAAAAAATTCAGACTAAAATATTTTTTAAAATTAGGCACATTCAATGTTAATATCAAAACAAAATATATAAACAAATAACAAAAATTTGTAAAGCATGGCTTTGCCGTCTGCCTGATTGACACCGACCCAGGAAATGGAATACGTCTTCACGTTCTTCTCAATTACACAAGCCGCATATTATAGGTGGGTCTTCTGTATGTGTTATATAATTAAGATTCAGTTGCTCTCCTTATAAGCGAAACATCATAGCTATTTGCTCGACCTTACAATCATATCTAAAATAATTTCGTTGATCCTGGGAGTACCTACTCCAATTGACTATAAATTGACCTGTGGAGGGACCCAGCAGCTTCCTCTCTAAATTTAACGCTTGCATGAAGATCGACACGGGCAATAAGCTCATATAAAGCTTGTTTCCAACTTCTTGTTTTGTTAAAACCAATATTGAGGTCCATTCCACATTTCTCAGCCAATTTTAACCAGTCCTTGAAAACCCCACTTCTAATTAGTAACATTTGCATTTGAGCGATTTTTGGGAGTCTATGATTAGGCATTTACATGACCCTCAGTATATAAATAATTTGTAGCTTGAGAGTCTCAATCATAACCATATATAGTTGGGAGAGTTAGGTGGAAGTCGAAAAATTCTCTTAATATAGAAGTTTCTCCACAGTTTCATACTTTTTTCCTCCCCAAACTTGAGCAGCGTAAAAAAAGGACGGACTCTGGAACTGCCTCGAAAACACGATATTTACTGCTGTGCGCTATATTATTATTATTTAAACAAGTTTTCCATGCTACGTTGACTGCGGTTTTTGTTTTTTAAAACTTTTCTTTAAGATGTCTTTCCGCATACTCATTTTTTTGGTGAGATACACTCCAAGATACTTATATTCTTTTACAACTTCGATTATATCTCCGTTGTAATACCACTTTTCGTTAGTACAATTTCTGCCTCCACTTTTTTTAAAAATCATAACTTTTGATTTCTCCAGGTTCACCACAAGACTCCATAAGCTGCAGTATTCGTATAGCTTATTAATCATGAGTTGTAGGGTCTCAGGCGAATAAGCCATCAGCACCACGTCATCCGCAAACAATAAGGCTTTAATTTGAATTCTTGCATATTCAATGCCTCCTGGCAAGAAACTAATTAGGTCTTCTATGAAGAGAGCAAACAAGCTTGGACTCAGAGCGCAACCCTGTCTTACTCCTAAGTGGGTTTGAAACCATTCTGATCTGTGCGTCCCATTCAATACCAGCCGTATTTGTATCTTCATAGAGGTTTTGGATTAACTGTCCAAATTCATGAGACAACCCCATCCCGTAGAGCTTTTACATTAATGCCCTCCGGTTAACCGTATCGAATGCTGCCTTAAAATCAACGAAGAAAAGGTAAAGATTTTGTTTCGTTCAAGAAATGAATCTGCAATACTTTTTAACACAAAAACGTGATCAACTGTAGAGTATCCGGTTCTGAAACCCGCCTGGAATTCCTTCAATAGGTTATTTGTCGCTATCCACACTTTAAGACGGCTTTGCAGCAATGAAGTAAAAATTTTGTACGATGCATTCAAAAACGAAATACCTCTGTAGTAGGAAGGGTCTGCAGTACAACCTTTTTTGTGGATGGAAAATATTAAAGCTTCTTTAAACTGGTCAGGCAAGACCCCATATTGAAAAATGTTAGTTAACAGGGAAGTGAGTGTTCTACTTAGGCCAATAGTCCCATACTTGTAAAATTCGGAAGGTAACCTATCCGAGCCAGCCGCCTTCTCGTCTTTTGATTCTTCTATAGCTACTATTATATCTTGGAGCGTGAAGGGTGCGTCCAAGGTGTCATCACTAAAATTAGGCACCGCGTACTGATATTGTACTATGGGTGTAACGTTGATGGATTCAATATTAATATTTTTAAATATTATGTCAAGAAAATTTATTGGGCATTAAACTTCTTCAATTTTGAGCTACAACATTTTAAGGTCCGTTGTGGTGGACCCAGCTTGACGGACCTAACATATTTCTGTATCTGGTAAAGATATATGCATATTTATATTATCAAAAATAGATCGTTTTATGACGCAAGCAAACGAGCGTGGTTTGATAACTTTCCTGGACTTCATAACATCAAAAATAGTTCGCAGTTTCCCGCAGCTACGGCTATAGTAATATTTAAATTTTTCGGGTATTTTGGGTCACTTAAATTATTATTAATGTACGATAAAATACCTGGCACTTGAACCAAGTTTTCAAGTTTTTTGCCTACATTCCATTCCAACTTTTTGTCAATAAGCTCATAAAAGCCATATGAGCCTGTTGTTTAACAATTCAAACTTTGTAAAAAGGCGTCGATATTGTACAGATTTTCTTAAAGCGCCCTTTGAGCAAGTATTTTCAACCGTTTCGTCGCATCCAACAGCAACAAGATTAGCCAGCAAAAATCATTTCCATTAAAAATAACTGAAAATGAACTCGCAAACACTTTAAAATTTTCCGTCGATAAGGGAAAGATATCCAAATTGTGTGAACCGGGCTCTTTAGCAAGAGAAATATGTTCTTTGACGGAAATTTTATGAGACATTCTTTTTTTTTTTTTTTTTTTTTTATAGTATTTTAGTATTTATTTATTTCAGCAAAAGTATTTTAAAACATAGTTTTTTTTTTGTAATACTTAGAAAGTGAAGGTTAACTGATTAAGTTTAAGTAATATTAACAACTAAAATTAATAGAATTCATTAAGAGAAAAAAAATTTTTTTATTTTAATGTTATAAAAAAATAGGAATTGAGTTATATATATGTATACAATTCTACATTAAATAACAAATTATAAAACTATGAGTTTAAAAAATAAGAATTAATTTCAGCTTTTGCATAAGTTTTTCAAAGATTGTTCAAAGGAATTATAGCTATTTAGTCCTCTCAGGTTGACGGGCAAGGAGTTCCAAAGGCCAACAGCATGCACAAAGAAGAGTTAGAGTTTCTGTATTTAAAGGTGGGAACAATGAGAATATTACTTCTTTCAGATACAGGAAAAATAAGCTTTTCGAAGAGATAATATGGAACTTTTGTATGGATAAGTTTAAAAAGAAATGTAAGAGTTAGAAAATCCAGATATTTTTCAAAAGGCATATTGAATACACTATCTGCCTGTACAGAAACATGATCGAATCGACGCAAGCTATAGACAAAACGAGCTATGTTGTTAAACGCTACTTTAAGTTTGCGCTTACAAGCACTATCCAAGTAGCAGAAAATCGGGCTTCCATATAGCAGGGTTGGGATGAGAAGAGTTTTGGCAATAGTCATTTTCGTTGAAATTGGAAGACAGTTTCCAGAAAGGTGCAAAACCCGCAAGGCAGCGTAGATTCGACCCACAGCACATGCCACATGGTTGTTCCATGTTAACGTTTGGTTGAAAATAACACCAAGATTTTTTACTGTTTTAACGTAGGTTAACATCGCCCCGTCAAGTTCAACACTTGGCAGGTATGACGTGTCAAGAGCTGTGTTATAGATAACAATTGCCTGGCATTTATTTGAATTAAGTTTCAAATGATTTTCTTGAGACCACTGTCCTATTCGTTTCAGATCTTCATTTATTCTGGCTGTTGCATCTTCAACCATACCAATTCGATAGCTCAAGTGGATTTGTACATCATCTGCATACATATGAATTTTGCAGTGCTTGAGTATCGATGGTAGGTCGTTGTTAAACAACGTGAACAAAAGTGGACCTAATATTGATCCCTGAGGCACACCAGTACGAGTTAATAGAAAATCGGACAGCTTAGAGTTAGAAAAGACTGCTTGAGTTCTATGACTAAGGTATTTTTGAATGAGGGCCAGAGCTGAGTTTTCAAAAAGGAAATAATTCTTCAACTTATTCAGAAGTATGCCATGGGAAACAGTATCGAACGCTTTCGAGAAGTCCAATAATACTAGTGTTGTTACACAATTTTTATTATTTTCCTGCCGTATGTCGTCAATTATTTTGAGAAGTGCAGTTGAGCAGCTGTGTTTCGATCTAAAACCAGATTGTGAAGGTGTTATCAATTTATGGATTTCTAAAAACGACGTGATTTGTTTACTTACAAGCTTTTCAAATGCTTTTGAAATGAAAGGTAGGATAGAAATTGGTCGGTATTCTTTTTGTTGCGAGGTTGACTTCTTTAAGATCGGAATTATTTTTGAAACTTTCCATAGTTTCGGGTAATATGACTGTGTTAAAATGGTATTAAAAATATGTGTTATAAAAGGAGATATAAAAGAAAGAATAATTTTAACAAATTTAGGATGCATATTGTCTAGTCCGAGAGCTTCCGACTTAATATCTTTTATAGCTTTGTAGACCTCTACTTCATAAACTCTTTCAAAACTAAATCCTAAAGGAAATTCTTCACTTCTATCAAAAATACTGTCAACCTCATCACCAGCGCTTATGTTAGAACTTGAACTCACGAACAGTTTGTTGAGTTCATTTACATCGCAATCAACATTTTTTTTTTGCTTCGATATACCAAGAGATTTGATATTTTCCCACAGTTTTTTAGAGGACATGTTTTGAAATTTTGAAGCAAAAAACGTCCGTTTAGATTTTTTAATTTCGACATTTACCGCATTTCTCAAGGTTTTATACTGCAATAACAATTGCGGTAGTCTGAACCTTTTCCAACGTCTAAGAGCAGAGTTTCTTTTCAAGATGAGTTCTTCAATGTGGCTAGTATACCATCCTAGTTCGGGGTTCTTAATTCGAATCGTTTTTATAGGTACAAATGTTTCAAAAAGGTAATTTATTTTATTAGTGAGAAATTCAACTTGTTCATCAACGTCTGAAAGCTGGTAAATATTTTCTAGATTAGAGCTATAGATGCTTGTTATTAACGACTGCATGTCAATGGCCTTATAGTTTCTAAACGAGATGATTTCCGTTTACCTTCCTCTGATTTTGGCACAATCTTTTGTGATATCAAAATAAAAGATCCTATATCAAGCCGGGTACCATGAGTAGGCAAAATATTTTAGAATTTCCACAAGGCAAGGAGCATCAGTTATCACCATATTTGATTTTATTTCGGTTTTATTTTTTCTGCTCCACCTTGCTTTCTATTTATGATTTTTTGTAGTCCTCCTGTAGCAACCTATAGTAAATATTTACGATTGATAACTTTTGCGAAGTTCTTTGGTCAAATGAAAACATCATAGGTCCTTATGCCATACCTCAACCACATTTTGAGCTACTTTTTCAGCTGCCTCTTAAACGGCTTATTCCTTTTTCCTTTATTTAAAATGTGGATACAATATTTAAATACTTATTCTTTTATTAAAAAAATAAATAAATTTGATGGCACAACAGCTCATGAAGAACTAGGGCCTCGTGACTTACAACTCTGAACCATTCCTGTGTGCGTGTCTGCAGGAATGGAGGGGACATACAGTTTATTGCCGAATCCGAACGGCTAAGGTGAGCGGCACTTTTCTGTGACAAGAGATACTCTTGAAGGATTTGTCACTTTCTCGCAAAGATGTAGTAGCACCGAAAAAAACTTAAGGTGAAAGCGGCTGATATTAAACCCCAGACCTCTGGCATGATAGTCAAATGCACTAACCATTACGACACGGGCTAACATGTACATTTAGTGCTGGAAAACAAGCTGTCACCAATTGGTTATGTTCGGTTTGATAGTGAAAACATTTTCTAACATGGGTTGATAGAACCTTTTTTTTCGGTTCTATCAAGGTGCTATAAGTATTGCAAAAGTCAGACACAAGTCCATTGTTCCAAATATAAGATTCATTTGTGTTGTACAGCCAACAAAAATTGTTTCTGAATTTATCAACATAAATGTTGAAGGTTTGAATGAAGCAACAACAACTTGAGTAAGCTACCACCAAGTTTTATGGACTAGAGTTATAGCTATTTCACGGTCCCCAGGCCAATCATCGGACTCCTTAAGTGGTGCTTAGTCTATTTGTTCTATTTTATTTGAAAAACTTTTTGCCGTCACTGGGGCTCAAACCATAGACCAAGCGTCTCCAGACCAAGTGCACTACGTATGAAGAACAACAAACTTGTGTAGGGGTAGCAAAAATGTTATTTGTTTCAAATACAATTATTGTCAAACAATAAAACCTACACTGGATCGACATGATCACGTGACTTTCGGTAGCGTAGTGCACTTGGCACAGTACCTATGGTTCGAGCCCCAGTGACGGCAAAAAGTTTTAAAATAAAATGAACACATAGGCTAATCGCTAAGCACCACTAAAGGCTGATGATCGGCCTGGGGGCCGTGAAACAGTCCAGTCTATAAAACTTGGTGTCAGCTCAAGTTATTGTTGCTTAGTTCTAACCTTCAATATTTATTTTTTATGGTGATAAATCCAGAAATAATTTTTGTTGACACAATTGCATAAAAAATCAAGTATTAAGCAATTGTTGGCCTTAATTTTTATAAATAAAACTATGCTGAAGTATTTATTTCACCCTTGTTATTTTTTTACAAGCAAACCGGCAAGACCGTCTTGAGACGGTCTCCAATATTTCTTAACTGGAGGTCGTTCCAGACAAAATGTTTACCTGAAAATTCTAACTTAGAGGGTTAAAGAGAGATGTTTGTGTAGTGTGTGCTCTTACGTTCGTACGTTCGGGAGCTTTTTTTTGTCGACTACATCTCGAACAAATCCCGAAAAAGCTATCGAGTTTAAAAAAATTCACATGAGATTGAAAAAAAACTAAGAAAAACTGCAAAAGAAACTGCTAAAAACTGTTGAAAAATATTTTTCGTCTCGCATAATATTTAGACCTACAGTTTATTGCCTTTGGTCGTCTATTGATGGCACAGCTGATACTGATAATGTTTTCAAAGACAACAATTATAGTTCTATTTTCAAAATTTGCAATTATTTTATTTTTGATTTTAATTGCAATATGCATAAACTTAGGTATCAAATGTGAAAAAATATTTTTTGACTAAATAATTACCATAACTGTATTACTGTAATACACGCGCACAAAGCGTAATCAACATATTTGTTGTGGACATTAATAACCAACTTACCAATTAAAATTAACAAATTTTATTTTATACAAATTTGTGGAGCCCTTTTTGAGAAAAATAAAATCTATTTTTAAATGTCTTAAAAATTTTGTATGGTTTGTACTGTTGTGCTAAGAAGCGAAAAACTTGTTTGGGGAATAGGTATGTTAAATTTGTTAGGTAAAAACTTAAAAGAAATTTGTCTATCCCATTGAGGCTGTAGTCAAACAGATAGACTCCGTCCGTCCGTTGAGAGAATAACTTTTTTTTCTCTTCATTTCATGTTTGGTAGTAGCCGTGGCGTGATGGTTAGTGCGATGGACTGTCATGCCGGAGGTCTAAGGTTCGATCCCCAGCCTCGACACCTATTTATTTAAAAGACTGCCTCTTGCGAGGAATTGACAAATCCTCCAAGAGTATCTCCTGTCACAGAAAAGTTCCGCTCGTTAGCCGTTCGGATTCGGCAATAAACTGTAGGTCCCCTCCATTCCTGCAGACACGCACACAGGAATGGTTGAGAGTTGCAAGTCATTAGGCCCTAGTTCTTGATGAGCTGTTGTGCCATCAAATTTATTTATTTTATTTATTTTCATGTTTGATCAAATTTCAAGTTCAATTTCTCATGCTACTTTTTTTAATTATAGTTAATCAAGCTTTTGAGGTTCCAGTCTAAGAATCTGGAAAAGAGGGGAGTACAAATTGAACTTAAAATTTGTCTTTTAAATCTAAGGAATAGGGTATCCCCTCTGAAAATTCAGCTTTTTGGATAATGGCATGCAATATAAACCCAAAAATATAAACATCAATTTCCAATGAGAAATAAAAGAAAGTCATTTAAGGGATGTGTCATTTTTATAAATGATAAATAAATCACAATGACAGAGAAATATATACATTTTGTACAAAAGAATAAATTCAAGTCAAAAACTCACACAATATCTATACCTACATACCTCGAAAGAAAAAAAAAAAAAAAAACTAGTACCCCTAAATCAAGCCCAAATTGTGCAAAGTTAACAATAATATATATCCACAATAAAGGAGCTTGAATGGCGGTAAAAATCCCATTGCCTTTATTTTTTTTTTACCGTTATAAACGAACACACATACTGCATTTATTATTTAGGGAAAACACTGTGAAAATACTGGAAAACCCCACAGTTTATGAGAATTTTGGAACTGAGGGGTCATTCATTTTATTTTTCTCAAAACATTCATGCACAACGAATTCCATATTTCATTCTTCGATACCAATTTTTTTTTTTTAATACCTACTCGTTTTTTGTTGTTGTTTTATTTTTTATCCTCTTAGAAACCTTTTGGTTTTTTTGATATACTGTTTGCCAGTTTGGTATATTTCCAAGGTGGAGCTGTGTTTTTTCGGAATTAATGGCTCTGGTTTTAGATGGTTTAGCATTTTGTTTTGCAAAAAAAAAAACAAAAGAAAAGATTGGTTTGAGGAAATTAAATTCGTATCGAATTCATATTGATTCATAGTCATCTTGAATCACCAACGCAACGTGTGGGCACTTGTCATCAACCAAATTGAACGATTTCGAAATGCTTAAACTTAGGGGATTTCTATGGAGAATAAAGAAATATTTCAAAGCTGTTATTTCATTTTTTAACTGTAACGCTATTATGATATAGCTTAATAAATTAATCCTCACGAATTTTTAAATATACCGTTTGGAGAAATGGCATTCAATTTAACATTTTTATTAAATCCTCAGGGTTTTCGTGGGAAAAGGGAATTATGGAAAAATTTATTATCAAAGCTCAAATTCAATTACTTTTTCCTTAGTAAGCAAAATTTTAAATATTTGGAGAAATATTTAGGGTAACGCAATACTTTTATATGTACGCACCTACCGCACGTTGAGAAAAATAATGTCTTAAATGTGCCAGAGCCTTGAGTCAAAAGGCCATATTATCTTTTTCACTTTTACAAAGTGACATATACGAACGCATCACCCTGTTGCTTTGATGAAGGGTCATAATACCTAAATATTTGGTATGACTTTAATCATACGTAAATATAGTATCAAAAAACTTTCATTAAGTGACATTATACCATATTTAAACAATTTTGATTATCACTGTAGGGAAACAAATGTTTTTGTTTGGGACAATATTGTTGAAGTTGAACATTACTTTTTCTTTGGGTAATTTTAATGCCAACCAACATTTCAATTAATAATTTAAATAACTTAAATTACTCAAAATGTATAAATGTACCTACTTATATCTAAACGATTCATGCGGATTTTAAACGAAACTGAAACACATTCACTTAATAACAACATTTTCGAACGACAGATGCACGAAAATCACATCCTAATATTTATCCATTCAATAAATTGAAGAATGGAAATTTGAATATGGAAAAAAAAAATACCCTTGGTAGATCAACCATGTGGCACCTACCGAACATGGATTACATGTCATATGTACTATAACGTGAACTAACGATATGGGAAATACGCGGAAGGGATGCCCTTCTTCAAACCCTTTCGAATGAGATATCAATGACACATATATATCCGAAGAAATTGAGCTCAAACTAATTTAAGTACTCCTAATTTAGCTGCAATTTACCCCAAACGCGATGACTCATCACCTGAAATTATGAGGCGGTAGCTATAAAACAATTCCTCTATAATCTTTGCGCAATCTTTATCTATTGATTGGTTTGGTATATGTATGATGTCTGTAGTGCAAACAGTCACTTAGCAGTAGGGCGCGAGCGGTACATATTTTCGTGACGGTCCTCTTTTCGCTACATCACACCCGACCGTCCGAGAAAGACATGTAATTCATGTCAAAAAAGTATGAAACACGTTCTTTTAATTGATAAGAACGAAGTACTAAAAATGTTTTAATATCGGAATGGAGTACGCTATCTCAATTCTTGAAAGAATGTGAATTTATGCAGAAAAAATTTTTAAAATTCGATGGAGCGGTTTTCTAAGAAAAATAATTTCTTGAAATTATAATATAATTTCTTGAAATTTTTTTTGAATGCTATTTTTAAGAATATAATTATATACAACTAAAACCATAATATTATCAAAAAAAAATCATGTAACCGTTTTCAAAAAAATGATTTTTCAAAAAAAAAAAAAAAAAAAAAAAATTGAACTTTTTTTTTTGAAATCCAAAAAATATTTTTTTTTGAAAATATATGTATGCTGTATGCAGTATTATTAACTTCCCATTGGAAGTTATTGTAATCGGTCCGATTTGTGAAATTGAAAATTTTGACATTTCTCGACGTTTCGAGGTCTCTGGAGTTGGATTACATTGTTTTCAGAGAGATGTCTGTGTACGTACGTTCGTACGTTCGGAAGCTTTTTTCGTTCACGATATCTCAAGAACGCATTGAGATATCGGCTTCCAATAAATTTTATTTTAAAGATAATAAGGCCGTTACATGCAGAAAGGATTTTAATTTTATTTAACATACAAAGTTATAGTTGATAATCGATAGAGTTTGTAAAAAAATTCAATAACGCCAAAAATAGGACAAAAGGGGAACCAATGGAAAGTTATCAGTGTGGGTCAACGCTAGCCTGTTTTTATTTTATCTTGATATGAGCTTCAGAGTAAAAAATTTGATCAAAATCGGTATCGGTTGAGCGGTTAACGAGATAATTGAAAATCAATAAAACTGTTCTATGGCAGGTATCGTAAATGTTTTTTTCATCAAAATGCAGACCTTATCACCACTAGTACACACAAAAATTAAAAAAGAATCGTTAAAGCCGTTTTTAAGATGAATAACATTATTCAAAACGGTTGTATGGCAAGTACCGTTCTATTTTGAACTAAAAAAAATCTCGATTTCCCCTCTAGGGAATTACCCAAAAAGCTTATGCTCCAAGTTTGAAGAAAATCGCTTCGGTGGTTTAGGCTGTAGGCCGAGGTACAGACAGACAGACAGACGGAATTGCGGGACCCACTTTTTTCGTGTTCTCTATAATCGTAATGTCAAGTTGGATTGTTATCTCGAGTTCGATTTTTTGCACGAATTCATAACTTGCCCTACAGTACCTATTGTACATATATCGCAAGTAAAAAAATAATTGAGTTTAAGCCTAAAAAAATAAGAAGAAGAATTTTCTGTATTATTATGTATTTTCTATTTCGCAAGAAATACTAAATACATAAACTCACAGGCACATTTAACCGCCCACCTCGTATTTCTGTAAATTTAAAGAAACCGTCAAGTTTAGACCACATTGGGTGTAAGTAATGTTGAAAGCAAAGTTTGAAAAATAAAAAAAAGAACAAAAATTCTGAGAAAAAACCACGTTTATTCAGGAATTAACACAAAAAACAAACAAAATCACAAAATACTGAAAAAGATGTTATCTTTTGTTGTTAAAAAAGTGGTAAAATTATTGAAAAACTTAATTTTTAATAATGGGTGTTTGCTACACAGGCTCTAATTACTTCGTGGAGCTGGCTTGACAATCCGTCAATGATGTCCTGAACATCCGACTAAGGGATGTTGTGCCAATCCTCTACTGCAGCTGTCTTAAGCTCTCCTAGAGTGGTAGGGACATGTGTTCTCACTCGGACACGTCTTTTAAGGTTGTCCTAAAGATGATCGATAGGTTTGAGATCTGGACCGCAAGTTGGACATGACAAAACTGGAATCCCTCATTTAGGTAGTTAGTTACAAAATTTGCGGTATGGCAGAGTGCGTTGTCATGCATTAACCGAAAGTGTTCACCAAAAATTGTTGCGAACGGCATCACATGGTCTTGCAAAACGTTTTCCACGTATATCTGAGCGTTCACACTGCCAGTATCGAACATAACAAGGTCCGTGCGAGCTTTATAACTTATGCCTCCCCAAACCATTATAGGCCCTCCTTGGTAACCCACTGTTTCGGTTATCGTGCATGGAGCAAACCTTTCGTTTTTTCGCCTGTAGACACGCTGGCGTCCATCTGGACCTCGTAGACCTATTCGGGTTTCGTCTGAGGTTAAGACGTCCCTTCCTTCTTCTGCAGTCCAGTTAACACATTCTCGCGCAAAACGAAGTCTTGCTGTACGGTGCTGTGGGAGCAATTTGGGGCGCGCGCTGGTCGGAAAGCTCTGAAATTTAATTCTGCCAACCTTTTTCTGATGGCACGTTCACTCACACCAACATTCCTCACCTCAAAAAGACGTGTACAAGCTTCAACAGCGGTGCAAAACCGATTTCTCAGTATGTTGTTTAAGTAACTGAAACAATATTAAAAGTTGCTTAAATTGCAAAAAATGTTTCGATGACAATTTTATCGGGCGAAATAAGGGTTTTAGTTTTTTGTTTCTTGCGAAAATATCCGCTAAACAAAAAAAACAAATCAGCAGATAACTGATAATGAACTTAAAGTGTTAGGGTGACGAAAAATTCAGGTGGGCGGATAATTTTGTCTGTGAGTGTATAAATAGCTTAGTGGCCGCCAACTTAGGGCAACCAACTAACTGGCAGAGCAGATATAACTCAATTGTTCATTTGGCCAGTTTATATTTCAGAGTTTAAGTAGGTAGAAGATATTGAATGCGACTGTTACGGCAGAGGTTTGCAAGTCTAACTCCAGCCTCTTCCACCAAATAGTGTCATAATATACCTTATACAAATTATATTTTGGAAAAAGGAAAAAGTAGTAGAAAATGTAAAAAAGTACGTATACGCCCGAGTGTACCATATTAATTAAAACACAACTCGTATATGGATTGCGCAAGTTTTTTTGTTTTATCTCCTTTTGCGTTAACACCCCGTATAAACTAGCTAATGACTCTTTTTTATTCTTATAATATTTTTTCTAAAAGAACCCATTTTACATCCTCAATGTTAAAGTTATAACTTAGTGCATTATTTCCTTGGATATCTGTTTTGTTTTTGTAATAACAAAAACGCGTTAAATACATCTAAGCAATATCAGATAATATTAAAATAATTAATTAATTATAGCATTTTATAGTGACGGAAATAGATTAGAGAATCTGTTTTTATAAACATATCGAAAAGAAAATGAAAACCCAATAGTTTTTTTTTTAGATACCGCACAGAATAATCAGCTCCAACTCATCTTCAATTTTGAAGCCAACAAATTTCGATTACCTTTCACGTTTTATTTTACATTTTTACATTTTTTGGGTTTTTTACATAAACATAGTAAAAATACAGCAGGTAAAAAAACTATTGTCAAAAACATAAAAAAACTATGTAAAAAAACGTAAAGTAAAAAAGTCGAACAACACTATAGGACATTCGAATTAAATGTACATTGTATACCATCTGATAGGTTGCATAATTTTTATAAAAGGTCTTCTATTTTCCGTAATAGTTTAGCCTTAATTTTTTTAAATAATTTTCCTGAGTCAAAAAAAAAATTAACTTAAAACATTCGTAAAAAATTAATCTATAATGGTCTAGCCATAGTTAAACCTTGATTTGTATGTATCCCACATATATGAGGTGCAAATATCCAAGAGGCCATGCATTTTTTACTTGCGATATATAGGTACTATAAGATATGGCAAGTTTTGGATTCGTAAACAAAATTGAACTTGAGATAACAATCATACTTGACATTACGATGATAAGGAAAGACGAAAAAAGTGAGTCTCGCAATTCTGTCCGTCTGTCTGTCTGTTTGTCTGTCTGTGGACTCGCCTACAGCCTAAACCAATGGGCCGATTTTAATTAAACTTGGTATAAAGTGTTTTCGGGACATTACCCCGACACATTTTTTTCCTTTTATTTTTAGGACCAAAAATAAAATTTATTTAAGCATTTTTGGAAAATCTTATTGTTCTCAAAAATGGCTCGACAGATTTTTCTAAAAAAAATCAATAAATTTTATTAGGTATATGCTACCTTATGGTAAAAATTAAATTTCCAAAAAATTGTTTTAAATGGTACCTCTCATAGAACCATTTTTTTTATTTTCGTTTTTCTAGAAAAGGAATAAACTGATTTTGATAATTTCTTTTTTATGGAGAATTTTCTAAAAAAATTTTAATAGTTTTGTTTACCAAAATTTTTCAAAAACTTTTTTTTTGGACTTCCAAAAAAAGTTTCAAAATTTTTTTTGAAAACCAAATATTTCGAAAAACATTTGGTTGTTTTTTATGAAACTTGGCACCAAGCTGTTTTTTAACATTATCTAAAATATTTTATAAAAAACTTTTTCTTATAGTCAAAATTAACGGTACCTTCCATATAAATGTTAAAAAACCGTTACAGAAAATATAAATTTTCTCGAAAACGACTCCTACGATTTTGATTAAATTGTTGTGAATACCAATATTAGTATAGTCTACGATCTTCCAAAAATAAAATTTACAGTTAGCCATTATTAATGGTACCCCTCATATAGAACCATTTTCTTTATTTTGGACTATCTCATTATGTGTCTAACCGATTTAAATTAAATTTTTTATACAAAAGCTTCTCAAAAGTTGAAATCATACTGCTGATCAAAATTTTCAAAAAAAAATTCAAATTTTTTTTTTGAAAATTCGATATTTTCAAAACGGGTAGATAATTTTTTACGAAATTTAACTTTTAAGTCGACATAAATAAATACTAAGAAACCAATTTTTCTCTTAAAAATGTTTACAAAATTTTATATAAAAAAAAACTAATTTAAAAAAAAACTGTCCTACGATTTTGATTTTTTTTTCTCAGAAACTAAGATTAGTTAAAGAAATCAGATGGTGTACTTTTTTTTAGCTCTTAAAACAAGTAAAGAAGACTTTTTTAATAAATTTATTTCGAATTATGTTGATTTTTAATAATTTTTCAATTTAAGCTCTATGAAAATGAAAATTGGTTTAATAAAATTGATTGAAGAATATCGGTTTATACTAGTTTGTGCAAAATATAATTGGGGATGGTTCTTTGAATCATTTTATGAAAAAAATTGTATGGGGGAAAAATTCTATATCCCGCCCCTGAGACGGTATTGGCAATTTCTAAAAAATCACCTAAAATGCAAGAAAAATACTTTTTTTTTTTAAAGTCAATATTTTATTCTTTTATTTGCTTTTAAAATAAAGTTGTTTTAATGAACAGTTTTTAAGAAATTAAATTTCAAATTCAAAATTTTTGAAAAATATTGTGCTTTTTTTTTTTAATTCTGCGTAACTAAGGAATTTATTGCGAGAGTCTACTTAAAAAATAATTGAAGTAGAATAGACTTTAAGTTTACTATTTTTATGTTAAAAGTCTATTCGAAGATATTTTTCAAAAATCATGCCGATACGTCTGGTCTCGGCATTTTGGTTCTGGGTTTCGGAAAACGTAATTAATAGTACGTCAGGAGAACAGTTGACTTTTGGACTTTCTCATTGACAGCTTTATTTATTTTTTTTTTTACATTTGCGAATTAGTGAACTAAATAAAAAATCAAATACAGTGGAAGCTCCTATTGCGGACAGCTCCCTTAAGCGGACAAATCCCCTTAGTCGGACAAATTCTCACGACCGTGGATCTTGGATCTAAATTCTATACATTTTATGATCCCTTAAGCGGACATTTCCTTACCCGGACGCGCACAAGAATCAGTCGTGATTAGTTAAATAGTATTCCATTAGGCGGACAAAAACTTTTTTTTCGTATGAAAATTTCAACCCCTATTTTCAGAAATACTCTAACATACCTACCTGTATTTTTTTAGCATTAAAAACGCTCCCCCTAGTTCACAACGACAATAAATGCGATATCACCAAATTACTGTGTGTATCTTGTTTTTTGTACCTTCATTTTTATTTTTAGTTTGAATAATTTTCATGGCTTGTAGGTGCAAAAATTTTGCATGATGCCACTAGATAATATACATCTCCTTATGTAACTATTTTTTATTTTTTCTCTTGGACGGACAACTCCCTTAGACGGAAAAAAGTGTTGCGACCATTGCTGTCCGGCTAAGGGAGCTTTCACTGTAGAACATATATCAACAACTTCTTGTTGAATCTACGCGTACTCTCCATCAACCTTTGGAACACATTTTAATTAAAAACTTCTCTTAAGTGCACAAGAGTAACAATGAGTGTAAAATTTGTCAACTTCAATATGTTCAGACCCCCCTTGTTATTTTTATTTCCAACCATTAAGATAAGTATTTTTTACTTGTTTTCAAGAGTATAAGGTTGATACTGTAATTAAATTGAAATAAACATTTTATCGAAGCAAGGCACCTACTATATCCATCCAAATGTTTGTGTGTTGTTTTACATTTTGCTTTGTATAAACATCAATCAAACGAAAGTAAACAAAATATACATATATACGCCACAGGTAGGACTTGGGTGCATATGTTTAGATGAAACTCTACCAGCATCCGAGTGAAAGTGACACAATCATACATCAATCAAAATATTAAACTTCATTCTAATTTCACCTTTGGGATATCACTGTAATGTTAAAAATACAATTATTCTGCATTTGACAAACCAAACCGCACCATTAATTTGGTTTTTTGGTTATTTGTTTTACGTAACTCTCTCTCTCTCTCTCTCTGAAACAACAACAACAAAAAAATTGATGATTCTTCCTCTGTAATCTGACAGATACATGCGGAAAATCTTCTTTGCACAGCTGGGTTCGTTTATAATTTCTGAGTTGATGATTTTTGCGTGGGTTTGCTATTTGGAATTATCATTTTAGCAGAAGGAATAAATCAACAGAGTTTCTTGTTGTGACAAAATATAATAAATGAATGAGTTATTTCATGAAATTTAATAAAAAAAAAAGGCTATTTTTGGGGCCGGTGAATATTAAAGCTATTTAAGACGGAGTAAGGACTAAAAGATAAATTGGATGAAATAGCACATAGTGACACTTGGCGTCAAACAGATTTTTTAGGGAAAGTGGAAAGCTTAAACCAATGCAGACAACTACTTTGTAAGAATGTTTTTTTTTTGTTATTAAAAAAGAGGATATTATTTTTGAGGAATAATGGGATTCTAAATGACGGTAGTCAAATCCATTTATTTATTTTCTAATTTGAAATTGAAACAACTAAAGCTTGCTGAAAAAAATGATATATTTTATAAAATTAACAAAATATCAAAATTAATTGTTAAGTTTTTATTAATATTTTATTTTTGCAGTTAAATAAATTAAATCTTAACAGAATTATTAATAAGTTTTTTTGTCGGCTCCCTTACACACGTATTAGCTAGCACAGGGATAGAGAGCTTGTCCGTTGGATAACTTTTATTATTAACTAGCTGACCTGTCCAGTGTTGTCTTATCTTGTCTTATCTATGAATATTTAACTCGAAAAGGCATAAATAATAAAAAAAAAAATTCTACAAAACATACCTTCTCTAGACAGCCGTCCAAGTTTTAATTAAAAATTTTTAATTTTTACTAAAGTCATCTAACTTTGTATTTATATTTATTTAATCATATTTGTACTAGGAAATACTAATTTGTCTTACTTGTACTTCCGTACTTACCAATAAACTTAAACTTAAACTTTGGACAGCGAAATCGATTGTCTTAACCTTGACAAATGTATTATATATTTTTTTTTTTTTGTTAAAGAAAGCATATTTCTGCCTATTTCGAAATACTTATGTCGAATCCCTTTTAAGAAAAAAATCGATTTGTTCAGAAGAAAAAATCGACTTTTCTGGACAAATCCCTTGTATTAAAAGAAAAAAATCGATTCTGTTTAGAAAAAAAAATCGAATATTTTTGTTAAAAGGAATTCGACATTAGACACTGTCTAAGTAGTCAAAAATCTAATAATGCTTTTTGTCACACAACATTACTAGTTTTCTTTGATGGCACAAAAATAAACAATGTTGATGGTTTTCCGAAACTTTAACAGGAGATATACAACTGTCTATGTGAAAAAAAAGTTATCTTAGAGAGTGGTCAGGTATAGAGAAAAAAACAAGTAAAAATGTAAGGATCAATTTGGGAGGCACACCAGACACACTGATAAATTTTTTTTTCCATTTTTACTTGCGATATATGTAGGTACTATAGGGCAAGTTATGGATGTCTGCATGTCTGTCTGTACCTCGGCCTACGGCCTAAACCACTGAAGCGATTTTTTTTAAACTTGAAGAATTAGATTTTTGGGTGATCCCCTAAAGGGGAAATCGAAATTTTTTTATAGCTCAAAAAATAACGGTACTTGCCATAGGACCATTTTAAAAAAAAGTTATTTATATCAAAAAAGGCTCTAACGATTTTTTTTTAATTTTTTGTGTGTACTAGTGGTGGCATGATCTACATTTTGGAGCAAAAAAAAATTTACCAAAAGCCGTTATTAGCGGTACCTACCATAGAACCGTTTTTTTTTTTTTATTTTCGAAATTCTCGTTAACCGCTTAACCGATTTCGATCAAATTTTTTTTACTTAGAAGAGGATTCAAGTGTGCATAATACTGCATACAAATATTTTCAAAAAAATATTTTTTGGATTTAAAAAAAAAAGTTAAATTTTTTTTTTTGAAAAATCATTGTGAAAACAGGTTGGAGAATTTTTTTTTAAATTATGGTAATAGCTGTATATTATTGTGTTCTTAAAAATGGTATACCAAATTTTTTTCTAAAAAATTTCAATAAATTTTATATGTATATGAAAAGTTTTTTTTTTTTACGGTCCAACGATTTTTAATTTTTTTTTTAATCTTATAGTCTATTACAAGCGTATTTAGGAACATAGAGACGTTAAAAAATCCTCTGTCTGTTTTTAGTATACATATATGTAGTTACAGACCCTTAAAAATAAATAATATAAATTAAGCATTAGCAGAGTCCTGTGGCGTATACGTACTTTTTTATCAGCATAATATTAGTTAGTTTTAAAAATCTCCCACATCACAGCTTTATAGTTAATTTTGAATAGCAAACCCCTCTTAAATCATATGTGGTGTAGTCTCCATGTTGTATAATGTATTTTAAATAAAATGATAAAATAAAAAATTTTTATTTTATCGTAAAAAAATTTATTTTATCATTTTATTCAAAATAAGTCGTTATATGTGAGTTAAATCATTCTGAATTTTGTTTTTTAAAAAAAATTAAAATCGATTGCGAATTTCATCCCACCAAAATTTTACTTTCTTTCGGCACAAATATTTATTTGTCTTTTGATCCTTGTAGAGTGGTGTGAAGTTAAATGAATTGAACATAACTAAGTGCCATCATTCAAAATTCGAGATGGATACGAAGACAACAACGATTTTAGAATACAAATCAAAAATGGCTTCAGAATCTTTATGTTTAGTATAACAATAACCTAAGTAAACTTGAAGGTCCAGATACAACATTTGAAAAAAATCTGATGAAATTTGATCCTCTGATTACAGGTTAAGGGCTCAATTCCGCAAAAAAAAACAATTCAAAACTCTTCCAAAAGCAATTTGTCATTTAATTATTTGTACAATTCAGGCTGACGCGGTGACCTTCAGACTTCTAGAAACAACTTAGAAAATGATCACGATTGCTCATCAGATGAATTAAGCTTTTAATTTAAATTCAAGTTTCAATTGAGAATTAACAGATTTGTATTCCTCATCTTATTTATTAAAAATTATTTATGTTTAATAAACTTTTTAGCAAAATGTATATGAAATTCTTACTCTAATGGTTTGAAATTTGTTAAATCGTAACCAAGTAAGAATAATGGGAAATTTAAAAGAGGAAATGTGTTTTTTTGCCATTAATAATCGATTTTTAAACAAAAAACAATAATTTAGCTTTCACAATTCAACAAATCAATTAATTCAAGTTTTTAGGATATCTTGCCTCATTGTGCAAGTGCGTCGTGAGATTTTATGTTACTTTGAAATGTGAAAATATACTGCAAAATGTCACCGAAAAATTTCCCCAGCCCTTATCCCCCCAACAGACAAATTCTAGATCAACTACTGATTACTGATCCCAACGTGTAACGTTGGATAGAGAATAACAATAAACCAATTTAGTTATATCATCAGTATCACATTTGATAGATAAAGAGCTATCACGTCAAAAATTTTGATTGTTACTTCTACCCTTTCTAGGTTCTCTTTTTTAACCATTCAAACAAATCAAAACAAATATTCCATACAAATTTTATACATCAAATATTAAGAAGACGGACAGAATCCCGAAATCCATAATCCAGAAAACCCAAAATACCAAAACCGAGAGGCCAACATTAAATAAAAACAATAAAAGTACCTAAACTGTTATAACAAGGAAAATGTATACATTATTTCTTACATACCTTTGTTTTTTTGCCTTAAATAAAATGTTAATTAAGCTTATTCCTTATATCCATTTGATTTTCAACATTCAAGTTAATCAGGTTAATTTTTTTTTATTTAAATTTTTCTTGCTGATAATCCAAATGTGATTTATTTTATACGAAACATTCAATGAAAATTATGTAACATGAGCACTACGTTATCTACAGTTTGTTTGTTTTTACACACATATGAAATATATATTTATACTTTTTTTTTTTTTGTAAACATTTATTTCTAGATTAAGGTTATTGAGAATATTTATTAGAAAATGTGATGTTTGTTTTTTGTTTTCTTAAATTTTAATTGCATATTATTATTAGTAACGTTTTTTTTTTCTGCCATTAAATAATTTGATTTTTGTCAAAAAATTAAACACTTTGTATAGAGGACGGTTGATTGAGATGTGTTTATTTTTTGTTTTAATATTTACTTCAAAACTATTACTTCAACAACAATTCGATTTTTTATTTAAGTACTATTCTAATCATGGAGCAGTTATAGCACATGGTAATATATTACATACGTATATAACACTTCTTATAGTTTCATTTCTCTACATGTATATATATATATTTATATTTATGTATAATAAAATTTTATGACTGATTTTTTAAAAATATATATAGATATATATTTTAAATGTTCTTCTTATTTATTTGTTAGTAATATGTATTTTGTTTTATTTAGCTATACAACTTATTTTCACAACCACACGAGAGATTCAGAATTTTATTAGTTTTTTTTTTTTTTATTATTTGAAAGACAGTTAGTAAAAGATTAGTTTGGAGTGTGTGTTAATTTTTACATTTATATCTATATATTTAATATTATTATTTTTGTTTTGTAATTTATTTCGATTTTTTTTTTTTCTCTTATAAAAAGGTGGATTTGCTTTTTCACTGTAGTGTGCAACGAATTATTGTGATTTTTTTTTTTTTCAACTTCTTGGTTTTTTATCTTTACAAATAATTTTATTTTTTTAACTTAATTTTCAATTCTTTTGTCGTCATGAATAAATAAACATTCATTAATTGTTTTTTGCTTGTAAGACACAACCACTGTTATTTGATTTATTTTTATTTTTGATTTGGGATTGAAGTTTTATGTCCAGTTCTGATCATTTTAATTATTTTTTTTTTTTTTTTTGGAATTTAAATTGATTTGAGATGGAAACGATTTTCTCCGGTGAGTGCTGAAAAAAGGAAGAAAATTTTTTTGAGTTTTTGAAAAATGAGAGGTGGCTTCTATGCGTATTGCACGCAATAAGAACTGAAGAAATTAAAAGATTAACTCAAAAAATTCCAAAACAAAAGTGATAAAAGATACTTTTTTTTTGTTTTATCAATATTAATCAGCTCGCTCATAAGCTGTCCGAACCAAAGATTTAGGTGTAGGCGTTGTCAATTTTGTTCGCAACAAATAATAATTTAATAATTTAATTAAATTTACAATTCGTAAATTCTATATTAATAAAATCGTAACTTTCTTCTTGTTTAATGTATATTTTGATCAGTTTTTTATTTTTTTTTTTTTTAATTATTTACTGTAAGAGTTCAAATAGCGGACCACGGAACGGTGATCCAATAAATGTAAATATAAGAAGAGAAATAGTGACATACTTTCTGCCTCATTGTGAAGGTAGTTGGGATTTAAATTTTAAAATTCAAGCATCATCGGTCCAAAATCTACACTGGCGCATAAATAGCCTACAAAGGCTATTTTCACTTTATCGAAGATATAGAGAAAAACACTGAATTGCTTAGCGCTTCCTGAATTTAAAACATCCAAAATACAGATAAATATTTATCTTGTAGTTTAATATGTGCTTAATTTTTTAAAAATGTTAAAAAATTGAAAAAGTTATAAGAGAGAAATACCTAGGGTCAATACTCGTAGGGCTTTTAAGGTTTTAAGGCGCCAGTTATAGCTATCATTGAAATTCATCATTGAAAATTCTAACGATTTATTTTAAGACGTTTAGAAGTCGAAACCTGTGATTATTTTGATGCCAAAATAAAATGACTTAATAAATATATCTGGCCAAAAAAAAAATTCATTTCGGCCCAACCTTTCTCATGAAATGGCTTTTATTATTTCAATGATCATTGATAAGGTAGTGCGCAATCATTGAAAATATGAAAGTCAATTTCTGTGGAAGGTTGGACCCAAACGAATTTTTTTTTTCGCAATAAAAATTAATTGAGTCATCAGCTTCAGATTAGGATCAAAAAAATAATGATTTTGCTTTTTAAGTGCCCTAAATCTTTAATTAAAAATTTTCAATGATGAATTTCAATGATAGCTACAACTGGCCTTTAAAAAAATTTGTTAAAAAGGTCTCATGTACAACATAATGTATGTAATCAATGAATACTTAATTCACAAACTTGTTGCTTTAAAAATTGTAGCTAATGAAGTTCAATAACTTAACATTCACTTAAATTAATTCCCAAATTCTTGGAATAGATTTAAAGTTGCTGAAAAAAGACATAGGGAGGAGAGGACATATTTTTTAATCTAAAAACAATCCACATACGATTATATTAAGTGCTTCTAGAAATTGGGATTTTCTACATAAATTAATGATCATCTGGCGCTTAGAAATAAATAAACAAAAATTGAAGACGATGAAGACAATAGTTTTTCTTCGTATTTTAAGAAGATATTAAATTAGGTCTTCATTGAAATGACGCTCTCATTTTCACTTGCGACATATGTATATGTTTTTACTATTATGGCAAGTTTTAGATTGACTTTGACTTGACATTACGATGATAGGGAAGACGAAAAAAGTGGGTCTCGCAATTCCGTCTGTCTGTCTGTGTACTCACCTACAGCCTAAACCCATGGGTCGATTTTATTTAAACTTGTTGATATCCATTGCTTAAATTAATAACAACCAAATAGACGAATTAATCTCATTACTCCAAATAATCTTAAGACAAAATTACTTCACATTTAATAACAAATACTACACCCCAAAACCAAGGCCTAGTAATGGGTTCCCCATTGAGTGGCCTAATAGCAGATTTTTATTTAAATGACTTCGAAATTAAACACATATGTATTATCAAAACGTAACCCACTTAATCAAAAACTAATAACGTATTCCAGATATGTTGATGATGCCTTCATTGTACCCTTGTCAAAACAATTAAGGGAACAAAAAAAAATCACTTTTTTTTTTTTAGTGTTTTTCGAAGAGCTGTATCTCTGTGAAAAGTGGTCGTATTGAGATGAAACAAAAAGCATTCTGAAGCTTAATCCTTTTTGTATTGAGAAATATTCGCACAGTTATTGCGCAATCATAAGAAGCAGCACGACCCAAAAATTTTAATTTTTTTTCTTTTTTTTGAACATTGTCATTTTCTTTGAAAATTTCTTTTGAGCCAATTTAATGTTTTGTTTCAATAACTTGTTTATTCCGCTTTAAGGTCATCTTTTTTCGTCATTGTACAATTTTTTTTCAAAAGAATATCTGGCTTTGAATGAAAAAACAGAAAAACAAAAAAATTGGAGCAAAAATTAAATATTTTTTTCAAAATTTTCAAATTTTAGTTGTAATTTTTTTTTTCTCGAAAAGATGTTTTGCTTCCCATTAAAATCTCATCAGTATTGTAACTAACTCAAAACTATGAAAAAAGTGGGCAGAAATTGGTGTTTTCGTTTCCATTTTGATGACAATTTCACAATGTTTATGAACCCTCGAATTTGTTCCCTTAATTGGTTTTTACGACTTTGATAATTCGGTACATGAAAACGGTTCAATGGATTTATTTGAAATTTTACAGAAATATTGGTTGTCTATAGTTATCTAAAATGTTTTACCAAATTAAGTCCTACAGTCAATATTTTTAAATCAGTAAAAGATTTACAAAAAGTCTTTAAAACGTCGTTTTTCAAACCTTTTCTGAATGTAACGATGAGGAGCGAAAAAAAAATAATCGTTATAAAGTTTTGAAAAAATCTTATAGAATATTAATTCCAGTTCTTAAAACTATTCATAAATTTTCGGTGTCCTCATTCCTTGCGATAATATTGGTAGTCAAAGTCAAAAGACTGTTTTTTCATTCAAAGCCAGATATTCTTTTGAAAAAAATTTGTACAATGACTAAAAAAGATGACCTTAAAGCGGAATAAACAAGTTATTGAAACAAAACATTAAATTGGCTCAAAAAAAAATTTCAAAGGGTCGTGCTGCTTCTTATGATTGCGCAATAACGGTACCTTAAAAAAATCATTTGCGAAAATTTCTCAATACAAAAGAAATAAACTTCTTAGACGTAAACATAAAAAAGAACAACAACAAACTTAAATACAAAGTATACAGAAAACCCACCACCACCGACATCACGATCACCATCCATAAAGACTCATACCATCCGCAAACACAACACAAAAAATGGCAGCATATAATGCTTTAGTTAATAGACTTTTAAATATCTCAATAGACGAAATAGATTACATAGACGAAGTAACTACAATAGAACACATAGCTAAAGCAAATGGTTACAAAACTGAAATTATTGATAAAATTGTCAACAAAAAGAAAGACAAAATGCGAAAAATGGAAAGTAATAAGAAAAATGACAACAACATTTCACAAACAGAAACAACAAAATACATATCCGCACAATATACTAATTTATTGCCACAAATATTACAGAACACATTTAAAAAACATAACGTAATAATATCATTTAAAAAGAGCACAGGAGTCTATCAACAAATTGAAATGCGACGATTGCAACAAGTCCTACATAGGACAGACAAGGAGAACATTTTTGGACAGATTTAATGAACAAAGACCAAAATCGAATTCCAAATCAAATTACGCAATACACTTAATGGAAAACAATCACAACTACACCAATTTCGAAAGGAACCTTATCCCCTTACACCACTGCAAGAAAGGTAGACCGTAGACGTAGACTACTGAACTCCCTCGAAGAGTTCGAAATATACAAATCAAGCAAAAAAGAGGAAGACAATTTACTCACCGACAAATTGACATTGAAAACAAACCAACTATATGACACTGCACTAAAACACAACATATAATAAAAGAAGACGACAATTATTTAACCACAACGACTCTTAAATGCACCACCTGAACAACAACAAAACAGATATTTACCGCAACCACAATAATATCGAAGATCAAAAAGCTTCACAAGTACAGTACAACATCATTCAGTTGCAAAAGTCAAAGCCCGAAGATGGAATTTAATTCCGAAACGCATTGCTAGATTTCATATATTATTTTAAAGTTGTGTTATATAATTTTAAAGTTGTGTTAAGTAAAGTTATAATAAATAACATTTTATACAGTAAAACCCGCTTAAGAGAAAAACCCGCTTATCTGAAACCCTTTTTTCATCCCCTAGTATTTTTCAACCTTTCATTACCTTTAAAACATTCCGCTTAACAGAGTTGTAAAAACTGCAGTCTTTTCGGTACTGCAGTTAATTGACTAAAAAGACTAATTTCATTAAGTCTTTTAAATTACAAAAATACTTTAACTAAAATCGAGCAGTCAGCAGTCAGCACTAATATTCTGACTGTGCAGTTAAAAAAAAAAAAAGTTAATTAACTTTAAGTTAACTGTAGTACTTTTTAACTGCTTTTAGTCTTTTTAGTCAGTAAAAAGTCTTTGTACTTTGATGATTTTACTTTTAATCAGCAAGTCTTTTAACTACAGTCAATTAACTTAACGCCTAAGTGGGGTTCGTTTAAGTGAAAAACCCGCTTAAGTGAAAGAAAGACTGTGACATTTTGCAGTTTCTCTTAAGCGGGTTTTACTGTAATAAATAATTAAAATTTTCTTTAATTTTATTTATTTCGTTTTTAATAAACAAACACACTTTGGATATTAGCAATTAGCGACCTCTAAATATTAATCTAAACGGCTGATATTTCTACCAGGCTTATAATATCGTTAAACTCTAAGGGCCAGTTGTACAAATATTTAATCCGTGGTTCAGGAATTTTAACTCACAAATTTCGGCGGATTAACTGTGGTTCAACGATGGTTCAGGCATGTAATTGGCTTTTAGTGCATATTGGAACCTTGAACCATCGTTGAACCTCAGTTAACCCGCCGAAATCGGCGAGTTAAAATTCCTGAACCACGGATCAAGATTTAAACCACGATTGTACAACTGGCACTAAGTTACAATCTCTAACTAAAAAGCTAGTGGCATTAAAAATCGAAGACATTTTAATTTTTTTGAATCAGTCTAATGTACACAATTATTATTATAAATTTATGTACTTATAATACACTCGATCTTTAATTCAAAGAAACTTTTACTACAAGAGCAAGTTCGTGCGATACAGTCGTGCATTTTATTTATTTATGCTTTCATATATAAGCCTTTCGTTTTCTTATTCTTAGAAAAGAACATTTTATTTTCATGATGTACTATTGTTATTTTTTATTATATGTTTCGTGTTCCACAGAAAAACTCTCATTTATTAAATAGCAAAAGAAAAAAAAATTAAATTCATCCTTTTTCAGAAATCTACTTTTTGTTAAAATTTATTTATACGACATTTATTCACAATCTAGTTCGTTTTAAATAAAATAAAAAAATAATACAAATATGAGCTATATATGTCAGGTAATGGAAAAAGAGATGATAGAGAGGTTCATATAGATACTTCAGTAAATATTAAGAGGTTTTCCCAGAAAATTCTTCTTTGCTATCAGATTCAAACAGTCTGCTTGAAAAAAAGCATATAGTTTTCTAAAGAAAAACAATTATTTTTATTAAAATATTTTTAAATACAGAACAGACAGGAATTTAATATCCCTCGATTTTATCCTCATATTTAAACTCGAAAACTCAAAGGATGTGGGATTTTCATTTTTAAATTGAGTTTTGTGAGAATTTAAGTGCATGTGCATATTTTTGAAATAGGTACGTATGTTACCGAGAATGAAAGAATTTTATAGAATGCCTGCAAAAGCGGACGGTTCTTTTGTAAAGACATATTCAAAAAAAAAAAAAAATTAATAAATTAAATTAAATAAATTAAATATTACATATATAATAACATTAATTGAAAAATTTCGACAGGCTGGCGCCATATTATCCATGTCGGTCTGTGCATCTGTTTGTCTGTGCGTCCGTGCATTCGCTGTAATTTGAGCTAGAGGCTAAACGGGTGATTACTTTGATTTTTTTATTTGAATTTTGATTAACGGGGTTTCAAGTTTTAAATTTTTCAAAAAAAAATATTGATTTGATTAAGATGTCAAAATATGTATGAATATTTTGATATGGATGTCAAAATAATAAAAATTAGTGAAAAAGTTAAAACTCACTCGAAACCTGAAAAGAACCAGTTTTAGCTCAAAACTAGATTTGAAGAAAGCCAAAAATATGGCCGTAAGTCTTTTATATGATTTAAATCAAATTTAAATTCAAATTTCCCTTCTTACTTTTAATAATTTTTTTTTTCAAGTTTTTTTTTTAAATGGGTCTAACGATTTTCATTAAACTACATACACCTACCCGCAATGACGAATGGCCAAAGTGGGTTTTGATGTTTTTCGAGAAATTGCCTAATTTTCGAGTTTTTCGCGAATACCTTCTTAATAGTTCGACCGATTTTGTTAAAATCTAGTGTTTCTAAATAGTTTTTTAAATGCATGTAGGAAAAAATTAATGATTTCTTGAAATTTTTTTAAAAGACATCATTGATTAATCTTTAATATGTGTGAAAATTATAGTTTTTAACTACAAGAGAGCAAGTTCGTGCGGAGCTTTAAACAGGAGAGGGAGTTAAATTTCCCCTTTTAAAGTTCTCTAGTTCTTTGTGAATATTTTGAAAACCAAGTGTCTTAGTGGAAAAGTATGTACATATATGAATGTTTGAAATATATTTCAAAATTAAATATTTTTTGATCAATTTAACCAGAAATAACAACAACAAAAAAAGTGAATATTGATTCACGATTATTCTGTTAACGTGATGGATGAGAAGGTGATGGTGAGGGTTAAAATGCCCTAATATAATCTGTTTCGTAAAGTGTTTATTTTCAAACTTAAAACACTTTTTTGTAAAAGGTAAAAAGTATACATAATTTTTTCAAGTTATTAACCAATACCTACTACCTGAGAAAATTTTTTTTTAAAAGAAGGGGTGGTGGATAAAAAATTAATTAAAAATAACGAATAGCTTTTTCAAAATCTTAAAACCTATTATTTTATGTTTTTGCAAATCATAAGTTCTTTTAGTTAACAGTTTTTGAAGAATTGGAGCCGTCAGAACCAAAAACTAAAGTTTATAATAATAAAAACGAGCGTTTTATGAAACAATTATATGCTTCATCAATCCATATAGATATAACTGTTTTAAAAGATTCAGGTTATTTACTGTAAAAAATTAGTTTTTGTCATTTTAAAAATAAGTTCAAAAATCAGTTAGGCCACTCTGCTTATTATGGCCTCAATTTGATTTTAAATTAAAAATTAAACAAATTTTGAAATAGCTATATCTCCAGCCAAACAAAAATAAAACGAATTAAAAATAAATTAATTCATAAACATTTGGTGGTATCACCTTTAAGTTGTTGTTGTTCAAATAAATAAAATAAATAAATTTGATGGCACAACAGCTCATGAAGAACTAGGGCCTAGTGACTTACAACTCTCAACCATTCCTGTGTGCGTGTCTGCAGGAATGGAGGGGACCTATAGTTTATTGCCGAATCCGAACGGCTAACGAGAGGCACTTTTCTGTGACAGGAGATACTCTTGGAGGATTTGTCAATTCCTCGCAAGAGGCAGTAGCCGTTTTCTCTTTTAAATAAATAGGTGGGTAGGCTGGGGATCGAACCTTAGACCTCCGGCATGACAGTCAATCGCACTAACCATCACGCCACGGCTACTACGTTGTTCAAATAATCCAAAAAATTATTTTATCAAAATGTGTGTTCTGTTCGGACAACTTTTGGCGTGCTTCATCCATTTTACGGTTGTAATAATTGCTGAAAGAAAGAATGGGTACGTCAATAAACAAAACTGTCAAATTTTGGGACGATACCATAATCCACATGAGATGCAAGAGCGTCATATGCATCCCGAAAAAGTCACTGTTTGGTGTGGATTTTGGACTGGCGGGCGTTATCAGTCCATATTTCTTTGAGAACGACGCGCGAAATTGGCCAGGTCACCACCGTCAACGGCGAGCGCTATAGGTTGATGATTACCAACTTCTTTTGGCCTGAATTGGATGGGACAGGGACACCAATGACATGTGATTTCAACAGGACGGGGCGCTACGTGCCACACAGCTCACGCCACATTGAAAATTCTGCACGAGCGATTAGAGGGCATGCTGATCTCACGTGGAGTTGATGTGAATTGGCCACCGAGATCATGCGATTTGACCGCGTTAGACTTTTTCTTGTGGGGTTTTCTGAAGTCGCAGGTCTATGCTGATAAGCCACAAAATACAGTGGCCCTCATAGCCAACATAACCCATGTCATCGGTCAAATTCAGCCTGATTTATGCGCCAAAGTCATGGAAAATTGGAAACTTTAGAATAGATGCGCGCCATACACAGAAACCGCGGCGGAAAATTGAACAATGTTATATTCCATACAAATGGCGTCGATATAGGTCTTTCAAATGAATACAAAATTTTGATGATACTTCGCACAAAATATGTTTTATTTAAATTTAATTAAAGATAGAAAGCGCTTAATGGAAAACCCTTTATAGATGTCATATAAATCAATCGTTTTCGCTCCAAACCCCCAATGCAAAATTAATTGCTATTATTTGAATGATAAAAAAAAACATAAAAATCATTTCTAATTCGTTTAAAATATTTATAACTCTTGATGTGAAACTATTTATGGTATGTAAGTTTAATGGCTGTTCAGAAATTTCAAATATGGGGGGTGTTTTGAATTTTTCTGGATTGTTAACTTCAAAAATTGAAGTTCAAAATGAAATTTGCCAAAGCTTTAGTTTACTTAGTTATTCCTACCAACTATATTAAGGATTTTGTAAATGGTCTGCTGGGCTCTTTTAAAATGTGAGTCTTAAAAAATCAGTGAGTAATAATTAATGTGTATAAGTGAGTGATGCGTGACCTTCTTTATATTGATGGATGGGAATATAGTACAGCCGCCTTCCATACTATTACTTCAGTTAAAAATAAATGCTTAGCAAAAGCTCAAGAAAAATATGTAAGAGTATTTTAAAATTTGAAAATGAATCGTGCTTGTGATATATAAAAAAAGAACTAATTTCTTTATTTCTTTCCATGAAAAAAAAAAATCATGAAAATTAAATAAGCATTATTCAAAAAATGTAAACGCTTCTTTATTTACGTTTTATATTGATAATATTTTTATATTTTTTAAGTATCTCAGAAAAGAAAATGACATTTTCAAAAAGACGTTGATTTATAAAAAAAAAGAAAAATAATTAAAAAGAAACGTTTTCTTTTTTGATTCATTGTTAATGACCTTATGATGCCATTTTCACAAAAAAAAAAATCGATAACAATACAAAAATAAGTGAATTCTTGGAGAAAAATCGACGGCGCACAGTGGGCAGAAATCATCGATTTTGCGGTCAAAAATCAATTTTTTTTTGTTATCATATCAGGTAAAATTAAATATTGTAGTTGTTTCCGTTGTTTTTAAATAAATTTGTATCCGTTTTAAGTTAGTGTTTCAAAAAATGACTCTTCTCGTATAAACGGGGAGAAATATACCTCCCCACAACAACTTTTTTTTAGAACACAACAAGAATTATTTCCCAAAGTGTTGGTCATTAATTTTGAATCACCCTTTGTGTACATAACATTTATATTCTTTAATTTGAAAAAAAAAAAAACTGTGAAACATTTTTTTTAAATTTATTTTTTAATTAAAATAACACATGTTTGAAAAAAAACCATTGTTTATTGAAAGCTACTTAATTTAAGAAAAAATAAAAAAAAATTATGGAAAAATCTCAAATGGTTTAAAAGTTATGGATTTTTGACCACCAAATCGACAATTTCTGCCCACTGTGCGGCAGCGTATAAATTATCAATGCAATAATACATATTAAAATTATTTTTCGAGTATACAGGGTGTTGGGTATAAGGTGCACCAAGAAGCTAAAACGAGTAGGTTAGGTTAAGACAAGAAAAATATTGTATGGAAAGGGGGTCTGGGGGTCTATTTCCCCCCGGCAATTTTCCAAAAAAAATCACTTAAAATAGAAAAAAAAATTATTAAAAAATAAGGGTAACGTACAGAGTCATAATATAACATTCTGAAAAGCCAGATATCAATTCTTTAATTTTATTTTTAAATAAAAATGTTCGAGTGAATAGTTTTTAAAGAATTATTTTCAAAGTCAAAATTTTGGAAAACAAAATTTTAAGCAGATTTTTTTCAAAATTTTACGTAATTAAATACTAATTTTAATTTCAAAATTCAATGCTTTAATTAACTTTTAATCAAAAACAGGAAACCGGATGCTAAAATGTCTTTTAGTTTTTGAGAAAATTAAAAATAACGGAAGGGGAAATTTTCTAAAAGAATTGAATTATTAAAAAACAACGGTAATAGATACAACAACATGCTGTATTTTTTTTTGTAAAGCTGGAAGTGGCTGCTTTTATCTCGTCTTAAAATTAAATTGTTTTAGTGAACAATTTTTCAAAAAACAAATTTTCAAACTTAAATTTTTTGAAAAAAAATTAAAAAATTGTGTTCAAACTAAGTTTTTTCAAAATTTTACGTTACTCAGTAGTATTTTAGTAGTTTTAGTAGTAGTTTTTAATATTCAATTCTCCCATCAGATTTAAGTCAAATACTGAAAAGCAGATGTCAAAATGTATTCTTTTTTTTTGAGAAAATCGAAAATAGCAAAGGTAAGTTTTCCTTAAATTTCACTTCCATCCGGTTATTTTGTTGTTCCAAAGATTCTGTTTCACTAATTAGTGTAGTAAAGTAGTAATATCGTTATCTTCAAATTTTCTCAAAAAAACTGAAAAACATTTAGGCATCCGGTTTTTAGTGTTTGACTGAAAATTAATTGGAGCATCGAATTTTTAAAAACGAAAATATTACTTAATAGCATAAAATTTTGAACAAAATTAGTTTGAACACAATTTTTTTTCATTATTTTTTCAAAATTTTGAGTTTAAAAATTAATTTTTTCAAAAACTATTATCTGAAATAATTTGAATTAAAAAGAAAATAGAAGAACAAGCTTCTGGCTTTCAATAAAAGTATACCATGATATTGTAAGTGTTGCCGTTGTATTTTAATTTTTTTTCCTATTTCAAGTCGATTTTTTAGAAAATTGCCCCTCCCACCTAAATGGGGGGAAATAGACCCCCCCTCCGATATTATTGTTTTTATGTCTTAACCCAACCTACTCGCTCTAGCTTTTTGGAGCACCTTATACCGAACACCCTGTATATAAGAAATGCTAATTTAAAATAATTTGTTTGGTATTTTGAACAAAGTATATCGTTTAAATTTTGTCATTCTATCCTGACAAATACGTTCATCCTAACTAAAAATAAAAATTCCGTCTTAAAATTACTTTCACAATTTTTTGAAAATATGTCTATTAAATCATTTGTTTAAAACAGATTGACAAAATCAAATATATCAATAATTGAAAATGTTAATTTTGAATTTTCTTTAATTTACGATTAAAAAAAAAATTCTTTTATTAAATTTATGTAAAATCAGTACATAGTGAACTTTCTGGAAAAACGAGTTCCGGTGGGAATGGTTCAACTGGAGAAGCTGTTTTTTATTTCGCAGTTATTATATCGGAATTTCTTATTTTGCAATTTCATCATTTCGAATTTAATTGTCTGCTTTTTATATATCCACGATATTTATATATATTATTTCGCATTTCTTTAATTTGCATTTTATAACTTTATAAATTATTATTTTAAATTTTAATAGTTTACATTGTATTCCAATATATCAGGCAGCGGGGGTGTCCCTGGCGCAGTGGGAGTAGTGCTTGACTGCTAACCTGGATGTGTGGGTTCGAGCCCCAGTCTAGGCAGCATTCTTTTCTATATTCCCTCAACTGAACGCCACCCCTGGGATTTAATGAGATAATCAAAACCTTATTTCTCAGTCCACTGTGCCAACAAAAATCTATCCTATCCTTCTATTCCTTCTAACATTGCCTAATTTATAAGACCCTAGGTCTTACTGGAAAATATATGTTTGTGTTGTTTTTTTTTTTATGTACATAATACTTGTACTTAATGTACCACCAATAAATGTAATATTTGAGAATATAAACTAAATAAAATATTTTGAATATTTTGAATTTTTCGTTCTTCTTTTAAAAAATTAAAAATATTGGCGCAAAATTTAAGACGATTTAGTATGACGTTAAAACATTTTTAGTATGATGCTACGTTAAAAGCAGGCTTTTCCATAAAAACTAGGTACAGTGAAACCCGGATAAGTGCCTATCGCATAAGTGCGTAACCCGTTTAAGTACCTTTTATTTTTTAGAACCGAAATTTTGAGGATTTGTTCATATAATACTCATGTAATAAGTACCTTTCGCTTAACTGCCTTTCCCGCTTAATTGCCTTTTATTTTGTATAATTTTATTGAAATTTACATGAAAAAATTCTTTTAAGTACACAATTGAAATCAGCAGAAAAAGACAAGCGCTTCCTTTTTAAAAGGTTAGGTTTAAAAGATTACCGATTTTTTTTTTTATTTTTGAAAATATAGAGATAAGTGCTTATGCGCACTTAAGCGGGTTTTTTTATAACTGCACAACCCGCATAAGTACCTCTCAAAACGAGGCATTTATAGTGAAGCACTTATCCGGGTTTTACTGTATTAACTAAATTGAAATTAAACTAAATTGAAAAATCGTTCCAGTTTTAAATATTTGTTCTTCCAAAATATTGTTGTGTTCTTCCAAAATATTGTTTCAAACAAGATTTGTGAAAATTTTCGTTCTGTCAATTTTATTGTTGTACAAAAAAGCCAACTGTGAGAACTAAATAAAATTGTGATCCAGTTTGTTTTATTATCATGATCTGATCCGGATCAGATTTAGTGGAAAATAAAACGCAGCTAATATCAATATACATTAGTTTAGAATCACTGCACAGCATCAATATATGTATGTGTGAGAGTAACCAGTACCCACACTTATTCGATAAATTCGATGTGACAACAAACGTGTGCTTGTAAGTGTAACAAATGCAAAAAACATTCGCTGTTGACAGCGTTTTTAGAGTCTTTGCGCTCTCGTTAACATTGTTGTGTCTGTAATTTATAGTTTTCGATTTGTCATGTCATTTTAAGAAAAACTTATTGAGCACTTTAAAAATTATATTGATTCAAGGAAAGAAATTAAAGAAGGAATTTCAAAGTATTTTCTGCATTTTCTTGTTATTATTGCACAGAAAAACCAAATTCTAAACTGACGATTCGAATAAGTGAGTTCTAAAACCCTAAAAAAGGCTTAAAATGTTATGCGTAGGTACAAAGTTTAATCAAAACCGTTTGCACTGCTCTTGCGAGGAAATTGAAAAAAAAAAAAAACTTAAATTGTTCGAAGAAGAGAATTAACAAAAAAATATAAAAGAAAATTATTTTTGTTGTTGTTTTAGTGGAATTAAATTCAAATGGAAGATTTATTGCGAAACGCATTGGACTAAAGGTCGCAAAAAATCTTCCATTTGAACTTAAATTGTTGTTTTGCAGCTAACCGTTCAAAAATGAGCTAAAACAAAAATTTTAATTACTCTTCTAGGGACTCCTATAGAAGTGCCCAATACCAAATTTCAATTAAATTCTTCTATTCGATTGGCGCCTAAATCGGATAAATTAATTTGAAGACATTACATTAAAATTGATTAATACCTTTTTAACGTTTAAAAAAAAAATATGCACGACTTGATACATAGCTAGATTTTAACACAAAGATTTGTTAGAAAAAACAAAAGAACCTTAAAAAAATATCCACGGCTGGATTGCACGAACTATGTAGCTGTTGTGATAAACAATTAAATATAAAATAGCAACATTTATTTTTCTTATTTAATTAAAATTATTTTTAAATTTTTTAAATGCAATATTATTGGAAATATTGCGCCCTTTCCGCCAAATTATCGTAAGCGACATTTTTTTGATGGTCACATAAGGTTAGTTATTTAATTTTTTACTGTGCGTCGAAAGCAATCGGACCTTTTGTCATTTGTCAGTAACAATATTGTTAATAATTTTCAGTGCTTAAATTTGGCCTAATTGGTTCCGTTTCTGAGCAAACAATAAACAAAATGTCGCTTACGATATTTTTATTTTTTGTCGCTTACGATAATTTGGCAGAAAATGGCTCGATATTTAGAATCATGAGATTCCAAAATAAAAAAGAATCTTTCAAGCCATCGAAGACGTTGTTCACATTCGCCTAACTTATTCGACTTTTTTTTTGACATATCTGTGGTTTTTCTCATTCATATTTTATCTGTGGTAATTAGGTAAAGATAGAGAAAATTAAAAAAAAGCAGAAATTTTAGTCCAGTGTGAACACCGTCCAAAAGTTTTGAGTCAATAATTTAAAAACAAAGAAATTTTCCCAAAAAAACGTGAAATCTTTATTTCCGTAACGTAATTTTTTTTTTCGCGAAAACTTGATATGCAGTTTTTCTACAATCTTTCTGGTTATAATAGGCACAAAATATTATCTAAATCGTTATAGCTGTTTTTGGAAAAATTGAAAAAAACCTAAATAACTACTCGTTTACTAATAAATTTGCACGAAATTTGGTAGGAAATTTCGTGAAAACTTTATGAACACATCCAAATGAAATCTATTCAAAGTGGAACCCATTTAAAATTGAAAAATTTAATTTAAAAAACAATTAAACAAGCGATTGAGAGCCAAGTAGAATTCAAAATAAAATTGGCTGTCAAACAAAATTAGTAAATTTGAGATGTGAAAATTTTTTCTGTAATTTGCAAAATTAATAACTCATTTCAGCTGGAATAAAAAAAAGGTATACTATTTGATGTACTAAAGCAAAGAATAGAATTTTTTCTCTAGAGAATCACATAACAATGTTCTGTACCAAATTAGCAGCAAATCAGTCCGCCCCTTTAGACTGTAGCTCAAATTACAATGGACTCACGGACGTACATAAACAAAGACCGACGGAAAATACATTTTTACGGGCTTCTACATCTAAGCAATTTTTATTTTGATGTCTTTTTCAAATAAAACAATTAATACAATAAATTATTGTATCATGTTCACTATGGCGTATGTGGAACATTTTTTTTTTCATACCTCCAAAAAATTAAATTTTTTATTTCCTTAGACCCACGTATATTATGAAATAAATAACGAAAACTAATATCGTACAGTTTTATTGATATTTCACTAATTTTAAAGAAATTTATTGATCTTTCTCAAAAAAAAAAACTTTCTTAAAAAGTTCAAAATAAAAAAATAAAAAAAAAGAAAAGAAAAGAACAATTTTTGTCAACTTTTTTGACAGTTTTGCGTTAGTTACAGTTACATGAGCGTTAAAAAGAAAGAAAAACATTTAAAAAAAAAAAATGGAACAAAAATTGGATAATTTTTTCAAAATTTTAAAATTTGAGTTGTAATTTTTTTTTCTCGAAAAGATGTTTTTCTTTTCATTAAAATCTCATCAGTATTGTAACTAATGCAAAACTGTGGAAAAAAGTTGACAAAAATTGTTCTTTTCTTTCCCATTTTGATGACAATTTCACAATGTTTATGAAGCACCCAATTTGTTCCTTTAATTGTTTTTTACGACTTTGATCATTCGGTACTGGAAAACGATTCAATGGATTAATTTGAAATTTTACAGAAATATTGGTGGTCTATAGTTCTTTAAAATGTCTTACCAAATTAAGTCCTGCAGTCAATATTTGTAAAGCAGTAAAAGATTTACAAAAAGTCTTTAAACAGTCCTTTTTTTGACCTTTTTTTAATGTAACGGTGAGGAGCCAAAAAAAATAATCGTTATAATGTTTTGAAAAAATCTTATAGAAAATTAATTCCCGTTTTTAAAACTACTCTTAAATTTTGTGTCGTCATTTCTGGCGAAGATATTGGTAGTCAAAATCAAAAGTCTGTTTTTTCAGTCAAAGCCAGATATTCTTTTGAAAAAAAATTTTAGAATAACGAAAAAAGACGACCTTAAAACTGATTAAAAAAGTTATCGAAAAAAAGCATTGATTTAGCTCAAAAAAATTTTTCAAAGAAAATGCCAATGTTCAAAAAAAAAAAAAAAAAAAAATTAAAATTTTTGGCTCGTGCTTCTTCTTATGATTGCGCAATAACTGTACCTTAAAAAATTCATTTGCTGAAATTTCTCAATACAAAAAATATAAAGATTTAGAATGCTTTTTGTTTTATCTCAATACGACCGTTTTTCAAAGAGATACAGGTTTTCAAAAAACACTAAAAAAAAGTGATATTTTTTTCCCTTAATTTTTTTTGACAAGTGTAGTTCATATAAGAGTATCTTTTCAAAGAAACTGTGTAGGTTATTATCTATGAAATATATAATTTTAAAATTAACTAATGAAGTATATAGATCGTAATCCAATACGTAATTTATTTTCTATGCGGGTGTACAAAAGCCTCGTTTCAACGCTTCCCAATTATGTATGTATATGCCTATAAAATATTTCCAACACCTCAATTTATACTTCCTCTAAACCTGATATTCATTAAGGAGTATTAATTTTCCATCCTCCACGGTAAAAGCAAAAGGTGCTAGATATATATTTAATCAAATAAATGATACCATCATAATCACATCCTCTTCCAGATCAAAGTATGTGTATAATAAAATATCTCTTATCAACCATAACCATCGTCGTATTCTTGACTCGGCGAGAAAATGAAGTCAATTGGAAAATTTAACGATACGTGAAGATAAACTAAGGGTTCAATTTCTACGTCGCCATCACCGTTAGCTCCAAAAAAAAAAAAAATAAAAGCAAAAAAGAAAGAAAAAAAAAATTAAAAACCTTATCCCCTAAATAACAAAGGGAAAAGAAAAGAAATTTATAAAAAAAAATGCAAAAAGAAAACAAAAATTGTAAACTCATTCTTAATCAGTATTAAGTGTTTTCTTAAACAAAATCCCAAAAAAAAAAAAAAAAAAACCACATCAGCACACAACCACTGTATTATATTATAATGGTTTTCCAATTATCAACCATGAATATGAAAAAAAAAAACGAATTAATAAAAAATAAATTTCATTGATCTCAATATTTTTCATGAATGAAAAATGATGAAGAAAATTAATTTATTGATTATTGCTCACTCGGGCGTATGTGGAATATATTTTTTTTTTCTTCTAAAACTTAATACAAAAAAAAAAAAAACAAAAAGAAAAAAACACAACAAAAAATGTTCCTAAGTGAAGATGAAATTTAGGGGTAGCACCTTTTTAAATGATGATTTGCGATTTATATTATTAAATCTGCACTTCATAATGTTGAAATGACAAATTGTCGCACATGTGTGTCTCGACAGGGCGCGAGCGCCATCAACAAATAAGAAGAAAAAAAAAAATCAAACACGAATGTGTTTTCTTAAAATTAATTTTGCATAATACTCGTGTATCCATCGAAAAAAAAAACAAGAAGGCCTTCTTATTGCGTGCATTAAAATTTTATTTTATTTTTATTATCATTATTATTTCTCTTCTTGTAATGCATTCATTATCCATATTTCTCATTTTATATCATCTCATACATCCCCCCCCTGCCTGCCCTATTCTAAATAACCCACCGTCATCGTCATCACCATCATCAGTCTTTTGCAAGTCTTAAGTAAATACATCAATTAATTGGCAGCATGCCCATGGTTGGTTTTACAATGGATAAAATTACATCTTTTTATGTTGTTGTTGTTGTTGTTGTTGTTGTTGTTGTTTGGTGTAGATGTTCTTTATGGTATAATATAAAAGACAAGAACAAAAATCGTTAATTGATGATGCTGACGGTTGCCAGAGCTGTATGTACACACATAAAATAACAAAAAAATCAATAACTTCCCCCAACTACATTTTATCATCTCAGGTAGACAGACAGACTCTATTTCTCTTTCTCTTTCCTTCATCAAATTATGTTGACTTAGTCTCTTTCTCTCTCTCCCCCTGTTATGACATGTGCACATACTAAATACTATCTTGAAATCCTTTACAAAGCACAAACAATAAAATCCTTCCCACGCAAAATAAATAATTAAATAAAAATTCAAAATTGGTCCATTATTTCATTCATCATCAACACCGAGCATCACAAATCACTCATCTTATCATCATTACATCCTTATTATCCTCGTCGTCGTTATCATCTCCTTCTTGGTTTGGCAGAAGCAGCACCATACACAGACACATGTTTGAATTGGTTAATTCATTTTAATGTCGAACGAGCATCGATTGCACTTGCAGCACACATATACCTATACAATCAAAGGTAATAGTGTCACAACTCACTGATAATGGTGAATTAGATGCTCTGCCTGTAGTAAGGATGTGCAAGTGCGAAAAAGATGGCGCGCAAAACCATATACTATGGATCTCATTCTAAAAAGGATATACTAACACACCAAGTGAAATATACAAAAACAGAACGACTTAAAATCTCTCCTGTTTTATTGTTTCGTTATATTTTATTTTGTGGGCTTAAAATCGAATTCATTTTCTAAGGACCTTTGGTAGTAATAATTGATGTGTCTATAACAATATTTTACTGTTATGGGGATATAATAAAAATGTAAAGGAATGTATAATAGAGGTATAAAAGTGCGCACACACACATGCACTTCGGAGGACACACAGCACAGCACAGCATAGCAATGCCACCCAAGGAAACAAAAATAGGTGAAGGTCGGATTTTTTTAATACATCGCATACAATGGTGTCCTGTGTTGTCCTCTTCGTTCAACAACCAACCAACCAACCCTCTCGTTATTGATGTTGCAATATTAAATTGCGACAGTTGTTTTTTTTTTTTACTATACACACCTCGATTTATCCATGTATGCATATTAAAATCGTTATCCATATCCATGATGTTAAATAAGATTTTCTCTGTATTTGATTTTGATTAAATTGATATTATAGTATCCTGCATAAAACCATCAATTTTAAGAATTTAATTGCTGCTTTCAGGTATTCACATCCATCACCATATCCTACACGTCGTCGAACTTAATATATACAACATATTTTTTCACATTTTCCTTATTTTAATAAATTTTTTTTCATTTTTATTTTTCAAAGAACAAAAACTAAATGCAAAAAATTTTTTTCCAAGGATTTGAAGGAATCAAAAACTACCGACGGATTATAACGACGACGACGACGACAATAAACGATGACAAGAAGGAAAAAAATTTAACTTTTAACGTAAAATAAAATTCTACGGGACGTTTTTAAAGCATTTTGTCTCGTTTTTTTTTTTTTTTTTATCTCTATTCCTTTTTTTTCATAAATTTTTTTCTATAAGGATTTTCTGTAATATTCTTTATATTTGCAATTTTTTTCTTTTTCATTTGCAAATATATTATTATTAATTTTTTTTTTTTCAAAGACTTCAACACAAATAAGACACGAAAATCGACGATAAAGAGCACTGTTGGGTGTTGTATTTTATATATTTTTTTTTTGTATTTGTATTATATACAATTTATATAAATAAATTTAAACAAAATTTTGTTTTTTAATTTTTTTTCTTTAATTTTCAAAGTAAATTCTAAATGAAAATATTTATACACATAATTTATTTTGATATGAAAAAAAAATTAAAATAAAACGCGCCGTGCAAAAAATGTTGGTATGTTGCGTATGCATGCGAACCAACTGCGATAGGACACTAGACCATGGCACAACAATGGAGAGAGAATCTCTTTCCTTTTTAGCCACGGAGCGGAGCACACGAGATGCTCATTCTGGCTGGCTGTATATTGACGATGGACCACTAATTCTCGTTGTGGGTTGCTGAATGGGAGGAAAAACAGAATTTTCCGATGTAAATTTTCATATACCTAATGTATGATTTTCTCTCGTCGGTCGGTCGGTCGTGCAAAATCTCTGAGAGATTTTATTCAGCTGGTTTATGAGAGAAAATGTATCTTTGCGGTGTGTTTTTATCTCAAAATTCGTGCTGTTTCGGGGGGATTCTGAATATTGGAAAATTGTACTTTTAGATAACACGAGGAAAGTATCTTCTCGATTTTTTGTTTGTTTGTATATAATAATATAATTTTGTATAGAAACTCTCCATCTTTCTCTCTTGTGGTGTATCTTGTAGATATAAAGATATAAATAGGTTACACGGTTTGTTGTCGAAATATTGTGCTATTGTGAAATGTATAGAATTCCCTTGGGTGGGATAAGTGGGTGAGGGGGTTGTTTTGAAGGGTGGTTCATGAATCGTGATGTGCGCGCTTGTAATTGAAAGAGAAACTAGAAAAGAGAGTGAGAGGAAATTCATTTTATAATTTTTGATAGCACACGATTAAAACATGTTAAAGTGTTTTTAAAGAGCTTTGGATGTGGATAATTTTTTTTTTCGTTTTTTTTTGCTACATAGCAAATTATGTATAATTTTTTTTTTTTGCTTTAAAATATTATAGAGAGCTGAGGGAAGGATGTTTCAATTTTAAACGTACATATAATGATAGGAGGATACACTTCTTCTTGTTATGTTTCAATTTTAATGAAAGAAGGAAAAAAAAAAACAACAAATTTTTCCTTGGGTTAAATATAAAAATGAAATAAAAAAAATATGTATCAGTAGTTCCATCACATTTAGTTTAAATAGTCAATTTATGACAAATTTATTGTTTTATTATATATAATTTTATTTTTTTTATTTTTATTTTTAAATAAAAGAAAAATACAAAAAAAATATATAGCATAGATTTTTTTTTTAATAGTTTTTCTTTTGTTTGTGGTGATTTATTTTTTAACAATATTGTCATATTAATCAAAACAATATGTTAAGTTTATTTTAAAATTAAAAAAACATTCAGATTTTTAAATTATAAATCAAATAAAAACCACTATAAATGTCAAACTAACATATTTTCTTAACAAGTTTAGTGAACTAAAATTGCTCGTGGTAAATTAATGTTTGTCTGAACTTTTTTACTTGCTCATTAGTTTTGAAAAAATACAAAACAAAAAAATTGATGTATTTACATACTTTTAGAATTTTTTTCATTTTATTTTTTAAATTAAACAGCTTAATTGTTATTAATCTGTATTTTTGACATTTGTTATTTATAAATATGTAGTAATTATTGTCATTCTATTATGATTGTATTAAATCAATTTCAATAAATTGATTTATGTGCAAGGTTTTCCTTAGGAATACGACTTCCGAGGGCATTTTGGCCTGAGAGAATTTTTTAAATCATTATTGAAATACTGTTTTGTTAATTGAAACGATAATTTGGACGTTAATTGACACCATTTCATAGTGTTTTTAAGTTTATCTGTTACATTCATCTTGTTAAATAAAGAAACTCTGTATACTTGACAATTCGTTCCAAAACCGACTCATCAGAGTAAGCTGCCAGACAAAGATTATCGCCGGTTTGTTTAAACAAAGTGAAAATATATGGAAAAATATGAAGAATAATAATGGAAATTGAAAAATTATTATTAAAAATCAACGTAATTCGAAATTAATTCATCTTAGTTTTTGAGAAAAAAAAATCAGAATCGTAAGAGCGGTTTTTTTTTTTTAAATTAATTTTGTATGTATAAAATTTTATTTACATTTGTAAGAATTAAAATTGCTACACAATTTTTTAGTATTTATTAATGTTGAATTAAAAATTATATTTCGAAAAAAAAATCATCAATTTGTTTTTGAAATATCGAATTTTCAAAAACAAATTTTGAAATATTTTTTTTTTTAATTCCGAAATTTGTTATATTTTTTTTTTTTTTTGAAAAATTTCAATATGCTATGATTTCAATTTTTTAGAAGCTTTTGTACCCATACAAAATTTAATTTAAATCGGTTGTAAAGATAATGAGATAGCCCGCCTGGAAAAATGGCAAGTTTTTGGCAAGCTTAGGCAAGGCCCTGGCAAGATTTCGGTAAGGAAAACCTAGACGAGGAAAACATGACAGATCCCTATTAAAGCCTCGCTTGGAACATTTATTTAAAAAATTACTGGTAAGGCTCTTGATAGTAACTAAATATGTTAGTATAGTGAAGTCATTTTATGAATCTTTTATGAAAATCGAATTTTATGAAAAGACAATGAAACATTTAAATTAATAATGCTGTGAAGTATTTTTTCTTTTAAATAAAATCACCAAATTAAAATTACAAATTTAAATGACATTTAACTTAACGTCAATTTAGTTTGAATATTTAATTTTCCATGCACAAGAATTTTTTAGTGGTCCGCGATTTATAATAAAATAAAAATTAAATAAAATGGATTCGCGGTTAATTATAGTAAACTTTTGCCATTTTAATCACGAAAAAACATGTTTTAAATGCCTCCTAATCTCCCAATAAGCAATAGAAAGTAAACTCCTGATGCAGAAGCATAAATATGATGACACTACTGGGCACTGTACGCGTTTAAACCGATGTAAATGCACACAAACGGCACGAATATTGGGACTATGAGTTTGAATGTTATGTAGTAGACAGGACCAACCAGGACGACCATCAGATTATCGGCAAGCTGGAACGTGGTAAATACATTGAAGTCCTTCGAAGCAATAAACATAACACACAACGAGAAGTGCATCTTGAAATAAAAACCATGGAGAACTTTCGTGGAAGCACCAACTGTATCATCCTACTGGCCATCGTCAAAGAATTGTCTCCCGTCAACAAAACAGACTACAACAACTATAGGTACCAGACACTGACTGGAACAAATCTAGTTTTTACTAGTCAGGGCCTAGGCAGAATTCAACTGACGAGGCAAAAAGGTTCATAACCGGCGAGGGCCTAGCGAATGCCTATAGTTACCCTTGCTAGACCCTTGTTAGTAACTATGTAAAACTTGCCAGTGCCTTATTGAAAACTAGGTTATTTTTCCGGGCGGGAGTCCAAAATAAAAAAAATGGTTCCTTGAGAGCTACTGTTACTAATGGCTACTAATGGCTTTTGTATTTGGTAAGTAATAGACCGTACTAATATTAGTATTCAGAAAATTTTAATCGTTATCGAGAAAATTTAGATTTACTGTAACGGTTTTTTAATATTTATATGGAAGGTACCCTTAATATTGACTATAAGAACAATTTTTGTTTAAAATACATATTTTAAATAGTATTACAAAATCCCTCAGTACCAAGTTTCGTCTAAATCAACTGAGTCGTTTTCGAAATATTTGATTTTCAAATAAAAATTGAAACTTTTTTTAAAATTAAATTTTTTTTTTAATTTTGGCATACAATAATATTTGAATTTTTCAGAAGATTCTCCATAAAAATGTATTTAAGAAAAATCTGTGTAGCTAAATTTGAGAAAAATAAGATTTTCCAAAAATAAAAAAATCGACCCATGGGTTTAGGCTGTAGGCGAGTACACAGACAGACAGACGGACGGACGAAATAGCGAGACCCACTTTTTTCGTCTACCCTATCATCCTAATGTCAAGTTTGATCAAAACAACAACAATCTGGAAGTTTTTTTTTTTTTTCTAAGCTTGTGGTGGATATAGACATGTCATGGAGGTGTTAAAATGGATTTTTTCCCAATTAATTTGTCAGGAGTACAACCTACTGAATTTATAAAGTATAAAAAACATGAAATGATGCTCTGTCATTTTGCCTAAGCTTTATGACCGCAACATTGATCACTCGTAAAATTAAATAGACGATATAAGCTTTTCAAGCGAACCATATGAGCTTCGTTGTAAATCTTCTATATACATTATATGTACATATATATAAATAAATAAATCCCTTTATGTGTTTGTATGGGCATAACTCGACTAAGCATCTTCCGATTTGGTCGGGGATTTTTTTGTTGTATTTTTGTATTAAACCAGATTAAAACACAACTGAGCCGAAAATTGGAAAATTCGACCGAAAATTAGAAAATTCCATCGAAAAAGTAGGAAAATCCTGAAAACACCTTGAAATTTCAAAATTTGTGAAATGAAATTGTGTTTGTACGCGCATAACTTAGCTAAAATTCATCCGATTTGGTTGAAATTTTTTTTATTGAATTTGTATTGAGCCAGATTATCACACAACGGAGCCGAAAATTTGACCGAAAATTAGAAAATTCGAACGGCAAAATCAGAATATCGTAAAAACATCTTGAAATTTCAAACTTTCTTAATTAGTTTTTTTTTTTTTTCGTAGGGGCATAACTCGGCTAGAGGTCATCCAAATTGGATGGGGATTTTTTTTTTGGATTTGCATTGAACCAGAGAAATACACTGTGGAGATGAAAATTGCAAAATTAGGCCCGAAAAGTCGGAAAGCCGTGTTAATAATACTTACTTTCCGGTTTGGTTTTTTTTTTTTTTTTGAACGGGCTTTCTACATTGGCGATTGATACGTAGTGCATCAATACAGAAGCTTATTGCAAGAGTCTGTTAAAAATAGATTATTCAAATAGACTTAATTTTTGCTGTTAGTTTATTAAAAATCTTATCGTTAATATTTTTCTATTTGATTATTTCAAATGTGTATTGATTGTTTTATTCCGAATAGATTCTTACAATAAGGCCAATAGTGTGCAAACTAATGCTGTTTTTTTTTTTTTTTTTTTTCAATTTTAACACCCCGAAAGAACTTTTAAATGAATATTTATTTTGTATCCAATTTATATAGGGATCTTTTTGTTGGTTTTATTTCCTATCGAAACAGGTAAGAACACTACGAAGGCGAAAGTTGGAAAATTTGCCCGGAAAAGCCCGTAAATCGTAAAAACCATAGTTTTTGTTTATACGTGCATAATTCGGCTTAATATCAACCGATTTTCATAGGAAGGGACATTTAAAATTTAATTAATCTTCTTAAAAAAGTACAACTTATTTGTTTCTATTGATATAGAATTTAGGGTAGTTCTTAATTTACATATCTGTTGATGCAAATCGTAGAGGAATAAATACATTCAAATACATATGTATTTGTGGTACTAACAAACGCTTAATATATAAAAATTGTGCGATGAATTTGACCTGTTTGTCAGTGATTAAAAGACAAAAAAATATATGTGCTGAAGGAACTAATAAGGGATAGTTAGAGATAAAAGGAAGGAAGTAAAGGGATAAATTTCGCAATCGATTTCAATTTTTTTTAAACAATTAAAATCTGACTTAACTCTTATTATATAAAATATGAACTGTAAAGCTGTGATGCACAGATTTTTAAGTCTAACTATGTGATGCTTTTTTATCGAAGGCTGAGGTAAGCTCGTCGGTGTCCAGGGTTTTCCCAAAGAAAGCACGAAACTTGGGTTAGGAGTTTCTAAACTCCGATTCAATCAATTTTATTGTCTTTTCTTACTAACTAATACTAACAAATTATTTCATATATTGGTACAATGTATTTCTGAATGTTAAAATAATATAGCACAGTACTTCATATAATATAAATTCTTTAATAATTCGTCTGCATCTTGTTCTCCTCAATTATGTCAACGGCGTGATTCGGTTTTACAGAATACGGTTGGAAATCAGAGTGGGGAGCTGTACGCGTCTTACAGGCTCGGTCCGTGACCAACAGAATAATCGGTTGGGAATCGTCCCCGCCCTTAGTAAAAGACCTTCAGAGATAATCAGTGAGCTTCCCGTACTAGCTCCGTCCGTTGCACACTTAGAAGAAGGTTACCACGGAATAATCAGTTGAGAATCGTTCCCCGCTCATAGCAAAAGACTAAGAGATAAACGGTGAGGGGTAATCGAGAGACTACCGTCTCGGTCCAAGATACACTAGAAGAAGTGGATCGAGGAATAAACAAGCAGAAACCAAAGTGGTCTACCTTATCGCTTTTGGCAGCAAAACCAAAAGATAATCGGTGAGCTGTCCACGATAGCTCCGTCCGGTGTGCTCTTAGAGGAAGAGCGCCTCGGAATAATCAGGTTAGGATTAGGATCCGTCCTCGACCCTAGCAAAAGACTAGAGGATAATCGGTGTACTGCCCCCGGCTGGCAAACTGCGTCCACTGTATACTTGAGAAAGTATAAAATGGAATAATCAGATGGAATCGTCCAAAAACAAATAAAATTCTACGATAATAATACTAAACGGAGGAGAAGCCTCAAAAAAAAGGTAGGGGTGTTAATAACCCAAAATATTACGAAACTTCTGAATCTGAATGTAGTGTACAGTGTACACTAGGTACCAAACAGCGTGTCTCTTTCGTGCTTTCAATATAAGCAACGATCAGCGGAAATCTCCTTTGTGTACACCAGATGACCAGATTGGTACAGCAACTGATCAAAGGCAGAAGACGAAATTGCATTGAAATTCCACCTCGTCATGTTAACATTTCAGACAGAAGTAAGTGTGAATTGGATGAATAGTAAACGGAAACGAAAATATCATCGACGTCAAACGGAGTCTACTCAATCATTGCATGGTTGTCTGTATACCTGTTAAAGGTAGAGAGGTGCGGGAACCAACTTGAACCAGGGTTCGGTGCGGCGGTGCAGTAAAGCACATAAACAACCCAGGGTTCGGTTCTTTGATTTATATTAATTGAATTGATTTTATTGGTAAATATGGTTCGGTACGGTGTGTTATTAAAATAGTGCGGCGGTATAATTAGAGAGTTTTTAAGCGGGTGTGGGGTAGAAGTGTAACGCTTCGTTACAACTAATATATGTAGATAAAAAAGTACGTATACGCCACAGTGACGCCATTAATGCTTATTTTGTATTATTTATATTAAAGGGTCTGTAATATTATACTAAAAGAACTAAAGCAGGCAAAAAATAATAAAGAGGATTTTTTCACCTCTCTCTTCTTATATCCACATGCAATAGATTACAAGACCCCAAAAAAAAATGGAAATATAAAAATTTATCAGTGTGTAACACGTTTGGCTATATTTTTTTAAGGATCATAAAATTTGGTTATTTTCTTCTTCATCTGATGGTAAATCCTCTAGAAGTAGGTACTCAATTTCAGTTCGAATTCATAGCTAAGAAAAGACAACGTCTGTCGGGTCAGCTAGTTTTGTATAAAGGAAACAATGGAAACCAAAACTTACAAAAAGGAGCTTAAAAAGCTTATATCTTCTGTTTAATTCATCGAGTGGTCAAAATTTAGGTCTTAAGACTTACTACATGCTTTTTAAAACAGTGAGGTTAGCTTCGAAACATCGATGTTTAGTCCTCTTATGATTTATTCAAAAGTTATAAACATATAAGGCACTTTTGGTCTTATTAGGGACAAAAATTTCATTCACCATATCAACGCTCTAGATCACTGTTGTGTTTCGAGAAAGCAAAACAGCTATAGTAAAAATTCCTTCGTTGAATAGATAGCTCAAAAGTTTCATTAAATTTTATAATTTAATTTAAAATAGCTTTACAGTTTTTATTGAGATTCCTTTTCATAAATTATGTTATTACATTGATTGTTATATCAGAGTTCTGAGTTCGATTCCCAGCCTTTTCCTCTTGCGAGGAAGTGACAAATCCTCCAAATACATATATGTATCTTGTCATGAAAAATTCCTCTCTTCTAAGCGTTTCGGATTCTACATAAAATTATAGGTCCCCTTTTCTCCTGCCACTTGTACATATGAATGCTTGAGAGTTATTTGCCTGGCTCTTTAGCAGTTGCGCCACCAAAATTAAAATTTTATTTATTTTAAATACGTCCTTATGACCAGAGTAAAATATCTAAAAAACTTTTTTGAACGCCTAATTTTCCGTTCTGACTTGATTTTTGGAGAGTTCATATTAATTTTTAATAACTATTCTCTTTTTATTTCCTAACTTTAAAAACAGCTTGATTGATAGATAAACCCATTTTTAAATCGTAGGAATAAAATACTTTCCAACTGAGCTTAATTTATTTTCACCAAAATGATTTATTAACTTTTTTTTTTTTTTTAATTTTTTGGTCTTCTTTTCGGATCCTAATAAAAAAGTTTCAAAACCTCTTAAGGATGGATATTAACATTTTTGTTTATGTTTTATGTATTTTCAATTTAATACTTCTCACAGACCACACAGACCCATTAAAAACTAGACCACAAATTACAAACTCCGTTAAATATATATTATGCACCATCCCCTTTAAATGATGGTGAAAAATTTATAAATAAAAAATTGAAGACATCTTAGAAGACGAACCCATCAGGTCGAAAGAAAAACTTTTAGCAGTTGGATATACGCTACACAGCAACAAACAAAAACACCAAAAATGTCAGTCAGGCCAACTCAAACTAAACAAATCGAGCACGTCCTGAAGGAAAACTTTTTAATAGACGTGACGAAGCTCGAGCAAAGACGTTACCTGAAAACCAAATGTGCACAAAACAAAATGTTATCCTGAATTTACATTAGCTCAAGTGAGGCAAATTCGTGCATGCAATAAAGGATATAATATTGTTTTATTTGCTTTCTGCTGTCAGACGTTCCTTCTGCTCATCTCAAAAAAAAAAAACGAGGTGAGATGAAAGAAAGAAATACCATTCTTCAACGTGCTGAACCTACGTCTTCAAGAAAACATAAAGTCCACGGCCTGGTCCCACGTATTTAATCTTATTACAGATATCACAGTTTTACTCGTTATTTTTCGTTTTGATTTATGAAAGTAAAGTTTTAGGTCGTATTAAAATATAACGATATACAAGTTAATATCTTTTCTGAATTGGACAAATTGATAATTTGGATAATCTTATATCTGCAAATAAAGATTTGTGTTAACCTCTCAGGTAAGGTCTAAAAATTAAAATAAATATGATGGCACAACAGCTCATGAAGAACTAGGGCCTAGCGACTTACAACTCTCAACCATTCCTGTGTGCGTGTCTGCAGGAATGGAGGGGACCTACAGTTTATTGCCGATACCGAACGGCTAACGAGCGGCACTTTTCTGTGACAGGAGATACTCTTGGAGGATTTGTCAATTCCTCGCAAGAGGCAGTAGCCGTTTTTTCTTTTAAATAAATAGGTGGCGAGGCTGGGGATCGAACCTTAGACCTCCGGCATGACAGTCCATCGGACTAACCATCACGCCACGGCTACTACACCTCAGGTAAGGTCTACTTCCATGAAAATTTTTTTAACAGAAAGTCAGTGATACGTATGTATAACAAAGTATAAGATTTTTAAACAATTGTAATTCTGTTTGCGAAATATAGTACTAGCAGTTAATATTAACAAATTTAACACTATAAGTTTTTTGGCTTTCTGAATAATATCCGCTCAATCTATTTAAAATATATTTTTTTACTGAAGATTTGCTAAATTTAAATAACATTGCATAGTTTATAGTTAAACATAGTTTATACATCAATGCGAAATGAAGTCGAATTCGAAAAAGAACATTAATAAATCTCGCGTCTAAATTTCTACAAATAAAATAAATTTTGTTTTATATTTGGATTAGATAAGTCAGTTGAATTATATTTACTTCTAAACAAATGTGTTCCTCCTTGTCGCATAATTGCATTTAATTTTATTGTACTTTTCACGCCTGAGAAAAAAGCTTATTTTTTGTAAGAAAATTTCACTTCGCTTCGATCTATAAACTAGGCTTGAGGAATAAATAGGAACAAATTTTTTGCTTTATCTAAGGAAAATAAGTTCTTAAATTAAGTTAATGACTATTGAACATCTGGTCCAACCAAGGGTGATATGGCACCCTTTTAATATCTCCCACTTAATTACTTCTTTTTGAAACAAAGAGAATTACGTAAGCTTTTATAGTATCAGCGTTGCCGATATGGCACGATCGTGCTTTTTTGACACGAAAATTTCCTCGTGACACGGTCGCACGAAAAAGTTCAATATGGCACGTTTTTTTATTCCTATTATTTTACCTAAAATTAAGCGAATCTAAACAAAATTTAATGAAAATCGGTCAAAATTCCCTAAAAAAGTGAACAAAAACACATTTTTTTGGCAATGCAGGAATAGAGCAGAAGAATTCCTTTGATTTTTTTTTTTGTTGTATTATACCCGTAGTAGCCCGTGGCGTAATGGTTAGTGCGATGGACTCTCATGCCAGCGGTCTGGGTTCAATACCAGCCGCTTCCACCTTAATTTTTTTTCCGGGCTACTGCCTCTTGCGAGGAAGTGACAAATTCTCCAAGAGTATCTCTTGTCAAAGAAAAGTGCCGCTCACCTTAGCCGTTCGGATTTGGCAATAAACTGTAGGTCCCCTCCATTCCTGTAGACATGCACACAGGAATGGTTGAGAGTTGTAAGTCACTAGGCCCTGGTTCTTCATGAGCCGTTGTGCCACCAAATTTATTTTTTTTTGTATACCCCACTTAAAAATTGATTACAGTTTTTTTTAACAACATAGAAGAATTTGTGTCGACCGAGCTGAGACGTTTTGCTAGCGTTCACATTCTACGACCTTTTCCCCGAATTCATTTCGAAAAAAAAGTGAATCAGAAAACATTACGCGTATTTAATTTTTTGCACCGCATAAATATCGTTTTTTATTTGCAATTTTTTCATTGTTTAATTTCGATTTCAACAAAAATATCGTAAAAAGCTAAAAAATTAAACTCGACAGTCGTTCGCCTCGTGTTCACATTCACTACAACGGACGACCGACGAAGATTTTAGGGAGGAAATTTGTGTAGGATATGGCGAGGATAATTCTGTGACAACAAACCCGGATGAGTGGTTTATGTGCATAATAGCCACTTTTAGTGTCACGATTCATGCACACATTATTCAACAATACATACAACAAATATGGCCAAAAAACAACTAAAAAAGAAAGCGTGCCATATAACCCTTCATTTTTTTTGCATCGTTTTTGTTTTTCAATGTTATCGTTTTTGCAAAAAAAATATGAAATAACCTATGAATTAAACTTAAGTTCCTGCTTTTGTTTATTGGAATTGGTTTAAGAATAAAATTATTTTTGTTTTATATAAAAATCTATTTTATTTTTCAAGTAAAGCCTAGTTTATAGATCGAAGCGAAGTGAAATTTTCATACAAAATATTAGCTTTTTTCCCAGGCGTGAAAAATTCAATAAAATTAAACGTAATTATTTAAGCGACAAGGAGGAAGAAATTTGGTTCGAAGTGAATATAATTCAACGGACTTACCTAAACCAAATATAAAACAAAATTTCTTTTTTTTTATAAACCTTTCGAGGTAAGATTTATTGATGTTTCATTTCGATTTGGATTTCAATTCGCATTGATGTATAAACTAGGCTTAATAAAGAAAAACAAAAATGGGTGCCATATCCCCCGACTGTACCCTAAAGCTGTAATATACAGTTTTGTTTTAAAACTGTCTAATATATGCTGATAAAAAAGTACGTATACGCCCCAGTGACTACGCTTAGTGCTTATTTTGTATTATTTATTTTAAAGGGTCTGTAATGGTATATATCCATTATAATTATTACACGTACAACATAACATTATAGACTCTTTAAAATAAATAATACAAAATAAGCATAAGCAGAGTCACTGTGGCGTATACGTACTTTTTTTTATCAAAAAGCATTAGAGGGTTCACATTCAACGACATGTTGATCAACATGTATCGAATCGGCAGATTTTTGTTAATTTGTGTTGTATAGTTAAATTTTTTTAAATATTTTTCTTTGTCCGACGACCGACACGTCGTTAAATGTAAGCCGAATGTCGAAATTTTTTTAAAATAATTTATGCTTAGTTTATAGAGTATAAGGGCCTTATTACGGTTCGCGAATCGAACGTTTGCTTCGAGTCGAACGTTTTGGCGAACGTTCTACAACTTCATATTAGGGTTGGCGAATGAACCTATTTGCCAAAAATTCATCGCAAAATTCATTTATTGTCAATGATTTGCTTTAGATGTCAAAATAAAATAAATTATTTCATTATATCTAATTTGGTGTGCAGAATTTTTGTAGTTTTACTTAAGTTTTATACGTTTAGCAATAAGTGCAATTAAATGGCACAACAAATTGTTTTCAAAAACTAAAAAAATATTTAAAAAAAATCAACACCCGGAAGTGCAATTTGTAAGCTTGTAAATTTAGTGTATCGGTGTGTTATTTAAAAACGGTGGTTTTCGATTGAAAATAGCAATTTTTGCTTTTGTTCATATTAGACATACGTATGTACATATTATTATACTCATTTTGTCTGAAATTACAATGTTTTTACCTAATTAATTCGTGTTGTATTTGTGTTCGCCGGCCAGTCATTTACAGTTTTGAAGTCTGAGGCGAGCCACCTGACGAATATTCGCTAATGGTAATACGGATTTGATTAATTCGCTTTGTGAAGGATAAGATTTCTCGCAAAATAATGTTTAGATACTTTTTTTTCATACGAGATATATTACTCCCAAATTGCAAAGTGCTAAAAATATAGGATTTTCACACACAACTCTTAAACTGTAAATTATATCTATTTTTTTTTTGTATTTATGAGTTATTAACAACTGAAAGTAGTAGTAGCCGTGGCGTGATGGTTAGTGCGATGGACTGTCATGCCGGAGGTCTAAGGTTCGATCCCCAGCCTCGCCACCTATTTATTTAAAAGAAAAAACGGCTACTGCCTCTTGCGAGGAATTGACAAATCCTCCAAGAGTATCTCCTGTCACAGAAAAGTGCCGCTCGTTAGCCGTTCCGATTCGGCAATAAACTGTAGGTCCCCTCCATTCCTGCAGACACGCACACAGGAATGGTTGAGAGTTGTAAGTCACTAGGTCCTAGTTCTTCATGAGCTGTTGTGCCATCAAATTTATTTATTTATTTTAGAGTTATTAAAAATCGTACCGTTTAGATCAAAAAATTAGGGATTGGTTGACGCCTTTTTAAATTCTATGCCTGCGTTCTGTAACTCTCTCATGCATAAAATTGGTCGAGAAACGATGACAACTGAAACAAAATACATGAGTTTTGTTCCATTTTTCAACCATTCTCGACTCTTTATTTCGATGTGAGAGTTACAGTTACATCTACAGTAATAAAGTAAGAAAAATTTGATCAGTAGAAATATTTGACATTTTGTCAATCGACTTATTTAGTCCAGTCAACGAAGGAAAAATAAATGAAAAAACTCGTAAGCTCGTGTAGTCTGGGTTATTTTTTTAGGTGGTTGGGGTGACCCTCAGGTCCAACATACAAAAAGTCCCCAGCCAAGGGCCGCGAGCTTAAGCCAGGAGAGGGCGGTTAAAGGTCCCCTTTTTTTTAGTTTTTTTTCGCGAATATTTTGAAAACCAAGGGCTTAAGTGAAAAAGTCTGCACTAAGGAATTAAAGTAAATTAAATATCCTACAAAAAATGTTATATTTCCATTTTCACTTGGAGCAACACTAAGGAAGATGCGGGTTGTAGAAATGTCAAGAAATCTAAAAAATAGGTCATTAGCCTACAAAATTTAGTGTTTATTGATCGATTTTACCCAGAAATAACAGAAAAAGTAAGTACATGCAATAATAATTATTTCATTGATGATTTGGAAGAGAGTTAATGGGGTTAAAACCGGTAGCGAGGGTTAGAATTCCTTAGTTTAATTTATTTGCTACAGTGTTTGCATTTACTATGAAAAATACAAATTCTTCAAAGGTAAATAATATACTGGATTTTCCAAGTTACTGACCATGACTATGTAAATTAGTTTTTAGACATGTACTGAGAAAAAATCGTTTAGGACAGGGGGGTCTATGTCCCCCCATTTATAAGGGAGGGACCATTTTCTAAAGCATTGACTTAAAGTGCATTAATAATTATTTAAATTCAACGGAAGTACCTATAATACAATACTATAGGTTTTTGAAAATCCAAAGACCAAAACATTTTTATCACTATTTTTTTTTTTTAGGTTAGGCTAGGTTAAGAGGGGCGTGCCCAGCTCTAAGGCTGTTGCGTACACGGGGGCTTATTAGTCCATTGTGATCATAGACATAGACTGGTTCATTTACGAACCAGCCCGTGCTTTCTATATATTTCCTCATGTTTGCCATTGAGACCTGCACTAAATCGTCCAGTTCTCCAACAAACCTGTTTCCAAGGTAACGGAGGCGGTTTGTTTGGAGGTTTGGGCAATCGCAGAGCAGGTGTTTAATGGTTTCTATTTCTTCAACATCCTGACAGCTCCTACAGAAATCGGGTGCGTGTACACCCAATCTAGTGGCCATTATGCCAATGGCACAATCTCCCGTCAGTACACCTATCAGGGTTCTGATATTCTTTTTACTCAGCGATAAAATATACTGAGTTTCCTTTTCATTAATTCTAGGCCATAAACTTCTAGAGATGGCGCAATCTTTCCTGGATATCCAGGAGTTATTGATTTGCTATTTCGTTACTAGGTCTATCTTCCTTTTGATTACGCTAATAGGGACGTTTAGTCCCATGTCTAATTGGCTACTACTGTCTGTATATGTTATTGACCCCTTCCTTGCCAGTGCATCTGCTATGTCATTCCCTTCTATATTGCTATATCCAGGAACCCAGCAGAGTTTGACTTGGTTAGTTTAACATACATTGTTCAGTATGCCTCGACATTTTGCTACTACCTTGGATCTTATAGTCTCACTGGCTATTGCTCTGATAGCAGCTTGGCTGTCCACGGAAAAAGTGATCTCTGACGAGCTCAGTTTTTTCTCGTGAACAATTTCGGCTGCTTTTTCAATAGCATAAATCTCAGCTTGAAAGACGTTACATTCATCTGGGAGTTTGTAAGAATCTCTAATATTAAGAGCTTCACAAAACACCCCTGCTCCTGTTCCTTCTTCCATTTTTGACCCATCAGTGTAGAAGGGGATACTCCGTTCACTGAGTAGTGAGTTGGGCTCCCATCCATGTCTTTCGGGTATTATAACCGAGAAGTTTTTTCTAAAATCTAATACGGGTGGGAAATAGTCAGTGGTCACATCAAGTCTGGAATATCTTTGCCAGATAGACCCATGACCAAAGGTGCTGTGCTTCCAAGAGCCCATTTCCTTAAGTCGAAATGCACTTTTGGCTGCTGTACACCTTATATACTCATCCAGAGCTGGAAGGTTGAGAATAATTTCCAGCCCTACTTGTGGAGTAGACCTCCGTGCCCCCGCGTTATTCCTATACAGGCTAATCTCTGTACCTTGTTCAGGTTTTTGAGGTAGCTATCCTTTTCTACGGCTTTCCACCATACAATCGAACCGTAGGTAAGTATGGGACGAACGATCGCCGTGTACATCCATTGGATGACTTGCGGTCGCATTCCCCACCGGGTACCGAAGGTTTTTTTGCATGCGTAGAAAGCACAAAGTGCTCTCTTTGTTCTTTGCTCTGTGTTTCGTTTCCATGTTAGCATTGAATCAAGGATTACTCTAAGATATGTGGCTTCATTGGAGAGTTTCAGAGGTATTTCATTTAGCTTGGGAGGAGTAAAATCCTCTAGTTTTCTTTTCTTCGTAAAAAGAACAAGTTCAGTTTTTGAAGGGTTATCCCCGAGACCGTTTTGTTCTGCCCATTAAGATAGTTCATTAAGTGCAGATTCCATAATATCCCTGATAGTAGTAAGAAACTTAACTGATATTAAAATTACTATGTCGTCTGCATGGGCCACTGTTTTGATACCTTTATTTCTAAGACTTGTAAGAATTTTGTTAACAACTAGGACCCAGAGGAGAGGTGAGATTACCCCTCCCTGTGGTGTGCCTCTTGTAACTGTTTTCTCAACAATAGTGTCACCAAGTTGCGAGTTTATGACCCTACCACTCAATAGCGGATTCAGACTTTGAGTCAGGGGGGGGGGGGGGGGGTCACACTTCAAAATACAATCGCGCTAAAAATTTAATAATTCACCTACTACAACCGATTATCGTACTGAAATAATTCAGACGTTTTTTTAAAAGAAATTGAATGCTCTTTGAAAATATTCATTACTTCTTATCTAATTAGCGCAATCCTTCCAAAGTTATTGAAGTTTATTCCACAGTTTTTTGGATTCCCTGTGGAAATAACTAACTATGGTATTGTGCGTAGACTAAAATTATGCCGGAGTTGATATCATTGGTTGTTCTCGAGATATACGAGCCAAAAACCATTTTTAAACAATTTTTAGCAGTTTTTTTGCAGTTATTTTGGCATAGAAAAAAACCGTTTTTTAGGTGTACTAAATAAAATTAACTCGAAGTTAATATCTTTGTGTGTTCTCAAGATATTCGATATTTTTTAACAATTTTAAATGTTTTTTTAATTACAAAAAAAAAACTGTGGGTTGATTTATTTCTAAGTATTACCAATTTTTCACAACGTCATTATGCATAATTACTGTGATAAAAAATTTTTCTGAAAGGCCTTTCTGAATATTATGACCTTATTATCTGTAATATAAAATTTATTTGAAGTCGATATCTCTTTGCGTTCTCGAGATATCGTGAACGAAAAAAAGCTTCCGAACGTACACAGACGCATCTCTCTAAAAACAATGTAATCCGACTCCAGAGACCTTGAAACGTCGAGAAATGTCAAAATTTTCAATTTCACAAATCGGACGGATTACAAAAACTTCCAATGGGAAGTTAATAATAGCAATGTACAGCAGCAGATCTCTAACAATGTTCTAGATACGTGTAGTGTTTTTGATATGGCCCATCAAGGGAGGGTTAAGTTCTGGATATGTTATTTTTGCATGCAAAGTCTCTTTTTCTATGAAAGTAATCAGTACTAATAAGCGAATGCGTATGGCCCAGGGGGGGTCATGACCCCCCCCCCGTGGATCCGCCCTTGCTACCACTGAGCATGGAATAAATCCAGTCCACAATGGCAGATTCAACTCCAACCTCTTCCAGAGCGGATTTTATGGACTCCGTTTTTACGTTGTTAAACGCTCCTTCGATGTCCAAAAATGCTGCCAGGGTATGTTCTTTGTACTCGAGACTTTTCTCAATTTGGGAAACTACTTCGTGCAACGCTGTTTCCACTGACTTAACTTTAAGGTAAGCGTGTTGGTAGTTGCACAAATTATTTGGATTGAGAAGGTCCCGAACATGCAGATCAACAATCCTCTCCAGTGTTTTGAGAAGAAACGAAGAGAGGCTTATCGGTCTGTAATCTTTTGCAGTCGAATGTGTCGGTTTTCCAGAATGTGTCGGTTTTCCAGAATGTTTCTCCAGCTGTTAGGGACGTATCTAAGTTTAATGCAACTTTTGAAGATAACCCTAAGCCATGGGGTGATTATCTGTAGAGCATGTTGAAGAAATGCCGGAATAATCTCTTTTGGTCCAGCTGATTTAAAGGGTTTGAACGAGTTTATTGCCCACATAATCTTCTGATCTGTGATAACCTGTTCCAAGTCCGGCGCTGGTTGATCAGTGTGTAAAGAGTTTGATATTATTATTTTTTTTTTACTCGAACTGTAAATATATAAATTAACAAAACATTTTTTTTTTCACGAATACAAAAGATACCCTTTTAGGATACACCTATTGTATAAGTAGTAACAAAAGGTGGAGAAGATTCTTTGAGATTTGAATCCAGAAAAAATGAGATGAATTTTGTCGTAGAAAATCAATACCCAACACAAAAAAGTGTCATCATAGGGCAAATTAAGAAAAAGGATTCTGCACACCAGTAATTTTTTTCCTCATCTCATTATTTATTATTTTTTTTATTCTTCCTATTTTGCCCAGCAAGCCTTGAAGTGAAATATCATCCCTCCCACACCCTTTTTATGTATGTACATACCACTTCTTGCTGGTGTATAGGTACATCAGTATATTTGAGTAAATATTTCCATTAAAGTCATTCACTTGTGAAAAGCCATTGGAGTGGAAAAATGTTCAACTCTTTCGAAATCATAACAAAATCTGAAAGAACGTTGTTCCCATACATAAATATATCCAAAGAAGGTTTCTCTTTTGCTAAGAAGAGTAGCTCAGGGTTTTGGGTACGGGATTGTTGGTTGTTGGTAGATGGATGGATGGCTTTGTTGTGCTATAGTGTGCTGAGGCGTTGAATGCTTTGTTTGGTTTTGCCATTCGAAGGGCATTAAAAATCAAAAAGACAAGTACCACATCTTTAGGATGAGAATGACCCACACGCCTCGTCATAGCCCCCTTTCTCTCTCTCTCGCTCTGCTGTCGTCGTCGGTCGGTCTGTTGAAGGACATCATTAGAAATTATGTTTGCTTATTTATTCTTTTTTTTTTTATTTATTATTTTTATCTTAAAGTGTACATATTTTAAAATGTCAACTGCTAACTTTCCATTAGCGTTGAAATTCTTTTCTATTGTGAATGTTTGCAATTACAGACGTTATTTATGATAAAAAAATAATAAAGAATCATCATCGACTGACGACATTAACTTAATCGTTTGACTATTTTTTTAAGTTGTTTCTCCAAAGTTTTTTTTTTTTATTTTTTTTTTTTAAATTAAGTTTTTTTTTTTTGTCAAACATTGTAATAAATTAGTGGCACCTACGCATGGTGTGCTATTTTCGCATGTTGACAGTGGGCATTTGGATTTCTTGCTATTTTTTTCTTTTAAGCATGGAGAACTCTTTTCACATATTCACATTCCAAAATCTGAGGAATAATTAAACAAAATATAAAATAAGAAAAATAAAAACAGAAAACTCCAAAAATATTCTCACACAAGGGCACCACAAAAAAAAAAAAAAAAAAAAATAGAAAACAGAGTGGTTTTTTTATAAAGAAATCAAACGAAAAATGTCATTTTTTGTGGTCGTTATTTTTGATTTTTAATTTATCTCACAGATGTTTTATTTTATGTTTTAAATTTTAGAGGGAATATTTTGTTTTTTATAGTTTTTGAAATTCAATGCAAAATTTGTTAAAGTTATTAATATTAAAACAAATTAGGTTGTTGGAATTTTTTAAATTATCATTCCACCAGGTAGATGCTAGGGATTCATTAGTTGTTAATTGATTCATCATAAATTTTGAATATTTCATATTTAGAAAACTAAACAAAAATATACAAAAAATAAAATCCACATAAATAGAAAATAGAAAATAAAAAAAAAAAACAAATATAAAATTAGCGAAAGTAAAATTGTCAATGTTATTTTACAAATTGAATAATCCACTTAAGCATAGTACAGTGCACCACATAAAACAATAATTGTAATTAATTGGAGCATTATTTACAGTTCATTCCCGCAACCACCATCTTTCCCTTTAACTCTTGTTACTTTTGCAATAGTTTGAATTAATTGGATTGGGAGGGACCCTGTCCCTGTCCCTGTGTCTTTAATGTAGTTAGTTACTGGAGAATTTCGTGCTCTATTTGGTATTGATTTTTATTTGAATTACTCTGGTTAGGTGCGGGGATAAGGGGGGCACATATTTTGTATTTTACTGTTGAAAGCGAGGGAAGGAGGGATGTGGGAAAAAGAATGATTTTAATTTTCAATTTTAATGAAAATAAAGGGAGTTTTCAGCACGCTTGGCAATTAGTTATAGGAGAAAAACAAATACCATGATTGAAACCTAACCATAACTACGTTCAAATGACCCTTTTGAAAAAAAAAAAAAATAAATAATAATTTATGAGGTTTGTTTGCTTTGATATTGAAAGTTTTAATGTTTTTGAGGGGTTTTGTTTTCATTGTTTATATGAATCCTTTATGGAGGTGAAGTATCTTGGTCTAGTTTTGATGTGAGTTATTTTAAATTGTAATTATTTCTAGGAATTTATTTTTTACGAAACATGGATATTTTGTATGGATTTTTATTTTATTTTTTATTTTATTTATTATTTTTATTTAAACGGAATAAAAATAAAACTAAACTTAACGTAACGTAAACGTAACAAACAAAAACGTAACAAACGTAAAACGTAACGGAATAAAAATAAAACTAAACTTAACGAAACGTAAACGTAATGCTTATGAACAATTAGCATAAGCACGATGGTGGATTCATAATCCGAAACACGTCACTATAAAAATTTAAATAATTACTGTTGTGATAATGCTATTACCTTATTATTAATATTATAAATGTGAAAGTTTGTTTTTCGGTCTGTTTGTTCCTCTTAATCTCTTAAAATAACTATTTGATTGTAATGAGAATTTGTAGAGTAAAAGCTTGGAACATGAGGATTGATATATGCTACTTTTGTTTTCAAAACCTTCATCAATTTACTAAAAAATATTTAAAATATATAAAAAAAGTGATAAATTGTTAAAAAAGTGTTTTAAATTAATAAAGTTTTTTTTTCAAATTTGCGAAACAAGGCAAGCACGGACCTGCTTGTTTTAAATTTATTTAAATAATCAAAAATAAAACAAATTTTAAACCTATTTAAATTTACGTTTATTTTTATTTTTATTCCGTTAAAATAACAATTCACATAAAACATGGAGACAAAACTACCAACGAACTTTTTTTGTACAATTTTCTTCAACACATTAATCGTTTGAAAAGGGAATTGCCCATGGCGAAGAGTGTACACGAACAAATTTTGTTTCAACCGAAAGATGACGTTGAGCTTGTTAATGTGAGTGAAATATTTTCAAAATTAATTGAAAGAGTTTTTTGTGTGATAACACACGCGCAGTGTAGGCTGCAAAGCTTTCGCACCATCATATTAATATTGAAGGTTTGAATGAAAGAACAACAACTTGAGTGAGCTACCACCAAGTTTTTAGTGGAGTCTGATGATCGGCCTGGCAACAGTGAAATAGCTATAACTCCAGCCTATAAAAACTTGGTGGTAGCTCACTCAAGTTGTTGTTCTTTCATTCAAACCTTCTATTTTCAAAATCGTCCATGGGAAAAACGAGATATTCGAGCTTGAAATTGCCTATTTTTAGGTTTTAAACTCTTTTCCTAAATAATTGTTTATAACGTGAGAAATAAATGACGTAGAAAAATTATTTTGGTGACATAGGTATTTTCTTTTTGTATTTAGCGTAGTACTAAAATTATTTTGCTATCTTTTATACATTTTGAGATGTTAAACTTTAATTTCATTGAGAAGCAACAATTTTTATACAGTCCTTGACACACAGTTTTTTATCACCATTAGAAAGCTTATTTGGTCACCTTTAATTACATATAAAATAAAGTTTTTTGAATCAAAAAAGATTGTTAAAAAGACACTAAACTATGCCTGAGCTAGTATGAATGTTGAGATGCGCGATAAATAAAATATATTCCCTCATATTTTAATAAATTATTTTTTGAAAAATAACAAAAAACTAACTTAATATATAGAAACAAATATTTAAAATTAATAAAAACTATAACAACACCAATAAATAAACAACGTTTCTATGATGGTGACAATGAAAGCAGTTGATGTTAAAGTATTCTTATATTCATAAACACTTGTTCTTTGAATTTCAAAACTCAAGTTTAATTTTTCCATATGCAAGTGCTTCTTTGACAAAATCTCTGATATCTAAATAATGCTTTGTTCACCCTTGATCAACTATATCGCCTGAGCGCTGCGGTTGTCGCCTTTCCGGTCAGAATTGTTATTGCTTCTCATGAAATTAAAGCTGAACTTTAAAATGTATAAAAGATAGCAAAATAATTTTATTACTAAGTTGAAGACAATAAAAATACCTTCCATTTGATATCAAAATCATTTTTCTACGTCATTTATTTCTCACGTTAAAATCAATTATTCGGAAAAAGAAGCTAAGATTTTTATTTTGCAATAGGCAACTTCAAGCTCAAATATCTTGACTTTTCCATGGACTATTTTGAAAATATTTCATTCACATAAAAGGCGTCAGGCGTGTTTTGTAAAACGAGCGTCAGGTCATGTCGTGTCGCTTCATCAATATGCGCTGTTCAATTAATGTATATTGTTTACGAAAATTAGTGCTGTACTGTGCTGTGTTACGTCACACGTGCCAGTGGCGTCTCAATATGCGCCTAGCCTAAAAGCAAAAAAGTGGGTCCCACAATTCCGTCTGTCTGTACCTCAGCCTACAGCTTAAACCACTGAAGCGGCTTTCTTCAAATTTGAAATATAAGATTTTTTGGGTGATTCCCTAAAAGGTGAATCGAGATTTTTGTCTTATCACAAGAAAAAACGGTACTTGCCATACAACCGCTTTGTAAAATGTTATTTATCTCAAAAACTGCTCAAGCGATTTTTTTTTTTTTTTTTGATATTTGTGTGTACTAGTGGCGGATTAATCTGCATTTTGATAAAAAAAAAATTACCAAAAACCGTTAGTAACGGTACATGCAATACAACCATTTTTCTGAGTTTTTCGTTAACCGCTTAACCCGTTTTTACTTTTAAGTTCCTATAAAGTGCGAATAATACCATACAAAAATATTTTCAAAAAATTATTTTTTGGATTTTGAAAAAGATCAAAATTTCATTTTGAAAAAACATTTTTTTTTTTTTGAAAATGGGTTGATGATTTATTTTTGAAATTATGGTTTTAGTTGTATATTATTATATATTTAAAAATGGCATACCATTTTTTTTTTTCAAACAAAATTCCACAAAATTTGATATGGAAAAGAATTATTTTAAGAAAACCGTTGAAGATTTTTAAAATATTTTCTGCATAAATTTATATTTTTTGTAAAATTGAGATGGCGTTCTTTATTCTGAGCTTAAAACATTTTCAATACTTGTTTTACCAATTTAAAGAACGTATTTCATGCTATTTTTTCATATTCAAATTTTCATTTTTCAATTTATTAAATGGATAAATGTGACCTTAACTTTAAAAAGGCCCTATCTACCGGAAATATGCAATAGAGATAAATGACAAAAACCCCTCATTTCTAAACCATAAGCTATATCTTTACAAAATAAATTCTAAATATGAATAAAGCTTGCCCATTTGGTAGTTGATTTAACTCCATATGAGCAAAGCTTTTGCCGGGTCTTATAAAGGTTCGTGCCACTCCAAGATCGGACCTTTTACTTAGTTCTCCCCTTAATCTGGTAGAGCTTCCAATTTTGGTAATAACAAATTTCTTTGTTGGCCTGAATTTAAAATGCCAAATTTATGGTTGGTTTCAGGTCAGATGCAGCTGCTTTCCAATCATACACTGGACAGTTTTCTGATCCAAGTCTCACTACAGTTCCATGATCGTTGAAGATTTCGAAGTATTTTTGGGGACTCAAAATAGCTTCTTCCTGTCACTTTGATGTCTAAGTTGCATAATTCCTGGTACACAACTGAACAATTTCGTTTGAGCCTTTTCTTCTTTCATTTTCAAACCATACAAATAATCACACATTTTTAGCTCTGTTATTGAAAGTTAAATCATTTCTGTACCAAAAATAGCACTGTTTTGAAAAGGATAAAAAATAAAAAAAAAATAGCCCGTTTTGATTCTCACGCAGCTTTTCAAACCGCGATATCTTTTGATTTTAGGAACAAATTGATTTTAACTAATAATGTAGTCTTACAGCTTTCTTTGAGACGAAGATTTTGGTATACCACAATTTATTCATGCCACAAACCATTATAGGACCGTTTTGAAAGTAAAGGTCAGAAATACATGTACAATGTACATATATGTAATTATCAATCTTTAAAAAATAAATAAAATGCGATCCATGCATTTTATAATATTTTTTTTTTTTTATTTAATAGAACGCCTAATACAGCCTAAGAATATTGAAAAACTGTTTTTGTTGATATTTAACCTTAAATAACATTTGTCGGCAAGCAAATTTAGTTTATTTGTCATCTGTGCCAAATTTTTCCTATCCAAATTTTCCCGATCAGTTTTCAATTTCATGGGCAATTAAGTATTTTAGTAAAGTTTTCTTATTTTAACAATTAAAAATCTATCAAAATGTAAGTTCTGTTAATTCTTTTTGAGTTTTGAGTTAAAATCAATTAATTTTATAATATCCGTGATTGTCAGTTACTTTAATTTGTAAAAAAAAATATATACATATGTAGTTTAGGGTATATTTTATTTAATACATTAAATGCAAACACATTTTTTCAAACATGTGAAAGACATTTACATTTTACAATACTAATTATTAGTTCTATTTTAATAACTTATTACAAAGGCAAATGTGTTATTTTGAAAGAAGCCAAAAACAAAGAAAATAATATTATTTGTATACACAAAAAATGTATTGTGTCTGCAGGCCAGAATTAATTATGTTAGTTTATTTTCGGAAAATTTCTCTCTAACTATACGAACATTAAAAAAAAAAACGTTGCTATAAGAATACTTTGACAGTTCTTTGCTTGTTTTTAATTGCGATATAAATAAATAGGTACTTATTTTAATTGTAACTTATTTATTTCACAAAAACAAATTAAAAAATAAAATTGCATTCAATTCGAGAGATGAAAAATGTTGGTCGTAAATATAGTTTGAAATCAGGTCCAAGAAACAACTCCACCGGAATTTCCTCCACACTTTTTCTACTCTTCTACTTTTCAAGTGAGTTAATTTGCAAAGTGAGTTAATTTACAGAGAGGAAGATAAAGAAAAAGAAAATTTATTAGATCTAAAATGGAATTGTTTTTAACCTAGAGTTTAAGGGAACCCACAGTGGTTCAAATTGTATGGAGAGGTGGTCTTAAATCTATAAATTCTGAACCAGTAAACCAATTTTGATGAAATTTTTAGTTATGATTAAAGATCGCTTACAGCCATATTATTGACTTTCTTCAAAGCTAGTTTTACTGAAAAACTATTTCTATAGGGGTTTCGAGTTTTAAGTTTTTCAAAAACCATTACTGATTTGATTTAGATGTCAAAATATGTATGAATATTTTGATTTAGATGTCAAAGTGATAAAAATTTGTGAAAAACTAAAAACTCGAAACCCCTAAGATCTAGTTTTTCGGTAAAACTGGATTTGAAGAAAGTCAATAATATGGCCGTTAAAGTATCATTTTTTATTTTTAAATGGATGCCCATTGACACACCCACTTTTTAAAATAAGCTATCTAATTTTAAAAGTTGATAAAAGGTTTAAAAGCATAATTGAATATGTTGGTCAACTTCGACAAAAAAGTGTACTAAATTTTCTTAAAAGTTAATAATCTAATTCAACAAATATATTTAACAAATACAAAATACAGTTAAAGCTCTCTTAGCCGGACAGCGACAGTCGCAACACTTTTGTCCGTCTAAAGAAGGTTGTCCTTCCAAGGGAAAAAATAAAAAATAGTTAAATAAGGAAATGTATAATATATAGTAGCATCATGAAAAAAAATTGCACCTACTATCCATGAAATTCATTCAAACTAAAAATGAGGATGAAGATACAAGAAACAAAACACAAAAACAGACTACAGCTGCAGAAATAAAATCCGTTATGAATTTGATCACAGACAGTAATTTGATGACATCGCATCTATTGTCGCTGTGAACCAGTTTTTGTCCGCCTAAGGGAATTTAATTTGACAAATCACGGCTAATATTCTTGTCCGCGTCCGGGCAAGGGAGTGTCCGCTTAAGGGATCATAAAATGTATGGAATTTACATCCAAGATCCACGGTCGTGAGAATTCGTCCGCATAAAGGGAATGTCCGCTTAAGATAGTTGTCCGCAATAGGAGCTTTCACTGTACCTATTTACATGCTTCAAAGAAAAAGGAAAATTATAAAATTTGTTTCAAGTAAATCGGTTGAATACTTTCTGAGAAAAACGCGGACAAACAAAATATTTGTTTGTCTACTTTTGGGGCATTTTCAACAAAAGTCTTATTTATTAAATCGTTTGCTTAAAATTTATTGTCCTACATTTTATATCTCAACTTTTACTTTTCCAAACTGCAATATCAAAAACATTTTGTATCTGAGCCACCTTGGAACCCCGCCCCCACCCCTGGATCAGCCACTAGTTAACAATAACTATGTTACGGTATTTTAGGAAGAAAAATAGTACAAGACAGGCTAAAAATGAGTTTTGAAAGGAATTATAACCTTTCCATTATGTAATATAGTGACAAAATTCAGTGCCATCGTCATGCTTTAACTTCCTGACACATTAATTTTATTTTTAATTTTGGATCTAGCTAGAGTACCTACCATATACCTTTATAATTCAACAATAAGATGAAATACGACAAACTTGTACATTTTTACAAAATTTTAAATTCTAGCTACAAGGAGTAAGGACGTACAACTTATCAGTGTACTTTATTTGCAATTTCTTTATGTAGTTGCTTGAAAGTATGTTGCACTTAAGAATGACAAGTGGTTTATGGTTTTTAAAACATCGTCTTATTTTTATATACAATTGTTTCAAATTTGCATTGTAAATATTTCTTAGTAATTATATTAAATAAACAAGCCTAAAGTTTAAAAAAAAAAAAATGTCAATCAGTGCGTAAATATTAGAATAAAATATGTTCTTTCAATCCAACATCGTGTGGATGATTTTATTTTAAGAACAATGTCTATTTCTATGACGAAAATAAAAACAAAACTATATCCACCGCAACAAATTGTGATTTTACAAATTTTATATACATGTAGATACTTAAATTCTGTCTGATTCATCTGCCAGAGCATCAAAGTTGATTCATGGTCCTATTTTGAATTTTATTATTAATTAATTAAATTACCACAGCTCAAAACAATATTTCTCCTTTGAAACTAACTATTTTGAATTTTCATTTTGCTTGGACATAACTTTTTCTAAAAATCTGAAAGCCATATAAAAGTTCAAATTAATTAATGACCAAAGTTTAAAAGATATCACCCTCGAGCAAAAGGTGACAAAAACATTGGCTAAACAAAAAAACAAAAATGGATGCACAGTTAATGAGATTGTGGAGGATTATTTTTTTTTTCGCTGATGGCTAAAAAAACATAAATAAAGAAAAACAAAAAAGGTCAAATAGCTATTAAAATTAATTTGATTAAATTCCTAAATCGATCCTGAATGTATTAGTTACAGACGATAAAAAGGGATTTTAGTTTAAATAACTTTAAATTAGAGTGGATTAAGATAAAGGCATACAAGAAACGTCAATACAATATACTCACTGATGGTACGAGGTGCGATAAGGTAAGAATACATTCAAAAAAAAAAATATCAAGTCTGCTAGTATTTTACGAAGCTAGGTATGTTCATACTATATGAGTAGTAAGGACAATCTAATGAATTTATATAAGCTAACTTAATATGTGCAAAATTAAAAATGGAGGAATTTTTTTTTTAAACTCAAGGAAATACGAAAAGTGCGTATACGCCTAGGTGTACCAAAGCATTGTTCTTAGAGAAAATAAAACTACGACGTAATTTGAGGCTCATCGTAAGATAAATCCAAAAACAATCATTTCGGATTTATATGAAGAAAGAAGGACCACCATTTTTAACAAAAGGTTAAATTGCAGCAAATGCTTCCTTTACGGTTATTCCGTTCATTGATTTACTGTCTTTTACATATAAACATATAAAAAAAAATAAAACGGGTGCTTTGAAAATGTGGAATGGTCCAAACATGGAATGGGGGATTATATCCCCCTGTTTAGGCTGGAGGGGCAATTTTCTATTTTAAAAAAAAGTTGAAATAACAAAAAAATATAAACTACAACACTTACTTTAATTGTTTTTTTTAACCAGAAGTCCATTCTTTTATTTTATTATTAACTCATATTGTTTTAGTGAATACTTTTTGTAAATAACTTTTAAAAACAAAAAATAAAAAAAAAATTGTGTTGAAACTAGTTTTGTTCAAAATTTTACTTAATTAATAAAAATTTTTATTCAAACACTAAAAACATGACGCTTAATATCTTCTAGTTTTTAGAATATTGCCTATGCTGATGATTTGGTCTTATTGGTATCAGGAAAGTTCACATCTGTAATAAGTTAAATCACAGAGGTAGCTTTAAGGAAGGTTAACAACTGGGCTACGAGCTGTGGACTAGAAGTTAACCAATACAAAACTGAACTGATGCTTTTTACTACCAAAACAAAGAAAGCCCCTTTCACTCTACCTAAATTCAATGGACAAACCCTTATGCCCAAGCAGCTTTTTCCCATGCAGCGAACTTAGAAATAGAGATATCGTGCAGCAAAGGCTGCATGCAGAGCCTGGAATATTTCAGCTCTGTTTAAATTTATTTTCGCGGCATTGGAAAAAGCTGCACATCTGTTTTGGGCTTTACTCTGTCTTCCAGTGCGAAATACCTGGGAGTTAAACATTGAAGATCGCGTCAAGAAAGCGTGCGTAGCATTCTACGCCTGTAGCAAAACATTCGGTAAAAAGTGGGGCCTCCAGTCGAAGATGATTTTGTGGACGTACACAGCCGTGGTACGACCTATTCTCACATATGGTTCGATTGTGTGGTGGCCTACATAAAGCGTATAATATAAACAAACTTAAGGAGGTGCAAAGAACTGCTAGCGTTGGCACAACAGGGGCGCTACGTACGTGCCGGACAGATGCCTTAAGCGTTTTTTTTTCACCTTTTACCACTTGATTTACACATTAAATAGCTAGTTTCTTGCAGCGCGGTAAGACTAAATGAATCAAACTGCTGGTTTGCCAAACCCCATGGTCACAGCAATATCATTAAATTGATTCCCACCGAAATTTTTTCGACTCTAACTAACTACTGCACCCCTACTTTGAGACTTAGTAGAGATTTTAAAGTCATAATTCCATTCAGAAAGCAGTGGGAAGATGACGTCATGACGAAAGATTTCGACATTTATACTGATGGTTCAAAGATGGAGTGTGGTGTTGGTTCAGGAATCTTCTCCGAGTCTTTAAATATCGCTAGATCTTTTCGGCTCCCTAACTTTGCAAGTGTGTTTCAAGCAGAAATACTGAAAATAAGGGAGGCATGCAAGATACTTAAAATAATTCCAAACCAAAACCAAAATGTTGCCATTCTGACAGATAGTCAGGCGGCTGTGCAAGTTATAGCTGCGGCTTCAGCATCATCCAAACTGGTTCAGCAATGCCGTGATGAGTTCGCAAGCCTAAATGTTAATCTAAGTATCACCATTATCTGGGTTCCAGGTCATTGTGGCATTGAGGGTAATGAGCGGGCGGACGAACTGGCCATCAGGCAAGGATCAGCCTTTCATAGCTCACTGGCGGAACGAGTTAATATTCATCTAAGAGTTATGAAGGGCATTTTATTCTCAAATTTCCTGACCGAATCCAATCGAAGGTGGGGCAGTCTGAACAACTGTATTATATCTAGAAAGATGTGGCCCACTTATAGTTAATCCCGAACAAAAGATCTAATTTGCAGATCAAGGCAGGACATTTAAAATGAAAATCAAAGTAAAGATTTCTAGCTTTCCAAAAAGGTATAGCATGGCATTGTAAATTGTACCGTTGTTTTTAAATATTTTTTTTCTGTTTTAAGTCAAGTTTTTAGAAAATTACCCCTCCTACCTAAACGGGGGGAAATAGACCCCCCCATCGCATACGATTTTTTTCTTGTCTTAACCCTGTATATCGTTTTGGATTCGTAAGTAAAATCGAACTCGAGATTTTGATCAAACTTGACATTACGATGATATGGAAGGCGAAAAAAGTGGGTCTCACAATTCCGTCCGGTCCGTTTGTCTGCCTGTCTGTGTACTCGCCTACAGCCTTTACCCGTGGGTCGGTTTTATTTAAACTTGGTATATACTAGTGTTTTTAGGACATTCCCCTGACACGTTTTTTTCATTTTAGTTTTTAAGACCAAAAATAACTGAACCTGCAATATATTTTTTCTTAGCATTTTTCGAAAATCTTATTTTTCTTAAAAATGGCTCTACAGAGTTTAAAAAAAAAAATCAAAAAAAATTCTTAGGCAAAGGTTTTCTTTTGGTGAAAATAAAATTTCCATTTTTAACAAACATTTTGCTTATGGCCAATATTAGTCGTGTTCCTTTGGAGGTGGCAAAGTACTCATGTCATGAGTAGATTAAATCTGTCAATCTGTCTACTCATAGTAATACCCAGGGCCCAAGCCAAACTAGCGCCCTGTGCAAGATTTGTATAAAGCGCCCCTTTTTATATTTATACACACACATACACTGATACACATGCATAAGCCTTTTCCACATTACCCAAGAGGTAGACTTTTTTGCTCATATCGGAAAAACGGAATTTATTTTAAAATGCAAATGGCAGTACATATTTGTTTGCGCAAGATACGATTACATTGTCTTCCTCCTGGTAATGCGCTCCCAGAACTTTGCGCCCTGTGCATTTGCACATCTTGCACATATGGTTGGTCCGGCCCTGGTAATACCATCTACTCATGCTCTCATGTGCAAGTAGTAAGAAGAATAGTTGCGTATTAAATGTAAATTCTTTATGCAAAATGCTATTTGTTTTCAATTTGCTTAAAAATGATAAATCATTTCCAGAAAATGTTCCCTTTTTTATAACTTGTGTGCAATACTTCTGGGTTTTTTTCTTTATATATGTATATTCCACAGAATGTGAACAATCGACAGTCACATGAAACTGTAATATATTTCACTTGCAAGGCCATTTCTGTGCGTTCCATTGAGAATTTCTAGCAAAGTACGAGTGAATACGTCGCCACCTCCAAATGTCCATATATGTACGTGTTAAAAAGCCGTTACAGAAAATCTTATATCGGAAATGACTCTTACAATTTTGATTAAAATTGTTCTGAATACTAATATTAGTACGTTATATTGTCTCATTGTCTGTATAACCGATTTAAATTAAATTTTTTATGCAAAACCTTCTAAATATTAGAAATCTTACTGCATATCAAAATTATCAAAAAAAAAAAAAAAAAAATTGGATTTTGAAAAAAAATTCAAAAATTTGTTTCTGAAAATTCGACATTCGACAAAGACGGGTAATTGATTTTTTTGAAATTTAATTTTTAATGGGAAATTAATTAATACTTAAAAAATTGTGTACCAATTTTTTGTCTTAAAAATGTATACAAAATTTTATATATGTAGGTACATATATAAAAAATTAATTAAAAAAAAAAAACCGCTCTTACGATTTTCAATATTTTTTCTTAAAAACTAAGATTTTTTAAAGAAATCATATGGTGTATTTTTTTAGCTCTTAAAAACAATTTAAAAGGAGATTTTTACTAAATTAATTTAAATAATTTTTATTAATTTTTCAATTTATTTCCATATATTCTATAATTTATCATTTATACTTATACATAGATAAATATGTACATATATAATTATTATTATTAATTACATGTACTTATAATACACTCAATCTTTTTAAATTCAATCAATCTTTAAAATTCAAAGAAAATTTTACTACACGAGGAGTAAGTTCGTGCGATCCAGCCGCGCATTTTATTTTCCATCTAATTATATTCAAAAAAACATGGCTTATACGACTTTCACTAATGAAAAATAAGATTTTTGGCATTTGTAATTGGTAATCTGAAAGAACTTTTCGTTACGTCTGGCTTCGATTCTGAAATCAAATACAAAAGTACTTGCCCTTCTTTTCAGAAAAATTAAGAATCCAGAAGAATTTTTTTTTCCGTAGCAGAAATACCTACCTTTCAAGAACCAAACACTAATCTGTGAATAAGTGTGAAAGAACTCTGAATAATATTTAAACAATTACAACATTTTAATAAGAACTGAAACGAGGTAATGGCCACGTTCATCACCACGTTTTTGACAGATCTAAAAATTCAGTTCTGAAAAACGTAACACTGAACGCACAAAAAAGTCTGAAATTATTTATTCTGTTTTTATTATTTTTTGCACTTTAAAATCAAAATCCGAAAAGCAATACGAGACCCAGACGATCAGACCACACACCAAAAAAAAAAGCTGGATCAAGAACTGTTTTTTTGTTGCTTTTAGATGTCATCTGAATTTTCAGATAGAAATTGGCCGCGTTCAACAGCACATTTGACAGTTCTGAACTGTCATTTTAAGAGCTTCTGATTGGCCAGCAGTCATAAAAATTCAGTTGACGTCGATTGACATTTAGTTACGTTTCTTACGTTTTTTTCTGAATTTTCAGATGAAAAATTCTATCTGAAAATTCAGATGACAGCTAAAAGCAACAAAAAAACAGCTCTTGATCCAGTTTTTTTTTTTGGTGTGTGGTCTGATCGTCTGGGTCTCCTATCGCTTTTCGGATTTTGATTTTAAAGTGAAAAAAATAATAAAAACAGAATAAATAATTTCAGACTTTTTTGTGCGTTCAGTGTTACGTTTTTCAGAACTGAATTTTTAGATCTGTCAAAAACGTGGTGATGAACGTGGCCATTTTCATCTGAAAATTCAGAAAAAAACGTAAGAAACGTAACTAAATGTCAATCGACGTCAAATGAATTTTTATGACTGCTGGCCAATCAGAAGCTCTAAAAATGACAGTTCAGAACTGTCAAATGTGCTGCTGAACGCGGCCAATCTCTCAAATCATAGAAAAAGTCTTTCCATTTGAAATTTGTAAATTTCATTTGACAGCTCAATTCATTTTGAATTGGCTGTAGCTGTAAATCAATTGAATCTCACTGCCACTTATCATTTATACGCATTATATTACATAGAATTTATGACATAGAATTTAGTCTGAACTATATTCCAAAGCGATTGGAATTCCTGATTATTAAAGCGCTTTGCCCGGTGTCTGACATTGTTTTTTTTTTTTTTTTTTTTTTGATAATATAAATTTTATATACGAAGAGTATTTTAATAATAATAACTTAATTAATATTTAATATTATTTTATTTGATTGGAAATTTTGAATCATTGATGCTTTTAAAACTGTTATTATATTTGTTATATTTGTTATTTATACAGCACACCTTCTGACGTCAAAATTATTCCTTAGAGGTATTCCGGTATACCGATTATGGAATCCATAAAACTGCATCCACAGTGAATCGCAATGTCGTTCTCTCTTTTATCTTTAGCGATTTCACGTGGAATGAAAAGATAACAATGAATTTCGAATTGCTGCGGATCCACTATTGCACATTTTATAATCGACATGATTATAAGCAGGGCTCGGATTCTTATGTGATAAAAAACACAAAATATGCACACAAAATGAGAAAATATTCGCTTAAAAAATGAAAATATGCTTTGAAAGTGTTATTCAGAAAAGATGGAATACATGAAAAATTTATTAAAAATTTAAAAAAAATACTTGGGGCCACTTTCACAAAACGAACTGATAAATACATAAAACTGAGGATAACTATCCCAGTTTAAATAAATTAATAAGAACTTCTCGATATTAAATTGCGCGAACGTAAAATACATAACAAGCGGATAAGAATCTTTTTTTCAGTATCACCAACACAACAAACACAAAACACATTGGCCGCATTCGGGGGGTACTTAGATAGGCTATCTGAGATACTTTAGTATCTGATATGTTTTCGAACGAACCGGATAGGTAACCTATCAAAAATCAAAACAGCTGACAAAAGTTTAAGTACGTACCAGAAATTATTTTTTTCCAGATCTTTGCTGTGTCTTCAAAAACGTATGTGCCCTTCTCACACAAGAACTTTAGGTTGCTGGAAACTTAGTTTCCTCCATGTGAAAGGGAACTAGGTCTGAAAAAATAAATCTCCCATGTACCTACATAAGTTTGAATTTATAAATTATAAATGCATACATTTTTATGCATTTATATTTTTATGCATTTTAATTTTTTAAATTTGTTTAATATTTTAAAAATATGCTTGAAAAATATGCATTTATTATAAAAATATCAAAAAAATGTATTTATATTAAATTATGGAAAAATATGCTCTAATGATTGAATTCCATTTTTAATGAAATTTCGTGATTTGAAAAACTGTCTTATGCGTTTGCTTCTACGTTGACCAACAAAAATATGTATTAACATAGAAGTTCTAGCCCTGATTACAAGTTTTCTATTGCAAGCAGAAACTGCTTAATATGTTTTTGTTAATGTACATTAACATAATTAAAAAGTTTAAAATAAAATTTTTTATTTTTAATCTTTTCTGCTGAGACTTTTAGCCTTTGGAAAAATTTCAGTCCAAAAAATACAATCACTCATATGCTTAAAACCTATTTGATTTTTTCAGTCTCGTGGCCACCTCTGCAAATAAATGTATAATAAGCTTGCAACTTTTAAAAATCTGAAAGTTTTCCCTTAATATATGTAATATATAGAGCTCAGGTGTACCAATACCAACTAGTTCATAAGTCTCTTTTCAAAATTTCGCACTCCATAAGTTATCAATAATTTATTGCTTTTGCAGTTTTAAGTCAAATGTTAAAGTATCTTTAAGTCCTTCTTGTGTGTTACTTATTATAAAACTTTTTATGCTACAAAAGCCTTTTTAAATTCTTTTTACCTGAATTTCCACTCTATTTTAACCCCAAAGCTCCAATATCATCGACGATGTGTGTCACTGCCCGCAAAAAAAAAAAAAAATTAAGAAAAAAAAAAACTTTTCCTTTCCGAAAACCAATTCCGATAAGTTATTTGAAAGTCCATTTTGTCACAGGCAGTTTCACAAAACTACAATCTATAAGTTCTGCCCTATCAGAGCCATTTTCCAAAGGGATACCTTTCAGTGCGTATACACATACTCACTATTTCTAGACCTATTCCTACAAAGACATGTACCCTCTGGCTTCATTTTTCCATTCAATTTGTCCTTTCAAACTCAATGAATCCATATAGGTCCCTCTCGTATTCTTTGCCTTCATTTGGCAATACTTCTTCAAAGAATTACGCCAGCCACCCGCTTCGTCCTTGATAAGGGTTTTGGTAGGGGTTAAATGTACAATATTTCCAACTTCTTCTTTGACATAGTTGGATTCCAATATATGCTTGTACACCATACCCTATAACCTTTGTGCGTAAAGTACCCTTTAACTGAATAGTTTCTAAGTCACGTACTTTGTGGGAAACGCTTGCTTTGAACGTGATTGATTTCTTCCAAAACTGTAAGCCCCTGTACACATGTACAATTTTAACTTGTAACATTAGCTATTGAATATATAAAAATAATATTGAATATATCTAATGCACTTGACTCTAGAAACATTGTGCAGTTTTCAAACACTCTCTTCACCACAACTAAGAATAAAATAGAGACCATCCGTGTGCGTCTGAGATTTCTCGATGCTAATTATGTCGAAAAACTCCTTTGCTTAATCAATAATACAGTAATCAATTAATTACGAAACGTTTCCGGCAAATACTTAATTACAAGTAATTTTCCAATACCATTCGATTAAGGATTAAGGAAAACGGATCAGGTTCTGGAAGGAGCTTATACTCTTTTGCTCTTGGTATAAAAGCTTAAATTCCTCGTATTATGAACTCTACTTTAGCTGATGCGTTTGTTCGTTATGGTAAAATGTTATTTCGGTGACGTTCGACAAAATTGTGGTCGTTAAGTCAATGGTTTACTACGCTAAAGCTGCATAGCAGACGATGACGATGACGACGTAGAAGACACAATGACAGCACAAATGGGCGAACTAAGGAACTGAAAGGTAAAGTTAGAAATGTGATTTTGTTTTGAGGACAAAAACAGGATAACAAGCTAAACCACCACATCCCCCAATTTCATTCAACATCCCCTGCTGTATATGCATGGTTGACAAGAAAGCCAGTCCTGGAAACTATACTCATTTAGAATGTCCTGTCCAACCCCAGCATCAGCCACTAGCCCAGACCAGACCAGACCAGACCAGGCCAGACCGCCTGCAGATTAGAACAAGCATTCGAGTTTTAGTACCATACCACCGCATCACCATCACAATCGCCATCACAGACCTTCCTTTTAGCTTGGGTCAATTTGTGAAATTCAGAATCCGAACACCTGCTGCTCTTAATCCCATTATTTATTTTTGTTGATTGGGGTAAAATGTTGTTGTGGCTGCCTGCCTGGTGGGATTTAATATTTCTCCCAGGTAGGTATGTATGTATGTATACATTATATACATATATACCGTGTACAGCAGAGACCTCGGTGAAGGTTAATTCGAAGCCAATGTATTCAATGTTGTTGTTGAAGCTAAATATCCGGTGTAGTTTAAAACCACTAAACGGGAACTTGCTTATAATGATCATTTATACGGAACTTTTATCGCAGCATTTGATTTCTACATCATCAGCCAGTGTATTATTTGTGCAAAAAAAAGTTAAAAATATTTACGGTGATTTTGTAAAGCTTATTTTAAAATGTAATACATAAAAAAAACATAAGCAATAAAAACTAAACGTTTAAAATAAGCTAAATTGATAGTTTAAATTGAACATTATAGCTTTATTGTTACATAAAACTATTTGGTGAAAGCCAAAGCTGGATTCACAATATAGATATCGGCTTGGACTTGGAAGTTGGAATACCATCAATTTAATTCTAATAGCCAACATTCAAGTAAGTAGGTAGTAACTAGTAAGCTAAAAAGCTTGGTTAAGAATTTAAAATATTTTTATAATATTTTTTATATTGTAGGGTACATTTGAGCCATAACAGAGCATCTCTGAAAATTTTTTGTTTTTTTCTATTGTGTTAAAGTTTAGTGAAAAACATTAAATTTTCTTTAAATTTTGTTTGTTTTTACGGTCACTGGAATTATATAGAATTTTCTGCTATTTTTCGTTTGTGTCACAAAGACTGATGTTCAAAGGGTAGACAACGCGGTACATTCAAGAGGACACAAGCGTCCACAAGCTGTTTTTCAAAGCGAACCTCTGTCTATCAACTCCTACTCTCAACTCCAAGTGGTGAGCATCGGGTGCCTAGAACCTTTAACTGGAGATGGGGTTCCAATCCCTGTGGACGGTTTTAGGCGGTAGCAGACGAGAGAGGGGGGGGGGGAAGTATTCCCACTAAGGCACTTTTCCTTTTTTCAGGCGGCAGCGGAGGAATTCCCCAGATGGAATCAACGGTGGCGTCTACAGTTCCAGTCAGGTTGAACTACTTAGTGAACACCTTATATGAGCTACTGCGACTGATTCTTAGCTCAGGCCTATAAGGAGCGGTTTATCCTCCCCCTCCTTGAAGTTATAATAAGGATCTGGTCCTCCAGGCTAGGGGGTTGTGCGTCGGGGTGACTTCCCTACCACGTAAAAAATTGCGGTTCCGAAACAACAACAAGCCTCGGATATGGATAATTTTAATGTTGACGACCCCGGCAAACGAAACAAGGACAATGAATTTCGGATCTGCACGTGGAATGTCCGGACCCTAAACAGGCCACGTGCAGCCGAACAATTAGTGGAGAACCTGGATAGGCTAAGGGCTGATGTAACAGCCATCCAGGAAGTGCGATGGAATGGAGAGGGCAAGAGGGAATGGATGCAATCGTGTGACATCTACTTCGGCGAGTGCTGCAAGGAGCAGGTTCAGCGGCTCTTTGGTTGTGGTTTTGTGGTAGGGAGAAGACTTAGGCAAGAAGTCTTGTGAGCGCCTGGTCACAATCCGCATCAAAGCAAAGTTCAAAAACATCACGTTGATCTGTGCCCATACCCCAACTGAAGAAAATGATGACTCAGCCAAAGAAAAATTCTACGATCTCCTCGAGAATACGTATGATAGGTGCCCTAAGTACGACGTCAAGATTATTCTTGGCGACTTCAATGCCAAGATCGGAAAGGAGGGCATCTTTGGTTCGATAGTCGGAGGACACAGCCTGCACGACAACACTTCCAATAACGGACTCAGGCTCATTGATTTCGCGGTGGGGCGAAATGTCATCATTGCAAGCACTCTATTCCTACACCTCAATATACACAAAGGGACCTGGCGATCTCCGGATCAACGAACCGTCAACCAGATTGACCATGTTGCGATAGACGCCAGACATGCTTCCAGTATCCTGGATCACTACTTTGGTTTGGCTGTTAATGAGGACAAGACGAAGTATATGCTATCATCGAGAAAGGAATCTCAGCATCGTCGAATCGGGCAAAACGTCACGGTGGATAGGTACAACTTTTCGTCAAGGTCTTTGTCTACCTGGGCTCCACTATAACATCGCGATGACATCAGTGCAGAGATCAAACGAAGAATTACTCTTGACAATCGCTGTTTCTTCGGGCTAAGAAGGCATTTGAGCAATAAAGCCCTCTCTCAGAGAACCGGTCCTGCTATATGGGGCAAAGGCATGGACCCTGTCAAAAATGGATGATAATCTGCTTGGGTGCCTTGAAAGGAAGATTCTTGGGATGATCTTCGGTCCAGTATGTACCGATGGAGTATGGAGGCGAAGATTTAACAACGAGCTTTATGGGCTTTACAGCGACGACGACCTGGTCAAGAAGCTGAAAATACAGCGGCTGAGATGGCTGGGACACGTGGAGCGAATGGACACCGACGCACCAGCCCGACGAGTCTTCGAATCTACCGCTAACGGTCTGCGCAGCAGAGGAAGATCCCACCTTAGGTGGCGCACACAACTGGAGAACGACCTCAACCAACTTTTGGAGTGCGTAACTGGAAGCAGCTAGCTAGGGACCGAGCTGGCTGGAGGGGCTTGTTGGTTGAGGCCGTAGTCCATCCTGGGCTGTGAGCGCCATCTAAAGTAAATAAAGTAACAAAGACTGTTATATATTGAGTAGTAAACAATCAGGTGCAATTTCAACTTGCTCAATTTTCTAATAAAAATTTAAGCGTCAGTTTTTTAAATACTTTACTAAAATCAGTAAGAAGCTAATCCGTTTTTTTTATTTTTAAATGAATCAATACAAAATTCGAGTAGTTCTATGAGAAATGTGAAATTCCTTAGAAAAGTAAACGGTTTTTTTTTTTTTTTAATTTTATGGTTTTTCAAACAATTTCTTTAAACGGCTTCAGAATGGTAGCAAATTTTACCATTGGTGGATAGTTATGAACTTGATATTTTTTTTACTATTCTATGATTATAAAAGATTTGGCATGTTCAGGAAAATGAGATCTCACAAATTTATCGACATGTAGGTACGTCAAAAAGTGAGCAAGCGAATCCAAAGTTTGTTTTCGTCAGAGTTTTGACATCAAATTTTAGAAATTTTTCTAAGGAATTTTGATAGTTTTATCACTGATCGAAGGGTAAGATGTTCCTTTTGGCAGGTTACCACAGATGACGATGATAATCTTACAGAGCTCCAATAATATAATATTAAGTTACTTAACCAACAAGCTTCTTTTATCCAGCTCGATTCCTACCAAGCTGTTTTCAGTTGAGAACACCAATTGGTTGTGTGTGATCCTCTTCCACCTTAGTCGTGGTGGATGTTTTATTTCAGAAGAATAACTAGTGACCCGCTGCTCACTCGAAAGCAAGAAAGGAATATCGGTAGGAATCTAATTCCAGCCCACTACACTACTCACTAAAGCGAGAGGGGAGTAGACATATTTTTAGTACTATAAAAGTTAGCTTTACGTATTCACGAATGCACCACGAAAGGAACCTGAAGCTATCGCATCGCAGTTGCTACAAACTGAAATCAGCCGGAAAGTTATGCTCTGCTTTTCTAATTTGTATGGGAAACAAGAAAATCTCGATTCAATACGCTTCGAATTGTTGACATTTCATACGTCCTCTTGCTAAATTTGCGGTAAAGACACACTGTGAATTGTAATAATGATGAAGTGAAAATAATTATTTCCAATTATGACGTCAAGTTGTTGATTTGGTTCTGTGTCGCGATGCGGTACCGGTGTGTGGTGCTAATGGCAGTTCGGCTGGCGGTGAATATTTATATTGCATTTTATTTATAATTTAATAATATAAAACCATCTTCTGCCCTTCAAAACTCAGAAAACTCCTATTAATTGACATCACACTTTGTACTTCCGATTGTATAGTAATTGGGTGGACTTTTGAACGATTGTACCTATGTATATTGATAGCAATATAGGTTTTGTACTATTTTTTTAAGAACGATGTTGAAGAGGTCGCATGGCAGCGCATCGCCTTGTCTAAATCCTTTTCCGGCATCAAAGGAATCGTTGAGGTCTTTTTTGACCTTGGTGGAACAGTGTGCGTTATCCATCGACAAAAATGGACGAGATTATCAGGGATGCCAAACAAAATATAGCTCCTGTTGATAGATATTGTCATACGGGGCCTTGAAATTGATGAAAAGGTGGTGGTATCAATTAAAAGTTCTTTTTTTTTCCAATATATTTGGTAATATGAATATTTGGTAGTTTTTGATGGACTTACCTGGCCTTAAGCCTATTATAGGTTGTTAACGAAGCACATACTATTGCAGATGAGCTGGTGCATACTCCTAAAAGCTTGACATTAGCAAAAATGTCAGCCCGAACAGCTTTATTTGACTTAAGATTACTTCACTTTGTTAGGATGGACGGAATTATTGATCTACGTGTCGTCTATTTTAAATGGTGAAATCTAATAGAAATTATTGGTCACCATTATACAGCTTGCAAAACTGGTTTTTCCAAATCCTCCACATTGATTGCAGGATCGTTCACATTTGGGTAAAATTTTCGAACTTCCTTCCCTGTGATCTCCAATTGCAGTTAATTGACGTCGAACTTTTCACAGTTTTTTTTTCAGTTTTTGACGTTGTCGAGGGACGCAGCTGTAACTTGGCGACATTGAGGTTATGGTCTGAGTCAATGTCATCCTCTCGGAACGTTTGCACTTCTATTATTTTCTATGACCATAATCACGAAATATATTCAAGAAGCATGCAATTAAGACTCATATTCAGACAATAGAAAGTTTTCAAACTAAATTGTTCTGTCATGATTATAAATTGCCTATCTAACAAAAAAAAAACATAAAATAAATTGAAATTGTTGAACAAACTGAAATTAACAAAAGTTTTTTGCTTTTAATATTCATTTGAAAAGATTTCCTAGTCCACACATTAGCGCGACAAGCTAAATCCAAAACATTGAAGTTAATTCAAATTCTTTCCGAATCATTTCCGTTTCCGTAATGTTCGCACTTTTCTGTGCCGGACATATTCTCAATGCGCGAAGATTCTTTTTTTATTTTTTTCTATGCAAATTAATTTTCGAATTAAAGATAATGCTTTGTCATTGTATAGTTAGCAACATAGGAACGACAAAATATACCACCATCATCATAGAGCAAGCTATGGATGAAAATGCACCTTAATGTTAGGCAACAGCGATGACTTGTCCAGTTTCAGATCCACTCACTACCTTCGTAGGTAGGTATACTGTGTACTAAAAGCTAAAAAAAAGAAAGAATATAAATCACTACAGGAGGCAAAGGCAAAAACTTTTAACGACTTTCTCGAGAGCTAACACTGCTGGGGACATGGGGAACACTTTATTTTGTTCGTGTTTCATTTTTCTCTGTTTTACTTTTTTTTTTTGGTTTAACTTTTTTTTTGCTTTCGTTTTTTCCTTCGTCATCACACGAACATCCTGAGAGGACGAAACAATTTCAAGATTTAAGTCTCCTTCACCCCCATCATTTCCATCCATGGCTGCTTATTGTGCGCGGGTGTGGGAAAGAACACCTTTCATTGTACAGAAAGACACTATAGGTACACGGTAGAGGTGTACGAATTTGTTCTTGCCCTGTGTGTTTGAATGGGAAATAAATCATTTAAAGCTCCGATTATTGGGATAATGAGACACATTTTTACTCGTTATTTCCATAATTAGGTCAAATTAAGGTGTGACCGTTTAAAAGTTTGTTAAATTTTGAAATCCTTCAAGGATCGGAATGCTTCTTTCCATATTACCTTAATCTATTGCTAGTTTTTATACCGTTTTCCGTCTTATTTTCTTTTAATCTTAACTGTTCTGAGGTCAAAATATCTCAATGGTTTTACAAAAAAATAATTCTGTTTCTTAGGTTTGTGTTAAATGTTTTCAAAAATCCATTACATGACCTTTAGATAAAGTAAGAAAGAAATAATATTATACGAAACGCACTAAATAGTCTGCTGTAAAAAAAAAGAAAAAAACTTTTCTTATTTAGCGCAGTACCTTACCTACCTATACAACTTACCGCCATCTTGTTGATTTAAAAGTTAAGCAGCCCTCCATTAAAACCATCATGCCTTTCTTTCGTCTTCATTCATTTCCTCTGCTGATGCCGCCATCACGCAGTTATTGTAATTATTGCTAAAACTTTCCCGCTGCTGTATATACCCCTTAAAAAATTTTTTATACTCTTCTTAACTTGGCGGTTTATTAGTAAAATTGAGTATTTAAAAAAAAAGTCCCAATATTACTTACTTGTAATAGCAGAAGTTTTTAACTGCGCTCACCAGTCGCCACCATCGCCATATTTACTGAAATATGTGCGTAGGTAACATACATAAGCTGTTAAAAAAGTCATCTACGATACATACAGAATATATTGAAAAAATTTGTAAATTATTCGTCGCTATGAACGGGTTGGTTTTGATAGAAAAAAGAACAGATTTGATATCTGTTTTGTGATTCGCGACAAAAAGTTAGGTTAGAATAGGTTATAGGTTTATGACTGTCATTGAGAATAACTTGGTCTGTTAACCCATTTCCGACGGCTACCAGTTCCAGTTTACTAAGAAACTTGAAATTTCACATACTGGATATTTTTTTGTGTAATTAGAGGAAAGATTAAAATTATCAAAAGTAAAAGAAAAAAATCATTCATAACTGTTTTGGTTGCTAGGGTTCGGATCAAGTCACCTCACTACAAGACTTTTATAACCATATTCAGTAATTCTTTTAGATTTCGTCTGTTTTGATTTAAGTGTTTTCTTCTTATCACAATGATAGGTAATTTCAGGGTGGACTATTGTTATGTTCGTGGGCTAAGGGCGAATTTCCTGGCGACATACGTCTACACTGTTTCAAACAGACCAGCTGTTTTGGCACTGAGTGAAACTCAAGTAGGTGAAGCTACTGATCCTGCTGAATTTTATATTCATGGGTATAACTTAGTGCCATTATTCCTTTCCCACCATGGTCTCGCCGTTTATGTCAGAAATGATGTCGCTTACCAATTCCAACCTCAATATGGTCCTAGCACCAATCCCCTTTTTAATTTTCTATGGTTCAAATTCTCGGTGAACAAGCACATCATTCATTATTGTTTTCTTTATCGAAGCCCTAATTTGGACAGAGTTTTAACTTCCCGCGAATTTGATGCTTTGTCCGACTCCATCCAAAGAATTGTTTCCCTTTATCTTAACACTGAAATCGTTATTACGGGCGATTTCAATTTCACAATTCTTCTGGGCTTCTCCATTCGGGCCAGACAACACCCGAGGGAATGTGTGCTGAGATCTTTGCTGAATTTAACCACCTCACTCAGCTTATCAACCAGCCCACTCGAATATCGGACGTTAATGGTCGAGCGGAAAACACTCTTGACTTGTCATCAAAAAGGGAAAGAAAAGAACAATTTTTGTCAACTTTTTTCACAGTTTTGCGTTAGTTACAGTTACATAAGCGTTAAAAAGAAAGAAAAACATTTTTTTCAAAAAAAAAAATGGAACAAAAATTGAATAATTTTTTCAAAATTTTAAAATTTGAGTTGTAATTTTTTTTCTCGAAAAGATGTTTTTCTTCCAATTACAATCTCATCAGTATTGTAACTAATGCAAAACTGTGAAAAAAGTTGACAAAAATTGTTCTTTTCTTTCCCTTTTTGATGACAATTTCACAATGTTTATGAAGCACCCAATTTGTTCCTTTAATTGTTTTTTACGACTTTGATCATTCGGTACTGGAAAATGGTTCAATGGATTTATTTGAAATTTTACAAAAATATTGGTGGTCTATAGTTTTTTAAAATGTCTTACCAAATTAAGTCCTGTAGTCAATATTTGTAAAGCAGTAAAAGATTTACAAAACGTCTTTAAACAGTCCTTTTTTTGACCTTTTCTTAATGTAGCTGTGAGGACCCAAAAAAAATAATCGTTATAATGTTTTGAAAAAATCTTATAGAAAATTAATTCCCGTTTTTAAAACTACCCTTAAATTTTCCGTGTCGTCATTCCTTGCGAAGATATTGGTAGTCAAAGTCAAAAGTCTGTTTTTTCATTCAAAGCAAGATGTTCTTCTGAAAAAAAAATTGTAGAATAACGAAAAAAGACGACCTTAAAACTGATTAAACAAGTTATTGAAAAATATCATTGATTTAGCTCAAAAAAAATTTTCAAAGAAAATACCAATGTTCAAAAAAAAAATTAAAATTTTTGGCTCGTACTTCTTCTTATGATTGCGCAATAACGGTACCTTAAAAAATTCATTTGCTGAAATTTCTCAATACAAAAAATATAAAGCTTTAGAATGCTTTTTGTTTTATCTCAATACCACCACTTTTCACAGAGATACAGTTTCTCAAAAAACACTAAAAAAAAGTGATTTTTTTTGTTCCCTTAATTTTTTTGACAATTGTAGATGAAAATAAAAAACTTTACAGAAATTGACTAAAAAAATATACTCATCCTTTTGTTGGATAGGATGCAATCAAAAATTATGTTTCTTAAAAAATTAGTATATTATAAACATAAACACACAATATTTTGAGAAAAAACCATTCAATCTGATGAAATTTTTAAATATTTCAAAAATTCTACCTCAAAATCTCATATTTTGAAGGTGCAAATTCACCACGAAAAATTTTTCTTTGAAAAAATCCAAAAACAGGTCGACTCTCAAATTCATTACTAAGTTTATAAAAATTTATCATCAGTTAAGTTCCAGAAGCTCTCAGGTATGACGTTGCATTAAGGAAAATGAGATCTAAGGGATTTCTTTAAGTCAAAAAGTGAGCAAGCGAATCCAAAGTTTTTTTCCTCTGAGTTTTGACAGCTAAACCAAGAAATATTGCTGGGGAAGGAGTCCTATTCATGTAACTGAGATTGCTGGGGGCTCTGAGATCTCATTTTCCTGAACTTGGCTACTGACACATTTAAGAAAATTGGCTACTTGTCATGGCAAATGGTTCTTAGATCCTTAACTATTTGTAAAGCATGTATCTATGATTTTTATTTGCCAGACCAGTAGGATAATTGTTTGGTATAGAAGTCTCTCAGTACCACATGGAGCCTAGGTCTAATGGAGTTGAGAGAAAATAAGATGTTTAGTGCTTTTACAAAAAAAATAGATAACAATGAATATTCAGATTTCAGGGAAATAGTGGCTGGGGTACCACAAGGAAGTGTTCCAGGTCCAATGTTGTAGCTATTAGGTACCAACATTTGGTATTATACCTGAAGTCTAAGAAAATTATTAGATTATTTATTTGTCAATACGTAAAATTGTACAACTCGAGTTCCGTTCAATAATAAATATCTAGGAATGAATCTGGAAGCCGTATAAAGTTAGCATGACAACTTTCGAAAAAGTTTTTTTTTTACTGTCTCAGAAATTGCCGTATAAATGCCGTAAATATGCCGTGAAGAGAAAAAAATTGCCGCGCCACTTTATATAAAGCTAGCATGACATCAATTTTTGGGAGAACTAGTGGCGTGGCAATTTTTTTCTCTTCACGGCATATTTGCGGCATTTATACGGCAATTTCTGAGACATTCAAAAGTTGGCATGCTAACTTTATACGGCTGAATCTGGACGCAAAATTAAAGTGGAAGACCCATAAAAAAGAAATATAATGAAACGAAATAAAAAGTTTTTGGCGAAAGCATAGAATAGATTTTTAAAACACGCTTACAGAATAATCTTAGAAATTCTTAATGAGATGTAAAATACGCAACGAAACTCAACTTACTCGGGAAGAATAGGCGTATTGAGTGGTGAAGTAAGAATCTGACACTCCTATTTGTGCATGGGTACGAGTTTCTTGGTCCCCATAAAGCCGTTTGAAGGTTTCAACCTTTCAACACCTACCTACGAAAAAAAAAAACTTATTTCTTAAGTCGTGCTTAAGTTGCGTACACAGTGACATCTAGATACAGTACTTCCATTTCAATACTCACAGAACCAATAAGTTATGTCAATATCAAGTAGTTGAACAGACCATAGCAAATTATAAAACAATTTAAATATTTAACTACAAATTACGAGACTTAGGGCCAATTTTTTATATCCAGCTTAATATCTACCTACTTATTCTTTAGATAAAGCAAACATTTGTAACAATTTATTCCTCCGACAACTAAATACACGTTGAACTGGATGATTGATAAATCGGCTCTAAGAAGCATTTGGTTTTTACCACAAAAATAATAAGTGGGAAAGGGAAAGATAAACATTGTCTAACTTTAGACAGCCGTCCAAGTTATAAATGAATATTTTGAACTGTTGCTCATGAGTAGTGACTGTATTTTATGGTATATTTCTTTTATTTAAAAAATTACAAATTAATATTTTAACAGTCAAAAATCTAATAAATACGACCGTAGCAGCCGCATATTATTCGCTTCAGTTGTAAATTGGGTTGAAGTGATTTTTAAACTCGTCGTTTAATCCGCATGTTTTAGACCTGACAATTTAAATTTGTGTCCATAATCTTCACTTAAAAAAAAATACATCGCACTCGGTGGAATAAAAAATAAGTAAAGCGTATGTAAAATTGTTAAAACTTAATTGAAAAGACATTTAAAAGCTACATTTGAAAATACATTTTTAATTTTTTTTTAAACTCGGGTATAAACGCTTCTGTGTTTTGTTTACACCAGAGTTTAAGGCTAGGCACATATTGAGACGCGACTGGCGCATGTGACGTGATACAGCACAGCACGAATTTTTATAAACAATATAAATCAATTGAGCAGCGCATATTGATAGAGCGGAGCGACGCGACATGACCTGACGCTCGTTTTACAAAACACGCGTTTGATTTGATTATTTGACGTGCACGTGCAAATAATATTAAAAATATTAAACAAACTGTCAGTGAAAATATAAATATAAATATAAATATAAATATAAATATAAATATAAATATAAATATAAATATAAATATAAATATAAATATAAATATAAATATAAATATAAATATAAATATAAATATAAATATAAATATAAATATAAATATAAATATAAATATAAATATAAATATAAATATAAATATAAATATAAATATAAATATAAATATAAATATAAATATAAATATAAATATAAATATAAATATAAATATAAATATAAATATAAATATAAATATAAATATAAATATAAATATAAATATAAATATAAATATAAATATAAATATAAATATAAATATAAATATAAATATAAATATAAATATAAATATAAATATAAATATAAATATAAATATAAATATAAATATAAATATAAATATAAATATAAATATAAATATAAATATAAATATAAATATAAATATAAATATAAATATAAATATAAATATAAATATAAATATAAATATAAATATAAATATAAATATAAATATAAATATAAATATAAATATAAATATAAATATAAATATAAATATAAATATAAATATAAATATAAATATAAATATAAATATAAATATAAATATAAATATAAATATAAATATAAATATAAATATAAATATAAATATAAATATAAATATAAATATAAATATAAATATAAATATAAATATAAATATAAATATAAATATAAATATAAATATAAATATAAATATAAATATAAATATAAATATAAATATAAATATAAATATAAATATAAATATAAATATAAATATAAATATAAATATAAATATAAATATAAATATAAATATAAATATAAATATAAATATAAATATAAATATAAATATAAATATAAATATAAATATAAATATAAATATATATATAAAATAAGTAAATCGTGAGTTTGGAAGTTATTGTAATTTGACAGAAGAAATATTTATAAAATTAAGAAAAAATCGTTGCGAATTTTGTTCACATATTATTTGTATGTGGAAAAAAAAGGTTGTCAATAATATTTTGCCACAATACAAAAGCTTCAATATGCGGACAACGACATGACACGTTTAGATTAATCGTTTCATGTGAGACGCGTCAAGGTCACGTCACACGCGTCGCACGCTTCTCAATACGCGCCTAGCCTAATACACTTTAAATGCTCCCTGGAAGTCTGTTTAAATTATATCGAATTAAACTTGACAAGGTTGAAAACGAGTTGCATAACGAGTGAATATAATGAGCTTGATTGGGCATCTGGGTTTGACTTGCCTAAAATCCAGGTGTACATTTAAAACCGGATTTAAGTGACTGAATAATATGGCTGTAGTTGTTTTTGTTTACTATAATTTTTTCTTTTAAAATATGTTTTATGAAAGAAAACAGCTTTTACCTAAATGAGGAAATTTATCCCCCTCACTCCAACCTACATACAATATCCTTTGCGAACGACCACCTTGTAATATTAAAAATGAATATGTATGAGTGTCTTTTTACATAGTCAGTCACTTCAGCATATTTTTGGCAAGGCATCCGTGCGTGTGTGGATTTCTTTGACAGATAATAAAGTAGGTTAAGATGTTTTTTTGTATTGTTTATTTTTCAAATTAACTTCTCTGAAAGATTTTGGAATAGAAAAGGGTTGAGCATTCTTCATTTTCATTGTTATCATTCAAAGGGAATCTCTAAATTCATCAGCAAAGATAAAATAAACCCAATGCCGGATTTATAACAAAAAACTAACTTAGGGTTTAAAGTCTAAGAGGCTCTTTGCCTTTGGGTCGATAATTTTAATTCAAACTAAATGATTGTATATTTTGTAGTTGTCCATGGCCGTAGGGGAAAAGTTATTGCGTTAGAATATCACTGCGAAGGTCATACAGTCACGGGAACTCCTTCTTTTAATGAATTCACAAATTCATCAAGAGTATCTTTTGAATCTACTAAAAAAGTGACTCTTAACTTAGTCTTTTCCTGGCAGATACCCTCAAGGACAAGATTGGTTGAGAGTTGCAAGTCACTGGACCCTTGTTTCTTGACGAGCTGTCGAGCTAAAATTAAAGAAACTAATTTTTTTTCCAAACTGAAGACCCCGCTATTTACAATAATACCCTTCTCCTATATAATAAAAATGGATCCCTGTTTGTGTTTGTACGCGCATAACTCGGCTAAACATCATCCAATTTGATTGGAGATTGTTTTTGTTAAATTTGTATTAAACCTGATTAAAACACAACGAAGCCGAAAATTTAAAAATTTGGTCGGAATTAGAATATTAGACACAAAATTTTGGGAAATCCTGAAATTGTGTTCGTACGCGCATAAGTCAGCTAAACTTTTGCATAACTCGGCTAAAGATCATCCAAATTGGATGGGGATTTTTTTTTGGATTTGTATTGAACCAGATAAAAACACTACGGAGATAAACGTTGGAAAATCAGGCCAGAAAAGTTGGAAAGCTGTGATAACCATAAATTACATACTTTCTTAATTGTTTTTTTTTTTTTTTTTATTCGAACGGTGTTTCAATACAGAATATTTTTCTATTTGATTATTTTAAATGTCTATAGATTGTTTTATTCCAAATAGACTCTCACAATAAGGCTAATAGTATGCAAATTGTTTTTTTTTTTTTTTTAATTTGAACATCACGAAAGTACTTTAAATTGAATATTTATTTTTTCACCTCTCTCTCTTTTCATACCCACATGTAATAGATTACAAAGATTACGTTTGGCTATATTTTTTTTAAGGTTATTTCTTTCTTCATCTGATGGTAAATCCTCTAGAAGTAGGTACTCATTTTTTTTTTTATTCTCTATTGCAGTTCCAATTCATAGCTTAGACAGGACAACGTCTGTCGGGTCAGCTAGTATTATAATACAAAAAAATAAAATAACAAACCGAAATAATATAAAACTGAAAAACATCAAAATGGTTACAGCCCTTTAACATACACATGAGTACAAACCTACAAAAACCGTATGAAATCCCATATAAATGTTTCTTACCTGTTAGTTGATGGCGAAGGACACATTTATTATAAACATAATACATTCTGAATACACTCGTTTTGGTCAATCATTTATAATTAGAGACAGATTACTCATTTCTTATAAGGAACCAACTTACCCAAGTATAAGGATCCTTTTTTTTTTTTCGAAAAAAACGATGAGAAAAGTTGGTGCTGCGTCTGATGGAAATAATAGCATCAAACACCATAATGCTTTAAGGTTTTATTCGAATGAACACGATAAAAGAAAATAAATTTAGATACGAACTCAAGAAAAAAAAACAAGATTCGTTTTTCAAATCCTCTTATGGGTCATTTTTTTAAAGCAACAACGCAAAAAAAAAAAAAAACAACTGTGTATAGCTTTTGTATTTGAGGAGACGGAATGAAATCCTTATAAAAGCCTTTTGTGAAAAACTTAGTGTGGTGTTTTATTTGAAATATTTAGGCATGTGGAATGTTTCTATTGTGAGCGCATAGAATTATTGAAATTTAAATTAAATGAAATACATATATAAATCTTGTAAGAAAAATTAAAATACTTACAAGGATAAATCGGATGATAATGGACCTATTTTTTGTAAAGTCTTAAAAAAATTTAATCTGAAAATCTATAATTTCTTTAAGATATATATTTTTTGGATTGCTACTAGCTGACCAGATAAACTTTGTTCAACCTATAATTAATAATATAATTGATTAAATTATTACTTCAATGTTCCTTTCGAAAGTCGAGCAAGCTTCAATTGTTATCACGACTTTCCGACTTTTAGGGCCTAATATTCCAATTTTTATCTCCGTAGTGTGTTTGTCTGGTTTAATACAAATCTAACAAAAAAATGTCTATCCAATTTGAATGATGTTCAGCCAAGTTATTCGCATACGAACACAATTTAATTCCAGAAATTTTGAAATTTTAAGGTGTTTTCATGATTTTCCTAATTTTTCAGTCGAATTTTCTAATTTGTGGTCGAATTTTCAAATTCTCGGCTCCGTTTTGTGTTAATCTGGTTCAATACAAATCAAAAAAAAAATCCGCAACCAAATCGGATATTTTTTAGACGAGTTATGCGCGTACGAACACAAAAAGACATTGATTTTTATATACACTAGATTTGGGTTACTGTGGCGTCTATTGGAATAGTTATTTAAAAAAATTTATAAAAATAAAAAATGACAAAAAACATTCATTTAGTGGTCCTCGTGTGAAGGTATTCGAGGAGAGTCGTAATTTTTTATTTTTTTTTTTGAAAAAATGCTATACCATGAAAGGTCTTAAGGCTTGCTATGTTTGGTTGCAAGGTTATCCATTATTTACTGGGCACCCTGTATATGTAGAAGAAGATGTAATAAGGTGTCTTATTGGAATTTAGAACTTAATACACATTTAGAAGTAGGCCACCTAAGATACTACCATGTTTGTCGAAAATCTGTTGACATAGAACCTTACCTGACGGGTTAACGTTAACATACCCTAAGTCTAAGTTGAGTAAGTGGGTAGAGCAGTAGGAACAGAAGACCAAAAGAGGATAATCACGAAGCAGGCCAGCAAATATACTGCTTTTGCGGGTGGATGCAAGGCCGTACCCGGACAAATAAATGGGTGGGGGGCTATATGATTTTTCATATAGACGAGCGTCTACTTATTGGATTCGTTCGCACGTCCAACTTTGTCGACTGTTTGACTCTCATGCCACGCAGATTGTAAAACGGCATGAGGGGTACTGTCGCAAATTAGTATGGTCACACGAGCGTCCAAGTTGACGCACTTCAAAATAATTTTTAGATGGCTTTTTTTGTGTTTTTTATTTTTTAGGCCAGTCAAAGAAGACAAAAAAATCGCTTTAGGTCGCAAAAAATTGCACTGCACTTATTTTCTTGGGAAGTTGTTAGGATAGGTACCAGTAGTATAAGACCAAGTTTGCAGCTTCGAAAGACCTGTGCTAACTGCGTGGTGGTCAAAAAACCGCGACTTTTTCGTAGCCCTGTAGGTTAAATATTTCTCGAAATACAGCACTTCAAACTTTGACAATTTTTCTAAAAGAGTTCGAAATTGTAGTTTTAGCCGTCTTTAAAACAGAATATCGGCTTAAATAGTCATCATACAAGGTAAGTCATTGGAAGCAGTTATATAGCGTTAATTTAAGCAGTTCCCCTGTTATCATGAAGAAAAAAAACGAAATAATCTCACTGAAAAAGAAATTAATATAATCATGCAAATGGAACTGAATGTTAATACATAATAATACATAAAATAATCAAAATTATATAAATATCATTTTGAGGGACGTGAAATGTTGAACGTTAAGTGATGGCGAGTTCTCAGCTGACTCCTGTGACAGAAATACACATCACATTAATTTTCAATATATAGATTAAGAGGCATGTAATATTAGACTTACCTCTACGCGCTTAGCGAGAAACTTGTGTTCTTTTGGAAGGCCTAGTTTCGTCAGAAGGCTGTTTTTAAGCCTCCGGTGAATCGTCTGTTGTGAGGTCGAGTATTAAAGGGTCGTCGAAGTCATCCACATCCTCCTCATCCGACTCAGTCGTGCATATGGAAGGAGTATTGAGACAGGTCTTCCCCTGACAAACTTTGCAGAGAGCAGAACATTTCAGCCCTGCTCTCTGGCAGGAGCATTTCCCTCTTCTGCATCCTTTCTGGCACCTGCATGACATTAATTTCAGCAATGTTAGCGGGGCTGGTTCTTTGGTTGTGGTCACCGGTATCAAACCCTGCTGGCCCCTTGTCCAACCCCAGTTAGTGGGCTCTTTTTCTATCCCCAACCATTTCTGCACCTGGTGGTATGTTCTGTACGAATGTTGGGCAGCAGCCTCTTCGGTTGGGGGCAGACGGGCGAGATGCACTTTGGCGTTGACAGCAGATCGCATAAATATCCTGTAACGCAGGTCGTGGAGAGAATCGTCTTCTCCCCCACCATACAACGCCACGAGACATTTGTTACCAGCAGAGGGTGGGTGGCGTTATGATTGAGAAACGTTGCAGCGGCGTCAAGAAGGGCTGGTTGTTTTGATAGAACTCCCAAAATTTTCGTTTTCCCTTGCCAGAAAAGAGCAGATGTAGTGTCGCAACCATTGAAGGCGTGAAAAAACAACTCTATTCCAGTGGGCAATGAGAGCTCTCCTCGAATAAATGAAGTTGATGAGAACTGCTCAGAACCTGTTCCACTCCTGACACTTTTCTGGAGGAATAATTTCGTATGCTGGATCCCAATGCATTGAGGAGTACCAAAAGATCGACATCCTCTCCAGCGAACCTAGGCCTTCCAAAAGAACACGAGTGTCTCGCTAAGCGCGTAAAGGTAAGTCTAATATTACATGCCTATTAATCTATATATTGAAAATTAATGTGGTGTGTATTTCTGTCACAGGAGTCAGCTGAGAACTCGCCATCACTTAACGTTCAACATTTCACGTCCCTCAAAATAATATTTATATAATTTTGATTATTTTATGTATTATTTTGTATTAACATTCAGTTCTATTTGCATGATTATATTAATTTCTTTTTCAGTGAGATTATTTCGTTTTTTTTTTTTCATGATAACAAGGGAACTATTGGCTGCACAGGGTTCTGCTTATGCTTAAATTAACGCTATATAACTGCTCTACAATTATTACCCAATGACTTACCTTGTATGATGACTATTTAAGCCGATATTCTGTATTAAAGACGGCTAAGACTACAATATCGAACACTTTCAGAAAAATTGTCAAAGTTTGGAGTGCTGTACTTCGAGAACTATTTAACCTACAGAGCTGTGGCTGCGCTTAAATAATAGCAAATTTAGTGTCCTTTAACAATGTAGTGAGTAGTTTTTTTCTAGGATTTACCTTTTAAAAGTTATACGCCAAAAACTGAAAAAAGTACGAAAAAGTCGCGGTTTTTTGACCACCACGCAGTTAGCACAGGTCTTTCGAAGCTGCAAACTTGGTCTTATACTACTGGTACCTATCCTAACAACTTCCCAAGAAAATTAGTGCAGTGCAATTTTTTGCGACCTTCGATGTCGTTATTGACTGGCCTATTTATCTTTTTAGTGTATCCAAAATTAAATTAAAAAAATTGAGTTCCTAAAGTACCGTTGAGCTGAGATAACGGCAATATGTTAAGCCTTATTCTATGAGCTCATATCTTATCAATGCATGCATCATAAAAACGTAATGGGAGAGCAATTGAATTCGATTCCTGGAATTCTAAATTGAAAAGTTGATGTAAAATTTTAGAAATTTGAGAAACTAATTATGCAAAGTTATTCCCTGAACCCAAGCCTTAAATTCTGCCAGTAATTTTATAGGCATAAACCTAACAAGAGAGGCAATCGAGGTTATTAAAACACTTTTCTCTATTACCAGTATTTGATCATAAGAATAAAAGGTCAACAAAGCATAAGAACTCCAAAAATTGGTAAAAACGCAATAAGTTAGTTAAGGGTATACAATTAACACAATAATAGGTATAGCGGTTCAATTTAATTGAAAATATAGGAACGAGATTTTCGTGTCAAACTTTTTACATTTTATAAAAAGAAAATAAATTACTTTTTTCTTGACAAATAGTCATGTGTATAAACTCATGGATAGTATACAGGGTGATCGGTATAAGATGCACCAAACTGCTGGAGCGAGTAGGTTATAGGTCCTCGGTTCCTAAACTGTGTTCCGCGGAACCCTTGGATTCCGTGAAAGAGTTTTTAGGGTTCAGCGATTTTAAATAATTTTTGTAATTTAATTTCAAACATTTTTGCGCAAAAGAAATATTTGACGTTTGTATTTTTTTAACTGTGGATCTATGCATATTAAAGAAACAAAAATATAAAAAAAAAAAGTATTTTTCCTTCAATATTTTCAAACAAATTGTTTGCGAGGTGTCGAATTTCGACACAGGGCGATACTAGTACACGAAAATATGTTTATGACCGCGTGTACAAAAAAATTGTTTTTGGTCCGTAAAATCAATCCGAAATTACATATCAAACACAATTTTCGTAAGCTTTTCCGCACACAGATATTTCTACCACCTGTCTCGGTTTTTCACTTTTGAGTTTTTTGCAAAAACTTGTGAGCGATGAAAATATAGTCAGAATGAAATTGAAATGAACTTCCAAATTTGCGTCTTATTCCCTATTTCAAAATTTCGAGTTTGGAAATTAATTTTTCAAAAACGATTTTTTTCTTGTGTTAACCCTACTCGCTCCAGCAGTTTAGTGCAAGTTAAGGCACGACTTGCCTATCATCATCATATGATGAAATAGCTGACATATCATCAGCGAAGATAACTTAAAATATCAAATAGCCAGGAAACGGCACATCCGCCACAATGCAGTAAACAACACCTGCTACATGTAAACATTAAGCAAGAAAGAACTTGTCATAAATAGAATACTCCAGATACAAAAGATGACATCATCCACTCCCGTTGCAGAATATAATATTAAGTATCTTTAAGAATAAAATTGTATCTTAGGATTACTCTTGATTCAGAGATCGAAGCGACAACTCTTGATTCAGAGATCGAAGCGATGGGGTGTAAATAAAGTTGTCTTTTTTAAAAATAAATTTGCATAAAGCAAATTATTAATTTGCATCTTATACCGATCACCCTGTATACAAAGTTTTTTTTTTTTTTTCTTAAAATTACAAGCTGGTGATATAACTGCAACATTTAACTGTGTACCTTCTCTGGAGGAGTACTACGCAATAAAAGTCGTCTTTCCTTCTTTTATGTCAGCATTAACAAGCACAACAGCATCAGCAGAAGAAAAGACTTTCTCCTAACGAACAAAAAGGAAATCTGGTTGACTAGGCCTTACCAATTTTGTGAGGCAAACGAAAAAAAAAAAAAAAACAGAAATCCTTACTTATCATATATATATACTATGCTTTAAAGCTCAGCAATTCAGCATTATACATTTTTAAAACATGCAATCTTATGCAAATTTCAAATAAAAATTTTATTCATATCAAGCTATAGAGATACATAATAATTCAAATATACAAAAAAATTTATCCACACATAATACCTCCCAGGATACCCAATCCCAACCTAATACCACATACAATAATGCCACACACCGTCTTGTATTTATTTATTCAGCAAACATTTTTGCAGTTATCGCATAAATTTTGTGATAACTTGTGGTTCTGGTGCATGAGAACTGCGGAAATTTCTCATAGATATTCTTCATAATACCTATGTATTCCAAAAATCCGTCGTGTCGTCTTAACATTGTGTATTTAATAGATACACAGTAAGTGTACAATCTATGTCATTTGTATAGGGACAGTTATTTTTAATATAAAAAAAACTTTTTATTATTTTTCGCATGTAATTTTCTGTAGAATATTTTCCAAAAATACTCTTTCAAAATCCTGTTATAAAGAATTAGTAAAAATACTTAAGATCCCAAAAATTAATACATAATAAAAAGAATGGCATCAAATCAAAGGGCTTGTCAAGTCATCTTCAAAAAGGTCCAGACGGAGCTTCTTATTGTGCGCCAGAACTTCGTGTTTGGACATGAGGGAGTGGGTATTAAAAGATGATTTGAGTCTTTTAAAGGTTTTGGATAGTCCTTTAATTTGATCTTTTATGGTGCACTAATTTTTTTTCGTTTTAGAATTTTTGACTAAGCATTTGATGTCAAGTAGTAGAATAGCACTAAATTAAATCCTAGGTAGGTCCTTATTCCAGCATAACTTTGAATTTCTTTTGTGGCGACGTCATGCCATCAGGATGCAACTATTAGTACTCACGTGAAATAAGATTTGACCTGTCCAAATTATGTGGAGTATAATGCACTCATTGTTCAGATAAATATGATTGAAATCAAAACCGCGCAGTATGATTTTTTTTTCTTAAATTAATTTGAATTTTGTCAAAGCACTAGGAGTTAAAAGTTTGGTGAAATAGGAATATTAAAAAAGGGATAGATTGTCCAGTTCCCTCCCTCACTACCTGAACAGAATAGAATGCTGCAACTGGAGCCGCAGACGGAACTAGAAGAACTCTCAAAAAGTGTCGTACGTTATTTTTTTAGTACCCACATGCAGCTGTACAGCTTTAAAAGTATTTTGAAGAAAATCAAAACAATATTCTTGTGTACAAGCTCAGAGTTCACATTTTTTATTTCCAATATTTTTTTCGCGACACAAATAACCACAATATTTTTTTTCCCACGCAAAAAGTTATTTTTTTTTTCTTCATACAATTTGTAACGTCAAAAGTGCAGCACATAAAAAGTTAAAAGTTTGCGAACTCTTCCGTCTGCGGCTGCAGATCCGTATGCGACTACGTTGCACTGTGTTCCCAACATTTAATTTGTGTGTATTAAATACTAGCCGATAAAACCCGGCGTTGCCCGGGTTTTCTTTAGTTAAACTTTATGACAACCAAAAATCAACCAAAAAGATGAATTAAAATCATCACTCCAAAAATGTTCAGCTTAAAGAGCCCTACACACCATGTTACTTGTCAGGTAACATTGACGGTTTTTAATCTTCATTTAATTTTCATTTAAAAACTCTAACCTTGAAAATCCGATCATTAGAACTCAAGTTGTAAATTAAGACTATTTGCAGTAAAAAGCACCCCCTATCACCTTTACGTACGCCCTTGACTGTATAATTACTCGGAAAAAAAAAAAAATGATAAATAATTTTTATTAGGGGTGCAAATGCCCATTTACCCCTCTCTGTGCACGCCCATGCCTCTAAATAAGTTCTACCATCACCCACCACCAAACCAACCAATTTCAGTTGATACAAAATTTTTTTTCTGCTGAAAATATTATACGTACCTACTCATATTTACCTACTCCACTCATGTTCTTACACACTACAGAGAAATCCCTACCGACTGTTTATGTTTTTTTTATATGAATTTTACTCTATACACGGCGAAACGCGAAAACAGTCAACTCTACTCACTATCTCGCTCCCACCTACCAAGGCACATTGCACATGGTTTGAATTGTTTTTTTTTTGTTGATGAAGAAAAATTCGCTGCTAAAAAACCTGCATACATATTTTTACCACCCATCAACTATCCTCATGAAAAAAATTTTTACCCATCCTAAATAAAGTATTAAAGAACCACCGCCAACCGACCAATTTTAGTTTTACCTTAAAATCCAACAATTAGAACTCAAGTTGTGAATTAAGCAAGCCGATTTGCATTTAATAAGCACCCCCACTATCCTTTATACATACGTGCGCCCTTGATTGTGTACTCAGAAAAAAAAAATTGAAAAATGATTTTTATTAGGGGTGCAAATGCCCACCCCCCCTTGTGCACGCCCTTGCCTCTAAATAAGTTCGTTTCCATTCACCATCACCAAACACCCACCTTACCAACCAATTTCAGTAGATACGAACTCATTTCTACACATGTCCACCGACCTGTTTATGTTTTTTTTTTATATAAACTTACTCAACAAAAATATCACCACGATTCGTCGACGATTATCGCTCCCCGCATCATTTCACCTAACCACAACCATCGTCAACAAAAAGAGTTTACCTTAAAAAAAATAAAAAATTACTACCTAAAAAAATTTGTTTTTTTATGAGCTGATTCTGGGAATTAAGCCCTATAATAAAATTTTTTTATGAGCCGATTCCGAAAAATCAGCCCAACGGTTGCATTCATAACTTGCTTTGCTTGCCTTTTGTACCGAACCGAAATGTGCAATCGGCACCAACGCAAAGCATAAAACAAAAGCAAAGCTACAACCAAAAATAATGACTCGACTGCAACCAGTCAAATCTGCCTCAAAAGGCATTTTTCTATGGCAAAATAACTCTTCCTTATAGATAATTGAACTTGAAGTAAATGTGAATTAAAAATATTTAAAACAGAATTTTGCAAGGAAAATACCTACGATTTTTTTTGTGGTAAGTTTTTAATTTGTTTATTATTCTGTATTTAACAAATATTTTCATTTCTGCTGTATCCTATGACATACCAGATAAGTTCAGTTTTTAATCTATTTTTTAAAAGAGTAACTTTTTTTGTTTGTCAGTTTGGCTGTATGTTTCCGCTCCGTCTCCATTCTGTTCAGGCAGTTAATATACATTTTTATCAACTTTCATTGTGTGAAGCAGATTTCACCGCCAATACGCTAGGTTTTAAAATATTCAAACAAAAATATCTAAAGATCACGGCGCTGCTGCTGGTGAATTTTAGTTCTTTAACCTGAGGGCATTTCTACTAAAAATAAATAAATTACAAATCTCAACCATTCCTGTGCTTGAACCTTCAGGGATGGAGGGGACCTATTGTTTATTGCCGAATTCGAAGGGCTAATGAGATCGGCACTTTTCTATGACAAGAGATACTTTTGGAAGTTTTGTCAGTTCCTCTCAAGAGGCAGTAGCCGTTTTCTTTTTATTCATCCATACTACTTAAAATAATAATCCAGACTACATGATTTTTTGCATTTATTTATGATTTCGTAGACTAGACTACACTTATTCTTTGCGTCAATATATTTAACAGCTATATAAAAGTAGGTAAGTGAATTTTTCTAAGTTAGAACTTTACACTGCAATAAGTATTGGATCCATGAGGTCTATGAAGATTTTTAAGAACCCATCCACGACAAGTCCAAAAAAAAAAAGACTATCCTTCATCAATTGAAACGGAGTGTTTCTACAGTACACCTAATATGCAGGACAGCACCAAAAATAATTTTGAAACTTTGCCAAGAAATATTTGTTTTCATCGATATCAAATACGACAAATTTTGTGACTCTCCGTAACATTGAACGATGTGGATATGATTTACGAGCGAACCAATTTGGAATGCCTGTGGCCTGCCGTACGGCTGTGTATGCTGATTAGGGTTGCAGAAGCAATGGTCGGTCGGTACATCTCCTTTTAACTTGTATCGTAAGCAAATAGCGAATTTGAATTCATCCGAAAACGTGAATATATGTATACAAAATACTGTTGTGACGTAATACATACACATGTACTGTACGTATATTTTGAATGAGAGAATACTTTATGTATGTACTACGTCTATAATACAGCTTGGAATCGCGATTACGATTAAATAAGATCGAAATTATGGAATGTGATTAATTCTATTGAATGTGTGCCAAAGTAAATAAGTCTAAGGGGCATGTAAATGTCATTTAATTAGTACCGAATGCATAGAGTGTGAGAAACTGTTCGCTTGAGTGAAGAAATATTTAATGTTGAATGTCGCACACCGATTGAACTTGGCGCGACGCATTTGATGTTTTATTTTATATTTATTTTATTTTTGTTTTTAGTTTTAATTTACGGTGCTATTAATATAAAATTGAATTTAGCTATTTAAAAATATGTTATCACTTCTATTTTAAAAAATACAATCATAATTTAGTTTTTAATAGACTCAGGAGAGAACTGTTGAAATTTTTATTCGTTTTTTTTTTTCTTTAGTGTGTTTAGTTTTGAAGATTTATTTAGCCTTTGGTAAAAAATTAAATACTTTACCTGAAAACAAAACAAAATAACAGGGTGTGTCAAATAAAATATATTAGATAAGGTGTTTAATAGGAAAATTATAGATTCTAAGATCAAAACATTAATCCTTAAAATATTGATATTGGTACCTACTGACGCAGAATTTAAATTACCTATTGTTTATTATTAATTGTTTTTTTTTTCACGGATGAAAGTGAAAAATCCTCCATGAGTAACACTTATGCTTCTCTCCTTAGCCGTTCAAATTTTGCAGAAAACTCTAGGTCCCATTCATTCATGCCAATAACTCTCACACAGAGTTGTAACTCACTAGGCCCTGGTTCTACACAAGCTGCCATATGCCAATAACGCAATATAAAATTACAAAAAAACAAATTTAATTGAAAAAAGTTTTAGCATTAATAGCCATAAGCTTTTTTTTTTGCGATAGGTATATGTAGGTAGGTACAATAGGGCAAGTTATGAATTCGTGCAAAAAATCGAACTATAGAGATAACAATCAAACTTGACATAACGATGATAGAGAACACGAAAAAAGTGGGTCCCGCAATTCCCTCTGTCTGTATGCCTCTATGTATGTCTGTCTGTACCTCGGCCTACAGCCTTAACCCCTGAAGCAAGGGCGGATCCAGACTTTGAGTCAGGGGGGGGGTCACACTTCAAAATAAATACAATCACGCTTAACATTAAATAATTCACCTAACGCCGCCGTTTGCAATTGATGAACACAGCTATGTTTTTTAGCGACTTAGAGTGAAAAAATGACTTTTCGTATGTAACTACACCCAGAGAAAAATACTGTGTAATATTACCTTAAACGTCTTAGGTAACTATTTTTCTATGGATTTTGTTTGAAAAGCATAGTTCTACCTAAGAACTATGACAATTTATGCATGGCTTAGGTAGTGCAATTAAGGTAAATTTACCTTAAAATTCATAGGTGTTTTATTTTCCTTAGAATTGTCAAAAGCTCTGTAACTTTACCTCAGAACTAAGGTAATTCTGCCTTAAATATAACGTGATTTTCCCTTCAATTATATAAATCTGGTGCGAACAGGGAGAATTAGTAAATCACCGATTACAAATTTCTTGGGATCAATTCACGAACTTTACTTTTTTTATAATTACTTATATAACAGATTTAGGTATCAGACAGGCAAAATTGTAAGGTATAGGTAAAGTGATGAAGTTTCAACATTGCCTCTTTGTATTGCGAATTGGCCCAATGGAAGCGCATTCGGCTGGCATGTGGAAGGTCTCAGGTTCAAACCTCCAGGTAAGCAAAGTTCTTTTTCAAATAAAATAATATTGTATACATTCAGAATAAAAAGAAGCAGCTCACCTGGTAGGATACCTTAGATAATCAGGTAGCTTTACACCTTCCTAAGGTAAAAACTGCCATAGTGTAGGGTAAAATTGCCCAAGGGAACTGACATAAATTACCCTTAGGGTTAAGCAAACATTTCGTAGACTACCTTAGATACTAGGGCAGTTTAACAACTTGCTAGGATAAAAAATTGGTAAAAAGTGCCCTAGTGTAGGGTAAAATTACCTTAGGTATTAGACACAAATTAATTTTTGTTTAGGTCAAACATAATTCTACTAGTGTGTGGTGTACTATAAGGTAATTTTACGCTGTTATAAGGTAAATGGATTTGTTAAAACTACCCTAGTTAAAGGTAAAATTACCTAAGGCAATATTACACAAAATAACATATTTTTAAGGCAATTTTACACATTCAGACTATCTCTAAATTTACGTAAACAATTTAGGTTGGATTACCTTAAAACCAAGTAAGCTCAAACGGGCCTAAGAGCATAGGTAATCTAACACGCGATTTTGGTTAATTTTACACCAGTTTTTCTTTGGGTGTATATACTTTCAGATATTTTTTGTTATAAAGATAAATTTCTACATCACATTTTACAAACATTTTGAAAGTATTTGAGGTCTGAATTTTGAATTGGAGTCAGTTTTTATCGAATTTGCTCCTTTGAATCATTGTTGTAATGGGAGTTCGATAATGATTTTCATTTTTTTGGTTACTACAAACAAAATTTAATTTGTAATATTTTGGAATGAAATGTTATAGAGGTATTCACATGCTGATATTTTCATCAGGGAATCCCAAAAACTGTGAAATAAACCATCCACTTTAACCTTCAATAATTTCGGAAGGAGTGCACTAATTAGATAGAAGTGAAGGACATTTTTAAAGAACAAAGTTAACATCTCAATCATTTCCGTACGATAATGGATTGTAAATTGATAAACTAAAGAAGCGAACAAAAGAAAATTTCCCATACAATTTGTATGGAAATAAAACGCACGACTGAATCGCACAAACTTGCTCTTGTAGTAAAAGTTTCTTCGAATTTTAAAGCTTGAGTTTTTTATAAGTAAATAATTTTTTATGAGAGCCTTAAGTTTAAACTATTATTAGCCGCGTTTTATTTTCTACGGATCTAGATCGGGATCATTTTTTAACACGTAATAAAAAAAACAATTCGGAATCCTGCTCTCATTGGGATCTATTTAAAAAATCAAAAAATTAATTCTTACTCTGGCGGGCAGATGGCTTTTATGGTAAGGTAGTGTTTGTTGCAGTATAAAAAAAAAGAGACGGGATAATTAAAACGTAAGGAAAAAAGAGATGTTCATATAACACTGCTGTCATTGTGATCCATATCGTTTTGTTTTCAAAGGATGATCCAGATCCATAGATAATAAAATGCGGCTATTATACATGTAACTTGAAAAATTATTAAAAATCAACATATTTCGAAATAAATTTATTAAAAATATCTTCTTAAATTGCTTTGAGAACTAAAAACAGTACATCATCTGATTTCTTTAACTAATCTTAGGGGCTTTTTGCGGATGAAATAGAATCTTGTCGAATAGAATTAAAGTCTACTATCGTTATTTCGAAATTCTATTCGTTAATATTTTTCTATTTGACATTTATTATTTGTACTGAATAATTAATATTTTCTTCTATTTGATCGACTTTTGTCAAAAAGACTTATTTCGAATAGGCTCTCGCAATTCGAAAGCCTATTCGAAATAAGTCTATTTGACAAAAGTCGAATAGACTTATTTCGAATAGGCTTTCGAATTCGAATAGGCTCTCGCAATTACCCCCTTGTAGTAGCCGTGGCGTGATGGTTAGTGCGATGGACTGTCATGCCGGAGGTCTAAGGTTCGATCCCCAGCCTCGCCACCTATTTATTTAAAAGAAAAAACGGCTACTGCCTCTTGCGAGGAATTGACAAATCCTCCAAGAGTATCTCCTGTCACAGAAAAGTGCCGCTCGTTAGCCGTTCGGATTCGGCAATAAACTGTAGGTCCCCTCCATTCCTGCAGACACGCACACAGGAATGGTTGAGAGTTGCAAGTCACTAGGCCCTAGTTCTTCATGAGCTGTTGTGCCATCAAATTTATTTATTTTTTATTTTATTTATAATTACCCCCTTAGTTTTGGAGAAAAAAATTTAAAATCGTAGGAGCGGTTTTTTTTTTAAATCAATTTTTTATATATAAAATTTTTTAAAAATTTTTAAGAAAAAAAGTTGGTTCACAATTTTTTAGCATTTATTTATGTTGAATTAATAATTAAACTTCGAAAAAATTATCCACCCGTTTCTGAATTATCGAATTTTCAAAAAACAAAAAATTTAAATTTTTTTTTTTAAATCCAAAATTTGTTTTTTTTACTCGTGTGTTTGAAAGCACGTTAAATGTAATTTGTACTGTCAGCTATTATTATTCTATAAAGTTCTGTGATTTTTCTAGACTTGTATTACAGAATAGAAATATTTCGTTCATAACTTACTTAACAAAAATAAATTTTCAAAATTTGACTAGGCGTATTGCACCGAATCGTAAAGGCGTTAACCTCTAAAGCAAATCAACCCACCCATTTGGGTGGTAATATAATATTTACTTTCATAACATCGGAACTTTTGTTTGCACTAAATTTTATGAGCAAATAAAAATGTATTATATTAGGTGTTTATTTTTCCAATCCCAGAGGGAATTGGTTAAAAAAAATCGACATCGGGGATGATCGACGCCATCACAGAAAGAAAAAATGGATTTTTCATAAGGGGCCAGTTATAGCTATCATTGAAGTTCATCATTGAAAATTTTAATGATTCATTTTTAGACATTTAGGGTGCAAAATCCATGATAATTTTGATGTCAAAATAGAGTTTATGGCTTAATTAATATATCTGGCCAAAAATAAAGTTAAAATCGGTCCAACCTTTCTCATGAAATAATTTTTATTTTTTAAATGATCATTGATAAGGTAGTGCAATCATTGAAATAATGAAAATCAATTTATGTGGAAGGTTGGGCCGAACTGAAATATTTATTAAGATATATTTATTAAGGCATATGCTTTATTTCGGCATTAAAATATTTATAGATTTTGCTTTCTATGTCTTGAAATAAATCATTAAAATTTTCAATGATGAATAGCTAACTAGCGCCTGAAAACTTCATGCCGGTAACATAGTTTTTCTCCGCTTTTTTGTAAACAACATTTAAATAATTGACGAATCCATTTTTTTCACTGTATATTTGACTGCAACACTGAAAAATCTTTGCAACCTCATTTATTTTTTTTGTAAAAATTGTTACAATTTATTTTTGCAAACCTGTTCGTATCTTCACAAATTGACTTATTATTGTTTTTATGACCCCCACGTCCCCCCCCCCCCCCCCTTAGCCCTGAAGCGATTTTCTTCAAACTTGAAACATAACATTTTTTGGTGATTCCCTAGGAGGGATATCGATATTTTTTAGTTAGCTCAAAAAATAACGGTACTTGCCATACATCCGTTTTAAAAAAAGTTATTTATCTCAAAAACGGCTCTAACGATTTTTTTCTAATTTTTTTATGTGTATTAGTAGTGCTATGGCCTATATTTTGGTGAAAAAAAAATTACCAAAAACCGTTATCAACGGTACCTGCCATATAGAACCGTTTTTTTTTTTATTTTCAAGTTTCTCGTTAACCGCTTAACCGATTTTGATCAAAATTTTTATTTAGGAGGTCCTATCAAGTTTGAACAATATTTCAAAAAAAGAATATTTTTTCGATTTAAAAAAATGTTTTTAAAAAGTCCTTTTTGAGTTTCCTTTTTTAAAGAAAAGGAGCCTCAACTTTATCATTTACCACCCCAAATTTTAAGTAAAATAATGTAAAAAAAAATTTAAATAATCAATAAAAATGGCCCTACGAACTAACTCCCAAAAGAACTAAACTCCCACCAAATTTGTCATAGGGACTTAGTTCATAATGTTGGGAGTTAGCTCAGTTGGGACTTAGTTCATTATGAACTAACCCCCGACTGAACTAATTCCCAATGGAAAAAAGTGGGAGTTAGTTCATCTTATTTTTTCGGGAAGGCAACAATTTTTTTAAAAGTGGCAGTTAGTTCGTTTCCCCAAAAATTTAGTTTTATAAGATTTTAGTAAATGTAGCGAACTTTAGATGCGAACCAGAGACAAAGAAACCATTGGCAGATGTTTGACAATATATTGGTATTGTGTACGAAAAAATGTATGTTAAATAATGAGAAAACAAAAGAGAAAACAGAGATGGCTCCTAAGTGACACTGGCGGTGGTGCTGGCGGAGGAGAGGCACGGAGCACGTGGCACCCCGCATCCGACGACGCGCTTTCCCTTTCTCTTTCTTTCTGACGTTTTTTTTTTGTTTGTTTTGCAAATTTTATCGAAATACATGAGATTTATTTTAAACTAAACAAAAAGTTATATAACTAACTCACCAAGGAAATAGATTGCAAAAAAACGCATGCTTTCAATTAGTACGTAGGTATATTATACTCACCATAACTTTCCTTCACCAGAACGACAAAGTTCCTGAATAGAATTTAAAAAAAAAAAAATCTCGATCAATATTTCCAAATAATTCTAATTCCAACTCAAACACAGTTTTGAACTTAAAAGTTAAAATTAATATAAATTACATTTCAAAATAATTGGTAAAGTCAAAACCAAGAATATCCATTACGCTATTTATATGTAACCACAATAATTCAATTCGTGCGCATATCTCCTTTCGTTGTGTCCTCCTGATTGGCAATTGAATTTCCACATTTTAACTCACACCCATCCCTTATTCATTTGCGAACATTCCTAACTAATGGAATTCAGTTAGGGATAGCCGGACTTATTATTAGTCTGCGGTCTAATTAACCCACCCGAAGGATAATATTTGATAATATGAAAGGTCTGCAGAAGAATGTTTATTTGAAACCTCTAAATTACCATAAACTGTATATTCTTTGTTGTTTTTTTGAATTTTATTTGGTTTGTGTAAACACATTTCATAATAAGCTAATTTTGAAAACGCACAATTAAATAAATACAAATACCAATTAAACATTTTCAATGCAACCAATTAATAAATCCGGATATATATTTTATATAGATAAAAATCAATAAATTTTATCAATTAATGTTTGAGTTATGCAAATATTATTATATGCGAATATTAAAGTGTAAGAGATGATATTTATACAGTGGTGTGCAGCAAAAATTTGACTGCCTATATGCAAATCCAATTTTTTTTTTAAAAATTATTTTACTATCGGAATATTTTCGGACCTCTGAATGGCTCAACAAGTTTTGTAAACAAGAGTATTACCCCATATTTTATGCAATTTAAAGTACCTAACAACTTTGTATGATTGCTTTCTTTTAAATATAAAATTAAAGAACAAATCAATTTTTCTCTTAAAAAATAAAATTGTACATATTATACTCTGTTCAACAAAAATTGTCAGAACAAGGCTTGTGAGCGAGAATTTTTCAAAAAAATGGTGCCACTTTTACGACACTGAATTAAACAAATTTTCAGTGAAAAACATACTAATACCAACTTATAGTAAGGAATTGTGGTTGTAATGTTCCGCAAAATTTCAAAAACTCCACCAAAACTCGGTCGTAAAATGCCGAAAGGACACTGACTTTGTGCTCGTCTTCTACGTTCTACCCTTGCATCGAAACAGAGTTTCCATTCTTAATAGAAAGCAAATCAATTTATCTTTTTAATTAAAAATTTTGATAATTTGCAGCAATTTATGATGCAAACTCGGAAACTCAGTGAGTGCTTTTAAAAGGAAGAGGTATATGCAAGCAAATGCAACTTGACTGAGAGAAAGACGTCTTTTCTTCCCTTCTAGCAATTTTTGTTGAGTTAAGCTTGAAAAATAAGTATGAAATAAAATTTCAAGGCTCACTTGGGTTGTATATAGTGTTTTTTGGAAATTCCCTTTACACGTTTTTAAAAATTTTTTTTGGGACGTAAAATAACGGTACTTGCCATTGCCCATATAATTTGTTTAGCATATTTGGAAAATCCTATTTTTCTCAAAAATGGCTTCACAGATTTTCCTAAAAAAAATTAAATAAATTTAATTAGCTATGGGCTACCTTTAAGTGTAAATTAAATTTCCAATAAAATGGGTTTAAATTGTACCTGTCAAAGAACCATTTTGTTTTATTTTCGATTTTCTCGAAAATAAATAAGCTGATTTTGTTAAATTTTTTTATGCAAAATCTTCTGAAAAATTAAAGTAGTATTGAATACGAAAATTTTCAAAAAAAATATTTTTTGAATTTTTAAAAAAAGTTTCCAATATATTTTTTTTTTTTTTTTGAAAATCAAATATTTCGAAAACAACTAGGTTGGTTTTTATGAAACTTGGTACTGAGCCGTTTTAAACATTTTATAGAATATTTTGAACAAACATTTTTCTTATAGTTTAAAATAACGGTACTTTCCATATAAATGTTAAACTCCTACGATTGAAATTGTTCTCAATACTTATATTAATACGGTCTATGATTTATCAAAAACAAAATTTACAGTTAGCCATTATTAGCAGCACCTCTCAAAGAAACATTTTTTTTTTATTTTGGATTATTTCCTTATTTTTATAACTGATTTAAAATACATTTTTTATGCAAAAGGTTCTAAAAAGTTTAAGTCATCATACTGCATATCAAAATTTCCAAAAAAAAAATAAATTTTGGATTTTTAAAAAAAATTTAAATTTTTTTTTAAATTCGATATTTCAAAAACGGGTAGATGATTTTTTTCAAAATTTAATTTTTAATTCAACGTTAATAGATACTAAAAAATGATGCACCAATTTTGTTTCTAAAAAATGTTGACAAAAATTTCATAAATACAAAATTAATCAAAAAAAAAAAAAAAAAAAAACCGCATGATTTTCTTATTTTTTTTTTACTCAAAAACTAAGATTAGTTAAAGAAATCAGATGGTGTACTTTTTTTTAGCTCTCAAAACAATTCAAGAAGATTATTTTAATAAATTTTTTTCGAATTATGTTGATTTTCAATAATTTTTCAATTAAAGCTCTAACGGTTCGCGTACACTGTAACTGAATCATCGGTCGATTTTGGTTCGGAACTATTCGGGCGACTGTCTCGGACGTTCATCTTCATACACTCCCGCCGTTCTCGGACGATACCAATCAGTACATTTGTAAATTATCAATTTCTTCGCATGCATAATCGCAAGTAATAACCGACAAACTGACGAATCCAAATATGATCGGTAAACATCGGCGTTATCGTCCGATGTCGGTCGGAGTGGTGTACGCGCCCTCCCTTTCTTTTACATACGTTTGGTTCGATCATCTGAATTCGGCTTACTTAATCTTTAAAATTCGAAGAAACTTTTACTACAAGACCAAATTTGTGCGATACAGTCGTGCGTTTTATTTCTAAGCACATTTTTTTATTCTATACTTAAATGAATTATTATAATTTATAGTTACTTAAATGTGTTTAAAAATATTTGCAGATTTGCTTGTTTTTTTTTTTTTCTTTGATAATATGTATTATTTCTTTTGACATATATATTTTTTTATTGGGCACATTTCTGCCTGAAACTCCCCTCTGTGACCTGTCTTGATTTGATTTTCAATGGAAAGAGTTCTGTAAGGGTTAGGAAAAGTTCAAGCGAGATTATTTTACACATCAGTGTGCATTTTGCATTCAGATATCTTATAACCTACACAATATATCATTCCAATAAAAATTCTTAACAAAAATAAAGTATATTATTCTAAACGTTTGTACAAAAGTAATTTCTCAATGTAAATGCCTTAAGGTCCTTAAAGAAGAACATTATACACATATAATAAATATGCACTTGTATAAAAGGAGCAAAAGTCCTTGGATGATGGATCCTTTATACACTTTAAAAGACAAAAGTAAAAAATACAAAAAAAAAAAAAAAAAAAAACTTATACATTATTTATATTTGAAAAGGACATTTTTCTCTGAATTGTCCTCTCCAACGCATTGTTCCTTTTGTCGTGTTGTATATTCCATGTAAAACTTTTGAATTAAGTTTTGTTAAAATAATTTAAATTTTTATTTCTTTGTGTAGTTTATATTTTTTTTTTTGTTTTGTACTTTGAATTTATTTAAGTGCGCAGGCTTCAATTGTGTGTACCTATGTATATTTTATGTTTGCCCAGTGCAGGATTTAAATGGTTGACTTTTTTTTTTTCAATGATGTTGCCCTTTGAATTTTTTTATAATACAAAAAATATAAACCGTTTTCAATATGCACTTCCAAATACTAAGGTTCAGACATTAGATGATGCAGTTACACGTTATTGGAACTAAAAACAGCACTTACACTTGCAAAAAATTGAAAAGCCACAGGAACTGATGGCATATACCTTCTGAATTTTATAAATTTTCGACTGAAAGCTTTATGAATCTCATTGTGAACTTATTCAATAATATTCACGAAAATGCCAAATGATTTTAAAAAAGCTGTAATTTTCCCAATTTTCAAAAAAGGTGACAGTGAATTACCGGAAAATTACAGAGGAATATCATTTCTCAACTCTTTAAGAAAAATCTTCGCTCAGATTATGTAGGTAAGCAGACTGATTAAATGGATAGATGAAAATGAGTTACTAAGTAGGTTTCAGGCTGGCTTCCGTGCTGGCTATTCAACAATGGATTAAGTATTTGTCCTACATAGCATTTCTAAGCACTTCATTGGTAACAAAAGGAAGCTGTATTGTTTTTATGTTGATTTTAAAGCTGCCTTTGACAACGTCAATAGAAATATCCTTATATATAAATAGTCAACCTTAGGAATATCCTTGAAATTTTTAAGAATGTGAGCGGAACTTTTATCTGATACTTCAGCAGCTATTCACAGCGAATCTCAGACGTCAGATTCCTTCAACACATCGACAGGAGTTCCCCAAGGCTGCAATCTGAGTCCGATAATGTTTGCTCTATTCATTGATGACATTGTTCAAAAGCTTCTTGGAGATGTTACATATGCCGGTTTGTCGATAAAAGTTCTGTTATATGCAGACGACCTAGTTTTGTTATCCGAAAGTCCATCAGTTACCATTCAACTCATGATAAATAAACTATCAGAGTATTGTAAAGTGTGGGATAAAATATCGAAGGCTCACTGAAAATGAAGGCTCACTGAAAATGAAAGATGGAAACTGGATAACGAACTGTGAGATGTAGTAAGAGAGTATAAGCATCTCGGAATAACTTTAACGTCAAATCTATCTTGGGAAAGTCATTTTAAAGCCAAAATTTCTACTGCCAAAATTGCAATTAATATGATGTGGAGCAAATTTTATTCAAATAGAAATATTATGTTATTTAATTCAACTATCAACGCGAGGATGTGTATCATTTCATTAGTATTTGTCCTATTTTACAAGAGCATAGGAGGCTTCATTTTGGAAAAACCATCCTAACCGCTAAAAAGGATGGGAAAACTTATCGAATTACTGCAAGGAAGCCCTAGAATATAGAAATAGTTTTATGAACTTTTCCAATTGATGTCTCAATCTAAGGATCAAACTGAAGTGACAACAACGAGCGAGGAGGGGCGCTCGGTTTGAACAAAACCTCCAACGACCTGAGTGGATTAGATCCCACTTTTAGTTTTAGCGGTCCTTCTTCTCTTATTTCAGACACAAAGATATAAATATTTTAAAATAATTGATAAATAAAAGCCTTTTAATTGCAACATCGTCTTTATTTAATGTTTACTTGCTCTAGAAGGCAAATAGGTATAAATTAGTAAAAGCTCCCTTAGCCGGTAAGCGACGGTCGCAACACTTTTGTCCGTGTAAGGGAGTTGTCCGTCCAAGGGAAAAAATAAAAAATAGTTATATAAGGTAGTGGCTTTATGAAAAATGTTTGCACCTACAAGTCACGAAATTCATTCAAACTAAAAATGAACATGAAGATAGAAGAAAAAAGATACAAAAACAGACTACAGCTGCAGAAATAAAATCCGTTATGAATTTGATCACAGATAGTAATTTGGTGACATCGCATTTATTGTCGCTGTGAACCGGGGGGACCGTTTTTAATACTAAAAAAATATATGTATGTAAAAGTATTTCTAAAAATATTAGTTGCAATTTAAATACTAAAAAAAAAGTTTTTTCCGCCTAAGGGAATTTAATTAAACAAATCACGGCTAATATTCTTGTCCGCGTCCGGGTAAGGGAGTGTCCGCTTAAGGGATCATAAAATGTATGGAATTTATACGTAAAAGATCCACGATCGTGAGAATTTATCCGCCTAACTGGCTGAACAGAATGGCGACGGAGACGGAACTGGAGCCGGAGCTGGAATAGCTGTCAAAATATTGAATACACGCAAATTCAATGTTGCGAACACAACGGAACGTAGCCGCATACGGTGCTGCAGCCGCAGATGGAAGAGTTCACCAACTTTTAACTTTTCACGTATACGACACTTTTGACGTTTCAATTTGTATGAAGAAAAAAAAACAATTTTTTGGGTCGGAAAAAAATATTGTGGTTTTTTGTATCGCGAAAAAAATTATTTATTAAAAGGAAAATTATTGGAAACAAAAAATGTGAATTCTGAGCTTGTACACAAGAATATTCTTTTGTTTTTCTTCAAAATACTTTTAAAGCTGTACAGCTGCATTGTGGGCACGTACAAAAAATAACGTACGACACTTCATGCCAGTTCCGTCTGCGGCTCCAGTTCCAGCATTCTATTCTGTTCAGGCAGTAAAGGGATTGTCCGCTTAAGGAAGTTGTCCGCAATTGGAGTTTTCACTGTACTAGTTTCGTATACAAAAAATTGAGGTTTTAATCACAAAGCACACGACGGCATACTGCATACCTTCCGTTGGTCTGTGCATCCAGGGCGTCAGAGCGATTATGTGTCTATGCGTCTGTGCGTCCTTACATCTTCCGTTCACGCGCACCGGCCTAAAAGGGCCAATTTGCTTCAAATTTGATACAGAGCATTTTTATATGATTCCTGAGAGGATAAATTAGAATAGAGACAATACAAATGTTTCGGTTTTTCAAATGTTCCTAAAAAGGCTCCAAAGATTTTGATTAAACTTTTTTACTAGTTGGTATCTTATGCTCAAAATTGCTATAAGAAAATAGCATTTCACATTCGCTATGCGGAGGCAAAATGGTACATAGCTAGCAAGGGCCTAGCTAATTTGTATAGTAATCTCTGCTAACCCCTTGTTATCTATGTAAAACTTTATAGAGCCTCATTTTTCCAGGTGGGTTGCCTTATTTTCGAGATATTCACGTGAAGCTTTTTAATGGCTGAACAGATTTTGTTATAATTATGCAATATTATGTTTTTGAGTATAGTTCGAAAAAAATGGCATTTAAAAATTTTCAAAATAATTTTTTAAAATGAAAAAAGTCAAACAACTATTTTTTTTTTTTCGTCTTTCTTTTTTTAACATTTTCGTGTTATATAAATATTTCATTAAACTACCAAAAAATTAAAAAAAAATTAAATATGACTTATTTATTAAAAAATATCAAGACAGAATGAGTATTGGCACTCCAAATACTATCCGGAAGTCGAAGAATATTTTCTTGCTCTTAAGTAATTTAATTCGTGAGCGACCAAAAATGTTTTGGCCAGATTAAGCAACGTATCGAGAGCAGAGAGTTAAGACAGAAACAATAATTTAAAACTTTCCATTCCGCATTGAAATTGAGTTTTGAAACATTCGTGTATGTATGTCATAAGCTACTGTCAATTTATTTATTACCTTCAAATCCGATCTTTTGCTAGATTGCTTCATTTTTTGCCTATACTGTCCAATCCGGCACCGTATTTGTCCTTGTTTTCCTGTAACAGTGCCACGCAGTTCAAAGCAGTTTACCACAAGGAATTTAATTCAAATTATTGTTTATTTACAAAGCCATTGAAAAGTCTCTTCCTAAAAAAAAAAAAAAAAAAAAAAAAAACGAGAAAAACGGGAAAAACATCCATTTTCGTTTTCAATCATGAAACATAAGAATGAATTATAGAGTCATATCTTGATTGATATTTGAGTGGAAATAATTTTTGTGGAAGTATATTCTAAATTTTTTCTATGTAAGTTTTTTTTTTTTTTTTTTATTTGAAATCATTTTTCATTTATTGAAAAATGGTTTCGATGGCTGATGGCCTGATTGTTCAGTACGGTTTAAAAGGATTTTTATATAAGGCTTGTATTTTCTATACATAGAGGTACCGAACCGATGTACCTTGAAAATGTAAAGAAAAAAGATACATTGTTTCAAAATTACTGACTGACATTCAAAGTGCCCTACAGATCCCTGGGTTTAAGGATGAGATATAAGAAATTTGTTTTTGTTTGGCAAAGTTACCTTATAGCTTTAAAGGGTTCAGCTTTGGGGCTTACATAAATTAGCTTGTATATTATCTTGTGGAACTTGGTGACAAAAAAATACCCGAAGTAAAAAGGATGTATCTATATACTTTATCCCAAGATTAATTAAGTAGTTAGGCTGTTTTTGTATCCATTTTATTTAAAGAAGATGTCTTTATAGAGATATTGATATTACCCAGCAGTGTAAAAAGAGTTCCCTTTTAATCTTAGGGATGACTTTAATTGGGTCGGTATTCAGTAAGTTAAAACAAAAATTAAAATGTGGATGAGAAAAGGGTTTTGTGGAACAGGTACATATATCTTCTTAATTTGTAGTTGAAATATATAGTTGAAAAATTATATAAAATTGAAATATATAGTTGAAAAATTATATAAAATGTAGTTTAATGTTATGATAAAAATATCAAAAATGTGAGTATTATAGTCTTATTCATTAGGATACACATATGTACACTCAGAAAAAAAAGTTGTAATGCCAACAATTTTATACTTTGGCTCAACAATTTTCGCTGGTTAAAATGAACCCAAATATCTAAATTCTTGAATCAAGAATGCATTGTTGACAACGCTGTAAGAATAAAAATTTTTAAATTAAAAATAAAATTGTTAAACCCTTAACAACTTAAGTTCTTGCCTCAAAAACTAGTTTTTAAAATAAATTAAAAATTAAGTTTTTGTCCCAACAATTAAAAATTTTCAGATAATTGAGAGCTTTTATTGTTAACCCAAATATTTAATTGTTGAGAACATTTAAAATTAATTTGTTGCGCCAACAATAACAATTCTTAAAGTTTGTTGCGATAAAAATGTATTTTCAATAAAATGTAAACATATACATACATACGTATCTACAAAAAAAATCAAGACTGAATTCACTCTTTCATGAAATCTTGACTTTTTTGTAAGTATATTTTTACATTTCTTTAAAAACACATTTATTGCAAAAACTTTTCTTAACAAACATTAATTTGTTTCTGGAAGCAACTGGGCTGATTAGTTCAGGCTTCAGGGGAACGGCCTTCTTTGTTTCCAATTGCTAAGAGGAGGGTTTCGTCACTTGGGCAGCATGAAAAGTGTTCACTAAAAAAGAAGTTTTCAAACATAAAACTAATTTTACTTGGTCACTATACTCTTTTACTTAACTCAATGGATTAAAACTGAAAAGAGAACACTTGTAAAACTTATAAGTACTTCTAATTTGCTCTCTCCAGTGAAACTACTTGAATCGGCGTCGCGTCGGCGGCCACAAAATGAATGGTGCATTTTTTTGTCATTAAATTTACAGTTCCTACAGTTCAACAACAAGTTTTTGTTGTGCGAACAACAAATTGTTGATATTTTGACAATTTTTGTTTCAATATCAAGAATTAGTTCTTGAACATAAGTAATAAATTAAAATACTTAAAGCAATAATTTTCATTGTTGTGCCAAGAAAAATAATTCTTGAAAATAATTTTTACCGCAAGAACTGATTCTTCGACTAACAATTCCATTGTTGATAGGAAATAATACAAATAAAAATTGTTTCCACAACAAATTTATACTTGGGAGAACAATTTTGCATTTTTAATTGCTTTTAACAAATAGAAAATTGTTGTGCCAAGAACCTTGGTTCTTGAAAATTCAAAAAATAATTCTTGTAGTAACAACTAGTTCTTAAGGCAACAATTTTAACCTTACAACTTTTTAAAAACGCTAAGTTCTTGTTTTAACAACTTTTTTTTTTCTGAGTGACATTTTAAAAACAGTGAAAAATGATTTACATATATTTTATTTTAAAAATATTTCTTTTTTATTTGGGTTAAGATTAGAAAAAGAATTATATAATATTTGAAGCTTCATTATGACAGGTTTTAATTCATAATGAATCTCATCTCAATGAATACTCATCTTATACAATAAATCTGGTAAACAATTTAATTAATATATTCGGTTCTTTTATTTGTGGTATAAGTATAGCATACCTTAAAAAAAAAACCCGAACCCGAGTAAATGCTTTTACTGGAGGATTTTATAAATAAATACTAATTTTGATATATTTAAAAATGGGTGCCATGAAATAAAGTCCAAAGCTAAATTTTAGGTTTTATTGCACTTTTAAGAGTGCAAAAAACTTTAAAACCATTTTGGTCTTTTTTGCAATCTCAAAGTGCAATAAAGTCCAAATCGAAAATGTAATAATCTCCAAAAATATTTGTTATATAATGTTCACAAATCGCAGATTTGGATACTTCGTTCTTTTGGATGGCTTTTATATGTTCATTTAGTCTTGTTACTATTGCTCGTCGTCGTCTTGTTTTCCCAATGTACGAGGAGCCACAACTACATGGCACAGAGTATTCTCCCGGATTTTGTAATGGAATTTTATCTTTTGGAGACCTTAAAATTTGGCGAATTTTTGGTGGTGGCTTAAATATGGATTTTATGCCATGTTTTGACAAAATTCTTCCAAATCCTTCAGACACTCCTTTTCTGTAAGGAAGAAAGGCTCGTTTTTCGTTTTGTTCTGTAGAATTGTCTGTTGTTTTTTGTTTCGGTTTCCACGAGCGTTTTTTGAAACTGTAACCATTTTTCAAAAGCGTTTCCTCCACGTATTTTAACTCCTCTTCAAGTTGATCACTGTCGCAGATTGCATTTGCTCTGTTTATAAGAGCAGATACCACTGATGTAAAGTTTGATGGATGGTGATCAGAGGCAGCATTTAAATATATATCGGTATGGGTGGGTCTTTCTGTATACCGTGTGCCCCAAGGTTCCACCTTCTTTTTTGATAATTTTTACATCCAAAAATGCCAACGAATTATCTCCCTCAATTTCCATTGTGAATTTGATTTTCGGGTGTACCGAGTTTAGGTGGTTGAAGAAAATATCTACCTCATTTTTGTTGAGAATGCAAAATGTGTCATCAACATATCTCTTCCAAATAATTGGCTTTATTTTAGATGTCTCTATTGCCTGTTCTTCAAAATGTTGCATCCAAATATCTGCAATTACTGGAGCAACCAGGGAACTCATCGCTACTCCTTCAATTTGTAGATACAATTTTCCGTTGCAAAGGAAACACCCATAAGCCATCAGTCAACCCGAGACCACGACAAGTGCAACCCTGTCGAAACGTCGGGAAACTATTATTCAAAATAATCGTGGTACGGACTGTAAAAAGATTTTATAATAAAAATGTCTCAGAACCGCGATAAAAATAATCTTAAATCAAAAAAAGCTTCATTTAATATTTGTTGTCGATAGTGTATAGTGCCGTTATGCAGAGGGAGAGCCAGTTTTGACCATTCAATATTTGTACGACTTCTTCCATTCATAATGTGGCTCTTCCCCAAACCAGATAGTCGTATTTCCTTGAGAACAGGACATATTTCGATACAGTGATTAGTATCTTCTCTTGTTCTTAGATTACACAATGTGCACCCGGGGTTTATGTTAGTCCTATGGGGCATGTAGTTGAGAGGTAAAAGTTCACATCGGGTTTTAAATATGATTGATATTGTATCAATATATTAAAGTTATCGTGGAAATAGTTTTATGTGCCTAGGTCATGGTTGAGTAACTTATAAGTTTGCCTTGTTTGGGTCTCTTGGCATTGTCTCAGAAAGTTGCTGCGTGTAGCGTCTTCAATTTTTCCAATCGATTCTTGTAGAGCTCTGTCTAAATCAGCATAATTTCCAGTCAGAATTCTCACATTATGCTCCCTTTCCAGACGTGACCATTCACTGAAGAGTTGAACGTTTCTGCTTTTGAGGTAACTGGTTATTTCGGACGTTAGTCGGTGGGTAGGTTGCATCATGACCTTCGGTATATACGCGAAGTGTAGTCTGATTATATATAAATACAATGGCGGTTTCTATGTGCAGCATGTACATAGTTGGGGGCATTATACGGCAGTCTAAATATTCTTTTGAGGAAATACCGTAGCAGCTTCTCCGCTTCATCAAATTGATAAATACCCCAAACTTGAGCTGCATAGCACATGATAGATTTCATCACTGCTTCGAAGATCCTGTATTAAGCGCTTGAAGAAATGTCTTTTTTGCTGAGGACTCCGCTCCAGCTGCATTTTATTGCGCGTTTGGCTTCTTTTAGTTTTTCTTGGAGATGCTTTTTAAAAGACACCTGAGGAGTAATAAGGACACCAAGATATTTATACTCTTTCACTTTTTCTAGCTCTTCATTGTTCCAGGTCCATTTTTCATTTCTGGCATATCTTCACATTCCATTTCGAAAAACCATAATCTTAGATTTGCCAGTGTTTAGTTTTAAATTCCACAAAGAACAATATTTCTAAACCAGTGGTTTATCATCAGTTGCATTCCATTTGGACTTTCTGCAAATATGACAATGTCATCAGCGTAAAACAGAAGTTTTACCTTCATCCCAGCGACAGCTATTCCTCCCGGTAGAAATTCTACAAAGTCATCCAAAAATAGTGAAAACAATAATGGGCTTAAGAGGCAACTTTGTTTTACTCCTGTTTCCGTTTGAAACAATTCTAATAAGAAATTTCCATCCCATACAACAGTAAGATTTCCATCATAGAACGTTTTCAGTACTCTTAGCATTTTGGACGATACACCAAGATTGCTAAGTTTGTATAGTAAGGCCTTTCTATCAATGTAATCGAAGGCGGCCTTGAAATCTAAATATGTGCGTGCGATGGATGTGAGGCAGAAGATGTTGTCTTCCGTAGAGTATTCCTTCCAAAATCCGACTTGGTATTCGCTCAGTAAATTATTTGCATTGGCCCAATCTGTAAGCCTTTCGAGCATAATACCTGTGAATATTTTTGTGACTGTTTTGAGAAAGGATATCCCTCTGTAATTACTCGGGTCCTTTGGGTCACCTTTCTTGAGAATTGGGAATATAATGTTTTTTTTTTTGAAGCTTGAGGGAACTTCACCAGTATCAAAAATAAAGTCAAAACTTTTTCTCAATTCAATAAGGAAGTTTTCCGTCGCATTTTTAGAAAATTCGTATGGGATTCGGGGGCTTTGTTTGAGCTGCATCGGTTTATAGTTCTTTTAACATCCGCTAGTGAAATTTGCCGGTCTAGAGCTTCGACTTCGAGAAGAGGCATTGCATAATGGATAGAATTCCCGATTAGTGCCGGATTCAGCAGTTTTTCAAAGAATTCAGCCAAAACTTTTATGTTCCGCCCGAAGATAGGACCATTTATTTAGAGTTTTTGCGATTTTCCAGAATGATCTACTATCCTTTGCCTCGCTGAGCATTGAGGCTAGTTCTCTGATATGGGTTTTTTGCTTCTGCAAGCAAGTATTTTTCTATATTTTGTTCGCCTCTTGATACATAATTTTCGCATAATTCGTGTTTTCTTTTCTTAGATCCAAAGGATCTTTTTCTGGCCACGTCACATTCCCAGTCATACCATGGTTGCTTTCCCTTGCCTTTTGCTCGTGACTGAAAGGGTCCAGCAGCTTTGGATATACAGCTCGTTAGAATATCTATTCCATTAAAGGTTTCGAAGCTGCTTACGTCTGCTCGGTTAAGTTCACGGTTTAGAGTAACTATAGTTATGCACATATCGCTCATTAAGACCGTAACTCAAAATATGATGTTTCGAGATCTTCTTCTCTTCTCTTGACATAATTTCTTGGCCGTTGTACGCTTTGTTCAAGATACGATCAATTTGGCTAAATTTTTGTTCGCTAGGTGCATTCAAGGCGTTTTTTTTTTAAATTCAAACATTTATTCCAGTTAATATAGAAAAACGAAACAGTCCGTATAGACATTTAAATGGAGCCCTGGATAATTTTTACGTGTAGTTAATGCTTGGCATTTAATATCTTATAATTCCCAGAAAGCGCAGTGCGAAAAAAAATTTCTCCAAATTATTAATTTTCACAACCCAAATTGATCTTCCTTTTTGCACTACGCTAGAGAAAAATGTGATGGCCTTATGATATCAAGGCGGTTTCACAATGCGACGAGAAAACGAGAAAACGTCAGCGTGACGAGGTCACTTTACATTAACAGTTGTTCTCTCTTTAAAACGAGTTTCAAACAACGAAATAATACATAGTAAAGTATTTTTCGCCGTCACGTTGCATCTTTTTTTCATTTTTTCGAACTTTACGACGTGACGAGACGACGCGAAATGCTTGATTATGTATTATTTCACTGTTTAAAATTCTTTTTTAAGAGAGAGAAACTGCGAAGAGATCTCATCACGCTGACGTCTCGTTTTCTCGTCGCATTGTGAAACAGCCTTCACTTAAGCACAGTTTTACAGCTCGTGTCGCACGACGGCACGAGGGCCTAGGGACTTCAACTGTCAACAATTTTTGTGTGCGTGATGTTATTGGCAACAATGGAGGGGACCTAGAATTAACTGCCGAATACGAACGGCTAAGGTAAGATGCACTTTTTCCTTAGAGGATTTGTCAATTCCTCACACGACACACTAGCCGTGAAAAAAAACCGAACGTTTTTCATGGACGTTCTTTACTGGCAAGTATGGTGGCTATGTCAATAAGTCCACATTTTGGCTGTGAATTCAGGCTTTTGTTATCCTTGCATCAGTGTGTATTGGTGCATTATCTTGTTGAAAAATTATCGTTGTCCATAGCTCTCCATACCATCACATCGCTTCCCTGGCTGTGTCGACTTTGAAAATGTGCTTCATATTATCTCGTTCCTGAGATATCAGTGAATCCATTATGTGATCCCCAGGATATAGGTAGGATAGGTGTAAGGACAGGTAAGGAAAGGAGTTATAGTGGAGCTAAGAGTATTTACTCCAATTTAGAGGCAAAGATTTGGATATAATTCTGATAATAGTTTTAATTTTTTTATTATTGAATCTGAGGTTGGACTTTTTAGAAGAGTATATGTACCTACATTTAATCAAAATCTAAATAGGGATAACAAAAATTTTCCCTGCGATTTCTAAACGTTAGATTATAAGGGATTTCAGTTGAAGGTAAAATTAATCTTCATACATTTATATTAGCCAAGACATGTGTTCGGGATGTAGACGAGAGTTTTCTTATAAATTCGAATTCCACATATATAAAAAACCTGATTTTAAATCCGTCATATATCAGACAAGGTCTTGGTGAGAAAAGTATGAGTTCAATCTTTCTCATTCATTCTTCTAAAAGATTATAATAAAGCATTCAATTCTAAGTATTTTCCTAGCAGACGGGACTGCTATTCAGGTATTTTTGTATTTTTAAATTTAATCATCACCACAACCGCTGCCTTATGGGTATTAGTATATGTATGTATAAAAGGTGTACAGTCGATGGCAAAATTATTTGGACATTGTAATACTCAAACCTAACAACTTCTAAAAAGGCCCATAACTTTTAAAAATATATATATTTCATTACGTTTTTTATTTTTATAAATAAACTCTTTAATATTCTCGATAATTTAACTCAAAGCCTAGAACCGTAAAACTAATGGAGTTTTAACGATCATTTTAAAAAAAATTTAAGCAAATTTTGAATTTTTTCACATGGGTAACTTTTAAAGGAACGAATAACTCAGTTGTCTTCCCATTTTGTTGTAGCCATATTTTTCCTATTCCGTCAATATTTTTAACACTTCCTTGCATTTTATGATTTTTAATTTATAATAATAAATAATTAATTAAATTAATAGTAAATTGGACTACGACTGCATTTGTATTTAGCTGATAATTCTGTTGCCGAAACAACCGTTTGAAACTCAGATACAATAGCCGCGCGCAGCTACGTGATTAGTTCGTTAGTTCTAGCCATTTGAACGAATTGACTGAAGAAAAGATGACACAAAAACTTTAGACAACAACAAAGTGCATTGTTTAGCCTTGAATAGTAAATTCTATAAACTCTCGTTACACAATCTAAGCAGTTCATTGCACTTGTCCAAATAATTTTGCCGCTGTTTAGTGATGTAGCAATAATTTTTCCATTTTCTCTCCTATGGTTCTACCCTAAACCGTTAGAATTTTGATTTTGTTTTTTGAGTTAAATTATAGAGAATATTAAAGAGGTTATTTATAAAAACAAAAAGCAATAAAATATTTATTTTTTAAAAAGTTATGGGCCTTTTTAAGAAGTTATATGGTTTGAGGACTACAATGTCTAAATAATTTTGCCATCGACTGTATATTTAGACTTTTATCAATTCACATATCCTTTCAATGAAGCCAAGGAGATTTATATAGTTGTTCATCGCCAGTTAACAATCACAGAGAATTATTATTTTGCATCTCAATATAACTTACAACTCTCGACCATTCCTGTTTACGTGTCTGCAGGAATGGAGGGGACCTACAATTTATTGCAGAATCCGGACGGCTAAGGTAAGCGGAACTTTTCTTTAACTTTTCTTTCTTTGCAAGATGCAGCAGCCCTGAAAAAAGTTTTTTTTTTTTTTTTTTTTTTTTTAAGCTGAGCGGCTAGGAATCGAACCCAGATCTCTGATGGCGTTACAGTATAATGCACTAACCCGATACTTTTTCTGCAAAAACATAAAAAAACATCATACAAATCAATGAACTTTTTGCGTAAGCGAATGAATCTATTATGGCTTTCCAACCCGTGAGCACATACAAAATTTGAGTTTTAACCAAATTTTCAGGTTTTTGTATTCGATGCCAGCATGGTGTATTGGTGAGAAAAGTTTTGATTCTCATCATAATCATTCTCATTTCAAAGAAGAGAATTAACAAAAACAAAAGAAAATTATTTTTGTTATTGTTTTAGTGGACTGTATTGAATTAAATTCAAATGGAAGATTTTTTGTGAATTTTATAGTCCAATGCGTTTCGCCCAGGCACGACAGTTGGGCTCATCAGTTAGATGCTGTCGTACCTTTCTAAGACGCAATTTTTTTGGTCGATGACTACCGACTCCATTTTCATTTCATATCAAATAAATATTGTGAAAACTTGACTTTAGTTGGATTTTCAATGCTGTTTAACAGAAAAATCAAAAACTTTAAAAGTATGTGAACTTTTTACTTTATAATAATGCATATAAGGTACGGGGGCCAAATAAGGCCCACTTCTCAGAAAACACAGACAGAAACGAACAAATAACGGGACTTTTTTTTTTGCATAAGTAAACCATGTCTGCTAGAACACACACAAAGGAAAAAAAGCCAGCTGCGCGATTCGTGTCGTGACCTGCATTACTGCAGTTGAATGAAGTTCGTCGACGGGTGAAGACCTACGAAATTATAAAAAAGTTGTGTGTTTTTTGTGTTTTTTCAACGAATTTCAACAAAGTAAGTAAATATATTTTATTTTTACCGTATAATATATAATATTTTGAGTAAATTAAAACATTTGTTTGTAAAAAATATTTGATACTTAGTTTTATATAATTTTTTTTTTTTTAAGTCTTGCATATTCCTAATAAGGCCCAAAAAAAAAGGGATGGGCCTTATTAAGCACACGCAAATTTAGTTTTTAAGTTATTGGTTTTTATTTTATATTTTTAATGTGTTTCAGACAAAATGTCAACTTTACCCAAAACGAAGCAAGACCGATAAATCTCCATTCCAAAAACTCCTTCCAACGCCTCAGTTCAAAACTAAAAAAAACACTTCGTAAAAAGGCCTTGCACTTTAAAGGTCAGGAGGTGGTTAAAGACTTGTTCATTGACAAAAACGAATCCCCGAAGCCTTCAACGTCAAAAAGTGCAAGGAAATAAAATCGTGGAACTTGGTATTGTCATGCCTGTAAGGAGGACCGAATGGAGGACATGCGGAAATGTCAAAAGTGCGAAGCTTGATTCCATGAGCTTTGTGTTGGGTTGACCTTAGAAGATAAGGAATTTGAATGCCCTGGAGGATGCACATAAACACCTTTAAATCATTAAACTTTGTTCTTATTGTTTTTTAAGTTTTTTTGTGATATTTTTTTTGAGGATATTTAAGTTTTATTTTTGTATGAAAAAAAGTGAAGTTTTAAGTTTTTTGTTTATGTTTTTTGTTAAAATTAAGTGTTTTTTTATTTTTATTTTTTTTTATTTTTATTTAAAAGAATATATTTATTAAAATAAATTGATTTGTTTGTGTTTTTATCTTAAAAACATTGTTTTCTTGCTAGAAATTCTTAAGAAAACTGAGTGGGCCTTATTAAGACCCCATGAGCCTTATTAGGAACAACATAAGCTTTTTTTAAATGTCAAAAAAATATATTTTTCAATTAAAAAAAAAAACAATAAAATCTATGTATTCATGTAGATAAAATGACAAAGAATAATAAAATTTTTAGTTTACTCGGATATTCTAAAAAATCTAGAAGATATTTAGAAAAATCTGTTAGGTGGGGCTTATTTGGCCCCCCTACCTTACATATGTATGTATGGACATATATTCTACGTACGTTTCAGCTTTTTTTTTATTATTTGGTTCTGGGTGCTCTGGAAATGATATAATGGAATTAAGTCCAGTCTACTTAACTAAATGACAGCAACTAATTAGATTTTTCTATTTTCTATTCACACATTTTATAAAATATTCCCACAAAATTGATCCCGAACTATGGTGTTCGTTTTATATATGTATGTACATTAATCTTAAAAATTTGTTTTGTATGTCATTAAATTTAAGTTAATTTACTCAATTTATCACATCAATTTCTATAAAGAATTAAGCCTGTTTTATAGTAGCTTACCACTTGAACAAACCCTTCATTTAGGTACCTACATCATGCGTAAGTAGAAACTTCATAATATCAACCCTTTAGCACAAACCACATTTTTTGGTCTTGTTAACATGTTGCCAAAGAGATTGGAAGATTAATGTACCTACATATATACATTTATGTATAGATGTTTAGTTATTTTGCTATGTCAACAGTGTGTAGACAGATTATATTTACACAGTTAACATAAAGCAAACACTGACTCCTTACCACCAACACCGTCCAATATTCAGCTAGAACCCAACCCCTATTCCTCCCCATAGTTTCCATTCAATTAATAATTCATTAAAGTTGACAGTTTCGTTGAGCCTATAGAAAATGGCAGCCCTTGACTTTCTAACCATATCTTGGAACCAATCACTGGAAGAAATTAATAGTCCTTCGTCCTTTTGATGAAACCAAAAAGCACTTAAGACCTTTTCATTTATTCTTTTAATAAATCTATGCGTTTCTAGCCGCTTTTTCTTCTCTCTTTTGTTGATTGTGATGGTGCAATTATTTTATGGCTTTGTTATAGTGGAAATACAATTTTTGTTACATTAAAACATTATAGATATAAAACAAATAAGTAGGTACTTAGAGGAACTAAGTACAAGACAAAGGCTCCTCTTTTGATTTTCTCATACATGCGGACATCTTAAAATCAAATATTAAAGGTAAGTTATTGCGTATGGAATATAATTTTGTTTGTAGATTTCAATGAAGAGATAATGTAACTGTCGCACTGTCAAGTGAACTATTGCATAAAACCTAAAGTTCTATAAATGGAAATATGGCCAGCAATACCATTAAGCTAGAAGAAATCAATACAAACAAATCATATCTTTCTACGAAATGGAAATACACAGGACAGGAACAGGTCCCTTATATAGGAGCAAAAACAGAAAAAGCTATAGTTTTAAGCAACCACATTGGAAGTATATTATCGGATGTGATCATGTCCATCGCAATTTCGGGTGTCGGCCATTTGGACGTAAATTGTTTCGCAAATCTTATATCGCAATTATCAAAATAAATTCTGATCGACTCGTTGTTTCGCGAAATTTTGATTTGTATTTGAATCAACTTGCAAAACTATATAATTTCGCAAAAGCTCTTTAGCGCAAAATTCATTAACATTTACCTAAAATATCGAAAGGCAAAACAATTTAAAAGCTAAATAAATAATTCTCCACAAAATAAAAAACAAATTTCATATCACAATATAGGCACATTTTGATTTAAAAAAAAAATGGATGTCACTTAAGAAGTTGTGTGAAAGTCGATGGTGCATACCAATATCATTATTGACAAACAGGCCCTTGTAGTAGCCGGAGCGTGATGGTTGGTGCGATGGACTGTCAGGTCAGTCCAGTACCCCCCGGTACAACATACTAAAAGTCCTCAGTCCAGGCCCGTGAGCTTTAGCCATGAGAGTGGGGTAAAGGTCCGCTTTTGTACTATTTCGTAAATATTTCGAAAACCAAGCGTTTAAGAAAAGTGTACAACACAAAATGAAAGTAAATTAAATTTGCTACAGAAAAGGTTCGTTCATATTTTCTCTAGAAGTGATACTAATGTAGATTTGGGGCTTAGAAATTCAAACAAGTCTATAAAAAATCCGGGGTAGCGGTTAAATTTTACAAAAAGCTATAATATAGCATTGTAGATGTTTCTGTTGTTTTTAAATGATTATTTATGCACTTTGATCCAATTTTTTTCAGAAAATCATCCCTCCCGTATAAGTGGGGGCAACTAGACCCCTCCCCCCTCCTTAGGAAGTTTTTTCTTAATATATTTCATTAAACTACACTTGTCAAAACAATTAAGGGAACAAAAAAAAATCACTTTTTTCTTAGTTTTTTTCGAAGAGCTGTATCTCTGTGAAAAGTGGTCGTATTGAGATGAAACAAAAAGCATTCTGAAGCTTAATCTTTTTTGTATTGAGAAATTTTTGCAATTGATTTTTTCAAGGTACCGTTATTGCGCAATCATAAGAAGCAGCAGACCCACATTTTTTTTTTTTTTTTTTTTTTGAACATTGTCATTTTCTTTGAAAATTTTTTTTGAGCCAATTTAATGTTTTGTTTCAATAACTTGTTTATTCAGCTTTAAGGTCATCTTTTTTCGTCATTGTACAAATTTTTTTCAAAAGAATATCTGGCTTTGAATGAAAAAACAGACTTTTGACTTTGACTACCAATATTATCGCAAGGAATGAGGACACCGAAAATTTATGGATAGTTTTAAAAACTGGAATTAATATTCTACAAGATTTTTTCAAAACTTTATAACGATTATTTTTTTTGGCTCCTCATCGTTACATTCAGAAAAGGTCTAAAAAACGACTTTTTAAATACTTTTTGTAAATCTTTTACTGATTTAAAAATATTGACTGTAGAACTTAATTTGGTAAAACATTTTGAAGAACTATAGACCACCAATATTTCTGTAAAATTTCAAATAAATCCATTGAACCGTTTTCATGTACCGAATGGTCAAAGTCGTAAAAACCAATTTAGGGAACAAATTGGGTGGTTCATAAACATTGTGAAATTGTCATGAAAATGGAAACGAAAACAACAATTTCTGCCCACTTTTTCCACAGTTTTGCATAAGTTACAAAGTATTGGTCAATAACCTGGAAATACGTTGCATTCTTACCTTTGAAGATACAGTGTTTTTCATATCACAAAAAACACTGTATCAAATAAATTAAATAAGGATATTTTAACTCTCGCCACCTTCTTTAACCCCATACCTTCTTTGTCATTAAGTCAATGGAATTATCATGAATCGATATGTATTTACATTTTCTAATTTTTCAGGGTTAATTCATCAAAAAAAGTGAAATTTTTAACGCATTAAAATGGTTTTTCAGATGTTTTGACATTTGTACCCCCCATATCTTTCTTAGTATTGCTCCTAGCAAAAATATTAATAAAACCTATCTTGAAGAAAATTAAATTTACTTTCATACTGTATTGTAAACTTTTTCGCTTATACTCTTGGTTTTCAAAATATTTACGAAAGAGTACAAAAAGGGATCTTTACCCCCCCCCCCCTCCTGTCTAAAGCTCGCGGGCCTGGGCTGGGGACTTTTAGTATGTTGTACCTGGGGGTCACCACTACCTTTAAAAAATAATAATCCAGACTACAAGATTTATTTAATTTATTTTATAATTTTGAGTCCGTTGACTGGACTAATTGTTCTTCATGAAAATTAAATCGGAATACATATTTCATGTTGTATAACTTTTGTACATTAATTTTAATCGAAACCTGTTCATGGTTTACCTTAATTTTATTTTTTTTTTAGAATTGATTACATTTAATAAATTTAAAATTTATTTAACAGTTAAGCCTAGTATGCTGCTGATGCGAAACGAAAAATCCCATACTAAAATGACACAACGAAATCATAAACGAAAAATTTCGTTCTACTTTTCGTTCTGCGGTACGCTGTTCGATGAACAAAATCGATAACTGTAGCAGATTATTTGGAGAGGTCTCCCCTCTTTTTTTTTACAAACTTTACCGATTATCAGCTATAACTTTGTGTATTAAAAAAAATTAACCCGAACTTAATATCTTTGCGTGTTTTCAAGATAATCGATATTTTTTAACAATTTTTAATGGTTTTTTGAATTTAAAAAAAAAAACTGTGGGTTGATTTTTTTTTTTTAAGTACTACCTATTTTTCACTACGTGAATATTTATAGAATGAAACCAGGCCGAAGTCGATAGCTCTATTTGTTCTAGAGATATTCGAGAAACAAGCTATTTTACAACTTTTTTTAAAATAACTGTAATAAAAAACCATTAATTGAATTTTTCTGAAAATCCTTTCAGCACGTAACGGCTTTATTATCTGTAAAATAAAATTTACTCGAAGTCGATATTTCTACGCGTTCTCGAGATATCGTGAACGAAAAAAAGCTTCCGAACGTACGAACGTACGAACGTACGAACGTACGAACGTACAAACGTACGCACGTACGAACGTACCAACGTACGAACGAACGAACGTACGAACGTACGAACGTACGAACGTACGAACGTACGAACGTGCGAACGTACGAACGTACATAGTAGGTAAATAGACATCTCTCTAAAAACAAAGTAATCCGACTCCAGAGACCTCGAAACATCGAGAAATGTCAAAATTTTCAATTTCACAAATCGGACCGATTACAATAACTTCCAATAGGAATTTAATAAAGGCCCTGTTTCTGCTTTTTCTTCCATTATTTCCGAAACCGTATGAGAAAGAGAAATTCGGCTAGTGTCAATCGAAAGAGCATTGGTATTTTAGTAATGATGGAATATGTAACTCAATTTTGTCAAAAATTTCAATTAGAACCTTCTTGTCCTAAGGCCGCGAAATATCATTTGTTTGCAATTTGTGTTTTTTTTTTATAACTCGACAACAATCTGCTTTTTTTAAATAACCTCTTTTACAAAATCAATTTTTTAATAAGCAGAATATTATTTTGTGCTTTTATACTTTTTCTTTTCTACAACAATGGCAACGCAACGTCAGTAGACCACGAATAATTAAAGAATTATGATGCATTTACTCAGAATATCATAAGCTTGACTCAAAAATTGTGAATCGAAACCGTGTAAAGACGTAATGGTTTTATCCAAAATATTTAAGGCAAAATAAACAGACAAGTGTTAATATCGTCAAACATATGGAGGGTTCACCAGGCTGCCGTGACATAAGGCCATCCGTCATAAGGAATATGGTTTTATAACACTTTCGTAAAGTGACATTAGACCATATTCGAACGAATGGCCTTTTGACGCTTTGGTGAAGTGTCATAATGCCATATTTTTTTGGGGCTTAAAGTCATATCTAAATATGGCATCATGGCATTTTCTTTAGGTGGCATAATTTAATACCATATTAAAGCAATTTTGATACTCGAGGTACGAAAAAAAAAATAATTTTGCTTTTGACAGTTTTGTTAGGCTAAATCTTTTCGGCCTCCTAATTTTGCAAGTGTGTTTCAAGGAAATACTGGCAATAAGGGAGGCATGCATGATACTCAAAATAATCCCAAACTAAAACCAAAATGTTGCCATTCTGACAGATAGTCAGGCGGCTGCGCAAGCATTAGCTGCGACCTCGGCTTCATCAAAACTGGTCCAACAATGCCGTGACGAGTTCGCAAGCCTAAATGTTAACCTTAGTGTCACCATCATCTGGGTTCCGGGTCATTGTGGCATTGAGGGTAATGAGCGGGCGGACGAACTGGCCAGGCAAGGATCAGCCCTTCATAGCTCACTTGCGGAACGAGTTAATATTCCCCTAGGAGTTATGAGGGGCAATTTATTCTCAAATTTCCTAAGCGAATCCAATCGAAGGTGGGGCAGTCTGAGCAACTGTATTATATCTAGAAAGATGTGGCCCACTTATAGTAAATCCCGAACAAAAGATCTAATCTGCAGATCAAGACATGACATTGCCAGGATCGTTGCAACCTGCACTGGGCACTGGCCAATAGGAGAACATGCGGCAAAACTGGACATACCTTACCATACTCACTGTCGAAGCTGTGCGGATCAGCAGGAAAAGGAAATAATAGTTCACTTCGTCTCTAAATGCCCTGCTCTAGCCCGGTATAGAGTACAATTTTTTGGACATGCCTTTTATGACGACCTTAACGAACTTTCCGAAATAAAGATCAAAGACTTGATCTCTTTTCTTAACGCAAAAAAATGGCTTTGAGACGATATGTGACGGTAGCCTTTGCATCGACCCCCTTCTGATTCGCTAGACTGCTAGTATGCGGACTTCGAGTTTTGAGGGGACACGGGATGTAGGGTAACTGAAGGATTGCAGGATGTAGTAACTAGTTTGACACTAAAATGTCTGACTCGGAGCGTTTGTGGATGGCCTCCCGCCAGCTTCTACTAAACTCTTCTATAAATAGGTTCCAACGAGTTTATGGTATCAAAACGGCGCTTTTCTGCGCTAATTGGGTCAGCGAGCTAATTGTTCGTTGGCCGCCATTTCTACCTACCTACCTAGGCGTAGCTTTTCCTTGCAATATTTTTAACGCCAACAATTCAAATTATAATAATAAGATTCAAGCAAAAATCTTGGCCCAACATCCTTCTCGCTACGCTATTTTAAGAAATTTAAAACACTAATCAGAATCCTGGAATCTATTCAGAATCCCTCCATATATTAGTAGTATAAGTTCGTGACGTCTGGGCCAAATGCACGCATAATATGCATTTCTGATTGGAAATTTCAGGCCGTTGCACCATTAAAATGCCCTATTTTCTGATTGGGAATTTCAGTCCCATTGGCGGCCGACCGTTAAAAATGGAATTCTAATTGGGATTTTTGAATTTCGAGCGTTAAAAATGGAATATCTAATTAGGATTTATGAATTTCAAGCATTTCTAACTAGATTTTTGTGTGCATCCATTGTGGCTCAGAAACTCAGTTGGGAATTTTTGTATGGAGAATGGAGACTGATAAAAAGATCTAACTAGATTTTTGTGTGCATCCATGGTGGCTCAGAAACTCAGTTGGGAATTTTTGTATGTAGAATGGATACTGAGAAAAAGATCTAACTAGATTTCTGGGCCCCGTTGCACCATTAAAATGCCCTATTTTCTGATTGGGAATTTCAGTCCCATTGGCGGCCGACCGTTAAAAATGGAATTCTAATTGGGATTTTTGAATTTCGAGCGTTAAAAATGGAATATCTAATTAGGATTTATGAATTTCAAGCATTTCTAACTAGATTTTTGTGTGCATCCATTGTGGCTCAGAAACTCAGTTGGGAATTTTTGTATGGAGAATGGAGACTGATAAAAAGATCTAACTAGATTTTTGTGTGCATCCATGGTGGCTCAGAAACTCAGTTGGGAATTTTTGTATGTAGAATGGATACTGAGAAAAAGATCTAACTAGATTTTTGTGTGCATTCATGGTGGCCCAGAAACTCAGTTGGTATATTTTGCGTGCATCCATTATGGCTCAGAAACTCAGTTAGGAATGTTTGTATGTAGAATGGAGACTGAGAAAAAGATCTAACTAGATTTTTGTGTGCATTCATGGTGGCCCATAGAAGCTGCCATAGGTATGCTAAGAAACTCAGTTGGAATTTTTTAAACAACGAAGAAAAAAATAAAAGAAAGTCATGTTTTTTTTTGTAAAATTATACATTTATTCTATGGCTAATAGTTTCTTATAAAAGGACATAATTCTCTTAACTTTATTTAGTTTTAATTCAATATTATAGCATGCACAAGTATCCGGTCCTTCTTCGCACTGAGTTGATGACCAAGGGCAGCTGAGGAAATGGCATCCATTGGGCGATATAATGCAATCATTATTTCCGAAACTTCTTATAAACGAAATATTCCTCATTACTTCACTGTAGTGTGTTTCAAGTATAAAATTTTGGTTAGATTTAAAAAAAGATAAAATTTCATCAATTACTGAATTAATATTTAGGACAGACATGTTTTCAATTCAAATTTAGAATGTAAAATGAAATATAGCGTATATGAGTATGCTCATTTATATAGTAAGAAATCCGGACAGTTATTTTTTCTTCAATGCTGCCAAATCCTTATAAAAATAATATTTTAAATCTTCCAAGAGCTGAACTACATCAAAGACACGCTTATCAATGTACTCCTTAACCTTTTTTTCGTTTTCTTTCAACTTGTCCTCGCAACCATGAAGACAATACTGTAGAGTTTGTAAGCCATTCTGATCAACATAACCTTTTGTTGCTGCTTGATGTATCATTTGAGGCGCTCTTAGATTGTTTAAATATTTGTCCTCGATGTCAAAATCACCATTTGGTAATAATTTAAATCCATTTCCCTTGGAACCTTTTGGTCCAACAAGAGGTCGATTAGAGCTTCTTCCGAACTTATCACAACTCATGGTCTGTTTTAACTGAATAAATTTTTGATGAATGTATTAATATATGATGTTTGCTTCACGGAGTTCTTCTAAAATTGATATTATTTCATTATGATGATTATTATTACCAGCACTCTGAGACGCAATTAAAAGTCGAAGTCGATCTACAAGTTCGTTAGGATCGTCCCAATGAACATAATGAATTTTTTTATTGGAATATATCATATCTGCTTTATTATTTTGTTTGCAATATGATTTACCAATTTTTTTATTAGACTTAGCTAAGTTTTCCTTAATAAGAGGTGCTATAATGTTTTTGTATTTGTTTCCCCTGTTGCCTTTGATATGTGAACTGCTATCATAGTTTTTCATATGTACATTAGTTTTTTGTAATATTTTTGCATATTGCTTTAAATCTTCGCTCGTGTAGTCGTCTTGTTTAGGATTCTTATTAAAAATCAATTCATTTAATCCATGAGTATTCTTAAAGACTTCGCCATCAATCACAAAATCGTTGTTTACATCGATATGAAAATCTGATGCACCAAGTGTAGTAGAATTAGTATTTTGATTGAAACGAGGACCATAGGCTTTATCAATATTTGAAGTTAAAAGTGATGCTAATTTGTTTTTTTTATTTATCGGTGTGCTCTGTGATATGTTATCTGTAGTTCTTCCAAAGGAACTTGTCTTATATAATAACTCACTATCGTCTAAAGTTTTAATTTCATCATCAACTTCATTATAGTTTTTTTCAGCTGACTTTTTGATGTTATTTGTTGATAGTGCATCATGTTGAAACTCGCTTCTTTCTTTACTTGTTTTCACATCTTTAGCTATTTCTTTTAATGGATTTACTATTGGTTTGAATGTGTCTTCAAACTCTGTCTCCCTAATTAATCTTTCAGATTTAAGAAGATCATATTTTCTTTTCAACGATTTTTTAGCTGTGATTAAATTTTTAAGTAAATTTTCATTGAAATCCATTATCAGGCTGCTTACAAACTGCTCTTTTTAAAAACCGCTATTGAAAAACAGACCTGTTTCATTGAAAACAGACCCTGTTCAATCAAAAACAGACCCTGTTTCTGTTTAAAACAGACCCCGTTCTGTTTAAAACAGACCCTGTTCAGTTAAAAACAGACCCTGTTCAGTTAAAAACAGACCCTGTTTCTGTTTAAAACAGACACTGTTTCTGTTTAAAACAGACCCTGTTCTGTTTAAAACAGACACTGTTTCTGTTTAAAACAGACCCTGTTCTGTTTAAAACAGACCCTGTTCAGTTAAAAACAGACCCTGTTCAGTTAAAAACAGACCCTGTTTCTGTTTGAAACAGACCCTGTTTCTGCTTAAAACAGACCTGTTTAGTTAAAAAGCACCGCACCGGTTGTTGTTTTTTGACTGTTTAATAAGTAAGTGATGGTATTATATAATCGCTCTATTGAAGTTTGGTTAAAGTTGTTAACATCTCAGCAGTTGATCAATAAGTGTTGAATTTATACAATTGCAATCTCATTAAATGATTTTTTATAGCGTCCTTTTTCTACAGTTCGATCCTTATCAATTACCAAAAATCCATATATATCACTCCAGCATTTACAGCAAAGATCTTTGAACTGTTTGAGTGACATATCAGAATTAACATGATCATTGTAAATATGTTTTATATTGAGTTCATCTTGCTTAAAAATAATTATATAATTTGCATTGTCTCTGATCAAATGTTTTGGTATATGAGTATATGATTGACACAAATAGAAACTGTCTACGCCACTATGTCGTCCCATGCAAAAATAGTCTCGAATATTATTTTGTTTATCGCATGCTACATCATCAAATATAAAAACAGAATTTGGTTTAGCTTCAGATGGTGGTATTATTTCGCAATTGTTTGCAAATTCATTATATTCCATTCCTTTTATTGAAGTGATCAGCTTTTTCAGATATTTGTACTTTGGTTGCTGCAAAGATTTTGAGTATATATAAACGTTGGCAAATTTTAAGCCATTTGCATGAATGAGAATGCTTAACATCACATTTGTTTTTCCACAATTCGATGGACCTACTATAATACCTCGTATACTATTTGGGAAAAATAAACCATGTTTCTTTTCTTCTATTATTTTTGAATCGAAATTTTCAATTCTAAGAGGCTCACGTTGTTTAATAAACTTCATTTTTAAATATACTGACAAAAAATTGTATAAAACATGGAGTTTTATAAATATATTTTATCATATTCATTTCATACGCCTCCGTGATAAGATATTGTATTAAATGCTGCAGTTTTCACAAAAAGCAATCAGTGTAAAAAAACCCATTCATGGGAACGGATTAGTTAATTCATTAATCAATAAACTGCCATTTGAATTGCATCTCCCTTCATATAATTATTGTGGTCCTGGAACCAAACTCAAAAAAAGGCTTGCAAGGGGAGATCGTGGGATTAATCCATTAGACGAAGCTTGTCGTGTACATGATATTGCATATTCTAATGATAAAGATTTGACCAAACGAAATATTGCAGATAAAATTTTAGCTGAAAAAGCTTGGAAACGAGTAAATTCTAGCGATTCATCGTTTTCAGAAAAATTGAATAGTCTGCTAATTACAAATATTATGAAAGCTAAAACAAAACTAGGGATGGGTTGTTCAAAAAGTAAAACTGCTAAGAATAACAAAAACAATATATATGTAAAGAAATGCAAACAAGTTAATTTGTTTAAAAAAGCTAGAGCAGAAGCTAAAAATGCTATCAAAGGACTTAACCATGATGACCCACAGATGTTAACAAAAACTGCTTTGAAAGCCGCAAAACATTTTATGAAGAATAAAAAGAAGAAAAATGCCAGAATTGTCACTCCACGAGTTATTCCATTACCAAAAGTTGGAGGTGTTTTACCATTGCTTCCAATTTTAGCCGCTCTCTCAGCAGTTGGGACCCTATCTGGAGGAGTTGCTGGTATTTCAAAAACAATAAATGATGCAAGGAATGCTAGACTACAATTAGAAGAAAATAAAAGACACAACAGAGCAATGGAAACCGTTCAAATTAAAAATGGAAAAGGACTTTATCTTCAACCATACAAAAATGGATTAGGTCTTTTTTTAAAAAATAAGAATTCAAAAAACTAATTAGCCTGCTACCTAAACGAGCTCTTACAAATATTGATGTATATCAATTTGGAAAAAATAACATACCATATTTTCGCAATGTTTATATGAGAGATACACTACCAAAAATGCCACTCACTAGAGAATGTGGTGTAATTAATTTAGATATAGACAGTGGAATGGGTACACATTGGGTAGCATATATAAAAAATAAGAATGATATTCATTATTTTGATAGTTTCGGTAATTTAAGACCGCCTAAGGAAGTTGTTCAATATTTAGGTAACAATATTATATATAATTATAAAAATGAACAAAATTTTGATACCTTTATATGCGGACATTTATGTTTAAAGTTTTTAATTGAAAATACAATAAAAATGAATAAAAAATAGTACAAAAATCAATTTTGTTTCATTTACCAACTTGCAACAATGTCGTTAACACTTACATTGAGCGGAAACACATCTAGTTTAAAAGCGGATTACTTTCCCCCAATCATATTGAACTCTGATTATGTTTGCGGATTAATTGATTTTCAAACATACAATTCTATACCTAATGTGGACGTTATTAACAACCTGTTTCACTATGGTAATAATGTTCTGAAACTTCCTGTTGGTTCCTATGAGATTGATGATATCAACAGATATATTCAAGAGACTCTAAAAAAGCAAAATCAAAACCCTGAGGATACTAACATTTACATACGAGCAAATAATAATACTTTGAAGTGTGAAATTTATAGTACCGAAGATATTGATTTTACACATCCTAATAGTATCGGGTCACTATTAGGATTTAGTCGAAGAAAACTAAAAGGAAATCATTATCATGAATCAGATCTCTATGTTGATATTAATAGAGTTAATACTATCCGAATCGAGTGCAATTTGATAGTTGGGACATACATCAATAACCAACCAGCACATATAATTCATGAATTTTCAGTAAAAGTAAGTCCAGGGTATAAAATAATTGAAGTTCCGCAAAATGTAATTTATTTACCAGTGAACACCAAGAGAATAAGTACTATAACATTAACTCTATTAGATCAAGAAGGAAACCTTATTAATTTTAGAGGTGAAACTATAACAGTACGACTGCATCTTAAACTTTTAAATAATGATAATTTATAATAACAGTTCTAATAATCACCATGTCTATAGCAAAGAAAAAGTATATAAAAGAAAAGGAAACAGAAGTAATGCAATTAAATCATCACAAGGTCTTCATAAGTTAAGGTGTCTCCTTCGGAGAGATAATAAACAATTTTTAATATCATTGGGACATACATTGAAGCAGCAATAGTAAAAATGTTAAATATTTTCAATAAACCTATTATTGATGATAATATTACAAAATATGAATACCATTCGTACTCACCTTATATAAATAATTTCGATAAAAATGATATCATTCAAATTTGTGTACAGCAACAGAATATTAATGTGTTGCCTTCAGAGAGCTATATCTATATTGAAGGTACTTTATCAAATGATGAGGGAAAGGAACCTAACAAAACAAAACTTGTAAACAACAGCATTGCTTTCTTATTTGATGAAATCCGATATGATATAAATGGTATTGAAGTAGATAATAATCGCAACGTTGGTATTACAACAACACTAAAAAATTACATTTCTCTGAACATTAATGAAAGTGAAATGTTGTACAATGCTGGATGGTCGCCATATTCACCATTACATTTAAATGGAATAAATTTTAATTTTTGTCTACCATTAAATAAAGTTTTGGGGTTAGCTGAAGATTGTAAAAAAGTCATACCAAATGCTCGACATGATCTTATTCTTACCCGCGCAGGTACAGACATTAATTCACTAATTTCATCTGAAGAGGAAAAATCAAGCATCAAATTAACAAAAGTTATATGGAGAATCCCTCACATTACTTTGGCAGATCCTATGAAGCTAAAACTCTACAGGTCCATTGATAATGGTGAAATTATTAAAATTGCGTTTCGAAATTGGGAGTTATACGAGTATCCAACACTACCGCTTACCAATCATCATATATGGAATGTTAAGACAACATCACAAGTTGAAAAGCCTAGATATATTATCTTCGCTATGCAATGTGATAAGCGGGGTAAATTTACCGAAGATCCCACTCTTTTTAATCATTGTGATGTAACTAATTTAAAAGCATATTTAAATTCGCAAGTTTATCCTTACGAAGATCTTAACTTGTCATTTGAAAAAAATAACTTTAGTATTCTATATGATATGTATGTCAGCTTCCAAAAAACATATTATGATAGAACAGTACCCGAACCGTTACTTTCGAGAGATAGATTCAAAAAAGATGCCACAATTTTTGTAATTGATTGCAGATATCAGAACGATGATGTAAAGTCCGGACCAGTTGATGTACGTTTGGAAGTAAGAACATCCAAACCAATACCACCAAACACATCAGCATATTGTTTAATGCTCCATGATCGTATTATTGATTATAGCCCACTCAGTCAACTGGTTTCACGAGCAATTTAAGAACAGTTGTTTTTATTAGATTCAGTGAACAAACATTAAAATCCATATGTATTCTTCTTTAATTTTATTTGTATTTGTAGATTCATATTTTAAAGAAAATAAAATAAATAAAAATAACTAAACAAAGTACCAATGTGTTTTTTTGTATATTTTATTGTTTTTTTTTTCATCTCTCCTTAATATCTAACATATACAATTTTTTTCATAAATAAACTTAATTATATTTTTTCCCATCTTCTTCTTACATATGTATTTTTTTTTTTTTATTTCAAATCTAAAGTTAAGTTTGCTGTGAAGGTATATTCTTATGCCCCCAAGCAAGGGTGCTAATATTATCATTACATATATATCTTTTTGTATCTTTAAAACTTAATGCTAATTTATTTAAACTATGAGTATAAATTGTGTGTAATTTACTTCTAAATATTAACATGCTTTCATATTGTTCTCTCTTATCAAATAAACATCTCTTATAGTCGTCTATTCTCAATCGCTTGGTGACAGATCTTTTGACTCCTTTCGCTTTCTGAACAGACTTTGAGTTTTGAACTGTAAAAGAGTACATTTTTGCTCTTAATCCCACAAATTCCAACATTTTATTACCACAGGTTTCGTCTTTGAACATACCTAAAACTTTAGCATTCAACCTAGGAATGTTATGCTGATTATTGGGATCAAAATCAGATGTGTCAAATCGTAATGGTATATCATCCAAAATATCTGAATAAAAGTCATCCGAATTTATAGTATACAAAAATGAGTCTGTATCCATATAATTCAAAAGCACGTTTTCATTATACTTTGGTTTAATATAATCATAATGAAAATCATACATAAGATTTTTAGAGAGCTCTAGTACAACGAAGCCTAAATAAATTGGTTTATCTAAAGTGATTTTACATTTTTTCATCTGGATAGCCATCAACGTATTTTCATCATCATCTTCATGGTTAAATTGTAAAGAGCTATGAAAGTTGGGTTTTGCTATCAAAGCCCTAGCACCCAACGATTGTCTTCTGTTCTCCCATCGTGTAATGATTTTGACATCAGTGCGTTTTTCAATGTTTTCCATTGTTTTACCATAAATACAAAGATTCATGTGTTTGTAAAACTTCTTCTGAAACTCATTTGTAGATTCTTGTCTACGATTGGTATTAAAAGAAATATAATTTTCCAGCCACTTTGACTGTCTGAATCTCATCACACGACGGACTTTCTTTAAAATTAAACCATGCTTTAAAGCCTGTTTTAAACTCTCTATATGTATTACATAATTGAGTTTCGGTAAAAAGCTTGCAACCAACTTTTTGGACTTGGAACCTGGTGTGGGGATATTTTCTGGACAAAAGGGTAAGTCATTATGAATATCATGAAGAGTTTCAGGATACTCTAAATCAACTTCCAAAACATATCCCACATCTGCACTGTTATGTTTAGTTATAAATTCTAATGAAAACATTTGAGGGTCCTCCCATTCAAAACCTCCAGAAGGAAGATTTTGAGACATTGCCCAACCATACAAATTATTCGCATCCAAATAAATTAAATATGATGATGGCTTTTGAGAATCATAGGATTCAATAAATTTGTTATTGGCTTTAGAATACCTGTGACTGCATTGAGTTAAGCCTCCTCTTATTCCTTTTTGAAAGAAGTTATATTTCTCAATATTAGTCAACAGTTCCAGTTCAACGCCAGTCTTTTTTAACATTGCATCCCAAGATAAACCAGGTGCAGTGTAATACTGACAAGGATCCAATTCATAAGCACTTATACAAACATTCCTAAAATTTTCAAAAATATCCGCAAGCAACACAACATCACTTTTGAGATAAATCTCCAAATAATCTTTTAAACTCCGACAGTTGAAATGAGACCATATTTTTATTGCCAGTTCATAGTCATCCAACGAACATTCCTCATTGGAAAGTTTGTTGAAAAACTTTGCTCTTGGAGGAAGACATGGCTCATTTAACTTATTCCAAGAATCCAAAAAATCATATGGAAAAACTCCTTTTCTTTTAACAAGTTCAAGGCTCTCATCTGTTGTGAAGCACTTTTTGGTTATTTCAAAGTCCTCGCGGACCAAATTTCGGGCTAAATTATCTATGCTCTCACTCATAAAACGAAAGGAGTCTAGGAATCTAAGTTCAATGTAATTATTGGTTCCATCAATGATGATTCGCTTTGAAATCGAAATATACTTTTCTTTATTCATAGCAATCACCTTGATGTCACCATCAATTTCTCCAAGTGATTTAAAAAATAAATGGGAATCGTATCCGGACAAATTGTGAAAGAAGATGGGAAAAAATTTGGGTAACTTATAATTAATATTACACACATTATGTGCTGCTCCCCTATAATTTCCTGTCAAATGACAGTGGTCTCTTACTCTAATCTCACCTAATACAAAATTTTTTCCACATATGAAGCAACTGGTCGAGTTGTCGAAAGCGAATTTCTGCGCATCACTCAGGGTCTTCATTGGCGTCATCGTTGTGAAATATCTGTTGTACTTCCCCAAAACATCATTAAATAGGCTCCTTATAAATTGTGTCGCACAATTTTCACCTATAAAAAAATAAAAAATAAATAAATAAATAAAACAGATTATAAAACTAAAAAAGAGCAACAAATTTTGTTTTCTTTTTTTTTTTTTTGCTATTTACCTGTGAATGTCCGCATTATATCTTCAGAAGGATTAAATGAGCACTTCATGAAGTAAGAAAATGCGCAGGGAACATGTTCCTGCACGATCGTTGTGGACGACTTTGTTGGATCCGGCAAGCACGTTGCATACGGTTTCAAAATGCATTCAAAGTCCGCATAGGTAACAAATGGGACTTTGATCTGCTTAGCAAAATTTTGAAATTTTACTATTTTGTCCTTCTCAGCCGGCATTTGCGTCACAATTTTCTTACATTCTCCTCTGTGTCTGCCTAGATCTTGATCTGAATTAAAATGCTGCAAACAACTATTGCAAATAAATAGTTGAGCTCTGCTTCTATCCAACAGCTGGCTTCGGATTAACCTGCTCATATTTTTGATCCAAACATAGTGAGAATTAGAGCCATTCACGCAATATAAAAGATTTATATGTTGCGCTCTCTCGCTATTCGTCATATAGTACGGACCTTCTATATGGGGTTGCATACCGCTTCCTCCCTCAGAAAATCCGAATACATTTATGCTTAAGTTATTTTTTTCCTCAAATAACTTTATTTGTTGAATCTCTAAGGGGAATGTGAGCCCTCTAAAATCCAGCAAAAAGTTTTCTAGGGCAATTATATCGCTGGATATATCTCTTACTTGACGGTAAGAAGATGTTCTGCAAGGATGGGTTACATTTACATGTAAAGCTGATATAATTGCCCACTTAAAACAATAAACATCACTGTTTTGTACATTGACAACAGCTTTTTTATTTTCAATGTATTTAGGCAATTTAAAGAATGTTGAGCCTCTTAGTGGTTGAAATTTGTTGATATTAATTTCCAACGCCTTAATTCTGATGAGGGTCCACCCACTATCCCTTTCTTGGAACTCCTCCATTTTCATCAGAATCGTATCCTTCATATGATCCAACAAAGGTTCAATTTCTACTTGAAGAAATACCGGCTTCATTTCTGTAGCCATGGACTTTACTTCAGATACCATGTTGTCATCGGTAATTTTAACATAATCGGCAAAAAGTTCCAAGTTAAATTTGACGGAACTGTGCTCATTCAATTTTTCATGAATTATTTCATGAAGCATAACATTGTTTTGCTCGAGAAATATTTTTGGATCCAGCTCTCCTTCGTTTTTATTTTGAAGGGAAAACGTCTTTATTCTGTTTCGGAAAGCAGATCTTATTTCAAAAACGTTTTCCCTATAAGCAGTTTGAACTTTATCCTTATGTGAGTTTTTGCGTAAATGTTGAATCCATTTGCTTTTGGGTATTTTTTCCTTACAAAACGTACATTGGATCATAGGATTTTCCATTATAGTTGGAGTTGTGCTTTCGACATTATTTTGTGTTGGTTGATGAATACGAGTTAATATTGCTGTCGGCTGAGCCTCTTCTTGATGATTTCTCAATGTTGCTGTTGTCGGTGTTGTTGGATTTTCTTGTTGACGTTGCTGTTGAAGTTGTTGCTGTAGTTGCTCGATTTCTCGCTGCTGCTGGTGGATCCTTAAGGCTGCGGCCGATGTCGACGGAAAATGCTGTTGTAATTCAAGTTGTTGTTGCAGTCCTCGAATTTCTTGTTCCTGTTGCTTTAACTGTTTTTCATACTGCTCTAACAGACCTTGTTCCTGCTGCTCTTTCTGCTGCCTTTTAGCACATTGAACAAGGTGGATCTTAAAATGTGATTGGGATTCAAAATTCCCACCACATAGAAGACAACATCCCGTCGAATTGAAATGAATGGTCTTAATATGCCGATTCAAAACACTCACACTTGAAAACATTTTTTTGCAAAACGCGCACGATTTTGATTTATTCATTTTTATTAATTGTTTTTTTTTTTATTTGAACTGAGTCTTAATTGAATTCACTTTTTTTATGAAATATTCCACTAAATAACTTTTTAATTTTTTAGCACTTTTCTATATAAGAAAAGATAAACGAACTTAAACTTTTTAAAAATTATTAAAACTTGCTTTAAAAAAATTATAATAAGGTTTTCTTTCAAAGTATCGATAGGCACACGACTGGTTTTAAAATGTAAAAATCTGCTGTAGTTCTACCTTTTATAAATTTTGACACTCTCAGCTCAGATCAATTTCTTTTACCAATTACATATATCCATGCGCGTATACAAAAAAGGGCTATATGACGGGAAAATAACCTCCTTATATGAAGAAAACTGAGTGAGCTATTGTATGTATTTTTTAACGTAGTAAAAAAAAACAGTATATAAATTATCATCCCCTAAAAATTAATTTTCCGCACCTGGTTTTAACAGTTGTTTATACAACCATCTCATTAAAGTCATCATAAACTCAAAAATAAAAAAAACTGTCATCATAATCTTCTAACATGTTTTAACATGTTACTATCAATATTGTAAGACTGCAACATGTGTGCAACTTTTTCGTGAAAAAAATTGATGGATATAGTAGGTATATTATTTTATTACTCTTCCAAATTTGTACATACAGAATAATAAAAGAAAACAAAAAGATATAGTATGCATCAACCTATACTATACGCATACATATTTTAACTCCGAAAAAACCCAATGTTGTAAAAATGAACAGTCTACCTATTCACATTATGCGCCTACATTTATTTGAATTTTAGAGGACCAAAAAAACCCAATTTAATAATCAAAAACAAAACGAGGAATTAATCTGAGAAAATAGATTTCCATAAAAAAGCATAAATACAAAATTGTTATTTTTTTAATTTTTTTTTTGTTTATTTTTTATTTATTTAACAATTTCCTTTTTTTGTTAATTAACATTTATTTTTATTTGACTATTTAAGAATAATTTCCAGCAAGTCCTCCAACGGTACGCTTTCGTCCAGCAAAATGTCCTCTATGTTCTGGAACAGATCCATATAGTTGACATCGCAACTTAAGAACGAGTCCCAGTCGAAATCAGGATCGTGGTTGCAATCATGATCATCATTGCAACGCTGCAAGCAATCATATCCAAGATCCTTATTGTACGAAACACAGAATTCCATTTCTAATCAATTTTGTTATTTTCTTAAATAATTCAAAATCTATTTTGCGAATTTTACCCGACGTGCAGTCCTTTTTATGTAAAAAATTTTAAAATCTAAATCGATCTCCAAATACATATACATATGTATATGATATAGAACTATGATACTTGAAACCGTTTTTTTTTTCTCCTATTTCATTGGTAGGCTGTAGCATCCATTAAAAATTGTTTAGGAATCTCTATTGTCTCTACCTACTTACTAGTTACTACCCATTGCAAGCAAATGAGAATACTATTTGCTATATGTATTTCTATTTTTGGATATTTCATGCAGCATTTGACAATTTTCAAAGGTTTACAAGAAAAAGGATGCGTTTAAAAATTAATATATACTTTGAATATAAATTCATGTTAGGACATGTTTGCGGAAGATATTTTTGGACATTTATCATTTTGGGTTCTTGAAGAACTAACTTATCTTTTGATGTTTTGAATAAACATTGCATAAGTATATACATATATTATATACAAGTATTTGGTTTTCAACAATATGTAAATAAATGCTTTTTGAATTCGGTTTATATTATTTAGCGAAAAAAAAATTTCCTTGTTTACGTATACATATATAATATATGTACATAGGTAGATATATATTCCATTTAACTGTGAGGTTTCATATAAATAGAAAGTATTAGCCTAGTATCCATCATTAATTTAAAAAGGTCGACTTAAAATGGCTGATTTAGAATTCAACAAATTAAATGATTTCAAAGATACTAAAAGCTTGAAAGATTTAGCAGTTAACACGATGTTTCCCGTATTTGGAATACGATCTGTTAAAACGAGATTTGGCATGCGGTTTATTCTTGATCTTGGTGATTTTGAAGTAAGTATAAACATATGGAAAACAAAAAAAGGATAAATAGTTTCAACTTCTAATTTTTCCTTTTCTATTATTTTTCAGACTTTTCTGCCAGAGAGGTACAACAAGCTATCACAAAAATTTATCGATGAAATTAATTCATCGCAGGGCCTTTACGGAATGGAGTCATTGGGTACAACTGGAAGAACCACTTTGATAAAATTAACAAAAGTGTTCTAGTTATTAATTAATTATTAAAAAAAAAAATATATTAAATATCGAATAAACTTATAAATATAAAACATTACATTGTTTTGTTTATTCTTTAAAAAGATGAGTAGAAGAAATGTTGTGGATGAATTGCATAAGCCAGCTAGAAGAAACTTTAAAAGACGACATGTTATAATTAAAGGTTTTGACGATCTATGGCAAGCTGATTTAGTGGAAATGATACCCTATAGTAGGGAAAATAAAGGAAATAAATACTTGCTGACAGTAATTGATACCTTTTCAAAGTTCGCGTGGGCAAAACCATTGCAAAACAAAAATTCTGAAAGTGTTGCCGAAGCTTTGAATAGCATTTTCACAAATTCTGGACGTTCACCGAAAAACATACAAACCGATGATGGAAAAGAGTTTTTCAATAAAACATTCAAAGCACTAATGTCTCAGTATCAAATAAATCATTACTCAACATTTAGTAACTTAAAAGCGTCTATTGTTGAACGTTTTAATAGAACTTTAAAGGAAAAGATGTGGAAAGAATTTAGTTTCAACGGTAACTTTAAATGGAAGTATATACTCGACAAGCTATTATATGAGTATAATAATACAATCCACAGAACTATACACAGGAAACCTGCGAGTGTAAATAAACACAACGCTAAGGAATTACTTGATACCATATATAATCGAATAAAAAAATCGCCTAAAGCAAGACTTAAAATTGGTGATAACGTTCGAATAAGCAAGTTCAAACATGTTTTTGAAAAAGGTTACACGCCAAACTGGACAACAGAAATATTCCAAGTAAGAAAAATCAAGCTTACAAATCCTCCAACATATCTACTTAAAGACTTTGAAAACAAGCACATAAGCGGTAGCTTCTATGAGGAAGAATTGCAAAAAACCAATTTGGTAGACACCTTTCTAGTTGAAAAAATACTAAGAAGAAACGGAGGAAAAGTATTTGTTAAATGGTTAGGATTTCCTACATCTTATAATTCATGGATAAATAAAACTCAACTATTGTAAGAAAATAAAAAAATGTTTAGTATGTATACAAAATAAAAGTTTTAAACTCAAATTGGTTTTTTTTATTTTGTTTTAAATTCGGAATACCTATGGTTGCATACAAATCTAGCTAGTTATTGTCTATGCATATTCTCAGCCCCCCCATTATTTCGCTTACGAAAATACCAACTGAGTTTCGCAGCCACCGGGGATGCACACAGAAATTCCCATCTGAGTTTCACAGCCACCGGGGATGCAGACGTAGAAATTTCCGACTGAGTTTCACAGCCACAATGGATGCATCCAAAATTCTAGTTAGATCTTTTTCTCAGCATCCATTCTCCATACAAAAATTTCCAACTGAGTTTCACAACCACAATGGATGCACACAAAAAACTAGTAAGATCTTTTTCTCCATACAAAAACAAAAATTCCCAACTGAGTTTCTGAGCCACAATGGATGCACGCAAAATATACCAACTGAGTTTCTGGGCCACCATGAATGCACACAAAAATCTAGTTAGATCTTTTTCTCAGTCTCCATTCTACATACAAAAATTCCCAACTCAGTTTCTGAGCCACAATGGATGCACGCAAAATATACCAACTGAGTTTCTGGGCCACCATGAATGCACACAAAAATCTAGTTAGATCTTTTTCTCAGTCTCCATTCTACATACAAAAATTCCCAACTGAGTTTCTGAGCCACAATGGATGCACGCAAAATATACCAACTGAGTTTCTGGGCCACCATGAATGCACACAAAAATCTAGTTAGATCTTTTTCTCAGTCTCCATTCTACATACAAAAATTCCCAACTGAGTTTCTGAGCCACCATGGATGCATACAAAAATCTAGTTAGATCTTTTTCTCAGTCTCCATTCTCCATACAAAAATTCCCAACTGAGTTTCTGAGCCACAATGGATGCACACAAAAATCTAGTTAGAAATGCTTGAAATTCATAAATCCTAATTAGATATTCCATTTTTAACGCTCGAAATTCAAAAATCCCAATTAGAATTCCATTTTTAACGGTCGGCCGCCCATGGGACTGAAATTCCCAATCAGAAAATGGGGCATTTTAATGGTGCAACGGCCTGAAATTTCCAATTAGAAATGCATATTATGCGTGCATTTGGCCCAGACGTCACGAACTTATACTACTTATATTAAATTTCTATTGAAGTAAAATGCAACTTTAAAATAAAGACCAAGGAATTCCTTTTTCATTGCCTAACCTCCATTATTTTCTTCAAGAATATCTGTTCTCATGTATATACTTACATATCTTACTATCTTGTTATCTAATGTATGTGTATATTAAAGTCTATAGATATACCAAAGTTACGCAGCAAATATCAACCAAAACTTAAGTCTTTACCAATAACCATCATGCCCAACCCATCCAAGCCACATTCAAGCAAGTTTCCATCTAATTAATTAATTTAAGTTGACAGTTTCATTGATTTCATTGAGAAATGGTAGTGTTCCTGAAAGGACTTTCTAAGCACAATTTTTGGTAACCCAATCACTGGAAGAAATTAATAGTCCTTTTTGATAAAAGCAAAAACAAAAAGAAAAACACTTTAGCCGCTCTCTTGTCCTTTTCGTTAAAAAGATATCTTTTTTTGTATTTCCCTTAATTTTGTTTTTTTTTTTTTTGTTTTGTTTTTTTTTTTTTTTTTTTTTTTTGTCTTGCTTAAACCGAGATTGTGACTGGGAATGAAGAACGCCATACATCATCGTGAAAAATGCGAAATGTTACGACGATAATACACAGAAAAATAATAAATAAATTATCCTTAAAGTCAAAGAAAAGCCTCGCCATGGTGCTTTAATTTTTTGTACATGCAGTCATCTTTTCGCCCAGGCAGGCCACATAAGCCATTGCGTGTGGAATATAATGCTGTTCGTAGACGCCTGTAAAAAGATGTGCTTGGGGTCCACTCGCAAACACACCCACATCGTCACCCCCATGTGTCTCCGAATCCAAGGGAACCGTCGCAGGGAATCTAAAGTTCTGTCGAAACAGGCGGAGGCAAGTTTCAATAAGCCAATGTGACAAATTAATTTATTTATCCTACCTTATCTCTCATATTTGTCTGTAGAAGATTTCGCCGACGGCCTGCAGTCATGTGGCTTTCAAAACCAGGTCCGTTTGCATAGCTGAGCGTTGCATAGGGAATTTCGTCGGTGCCCAACTGGCCGTTGCTGATGCCAAAGATGTCGTTGTTTCGGCTCGAATAGCCTGCCACCGACATAGTGTGCGAATGATCGGATGTTACAACAATCAAGGTGTCCGACTCACTCGTCCGCCTGCGGGCCAAATCAATGGCCTTATGAAATTCAATTGTTTCGTCTAATGCTCGAACGGCTTCGGTGTCATGGTGGGCATGATCGATACGACCACCCTCCACGAAAAGGAAATAACCCCGATTTTGAGCTTCTAGAACGTCCATTGCCTTGTCGACCATCTCAGCAAGAGTAGGAATCGTCTCATTATCAGCATCCACATGGAAGGGAATATGCGATGTGCCAAAGAGTCCCATCATAAATTCAACGTCCTTGGAGACCTGTGACATATGATTTTGATTAAAAAAAAAGCTCAAATTAAAATGAAAACAATATAAAAAGGACAATAATGTTCATGTACATACGATGAAGGTGTATATACACTTACAGCGGACAATTCTTCCTTAGTCTGCACAAAGGCTGATGCACCATTATGAATGCTCTTCCATTTGTCAATCAAATTCTGATTGTCCTGACGTTTCCCTTTGCCACCCAAGATGTCTTTTTGTCCTTTCGGCAAAAAATGTTCCCTTCCTCCGCCCATGATTACATTTAAATTGCGCCCCACCGTGCCATATATCAATTGTTGTGCTATATCAAGGCATTGTTCAGGATCTTCGCCATCTTTCAGAATTTCTCCGTCGTTTTCCCAGTTACGATTTGCTGTATGAGCATAAACACCAGCAGGAGATGCGTGTGTCACAGCGGTGGTTGTGATAAGTCCTGGAAATATACAAAAAGGGAGAAGAACACATAAAATATGGAATTACTCGAATGCAATAAAAATTGAAGAACAATTTTACTGAAGATAAAAATATTGCTATTATGTAATGTTCAATTCAATAAAAATAGAAAGGTATACCAGGCCTACTTTAAATAGATAAATAATTGTTCTTTTGTTATTGAGAATTGGTCTTATATCTACACTTAAAGGTGATTGAAAATATTATAATACCTACATCTAGCCCAGGAAAATTAGAAAAAAAAAGGCAAAACTACGAACAAATTCCGACAAAGCTGAATTTTGGTTTATTTTTGCACCTTAAGCATTTTCCAAAAAGTACCCTAAATTTGGACCGGGGCTAAAATTTTTACGGGGGGTGAAAGGGGTTGAATTTCAGTTTTTCGCTAATTTCTCAAAAACTATCCGTGTTTTTAAAAAAATGTGAAGGCAAAAGTTGTATCTTATGTAATTTTACACTAAAAATGTTATGACACTTTTTTTCGTACAATCAATAGGTTTTGAGAAAAACGTGCACAAACTTTAAAGTGTACTGGATTTATTGAAAAAATTTTTTGAAGTTACATGTGTTAAAGGGCAAATATTTTTTTATGGTATGTGTTTGGGAACATCTCCACATTATAAAAAAAAAATTGTTGGGGTGGTAGGGGCTAGGAAAAAGCAGCCATATTGAAACAGCTCGCCAATTTGTTTTCATTCGATAACTCGAGTGGAATTTTTTTTTGTAACAAAATGGCCAATGAAAAACTTTTAGAGAATCAAAATACCTACAAAATGAGGGACTTTTTTCATCTTTAAGTTATAGCTTATCAAAGTTCACCTACATGTAATGGGGTTCAATAGTGTGTTCAGCTTTAAGACACCCCTCCTGCCTCTCCTGTGGCACTTAATCCATCAAAACCTATGACAACTTTGTAGAAGAGGGTTGGTGAAATATCTTTCTGAAAGATAATTTCTTAAAATTGTAAAATTTTGCATCAACTTTTGCATTTTAAAAATCGAAAATCACATTGATGGCGGTTTCAAACACCCTTCTCCTGCAAAATTTGTTACCCCTTCTGAAAAATTTGTATTCAAGAATGTAGCCTGATATTTTGGCTTAATTTAAAGACTCCAACCTTAACGGTCCGATTACTAGGACGAAAGTTATAGCTTCGAAAGCCAACCATACTGCTCTATTTTGAATTATTACTGAAGTGAAAGTTAATGAAAAATAATTCAACATCGAGTGATATAATTGTTGGCTATAACTTTCGTCCTGGAAATTGGATCTTCAAGGTTGGAGTCTTTAAATTAAGCCAAAATATCAGGCTACATTCTTGAGTACAAATTTTTGAGATGGAGTAACAAATTTTGCACGAGAGGGGTGTTTGAAACCGCCATCAATGTGATTTTCGATTTACGAAGCCTAAAAAAATTTGCAATGGAGGATCTGTTCTTACGCTTGGAATTTTAGTACATACGTAGTTGCACTTTTTGGGCCTTACTAATTATTATCAATCATTAATGTCGACTATTAGTAAAATGTAAGATTAAAATAAATTGTGGAGCTTAAACAAAATAGTACCGATAAACAATTTAACCTTCGGGTTAAAAAAAAATCCCCACATTTTCCATGAATCTACTACAATGTCAACCCAATTTCCAGTCAAATAAAAAAACGCAGAGTGAACTGTCAAAATTTTTTCGATACCTTCACCTTTGAGTATTGCCGTATTCTTTTTTAACAGTTACTTTTTCAGTACTCATAGTAAATTAATTATTTAAAGCAATCACTGCTTTTCTTTTACTAAGTTTTATTATATTAAGGTCCATTTGCTGAAACGAAACTTAAATATTTATGTTCAACTTAAGCGCTTTATGTTCTACTTTTACCTCAGCCTAAACTGTCATATAAACTTTTAAGTTAAACATAAATATTTTAGTTTCGTTTCAGCAAATGGGCCTTAATCACATTCGCAACTTATCAGTAAGAAAATCTTATGAACAAAAATTGATTTTCATGAGAAATTCGGCTGTCAGACATTTTAGTTAGAGTAACCTCATTTTGAAGTTTGTATTTTGGTACATATTGTTGGTTTTCGTCTCCAAAGTGTTTTTCTTTATTAAAAACGGAATAAATAAAATAAAAGAAAATTTTATTATTTATTATAAAATGTTATTTATTATAACTTTACTTAACACAACTTTGAAATTACAGTGGGTTGCCATATTAATAGGGACATAATTATTTTTCATGATTTTGAATATTAAGTGAATTCAAGAGTTTAAGATAAAATTTGGATTTTTTTTCCTTCAGGAATGGAGTCACACTCTTGGCTTTGCGACAAGATAACGATTCACACATAAAAAAATAGGGTTCTCCATTTTGAAAAAATTGTTGAGCCTGGGGTTGAAGACGACTTTTCAGTAATTCCTTGTTATGGTCCGACCTCAACCACGTAAAGGTATCTTAAATTCTTGGCAGCAATATGGCAGACAACACCATTAAAGGTTAAAGATCCGGTAAGCCCTTATATTGTCGAGGGACCATGAGAAATGGCCAGAAAAAGTAAAAACTTTAAAGTCGACTTCTACCCCAGGCCACAGAATGGCAAACCCTATACTGAGTCTGACTGCATTCCTGAAGGATAAATCAGTTAAAGTTATCTAAAACTCTTAAATTCATAAACTTTAAAATCATGAAAAATAATGATGTCCCTATTAATTTGGCAACCCACTGTATATCAGTTACAAAAGCCCGAAGATGGAATTTAATTCCGAAACGCGTTTCTAAATTTATATAATTTTAAAGTTGTGTTAAGTAAAGTTATAATAAATAACATTTTATAATAAATAATTAAATTTTCTTTTATTTTATTTATTCCGTTTTTAATTGTATTTTGGCTTGTTGTTAATCTTTGGAAGAGGCATTTAAAGCAGTTTCGATTGTGAAACTATTTAAATAAAAATTGCTATTAAAAAATTAAAGCATCGCAGTTTTGTATTAATTTTTATTTTTTAAACAAAGGGTTAACTACATTCAATACTTTTTACAAAAAAGTGATAAAAAGTGTAAAAGCGAAAAGCAAAACATGCTTTACAGATGTCTGTGTGCGAAAAAATTGTGTTTTATCTATCAAACTAAAATTGATGACAATCACTACAAAAAAAAAATTATTTTTAGACAAAAACGAACATTCTTCAACTGAACGCCTTCTATAAAGGCATCCCATGTTTCCCATGTCGATTTTTTGATCAAATTATTCACTTAGGACTTGCAAAAAACATTCCTAATATAGGAGTACCCAAATCATAATTACGTAACATGAAATAGCACAACGAACAACACTTGAATTGAAATGCCATTTTGTAACTTTAATGTACAGCTTAAACATGGATTTCCATGTATTAAATTTTAACGTCTTGCTATAATGACTAACTTGGAGACTAAATTCGTTTTTGGTATGTGATTTATATAAAATCTGGAGATTTGCATTTTACTATTAACTAAATTTGATTATTAGTAAGGCCCTTTGTTTATTCTTATCAAGCAATGTGTTTTTATATCAAAAATTAACGTCAGTTCTGCTCAAACCTTCAAATATTCGATATCTCATTTTTGTGAACATTCATAAATCAATTCAATATTGAAATTTAGCAGACGTCATAAACATGCTTCACATTGACATGTTAATTCATCTTGATTCTCTTGCAAGCTTGACTAGACTATACTGGCTTAATATTGAATGGTATCGATTAAATTATAGAAGTGAGTATATTGAAAATTACACCTTACCATGTTAATTCATCCCTTTCCTCACGTAAACCTAGTCTTGTAAGGTTTGTATTATTAAACCTTGAGTCCTGTAAATTAATGTTCTGTGTAATTGTGTCAAGCTTTAAAGATGTCATGTAAACATATTTTACAATTAACTTGTGTTAGTTCAACATGACGCACAGTGGGCAGCAATCATCGCTTTGTCGGTCAAAATCTATTTTTTTTTTTCTGTTTTTAAATCACGTAAATTTAATTAAAAGTCAGTAGACAAATATTTCAGCGTACAAAATATCACTTTTTTCTGTCTAAATATGAATAAGTTAAGAGAAAAATAAATTCAAACTAAGAATTATTTTTATACGAATATGTGTGGTGCACTTTATGGCATGATTTTAAATCTCCAAATTTTTAGAAAATCTTTTAAGGGTTTAATCGAATTGATGATAGCTAGTTAGTTTCCATAATTTTCTGTTATAATGCACCCCAAAAACAAAAAAAAAGTTAAAGCAATTTTTACCGTTCAATTTTGTAAAATCAATCTCCCTTGAACCCAATTTTTCAAATTCAATGGAGATTTACAAAAAAACACTACCTTTCACAACCTTTCTTCATTTATGAATTGGAAGTAAAATATTTGCTCTATTGAAATTCAAAAAAAACATATCCGCCTGGATCCGTCTTTGCGAGTTAGAGGAAAAAATAGTTTACATAAGCGACATTTCTTAATGTTTATTTTCTGTCGAGTTATATTTTATTTTTGTTTAGAGATAGCAAAAGTGACTTAAAGTTATTGGTAACTATTTTAAAAGGATAAAATGTGGACTTATACAAATTAATTTTTGAGTGTTTTTGTGAAAAAACGAGGCGAAAAGTGAAAGACTTCGAAACAAATTTAACACGCAGATATTCATGATATTTTTGAATAAAAAAAAGAGTTAATTGTTTTAAATTTAATTTTTTACAATATAATAACCAATGTTTATGGAAAATATTCCTGGCTATGTTCTAAAAAAAAAAATGGTTGGGGGAGGAATCTATTTTTCCTCGTTTATACATGAGGTGTTTTTTTTTCTTGAAACACTAACTTAAAACGGAAACAAATTTATTTAAAAATAACGGAAATAATTATAATATTCAATTTTATAGTTTCTTTTAAGCCCGAAACCTTTTATTTTATTTAATAGACCGATCAAGTTATTTCAAAAATAATTTTCCAAGAAAAAAAGATTAATTGTCTGAAATAATAAAAAAAAATCGTCTCAAAATAAAAAAAAAAAAACACTACTTAAATTTAATTAATATTTAATTATTTGTTTTTGATTTTTGAACGAAATTTTTTCATTTTTTCAGAAAATTAATCTTTTTTCCTTGAAAAATTATTTTTGAAATAACTTGATCGGCTTTTTTTAAATAAAAGAAAAGGTTTTTGACAACCAAATCGACGATTTCTGCCCACTGTGCGACGTTTAAATTTAGTATCGTGTTAAATATTTAACATGATCAGACGAGTTGATAACATAATTATTGTTTTTATTCTGGTTAATTTCTACTTCTTTTAGCGCATAAGCATTTGTGGACTTGATTGACTTAATAATTGAAAAACACAAAATTAAAACTTTCGCCAAGATGGCGCTGCCGCCAGAGACCTAATTCAAAAATCTAAACTGCAATATTAATTTAAGTGCTCTTCACTTTGACCTAGAAATGCGACAGAATAGTTTAGCCGAAAATCTTAAAACACCCAAAAATGAATGCACAGTAAAAAGAATGGTATCAAATTAAAAAGCTAGCTATGACTTTTCCAAAAAAGTGTAAATCACCTTTTTAGTTCCACTCCTTCATAGGCTTGTGAAACTTTGGTGGATCTTGTGAATTTTGTGGCGCGACGCAATGTGGTCCAATATGACTTTTTTCGTTGCAAAATAATTATGTATAAGATATCGCTACAATTTTTTTTCTTATCCTAAATGAAATTTCCGAGAATATAAAAAAGTGATATTTAAGAAAATTGCTATACAGGGTATTTCTAAATTAAAGTCAAAAGTAAGATTTTCCTATAGAAAAAGAAATTAACAGCGAAATAATAATGAAAGCAAAACTTTAAAAACAGTTAAAATTTTGCGAATTTAAAAAAAAACAGTCTTCGGCTATGTTCACAGGGTATTCCAAAATACACTTGTTTACAACAGTGGAGTTATAAAGTTGTCAACCAATTTTTTATGTTTTTAGTAAATATTGAAATAGTATATTTTTTTCACTTTGTTTCTCATCGACATATCTTATAAACTTTTTAAGTGACTAATTTTATGTGACACAGTATAGGAAAAAAAAATGAATGGACTAAAATTTTAACAAATATTTTATTTTTTGTAAAATAAAATAAAATACATAATACGTCTAGATTTTAATTTAAAAAAAAATAAATCATCGGCATCATCATTATTTTCAACATTTATTAGACTTACCAATTCTAGGCTCTTTTGGGATAGCGATAAAAACTTTATATCCTACATATTTTATTGGACCATAAAATAATAATCCATAGGTACTTAAATATATCTTCCGACTTTTGTATGGAGCAGGCATAAAGAAAATAATCTCTTACTTTCACCAGTTTTGGTATTGATAAGGCAATAAAGAAATTAGTCTCCAACTTTTGGCAGGTTACAAAAAAACAAAAGTAATCAAAAATTCTAATTTTCTTTCTGAAAACAAAATTGAATTGAAAAATCGTTTTTGAACTCAAATACGGAAATTTTGCTCATTAACGTATCTTTAAATCCATATACATAGATGGGGCAATTCGATGCCCCAAAAACAATGAAAACAGTGAATATTCTTTTTCCTTATAATAAACCGTGAAAGCTGCAGCTATAGTCACTAATTTAAAGAAAAAAAAATTTAAATATTTTTTTACGATAATTAATAAAACCCCTAACGGTATTTTTTTATTTTTGTTTTATTTTTGAAAGAGTTCCTACCTACGTTTTAATGAATCACCCATTGCTCTACGGCTGATGTTCTACTGTAATGTCATAAAAGTACCTAGACTCTTTAAATTCATTCGAATTTATTTGGTTGTATTTTACGACGGTTAAGATATCATTTGTCCAAATATAAACCATTGATTGATACGATTGAAATAAATCAAAATAATATAAGAAAATAAAAATAAAATAAAATTTCAACAAATAAAATCACCAACAGAAATGTTGCAAATCAAACTTTTTCCCTTCTTACATATATTTTGTGTATGTGTGTGTAAGTAAGTATTTTCCCTTGCAATAAAACCAGCAGTGTATATATATTTGAAATGCTATTCCAAAGTTTTACAACCAAACGTCTTGGGGATCATAAAGAATTTTCTCATATAAATTCGAACTTTTACATCATGTTGTACAACATAAGAAAAATCAATAAAACACACTATCAGATCAGAATATAAAAACTGCCAGACATACATTTACATATGTATGTGTGTATATGTAGGTACATATACAAATTATTACTGTTATTTTATTATGTGTGAAAGTTGAATGGAATTTTCAAAGTTTTTTAAACTAAACCTCAATATAGCTTCAGGGCTTATTTTGACACTTTTTCATGAAAGTTATTTAGGATAACAAACCTATGTTTTCAAAACTTCTGTCGTGAAGATATAAAATATATGTCTTATAAAGTCAGAATAAGAAAAATTAAAGATGTATACATTTTGGCATAGTTTCTGGATTCGATATATGGTTCCACTTATTCTCATTTAATTCAAAAGACATTTTCTGTGTGATTGAGATTGAAGATTAAGTGATAGTGATAGGGGAATTATAATAATTTGAGTTATGTATAACCATTTGTTTGCTGATATCTGAATTAATATTTTGTTTTGCTTAAAAGCATAGAAAAACGCACATAACCAACAGGGCTGAATTCAGGAGAAGAGTTGATAGAGAAAATGAGTTAGATAGTGTTAGGTTTTTTTTTTTCCAAACCAGGAAGGAATCGGACGAACAAAACAAGTTCGGTGATAAACAGTTATCTTATAAAATACCACAACAAATACTTCCATCCGGGGTTCTTTCTGCACGTAACGAAATAAAAATTTCACAAAAACACTGTTGGAAGTAAAATTGCTTAGTGTAAATTATTCTATTATATGTATGTATATTGTATGTACCAGAACTATTAAATAATATGCTACTCGAATGATAGCTTTAACTCTGTAGTCAGTCTTTGAGCAGTTCAATATTCATATCTTGGTCCTAGAGTTTGCCTCTTCTACGTGATATCAGTTAAGCATTATCAAAACATTAAATATTGAATTATAAATGAATTTCTATTGAATTTTATATATAAAAGCATAGTGACCTTCGGTAGCGCACTGAGACGGTTGGTCTATGGTTCGAGTCCCAGTGACGGAAAAAGTTTTTTTAAAAATACATATATTAAAAGTAAAATGGCTTTTGTTTTAACCTGAAATATCAGAGCTGTGTTAAAATGTCAATTTTGTCTGTCATGGCGTTGCTAATTCCCGATGTGAACAACAAAATGATCTATAAAAAATTATTTTAATTATTGCTAAATAAAATGAAACCGTTTGCCAAAAAATTGTGTGTCAAAAGAATTAAGGTTAGGTTTTTGACTAGGAAGACGTTAAAATTTAATTAACGGCAGAATATGTCACAAATGAAAGGACATTTACATTGAAATATTGCCTGTAATCACGCGTGGATCTGAGAATTTAGTTGTCCGAAAAAAAAAAACATCGGGTGAGTGCTTTTGGGACATCCTAAATATTTAATAGAATTTTTTGAGTAGAAATTTATTAGATAAGGATGGTATTTGATTTCCAAAATAACTAAGTAGCAAATTTTCTGATTTCGCAATAATGCAGATTCAGCTACTTAACTAAAAACAAAAACAACAAAAAATTTGTACATACAAATTATTATTTTCTTTGAAATTGGTAGCAAATTAGTTCATTAATTTTCGTAAGCCCTCTTTCTTGTGAATGCAGCCTAGTTCACTTTAAGCATTGATACAAAAAAGCTAGATGGCAACCCTGAAACAAGGGAAATGCTGTGGACCATTTTTTTCCAGCTTTAGGACTTGTCTGGAATGAAGATTAGCTAATTATTTGACGCCATTCAGACTAGCAAATTATTTGATGCCATTTCATATAACATACAATGTTTAAACTCGTCTTTTCACCCACCAGATCCGTATAAATAAATAAGTAAATTTAGTGGCACAACGGCTCATGAAAAACCAGGGCCTAGTGACTTACAACTCTCAACCATTCCTGTGTGCGTGTCTGCAGGAATGGAGGGGACCGCCATTTTTCTGTGACAGGAGATACTCTTGGAGGATTTGTCACTTCCTCGCAAGAGGCAGTAGCCCGGAAAAAAAATTAAGGTGAAAAAGGCTGGTATTGAACCTCAGACCTCTGGTATGACAGTCCAACGCACTTTTTTTTTTTTTTGGTGCCACCCTGACTGTCCCTGCTTACACTAATTAACCTAAATCTATGTAAGTCGGCCAAGACATAGAAGATGTGCTAACTTTTATATATCAGTAGAAGAACTTTCATTTTTAAGCCACCAAAACTGGTTCTCCTGCCTTACCCTATCTCTTCGGTCCCGATCGGACACAGTCCTACTGAACCGAAGGCGCTCAGCGCAGCCTTGTGCGAGGACGTCTCGGCCCTAGAACTGTAGACAGGCGACTCCTGTCTACAGTTCTACGGCCGACGTGGTAGATTAGCGGAACTGCCAATCTATCCGTATCAGCCCTCGACTGTCTAAGTAGAGGAATGCATCGGGCGGAATAAAGCCGCACACTCTCATAATATTCTTGGTTAGGTTAATAGGCCCCAAAAATTAGGCTGTTTGTCGAGGACATCGCTCTTGCAATGTCACCCCGAATCAGCTTCAACAAGAAATTATCTATTCTGTTTATGTTGGCCCCGTTGTATAGAACCAGGTTGGAATAATAATGTTTGTACTCCGACTCTGGTATTCTGTGTAATCCAAGGCGGCGTCTAAGACACTGCCTCTCAAACACCCGAATCTTTTCCATTTGAGATGGGGCAACGTTGAACCAAACCGGGCACCAGAGCTGTAAAAGACTGCAGTACTTTGGTAATGCAGTTAATAAAGTCGCAGTTAATTAACTTACCTTTTGAATGTAAGTTAATACTGTAAATAAGTACTTTAACTGCGAAACAAGCAGTCAGCAGTCAGTTCTAACATTCCGACTGTGCAGTTAAAAAAAAAGTTAATTAACTGTAAGTTAATTAACTGCAGTACTTTTTAACTGCTTTTAGTCTTTTTAGTCAGTAAAAAGTCTTTGTACTGCAATGATTTAACTTTTAGTCACCAAGTCTTTTAACTACAGTCAATTAACTGTAAGTCTTTAAACGTTTTCTATAGTCTTTTAACTAAAAGAAACAGGATGGAATAAAAAGAAAAGAAATTTAAAAGAAAAAAAAGTTAAAAAAAACTTACAGTTAATTGACTGTAGTTAAAAGACTTGGTGACTAAAAGTTAAATCATCGCAGTACAAAGACTTTTTACTGACTAAAAAGACTAAAAGCAGTTAAAAAGTACTGCATTTAATTAACTTAAAGTTAATTAACTTTTTTTTTTAACTGCACAGTCAGAATATTAGTACTGACTGCTCGATTTTAAACTTCCAGTCATCGCAATATTGTTGAATCTTGTCGAAGTCACACTGCAAAAGAAATCTGATGACCTCGACTTTTGGGGCCGTTCTGTACGCAATTAGATCATCGGCATACGCAATTGCCTGAGTTAGACTACCTTTCAGATCGCTGGTGTAAATACTGAAGAGAATCGGCGAGTTGACCGCTCCCTGCTGAAGACCATTTTTAACATCGAAGATTTTGGTAGATGTTACATTGCCACTTTTGACAACAAACTTTCTACCATTGAGCATGTCATAAAGCATATACAATAGCGGTTTACTTATGCCAAGTCTGGTCAGCTTTAGATAAAGACCCTCTAGCCATACGGTGTCGAAAGCCTTCTCCAAATCAACCAGACAGGCACCCGTACACTGCTTTTTGGATTTTTTCCACTGGATGTCAGAAACGAGTTTAGACACGGCATAAATGGTGTCATAAATCTGAACTGATTATCCGGTATGATATTGTTGTCCTCTGCCCATACTTGAACAGAGCTCTATTGATAACTTTCTCGAATACCTTGCTGATACTCGGAAGAAGACTTATCGACCGGAGATTCGCCGGATCGGAGTTGTCCTTTCCCTTTTTCGGGAGAGAGTCCAACGCACTAACCATTACGCCACGGGCTACTACCAGATCCGTATACTGCAGATCCGTATATTGCATTCTTTTTTTTATACTATCCGAAAAAAAAAAACATAAATTAAATCATATCCAAAAGCACGCCTTGCTTTTTTTGCATTTAATGGTTGATGGTTTTCTGAAACAAGAACAGGCAACATACAGTCAATATGAAAACTTAAAAAGCAAGACAATCTTAGAGAGCGCGTTCAGGAATATAGGATTAACAAAATCAAATCAAACAGCACGATCTTGCTCTTTTAGTAAAAGTTTCTTCGAATTTAAAATATTGAGTGTATTTTAAGTATATAGATATAACTTATAACAGTAACTATACATATATAGTTATCCATATAATAATTTGAAGAATATATGGAAAAAAGCATGCACGACTGGGTCACACTAAGTTGCGCTCTCATGTACGATCACACTGTGGTTTAAAATTCTGAGTACATAAGCCTATTCATCTGATTTTAAAAGAAATAATTTTTCTATAGGAGCCTCTAGTTGAAGGTAGTACTTTGTGAGTAAACAAAAATGAAAAGTACACTGATTTCTTCAACAAAGCTTAGTTTTTGAGAAAAAAAAATTCAAAATCGTAGGAGCTTTTTTTTATAAAGTATTTTTTTATTTAAAAAGAAATTTTTTTATTATAAAAGATAAAAAATTGGTGCACAATTTTTGAATATTTATTAATGTAGAATTAAAAATTATATTTCGAAAAACATCACCTACCCGTTTTTGAAATATCGAACTTTCAAAAAAAATTTTGAAAAATTTTCTAAAAATCCAAAATTCGTTTTTTTGAAAATTTTGATATGCGTTTTTCAAATCGATTATACAGATAATAATATAGTCAAAAAATACAGAAAAAAAAATGGTTTTATGACAGTCACTGTTATTAATGGCTAACTGTAAATTTGGTTTTATTAATATTAATAATTGTTCAGTTAATATTAACATTTATATGGAAGGTACCGATAATTTTTACTATAAGAAAAATTTGTTTATAAAATAATAACCTAAATAATGCCAAGAAACCACTCGGTACCTACTTTCATAAAAATGAACCATGTAAGGAAAAACTTGGGAATAAAACCAGGTGAAGAAGGAAATAACCAAAATAACCAAACTATTTACACACTGATACATTTTTGTATTTCCATTTTTTGGGACATTATATCTAATCTATTACATGCGGATATAAGAATAGAGAGAAGTGAAAAAATCCTCTTAGTTCATCTTTGACTGTTTTTAGTATATATAACATTACACACCCTTTAAAGTAAATAATACGAAATAATCATTAGCAGAGTCACTGTGGCGTATACGTACTATTTTTTTTTTTTTTGTTAAAATTAGTTAGTTTTAAAAGTCTTACATGACACCTTTTCAGTTCATTTTGAAAAGGAAACCCATCCTAAATCAAAACAAGTCTAAATGTAAGTTAAGTTAGAGTCTGTTGTTTAAAAATAAATTAAAATCGATTACAAATTCTACACCACTAAAATTTTACTTTCTCCGGCACATATATTTTTCTGTCTTTTGATCATTGTGGAGTGGTGTGAAGTTTAATGAGTTTGTGTTAAGATAACCAGTGCCATCATTTAAATTCAGCACGATCTCTTCGTCAAATTGGTAGCATAATTTGTATATATAAAGTTTTTTTTAGTACCAAAAATGCCTACATGTATGAAACTATATGAATTATGACCCAAAATTCTTCATCAATAGAAACAAAAACGTAAGTTATTTTTAAAAAAAGATAAAATAGTTGACCTGACGTCCTTACGAACTTTGTTCCACTTAAGATTAACTAAATTAAATATGTCTGTTTCTATGCAAATCAGATGATGTTCAGCCAAATTATGCACGTACAAACAAATACCGAATTCAGAAAGTGTGGTTTTCAAGATTTACCAGCTTTTCTGGGCAAATTTTGCCACTTTCGGATCCGTTGTGTATTTACCTTGTTCAATCCAACAAAAAGACCCTCATTTTAATCGGATAAATATTCAATATTTTTATTTTTATTTACCAAAAAAAAAAAAAAATGATTTTTTTATGGATGCAATAATTTAGTAACGCATAGAGGGTTTTTTTTAACCCTCAACCAAATTTCAATGTTAAATTTCGCAATTTTCTTAACCTTTCAACAAAGCAATAGAAAACTTAAAAAAAAAAGATGAATGAAATCGTAAAGTCGTTCTCAAGTTATGGCATATGATCAAGGGAAAAAGGGGTTCATTTTTATACATATAGATTTCTCAAAATCTATTCTAAATTTGGTGTGGGGACACAGTTTTATTTGCATAAGAAAAGTACATGTGTCAAAAAAAATACTTTAAAATAATACATGAAAGTTTAGCGGTTGAGCGATAAATTAGAAATTTCTTTTTTATTTGCTAGTCTTTGTTCAAGTGCGTATCAAATTAAACGAATGGAAAATTTTCAACATGAATGATAGTAGAACATAAACAGACCATTTAATTTGTTTATTTAATTCGTTAATCGCATAGCGCGATGATACGCTGTAAATGATTTGCTACGCTGTATAAAAATATTTTTAATAATTGATTTAAGTAAAAATAACAATGTGATTTTTTTTTTTTTGGAAAAAACCTTTGAACCGGTTAAGCGATTTGTTAAACATAGTCTATAATTATTTTGTTTTTCTGTAACCAACAACAATTAAAGGAACAGGGCTTATGGGGGATCTTTTTTTTCAAACACCGGGAATTTGTATAATTATACCCTATGATGACGCTGAACAAAAAATAGATCTATATGTTTTTGTAATTCCCCACAAAATTTCATCACTCCACCATGAGTCCGGTTTTGTTGTTTTTTTGAAGCTTTATCCGATTTCAAGCGATTTATACGAAATGCCGCAAATTAAAATTTTACATTCGTGCATTCTTTATCTCGCAATTACAGGATAGATAAACCCGAAGAATGCAAGTAAAACTCGGGTAGAAAAGTAAGAACTCTACATATTTACTATTTACTTTATCTTTATATCAATAACAAGTAATACTAATAAGTAAGGAAAAGAGAAGAATTCACCATGTACATCAACTTAGCAGGTTACTTTTTCGATTGCAGATTAAAAAGTATATAGAAATTAGCTGCTACTTATGTAATTGATAATTAATTACGCAAAAAAAAATTAATTGCACTGTTGGCTTAAGAAAAAATGGGTGTCCTGCTAAGTTGACGTCAACTTAGCAGGTCGGCTTTATAACAAAAAATAGAGATAAACGGTCCGGAAGTGGATATATATTGAGAACTTCTTAATTGCTAGTTAGTTACGCAAAAAAAAGTCAATTGCTCTATTGGTTTGCAAGAAAATAGGTGTCCTGCTAAGTTGACATCAACTTAGCAGGTCAGCTTTATAACAGGGAGTGGATATATATTGAGAACTTCTTAATTGCTAGTTAGTTACGCAAAAAAAAGTCAATTGCTCTATTGGTTTGCAAGAAAATAGGTGTCCTGCATATCAACTTTGCAGGTCAACTTTCTCAAAAATAGAGATAAACGTTCCGGAAGTGGATATATATTGAAAACTACTTAAGTGCTAATTAGTTATGCAAAACAAAATTAATCGCTGTTTTAGTTTGCGAGAAAATGGGTGCCCTGCTAAGTTGACGTCAACTTAGCAGGTCAGCTTTCTGAAAAATAGAGATAAACAGTTCCGGAGTGGATATACATATATTGAAAACTACTTAATTGCTAATAAGTTATGCAAAAAAAAATTAATCGCTGTTTTAGTTTGCGAGAAAATGGATGTCCTTATATTATGACGTCATTCCTATTTATTCGAAAACAAACAAAGTGATTCATTTTTTTAACGTAATTAATTAGCAATTAAGTAGTTCATATATCCACTTCCGGACCGTTTATCTATAGTTTTGAGAAAGTTTACCTGCTATGTTGACGTCAACTTAGCAGGACATTAATTTTTTTCACAAACTAGCAGAGCAATTAATTTTTTTTTTGCGTAACTGATTAGCAATTAAGTAGCAGCTAATTACTATATACTTGTTAATCTGCAACGGAAAAACGACCTGCTAAAAAAGATGAAACACATTAATTCACAAGAATGTCGGGTTTCGAGGAATCTATCCCTAGATTACAGATTACCTTCTCGAGCCGAGCACAACCAGTGTTGCCATTTTAACTTGTTTCCAGTCAGATTTTACTCGATTTCATCGCCTTTAACTGGAAAAGAATTACAAATCCAGCCAACTGGTTTCTTAAATTATTTTTTTAACTGAATTTAATAATTCAATATATACCTTATTTAAAAAAAAAAATAATATTTTAAATTACATTTCAACTTCAGTGTAAGAAAGTGTAAACTGTTATACTGCAATGAACGAGCACGAGCACACTACAATCAACGAACACATCCATTTTTAAAATTTTCTATACGAATATTGGTATTGGTATTGCCAATTTTCAATGCAGAAGTAGAAATAATTTTCAGTCAGTTAAATTTGGTCAAAACCAAACAACGAAATCGAACGCAATTATTATTAACAAATTCTATTTTGACTGTGAGGATTCATTTGCGGTATAAAGAATGCTACAATAATTTTATTATTCCTGAATTTGTAAAAAAAAAATTGGAAAAAATTGAACTAAAATATAGAACTAAAGTTATACAAAATAATAGGTACCATGAAATTAATTTCAATACAATAAAGATTAAAGTAAAATTTTGGAATTTCTTGGAATTTAACAGTCCCGTAAGCACGACGATAAAACCTTGGGAATAACTCCCTTATTGGGTTCTCTGTCCCGCTCATGAAAATACTTTGCTTAGGGTATGTTCGGTGGCCACAGAAGCCCCCACGTCAATAATTTTGATGAAAAACAGGCCATTTACTATTTTTATATTTATATGGTAAATGCAAGATTGTTGAAATCAAATAAAAATAAATAAATTTGATGGCACAACAGCTCATGAAGAACTAGGGCCTAGTGACTTACAACTCTCAACCATTCCTGTGTGCGTGTCTGCAGGAATGGAGGGGACCTACAGTTTATTGCCGAATCCGAACGGCTAACGAGCGGCACTTTTCTGTGACAGGAGATACTCTTGGAGGATTTGTCAATTCCTCGCAAGAGGCAGTAGCCGTTTTTCTTTTAAATAAATAGATGGCGAGGCTGGGGATCGAACCTTAGACCTCTGGCATGACAGTCCATCGCACTAACCATCACGCCACGGCTACTAAATGATTGTTGAAATCAGGACTTTTTTATTGTGAGATTATGAATAGCGAGTTTATTAATTTCCGATATTTCGTTTTTGGAGATTAAAAAAAAAATGCAAGACTTTGTTATTCGGTATTTTGATTGTTTGGGATATCGTATCCACTCAAAAAGCTCAGAATAAAATGTATTTTGTTTTGACAGATAAGAAAATTCACTGCTGAGATATGCTTGATAATTTAATTGAAAAGCACTGACCATATAAAGTTGCCAAAGTTTCCCCTCGAAATATGGGGTTGAAACTGGTTAATAGCGAAATGTTTGTTGTTTGACAATAATTTGCAGTTGCTTAGTCTTTAATTTAAGTTACCTATGATCACAGTACACATATTGAAGGTAATATATAGCGAATCTCCGAAAATTACAATGACCTGCCTGTCAGAATTTACAAAAACAAAACACAAGTGTTTCCGAATCGCAGTGACCCTCGTCCACAATTTACAAAAACAAAATACAAGACATGCCCAGAACTGAACAAAATGAAAACTCGGAAGATATTACCTTCTATATGTGTACTGTGACCTATGATAACTTAGGTTTTGTCGTAAAAGTTTTGTATGAGTCTTTTTTTTGTTTTATTTCTTCATATTAAAAAAAAAAAAAGACTAACGAAAAAGTCCACGATAGTAGCCCGTGGCCCAGTGGTTAGTGCGTTGGACTGTCACGCCAGAGGCCTGAGTTCGATTCCCAGTCGCGTCCACCTAATAAAAACAAAAAAGTTTTTTTCAGGGCTACTGATGAGTGATACGCCTCTTGCGAGGAAGTGAAAAATCCACCAAGAGTTTCTCTTATCATAGAAAAGTATCACTCACCTTAGACGTTCGAATTCAGCAATAAACTGTAGGTCCCCTCAATTCCTGTAGACACGCATACAGCAATGTTTGAGAGTTGTAAGTCACTTAGGCCCTGGTTCTTAATTAGCCGTTGTGTCACCAAATGTTTATTTTATTTAACGTCAAATTATTAAGCAATAAATGTTGGCTGCTTTGCCAACTTTATATGAATTAAGGAAAATGCCCAAAAAAAAAAAAAAAAATAGAAAAATTGCACGACAAAATTGAAATTATTACAAATATTTGAAAATTTTGGTATACCTAGCAGGTACCAGGTGCCAAATTATTAAGCTATTAAGCATGTTGCTAGCTCTCTTTGAGGGGGTTCTCCACTTAATTGATATTAATTTAACAGCAGGGCAGCAAAAAAAAAAAAAACATAGAAGACACTTAACCACAATAACGAAATTAGGTAGGTAATTAACGACTAATATCGGCAAATTATCCACTTTTCGATCGGGTTTTTTAAATTGACATTCATGATTGTGACTTGTGATTGTGGGGTTCACAAATGAGTTATCAAAATAATCTTTGTTTTGTTGACATGTGGAATAGAACCGAAAAAACAAAATAATTCATTCATGCACTGATGAGCTCATGTTTTTTAAGAATTCAATTTTTTGTAATTTACATTTAGATTAATTATAGCTTTTATCTGTGAAAAATGTCAGCTCCCTATTATAGGGACTAATATTAAAAAAATTATAATTTTTATCACCTTTTTTAATTTATTAAAATTAAGACTTACAGTCCATGAAGAGGTCTAACTTTTTTTAAATAATAAATACCATACAAATTACACTTAAAAAATTCTAAGGATGTGGTCTATTTGGGCGCTTCTGAATGTTCCCTTTTCGTATGATTTTTAAATGAAAGAACACGATCGAAAAAGTTTTACGCACGGATTAACTACTTTTTGTTTGTGGACCTCCGTGCGCACATTGCTATTGGTTTAATTGGTTCTCATGACGTGGGTTCATAAGCCTGATTGTCGTCTGTCAATATGATTCAGTCAAAATTAAAACTCTCAACAAAGTTTTCATTGATTTGTGCGATCTTTATATAATGTATAAAATCAAGAAATATGTATAAGGGTACAATCGATTTTTGAAGTTATATACTTCTTTTGAACCGTTGGGGGTAAAAAATTTACAATAGGAATCTGACGCGACAGAAGAAACACGTCATTAGAAGATGACAGTTCTTATGGCATCCATATTGGAATTACACTTGGTTAACAAATTGGTAATATTGAAGTGCTGCCAAATTCATTTTTAGAAGGTTTCATTAGATACACCCTAGTCGCCATCTTTGCATTTTTCTAACGTCATAATCATCTTTTTTGTAATATTTTCTTTCTTTAAATGAATAATATTACCTACAATTCAACATTTAATAAAATTACTTTTAATAAAACAATGATTGTAAGGAGGGGAAATTTCGTATGGCCTTTTCGATTAGAATTCCAGAATGCATTTTAAGGCATTTTTGAACTTATACTTCTTTTGAGGCGTTGCTTGGCTAAGTTCCTCGATCAACTCTGAGCAACTTAAAGTTGCCTAGTGGGCGCTCTCTTATATAGGCTAATGTAATTGGAATAAGAGCAACAAAAAAAGTTGCTGGGGCGAGCAACTAAGGCCTGCAGATAATTCAATTCACAGTCACAACTTGTAATAGAGAAAAATACTTATTTTCGTTTCATTCGGATTCTGTGATATCAAATTCCACGAATTTCGAAATTCGTAGGAGATTTTTTACTACGAACGTAGTACTTATGGATTCTGTGATCGTTTTTTCTTTATTCGGAGAATATTTTCGATTACGATGGATTCTGTGATAGTGTAGTTTTATCATCTCGCAAAAGAAGTATAACTTCCAACGCGCGTACGTTAGTACACACACAGTTTTTTTTTTTTACCATATTTCGTAAGCTCATCCTTAAAAAATTATAATTCTTTTTTCTAAACGTTACCGAACTTAGAGAATGACTTTAAAATTGCAGATGCACGTCACGTTCTCCATACATTCTTTTAAAACTGAAATCACCTCGAAAAATTAAAAAAAAAAATATATGTACATATATATTTGGCTCTGACAAATTATTAATAGTGTCATTTTCATTCATCATTGTTGAATAATTGAAGTAATTTTAGTTAATTAACTTTGAGGTACTTTAAAAATAAAAATAAAACATTATGAATTATATAAATAGCACTTTGTATCTACAGTAAAAAGTTTTAAATTAATTAAATTTAAATATTAAATGTAAATACCGATATAAGTACATACACGTGCCAGATAAAAATAGAATACAAAAAAAAAAAAGAAAAAAATATAATAAAGGAATTTTTATATGATGTACATTTTTCTTTCATAGACTTTATTTGATGTTGATGAACTAAACTGTAATTAAGAATTTAAGCGGAGATAGGAGTAAAAATACTGATCTTGCAGAACTATGCAAGTGGACATGTTCTATACAATATTCACTGGCAATTGACAGCCAAAACTTAAAAAGTATATTATATACAGGGTGATCGGTACAAAATGCATCAAACTGATGAAGCGAGTAGGTTGGGTTAAGACAAGAAAAAAATCGTATGGGAGGGGGAGTCTATTTTCCCCCGTTTAGGCAGGAGGGGAAATTTTCTAAAAAATTGACTTAAAACAGAAAAAAAATTATTAAAAAACATCGGTAACGGCTAAAACAACTTGATATATTTTTTTGTTAAGCCAGAAATATGTGCTTCCATTTTGTTTATAAACTAAGTTCTTTTAGTGAACAGTTTTTTTAAAACTTAATTTTCAAACTTAAATTTTTGAAAAAAAAATTTTTAAATTGTGTTCAAACTCATTTTGTTCAAAATTTTACGTTATTTTGTTGTTCAAAAGATCCTATTTCTACAAAATATGTAGTAAAGTAGATTTCGTTATTTTCAATTTTCTCAAAACCTAAAAGACATTTTACCATCCGGCTTTCTGTTTTTTATTGAAAATTAATAAGAGCATTAAATTTTGAAAACAAAAAATTATACTTAATTACATAAAATTTTGAAAAAAATTAGTTTGAAACTATTTTTTTTCATTTTTTTTCTCAAAATTTCGAGTTTGGAAATTAATTTTTCAAAAACTATTCACTAACACAACTTAATTTAAAATGAAAATCAAAGAAGAGATTTCTGGCTTTCCAAAAAAGGATAGCATGGCATTTTAAATTGTACCGTTGTTTTTAAATATTTTTTTTTTCTGTTTTAATTCAATTTTTTAGAAAATTGCCCCTCCTGCCTAAACGGGGGGAAATAGACCCCCCCCCTCCCATACGATTTTTTTCTTGTCTTAACCCAACCTACTCGCTCCAGCAGTTTGGTGCATCTTATACCGATCACCCTGTATATATGTACATAGATGTCAACAATTTGCGTAAATATGTGCACGTGATCTGAAATTGTTTGCTTATAATGAATGCATCGCAATTCACCTTGACTTTGGTAGCGGCAATTTATATTGTTAATAAAACATTATGTACGCCAATTTTGTTGTTTACTTCCTTCCGTCTAATGTTTTTTGTTTGTACGTTTTTTTTTTTTTTTTTGGCATAGCATTTGGAATAATAATTAACTTGATGAGTATGAAACGACCATGAAAATGTTAGGAATTTTAGTGACAAGAGTAAAACGCAGACTTGACTCTTGTCCATTATGAAGAATGAAGGTTTTTTATAGTTCAATACTTTTCCTGTTGTATACGGAATATTTATGTACAATATGTACATATACATATATACATAATATACAAAAGTCAAGTAGTAACACTGTAATACACAAAACACAACACACATTTATGATATGCGGCAAAAGGTGTAGGTATATATTATTAAAAGGTCAGTTAATTAAGTTTCGTCTCTTTTATGTACATTGTATTGCATAGTATGTATTTAATTCCCTGCTGGAGGTCTCGAATCGAATCCCAGCCTCTTATACCTAAGAGAAAGCACATACACTGCGCTTCAACTGAATAAGCACAACAATTTTCAAGGCTACGTTGTCGAGTTTTTCAGAATTTTAGGCTTTAATGTATAATGTATAATGTATATAATGTATAATTTGAATCAATAATTCAACAAATTCAATTAAATAATGCTAAGTCTTCTACTTGGATGATTTATTTCAGTAGTATATAGAATTTGTATTATATTAAAAAAAATTTCATACTTAATGTATAATCTGATGATGCTTACAGTTGGCTTATGATGCTAATAAAAGAAATTAGAAAGAATAATTCAAAAAGTACCGCTATATTTTCTCTCGCACTCTTGCAAAGCGTTCCATATGGAAAAATGCAGATTTTTCATGCGTCAGAAAATGTTGGAAAATTTCTTTTCAAGATTCCCTATAGTAAGTAATTGTAGTCATTTTTTATGATTGGAACTCAAGCTCAAAAGTGCTATAGTAGCTTACTGCTCCCCATACCATGAAACCGCCTTCTCGACTATGATGTCGCGTCAAGAAACGTTCTTCTTTTCTCACATCGTGAAAGTAATAGTTAAAGCCATCAGGGCCATCAAAATTGAACTTTTTCTTATCCGAAAAAAAACACGTTAAACCATTTATTTTCCCAACTCATATGGAGTCTAGAAAATTCTTAACGCATGCATTTCCGTTGCTGGCTAAGAAGTGGTTTCTTTTGGAGTTTCAATCGTTTTAGATAATTTTCACTTTTAATTACTCTAAGGACTGTTGAAACACTTTGCACTTACACCAACTTTTTGTTTTATTTATGCCGCAGAGTCACACGAATTTGGAGCACATCTTTAATTTGCTATTTGATCGACTGATATTGTTGCTGTTTTTTTCCTCCTTTCATGTTTTTTCCGTAAGAATATTTATTTCTTAAGTGATTTCGCTCAATTTTGTTGGCTGTAGCACGCCCGGTTAGTCGTTGTTCTCTTAATAAAATGATTTTAGCTTTTTCAACGGGAAACATACGTTATCTCCAAATTTTCAATCGGGTAAAGTCCCCACAAAAAATTAATCCAACATGAAAAAATCCCCGTGGGGACAGGCGCCCAAACAACAAAATCCCCAATATTTATTTTTTCTGCCACTATCTCAAAATATCCAATAATCTTCAATAATACCCAACATATTTTTTTTTAATTGTAAAAGTTGATGCAGTTATTAATTCACAGTTAGGAATTATTGTATGTACTCATAACTCATTACCTATGCATATTATGTGGGTACAAATTTAAAAAAAATAGTTTCTTCTTCAGAGCAAACAATTATGAGGGGAGTATGGAGAAGAAAGAAAGAACATGAATTTCTTTGAATTTGAATGTTGATTCAAATGCAGTAAGTTGTCAAACAATAAAACCTGCAGTCGATCGACATGATAACGAGACCTTCGGTAGCGCGTACTGCACTTGGCCCGGAGACGCTTTGTCTGTGGTTTAAATCTCAGTGAGGCAAACAGTTTTTCAAATAAAATTGAACATACATAGACTAAACACCACTACAGGAGTCTGATCAAGCAATTAAATTGCGCTCGCGATTTTATTGCTTGGTTCACTGATTTCACACCTTCACTTTTTGGGGGTTTTCTCCTGGAGATATTTTTTTTTGGGGATTTTGTCTTTGCTCGGTTTTTTCTTGGGGATTTTGTCTGTGGATATTTGGTTTTTTTTGGATTATGCCGTTTTGTTTATCATCACTAACCTTTTTTCAACCCTATTTAGAGATTTTGACCTACCCATATATATTTAAATTTCAAATAATAATTAAATTTTTACTTTTCAGTAAAAAAAATTTACTAAGGATAATGGTGCTTTAAGGGAAGCCATTATTTAAGCGTGAAGTCACCACGAAGTTGATGTGCCATAAAGACTTAAAAAAATTCACAAGATTTTAAATTCATAACTTTTATTAATTCTTAGTCAAATATTAAAAACCTGATGCTCAAATATCTTCCAGATTTTCCTAGATTAACAGAAAATAACACTAACTTAGGGGAAAAGAGATCTTTGGAGCCATTTCAAAACCTGGTTTAAAATCAATATGAAGGAATCAATTATAGTCATTGACTAAAAATGAACATAAAAACTAAGGTATATGTATTTAATATCGTAAAAATTGTAATGAATAACAGTCGGAACATTTATATACTTTGAGTTCTGTCATTCAAAAACTATTCACTAAAAGAACCTAAAAGAACTAGACTTAGTTCACGCTTCAGCTTTTTCCGAAAATTATTGAGGATTCTTAAATGATGATTTAAAACTAAAATTTGCACATCCAAAATAAAACATTTTATCAACGAGACTGTTAAAAACACATAAAATATTACAAAATCCGAAATGCAAGTAGGTTCAAATTTAAAGCTTTTGCTGTTGTTAAAATAACAACCTGTCAAAAATAAATAAAAGCTAAAATACATATTTTATTAAAAAAAATCCAAATAAAGCTTGCCTTCCAATTGTATGCTTTTAATATTTTTCAAAATCAGATTTACTTAAATGTAAACGTAGTACGTACACGATGTAAGTGTTGTAATCAAGTAATGGAATTAAACAAATTGAAAGTGGGTTATGAAATGCTGGATTATTTTATTTAAAAAAATCACTGGACCATGTAAATATACTTTCATATCAATCCAATCTCTTTAATGTCGAATAATGTCTCAATAACTCAAGGCTATATGGTACCATATCAACTCAAAATATCTACCTACATGTCATGCAAAAAATTAAACATTTTCACACCATACAGTTGCAATAATATAAAGCCCACAGTCCAATCAGGCACTAGTCGGAACTAGTATCGGTCACATTCAAATTATACATATGGTACATTCTTTTCCGCAACAGCCCCCCACCGTACTAACAAATCAATTATTTAATCTACCCAGCAATTATAAAATCGGCTGTAAATGTATGTTTGTGACACATAGGATTATTTGACTAAAAATTCTGACCAAAAATGTTTTTATACAATTTTATATTTAAACGAATTAAAAAAAAAAAACATTTTTCTAAATAATTATACCAAACTTATACATCATTTATCATGTTTTTTTATCCATTGGTTCGATGAGACAGAAACAAAACATTGTTTTTTTTTTTTTTTTTTTTTTGTATAAACACATAAAAACATTGAAACAAAGCAAATCAAATCTAAGTCTTTTTTCCGGCGTGATCTATTCGTCGTACGAAAAACTTTTGTATACGAAAATTGTATGAAATTTAGTACTCTATAACTTTGCTATTTAAATGTGTCGCTTATTTTCAATAACAATGGTCCAAAATTTGGAAAAAGTGGGCCAATCTCCTAAGTTTTCACTCTTCTATTAGCAATAAAAAATGATTGTACAAAGAAATTGTCTAGGTTAAAAAGATAGAGAATTTAACTCTCTATAAATTTGGTTATAACCGAATTTGACCCGCAAATCAACAAAACGCAAAAGTTTAAAATTCGGGCACATGCCATACCAAATTTTGGTCTAAGACTGTGATTTCATTTTCTGCTCCATCATTGAAGCCTTACTGTGTCAAAAAATGTTATACATAATTTTTTTTCGTTGATCGGGTTGCATAACACGCTCAAACATCATCCGATTTGCATGTGGACTTTATTGTTAGAACCAAGGTCTGGATAATGCAGATACTACGGAGTCAAACATTGTAAAATTCGACCTGGAAAACTTCGTTCTGTCTGAAATTTCGGGTTTTCAAGGTTTTTCAACTTTTTCTGTCGAAATTTTCAATTTTGGGCTTCGTGTTTACCTGGTTCCGTGTTTATACCCAATCCAATTAAAAGATTCCCATGCAAGTCGGATGGAGTTTAGCTGAGCGCGTATCAAACAGAAGATTAACCCCCAACATTTTTGGATGGTTCCTGTAAAAGTGAGTTTTTCCTTAAGACAGTCAACTCACACCATTTCATTATGCTTAAACTTTTAGGTAACAATCGAAGACTTGACTACGTTGTGCTCACAAATGAATTTTTGAGAGCCTATTCATTCATTAAATAAAAATATAGAAAAAATACCCTAAATTTTTCCATTAAGGCGAAATTTTCCTCTCTTAAAAAAAAAAAATCATAACTTCAACAATTGTAGTAGCCCGTGGCGTAATGGTTAGTGCGTTGGACTGTCATGCCAGAGGTCTGGGGTTCAATACCAGCCGCTTCCACCTTAAGTTTTTTTTCTGAGCTATTACCTCTTGCGAGGAATTGACAAATCCTCCAAGAGTATCTCTTGTCATAGAAAAGTGCCGCCCTGGTTCTTCATGAGCCATTTGTGCCACTAGATTTATTTTATTTATTTTTTAACTTCAACAATTTTGTACCGATTTTGATGAACGACAGATTGTTTGACTCAATATGAAAGTCACTTAAAAAATAAGAATCAAAGAAAAAAAGTAATGAAAACTGTTACCAAATACGGCCTTCAAACTTTAAAAAATATGAAAAATTTAATGTGACACATTTTATTGTCTGTGCTACATGTGATAATGTTTTTATTATTGGAAAAGGCTATTACTTTTAAGAAATTATAAATCGGCCGAAAAAAAGCCCACTCGAAGCCCATGAGCCCACTCGAAAACATTGTTTTTATTTTTTTTTTAATAAATAGAGATTTTGACGGCAAATGAAAGTATTCGAGTATAGGTTAGTGGTGCACTCGACTAGACCTACGATCTCTACCTAAAGTGGCAACCCTATGCCTCGACCACATTTAACTAGGTCACTCATGCGCAAATTGTTTGTTTAAACATTTTCTAAAAAACTGCATAGGTACCTTGCATCTAGTACCTCGATCAGGGTAGGTCCTTCGTCCTTCTATGACCGGATCAACATTTTTCACTCAAATTTGTAAATACATTATGTACTAAACCATCCCACTACCCAGTATAATTTAAAAACTCTATTAGTACGATTGAGTGAAATCGAAATACCTGTACGTCGCCGACGAGTAATTTATTTCTACTTATACAGAAACCGTTGTTTGAAATAAAGTTGATTAATGGACATAATGTAGAATTAATTCAATTCTTATTTCATAAAAAGTAATAAGATACTTATCCAACCATAAACAAAAAACAAGCAATAAATAGAAATTAAATAAATGAGAAATAAATAAGTTTGATAAGAAACGTCTATTTTTGAAACCTACTTATAGAACACCTTGTATTACTGATATTTCTGCAGCTATGAATCTTTGAGAAATAAGTACGACCGCGGTTCCAACACGGTGTTGAAAAAAAGTTTTTTTTTTTTTTTATAAAATTTGGTTAGCTTTTGCTATCAAATGTTCCTATGTACATACTGTTTGATATGTTAGTAGTTATCGTGCCCTTTGCTGCCCCGTCCAACTCCAAGCCTCAATTATAATTATGTGCACAATAAAGAGTTGACACTAACCTGTCGACAGTCCTCTGCTCTGCGCCCATTCTGCTATCGAAGGCACATGGTGGTCTGTGTTGTTTTGTGCCCGACAGTTATTTAAATCAACGGCGGCCGACACACCAATGGTCCCGTAATTGGCCTTCACACCACCCAGATAAGCCGTCGCTGTACACGCCGAGTCGGCCACTTGGGTATTTGCACAGTAAGTCTGCAACAAAAACAACAACAGCAGAAGAAAAAAAGAATTATTAAAGCCACAATAAACTTTTAAATTTACAAATTATTCTGCATAGGAGTCTGCATTCTGGTGGTTTGACCACGCTACACAACATTGTACATATACTATGGTACCAAAGTTAGTTAAAAAAAAAAAAACTTTGCCACCATAAAGTCTGTCACGTTTAATTGAGGCTAACGACTGGGTGCTCCTGTTTCCATATAACAACATACCTTGCTAAGACCAATGTAGGGGAATTTCTCGAAGGACAATTGCTGCTCCTCACCGCCCATGTAGACACGAGCCGCTGTAACTGTGGGGATGGACATTCCGTCGCCCAGGAACATTATAACATTCTTGGCCACGTTCATGTTCAATTCGTTCTTCTGCAGCTGCTTCCGAAGAATATCTTGGGCAGTTTCCTTCCAGTACTCACTTTCCTCCTCGTCGGGGTTGGGAGACCGAAAACTAAGCAGCGGCATAGCACGTTTTTGGAGTCTCTGATTCGAACTCTTCTTGAAGTTTAACACCGGGTGCATGCGATGTTCATCTTCTGTTGAAAGATGGAACACCTCGATAAATGCGTTCTTTTAAGCAAATTCAGCTATTGTAAACCTACCCAAATCATCTGCTTCCGTGAAGGGGTTCGCTAAACCCGACGATGGCGCCGAGGACACACAAGTCAGCCACACACTTAATACAACAACGAAACAGCAAATTAAATTAATCATTTTCGATTAAAATTTAATAATGCACAACATTCACAGAGATAGCGATAGACAGACAAATCGCGATACAGCCAGCCAGTATACTTGAGTTCAACTAGCTAAACTAATGGCTAAGCGCAAAGTGATGATGAGGGCGCGCGAATTTTGTATAATTGCAGCTCATTTGCTATGCCAATCGCCAATGAGAGTGGATTATCGACTGTTGTTCGCTGGTCCACTGTCGGTAGTATTTATAGCATAATTGATTGAAACTCTCAATGAAACGGACTAATTGTGACACTGATAGCTTGATAACCGTTTAGGTGGGTATATACTTACATATATTGTATTTGTACTGTCAAAAATTAAGTTTTCGGTTTTTGTTTTGATTCTGATAATTTATATTATAGGATTTTTGGTCTTGGGTGTTTTTTTTTTTTTTTTTTTTATTTGGAAAGAGAGATAAGGCTCAATGGATGAGTTTAGAATTTAAAATAAATTGACAAAGCTTTTGAATAATTTAAGAACTAATAAAAGAAGGATTTTTCTTTACCATATGTACATTCACCCTTTGCTTCCTAGTGGTTTCGCAGTGAAACCACACACTTAATGTTTTTTCTCTATGTTCCTAGTGGTTTCACGATGAAACCAAGTGGATTTCTAAGAACTGTAATTGATTTTATAATGGTAAAAAAATTATTTGGGTTGTTTTCAGTGCGTTGCAAGGTGATAATTTGTTCATTTAGTTTGATGGTTGGTGTATTTTTAAGTGTTTTTTTTTTCGCAGTGAACAATTATTATTAATTATTTGGTTTTTGAAAATTTCATAAAGGTAAAGTACATATATGCGAGAATATGTTATTTTTTTGTTATAAAAAATATAATTTGTGGCAATCTATGAAATATGACCCATTTATCAAGCTTTTTGGATGTGGTTCAGCCGTGAAACCAGTAGGAAATAAAACATTTTTTTTTTAATTTTTAGGGAAAGAGAAATTTTCAAATCTTGACCTAGAGGCGATGGATTCGGATGAATTCAAAGTGCTTTTTGAAGGAATTCCATCGGATATCGAGTCTAAAAGTAGTGGCGAAGAACCACAAGATCCTGACGCAAACATTGAAGATCTTTTCGACATAAATGCGATACAAATCATTTTTGCTGAAGAGCTTGCTGACATATATTTGCCAGTAAGACCTGGGGTCTTATAAATAAGGCAATGTTAGAAGGAATAGAAGGATAGGATAGATTTTTGTTGGCACAGTGGACTGAGAAATAAGGTTTTGATTATCTTATTAAATCCCAGGGGTGGCGTTCAGTTGCGGGAATATAGAAAAGAATGCTGCCTAGACTGGGGCTCGAACCCACACATCCAGGTTAGCAGTCAAGCAAAACTTCCACTGCGCCGGGGCCACCCCGAGTCTCAAGAAGATTATCTGTTTGCTCAGGACCTGTTGGAAGCAAGAAAGCAAAAAGAACGGAAAGAAAGTCAGGCCCAAGTTCTCTCGTTAGTCATTTCAAGACCAAAGTGCCATACGAAAAACGATTTGACATATGCCGAAACATGGCTCATCCCGGCGGTGTGAACATTGTAGTACAGCATCTGATCCTCATCGAACAAGCTGATCCTGATCTTGCTGCGAGGTTGGATTATGCAAAAAAAAATAGTTTTTTTAGTTTAACATAAAAATTATACACAAAAAATGATAACATTTTTTCTTTGTTTTTTTTTCTTTGTTTCCTACTGGTTACGTGCAAAAACCACCCTAAAAAACAACAAAAAAAGATTTTTAAAAAAAATTATAAATTTTTTTGTATTTAAATCCATTATTAAATATACCCATTTTATTTAAATTTCAAATTTTTATAAAAATATTTCAAAAAATGGACACCTCCGGGAACAAAAGGGTTAAAAGTTGTTAATCCGATGCAGCTGGTAGTCCAGATTCCAGAATTTCAATAGCTTCATACGTCAATTTTAAGCGAAAGAGTTACGTACATAATAGTATTTATACTTAGCTACCTTAAACTTTTTAGTGTGTCCATATTTTAGAGACGAAGCTAGAGAAAATATTATGAGAAGATTTCAATTCTTGAACTTAGGTTTATTTTTTTTTTGAAAATGATGTCTTAGACAATTTTAGGCCTCCTTGCGTAGAGTGGGGTAGAGGATAGCCCTAATATGTGGCATTAAATCAGCCCCTAGGAAGTTGAAATTCGGCACATTAGCTTCTGAAACCAGTTCGAAAATAACCCACCCCCTGACACACCCATTTTTATAAAATGTGTCTAATTTTCTATATAAAAACACTCTCTTTTAATGTGAAACAATCAAAATTGATAACACCAATCTTCATAGATATTTTTATTTAGGCTTGTTTCCTCCGAAAGTTATAGATGATGAAGATACGACACTTCATCATTTAAAAGTTGAACGCGAACGAAAAAGGATTATGACAAGAGAAGAATCGTCCGTGAAAAGCTTTGAGGATAAAAGGAACAAAACAGATATAAAAAAAAATTATCTTTTAAGTTCAATAACTGTTGTGATTATTCAATGGTTTATTACGGAATAACAACTTACAAGATTCAAGATTTTTTTATTGAACAATATATATACAATTGGTTAAACTTAAAACTATAAAGATACAATGAATATAAAAAAATTTTATTGGCACATAGGGGGCCTAACTTTATACATTGGCTTAAAATTAAAATAATAATAATATATTTTACATGTCATGGCTTAAATTAAAAGTTCGTTGACTTTGATGCCCTCGGGGTGTTCCGTCCCGGTTGTCTAGTTGGTGGGTTAGTTTGGGTTGGGGTTGGGTTGATGCTTAGCCACGGTGGAAGGCTGACCCAGTGTCAGCGTAGAATACAACTGCTTCTCCGTTGTCGGTTGGGATTCTATCGATTATGTCCATAGCACTTAGGTACCTATGCTCTGGGTGTCGTTCCTGAGTGGTCATCCTTCTCATCAGCGGGGTAGGGTAATTGGCGGTTGTTGCGATGAAGTTCTTTGCGAATATCACGAGAAATTGGTCCAGTGGCTTGATTTTGGCTTCATCGTAGACTCTTTGGTTGCTGTAATGCTTTTGCCGCTGTCGATCAAAGACCAGCCCGGTACATATCCTCAGAATTTTCCTTTCAAAGAGTTGAAGGTTCTGCATCGCTGTCTTCGAGATTGTGTACCACACGGGAAAGCTGTAGCTGATGACAGGTCTTATTAACTGCCTATAGATAAGCAGTTTCGTCGACTGGCTTAGTCCGGTTCTTCTTTTTAGGAGGGGGTGTAGACGATGGAACACGAAGTTGGCCTTCTTCAGCACCTTCCTTGTATACTTTGCATAGAGTGCAAAGACTTTGCGTAGAGTGCAAAGTCTTTGCAAAAATTTGCATGGTGCAACATGAGATTTGCAAAGAATATTGTGGAACAGAAACACTTATCACTTTGCCCAAAAATGCAATTTCATAAGTGCAAAGTGAAAAGTTGAAAAGTTGTTTTGTGGAATAGGGCCCAGGACTTTTTATATAACGTGGGTTATACATACATAGAATTCTTCAAAGTGATGACGAGAGTCACCAGTCAGTATTAGGCGAAACATACTGCCTTTGCCCGACAAAACGTATAGTCAATGGCTATATTTCGGATAAGATGTTAAGCTGAGCTTACATATTGAACTATAGATTTTTGACCCTGAGTGAGGCAGGCTCAACTTTTAATAGGTCTTATTAAAAGTCTCAAACTACCACAACACTTCTCAGAGAACTAATACCCGTATAAACATAACTAAATGAAAGTGGGATGGAATTTGATATGACAACCGATTTTATGTGTATGTTGTTGTTTTCATGTTTTGCTTCCATCGATACAAATCATACAAACATTCAAAATACAATCGAATTTTTATATGCCTATAAATATGTGCATTTGTAGGTATTTAGAAGTAAGTATGTCAAATTACGTGAAATGGACTGTCATGAACTGTTAGTTAGATAAACATTTCGAATTTTATTTCGATTTTGTCTGCATAATAATATACATATGTTAGAAAGAGTGGAAGGACTTTTATGAATAAATCAATAATCGTAAATTTGACATCAGAATTCCCCCTTGACCAGCCATCAATAATATAATGCCCACCTAATCCCACTCAAGGCTTAATAATCCATAGCTTTTATCAGCATGCCCATAGGCCATAACTATAAATAAAGAATCCGAAACTGGACACAACTTTTTCAACCAAAACATACTAACTTGACTATAAAATGTTTTTGAAAATTTATTGTTAAATAAGTACTGATTCTTTTCTATGGGTTATCATTTGATTCTCTTATTTTCTTTGTAAAATGACATGAAATATAAAAAAAACTTACACTTACAATCAAGAAAATACTCATAAGTATCTGTCTATAATAAAATAAAAACGAAAGGCATAAATCATATTTACTTTACATCTACATATAATGTACGTATTTAATCGCCAATCTTATAAAGACTAGACAACAATCTCATTCTTTCAAAATTTTATGATAATTTTAGCTCAAAATTTGGAAAAACAATGTTCGTTCAATGTCGAAAGTTGTCTGTGATTTGACAAATCTAATTTTTCTGCGTCAACTGCCAGCTATCACTCTAAAGTAAGTGCTTTAAAATTAAAAGCAAAACTAACATAAATACTTTTTGAAAAAAAAAAAAAAATCTTCTATATTTATATTTTTCATTGAACAAAAGGTCATAAACTCCATTTAAAACAAAAAACACGATGATAAACGTTAAGCGTTAACGTTTTGTCCAATTCATTCTGAACTCACGTGATTAACAATTGAAAATCTCGTGCTAAAACGTAAACGATTCCATGATGCTTCAGACAAAGTACTGAGTTATTATTGTTACGAACGAGTAAGGGACTTATGTGATACACGCGATTAACACGAAACAACTTTAGCAATTTATTTGCTTAATGTTTTGTTTGTCGGCCGACTGAGATAATATATATTTGTGCTAGAAACGTGTTCCCTTTATTTGTGACGTGCTTTAAGGATAAGTTATGGACTCACAAAATAATATTTATACATTATTAGAAATGAAATATAAGAACATGATGATAGAGACGTCGAAAAAAGCTGGTCAAACATTTTGTTTTTGTCATACCAAAAAAGATTGCGATAAAAATTCTCTGTCCATATTTCCCTTCTTCGGAAACTGAGAACTTTGATAAGGCAAGAAAGTTTTTTCGGAAATAAATGTGGTCGGGAATAAATTTTCGAAGGGAATTGACTACGGGGGATATTCACAATAGTAGAAAAATTCTCAAAAAAAAAAACTAAATTCAAAGAGCAATAACTTCCAGTTTCAGTTAACAAACTTAAAGTTTTCCAACTCTAAGAACTCTGTAACAATTAAACAACTTGATTAAAGCAGTCCCGTTCCCGTATCTACTTGGTTTTGTTTGGGGGGGAGGGGGTGAGGCATTTTTCTAAACTTAAAATCTATTTATGAAAATTTTGCCACTCACCAGGGCAGTCAATAACACAGATAAAATTAGAATAGAATAATTATACCCACTCACAGACAACATCAGCTTGACACTGAAAGTAGCCCACAACGAACTTTTTACTCACGTTGGTGAGTTACTAGTCCAAAAATCAAATGTGGACTTTTAAATTACCACTGATGGGCCAAAAGTTCCGAATTAAGTAGGTCAAGATTATAAGTCCCAACTACTTTGGCAAATTCTTTAAAATTAGTTTGTATAAATATTCAAAAATTTATTTTGAAAAATTCAAATTTCGTTTTTGTTTTGTATTTTTTTTTTTTTTCAAAGGTAATGCGAACAATTCTAGAGCAGAAATAATTAACTATACAAATAATTTTCCCCTAGCCCCTACGTTGCTACGGAACTTAGAGCTGTGCCAATCGTTCATTTTCAAAGATCGAATCAATCAATGGTTGATTGCTTCAAAGATTCGATCTTTTCAATCAGTCATTATTTCAATCATTATGGTCAAAAATTAAATCGGTCACTATGTCAATCAGATTTATTCGGTCTTTGTGATTGTGATTGTGATCCGCAGCTTCCACCAGTGGATCCCAATTCCAATCGTTCAAATTAAACGATATAGGTACGTTTCGGTCGTTCTAGTCATTCTCAATCCAAAATTTTTGTACGTCAGATCGAAAAACGGAGTACGCCAATCGATTTAGGACGTGGACGTGGATATTACCTAGTGTCACGGCCGACGCTCTGCGACCACTGGAACACTATTATTTTAACAGGTTTCAAATGTGCCAAAATTTAGGGCTGTGTCAATGTGTGAAATGAACGAAACATACATACGTGCGTCGTCGGTCATTTATTCAAAAAGTGAAATGATTGATGTTGGGATTGATTGTTTCGGTTTACTGTGATTGCAATCAATCGTTCATTTTCATGAACGGGTCACAAAGACCGAATCAATCACGATTGACACAGCCCTAGGAACTTACCAACATAATTAATTTATTCCATAGTAGGCTCAGTATTTGCCAATGGAAAGGTTATAACCAGGGCTCGGATTTTTATGTGCTAAAAAACACAAAACATGCGCATAAAATATGCACTTAAAATGAGAAAATATTCGCTCAAAAAATGAAAATATGCTTTAAAAAAGTTATTACGAAAAAATGAAAAATGAAAATTTAAATATAAATCATTCTTTTATTAAAAAGTAAAAAGAAAATTACTTATTAAAATAAATAAACTTTAAAACTCTGAGTTGAAAATAAAATTTAAAAATATTTTTTTAAAATCTGTATGTGTGAACTATAGTTTTCTAAATTCCTTAAGCCTTGTTAGCATACTCGTTTTTAAAGAGATCGTACTTCAATGAATTTTTGTACAAGTAAATGCAAAAAATTCTATTTGTACTTATACATGCTTAACAATGATATTCTTAACAATTTTTTCTTCGAAATATAGAACTTAGACATAACCAGCATTTTGGTAAACAGAATTTTAAACTTACAGCATTCTGAATATACAGATATTTGGATGTACAGAATTTTGAAATACAGAATTCTGAAAAACAGGATTTTGTTCGTACAGTATTTTCAAAAAAAGAAAAAACAGAATTTTGGTCATACAGGATTTTGATAGCCAGAATTTTGACCCGCTCCCGTTTTGTAACAAAAATTATATTTCAAGAAATGAATAAAATTTTTTCTGTGAAAAATAAAGAAGAAAGAAGACTTAAGGACTAAGTTGAATCGTCAACTATTATCAAAATTTTTAAAAATCAATGCATAATATTCTTCTTTTTTTAATTTTTTTCTAATCGACTTCAGAATATTTTTTTAATGAAAGTACAACCTTTTTCCTTGTTGTTAAATAATTGATCAAATCCTAATGATTATTTCTGGGGGTGATTGCCTTGCGTTTCATACATTTAAATAAATATAAATTTTTATTTAATTACTTAAATATTAAATAAAATGTTTAATTAATAACGACATCTATGTAATTATTAAAAAGAAAAAAATAATTGTTTTTTTTTTTTATGTTATTTAAAAAAATCTGAAAGAAAAAGTTTAAAAATCAAACTTTTAAATAATAGTTTTTCACATGATTATCTTTTTCTATTAACCTCTTAAGCCTCATCATATTTAAAGTAATACAAAAAAATTCCACATAAAACTTCTGAAAAAAGGTCAATGGCACATATATATGCGTTTTGGTGGATTCCTAAGCAATATAAACTGGTTGGTTTCCATATACCACTGCTAAACAGTTTTGTTATTGCTTTAATTATATCTTGACCAATATAAATATAATATAAAATTTTTTTTTTCAAAAAGAAAACTTGGTCTATTAGGTCCCCTTTTACACAAAGAAACAAGTTGCTGGAGATTTTTTTGACATTTTCTTTTAATTTCCTTAAAATCTCTTGTACCTTTTACCCAAAGAAACAAAATAGTAAGAGATATTCTACAGTTCCTTTTAAGAGTATCTTAATTGAACGCAACATACGTAGTATATGAAAAGGAATGCCCTTCTCACATAAGAACTGTAAGTTGCTGGAAACTCAGTTTCCTCATGTAAAAGGGAACTAGGTCTGAAAAAAAGTGTTCCATGTTTGAATTTAAATTTTGATGCATACATTTTTATGCACTGTCGTCAAAAGAAGAAATTCAATTTTTTAATTTCTTCAATATTTTAAAAATATGCACGAAAAATATGCATTTATTATAAAAATATAAAAAAAAAGTTATAAATAAATGAAAAAGCTATAAATAAAATTTTAATTATTGCTAAAGTGTTACAAGTTTTTACTTAAATTTAGACAAATGTAATATTTTTTTTATTAAACATACTTCCGACTATTTCGAAACTGACGAGTAGAATTGTTTGAAATATTCATGTTGAATTAGATTTCTAGAGTCTTAGAATTTATATCATTTTTAATTACATATTAATTTCGAAAATATTTTTAATTATGTAAGTAATGTGCAAAAACGATCGACCCAGTCGCCCACTTATTATTTTATTTCGGGGATTCATAATCTGTCGACGGATTCGTACACGAAAGGATTTAAAAAAAAAAACAAAAAACAAAAGGTGTGGCACTCCAGTGATAAGGGGCATGCATATAGAAATGCGGACAATGTTCTTCTGTAGTTTATGGACGCAGTTGAAAGAAATACTATGAACGATTACTGTCGTTTTTTTTTAGATTATTGTTTTTTTTTTTGGGAGGTATACATAGAAATCGATCTTTAAATTAAATTAAAGTTAGAACCATATTTCTATTTCTGCTGCTATCATTTTATTTTTCTAAATCGGTGGTTTGATTATAAATTCGAACATTAAATTGTTATCATTTTGTTCTTTTGACATAAGAAATTTTTTTTTGAGTAGCTTTATAGGTACATATGTACAATAATTTCGTGGAGCTATCGGAGCTTTTATGAATACGGAAGAAAATCAAGTGATGTTAATAAGTTTCTTATAACATATAGTACAGTCAAGCTAGGTTGTAATTATCAGTTTGTCAGGCCTGACTTTGCAATTTATTGGTCCTATGTTCCCCGTCCCCCCATGCAGTGATGTAGCCCTAATATGTATTATTCTTTCAAATCTATTGATTACAATTACAATTACAATTACAATTACAATTACAATTACAATTACAATTACAATTACAATTACAATTACAATTACAATTACAATTACAATTACAATTACAATTACAATTACAATTACAATTACAATTACAATTACAATTACAATTACAATTACAATTACAATTACAATTACAATTACAATTACAATTACAATTACAATTACAATTACAATTACAATTACAATTACAATTACAATTACAATTACAATTACAATTACAATTACAATTACAATTACAATTACAATTACAATTACAATTACAATTACAATTACAATTACAATTACAATTACAATTACAATTACAATTACAATTACAATTACAATTACAATTACAATTACAATTACAATTACAATTACAATTACAATTACAATTACAATTACAATTACAATTACAATTACAATTACAATTACAATTACAATTACAATTACAATTACAATTACAATTACAATTACAATTACAATTACAATTACAATTACAATTACAATTACAATTACAATTACAATTACAATTACAATTTTTTTATAAATGCCTAACCCGCAGAAGTACCTCTCAAAACGAGGAATTTATGATGAGGAATTTATCCGGGGTTTACTGTTTAATTACAATTCTCAAGCAATATTAAGAAATGGCATAACAAAACCACAATTTCTTATTATATTCAATAATTTAAGGAAAGAAAAATGTTTAGGTTTCTATCCTGATCAAATTTTATAAACCTTATTAGCAAAAATGTAAAACCAAGACATGACACCCATTAATGCATTCCTATGTAGGTACTAGGTACACACACCTTACAATTAAACTCTAAATCAATATCCTAAAATTCACTTAGGTATGTACTAGGTATACAAAAGAAGCTTGGGTAAGCAAATTAGCAAGAGAGCTCAAGGGTCTAGGGTGGATGAATATCGGTTTATTATCCCTAAAATATCCAAACCACCACCCTCCATTGTACTATATACTTGGAAATTTATTTTTCCTTTTTTTTTTAGAAACATTTATACGAAAAAACATAAACATAAAAGGCAATAACTGTTCAAATATAAGAGCAAAGCCCTATCGTCACACAACATCAAAAAGGCTGAAACATTCCCAAACTTATACAACAATAAATTGCGTCACAATGAGATCGAAATTTCATTCAAGATTTATTATGACAAAAATTACCAATGTCAAGAGTAACTACGGTCTCCATAAAAATAGAAGAAAGAAAGTCCATGTTAAACAAGTTAAAGACAACAATTTGGATATTGTGCGGTGTAGTTGGGTTAAGGTTTTGGCTTCAGAACTCGAACTCATCTTACGGGTTTAACCTGCCCCCAAGCCAACTAGCTATATAACACAAAGCACAAGAAATGTAATCCGCAGAATAGGAAAACTAAATTACAAACAATATGGCATTTATTTTGTACGAAGATACTATATATAGGTATTAACAGGACGGAAAGGAGCAGAGCAGCACAATATGTCCTTCCAATATAAATGTCCATTCCAGACTCTTCATATGCATGTTCACTTTTATATATTACAACAACCGTACATACACAACCATAACATGGGAACTTATGGAACAAAACAAGGATATGAGTGCCACCGAGAAGAAATAGAAATCCATTACGTAATGATGATGCTTTAGTTTAGTTTTTTGTAGTAAAGTAATCCTTGAGGAAACTTCCTGTTTGTGCTTTGATAAAAAAAATTCCTCCGACTTTCCCCTTTTGAACTAGGTCAGCCATTTGTTTCAACTTTAGTCGAGTCGTCGTCGAGCGTTTATCGCACATACACACATTGCTTACCTACTTCTCTGATCCCTGCTGTAGAAGACTAGTAGTAGGTACTTTTACACAGAAAAATAAATTTATGGCAATTTTATTTTCAATCACAGGAATTGTTTTGCTCAAGCGGAAAACAAAAACAAAATTAATATAGAGTAGAGAGACACATACCTACTCTTTAAACCCTTCACGATCCACATCAATTGATTGGGGTCTCTGTTTTTTAATAAAACTTTTCAATACCAAATATCAATATCAATGCATTTTGTTTTGTTTTTTCTTCAATTTTTTGTTAAATATTTTGTTTTATTATTCAAATATTATATTTAGGTAAAATTTTTAACTATTTTCATTAAGAAAGAAATGATTTAATTGTTTTTTTTCTTGTCTTTGATTTTGTATATGTTTCAGTTCTTAAGGTAAAGAATTAATTTATTGATGGAACAATGTACTGCAGCTGTTTTTTGCCATATGTGTTGTAATTTCTTGGAATTTAAAGCATAACCTGCGCGCGTTGTCTGGTATTGACTTGATGTTGTATCGGTCGGATTAAACGGTTATCGCCTTGATATTCCAGAACTGTTGTCATCTTGAAGATTTGCTCGACCTTAAGTACCCTAAAATATCCTCCAGTTTGCCTACTGTTATTATTTTGAATAATTTTTAGAGCTGCAATTTTAAGTCTTTGGAGCTTTTTGATGCATTCGTTGGGCGTGTTTGTTCAGGAATCATTTCTGAAGTATATAAGCTTGTCGGTTTTTTTGAAATGCTACCAATCCGTTATCGTGACACCATCGAACAGCTGCGTCTAATTCCTCTTGCTTCACCATTATTGCGGAATCAAGTGACCTATGTCGAACAACAATTGCAGTGTCATCAGCAAAAGCAAATTGAATGCTAAGCTTAAGAACCCGAAGAAGCTCGTTGGTATAAAGAATGAAAAGAAGTGGCCCCAAATTTGTTCCTTGCGGTACTCCATATTCAACATTCCTTGCCTCACTGTAGACATCATTTGTCTTGACGCAAAACGTTCTGTTGTGAAGATAATCTGTCATCCAATCAGCCATCACACCTCGAATCCTGATTTTTCCTAATGCTTCTAAAAGATTTGAATGATTGAGAGTATCAAATGCTTTACTGAAATTCATAAACAATACAAGTACTAGGTGACCTTTTATTTAAAAAATACACAGTTAAAAAATTCATCAAGCAGTTATCCTGTATTTTTGTTCTTCTTCTTTTTTTTTGTAATTTAGGCGAACTCAAGGGGTTTTTGGTACCCTTAATATGTCAGCGACACATCAGTGCGAGCATTAGGTAAGGAGAAGAGGATTTAAAAGGAGATGTCGGTGTACATTGGTCTTGAATTTCCGAATATTACAATGAGAGGGAAAGACAGAGCTTGGAAGAGCATTCGACATACACGTAGTACGGTTAAAGAACGAATCCCTGTATTTTACAGTACGACCGAAATTGGGCACAAGGGAGCATTCCGAGAAGCACGAGTATTACGGTTGAATTGTTTAAGGGGAGGAATGTAACTGGCTAGGCTATTTCGCTAGAGCACTGACCGTAGGAGTAACGATAAAAGAGAGAGACAGGAAACATTACGACGATGTTCGAGCACGGTTGCCACTTGAAAATAAAGTTTGTGTCCAAAATTAAAAATAAAAATGACCAACTGTAGCTAAAAATGACTAAAATAATTTGAGTCCGAAATATTTGAACCTCTAAACACAGAAAACAATGAATTCATCACATTTATTTTAACATATTCTTCATATTACATAGATGACATATTATTTTTGTATGTATTAAGTCTAGTTTATACCTACATCAATGCGAAGTGAAATTCAAACCGAAATGAAATATGTATCAATAAATCTCGCGTCGAAAGGTGTACAAATAAAAATTTATTTAGTTTTATATTTGGTTTAGATAAGTCCGTTGAATTATATTTATTTCGAAAGAAATTTCTTCCCCTTTTCGCTTAAATAATTGCATTTAATTTTATTGTATTTTTCACGCCTTTGAAAAAAGCAATTTTTTTTGTATGAAAACTTCGCTTCGCTTCGCTTCGAAAGTAGGTACCTAATGAACTTAATTTATATTTTCATAAAATCAATATTTAAAAAAAAATGACCAAATGGAATAAAAAATGACCATGCGACCAAAAAAAAAAAAATAAATTTGATGGCACAACAGCTCATGAAGAACTAGGGCCTAGTGACTTACAACTCTCAACCATTCCTGTGTGCGTGTCTGCAGGAATGGAGGGGACCAACAGTTTATTGCCGAATCCGAACGGCTAACGAGCGGCACTTTTCTGTGACAGGAGATACTCTTGGAGGATTTGTCAATTCCTCGCAAGAGGCAGTAGCCGTTTTTTCTTTTAAATAAATAGATGGCGAGGCTGGGGATCGAACCTTAGACCTCCGGCATGACAGTCTATCGCACTAACCATCACGCCACGGCTACTACCATGCGACCAAGTGAAAAAATAATGACCAAATTTGGTCACAAATGACCAAAGTGGCAACCGTGTGTTCGAGGGATGTAAATGATTCTATAAAGTTTCTATCTCCAATAATTTTGAAGGCTCGTCATTGAATATTGTCCAAGAGGCTTAAGTAAGTTGCTGGAGCACCAGCCCAGAGATGGGAGTTATACTCAAGCTTTGGTCTTATATAACTTTTGTAGATAATAGCCAGATCAGAAGGGGAATTAAATTTCTTGCATCTCCGAAGGAAACCTAGACATTTTGCTGAATTTTTGGCAACATTAAGTATTTGATTCTTCCACAAGAGGTGGTTCGTGATACACATACCAAGAATCGCAGGCTGCTTGGTTTCTTCGATGCAAGTGTCACTCATAGACAGTGGCAAGGGGGGTAAGTTTCGCTTTAACGACAAAAGACAGCATTGAGTTTTCGAAGCATTAAATTCTACGCGTTTTTTTATTCCCCATTGTACAATGCTATTTAAATCAGTATTTAATGAACTAATCATATTTTACCGTTGCTGTTTCACATCCGAAGAGCAGGGATGTGAATTTGGAAACGAATATGAAAAGCTAAGTGTACTATCGTCAGCGAAACAGTTAATTGGATTAGAAGTTACAGACAGGAGATAATTTATAAAAATCAAATCCGTACTGGCTTTTGTTAATAAAGAAGTATTTTTTTAACGAAACTTTTTGTAGTCTATTTACAAACAATGCTTTCAAGGCTTTTTTCAAATACCGGAAGTATTGAAATTGGTCTGTAATTGGTCAACTGATTCCTAGCTCCACCTTTATAAATTGGTCTTACAACAGCAGTCTTAAGTGTATTTTGGAATTGTTGCTTCTGTTAGATTTAATTTTATTATTTTCCACAAGATTTGAGGAAACAAATCGGCTCCAAATAATACAAATTATGTATCAAACTTTATTGAAAAATAAACTAAAATTACACAAGATGCTTTCATTAATTTATACTTTTTCATACAAAAAAAATTGCAGAATATGTAACTAATAAATTAGGAAGGTTCACAAAATTACACTCCAGTGCTGCTAACCATATACTTTGTAGTCATATCAATCTTCCGAATTTCCAAGTTACTCTGGATCTACATTTACCGATTTTCAGTCATGGTAAAAACCGATTTAGCATGAATTTGTCCCCATTCACACGTAGATACTAGTTGCTGGTGATTTTTTTGACGTTTTCTTTAAATCTCCTTAACATTCTCTTGCACCTTTCACACGCAAGCAACAAAAACCCGGAGATTTTCTTTATTTTCCTTTTAAACTACCTTGGTGGAACGCACACAAACGTAGTGTGAAGAGAAACGTCAAAAAAATCTCCTGAATTTGTTGACCGGGGAGATTTCATTTTCCCCTCTTTCTTCCTGCCCTCCTCGCCTATGAACTAATTGTTGCCGGCAACTCAGTAGCCCTGTGTGAAAGGGGACTTTCTATATTGGCCAATTTTACCAATGCCAATCATTTGTTATATGATGAAGCGGGTGAAAAGTGAGGGCAATTTCTAGCCTTTTTTGGTTCTATTTTACCTCTTTTCCAGTTTCTTGAGTAAAAATGCTCATGTGTAAATGTGGCAGTGTAAATCCAGACTTATTGGTTTGCCCTAGCATAAATTCATCGCGTCTATGCAGGCTAATTACATTGTATAAAGATAAGGCGTCAATACAACGAAGGAGTGTTAAAAATGCCTATAAAACCTTTTGCCCTACGACTTTTATAGCTTCCAAAATTATAATAAAAAAGAGTAGAAATAAAACACCACCACTGGCCGGTGGAACAAGTGGGTTAATATTTTTAAATGAGATACAGCCCAATAAGCTGTATATTATGTTAAATTTTTAAAAAAGTTTTGTCATATTTTGTTGCATCCAAGAAATCATAATCAAAATAGGTTTAAATGTTTCCCTTACACGCCGACTCCACAAAACATTCAGAAGCCCAAAATACAAACTACAATCCAATCAACAATCAGCTTATTTTGTCGCACTGGGGAAATTATGTAATGTCGTTTAATTAAGTGGCTAAGTTCTACTTTTAAGTTAGAGCAAGAGAAATATACAAAAATTTCTTTCAGCACTACTCATACCTCTCACACATATAAAACGTCAAATCTCATGGTCAAGCTTTGAACAGCGCTCATGTCCTTTTTAAAAAGTAGTTTTCTTCAACATCTTGATGACATGAACATGTATTTTGTGCCTCCATTGGTTTTTTTGTAGACATGTTCATAACTGCCTAAACAGAATGACGACGGAGTCGAAACTGGAGCCTCAACTGGAATAGCTGTCAAAATATTTAGTATACACAAATTCAATGTTGCGAACACAACGCAACGTAGCCGCAGACGGAAGAGTTCACCAACTTTTAACTTTTCACGTACGAAACTTTTGACGTTTCAAATTTTATGAAGAAAAAAACAACTTTTTGGGTCGGAAAAAAATATTGTGATTATTTGTATCGCGAAAAAAATTATTTATTAAAAGGAAAAGTATTGGAAACAAAAAATGTGAATTCTGAGCTTGTACATAAGAATATTGTTTTGTTTTTCTTCAAAATACTTTCAAAGCTGTACAGCTGCATTGTGGGCACATACAAAAAAATAACGTACGACATACACTTGTTGACAGCTCTTCCAGTTCCGTCTGCGGCTCCAGTTCCAGCATTCTGTTTTGTTCAGGCAGTAATCCTGACATCGTTCATGCCCAGTGGAGGCGGCATGTTAGAGTTATGAGATTCACTTTTAAGTCTATAGGCTTCTTCTTGCCGTGCAAGTCTTTGACTTACAGGTTGATTTTATCGAATAAAAAGTGTAGGTAAATTTACATACATACATACCATATATTTTTTTTCCGATTAAAGTAAAAGTAAATTTAGGTTATGGCTGTCAGCATAAAAGCTTTACACAATTAGGACATAAGTTGGTTCATTGTGATACCACATCCACATGAATATATCCCTAATCATTGAATCATTTAATACGAAACGGGCAGGGTCATTGTAATATGTGTAATATGTACTGCCATTTTAACTGAAAATGACGTATCCACATTTTTTTATGATTATAGGAGGTTTTTTTTTTGCCATTTTTTTAAAACTATTTTTAATAAAAAAGGATTTAATTGTCAATAGAAACCATCCCAAGGATTCCAAACTTGACCTGAACTGAAAAAATCGACAAATGGCAGATACGCCAATTTAAGTTAACACGGCAGAATAGAACTCGTTCTGATAGAGCCTACCTTCCTTTATTACGGTTGTCAATGATCAAATTGATCGTTGATAAATATCAAAATTCGATACTTGAAACCCTTTCTGAGATTTTTTTTTAATGAGAATTACGCGGGCCGTTATGAATTAAAGGAAAATAACCAATTATAAAAGAATTATTGAACAACCTTTTAGTTAATTGGACTATAAGGTCCACTACGTCTTTGGTAAAGCACGAAGAATCGATTCTTCTTTTTCGTAGTCGATACTGATGCCGCAGAAATCGTTATTTGAAGTAATAATAATTTTCCGATAATTACTCTTTAAAAGGCATCAACTTACATTTATCTGCTGACATTGCTATAAAATTATAATTATTGTGCAAGTTTCGAAAGCCTTATGAAAAAAATCTATTACTGTCCATTTCTGTGAACGGTTTTAAACCTTTTCATTAGATTCGTTTTATTCGATTTTATGCCTTTGAGTTCCCATTAGAAGTGTTTCCCAACGTGGGGCCCACGCCGCACAGGGGGGCAATTTCTATTTAATGGGGGGGCAATATAAAATTATGCTTCATTACACATCTCTCCTAAAAATGTATGCTCCTTGACTTTCCACCTATGGAGATATACTTTTGATGAGTGGTTGTTCAAACAGGAGAAAAATTCACCAGTATTCGTTCATCTTGAGGCACGAAGAGGAAGAAATTTGGTTTCGTTATCTTAATTGAATATGTCAGACATATTTTTACAACAAAAATTTTTTAAGGTTTTCTTGGCTCCAAAAATGTGAAGTGACCGATACCGCTATAGATGAAATTGTCGATCATTTGAAAAATTTATCGACTGAAAAATTTTCTGATTTGAAAAAAATTTCCCAATCATGGATAATGCAACCAATGCAAGTGAATATTTCTGATATTTCAAATATACAGTATCAATAAGACATTAGGTGCATTTTATTGCTAAATAAATAAATTTGATGGCACAACAGCTCATGAAGAACTAGGGCCTAGTGACTTACAACTCTCAACCATTCCTGTGTGCGTGTCTGCAGGAATGGAGGGGACCTACAGTTTATTGCCGAATCCGAACGGCTAACGAGCGGCACTTTTCTGTGACAGGAGATACTCTTGGAGGATTTGTCAATTCCTGGCAAGAGGCAGTAGCCGTTTTTTCTTTTAAATAAATAGGTGGCGAGGCTGGGGATCGAACCTTAGACCTCCGGCATGACAGTCCATCGCACTAACCATCACGCCACGGCTACTACAAATTATTGCTAGCGTAGTAAAATTTTCCTTGGTGAACAATGAAAAAACCAAAAGTTCGGATAAATAAGCCAGTAAATTAGTGAATATAAAAGTGGAAAAAAGTCGAATGTCGGGAACGTAGACTGTTTTTCAATTCAAAAGTATGTGAATACAGCCACAGAGAGTTGGCATAAAAGTTGATGTAGCGTTTCATTAAACTTTTATAGCTGCGCTAGCTTTGAACCACCAATAAAACGCACCTTTATGTTTCGAAAACAAACTTACTGTATTTACTTTTTTCTATGGATTTTTTTTCTGATATCAGCCATTTTATTTTAATTTAATAATTTAGAATTTTATTGTTAAAAATTGTTTAGGTATCAACATTATAATGTGAGGAGGACATGAGGATTTTGGAAATGTTGTGGTGGGGCATATTACCAAAAACGTTTGGAAACACTCATTAGATCTATTCACCACAGTCACTAATAATAAAAAGGGTTTTCAAGAATCCGAAACAGTCACATTATGCTCTCGTAATACTAACTCCTTTTATTATTTACTGAACATCTTCGTGATATGTCGGATGCATTACAAAACTTTTTGAATTTTATTGAAAACTCTCGTGGTTCCCTCTGAAGCTCATACATACATCGCATTCCAAAATTGTTGGATTTTAAGAAAAAAACTGTCATCAAAATTAGTTCAATCGAATAACACAGAGTGTACCTGTACAAACGTAAAAATGAATCCTTACCTTGTACTTGAACAGGCGGAAGCTGCTTGGGAATTGCTTAATCTTACCTGCAATGCTATACCTATACACTGCAAGTATGTATAGGTACATGTACATATTTTCTTTACTGCTTATGTGCGTGAATTAACCGACAATATTTATGATGCTTTGAATTTTTTTTAAAGGTATAGAAGTGTAGGTACATACATAGGTATATGACAAATGAAATATTTCCCTTTTTCCAAAGGATAATGAAAATAACTTGGTAAGGAAAGGTGTGACATTATATTAAGTTTGTATACCTAGTTATGATTTTATAGCCTTTAGTGACACTACTATGTATGTAGGAAAGGAAAATAAATTGTTGTGATTGTTCAAGTTTCTTTAGTCTTTTTATGTGATCTTATTTGGCAGCATTGCATCTTCAGTTCTTATATTTTATATACTTCTGCAAATATAAAAATAAAATAAATACATACTTACTCATATTTATCTACCCAGTCGTATATTTTAGATTTGCTTGAATACTATTGTGTCGTGTTAACTGAAACGAACGTAGGTATCTGACATTTGTCGATTTTTTCAGTTCAGTTTGAAATCCTTTAGATGGTTTTATTTTAACAACTTAAGCTGAATATTAGGGTGGCGCTTATTTTGGCAATGTTCGAATTCCTTGGCCCATTAGTGTAATTTAAAAGTCCACAATTAATTTGTGGACTTGTAACCCACCAAAGTGAGTCAAAAGTTCATTGTGGACTACTCCTCGCGTCAAGCAGATGTTGTCTGTGAGTGGGTATAATTGAAGCGTTGAGATGAAGACGGGGGTAAGTGACATTGTACATTTTTTTAAAATTTCTTACCAATGCAAAGGCTAAATGCAAACAGCAAACTTTAAGCCGGATCCACATACTTATGTATGTCTCGTGTGGTGTTTTGTGGAGTGTTATGGACTGAGTACCAGTGTTTCCCAAATTGTGGTACGCGTACCCCTGAGGGTATGCAAACAGTTTTTTGGGGGTACGCACAGATTTGTCCTTTGTTTGTGTGAATTTAGCAAGCAGGTAATATTAAATATTTTAAATTGTTAAATTGATTTCATAATATATGCTTTGTATTATCACAATTACTATTAAAATCGGGTTTTTGCATTCTTTGAAAGCGTCTTGCATATATCGGCCCCATGGAAAGGTCTTCGATCCCCATATTCATATCTAGGGCGCTCAGCTCTTTATCCTTATACTTCTATACCTTTTATCTGGGCTTTCCAAATAAACGCAAACTAAGTTTTCACCGCTAGCATGTGTGCTCCCACCAAAGCAAAGGCCGTTTTCGAATTTCAGAAATTAATTCACAACATCAAATGCGGTGCAGCTATGCATTAAAAAATTTCTTTACTTCTTGTCAGATATGTAGGTGTGAGCTGCAAAGGGCACGTTCAGAAGCCATAGGTGACTGAAACTAGGCAAGTTTTTCGTTTCTGATTGGTCAGCTGTCAAAAATATGCATTCCAATCTAGGGAATAAATAGATTTTTTACCGAATTAATTATGTTTTGTTTTAGCTTTTGTTCGAAAACGTCAAATACGCTTGCAAAAAAAAAACATCATTTGATGTTTATCAAAAGTATAAGATTGTTGTTTTGCTGAACTTTACAATTTTAAATATTTTTATATCTTTTTTTTTTTTTGCTTTATGAAACAAAACAAAAGGTATAAAAATATTTATCAAAAGGTTTGTTTGCAAGCAGGCCGATTGTTTGTTTGACGATTGCAACTTCTGCATCATAAATTCCGTTCAAATTGGCTTTGATTTGACGTTTTTTAAAGGCCAAAATCTGAGATTTAAGCTTGAAACCTTCCGAGTATTCAAAGCGTTCACATTACAAAAAATAAAATTTCGTCTTCTATACCTATCTTAAAATACTAATTTTTAATTCCGTTTACGAACTACAAAAGCAAAGATTAAATATTTTCTATAACGGGGGGTATTTAGGTAGGTAGGTAGAAGTGGCTGTCGGGAACCAACTCACGTAGGCCAATCAGTGGCCCGTTGTGATACCACATGGATCTAGGAGATACTTCCCCTACTCGTTGAACCATTTGGAGCTCCTTATGAAGCGTGCAAGACTGCTAATATGAGTATTTGCCAGATCACTTGGATCATTATAGTAGAAGTCTCCCAAATGGGTTCTACGTCTTTGGGATAGAGCAGGACATGAACAGAGAAGGTGAGGAACGGTTTCCTCCTCCTCCTCGTCCATGCAGCTTCTGCAGTAGTCATTGGCAAAGATGCCAAGTCGCGTGGCGTGTCTGCCTATGAGACAGTGTCCAGTAAAAACGCCTATAACGGAGCTTATGTGCGATCTGTTTAAAGAAATCAGACATTTGGTGCGTTTTAGATCTAGCTTTGGCCAGATTTGTTTAGCCGCTATACAAGTGGTGATGTTGCTCCACCTAAGGTTTGTGGACCTTATAGCTTCTTGATTTATCATAAGTTTGGATGTAGCGATGGGTATACCAATATCTTTCCTCTCTGGGAAAAGAGGTATTATTGTTCCACTTTTAGCGAGCTCGTCAGCCCTGCAATTCCCTGGAATGTCCCTGTGGCCCGGCACCCAACAGAGGTGAATATTAAACTGCTGCGTCATCTCCATAAGAGATGATCGACAGTTTAGGACTGTTTTAGAATTAGCAGAGACCGAGTCCAGGGATTTCAGTGCTGCTTGGCTGTCGGAGAAGATGCGTATATCAGTTGTTGATATAACGTTTTCTTTAAGCCAAGACAAAGCTTTTTTGATCGCTAAAAGTTCCGCTTGGAAGACGCTACAATGATCTGGAAGACGGAATGCGAGACGTAAATTTAGTCTGTCAGAGTACACGCCTGCACCAACCCCGTAATCGGTTTTGGATCCATCAGTGTAAAAATGAATCGATTCATCATTTAGGAATGACTCATCCTCCCAGATTGATCTGGATGGGATGGTAACTTGATAATCTTTACCAAAGTGCAATTGGGGGGTGGTGTAATCAGTGTTACTTGAAGGTGATCCGAAATAATCTAGAATAGTGGAGTGGCCAATTTTATTATTGATCCACTGTAAAGAGGCCTTGAGTCGAATGGCTGTGTTAGCGGCCGTTTGTTTGCTATAAATATCGAGGGGGAAGTAATGAAGCAGAATGTCTAGTGCCGCAGAAGGAGTAGTACGTAGTGCTCCACTTGTGCACAAACAGGCTGATCTTTGGACTCTCCCAAGTTTGTCGCAGTTTGTCGCAGTTTATCGCTATATCCAGAGCGGTCCACCAAACTGATACACCGTATGTAAGAATCGGTCTTATTACCGAAATGTATAGCCAGTGAGTAATGCGGGGCTCAAGTCCCCATTTGTTTCCAATGGCTTTTTTACAGGAGAAAAGGGCTACTGTGGCCTTTTTGATTCTTTCTTGTATGTTAGGCTTCCAGTTTAATTTCTTATCTAAAATATGACCCAAATATTTAGCTTCATCAGAAAATTTTAGTGGTGTGCCTTTAATAGTAGGGGGGTCAATATGCGGAATTTTATACTTCCTAGTGAAGAGGACAAGATCAGTTTTGTGGGGGTTTATACCTAGTCCACACCGATCCGCCCAGTGTGTTAGCTTATTGAGAGCATATTGTAAGAGTTCTTTTAAGGTGTTAGGATGCTTCCCAGATACCGCTATAGCAACGTCGTCTGCATATGCAATAACTCTGTAGCTCTCCGCCTCCAGGCACATTAGCAGTTCATTCACCACCAAGTTCCACAGGAGGGGGGATAGGACGCCGCCTTGCGGCGTACCTCTACTAACATATCTTCTTGCAGAGAAGTCGCCCAGTCTTGAATTGATAACCCTGCTTGTCAGCATTTGATTAATCAGTTCACTAAGCGACTTATCTACTTTCAGAGATGATAGCGCAGAAGCCATTGCAGATGTGTCGACATTGTTGAAAGCTCCCTCTATATCTAGGAACGCTACCATAGTATACTCTTTATGATGGAGGGAATGTTCGATGGTACGTACCAGAGTATGGAGAGCCGTTTCCACCGACTTTCCTTTGTTATAGGCATGTTGGGCATTGGACAGAAGTCTCTTATCAATGCTTGAACGTAAGTGGATATCGATCAGACGTTCTAAAGTTTTTAGAAGGAATGAAGATAGGCTGATAGGTCTGAGATCTTTTGGATTCACATGTGAGCATTTACCAGCTTTGGGTATAAAAACAACTTTGACTTCTCTCCATAGCAGTGGAATATGGGCTAGGTTTAAGCAGCCTTTAAGGTATTTAGGGCTACGAAAATTTTAAAAGGGGTACGACAATGTCAAAAGTTTGGAAAACACTAGAGTACACTAATCAAGCGTGCTGTCTTACAAACTGACATTTTTTATATTTTATTATTCTGTTTTCAAGAGCATTGTTTTATCCATCCCGCACGCTAAAAAAAAATGTCTACGCCATAACGTGGATATATAGATACCTATTTGAAATTTAAAGTTCATATTTCATCCTCATTGGAGAATTAGATAAGTAGGTACCTACTAAAAAAAATTTAAAATAAAAAATAACACAAAGCCATCAGTATCTCTATAAAAGGAAGCTGAGTATCTACAATGTAGTGCTTATGTACAAAACTACTCAACATTTTTATTAAAATGCAAACATAGATAGTAGATACCTCCCATCCCCAGAGCGAGCCCATCATCACAAACTTTCCCCAAGCCCACACTTGTTTTGTACAAACGCTATCACAAAAAAATATATATAGGTAGGTAGGTATATAATATAAATTTATGTATACAACGATAGTTGCTATAACATTGTGCGTAAGTACACCCGAATGGAATATTTTTATAAAAAGAATAAAGTTGTTCTCAAAGCTCCAGAAGGGAAATAAAAAATTAAATTAAATTTCCGTGTTATTTCACATTTTAACTTCGCGCATTATCGATTTATCTCGAACACAATACATCTGCGCTGCGGATAATGTGTAATACCGATTGCAATGGCAGAGCAAAACATAAGTATTGTATTAAACGCACCACATACGATAGCCCGCATCCAATCACTCCTGTCTCTACACCCACAATACCCAGCCAACACCCCCTTCTACCCCAATCCAAACTTCGGAATATAATGAATCCCCAAGGCCAACAGCAATTTCCAGTGTTGTGTCATAAATGACACACAGATAATAACGCACATCGCACACGATTTTGAGTGCCACAAAAGCGCTATATCCATTTGTTCAAGAGTACATAAATATATCTACCTTCATAACATACCGATACTAACCAATAACAACAACAACAAAAAATATCTGCCTCAATCGAGTGCGTTCGGTAATGTGTACATAATATGATTCCCAAAACTCAAGCTATTCGGAATCGCAAATAAATCCATAGACACTGCCAGCGCCAGAAGCAAGGATCATATTATCCGCCACCATCAGAGGAGGACTCAGATGACTTGCCGCCCTTATACCTCTTCAAATGCAACGTCCTGCGTCTACACGTCTTTTTAAACTTTAAATTACTGTTGTTGAATTGCCCGATTGTACCTATAAGGTCCTGTTAGGATTTTGTGGATGAGATCGGTGAAGAACTATCTCATGTGACCAAGGAATCAATCCATCAATCAATCCATGGCATATTGAACAGTCAAAATCTTAACAGCAGGGTCTTAAAACTATACTTTATTGTTCGTAACAAATTTTGGTTTAAAAAAAAATACGCTTTTACCAAAAACTCAATTGCGGTTAATAAAATATACGTCAGCGTATATAAATAAATAAATTTGATGGCACAAACAGCTCATAAAGAACTAGGGCCCAGTGACATACAACTCTCAACCAATCCTGTGTGCGTGTCTGCAGGAATGGAGGGGACCTACAGTTTATTGCCGAATCCGAACGTCTAATATGACAAGAGATACTCTTGGAGGTTTTGTCAATTCCTCGCAAGAGGCAGTAGCCGTTTTTTTTTTTTTTTTTTTTTAATTATGAGGTGGCGAGCCTGGGGATCGAACCTGGACCTCCGGCATGACACTCCATCGCACTAACCATCAGGCCACGGCTAGACGTCAGCGTCTGGTTATATGAAAAATGGGTTGGGTAAGAAATCCCGAATATGCCAAAAATCCGAATGAAAGAATTCCGAATGGACTGAATACCGAATGGACAAAATCCCGAATGGCTAAAATCTAAAATCCCGAATGCCAAAATCGCAATTTCTCAGTACTTTTTGTTGGTATTTAAAATCGCGCGTGCGCGATTTCCTAAAAAAAAAAACAATAAAAAAAAGGAATTTAATTTTTAATTGCAATACATGTACATAAATAGCTTATATTGAATGTGCTTAAAGAGGTCTTACCTTTAATTTCAGAGCAGCAAAAATTAACAGAAGTCAAGCCAAGTAAAACAGTTCAATTTCTTAAAAAGTACAGATATAGTACTAAAAAATTTAAATTCAGAATTCCATCCCGAATGCATTCGGGATTCTGGTATTCGGGATTTTGTCCATTCGGGATTCCATCGCGAATACATTTGGAATTCCGGCATTCGGGATTTTGTCCATTCGGGATTTTGGGATTTGGGATTCTAATTTTCTGCCATTCGGGATTTTAGATCTTTTAAATCTCAATTTCCGGTTATTAGAGCTATACTTTTATTGGAGATGCTTCGCAGGGAGAAATTACGCTGTATCTATTCCCATTTATAAAAATATTGAATTTCTATAGAAAATGGCTTGACCGGCTATGGCCCCGCATAAAAAGAACTTACCTTTGCAAACAGAACTCTTCTGTAAATCCGCCACTGTTCTTCCCTAAAACCAACATTACTACGGTGAGTAGTGTTGAATCTAGGAAGATTTTCCACATTCCATCTTATACACATCCCATCCCAGCACCAACATTATCCCTTGTCCCAGTTTCGTGCGACAATAACAAAAATAGACAAACACTTTGCTTTGCTGTCACTCAAGTGAGACGCGTTAAAGGTAATGAGGAAATGTGAGAAAAATTGCGAAAACTCAATGAAAATTGGATCACACACAAAAGAAAATGAAAACAATTTATGGAAAGCCTGGTGATGCCGATCTATAAAATACACGACTATTATTTATAGGTTTTTATTTAGAGCTTTGTAAAGGCAACGACTAAATAGCTAGACATCTAATGAAGGAAACCATCAAATTTGTTCCGTCATATTTATGTATCGATTTTTTAATAAACGACAAAGATAAGGATGAATTTGATTGAAGAGAAGAATACTCCTTGTTTGTATTTGTTTTTGTTTTTGCAATCTTTATGCTCAATCTTTCAAATTAATATTCATAGAAGAATCAGTTTTTTTAGATGAAAAATTAAATTGAATTCGGTTTAGGTGTTTTTGAGAAAAATTATTTTCATTTGAAGTGGAATATGTATTGGTTTTGAGAATTTCACAGTGTTATCTACATATTAATATGTTTCTTACTGTCTGCACTTCAATATTTTTTACTCAGAAATTCTCTAGACATAGTAAAGCGTTTTCCAGAATGTTTAACATTTCTTTAATATTCTGTAGAAAATTATGGAGATACAGGCGATCAACCTTGATAAAATAATAAACAATCTCCCAAAGAACAACCCAAAAACGAAAAGAAGTTATTCCATTGAATATTGTGTTAAGGCTTAAGGGGTGTTTATGTACGTTGGGAACAAGTAATATTTGTATCATATGATAAACGCCATGTAGGTCATGGCTACAATGGGAGTCGGGCAAAATATTCACATCCAAAATCCAGAAAACCTAAAATCCGGAACACTTAAAGTCCAGAAAACCAAAAATAAGGAAAATTTAAAATCCAAAACCAAAATCTCGACAGCATAAATCCTGTAATAGTCGAGGCAATAAAATGAAAAAACGTTCGTGTGAATGATTTTATTCTGCTATTCTCTCTCACCTCATTCCCTAGTCTGAACCTCGCTATTCTCCTTGTTTTTTCTGTCTTTCATCCTGCTTTTAAATATTGCGGTATCTCCTCTGTCATTACTTCTTTAAATCACCTGTGGTATCTGGATTCCTTTAATAGATCCTGTCTTATCTTTTCTGCTCTCTGCTGTCTTCGTTTTCCACTCCCTCACATCCAGTTGTGTTGTCCTCCCGTCCCTCTCTGTTATCCTCATTTCAATTTTCCGTTGCTCCCGTCGTGATCCTCTCTCTGTTGTCCATCCCTCTCTCTTTCATCTCCTCTAAACACTCCCTTGCTATTTCGTTTCCTTTTCCACCTGTTGATTTCCCTTCATAATTCCATGCCCTTATCCCTTCTCTTATCTCTTTTTCTTTCCTCTCTCACCATGTATCCTGGAGTTTGCCATTCTATCCCTAGCGTTACTTTAAGACACCTCTCTTGCATCCTTTAAATTTCTTGTCTATCCTCCCATTCCTATATTTCCGCCCCATATCACATCGCACCGTCCACATCAGGGTGTCAAAAAGCCACATTTTCCTCTCCCATACCTTCTGAAATTTCCTCCTTCTGATCCCTCAAGCTTTCTTTATGACCGTTGCTGCCATTTTTATCCTGTCCCTTATATGTGCCTCCTGTCCACCATTCTTTTTGAGCACATACCCCAGGAATTTAAATTCTTTTACTTCTTCTATATTATTTCCCCTCCATCTCCAATCTGCTGCTGTATTGCTCCCTCCTCCTTTCCTGAACCTTATCTCTATCGTCTTTTCAACGTTTACTTCCAGTCTTTTCCTCTCGAAATACTCTAGTCTTCTTATCATAATTTGCATCTCTTATTAATTTTTCGCCATTATCACCACATCATTTGCGTATGGCAACCAGCAAATTCTTCTTCCTCTCACTTTTACCCCTCCCCAACTCCCCTCACCCAGTTCCTTTTCTAAACCTGCCACCGTCAATAAGTTAAACAGTATTTCCAGTCCAAAATGTTTCCGCATCTCTTCCCCCGCTTTCTCTCCTCTATTCCTCTATTCCTGCCCCTTTCTTTACTTTCGGCGCGATCACCCCCTCTTTCCACCTCCTCTTCACACTTTTCTGCAGATCTCACATGCCACCTTTATCTCTATTGCTTCGACTCCTACATATCTCCATGCCTCATTGTATTCCCATTGCTTTTCCTTCTTTGATTTTTCTCAGCACCTCTCTGATTTCCTCCTTGCTTATTTCAGTATCTTCTCCCATTCTCTTCCTTCCACACCTCCAATTACGCTCATTTATTTCAATTCTTTTTTTTTAATCCATTCCCCCATTCTCTTTTCTTCTTTCTTTCTCTATTTATTACTTCCCACGCTTTGTTCTCGGTATTGGCCTCTGCAATTATTTCTCTTTCAATACCCTTAATCGATTTTCCTCTGCAATTTCTCTTTCAATTTAATGAATGAAACCATACCTTTTACCTTTAATCGATTTTCCAAAGTGATAAGATACCTAATTTATTTTATCTTTTTTATTCTCGCAAGCCATTGAACCCAATGGGGAAGTTAAAACAAACTCAACATATTCAAAAAAAAAAAAAAAAAAAAAAACATGCTCCAGGTGAGGCTCGAACTCACAACCCCGGCATAGCTCAAACAAATACTGATTATAAGTACCGTGCGCTAACCAATTGCGCCACTGGAGCTCGGCAACGAGATTGTCCAAGTTCATATATCAGACCTAAAGGCTACTGGAGCATTAATATCGTACGTTCATAACGATAACGACATAAAAATCTTATTGTTAATATTCAAGTAAGTTTATATGTATTGTGAAATGCAATTTGTTTGTTTTTGGGGTGGCATGGCAAGTCGAACGCCATATAGGGAACAAATACTAAACAATTAATCCATGTCATTTGTTTGATATTTTTCATTTTATAAATATGAAATTAAAATGACAAGCTGACTACATTGAAGTCTACATATATCTATGTATCTTATTTATGGATACCTTACCTACATTATGGAACCACTTAGGTTTAAAGTATTTTGTTTCAAATGTTTATACAAATGTTTTTAATTTGTGGGTAGGTAGGTAGGTACATACCTACTTTAGCTACATAGTATACTCGTACGATCCCAACCATCACTCGTGCTATCTACACAATCTATCAAAAGTGAGACGTTAGTTATTCTGAAAGCCTGTTAATTCGATGTGATAAGGGAGATTTGAAATTTAAGATAAGATAGATATATAGATATGCATAAACATCATCAAAACTGTTTTGAAAAATTTATAATAAATTGGATATGAGAGTTGTTATTTTTTTTCTAGGGGGTAGTGATGGGGTTCATGATTGAATAATATAATAATTGGTAATTGAGATAAAAATTTCGCATAATGTTTTGAGAATATTTTCAAATATCTCTCGAACGATTTATTTTTTGTTGTTGTTTAAAACTTGGCATAAAACTAAGCAAAATAAGGATATTCATAATACCACTCATGATACTTGTGTTGAAATGATGTAATCAATCAATACATGAAATTTGACAGGAGTATATCCATACGTCTTGGTACTTTCGCCATCAAAGCAAGGTTCTCTTCATAATTCACCTCAATGTCCCTTATGTAGAAAATAATATCAACCCATTTTATCATTCCTCACTAGTCTTGTTGCGTAGATACGTTTTTAATCTGCCAAAAAAAAGCCACAGATACGGGAAGACTTGCATCGATCTTTAGGTTTATAAAGCGATGTATTGTTTGATACAATAAAACAATTTTTTTAATCCCTCTCTTAATACTAGCACCAAAAGAAAAAAACGATCCAAATTAAGGAAATGATAGAAACACGAACAGAAGCAATTTTTTTCGGAAAATAAAACACATTTCTGTATAATTCAATTAAAACAGCAGTTCAATTGACATTTAAGGCCGTGTGTGAATTGAGTTAAAATCGCATTAAATTTTATCCGAAGAATAATTTTTGACACTAGTGAAATGAATCAGTACGCAGTACAAATGTCAAAATTTAATCTCGGATAAAATTTAATCGAAATCGGCCTAAAAACTTTAGCTCCTATTCGACTTTTGAACTTCTGTTTATGTGTCTTTATGACAAGGCTAAAAATGACGTTTAGCGTCTTAGTTTCATAATGAGATACTTTTAAGCTATAACCTCTTATGAGCTAAAAAAAAGAGTCTTATGGGAGTTTTTTTTTTCAGATTTAAAGAGCTAAGCTCTGTATTTTTTAGTTGGGATTGAATGAAATTATGGTAAATAAATAAAGTTGTTTACTTTTGTTCAAGTTTTGACCAAAGCTTTAAATTTTTGTGAATTTTAAATAAAATTTCTCCAATTAAAACTCCTATTTTTGGGCCATAATAATATTGAACTATGTACCTCTTTTTGAAAAGAAATAGAAGAACTTGTGTTTTTTCCTATGGTACGAAAATGACACGTTGTTTTTGTTTTTTTTTGTTTATAAAAATGATTCCTTATTTTCTCATTTCACAAATTTCGGGGGTGGAGCGTTGAACCCACCCATACAAAAATGACACAACGAAATCACAAACGAAAAACTTCGTTCTGCGGTACGCTATTCAATGAGCTAAATCGATAATTGTAGCAGATTATTTGGAGAGATCTCCCCTCTGTTTCCGCACATAATTAATTGCCTATATACCATTAATTGTGTGCGGAAAAGTGACATTTGATCTCTATTCTTGTTTGTATTTGTTGTTTCTTTCATCACGTTGCGACATTGCTTTCCGTGATTTGTATGTATTTGTGTTTGTTTTTTGTTTTTGCAAATGGTGACACTTTCAAGGGGTAATTTTCGTTGTGGTTTTCGTAAGCATTTCGTTGTCATGTTGGAGACCAACTAAAAATTTCGTTTCGTATCAGCAGAGTACTAGGCTTAAGTCAACAAATCGAAATATTTTAAAACCACTCACCATATTGAAATGCCATAAGACTGTGGGAACCGATATAGGTTTTATCAAGTTTCTATTTTTTTTTTTGTTATTTTACATTCAAAACCAACAGTCGAAAAGTTTGAGAATCTTAGGTTTTTTTTTCAGTTAATTCTTTCAATTCAATTCAATTTTAAGCAGGAGATGAGGGTACTGCAGTGATGATGATGGTGGTGAAAGTCGTCAAAAGTGTGGTGACTTAAATCATTTTTGAGAGAGAGAGTTAGAGGCAAATGGCTGACAACATCCATTTGCTGGCAGCGATCTGGGAAAGAGAAGGTGCGGAAGAGACTTTTTAAATGAAGAATGTTCAAATTCTCATAGTTAAGAGAATTCACACATGCACAAACGAGAAGCATTTTCTGTCATGGAAGTGTTTCCGGGAGTGATTTTCTGGGTCAATTTTGACCAAAAAAATTATATTTTATCACACTTATTTTTAAAAAAAATTAAAATGATTTTTAAGATAAAAATTGTGATATTTTGGTCAAAAATACGGCCAAAAACGGCCCTTTCCGGAATCCATTTCACCGCCATGTTAAAGATGCTCTCTCGCACGGAATGTCCGACGTGTTGAAGGTTGCGTATCCACGTTCTTTTTAAAACATAGTTTTTCTTAAAAATTGGGAAAAATCCACTTTTTAAAACTCGTCGGCGTATTGTGAAATAAGAAAAAAATTATACTACGAAACCCAAAACTCTCGAGAACTAAAACGCCGCGAGTCAATAAAAGTGCCTTAAAAATTCTAAACTAAGTCTATGTGCAAGCGTCCTAAGATAAAAGTGTAAAGAAAAAAAAAGAAAAGACGCGTAGCCAAAATACCAAAAAAATTTATAAAGTACTGAACCCCCAAAAGTGACCCCCGCAAGCCCTCGTACACCGACTCTCTACCCCAGAATCTAATACACCCCAGTGTCCAAACGACGTGCGTGCATATTTGCACACCAGAGCACCTCAGGTGTCCTAAACCAATGACCACCAATCGTCCAACCCACTGGAAGACTAAGACGCCAAATACCTCGCTATAGTACAGACTGTACCTACCTCAGCCAGTAACAAAAGTCCCGCCATACAATACAAGATAATAAAATCATCGGATATTGTGTGATCGTGCCGCCAATTAATTACCCAGAAAGTTTTCACCGCGCCTTCATATGTGTCATCATCGCTCGCAGCTCATCTTCCACCTTTATCTTCTTCATCATACATACATACATGCCCAGTTACATCAAATACCTACTTCTTTAAATTTCTTTTTTTTTATCAATAGTTTAATCAATTTGTTCACCTCACTCCTTCCTTGTTCACCACACTTACTTCCTACAAAAAAAAAAAATCTCCAAGAACAAAAAATATTACCAAATAGAAAAAAAAATACTTACAATAATTTTTGCAAAAAAATGATAACGGAGTTGCGATTTTTTTTATTGTTTAAGTGTTAAAAAGTTCTCTTGCAGTGATAAAAGTACGAAAGGTACATTCAACCTATGATGCGGTGCACCACCTCACAGGGATACGTTAATTCAAGATTCATTCATACGTTAAAGCTGGTAAGTTTGCTTTTATATTGAACATTTGACCTTAATAATAAAAAAATTCGCTCCACCCACAACAACAACAACTTATATAAAAGGGTAAAATCGAAATTTAAAATGCGCCTTGCGATATGCAATGCAGTTCGCTCTAATATTCTTAGACTCTAAAAGGTGTAAGAGTTAAATTTGAATAAATTGTGGTGAGCTTTGAAGTTATATTTTTTTTTTTCCCTTATTTCTATAAATTTTCTTTTTTATAATAAGATTAATTGGATGTTAGAAACTATATTTAAAAGTAAAATAATGTTAAAAAAATCAGTGTAAAATAAAAATTCAAAATTGTAAAAAATTCATTCATCCTAAAAGCAGTCTAGGCTTTCTAATTATTAAACAATTCTTTTTTTTTCTCTACCTAGCTAGTATAGCCCCAAGAAAAAAAAAACACAAAGTAACCAAGTAGAAATCTCGATACAAAAAAAATAAACAAGATTAATTCAATACAATTTAAAATTCACTACACTTTTATTTGTACATGGCTTTAATTAATAATTGTTTTTGAAATTGAAAAGAAAGTAATCTAAATAGAAATATTTGAAATTAAATCAATAATTGTGAAATAAATTACCTATGTAGTTGAATTGAAAGAAAATAACTATCCCAATATTAAAGGTCGACTGTTGGTTTGTTGCATTTGCTTTTGATCATCTTTCCTGTTATAGACTCTAATGGTATTTTATGGTTTTTTTTTATTTATTCAGATTTAATCTCTTTTTATTATTATCTATTTGATTTTTTTTGTTAGGATATAGTAGTTTATTTTATGGAATAAAATCGAATTTTGTTATTCTTTAAAAAAAAAAAGTGCATTTCGGCTAATTATTTAAAAATTTCAACGATGGTTTATTTCTACATCCTGGGAATTTTAATTTCCTTTTTGTAACATAAGTGAAATGGATGCTCATTAGGGAAGTCATAAGTGGATGTGGTAACGATGGATTGTTTGCGGAAGACCGAAGGAAGACGAAGAGTCGAAGAGAAAGTAGGTCTACGGTCATATTTTCTCACTGACGGAATTTCGTTTGTGATGTTTTTTTGAAGATTTTGAGTTTATGTGAAGTGCAGTAGGTATTACCTGTTCTTTTCGTGGGAGTTTTATTTTTGCCGCTGCGATGTTATAGGTGATAGATTGAAAGATCATTTTCTTCTTCAGATTAGGGGCTGTTATAAAAATGAGGTAATAACAGCCAAGGAAGTATCGTTTTCGATACGTGGGTGGGCTTAATCCTCTGAGAGGCCATACCATCGTGCACTCTCCTCACTTGAAGATGTTGTTTTGTGGGTATGATGACAGGACGAATTCGGGCTCCAAGTTTTTTTTTGAACCCGAACCTTTTTTGTAGTATTTTCTCCGGCATGTTATATTCGTAACGACCGTTCAGTATTGCGATGGCAAGAACCCTCCCCAATCCGACGAGCTAGGATGTGCATACGCCAGCATGCCACGCCTTCGCAATTTGAACACCCTTGCCTTCCTGCTGCCAGGATCGGCCCACTGTACCTGTAACCAGAGGGGGTCGTAATGGTGGTAAGGGAGGGCAAGGTTAAGGTATCTCTCATTGGCTAGTTTCGAGAATGTGCTATCGTGTTTTAATGTTCTTAGGGTTATAGCACCTCTACGGTGAGAGAACATGGAACAGCTAATCGAGAGTCCGTTGGCCGACAACACCTCGGACCGTTACAAGACGCAGGGCACACAATTTTTAATAATACAATAAATATTTTTAATGAATTTGAATAATTATTACTTCTCTACAGCTCGTTTGAAAGCAGAACGAATTCCGCTTACAGCGTTTACTCACTATAGTACACTTGATGCTGTTCAGCAGTCTTTTCGTAACCCGTTTAAACTATTTATTTCCCGATATTGGGGATTGGGGTTCTTGTTCATTTTTTTTTGTTTTTTGGGTTTAGAACAAACACCGTTCTGTAGCTTAACTCTGGGGAGACAGTTCGCCCAAAATTATGTGTGGAGAACTTTTTATTTTGGTCGATTTTTAATTATGAAAAATCGCCCAAAAATTAAAAATTAAAAAATCGTCCAAAAATAAATGAAGAATCGCCCAAATGCGTTCTTGGGTGATGTTTGCACAACGTAATTGTATTTATTAATTGTATTATAACGAATATAGTGGGTCAATTTCAATGTTGCATACTCAACATATTTACTAACGGGGTTACAATATAGCAACCTAGAAGTTGACCAACTATGTCGTGGTCTAGTTTTAAGCATTATTGTTACACCTTAATTGAATATAAATAGCTGAGTATATTTCAAGAAAGATTATTGTTTAATCAAACCTGGATTACAAACAGTCTTTGCTCTTAACTGATGAGGTGGTTTTTTTATTTTTATATTTGGGCGATCTTGCGTTTTGTTATTATTAAAAAAAAAAAGAGGGCGATTATTCATTTTAATTTTTTGGGCGATCTTGCATTAATTTCTCATTTTTAGGTTTTGGGCGTTTTGTTTTTGGGCGATTTTTCGCATAGCTAAAAATAGCTTTGTCTAACCAAGCTAAAAAGTATAACCAAGAAGTTTGTTTTGAAAAATCTGCATTCTGTTTGTTTCCATCATAAGTTCCAAGGAAAACAATTGAGTAAAAATTAAAATGAGGTTTAATATACTGTTTTTATATTTTTCCTTATTCTTTAAGAAATCCTTTTTTTTTAGATATTTTTCCTATGGTGTATTGGATATGAGTTTTAAAACTGAATTAACTGTTTAATTTGATACTGTGATGTACTTTTGTCAAAGGCTGAGGCTAACTTTAGATAAAAATAGAGTCTTTCTTTATTCAATCCAAGAACTTATTTTAAATTACACTTAATTAGTTTATTGGTATTTAATATTATCAAATGTAGTAATCGGTTCGATTCAACCTCGGTTTCCTCGGGTTCGGCTGCGTTGTGGGTTGACTTGGTTGTTGGGCGTTTCCGCTAGGTATCCTCTTCGTGGCTGGGAGCTAGGTTGTTGTTGGCAATCAGGCGGCGGTTTCAGGTAAGCCAACTTTGGACAACCTTAAAAAAATCTAGTAGGTGAGATGACCAGGCAAGTAAAGGGTAAATCTGTAAGTCAACGGAATGAATCCGGCGCTCAACTGGCGAACCATGCGATTAACAGACGAATCTGACAGTCAACGGAATAAATCCGGCGCTCAACTGGCGAACCAGGCGATCAACAGACGAATCTGGCAGTCAACGGAAGAAATCCGGCGCTCAACTGGCGATCAACAGACGAATCTGGCAGTGGGTTATCTATTTAATTCGTGACCCCTTACCACTGGTGGGAGAAGTCTATTGATTAATTATGCCTCAGTTTGGGGTATAATACCTGGACTGTATGCGTTCGTAACCTTCTTTTTGTCGGTTGTATGGCCGTCTCTTATCCTATTCCACGGCAAAACTGAATGTTAGTTATAATGCTGCGAACTTTAAATTTGTATGCCGACAGACATTATTTGCAACGTCACCATAAATCGGCCTGTAAACAATACTGTCTTTTATCAAGGGCATCTCTTATTGCCAGCATGACGATGTGCATGGGGCTGGTCAGCATGTTTGTCCATACATGGTACGGCTCATCGTCGGTGGTCTGGAACTGGACCTTCTGTGCTGGGTTGTTTTTCCACAATGCTTATGGAAGGGGGCATGACGAGGGTGATAGGTATTGCGTTGTGCTGTCTATTTGGGCGATAGATTTCACCATCGAGGTTATTGATCGTCGTCGCCCAGTAGCTGCCTTCTGCCTTCATTGGAGTTTACTTTCCTTCTTTTCTTTTGTTCGTCTATTCTTACCACACCCGAGCCAAATTGTTGTTGCCTTCTAGGCGATGTGGGGAATTAGGCTAGTAATAATTATAAATTATATAATTATTGCTTATCAGTAATCAGTTCAGTGGTCGGCTGGAGTTGGCAGTGTGCACATGTCATAGGGGCATGTCGTCGCTTGGGTGAGTATCTTATGATACATAAGTAGTGGACAGGGGCGTAGATAGGTAGGGGCGTACGGGGTTTGTTATTTTTGACTGGTTGGGTACGTATATGTGGTTTGTTTATTATTGGGCCGGTGGCTGGTCGGGTCGGTGTTCAGTTCTGATACACAGGCCCGTAGGATGGGGAGTGTGAGTTGTAATGCTTCATTACAATACCTACGAATTCTATTCTATGTACTCGTTCAATCTTAATGTTTTCAATTTGAATAAAACGATTTTTAAGCAGTTTGAAAAATTCTGCGTTTCAGTTTTTTAAAGATATTTGCATAATGTAACGGAAATATAATTAAATTTTTTACCCAAACCTTCTATATAATTAAAGTATACATACTTCATACTTTCATAATTATATTCTGGCTAGCAATATTATTGAACCTATTATAGCTTTGAACCAACAAGATATTGTGCATTTTATTTAACTAACAATCGTTTTATTTAAGTACCTATGTAAATAAGGTATACAATTATTCATGCGCTGTCAGTCAGTATATGTGTTCACAAAAAATTTTAAACCTCTCAGTCCTAAATCAAATAATTCAAGTCTTAAATCATAGAAATGGCTGCTTTAAAATTGTCGCTAGAAAAGTAATTCAATTTGAAATTAACTTTCCTGAAGTTAGCATAAGAAAATTTAAACCAATCATAAACCAAATTGTGTGTTGTTGGGCTTACCATGAAAACCTTTTTTTAAATCTGATGCGAGATTAAAGAAATAATAGAATTTTAATAGATTTTTCATTCATACGGTGGTCCCATCCATTTCCATTCTCTGAGCTATTCAAATATACAAAAATTTTTTTTTTAAGAGTAGAACATCTAAGCTAGTCTAAAGTCACTCAACCAACCTAGTTGTTGTTATTATTTGGACTCGGCATGTGACGAGAAACATATTTTACATTAAAACTCGCAGGTTTACCAGAGCACTTTTATTATCCTTTTCTCCCGAGTAGGTAGAAAGCTGCAAAAACACTTAACTAGTCCCATAAAAGCAAACAGCAAACATTACCGATTATTTATTTAAATGCGAAATGGCTGCCAGGATATGGCAAGGGATGTGGTTACGTATGTATGGGACCCGACCTTATTCCCATACCCCATACCTCTGCTTCAGCATCAGTAAAGCAAGAAGAAATTCGTGTCCCTCAGCAGGAGATTTTGTTAAGTTGGGGGGTAATTTCCACTTTCGACAAGGAGCTTGATGGTCACCATTAATCTTCTCTTTCGCCGGAATGTTGTACTTTATTTGTGTTTTGGTGCGTAACAAACTCTTCACGTGAACCCATTTCAAACACCTGTTACCAGTTACAGTCATGAAATAAGGTTACATATAACAAACTGGAATATTATGAACATGGGGAAGTCGACAATGACAAAAACAAGGACGACGAACGACGACGACGACGATGGCGCCCTCTTGGTGTGGCGATGGCCTTAACACTATGAATAATGGTATTGAGATTTTTGATTGTTTATTCAGCTAACAATCTCGTGATATATTAATGCGAAAATGGAAATTTGCTAAAAGCTTCACTAAGGACATTTTTGGACTGACTGCTGACGCTAAGCCATTCTTAAACTGATTGACATTGATAAAATTAAGGGATTGCGATTTTATTCCTTATCTAAAGTTAGATGCGTAAAATCTTGTTAGGGATTAGTGCGATGTTATTTAATTAATGTCCTTATACTTTTATTTTTGTTCAACTATAATAAATAGCCTAATATATTTAATAAGTGAAGTAGCTATCGAAAGGTAAAGTTTTAGTATAATTTCATTTCTCAGGATTTTTGATATCCTGGAAAATGTAGAAAAATTATGTTTTGCCGGATAAAAACAGACGCGGATGTTGTCGTGAGCACGTAGGCATTCTATAGATTTTCTATTTTTTGTTTATTACTTGATTTGTTCAAGTATGAGACGAAGTTATTTAAAATTGAGTATCCGTACTTACACCACTTTCTAGTAAAGAAAAAACTCTATTTCTAATCTGCAAAAAATTGTCCCTATGAATAAAAAAGATAATGAATATAAAAAATCATAACTATGAAAAATTGTTTAAATAAACAATAAAATCTAAAAGAACAACAAATTTACATAATTCTGTCATCTGTACTGTGTGATCCCTTAAAACCGTTTGTCAACTATATCGGCTTCTATCAGTGGGGTTTTAGGCCCGGCAAATCAAATGTTCACAGGAGTTTCAAATCGATACACACCACCCCTTTATCGATTTTAAAGTCGCATATGATAGCGTATAGACAGAGACGAGCTATACAGAGCCATGGCGCATCTCGGCATCCCTGCCAAACTTATCCGCTTGTGCAGGATGATGATGGAGAAATCTCGCTGCTCCGTCAAAGTCGGCAAGAACACCACCGAACCTTTTGATTTCGAGAAAGGTTTGAGGCAAGGCGACGCGTTATCATGCAACCTCTTTAACATCGTTCTTGAAGCAATTGTACGCAACTCGCAAGTCAACAACAGAGGTACAATTTTTCAAAAGTCTGTTCAACTACTTGCTTATGCAGGTGATATTACATCATTGGGAGAACGAAGCGAGCTGTTACCGGCGCGTTATCAAGTATTGAATCGGATGCGGCGAAAATGGAGGAGAAGATTCAACAACGAGCTTTACGGGCTTTACAGCGACGTCGACCTGGTCAAAAAGCTTAAAATACAGTGGCTGAGATGGCTGGGACACTTGGAGCGTATGAACACCAACGCACCAGCGCGAGGGGTCTTCGAATCTACTCCTGACGGTCTGCGCAGCAGAGGAAGGCCCGACCTTAGGTGGCGCACACAAGTGGAGAACGACCTCAACTAACTTGGAGTGCGTAACTGGAGGCAGCTAGCTAGGGACCGAGCTGGCTGGAGGGGCTTGTTGGTTGAGGCCAGATCCTGGGCTGTGAGCGCCATCTAAATTAAAGTAAGTAAGTAACTGAAAGCAAGATAAAGAGTGATAGTGGTCAATTCTGGAATTATATAAACTCTAAGCGAAAATCTACAGGGTTTCAAGGCTGCATGAGCTATACTCAGGTACTTCAACAAGTGACATTTCAGAAATTAGTAATCTTTTTGCCAAATATTTCGAATCTATTTAGAGTTATGAATTACACTCTCAAAATCTACCTAGCATCCCTGAAAAATTTAGCCTAGGTTTCCTGCGGATTAACAAGACTTAAGTCTTGGCTGCCTTAAAGCAAATTGATGCGTCCAAATCACCTGGACCAGATGGTTTTCCACCATTTTTTCTGAAAAATTTAGCTGATTCTTTGGCAGAATCGCTCACAATTTTGTTTAACCTTTCTCTTGAAAGTGGGATTTTTCTTAGTGAGTGGAAAGTTTCATTCCTTACACCTATTTTTAAAGCAGGAGTTAGACAAGATGTATCGAACTATAGACCAATTTGTAAAATTTCTATTATTCCCAAGGTATTTGAAAAGATTGTTTGTAATAAAATTTTCTTTTCGGTTCGTGAGCATATTTCGATTTTCCAGCATAGGTTTCTGCCCAGTAGATCAACAGCTATAAATTTATCTAGCTTTGTTAATCATGAAATATCGAACTTCGAAAAAAATCTGCAAACTGACGTCATTTTTACTGATTTCGCCAAAGCATTTGATACGGTTAATCACAAGATTTTACTTCATAAACTGGCATGCCTAGGTTTTCAATCCATATTACCAAATGGATTGAATCTTTTTTAACTGGCCGTGAGCAAATTGTTAAAATTGATTGCATTTTTTCTGAACCATTTCGAATGACACCAATTTTAAGTGGTTTCCCAAAAAGTAAAACACGCCAAAAAAAAAACGCATTTTCGGCGGCGTCTGTCGAGGGTTTTGCGGCCACCTACACCTACACGTCTGTCGAAACCATTTTTGTAATTAGCGAGTCTGTGGCGTCGGGATGCGTTCATTTTAAGTGGTTTCCCTCACTACTTCTATTTTCAGAAAAGTTGTACTTTTGATGCACTTTTTCGCGGTAACGCGGCACTACGTGCAGACAGACTTTCGTATTCGTTATCACCTTCCCTAGGACTAGTTGTAACCTTAAAACCGTTTGGTTTCCTTTCACGCAGAAAATCCGTCGCCAGCTCTTAGACTATAAAGGGCTCTATTAAGGCTCTCCCAAAACGAGAATATCCGGCGCGATGAACGAAAACAACAATAACAAAACAACACGTGGTTGTCAAACAAAACAACACGTTTTTATTATTGTTTTCGTTCGTCGCGCCGAATATTCGTGTTGGTTTGAGAGAACCTTTAAACGAAAGAAAATCTAGATCGAAAATTTGAAGGAAAAAATTAATTATAAACTAAACTGTTTTAGACGTATGTACATATGTACATACAGGTTGTTTTTTCTATAACCCCAAGGAAATATTTTCTATTATTACGTCAAAATATTTTTGAGTTATTTACTACGAAATATCAAAATACTTATTGGCTAGTTCAGGAAAATAAGATCCCAGAGCCAGAGACCAATACCGATCTAAGTTATAAGAACAGGATTGCTCAGCAAAAAGTTTTTCTGTCAAATACTAAGGCCGTGTGTGAATTGAGTTAAAATCGCGTTAAATTTTATCCGAAGATTAATTTTTGACACTAGTGAGGTGAATCTGTACGTAGAAATGTCAAAATTTAATCTCGGATAAAATTTAATCGTAATTTTAAACGAATTCGCACACGGCCTAAAGAAATAATTACGCTTGCTTACTATATGACGAAGCAAAGTCTTAGAGATTTCATTTTCTTTAACATGCCTATGAATATGGTAATTTATAGCAGGCAAAACAATACTGGTTCGAATAAAACCTTAGGCCGTTTGTGAATTGGGTTAAAATCGCGTTAAATTTTATCCAAAGTATAATTTTTGATACTAGTGAGGTGAATCTGTATTTATAAATGTCAAAATTTAATCTTGGATAAAATTTAATCGAAATTTTAAACGAATTCACACACGGCCTGAAGACTTGAACTACATTCACTTGACGAAAGGCTGAACTAGGTAGGTACCTAGACTTCAAGACTTTTTGGCAAAAAAGTGACTTTTCCACTTTTTGAAAAATGTTTGAAAGTTGAAGACTTAAAAGTGCAAAAATTTAAACACAAAAACATGCGCTAGAAATTCTTGTGTCATTTCGGATAATTTTGACAAGTCAAACACAATTTTTTCGTACACAGGCATCTCGAGAGCATGTTTTTGCTTTTTGTTACTTTATTGCAAAAAGTGTTGAGTGTACCTGTATATAGATAAAGTTAAGCCTTATCTACTTTTATTAACAGTTTTGTTATGTTCCCATGGTTCTTGTTCGATAGGCCGTAAATGTTGTAGTCTTTTTGAAATGTCAAAAATTAGTGCAAAATGTCACCGGAAAATATTAAAATTTTCTCCAGCTCGTAGCACCAGTGGATCAGTCACTGGACAATGCAGCATGTATCTTAAGTGAAGAGCTTTAAAAATATGTGAGTGGGATAAAATAACAACAACACCAATACTGGGCTGCTGTAAATAAAAGACATAATATTTTTTACGACCTAAAGCCTTTTAAAAACATCTGATAATTGTATGGTTTTTGCATATTTCAAAAATTACAAATCCTTATATTTATTGGGGTCAGATTTAATTTTCACAACCAAACCAAGGACCAAGGGTTATTGAAATCATTTTTGTTTAGGTAAATTTATATCATTCTTTTGAATATATTTTATGTTATGTACTATACGTCCTACATATATACACAGTACACTTATTCAATAAATTAACAACACCAGACTCAGGTGAAAATTGGGGGATTTGTGGTTATCCCATTGTTATTCTTGTGAATTCCCTAGGGGAAAACTCCTCCAATCTATACATTCGAAAAAAAAACACATTAAATTGAATTATGTTGACGTTGACTTTCAAATTGTTTTTTTTTTTCGATAAAGGACGCAAAATTCTACAGCCTTTTATACTATACCAGAGCATTTAAATTCTGAAACTGCCGGTATAGTAGAAAGTATTGCCTACGGCTTTTATACATCATATTTATATTCTTATACAGACACACAAAATACTATATCCCTTAGCTTTTCAATCATTTGAAACAAAAAAAAAATATTCAAACACGAATGATTTTCACACAAATTGGATATAGCTGGAGGCTAGAAAAGATACAAAAAAATATTCGCTCTATTTTGTTGATCAATCAATGATGGAACATGAAATGAAAGAGCCACAAAGCTATTAATTCTTTAACGTCCTTGAATGAGCTATATTCATGTTTAATTTGTAGTGTATTCCTCATATACCTAGGTACCTTTTCTACCTCAATAACTATTTTATGTTCTTATAATGTAATTATTCTAAAGCCTTAACTACATAAGCCAAAAAAGTGAAAAAGTACAAAAGTGAAAATTTTCAAACTCATTTTGGGATAGTGTTTCTCACAGGAAAACTTATAAAAATGATGCAGAAAGCTTAAATTTTGGTTTAAAAATAAAATGTATATATTATTTTTCACAAAACAGCTGCGCTAGCTGAAAAAAAATATTTTTACTTTTGTAATTTTGCAAAAAGTGGCTTATGTAGTTAAGGCTTAATTAAATAATGCTATAATAACAAATAACCTTAAATAGAGCCTGATTACGAGATTCCTTTTTTCGGTTGTTTCGTCTTTCGTCTTTTTGACAGATACAAGGTATGCTCATTGAATACACCCAAGTCGCCATTTTGACATTTTTATGACGTCAGAATTATCTTTGAGTATTATTTTCTTTTTTAAATGAAGACTTTAATTCAGAATTTAGCATTGAAATCAATTATTTATAAATGATAGGGACTGTGAAAATAAAACAACGAATAAAAACAATCCAATGAAATGGATTTATCTTTTTGCTCTCAGAAGAAAACCAGATGATTGTGACGTCATACAGCTAATGAGCATACCTTGTTTCTGTTTATCGTGTCAAAATGACGAAAGAAGAAACGAATGAAAAAATGATTCGTGTAATCAGGCTGATAGTTTTGCATTTTTTTTTTCAATAAATCAAATCTCTCAGAAAATGTCAAAAAGAATACACATTGGCCACGTTCATCACCACGATTTTGACAGATCTAAAAATTCAGTTCTGAAAAACGTAACACTGCACAAAAAAGTCTGAAATTATTTATTTTTTTTTTATTATTTTTTGCACTTTAAAATCAAAATCTGTCATCTGAATTTTCAGATAGAATTTTTCATCTGAAAATTCAGAAAAAAAACGTAAGAAACGTAACTAAATGTCAATCGACGTCAACTGAATTTTTTTGACTGCTGGCCAATCAGAAGCTCTAAAAATGACAGTTCAGAACTGTCAAATGTGCTGTTGAATGCGGTCATTGACGGTGTTTATATTAGACTCAGATTTACGAATTTTTTTTTTTTGGCATAAGTCAGTCAGCTCATGTTCAGACACACACAACCGATTCACTTTGACGTTCAACAGTCACCAGTCATTAAAAAAAAACACAAATTTTTACTCGCCGGAGAATTTAATTAGAATTTTTTCAAATCACAAAATTAATATTTCACTAAATAAATACATACATTTCCAATTGAAAAAAACTTGGATTCTGTAGTATTTCAGTGCCAAACAAAAACTAAATATGTACTTAGAAAACTGATGTCACAAAAGAAAACGTTAAAAAAAATCTAAAAAATTTTAAAAACTTTAAAAAATCCTGCTGCACTTTCCCATCTCTTTTTCACCACAAAGTGGGAACGAGAAAAAGACGTCAAAAAAAAAATCCGAGGAGTAAGTCCAATGTGAACACCGTCATTGAGGCTGATTACACGAATCATTTTTTCATTCGTTTTTTTCTTTCGTCATTTTAAAAGATAGGGTGAGGGGTGTAGAAACGTAGATGAATTCCCCTTACCTTTCTACACCTGTCATTATTTCTGTCAAAAATGTCTACACCTCTCACCAGTTCTGTCAAAAAAACGAAAGACGAAACAACCGAAAAAAGAATCGAGTAATCAGCCTCAATAACGGAGTTCTTCCTTTTTAATTCAGAGCAGTTCAGACCTGAGGCCGAACTGTCAAACAAAAATGTGTTGTTTTTTTTTTACTTCAAAGCGCTCAGAGCTTGGAATTTGTGTTTCTTTTTTCATTCAGAGTGCGTTCAGATCATTCTCCATGAGCTCAGAAAGAAATAACCGAGCAGGCGAAGTAAAAAACTGAGCGCGGCCAACTTCATACAGTCTCCATGCAATTTGGCAGATTAGACGTGCTGTTTCCTAATTAAAGCGGAGTGCTCTGAACATACTCTGCTTGCGGCCATATTCTTGACTTAAAGCTTGTTTTAACGGAAAAACTAGTTCTATATGAGTTTTAAGTTCTTCACAAATTTTTATTTCATCAACATCAAAATATTCATATACCTAATATTTTGACATCTAAGTAAAATGAATAATTGTTTTTGAAAAACTCGAATCCCCTATACCGCCCATAATTTCCAAAAATTCCATAAACTCAAAATCGGAAATTTTGTAGTTAAAGCCATTACGAGATTATGGGCTGTATAATTATAATAGGTACTAGTTTTTCAGTAAAACTAGCTTTGAAGAAAGTCAATAATATGGCCATTAGAGTTTATTTCGTTCGCTCAGGCTATACTAAGTGATCTGCTCTGAACAACTCTGAACTAAAAAAGAAATGTCAAAATATTTTTATACTTGCCTAATCAATTTTAAAAAAGTTTTTTTTTTTCGAATAACAAAATGGTCGGGTCGTTTTTACACCTGCCTATCCTGTTTCAAAAATTAGTTGGTGGCGATAATTGCAAAAGGAACGTTTACATTTACTTCTTTGTTATAGTATAACTGATATACATAAATTAGACAAACCAATGCCTGCTTCCTTGGGCTAAGTTATAATAAACTAGATCTGTTTGGTTACTTAAAATTCAATTTTTTTTTATTAAATCACGCTTAATTTTCATGGGGTAAATGGTTGCCTATATAAATATTAAAACTTATAGTTGAGAACTTCATATGCGTCGGTGGTGTAATGGTTAGCATAGTTGCCTTCCAAGCAGTTGATCCGGGTTCGATTCCCGGCCGACGCACACTTTTTTTTTTTTTTTTTAATTTTCAAAATACGAATAATGTTAATATTGCAATAAAGTAGTCATAGTTTTATTATGAGTCAGACATTGTGTAGCCCAAATGATTTAGAAAACCGAACGAATTCATTCATTTGTCCAGTTGATGACATTTAAATGTATACTTACTACCAAAGTGCTGAAAAACGATATAAGACGTGAAAATTATGAATAAATGAATTATTGTTAGTTAAGTTTGTAAAAGTGCATCAGTACAAATGAAAACATTTTTTTTTAGGAAAATAAAATAAAAAAAAACAATAACTGGCGCCCGAGCAGAGAAGTATGCCTACAGTGGTATGTTCTTCAAAAGTACCCAATACAAAAGTACATCAAAAGTGAAATAAAAAAGGAAAGCATATAAATTAAACTCTTTTAATAAAATTACAAACGAAAATGATTTGAATAAACAAGTGTGTTCCTTAACTTTGAAACTCTGTGACTTTCTGAGTATTTGTGTCGTTGTGTACTCAAAAAATTCGCAGTTTTTTTTTACAAAAGAAAACGCTCTCGAGAGAATAAAACATTTCCACTATATTTGATATTCTATCCAAGAAATTTCTTTGGACAGAAATTAATAACTCAGCCAGCACCAACGTCAGCTTGAGAGTAAATGAATGAAAGCAAAGAATCGTGTCGGTCGTATGTATCATTCAGTAAATTCTTTTATTTTTTTGAAGAAAAAAAAAAACTAATCAATTTTGTTACCCTGGTGTAGGTAATACAACAAAAAAAATCAAAGAAAATCATTTGCTCTATTCGTACATTGTCAAAAAATGTGAGTTTTTGTCGATCTTTTACGAAATTTGGAACAATTTTTATTAAATTTTGTCGAAATTGGCTTCATTTTAAGTAAAATATTAGAAATACAAAAACGCGCCATATTGAACTTGCCAACGTGCAACGAGGAAATTATCGTGTCAAAAAAGCACGTTCGTGAGACTTTGGCAACGCTGAATCACACTGAAAAAATATCCTACCTACTCATACGAAGTACTGCGAATTTGTGTGAATTTTTGTTCTCGAATTTTTGCAGTTTTTAATTTTTTTGGATCGTTTTCTCTTCAAAATTTGATGTTGTGTGGATTTCTATGCACAAAGTTAAGGATCAACCCTAAAAAGTCATTTGAAGAATTATTTAAATAATATTTAAAAAAAAATAATATTAAACTGCTTGGAGAAAAATATAAAAGAGCCCCTTACTAGTGTCGAGAAAACGTGCCGCTCACCTTAGCCGATCGGATTCTGCAATAAACTGTGGTTAAGAGTTGTATGTCACTAGCGGATTCAGTCACCCCTCTAGTACGAATTTTTTACCTATCCGCAAAAATTTTTATAAAAAAAAATGTAGCCTGATATTCTGGCTTAATTTAAAGACTCCAACCTTGAAGATCCGATTACTAGAACAAAAGTTATAATGCAACTTCAATATTTTTTTTGACTAATTGTATACGTTTTTCTCAAAATTTTTTTTTCTGGTCCATACATAACCCCTCCTCTGTATGTATGTATATTTCTCTGTATAAAGAAAATAGGTACTCTTTAACCCAAAATCTATTTTTTGTTTGAAGTACTTTTTAATGTTGCGCAACCGCGCCATAATGCACAGTTCAGTGTCTGCGCCATATTACACAAAAAAAAAACTATGTTCTCTTTTAGTTTCAAATATTTACCGTTACCCAACAACACTGAAACTTTATTCTACATTTTACTCTTCACGCCGAACACCTGCGATGTATACTTACCAAGAAACACGAATCCAAACGCAAAGCAAAATTATTAAAAAACACAAGCAACCTGTAAATTTTTTTAAAATTTGATTTTTGTTCAGCGAAACTGGGGCCTAATTCCCGCATCGGCGAGTGGGCTATACCCCATACGTCACAGTAATATTTTACATTGGCATTACTGCTCCATTTGAAATAAGAAATACATTGTAAAGAGTAGTGCCAATTGAAATAATTCAGTGACCTAAAGAGCTCACTGATGCGATGATTTGGCCCCTGGTCTTATCGAACCACAGTACACATATTTAAAGTAATATATTGCGCATCTTCGAAAATTACAGTGACACCTGCCTGTCAGAATTTACAAAAACAAAACACAAGTGTTTCCGAATCGCAGTGACCCTCGTCCACAATTTACAAAAACAAAATACAAGACATGCGCAGAACTGAACAAAAATGAAAACTCCGAAAAAATTCCTTTTTATGTGTACTGTGGTATCGAACAATCATTTTTACTGGACACGTGTTCGGCTTTCGGCAGAGACTGAATTTTTCGCATTGTTTTTATTTTAATTAGAGTTTTGCAAGTATGACATTTTCGAGGTGCGCTATAATGCCCGAACTTACTCTACTACATATTTTATCTATTTTCCATTTTAAAAACAAAAAATTAAGAATCTTCAACAAAGCATGATTCAACAAATTTGTCAACTTGTCAGTTTATTCGTGACCTTAACTCGCCCCAGCGAGTGGTAGCCGTGGCGTGATGGTTAGTGCGATGGATTGTCATACCGGAGGTCTAAGGTTCGATCCCCAGCTTCGCCACCTATTTATTTAAAAGAAAAAACGTCTACTGCCTCTTGCGAGGAATTGACAAATCCTCCAAGAGTATCTTCTGTCACAGAAAAGTGCCGCTCGTTAGCCGTTCGGATTCGGCAATAAATTGTAGGTCCCCTCCATTCCTGCAGACACGCACACAGGAATGGTTGAGAGTTGTAAGTCACTAGGCCCTAGTTCTTCATGAGCTGTTGTGCCATCAAATTTATTTATTTTATAACTCGCCCCAGCAAAAAATCTAGATCTACTTCAGGGTGAGTTGAGGACGACCAAAGGTTTCATAAAACAGAGAATTTGATGGGCAGGGTGAGTTCAGGGTTTTCAAAAAATGCTTTGGGGCGACCCCAGGGTGACTTCAGAGGGCTCAACGAACAAACCTAATCCTATAATGTCAAATTCCTTTTAACAAAAAATCGATTTTTTTTTTCAACAGGATCGATTATTTTCTTTCAATACAAAGAATTTGTCCAGAAAAGTCGACTTTTTTTTCTAGACAAATCGATTTTTTTGTTAAAAGGAATTCTACATAAGTTTTAATTGATCGAGTATATTCTTTCTTGATTAAGAGCACTAAAGTGTTTTTTGAGAATCGAAAAACCCAGGTTTTTTTGACAACTCTTGGGGTTGTCAAGAAAACCTTGGTCAACGAATAAAGCTATTTAATATCTTTAGTTACAACACAAATCTTTTCGGATTGCTTTAAATGACGGTGTTCACATTGGACTTACCCCTTGGATTTTTTTTGACGTCTATATACTTTTTCTCGTTCCCACTCTGTGGTGAGAAAGAGACAGGCAAGTGAGGCAGGATTTTTTAAATTTTTTAAAAATTTGTGGATTTTTTTTGACGTTTCCTTTTGTGAAATGTGTTTTGTTAGTATTTAGTTTTTGTTTGGCACTTAAATACTACAGAATCGAAGTTTTTTCAATTGGAAAAATATTTATTTAGTGAAATATTAATTTTGTGATTGAAAAATGTATAGTTAAATTCTCCGGCGAATAAAAATTTGTGTTTTATTTTAATAAATACCGAACGTCAAAATGAATCGGTTGTGTGTGTCTGAACACGAGCTTACTGACTTATGCCAAAAAAAATCGTAAATCTGAGTCCAATGTGAACACCGTCAATAGTTGCCCGAACGCGGCCATCAATAAAATTTCAACAAATGGAATTCCACACGCTCAAAGTGTTTACTTCAACTGTACACAGATTTTCCTCATCATGGTGGACTTTCATTTTTTTTTTTTGACAGAAATGATTTAAATGACGTTTCATCTTTGACGTACACACACATCATCATTTCATCTCTTTCTCGCCCAATGTGTACTTAGGATAAAAACAAAGGCTAAAAAAATTCATACCCGTCGAGCTGAGAAACGAGTCACAAAATTTTTAGTCTTCGTGTTAGTTTTTTTCTTAAATTACTTTTTGTAGAAAAAAGAAAAAAATACTGAAATAATTCACAACTAAATTTTAAAAACTGATTCATTCGTCATCAAGTTTTGAATTAACACCGAATGCAGGTTGAATTTCAAGTTAGAGATATCGCAAAATCAGAAAGTCAATTTTACGTAAGTACAATAGATACAAAAAAAATAAGAAAATACAAATTCCAAATAAAAATAAAGCTCTATGAGAGTAAAACACGTTACCATCTATAAATTCGCCGACTTATACTAACCCCGCACTTGAGGCTAGAGCAGGCGTTTCTGCTAGCATTAATCAAACATACGTTATTCTAATGATTCAATTAATTCCGAGATGGTTGTCCAGTTTTTTTTTTTTTGTTTTTGTGTTGCAGGCACGTCCACATTGTTGGGATTTTTCCATGACAAAGGTAGAAAGTGCATTGGAATTTCTGGGATTAAACAAATAGATTTAATTCATTGTTTACGTTTTGTAGCATCCACTGATGTCCAATTGGGAACACGTCTTGCTAAATTTCTTTATTCTAAATACCTAGATGGATGAAATATGTGAGAACCAGTTGCACAAGTTTTATTTTTTTTACTTCTTTTTGTTCTATGGGGCCTTTTATACTTAAACCCCATCGTCGTCTTACCAAATACGTGCAAAAATATATTTAGTTCTGGAATTACGCATAAGTTGTACTTGTGTGTTCTTATCCGTCATTTTGCATTGTTAAATAGGTTCCTGTCTAGTTTAGCTTCAAAAAGGACTTTGAACCGATCGAGCAGCCTTTTGCCATGTCATTGCCAGATAGGTAAATTGGCCAATAACCTATTTACATATTAAATGGGAACTTTCTTTACTTTTCTTTGAATTAGATAAATCATTGAACTTTCAAATTTTATATCGATAACCACGGTCAAGCCCCATTGTTTCGATTGATTGCTAGATCGAATTTTTATTTTATTTTACATTATTAATTTTCCGGGTGTGGAAATGACGACACTGCATTTTAGTTGAGCGTTGAGGTCATATTTTTTTTTTTTTGTGTAGGTATAATACGGTCAGCAATTGTTTATTCAGCACACTTCTGACCTTGGATTGCGTTTGGTCTTACGTACCTACAATATGTATGTTTGTATATAACCAGAATATTAAAAACTTAAGTTTAATCTCATTTTTTCTTGGGACCTTTCTAATTAAATTTATATCAAGGAGTTAATAAAATTAATTTACTCAATGATTATGATTCATATGGGGAATAAAAGCAAAAATAAACTGTTAAGCGATTTAGGTAAAAGAACTTTAAACATAATGTACCTCAATCGTGTATGTAGTAAGCAAATAATTTATTTTAAAGATTAAGCTAATCTCAAGAGATTAAAATGAAATTCTCAGAAATAGAAAAGAGCCTCAAAAAACAAAATTTTTGACTTCTTTTTTTCCTTTGTTTTTAAATACCCAATAAACTTTAGTTTACATAAATTTTAATAAATTACAGCAATGTTAGAGATTCTTTTTGGTGATACATATTATGTCTTTATTGAAAGCATTTTTATTTATTTTTTTTGGAGCGTTTACCAATGCGTGTGGTGTACCAAAAAAAGAGAAATAATTACCTATGCATTTAAAATCAATCTATTGGAGCGGATTTAATATTATAAAATTATGCTTCAGCTGCAGCAAAAGTTGCAAGCGCAAGCAGTTGCATTGTTGCAGATGCACAAGAAAATTTTAACTGTCCAGGCGAGAAATAGTAATAGACACGATGAAAGTTTAAATGTAGCAACATATTTTTGATTAAATGAGCTTCAGGTCAAATGACAACAAAAATTTAATTGTTTCATTTGACCGGAAAATATCTTATTGTAAAAAAGGTCACCAACATCAGAAGATGTAGCAACATACCCTTATGTTATATGTCTTTTAGAATATTATGTACCTAATAGATAGCCCAGTAACTTTATACATCAGCACTTGCGTTAGCTCCGGTAGTTCTGATTTTTTTGCTGAGTTGTTTATGATATTGGCCTCATGAAAAACCCAAGTTCTCGAACTCGAGTGCCGAACGCATCATGGTCAAAAATCAAAAACACCGCGAAACTTTCACGCTTTTTTCAGTTATTGGCAATTTTAACCCCAATTTTAGTTTTTCGACCATAACTTTGCTCTACGATTTCAAAGAAATTAAATTTTCTTCAATTTGAGCCCAGAACCATCTGTGTAGGCCCAACAGTTTCGAAAATACAGATATTCAAAATTAAGCAAAAATAAATTTATAACAATTTTTCAAAATTTTGAGTTTGAAAATAAATTTTTCAAAGACTGTCACTTGAAAAAAACTTTATTTAAAAAGAAAATTGGAGAATGGATTCCTTGCTTTGACAAAAGGTATAGGATTTTATTTTTTTCAAAAAGGTAATCACTTCTTATCTAATTAATTTTCTTTTCCAAAGTTATTTAAAGTTAAAGTGGATGGTTAACAAAACCTATGATATAAAGGTGTGAGGCTGAGGCGGGCCGCGCTGTTCTGTCGTGACTTTATTATCTTTTAACTCATTCCCAAGGTAAATTTCTGAATAAAAACAACTATTTGTTATTCCATTGATTCCATTGATTTCCCACAGATCTACAATTATATTTTTTTTATTTTGTTAAAATAAATAATCCGACGCGTTTTTTCCTATGAAGACATAATCAAGAAAACTGCCTTGTTTAATCTCCACTTTGCTTTCTAGTTTTTTTTTTCTGTATCGGGCAAACAAATTTGTAGCTATTTTCCAGCAATAAATTTTATCGTAATTTCGCGAGCCTATAATTTCAATTGAAGTCCCTTAGCTTAAAAAAAATTGAAATAAGTTGTCATCAGGGAAAATATTATTTTCAAAAATTTTTTTGCAATGTATTCCAAAAATCATCTCCATCAAACATCCCCAAAACCGACAATAGCCCAAGAAAATAAATATTATAAATAAAATAAATTTTGTGGCACAAACGGCTCATGAAGAACCAGGGCCTAGTGACTTACAACTTTCAACCATTCCTGTGTGTGTGTCTGCAGGAATGGAGGGGACCTACAGTTTATTGCCGGATCCGAACGGCTAACTTGAGCGGCACTTTTCTATGACAAGAGATACTCTTGGAGGATTTTTCACTTCCTCGCAAGAGGTAGTAGCTCCGAAAAAAACTTAAGGTGGACGCGGCTGGTATTGAACCCAGACCTTTGGCATGACAGTCCAACGCACTAACCATTACACCACGGGCTACTACAAAAAAATATTGACAAAGGTAAAAAAAAAACTCGGATGGCCATAGAACAAAAAGTAGGTAACAATATAGTCGTCCGTCATCGAGCAGTTCGTCGGGTTCAACATAGTCTTCAGGATCATCCTCGTCACCCGCATCTTTTGCTTCGTTTTGCCTAGAAACATATTATTAAAAATTAACAGATGTACAATGCGTTCAACAAAAATATTCACCTTGCTGTGGCGAGTTTTTTGTGAGGTTTCTTGTGAGGATGGCCTGAGAATACCAAAAATGTTATCGAATCACAACAAACCTTACAATGAATCAACCTCACAAGATCTTGTGACTTGTAAGCCCTCACAACGGCAAATTAATAACAAAAAGCTGCCAAAATTTAAGATAAATATTTTACTATAAACTAAAAAAGTTGGAGTTTGATAAAATGTCAAACTATGTATTTAATACTAAACTATGTTATACTTGCGCTTTTAGAAACGTCCAACTTCCGACACACCACTCGAATTCAGAATGCTTTTTCGGGATCTGATTCTTTAATATGCCGTACAAAGCATTCTGCATTTTCTTCGTATTCCCCCATTTTTATATTCAGAACCCCAATGTGAATCGCAGTCTCCATTTTGCAATCACTCCTGTTATGTAGCGCCTTAACTGCGCACATGTTATAAAAAGAAAGAAATGTTTTCTATTTAAACTTATAGACCACCGTTAAAAATTGCAAGCTTCAGATAAAACCATACTAAATATTTAAATAATTATGTATCGCAGCCAAATAATAATCTTCGAATTTCAATTGTTGATAAACTCTGTCAAACTTCGCTATCGCAATTATTAATTTTTGTTTTCTTGCAACTATCCATGAAATGACGACACTGCTTCGTAGATGAGGTCATATTTAGAAGATACTGCGTACAATTCGATCAACAATAATTGTGCTTATCCCATATGCTCAACCTTGAATCGGTCGCGGTTGCATGGTTAGCGTGGCAAACGATCGATTGGCTTAGCCGACAATACCTGGTCACATTATGAAATGTTTCAATTTAAAGAGATGCGAAGAAAACATCGAAACTATTTTCTAATTGCCGCTAAGACTTTTTATAATCGTAAATTCATGAGGTTGCTCTTAAGAAATAACAATAAAAATAATAAATAAGTCAAAAACTTGGGCTGTAAAGGCGCGAGCGGTGAAAAATACAGCCGCCGCATCACAACAAAAACAAAATAAAAAAAAGACCTCAAATTTATTTTTGGCATAGCGCTGCTGTGAAAAATATGTTTGCCTATCTTCCCTTCTGCTGCTGGCGCGGTTCTTCTTCGACATTCTAATAATTGTGGGCAGAAAACAACACAAAAATATTCTTTTGCAATTGCGGCGCGGTGATCGTTGATGTGTGTTGTGTACCTGCATTTATCTCTATACGTCTCAATGTGCTGAGCAAACAGCTGTGTCGATTTTAAATTAGCAAAGTGCAAAAACTCAAAATATAGAACGGCCATGAAATACCCTTTGTTGCAAAGGGTTATTTGGTAATAATAATTTGAAATTTAAATGCATCTATTTTTTTTTCTTTATTTTAAATAGTTTACTTAAATGTATTCTATTTTCTCTTTTAGATTCACAAATATTTAAACGGTATTTCTTAATATATAAACGAACAAAATGCCAGCCGAGGCGCTGCATATAATCACAACAGCAGAAGATCACACATTCATCCTGAACGATGATGCTCTTGCTGAAGCCCTCAACAAGGATGAAATCAAGGATCGTTTTGTATGCGTTGTTTCGGTGGCAGGAGCATTCCGTAAAGGAAAGAGTTTCCTCTTGGATTTCTTTCTCAGATACATGTACTCAAAGGTAAGTTATCGTAAGATTTTTAATGATGATTAATGGTGAAAATATTCTTTAAACAAATTCTTAAAGGCAAATTTGTTTATGTAACCATTTGGTTGCAATGCTATGTACTTCCTTTTTTTCTCTTGAAAAATATATATTTTCTTGTGTGTGATGTGTATTTTGTCTATACAAGGAATAATTGTCAGGCTTTCGATAAAAGAGCTAAATAGAAAGGTTTTATTTATAGTACCCCGTTTTTTCACCTGTCTTTTTCCATACCGTCTATCTATTCCATTTGCAGTGATATAATGAGTATAGCAAATAAAGCATACAAATATGTGATTTTAAATATGTAATGGTTACTCACAACAAACTGCTCGTTATTTAATATATCTGTCATAAAATCAATCAAATGCTATCCAAACATCTTGTCTCATTCATTCGAGAACCTCCGCTAAAAAAAACCATAGGAATGTAGAAAACAGAGGGCCCGCTTCCGAGTACAAAATCTATTTCGAATTTAGATTTAATTTTTATTGCACATCAATTCAAACTCATTGTTTTGGACTTTGATTCAAATTGATTAATAATCGCTTGTTTGTTTAGCTGCTGTAAATAAACCTAACAGCTTATTATATTTTTGTTATTTGTTCACCTCAAATAACTGTGTTGTTTCTTAAAAAAAAGTGCTTCTTATGGAATAGGAATATATTACTGGGGTATTCGTGAATTAAATAGGCCAGGCGAAGTCTAACAAGTAACTAATAATTTTTCTAATGGCAGGAGTATTAGCTTTCTCAGAAGCTGTAAAAATAATTTTGAAAAAATAATGAGCATTTTATTGTTACGTGTGGGACTTTGATATTAAGTTAACAACAGTCGACAAAGCTTTTATTAAAGAAACCAAACTATTTCCGAAGGTTTTTGCTGAACTAGAATCCGAAGTCAGAAATATTTCATCACGTCACGTTTTGAAATTCCTATTTGAAAATAAAACTAGTAGATGCGGGTCCTAAGCACCCCCGTAAGAACGAAGTTCCCATATACATCCTTGCGTGTCAGCCGCCACCTGGGGGTATTGACCTATCACACTATCATCATCATCATCAGAATCAAAGCTGTGTGCAAAATTTCATCGTGATGCGATATACCGATTATTTTTTAACAGAGTTCATTTTAAAACGCAATTTGCTCTCGTTTTGAATTTCGAAAAACGATTAAAAAATATAAAAATCACATACAAAATAGCTAGGTACAAGATTATTAATTTATACATACATAATTTGCCTTATGGTTAGTTTCACCAGAACATTTAGTAGGCGAACGAGAGAGCAATAAGGCGGGAAACGTATGTTTTTTAAAATCGAAACTCACAAAAGCTTTTAAAATTCCGGGCGAAAAAAATTTAAGGGTGAAATATTGTTCGGGTGAAACACACACAATAAGACTGACTTGCCGAGAAACACTGACGGAATGAAGTCAACCGTTAACAACCGAATCCTATGTCTACTACTATTTATGTCGACTACTTTAGCAATCGTCCTTTGGAGGAACTTCCAAAATTGAGAAGGCACCACTTTACATTAGTGCAATGATAATATGATTCATCTCACTCATTTTGTAGCTATTAAAACGCTCAATATAAAAGTTATTAATATTCGAGATACAAATTCTATATCTCGATTTAGCCTAGCGGCTAGGCGGCTATTAACCAGAAGGTCGCGGGTTCGAATCTCAGATGTACAGAATAAAATTTTTTCATTTGCATCTCTCCCTGTCCAAAATCCTATAGGATTCTCATTGGATTATGATACATTTGATGAAATGGAAATTGTAATATGTTTTCAATGCACATTGTGCATGTGACGGAATAAAAAAAAATATATTTAAAAAAAAATTGTCACCAGCAGGATTCGAACGCCGAACATTATCCGTTAAAAAGCAACCAACTATCCCATTGCATCACCATTGGTCAAAAAAGATCTGTCGTTTTTTGGATGTACCCCCCAACCCTGGGCTAAAGAACTTCGTTCTAAAAAAAAAAAACACGTTATCCACTGTTTTTGATGTTATATTATAACGTGTGGTTATTTTTGTCAACATATTTTGTAACAGTTTCTAAAATAAAAAAAAAGTAGTAGCGGTAGTGGTTTTGAGTTATAAGTCACTAGGCCCTAGTTCTTCAGGAGCTGTTGAGCCACCAAGTTATTTATTTTTTTTAGATCTGCATCATTGGAATAACAAGAACTGCTCTGAAAACAGAAATTATATTTTTTATCACTTCACCGCTAAATATCTGCAATGGCCGATTTTTGACAGTTTTTAATTGTTTGTGGTGCGTTCCTTTTCTAGCAATAGTCAACTATTGTTAACAATAGTTAAATCTGGTAGTTCCTTTAATCAAAAACATTTACGATTTGTAACTATATGACGTCATAACATCGTTCCTTTTTGAAGTTTCAAATACTTACGATTTGAAAACTTTTTCCATTTCATGTCCTTGATATGAATTGAAAGTGTTTTATTTATTTATTCATGAATGGATAATATATGTATCTGCTGATTATATTTAATATTCTTAAGTGTTAATTATAAAATTAATGTAACTATACATCAATAAATTAAATATTATAATATTTACAAAATTATGTTAGCCTGTAAAGCATTTTGTTTGAATTAGTTTCTATTCATTGTAATGTCGACTGCATTGCAAACAAAGTTTAACATAACGATATGAACTTGAAATGGGCTCATTAAGTTCATAATTAGTTCTGTGAGTAGATACATACAAAAGTGCACATCTGTTCCTTAGTAGATTCTTTGGGACATAGAATTTTATGAGATTTAATAATTCAATAAAATTTATTCGGTTTGAAATAATATCCTTTGTAAAGATTATTTTTTGAACGTTTGTTCTGACTTCAAGTGGTTTCATACTGATCAGTGCACATCTTGAAAGATAATTCGGCATATCACCTGACCTATTAAAATTTCGAAGTGCAAATCGCGTGAATCTTTTTTGAATTTGCTCGATTCTTAATATTTCATTCGCGTAGAATGGGCACCAGTTTATAAAATAATATTTAAGATAGGACAGTATCAATGAATTAAACAATGTTTTAGGTGTGTAAACATCTTTAAAATCAGCTGCGTTACGTTTTAGAAAGCCTAGCATTGAGTTCCCTTTGGAAACTATAAAATCAAGGTGGGCCCGAAAGTCTAATTTAGAGTCAACGAGCACACTGAAATCTTTAACCAAATCAACTCACAAAAGGGCGTCTTTACCGAATCTGTGAGTAAAATTAATAATGTTATGTGATGTGGATGTAGTAGCCGTGGCGTGCTGGTTAGTGCGATGGACTGTCATGCCGGAGGTCTAAGGTTCGATCCCCAGCCTCGCCACCTATTTATTTAAAAAGAAAAAACGGCTACTGCCTCTTGCGAGGAATTGACAAATCCTCCAAGAGTATCTCCTGTCACAGAAAAGTGCCGTTCGTTAGCCGTTCGGATTCGGCAATAAACTGTAGGTCCCCTCCATTCCTGCAGACACGCACACAGGAATGGTTGAGAGTTGTAAGTCACTAGGCCCTAGTTCTTCATGAGCTGTTGTGCCATCAAATTTATTTATTTATTTATGTGATGTGGATGCACTAAAAATTTTGCATTTTGAGAAGTTTAATTCAAGATGATTCTATTTGTACCATATAAGAAGTAAGTCTTTATCCATCTGAAGTAGGTGGCAGTCGAAAAACGAGAGAATTGCATACAAAAATTTTACATCGTCGACAAACATCAGACAGAAGGAAGGCGTTTTTAAAAACTAGAGGTGAATCATTTATCTAAAAGTTTGGGCTTCGAGAAGGGGCAATAATCTCTCTTACCCGATGAGAGAGATTTGTTAAACAGAAGAGTTAGGGCGAGACAATTAGTGGAAGAGCATCTTGACAACAGAAGAGGGAGTATTTTATCATTCCCTGCATTTTTTGACACATACATTTTGCATAAGGCAACCAACATTTCTTCCACAGTTAAGTTTAACAGCTCAAAGTTGATCAGAATGCACATTTATTAACCTCAAACTGTTATTAACGGTACCTGCTATAGAACTGCATTTTTTATTTTCGACCTTCTTTTTAATGGCCGTTTAAATCGAAAAAATAATACGTGTGTTTAATGAACCTGTTCTATACAAAAAAAAAAGACAGAAAACTTAACTGTTCTGCATTCATACTTCGCACCTACTTTTTAGATGGACCAATAATTTCAAATATCGAAGCATCAACTGATTTCTTTGTTCGGTAAAATAAAATGCTTAAATTCATCAAAGAAGTATATTTATTAGATTTTTGCATTCAAAATTGAAAACAATCTTTCAAAGATATTATATGAAAAAGTCCAGGGGTCGCATAGTTGCCTATTTTTTTAACTTCTTTTTCAGTTTTAATAAATGAGTTTACCAAAGAACACTTTTAATTTTCAATATTTTCTTTGTAGTATGTTAAACATGATATCACAGATTGGCTTGGCGATGAGAATGAACCCCTGTCGGGATTTTCATGGCGTGGCGGATCTGAACGTGATACAACTGGAATACTTATGTGGTCGGAAATATTTTTACACGACTACCCAAATGGAGAGAAAGTCGCCATTATCTTGCTAGATACCCAGGGTGCATTTGACAGCCAGAGTACAGTACGTGATTGTGCAACAGTGTTCGCCCTCAGCACAATGGTTTCGTCTGTGCAAATTTACAATTTATCACTGAATATACAAGAAGATGACTTGCAGCATTTGCAATTGTTCACAGAATATGGAAGATTAGCGTTAGCCGACTCGGGTAAAAAGCCTTTCCAGCGATTGCAATTTCTGGTGCGTGACTGGAGTTTCCCATATGAAGCCGAATACGGACCAGAGGGTGGTGAAAAAATTCTAAAAAGAAGATTAGAATTATCAGACAAACAACATCCCGAATTGCAATCATTGCGTAGACACATCAGTTCATGTTTTACTGAAATCGCATGTTTTTTGATGCCACATCCTGGTCTAACAGTGGCCACTAATCCGAACTTCGACGGAAGACTCAAAGACATTACACCTGAATTTAAACAGTCTTTGAGAAATCTTGTGCCAATGCTTTTGGCACCAGACAATCTTATCACAAAAGAAATAAGTGGCCAAAAGGTCAGGGCAAGAGATTTGGTCCAGTACTTCAAGTCGTACATGACAATTTACAAAGGCAACGAGTTGCCCGAACCCAAGAGTATGCTTGTGGTAAGTTTGATTAAAATGTTTTTTTAAATGCTTTACAAGGGGAATACATATTTTTTTAAATTATATTTGTATAGGCAACTGCAGAAGCAAATAACTTGACAGCAGTTGCAGCAGCAAAGGAGCTCTATTCTCAACTGATGGAAGATGTTTGTGGCGGAACGAGGCCATACTTAAGTACAGGACACTTGGATGCGGAACACTTAAGAATTAAAGACAAAGCATTATTCCACGTATGTTATAATTGCTTATAAAATTCATAAAGGGCTTTAGAATGATACATTTATTTTTAGTTTGCTGCCAAAAGAAAAATGGGTGGCGAAGAATTTTCTGAAAAATACCGAGAGCAGCTTGATTCCGACTTAGAAGATACATTTAACAATTTCCGATCGCACAACGAAAGTAAGAACATATTCAAAGCAGCAAGAACACCAGCCGTTTACTTCGCCATTGCTGTTATAATGTACATTTTAAGTGGAATATTTGGATTGATTGGCCTTTATACATTTGCTAATTTCTGTAATTTGGTAATGGGTGTTGCTCTGCTCACACTTGCATTATGGGCATATATAAGGTTCGTGCAATATATTCATTAATTTTATAAAATATGAATTTAATGAATATTTTATGTTATTTACTTCTATAGATATAGCGGTGAATTTACAGAGATCGGATTAAAACTAGATGAGTTCGCATCGTACGTATGGGAAAATGTAAGTTTTTAGTTTATTCGTCGCGCATAGAAGAATTAAAAAATTAACAAGCAAGTAATCAATGTATTTTCATTGATTTAAATAAAAAAAATGAGCAATTCCAATGTTGCTTACGGCGGTCAATAATTTTAAGCGCTATATTCCAGTTATTGTTATTGAACTTATCTTATTCCGGCGAAAAAATTATAACTGATATTTAGATTTACGTTATGTGAGCATAATACATTCATACCGTTTTTATCTTATTTCTTTTGTATTAAATTTTGATCAATGACTCATTAAAATGAAAAACGAACTTATGTTATATTAAGTTCTATTTACAAATTTGTTCCTGGATCGTGCATATCCATACTACACTTATACGTTTTTCATAGGCTCTAGATATAGGTTTTTATATATCCCAAAACAAAGAGTCACTCTGTTTCCAAAACATGCCTTGCCTTTCGCTTACTGGATCGAGTTTTTTTTTTTTTGTTATTTTTATAAAAGTTGTAGTAACTGTGAACAAATTTTAAGCGAATGATGTGAGAAGCACCTTTTAAATATTATAAATGCAAAAAATATTGGACTTAGCAGCTTGGATTTTTTTTATCTTGCTTTTCACTTTCGAATCAATAGAAAATAAATATGTTGCCATTAAAATAAAGGAGTGAATTGGTGGGTAAGAAAGTGTGGGGAAATACCCGTATTTGTTTTTTTTTTCAAATCTGCAGAATGATAAAGTCCAATATTCAATCTGTTTCAAATTTTGCGAAAAACGCCTCATTTTTTGTTTACTTTGACTACTAATCATGATTAAGTTAATAGGGATGTTTAGTTTAGTCTCGCATCGCAGATTCGTATTTCCTACATAATACAGGGTGTCCGCCGGGAAGGTATACTACTTTGTTTGTTTATAATTTTTGATTAAATGAAAGAGAATGGATCCTATATTGATAAATGCTTTATTTAATGTCGGCAACCAATTATGTATGGAATACAATATCAGGTAAATGTCTGCCTCTGTTAGTCTCACAAATGCGAGCCCTTTTGAGCACATTTTTCATTATATTCTCACACATTTTCAAAGAAGTAAGGTCCAATGATTCCTCCTGACCAAATTGCACACCAGACTGGAACTTTTAATGGATGCAAAGGTGACCGATGAATAATTTGAGGGTTTTCCATTGCCCAGAACCGACTATTCTGTTTATTCACATAATCCATTCAAATGAAAATGTGCCTCGTCACTCATAATGATTTTTTCATGAAAATCGGGGTTGTCATGGGATAGCTGTAACATCCAATTGACATATGTACGGCGGCGGCGTAAATGGTCTTGTGGAAGAAGCTCTTGTGCCAACTGAATCTTAAATGGAAACAAATGCAAATCCTTGTGCAAAATTGTGGCCAAAGTTGTTCTTTGAAGACCAAGCTCCTGAGCACGGCGTCGAATTGAGGTTAATGGATTGTTTTGAACACTTCCTTGAGCAGCAGTAATGTTTTCAGCCGTTCTTGCAGTACGTTGTGGTCAATGCTTGGGCCTATCACCTACAGACCCTCTTTCTTCGAAATCATTCACTACACGATAAATAGTGCGTTTTGTTGGCACGTTGTTTCTCGCAAAAATTTCACGTAACTTTTTTATCGTCACAGTAATCGATGATTGATTTTGATAAAATGTTTTAACGATTTAAACACGTTGGTTTATCGAATATTTTTCCATAATAAATTTGCCACGTTCGTGTCTACTTCACGACTGCCAAATATGAACTGTCAAGACTAATGTTTACCAAAATGGCGGCAAAACAAAATAGCATACATTCCCGGCGGACACCCTATATAATACTAAGGTACTCGTACTCGTATTATAATTATGTAGTTATTATAAACATAAAAAGCAATTTCTCCTTCGTCTAAAATTTGGCAGGTTTTACACATTTTATTAGAAAAAGGACCAAACGGAAACGGAACTAGCAGGTAGAGCTTTCAAATTTCTCATTGATCTTCGTCGTAGCCCAATAAAACCAGACCACAAAAAAAAATCGACAAAGCTGAATTTTTGAGTTTTATATTAACCACTAGCTGACCCGACAAACGTTTTCCTGTCTTAGCTATGAATTCGAACTGCAATGTATGTACATATGTATATTTAAAAAAAATGAGTACCTAGGTGAAGAAGGAAATAACCAAATGTTGTGACCCTTAAAAAAAAATATAGCCAAACGTTTTACACACTGATAAATTTTTATATTTCCATTTTTTGTTTTTGATCTTGTAATCTATTAATGTGGATATAAGACGCGAAAGAGGTGAAAAAATCTTCTTTATTATAATTTGCCTGTTTTTAGTTCCTATGTATAACATTACAGACCCTTTAAAATAAATAATACAAAATAAGCATTAGTGGAGTCACTGTGGCGTATACGTACTTTTGTATTAGTTTAGTTTTTATAAGTTAGACTTAAAAATCTGTACATCACAGCTTTACAGTTCATTTTATATAATTGGATATATTGAGAAAAAATCAAAAATAAATTTTTATGTGAGTTACCGCCATATTATTCACTCGATACATCCAGATGTAAACTTTAATCCAGATGAATTTACATTAAATTTGTATGATTTACATCCAGATTTAAGTTTTAATCTGGATGTATTGAGTGATTAATATGGCCGTTAAGTCAGAGTTTGTTGATTAAAAAAATTTAAATCGGTTGCGAATTGTATCCCACTAAAATATTACTTCCTTCGGCAAATATAATTTTTTTTCTTTTAATCACTGACGAACAGATCAAATTCGTGGCACAATATGAAGAAAACTACCCTTAACTCTACATTAATAGAAAAAAATAAGTTAAACTTTTAAAAAAGACTAATTAAATTATAAATGTCCCTTCTTATGCAAATTGGTTGATGTTCAGCCGAATTAAGCACGTATAAACAAAAACCCAAATGAGAAAGTATGGTTTTCACGATTTACCGGCTTCTCCGGGCAAATTTTCCAACTTTCGGCTTTGTAGTGTACTTAACTGTGTCAATACAAAACGAATCCAAAAAAAAGATTCCCATCTAAATTTGATAAAAAAAATAAATATCCAATTCAAAATACTTTCGTCGTGTTAAAATTGAAAAAAAAAAAAAACAGCAATAATTTGCGCACTATTGGCCTTATTGTGAGAGTCTATTTGGAATAAAACAATCAATACACATTTGAAATAATCAAATAGAAAAATATTATCGATAAGATTTTTAATATAAAAACAGAGCATAAATTAAGTCTATTTGAATAATCTATTTTTAATAGACTCTCGCAATAAGCTTTTGTATTGATGCACTACGTATCAATCGCCAATGTAGAAAGACCGTTCGAACAAAAAAAAAAAACAGTTCAGAAAGTGTGCAATTTATTGTTATCACGACTTTCGGACTTTTCGGGATAATTTTACAATTTTTATCTCCGTAGTCTGTTTCTCTGGTTCAAATCCAAGAAAAAAAATCATCAATTTGGATGATGTTTAGTCGAGTAATGCGCGTACGAAAAAAAAAACTAATTAAGAAATTTTGAAATTTCAAGGTGTTTTCAGGATTTTCCTACTTTTTCGGTCGAATTTTCTAATTTTCGTTCAAATTTTCCAATTTTCGGCTCCGTTGTATTTTAATCTGGTTCAATATAGATACAACAAAAAACTCGCCGACCAAATCGGATGATGTTCAACCGAGTTATGTGCGTACGAACACAAAAATGTATTCATTTTCATATGTATATAGATTTCTCTAAAATTACCCTATTTTTTTTTTTGATTTTGTAGGTTCAAAGTGTTTTGTGAATGTATCTAAATGTAACGTTTTTTTTTTCATAAAATATCATGGTAAAACTTGTAGCTATCAAATTCTACAAACAAAAGATCGTGACACTTTCTCGTAATAGGAACAGATTATGAAGAAAACTTGGTCAACTGCGCCTAGTATTATACCATGGTGTGTGGTAGGCAAGTAGCACTACATTAAAACAAATAACTAATAGTAACGTAATGTGCTTCACATTTCTTAAAAAATATATAATTCTTAAGATATAGTGGTTGAAATTAATGGAACTTTGTAGGATATGCTGAAGACGTCAAAATAAAGCTCTACACATTCATTTTTTGTTTTTGGGTTTCATAAGGCCTGTTGTGTAAAGCAAAAAAAAGTGGCGGTGCTCTAAAAAATTGTACATTAAACTTTAATGTATTAAAAAACTAATACTGTAAAGTTGCGAAAGTTTTCCCCAAAATCTGCTGCTGCAGTAGTTTTGGTTAGAATTGCATTAAGCTATGATAACCTCGCATATATTTTGCGAGCATTTGCGACCGTCCCAAGCATTTGCGATGGCACGAAATCAAATAATCGCATCAGTTGTTGTGATTCTTCATTCTACTAGTAGAGCAGTAGTCAAAAACGAAATAAGGGAATAAGAGGCAACGGAATACTTTGATTTATTTATTTTAGTGGCTCTTTATTTTGGGGTTTTGTTATAACTCAAACTATACAATTTTTACAAAAAAAATGTTGTTTTCAAAATATTTATTTAAAAAAAAGTGGTAATTTCCGTTATATCATTAATGACTTAATCGATTTTATTACAATTTTGAATTCGCCAATTCAGGTTTCTGAAATCTTAAAAATCAAAACTATTCACTTTTGCTATATAAAATTCTAAGACTGAAATTGTTTTCTATCGCATGTTGATCAATTTAAAAAAAGATGGGAAGTGCTTTTGACTTCTTGCAAGAAATCATGTTAAATCAAATGAGTTTGATTTTCGAATTTGAATATACATACTTTATATGCATCGTTGTTCCGGAAGAAAACCGACACAACTCAACAATTCAATCTAATCTTTAAAACAGCTTGGAATAACACAACCTCATTTTAGCAGTCTAATAAACTCTAAATATTAATACACTTTCTTTAACAGCTCATGAAGCCAATCTACCAGGGATGTATGGAAAAGGGTATTCAACATGTTGCCACGCATGCTGCTGAAGCAGCTGTTGGCGGGCGATCGGCTGGATCAATAAACGGCAAAGTAAAGAAGTCATGAGAATACGCCTATCCAAGGCAAAAAGCAATACAATCACAAAATCAACAGCCGCAACAACCAATTAGAAAACCCAATAAGCAGCCATCGTCGTCGTCTCAGCAGCCTATACCGAAATCACAATTAAAAATAAGCAATAATCATAATAACAACAGCTGCAGCAAAGCTCCACAAGAAGAATCATCAAATCCTTCAACATCAATGTGGGATTTCTTTGGATTATTTCAGCGAAATTCTCCAAATACCTCAGCGCCTGCTGCTTTCCCAGTTGTCTCAGCAGTCAACAATAATAACAACAACAACAACATCAGTTCTGCAGCTTCAACTCGCAAGGCCAAGAGAAGACAAAACAAAAAGAGCCCACCGTTAAAAAAATAATTAATTACACTGGATTAAGATTGAAATAAGAAACGGTTTGCTCGTGTTGTGTGTATGCTCTCCATCCATGTATACAAATCAGCTGCTAATTCTAATTCTTATTGGTTCATTTTTTTTTTAAAAACAATATTAGCCTTAAATTAGTAAACAAAAAATATATTTAACATTAATTGAAAACCTTTTAAAAAAATTTCCATTTCTTGTTATTAAACTGTGAAGTTTTTTTTATTAAAAAAAAATATATGTAAATGAATTTTTTGTAAAACAAAAGAATATCCATTGAAAGGAAAAAAAACGAAAAGATTGTTGTAATACGTACATACATGGTGTGAAATTTTTTGTTCTATATTTTCATAGATAAAACGTTTAAGGAAGCAAAAGAAAAAAAAAACGAGAATGGATCTCAAAGCGGTCCTTGGTCTCAAAATAATTTTTTAGTAGATACATACGTTCTCACATATCTCGCTTGGGTAAGGTCTGTCATTTTGGTCGCATTTGTTTTGTTTCGTTTTTTTTTTTTTTTAATTTTCTAATTTCTCATAATTGTTCAATGGAATGATAAGTTACTGCAATTTGTGTACATGAAGAGTAACCAATTTGTGTAAGACAAAATTTATTTATATTAGAAAGTGATAACATTCTCTAAGTGTCAATAATCTTCCAATTTAGTATTTTTTTTCTTATATTTTTTATGTTTACATTTTATTAAGGTTTGGGTTTTCCGCGTTGATAAGAACGTTCTATGTATTTTTTTTATAAAAACTGAATGTCGAATTTGTTTGCTTGTGGTTGCTTCGATTATTAAATACATTAATAAAAGTAAGAAGATTCTTAAATTTTCTTTAATTTTTTATCTTTTTTTTGAAGTTATACTATAAAATAAAATGATGAAAACATTCTCAAAAAATTGATTGTTGTCTTTGTATTTTAATGTTAAAAATTTGAACGAAGTGAAAGTTTTGTGTGTACAATTTTTATTAAAAGTGTAGAACAAAAAAATATGTCGTTAGCAATAAACTAAGCAGAAATAGAAAGAAAGGGATGTAAATATTTAAAGATCGCCATGAAATGCTGGAAACTAGGACTAAACGTCGTAGCCTAATTTTCCGAGGCGATATCAATGGTGGCTAAAGACTCGGTGTGTTTATTCTGAAACTAAAAAGAAATAAAACGCACGACTGGATCGCACAAACTTGCTCTTGTAGTAAAAGTTTCTTCGAATTTTAAAGATTGAGTGTGATAAAAGTAAATAATTTTTTTATTGGAGCTTAAACTAACACCTATTATACATTATAGAGCTTAAATTGAAAAATTATTAAAAATCAACAGAATTCGAAATAAATTTATTAAAAAAGTCTTCTTAAATTGTTTTGAGAGCTAAAAAAAAGTACACCATCTGATTTCGTTAACTAATCTTAGTTTTGCAGAAAAAAAAATTTAAAATCGTAGGAGCGGTTTTTTTTAATTAATTTTTTATAAATAAAATTTTGTGAACATTTTTAAGAAAAAAAAAATTAGTATAAAATTTGTTTGTATTTATTTATGTTGAATTAAAAATTAAATTTCGAAAAAAATTATCTACCCGTTTTTGAAATACATATCGAATTTTCAAAAAAAAAATTGAAATTTTTTTTAAAAATCCAAAATTTGTTCGTTTTTTGAAAATTTTGATATGCAGTATTATTTCAACTTTTAAGAAGCTTTTGTATAAAAAATTTAATTTAAATCGGTAACACACATAATGAGATATTCCAAAATAAAGAAAACGGTTCTATGAGAGGTACTGTTAATAATAGCTAAATGTAAATTTTATTTTTGGCAGATCGTAGACCATACTAATATTAGTATTCACAACAACTTTAATCAAAATCGTAGGAGTAGTTTTCGAGAAAATTTATATTTCCTGTAACGGTTTTTTAACATTTATATGGTAGGTACCTTTAATTTTGTCTATAAAAATTTTTTTATTTTAAATATTTTAGATAATGTTAAAAAAACCCTTGTTACCAAGTTTCATCAAAATCAACCAAGTCGTTTTCGAAATATTTGGTTTTTTAAAAACAATTTTGAAACTTTTTGAAAATCCAAAAAAGTTTTTGGAAAGTTTTGGTATACAACTATTAAAATTTTTCAGAAGATTCTCCATAAAAAAAAATATCAAAATCAGTTTATTCCTTTTCTAGAAAAACGAAAATAAAAAAAAAATAGTTCTATGAGAGGTACCTTTTAAAACCATTTTTTGGAAATATAATTTTTACAAGAAGGTAGCACATACCTAATAAAATTTATTGATTTTTCTTGAGAAAAATAAGATTTTCCAAAAATGCAAAAAAAAAAAATTATATGGCAGGTACCGTTATTTTTGGTCCTAAAAATAAAAGGAAAAAAACGTGTCGAGGTAATGTCCCGAAAACACTTCACACCAAGTTTAATTAAAATCGGCCCATGGGTTCAGGCTGTAGGCGAGTCCACAGACAAATTCGAAGATATGAAAAGGTTACACAAAAAACATTCCCATAAATTACTAAAAGCCATATTCTGCTATTCGATCCGATCGAAACTTTCGATACACGTGAAAGTTTCATTCAATTTGTTTAAATTATTTTTTTAATTCTTCTATCTTTAGAGTGCAAATCTCAACTGATATTTAGTTTTGAAATTTTTAAAAGAATCTAATTGTTTAAATCCAGTTTTTATCGAAATCTATACAAAATTTGGAACAATTATTTCTCTCCGACGGATAGCAGAATACAAACTTTCACGTGAATTTTTAGCAGAATAGGGCTGTAAAATAAATATTTTAAATATTTTACTCGTACTCCACGCAATTTGAAAGCTTATGCAGAAAAGAATGTTCCTATAAGAAGAATATAAACTTGTGACCATATTAATTAATAATTTTTAATTTTAAAAAAAATGGTAAATTAAATTACTCATATGTACGCCCGAGTGTACACCGTATATTGACCATCATAGGCAAAACCAGTTCGAAATATTCCTATAGTTTGAAACTTAACACCAATAAATATTTTACCAGAGCGATATCTTAAAGTCTCTTATTGACATGAAAGTATTTCCTACAAGAAGCTTCGTATGCTTTGCCCCCCAAGTACCCGCCTGGAAAAAGAATCTAGTTTTCAATAAGGCCCTGGCAAATTTTTCATAGTTACAAACAAGGGTCTAGCAAGGATTAATATAGGCATTCGCTAGGCCCTCGCCAGTTATGAACCTTTTTGCCTTGTCAGTTGAATTCTGTCTAAGCCCTGACTAGTAAAACTAGATTTGTTCCACATATTTTGTTTTCCATGGTTATCCATTCAACCATTTCAGATATGGGGCTTTATTATAGCCCCATTTACTTAGGTGTGTGGGCAAGTATGTGTGAAAGACTGTAGGTATGTTCAGTGATGTTGTTCGGAACAGTTTAGAACATAAACTGAAATAGTTTTTTATTTGCATTCGGAAATTACTGATCTGTAAGCCTGTCAAACATCTCTATTTATCATTATAATACCAGATCACCAGTCTTTAAAATAAAAAAAATTTCACTATTCATAGTTAGTTACCATCAAGAGCTTCACTAGTACTTTATTAAATAAATGTTCTCAGCGAGGCACTAATATGGGTCTGTCAAGTTTTCCTCGTCCAGGCTTTCCTTACCGAAAACTTGCCAGGGCCTTCTTTAAACTTGCCATTTTTCCAGGCGGGTATTTTTCCTTATATGAAATCGATATTAGAAAAAGGAGAAACAAATTATAAGACAATCGAAAACACAAATATTAAAGAAAACTTAAATCATTAAAATTTTTTAAAAAAATAATTCATACAAACAAAAACGAAATTTGAATTTTTCACAATAACTTTTTTAATATTTATATAAACTAATTTTTAGGAATTTACGAAAGCAGTTGTGGACTTATAATTTAATTATGGATCCACTCAATTTGGTACTTTTGGCCCATCAGTGTAATTTAATTGATTTGTGGACTTGTAGCCCACGCAAGAGAGTCAAAAGTTCACTCTCCACGTCAAGCAGATGTTGTCTGTGAGTGGGCATAATTATTCTATTCTAATTTCATCTGTATTATCAACTGCCCTGGTGGAATGGCAATAAATTTTCATGAATAGATGCTAAATTTATAAAAATTTCTTTGCACCACAAACAAAACCGAATAGCTACAGCACTGTACTCTTGGAGGTGGAGACAGTAGCCCAGAAAAAAACACTTTTTTGTGTTTAGGAAATCGAACTCTGGTGTGACAGTCAAACGCACTAACCATTACGCTACGGGCCTATATTTAATTTAAAAGCAGTTTTAGCCAGAACGCTAAAACAGAATTCGAGAGGTATTTTTAGCCTCTATGGGGATTTAGTAGAGGATATATCTAATTATTAAATTTTTATCAGCGTTGACAGTTGATCAATTATTAAAAGAGGTAATAGCGAAAAACGGATGACAGATTTGAGTTTAGAACCAAAAAATAACTTTTCAACGAGTTTCACTTCCTCGTTTCCAAAACTGTTTAAACCTACATATGAAACCATTTGAACTTTTCTTATTTTTTGATAAAATCTTAAAATTTAAAAGTTTGTTTCGCGGGAAGTATGTAACAGTAACAAAATTTACATATATCTACTCTCGAAAATTAAGATATTTCAATTTAGTTAAAAATCGCCTAAATAAATTTTTTGGGAGACCGATATACTTTATGAGAGATATTAAAAAAAAAAAAAAACAGGCACAATTGGAGGAGTGCGGTATCAGCAAAAAATTTGCATACATTCGTCGTGTTTTATTATTTACGGATCTGGATCAGGATGATTTCTTAACACGTAGTACAAAACAATTTGATGTCTTGCTTTTTATCTGGATCTATTTCAAAGATCCAAACATTAGTTTTTATTCTGGTGGGCAGATGGCTTTTATAGTAAGGTAGTGTAAATTGCAGTGTAAAGAAAAAATACAAGAAATTATTAATATTGAAGTACAAAAGAGAACGCCATCACTGCTAACTTAAGAGTTACGAGAAAAATATTTATAATAATTCTGTTTTTATATCTTCTTAATTCATAAGTGGATATGTTTTGTTTAACCCCTCTGAACTGAATAAGTGATGGAATTGTCTTTGGACCCTACCAATAATCAATTTTAGTTACGACTTAAATATTTCAGTAAAATGAACTTTAATGGCGTGGGCTCCAAATAATACGCCGTGCATGGTATTACCTAAATATTTACTCCAACCTTGAAGATCCAATTATTAGGACGAAATTTATAGCTTCGAAAGCCAACCATACTGCTCTATTTTGAATTATTACTGAAGTGAAAATTAATGAAAAATAATTCAACATCGAGTGATATTGTTGGCTATAACTTTCGTCCTAGTAATTGGATATTCAAGGTTGGAGTCTTTAAATTAAGCCAAAATATCAGGCTTTATTCCTGAGTACAAATTTTTGAGGAAGGGTAACAAATTTTGCACGAGAGGCGGGTGTTTGAAACCGCCATCAATGTGATTTTCGATTTTTACAATTTTAAGCAATTATCTTCGACAAAGATATTTCACCAACCCTCCTCTACAAAGTTGTCATAGGTTTTGATGCCACAGGAGAGGCAGGAGGGGTGTCTTAAAGCTAAACACACTATTGAACCCCATTACATGCAGGTGAACTTTGATAAGCTATAACTTAAAGATGAAAAAAGTCCCAGAGATCGTTAATACCTCATTTTGTAGGTATTTTGATTTCCTAAAAGTTTTTTATTGGCCATTTTGTTACAGAAAAAAATCCAGGCGAGTTATCAAATGAAAACAAAATGGCAAGCTGTTTCAATATGGCTGCTTTTTGCTAACCCCTACCACCCCGACAATTTTTTTTTATAATGTGGAGATGTTCCTAAATACATACCATACAAAAATATTTGCCCGTTGAAACATGCAACTTCAATAAATTTTTTTCAATAAATCCAGTACACTATAAAGTTTGTGCACGTTTTTCTCAAAACCTATTGATTGTACGAAAAAAAGTGTCATAACATTTTTAATGTAAAATTACATTAGCTAAAACTTTTGCCTTCACATTTTTTTAAAAACACTGATAGTTTTTGAGAAATCATCGAAAAACTAAAATTCAACCCTTTTCACCCCCGTAAAAATTTTAGCCCCGGCCCAAATTTAGGGTACTTTTTGGAAAATGCTTAAGGTACAAAAATAAACATCTCCACCAAAATTCAGCTTTGCCGGAATTTTTTCTAATCTAATATTAATATAATCTAATATTAATTATAAGCATAATATACCAATATTAGAAAAAAAAAATTATATGCAGCCTGCGAAGGGATGCAGCGGTAACCCAACTTGGAAAACAGAACTGTTATTTTTGAACTGTCCTTGGATTTCTACCGAAAAGGTTCAATTTGATTGAGACACATCAGCTCAGATGCTTCAGTGTGATGTGGATCGAGCATTCTTCAGCCACTTGTACCTATCCATGATGAGAGTACATTCTCATTCTCTAAAATTATTTAATAAAGAATTTTTTTTTAAGATTAAATTATTATGAAAAGACTTAAAACCTTTGAAGATAAATACATATATAATAAAGGATAAAATGATTGATCCATCTTTTCTTAGGAAAACTGCTAGCAAACACGAAGGAATGTCAATTAAAATCGTGAACGCATGATTCGCCTATACCTAACTTACTCTTTACCTCTACACCCTTCACCATGCGAAAACGTTAAAGAATTAAATATTGCATTCCAAATAACATCACCGGTCGTGCGCAGTTCCCTTCTGTGTCTGTCTTTAAAATCGACAAACTTCGCAAATTACAGTGCGTTTTATAACATCATCATTTAGTTTATCACAGACTTCAGTTGAAAACAGTTCGCTATTCACTTTATAGACCGGTCGACTTGCTAAATAAATAGTTTTTATTGAATCAATTTATTTCAATCTTTACAAATTATATCACAATCAAGATGCCTTGTGGGGGATGTGGTTCTGGTAAGAATTATACGCATATATGTGCATAATAAAGATGAAGAATAAAATGATGAATTTTATTGCGACTTCCACTTATTGATTGATTTTTCAAAAAATAAAACACATATTTTTTGTTACAGATTGTAAGTGCACTTCCGAAAAGTGTGATGAGCGATGTAAGTGTGATCAGGCCAGCAAGTGTTGTTGTACCAGCACTGAAAAGAAAGAACCCTGCTGCAAAGAAAAATCCAAGTGAATTAATTTTCTTCACGACCAATAAGTTTTGTGCATAAATAAAATAATTGTACTATGAGTATAACTCAAGCTATAAGACCCTTGCATTTCTTTTCAATAAAAAATTTATTGGGTAAAGATGAGTTTTTAATTTCGTTTTACCGTCTATATAAGAACTTTAAATTTTGTCTGTTCTTTAAGAAATATTATGATTGACGTGGATAGTTACAAATTGTTTGTATTGCGTTTACCATTGAGATAAAATAATAAGGATAAGGCTTATTAAGGACATGTTTGTTTCGCAGAAAATATTCTTCATGCTCGATACTCTCCTCTTTAGAATGCATGTCATAAAACTGATTCATCGCATTTACGTTAATTGATTTTTCTTAACAAAATGAAAAACTTGAGGAGTCTTACGATGCGGAGCGGACGTGACTTAAAGATCCTGAAATTTCTTGCAAATTTAAAACTGTGAAAACTTGGTGACAATTTCAAGTTACCGAACATATATTATGGGCTTAAAGTTATTTTGTCAAGTCTTTTGCGTCAATAAGATTTTTCATCACCAAAACTTTAGTCAATAGATAAATAATTTTGTTAATTTCAGTGCAACTTACAGGAATTTAGTAACAAAAATCTGATGTGAACTATATACAAGGTGATTCACCTAAGGTGTGACAAAAAGTTAGAGCATGCAGGTTGAGTCAAGACGAGAAAAAAATCGTATGGGAGTGGGCCCTATTTCATCCCGTTTTGGCGGGAGGGGTAATTTTCTAAAAAATCGACTTAAAGGCTCTCCCAAACCAACGCGATTAATTATTTTTCTTTTGTCGCGGCAATTAATCGCATTGGTTTGGGAGAGCCTTAAAGTAGAAAAAAAATCATTTAAAAACAACGAAAACACTTACAATATGACATTGCTATATTTTTTAAAGCCCGATATTTTATTATGTTTTTTAATTCAAATAATTTGAGGGAATAGTTTTTCAAATATTATTTTTCAAACTCAAAATTTTGAAAAAATAATGAAAACAAAATTTGTTAAAACTAGTTTGGTTCAAAATTTTACGTTATTAAGTAGTATTTTTGTTTTTTATATTCGATGCTCCTACTTATTTCAAACACAAAAAACTGGATGCGTGCATATTTCAAAATTTTACGTTATTAAGTAGTATTTTTGTTTTTTATATTCGATGCTCCTACTTATTTCAAACACAAAAAACTGGATGCGTGCATATCTTTTGGATTGATTTCGAGAAAATGAAAATAACGAAATCTACTTTACTTCTTAATTATAGTAGAAATATGATCTTTGGGGCAACAAAATAACGGAAGTCGAATTTAAGGAAAACTTGCTTTGTTGTTTTCAACTTTCTCAAAAACTAGAAAATATTTTGATATCTGGTTTTTAGTGTTTGATGGGAGCATTGAATATTAAAAACAAAAATAGAACTTAAAAACTTAAGTTTGAAAATTAATTTTTCACTAAAAAGCTTAGTTTAAAAATAAACTAAAAGAAGGTATTTCTAGTTAAGCAAAAAGGAATGCCATTGTAACAGTTACTGTTTTTTTTAATAATTTTTTTTTTTGTTTTAAGTCAATTTTATTTTTATAAAATATATCATCCCGTTAGTTTTAGTTTTCTTAAAAACTAAAAAACACTTGAGCATCTGCTCTTCAGTGTGGGACTAGAAATTGAGAAGAAAATTGAATATTAAAAACAAAAGTATCACTTAGGCCCATTTGCTGAAATGAAACTTAAATATTTATGTTCAACTTAAACGCGTATGTTCTACTTTTTCCTCAGCGTAAACTGTCACATAAGCTCTTATGTTGAACTTAAATACTTAAGTTTCGTTTCAGCAAATGGGTCTTAATAACGTAAACGCAGTATTGTAACTGACGCAAAACTGTGAAAAAAGTGGGCAGAAATTCTTGGTTTCGTTTCCATTTTGATGACAATTTCACAATGTTTATGAACCACCCAATTTGTTCCCTTAGTTGGTTTTTACGACTTTGATCATTTGGTACGTGAAAACGGTTCAATGGATTTATTTGAATTTACAAAAATATTTGAGGTCTATAGTTCTTTAAAATGTATTACCAAATTTACAAAAATATTTACGGTCTATAGTTCTTTAAAATGTCTTACCAAATTAAGTCTTGCAGTCAATATTTATAAAGCAGTAAAAGATTTACAAAAAGTCTTTAAAAAGGCGTTTTTTGACTTTTTCTGAATGTAACGCATGAGGAGCAAAAAAAAAATCGTTGTAAAGTTTTTAAAGAATCTTGAAGAATATTAATTCCAGTTTTTAAAACTACCCTTAAATTTTCCGTGTCCTCATTCCTTGCGAAGATATTGGTAGTCGAAGTCAAAAGTCTGTTTTTTGATTCAAGGCCAGATATTCTTTTGAAAAATATCCGCTCACCATAGAAAAATTGTACAATGACGAAATAAGATGACGTTGAAGCTGAATAAACAAGTTATTGAAACAAAGCATTAAATTGGCTCAACCAAAATTTTTAAAGAAAACGACAATGTTCTAAAAAAAGAAAAAAATTTAAAATTTTTGGGTCGTGCTGCTTCTTACGATTGCGCAATAACGGTAACTTGAAAAAATCATTTGCAAAAATTTTTCAATACAAAAAGTTTAAAGCTTCAAAATGATTTTTGTTTCATCTCAATACGACCACTTTTCACAGAGATGCATCTCTTCAAAAAACACTAAAAAAAAGTGATTTTTTTTGTTCCCTTAATTGTTTTGACAAGTGTATATAAAATTAATATTTAAATTACGAACCTTTTTTTACTTTTCGAATAATAAAACAACGGTTCCATACTGTTGAGTTCCACGACGACATCCGCCCGCCACTTAAAAGCGATTGTTCCGGTTTGTGTCTTCGCTGTTCTATCGAGAAAAATGTAGCGCTTATGTCTTCCGTTTTATAAAATACACCAACATCCATGTTTTTGTTGTCATATCTGCGGTTTTATGTACTAGAAGATTTAAAAACGAAAAAAAAGATAAACTGCTCCGAGTTTGAATATTTAAAATGTTAACACATTTGTTGTTGAATAAAAGAGTCATACATAATGTAAAGTTACTTTATCACTACATCATACAATTACTATAAATTTTTGATAAAACATTATTCAAAGCAACCATTAATATTTCTAAAAAAAAGGAGTGAACTGTCTAAAGACGGTATTACAATATCATTAACATTTGGCAAGTTTGACAATTCTAAATATTATGCGGGAAAGACGTTTCGGGAGTAGAATACTCCATTGCAAACTCCCCGGTAGAAAAATTTAAAACATTTCCCCGGGAATTTTCATTTAGAATTGGGCTGAAAGCTACCTAGGGTTAAGTCTGGTTCAAAATTGACCCAGTGCGAGATGGCCCAATCGAATATTAAAAACAAAGGTACCTACTACTTAATAACGTAAAATTTTAAAGAAAATTAGTTTAAACACAATTTTTTTTAATTTTTTCTTCAAAATTTTGAGTTTCATAATTAATTTTGAAAAAAACCCCTAAAAACAACAACAATTAAGAACAAATTAAAAGAATGAACAGGGAAAATTGTCAGTTGTTTTGAGAAATAAACGATTTGTTCCATCCGCATTCCTCCCCCTCACTTACTCCGCTCACCATAGAACAAAAGATCGGGACTGGAAAAATCGGGCAATGCAAATTCAAACCAATACTCGATGCCATTTTTTAAACCAATTTCCGGCTATACTGAGCAGGCACGTAGCCAGAGGGGGGGCTTGAGAGGCTGAAGCCCCTCCCGAAATGATTTTTATATAAGGAAATCCTTATTCTCTTAATAACATTCCGAAGATGTTTTTAGAAATGTTTTTTAATCCGCATCGCAACTTGACAAGAACTTATTTTAAATTTAATTTTGTAAAAACAAACGACACGTTATAAACCAGAAACGAAATTCAATGAGGCTTTTTTATATTAGAAAAAGATGCTCTGTAATTTTCCCTAAGCCTAAAGACTTTAATATTCATCATCAGATTAATAGAACCCCAACCCAAGATATTAGCATTTTAAACGAACCTTATCAGCGATTATCTTGGAAACCTTTTTTCGTTAATTTTTGTGATGTATAAAATATCCAAAATACGCCAATAAGGTTCGCTCAAGAAGCTGAGGTATATCTTGGGTCTCATTTATCTAATTGTGAATATTGAAGTCTTCCAAGTTTTGGTTATTAACTATGAACCAAGCCCCCTCCGAAACAAAATCCTGGTTACGGGCCTGATACTGAGTTCATACATTATCGCCATTGTGTTTCAAACGAACCCTAATTTAACCAAATATCCGAAATGTTATATCAAAAATATGTACTTTGAATACCTACTACAACATTAAGAACTTAATAAAAATCGTTAGTGCCGTTTTGGGGAAAAAATTAAAAAAAAAACGTTGTATTGTTGGGGTGGAAACAGGAAACAAAACGCAACATTCACAATTTTTTTTATTTTCACTTTTCTCGAATACGGTAGGTAACGGTAACGTTATCGAGAAGATTTTAAACAAACAATTTTCCTACATTTCATCTTCTCGGAAACGGCCCACGATTTTGGACTTCTTATTAACGGACTGTTTAACAAATTTAAATTAATTCGTTGGGGAAAGCCTCCAAAAGCATATAAAAATTTAAAAAAAAAATGTTTCAGATTAAATTTTTTTTTTTTTTGAAAATTCGTAATTCTAAAAGGACAAGGCTAGAGAAATGCTAGTTTATTTGAGCCCTTCAAAACATTAAGACATCCGGTTTTTAGCGTTTGACTGGAAACTAACAGGAGCATCGAATATTAAAAACAAAAATATTCACCCTTATTCCGAAAGGCGTTTTTCTAAAACGCCAACTGTCGTTTTTTTATTGGTATTCCGTAGCTAAAACGCCAGCGTTTTTCTCGCTCTTACATTCCAAAATACGATCCACCAAAAAAAAACTTATATTTGACATATCAAATTGCTTACAAATTAAATAATTTGGTTTTTGAAAATTATATTTGTGCTAATTTGTTTTAACCATAAGAAAAAAACAGAAAAATATGTAGTGTAGCAAGTTATTTTTCTTAGAGCAGCAGTGACGACGAAGATGAAGAAAGAAAAAAGAAAGATTTGATACTGCAGAGGAGGTGGATTCCATCTAAAGCAATACCTTTTCCATCCATAATTTTTCTCAGAACCTCTTTTAAACTTCAATTAGAGTGGAGCGTCAATGTATGAAGAAAAAAACAAAGTCATTGAATCAGTTTCTTCGAATACCTCCTGTTTGTTCATTTAAACGATTAGAATAATTTGACATAAAAAAAATTATTTGGATAAAATCTTTAGCCCTCTACCTCTGATCGAAGCTTTGAAAAAGGGTGTTTTTTCATTAAATTCTAAACTTACTTTGAGTTGAGGAAAAGGACTAAAGATTTTATCCAAACAAACAAATTTTTTGATGTCAAATTATTCTAATCATTTAAATGCAACAAACTGAATGTATTCGAAACTGCTCCATACTTTGATCCTCCACCCTAGTGCTCATTTCCCTCCACGAGCTCTATTAGTCGCATTTGAATTGTGGTTGTTATTTTTACCCTAAACAAAGAATTTTAAATTATAAAAAGTTTCAAAAACATCTTACATTTTTACTCCTGTCGTCAACACATTTCTCGACGACAGATTTCGACGTTTTTATAGACGTTATTCTTATGGAAACGACTAACGGAATACAGAAAAAAATCGCGTTCCACAAGAGAGAATCGACAAATTGACGATTATTTGGCGTTTAACGCTTTACGTAATACCAAGTCCACACAATCATTCGTTTTTTGACGTTCAACGCCTTACAGAACAAGGCTGGCGCCCCTGTTCTGCATTCCACTTACTGTGAATTCACATGACGGAAGTTAAATTCGGTGTTCCACAATTCATTAGAAAAGCTAATTGTGAATTGAAAGTTCGAAAGTGAAAATTGGTGTTCTGCATTTCGGTTCATTCGGGTTTCTGAACATATTCAATCCACTTTGTTAATGCTTTGTGAATTATTGTGGAATTGCCCCAGTTGCAGTTTCATGATTTATTGGTGCAAAATGTAAGTAAAATTATATATTTGTTTTCTGAATCTGAAACGTACGTTAAAAACTTTCAACAAATAAAGAATAAACAATTTATCAGAACAATACTTCATAGTTAAGTACTCACGCTATGTCAGCCAAATCTAATATGTAGGTAAAATCTTTCTCGCAAATTTGTTCGTCTATGTTTTTCTATGTTCCGCTTCCTTTTTTTCGTTTAAAGTGCAAATAATATTGAATTAATTTTTATCTGCATTTTCTTTTTACTTTATAAAACAATTAAAAATGGATGCACCTTAAATTTTGACAGTTCGAAGTAATTGCGAAATTTTCGAAAACGAACGAATTGTAGAACATGGAATTTCATTTCACGTGAAATTGAAAATCGATTTCAATTCGATTTCGTCCGAAATGCAGAACATGGGCGTGGTTAACCAATTTCAATGAAAATTTGCACAAATTTGTTTAAGTCAGCCTCATCGCTTTTAAACCTTCTGCACACGAAGCGTCTCGTCATAGAAATAAATTCGAACATTGCTAAAATAAGCGTCACCCTAATATTATCATGTCAATTATAGAATTCACAATACGATTTAAAGTGCAGAGATTCTACTAACAACTCTTAAACCACCACACAAATGAAATATTCATGGAAGATGTAGCAAACGGTTTGTTATAATGAGACTCAAAACTTTGTTTTTGGCTATTTTATTTCTACATTTCGTTGGTGTAACTCTTATACCACATAATCCAGAAAAGTTCGTTTTATAAATGTCGGTGTAATTAAATCGTAAACGAATCGTAAACGTAATCGAATATTTTTAACTAGAGACGTTTCTTGGACCAGATATATTGTTGTTTCTCAGACAAGAATTACTTTTTTCCTATAAACAAATAAATTGTATATTTGGAATATCGCAAACGATTAATGCATTTTAATGTTTTATTCCTTAAATTAAATATCTTTACAAAATGTATTAATGTTTAGTAAATAATTTTCATAACATTTTACATAGTTGAAGAAGTGGTTTCTTTTTCTCTTTTACACTTTTTGTTTTTTTTTTTTTTTTTTTCATTAATCTTATAAATTTGTTTTATTTAAATTATATAATTAATTTTTTTTTTTGATATAACAAACATATTTTTTAAGCGAGATGCTTACGGAAATAACTAAACATATTTTCTCTTTTTTCCAATGCAACAAGGACCAAACAATAAAATAAATAAAAATTGGGTTTGCAAAAGGAATGCGAAATTCATTTATGTATGCGGGAATATAAGAAAAAGAAAATCACAAACTCTGAAAAAAAAAAGAAAACTAATTCTAAACAATAAATTGGGAGAGGGGGCTAGACTGTTGCGGACGCATTAATCGTAGGTTGCCTCTATTGAAAGGGGCTATGTGACTGGTTCGTGCTCTAAAGGCGCGAGGAAAAGTTCTCATATAGTGATGAGAGCAGTACAGCTGTCGTGGGATTGTAATACTCTTGTCATTGGGTCAAGTCTTTTCCATAGGCAAGTGGTGATGTGTTTGCATTGTGGTTACTATTCGTGAAAGACGATATGTCGGGCACAAAGTTGCCGGTTTGTTGTAGTTCCTTAAAAAAAAAAAAAAAATTATTCAAAAAATACTTTCATTTGGTGAGTCAAATACTAACCTCAAGCTCTTTAAGAGCTTTCATTATTTTATTTACATCTAAGTCTGTGCACTCGAGTGATTTTTTCGGAACAGTGGTGGCAGTCTTAAGTTTGTCATGCAAACCTGGTGAATCGCTTCGACTTCCATGATGGCTTGATTTCTTGTATTTATTCTTGTTAACAACGGGCAGTGAGGGTGCAGTACCGCGAGCTTGATAGACGCCTACTATTTCAACGCCGTCTGATTCGCTACTACTATCCCGACGAAGAAATTCTGTTTTCAAGGTAGGGTGATTATGCGGGTGCATATCGAAAGCAGATGAACGACTTTTTTGACGTTCATTCAGCGAATGTGTTTTGCTGGTGTGGTTGATGAGCTGGTTGGACGTGTTGATTATTTCTGAGGCGGATTTGAAGTTATCAATGTTAATCACATGAGTATTGTTGTCCACATTAAGTGAGCCACCCATAGCACCGGCGGAATGTTGCGGCTGTGGAGTAGTGGATACCGAAGAGGAAGTTGACGATGGTGATGACATTATACTGTTTATGCTATGATCAGTTCGTTTGGAGGGAGAAACCAGATCAATAAGGTTTTTGGAAATATTTACAATACCGGTGGATGATTTATTGCTGTTTAAATTTTGGTTTGGGTTGGCGTTATTGTTGTTATTGGTAACGGATCCACTTGCAGATTTTTCACTCTTGGGCCCACTTTGACTCTGGCTACTGCAAAGGTTCAAGGGACTGCTCGTAGATGAACGATTTAATTTGCCAGAGGACGAGGAATATGCCTTCGATGAATGCAATTGCTCAGCAGAAGCATTACTATGTGCCGGCAATAGTTTCGTTACGTCATTTGGTCTAGTATTTGAGCTTTTGGGCTCACTTGATGATGCCATTGCATGGTTATCCGCTGTATTAAGTGATAATTTGCTACCTGTAGAAATAGCCGATTCTTGATTAAGCAAATTTGATTTTTCGGTCGAACTAAGGGCTGTTAGAGATTCTTCGGGTTTTTTATTCTCTTTTAGTTTTTTAGGTGCATTTTTCTTCTTTTCGATTTCTCGTTTTAGCTCTTCTAACTTCATCCAACCATTTGGCCATATATTGATTACTTTGTCTTTGAGAAAGTTGGTGACAAAATCTTCAAATGATTCTTTTCGAGTGCGTAGAACTGTGAACGACATCCAGCGTACTTGATAGAGGTCATACAGAAGTGACCTACACAGTTATAGGAGTATTAGTTCACGGATTGTTTCAATTTTTTTTAAAACACTTACCTCGAGGTATCATTCCATTGGAATCTTTTTTTAGGCATTTTAGGGGCATTTTCCAATTTATGCATGTCCACACCAGGGTTAAGAGACCTTAGGGATACATTTGGTTCATAATTAGAAAAGGAATGTGTAGTTAGATTGGAAAATTAAACTAGATACACCTAATGTATATGTTTAATGTTTTTGAGTTATCTAGTATTTGATGAGTTTTATAATCTTCTTCTATATAAAGTGAAAGTATTAAATTAAGCTTGTACATCTTTTCAAAGGATCTTTATCTTATATGTAATAAGAATTAAAGTCAATAAACAATAAACAGTATATAAGAATGAATCCCTTTTTGTGTTTGTACGCGCTTAACTCAGCAAAACAGTATCCGATTTGGTTAGGAATTTTTTTGTTGGATTTGTATTGAACAAGATTAACACACAACGGAGCCTAAAATTTGAAAATTTCACCGGAAATCAGAAAATTAGACCCAAGTAGTCGGAAAATCGTGAAAACACCTTGAAATAAAATTTTGTTCGCAAGCGCATAACTCAGCTAAACATCATTCGATTTGGATGGGGATTTTTATTTTTAATTTGTATTGAACCAGATTATCACACAACGGAGCCCAAAGTTGAAAAATTCGAACGAAAATTAAAAAATTCTAACGGCAGTCAGAAAATCGTAAAAACATCTTAAAATTTCAAACTTTCATTGGTTTATTTTGGTTTATTTTTCGCACGCTCATAGCTCGGCTAAACATCATCCAAACAGGATAAGCATTTTTTTCTTGGATTTGTATTAAACCAGATAAACACACTACGGAGATACAAATTGGAAAACCATTGCAGTGAATTGAAATGTATAAAAACAATTTTATGTTTAAATAAAGTGTATATGGAATTCAATTTAATTTAAAAAGAGTTTCATTCTAAAACTTAATACATTAATTTAATAATAAAATGAATACAGCCTAAAACCAAGTGTCCATTAAAGGTGACATGATTTACCAATTAAGTATTTATTTTATTTTTTTCGTGTCGGTGTCAGCTTTCATTTTACTTGCGATATATACATACATAGGTACTATGTATATGGCTAGTTTTGGATTTGTAAAAAAATGGAACTCGAGTTCCGATCACGCAATTAATTAACGAGAAAAGTTTATTTATTTATCTAAACTTGGATAGTTATTCTCATTTTTAAATTTTTGTTTATGAATTTTGGTGATTTTGATTTATTTAGGTTCTCAAAACTCATCAGTTTTTATATCGAATTTCATTTATAGTGTTATAATTACCACCTTGTATGTACTAAACATTTAAAACTGCGGAAACACAACTGGCTATCAGGTATGACAGCCATAAAGATTGAAAATGGTTCATGGATTTTTGTGACTTCGGGTTAAGCCAATTCAAGTGTTTTCGCTTGGATTTAAGTATATCCATATGAAATCTTAAATATTATTGCATATTAAATGCGTTTAATCTGTGTGTGTTATGCACTCTTAACTCTGGTGTACTAAAGTCCTATCATATAAATTAATTTGAATTTTCTTATATTCACAATTTAATCATACCATATCATGGCTACATGAAATTTGGACCCAATGAAAAATGGCCCCAAACAAATAATGAAAAATAGCACCGAAGCTGGTGCTTTTTTTTCATAATGAAAAATAACCCCATTTTAAAAATAGAAAAATTAACCCAAACTTAATAAAAAATAGCCCCAAAAAGAAAGAAAATCTTAAACCAGCGAAGCGAAAAATGGACCCAAAAATATATACATAAATCAACAAAAACAACAGATAAAAGTGAGGCCATTTTTCATAATGAAATTCATCCCCAAAATGAAAAATGAAAAGAGGCCCCAAAAAAATGAAAAATTACCCCAATTTACAAAATTTAATTAATTATTTGTTGTTGTTGCTTTTCATATACATTTTTGAGGCTATTTTTCATTGGGGCCAAATTTCATGTAGCCCCATATCATATCTGAAGTTGTGGGCACTAAGGCTAATGTCACACGAGCGTCTTTTTCTGCTCGTCCATTTGAAAGTACGTCCAGAGAACCAAGAAAACTTATCCGCGCGTCCAACTTTGTCGATTGTTTGAATCTCATGCCGCGCAGATTGTAAAACGGCATGAGGGGTACTGTCGTAAATTAGTATGGTCACACGAGCGTCCAAATGGACGCGCTTCCAGATAATTTTCAGATGACTTTTTTTGGGTTTTTTATTTTTATCTTTTTAGTGGGTCAATATATATTGCTGAAATTTTCACAGATAATATAAATAATGTATCCAAAATCAAATTAATTTTTTGATTTAATCTTAAAGTACCGTTGAGCTAAGATAACAGCAATATTAGAACCCTTTTTCTATGAGCTCATATCTTAATGCATGCATGGTTTAATTTGGTTTTATCTTATTCCGAACGTCAGGAAAATAACAATTATTTTTATACTTCATTTGATATTTTACGTGCACCGCAAGCCTGACAATCTTAATTTTAATTTAATCAGAAATCGGAAAAATTGCTCTCATTAGTATACCAGTATCAAAGTTAAGCTTTTTTTCAAAAAATTATATCTTTCATTGTAGTGATCCGATTTTCAAGGTTAAGATATTAAAACAAAGATAAAATGTCAGGCTACAATTGTGTTTTGAGGAGGGGTACCCCATTGCATTCTAAAAACGTAAGGGAGAGCAATTGAATTCGATTCCTGGAATTCTAAATTGAAAAGTTGATGTAAAATTTTAGAAATTTGAGAAACTAATTATGCAAAGTTATTCCCTAAACCCTTGCCTAAAATTCTGCTAGTAATTTTATAGGCATAAACCTAACAAGAGAGGCAATGGAGGTTATTTAATCAGTTTATAAGCAAAAAAGTATTTTAAATTCAAAAGTTTATGAAAACTTTCAGAATTTTGAAAAACCATATTCCACATTGTTACTGTCCAACTCTCCTCTACAAAAATGTTATACATTTTATAGGGCTCATTACAACAGGGAAGGCGGTAGGGGCAGTTTTTTGAATTTTCACCCACTAATTCTGTATTAATTTGATTTATCAACCAAAGAGAAGGAACTAACTTAGTAAAATATTCTGTCCGCGCGTACAAAAAGAAGTTCGTGTGACATCAAGAGAGTTTTATACTGGACGCGCTTCCAAATGGAAGTTCGTCCATTTGGACGCTTGTGTGGCATTGGCCTAAGAAATAAGCATGTTAACTATGGAATCTGTAAAACTGCATCCGCAGTGAATCACAGTGTAATGATCTCTTTTCAAAGAGAACAATATACTGCGAACCACTTTTGCGGATTTCGTAATCGACATGAAGATTTCAATTCAAACTTTTTAATTTTACTTGAGATAAAATTACGGGAAAATGTATGTTACCTCTTTATATGATAGTCAGAAAAAGACCTATGGCAACTAAATTGATCTAAAATCAATAAATTAGCGCAATCAAATTTTGTCTATGGAAGTTGTTTTTGTCTACGAAAAAGTTCACAGATAATTTGGAATATAGGATGGGAAAGCATATCTTGAAATCTACCGATCGACTCATGGCGTTTCATCAAAACCACTTGAGTAGTTAGAGCATAAATAGCAGACAACCAAATATTCCGAAGATGAACAAATTTATAAAAAATTATTTCTGTTTAGGTGGAACGCTATTAAAGTGAAATTAACCAAATATTATAAAATTAAAACTATAGTTTTTAAATTAATATTTAGAGTTTTTGGTACAGAATTTACTCAAATAAGACAGATTTCAAAGCAGAAACTTTATGATGTTCCTGAAATCATTAAGCTCATCCATAAAATCAAACTGATATTATTTTCGTAGACATGGAATTTTGTATAAATAAATTAATACCAAATACTTACTGAAACTCTTCGTATTTCGTTAAATTTGTCTGATACTGCTGGTTAATACTTTGCATGATTTCAGAAACTGCCTTTCGAAGCTTCACAAAAGCCTTTTTAGTTTTTGTCTTTTCTTGATTGATTCGTAATTGTTTAGCTTTTCGCAGCAGGAAATATTTGGGCAGTGAAAGTTGATATTCCAAATGCGCAAAAACATTATTTCGAATGTTTTTATCCAGACACAAACACCTATCGTCGACACTGCAAGAATCAAAAACACTTTCAATAAACTACACTTTTTGCAAGTAATTCGTGTAAGAACCTCAAAAATATTTCAGAAAGTTTATCATCAAATTGGAATTTTTTGCCAGTCCGATTACTAGCTTTGGCAGTATCTTTTATATTTTGTACGTCCCTCAGAAGCTCTTCACTTAGTTCTGGTAACGCTGTATCGCTTGGGCGCAATTCTAAATTAGAAAAAAAAAAACAATACAGAAATATATAAATTTTGTAGGAAAGAAATTAGAACTAGGATGTCACTTACTATCACTATCTTCCTCAGAAGTCTTTTTTAACTTCTTTGCGTTGGGTTCCAGATTTGATTCGCTTTCGTCACTCGACGAATCAGATATATCTTCGGTAGACGCTGTAGCCTTAGCTTCACCATTTGATGTCTTAGTTTTCAGTTCTTCCTCTTGCATTTTGAGGAAACTATCTCTTTTCGCTTTGAGCATGTCCTTTACAGTTGTTGTCTTGACCGTTCGGTCGACACGCGGTTTATCTTTTGAGCTTGGCTCTGAAATTATGTCTTCATTTTTGGGTGATCCAGAGGCTAAAGAATTTACAGAAGATGTTGCTGCTGATGTTCCCGCCGAAGGTTTACTCTTCGTGGGTTTCTCTTTATCGCTGCATTCTTTGTCAGAACTGGTCTTATGGCGTTTTTCCGATGGAAGGGAAGTCTTTTGCTTACTACTATTAGTGCTCACTTTGGAAACTACATTTTGTTGTGGATTGGAAACTGCAGAAGTTGATGCTGTAGATATTGTTGTTGGTCCATCAATTTCTTTGCCACCACTTTTTTCCTCATCAGACGATCCAGATTCCTCTGAAGATGAAGATAGTGCTCTCTTTCTTGTTTTGTTTGGCATTTTTATTATTTCATCGGTTTTTTCTGTACAAGATAGGTGCTTAAATACCAATGCACCGGAATTAATATAGAAACCACCTTCGACTGTCTCTACCTCTTCTGGTATTATTTCATCGTACTTAAAATAAATATTTTTAATACATTCTCACAGATGCATATTAATTTAACTTACCGCTTCCGTATTGTCAATAAAGGAATCATTTTCATCATATCCAAGACCGATGTCACAGAAATCGTCCTTTTTGCTTCGACCTCTTCCACTGGCATATGTTGTTCCATACTTCTTTTCTAATTCCTTAGCTATTCGAGCAACGTCATCATCGTTGTCTTCAAATGGATCAGAGAAACCATTTTGTTTGTTGTTTTTAAGCTTCTTCAGCTTTTTCTGAAATTAAATATGAATAAGTAAGTTTTGAATAAGTAATATTAGACCAAAAGAAGAAAAGGGAAAATTAACTTCTTATACAATTTATATACATACATATGTAATATTTACTATTTTTGTGTTTAGATAACGAAATACCCCTCATAGAAAAGTAATATACAGGGAGTCCGGTAAAGATTGGATAATCCTGAAATGGCGTATAGCTCACTTTATGACTGCTCCGGAAATAAAAAGGGGCTATCTCGAAGGGTACTCAAATATGTGCATTTTTTCGTTCAGTGTATTTTTTTTTTACTTACTTTACGTTTTTTAATACCACGACTACAAAAGGATGAATTCCATCGATTATCTTTTCTACACTATTGCTGCCAAAACATAACCGGTAGAAAATTTGTTTAGCTCTTAGGCTTTTTAAAAAAAACAACAAATGTAGATTTCAGAATGGTGCATATAATTTTTTACAGTATCTAGAGTAAATAGGTTAATATTGGTGCTAATATGCAAAAAGAGCGAATCAAATAAAATAATTTACCTCGTTACATTGTTTTATGTTTTTAAATATTACGACTAAAAATGAAGCAAATGGATAGGTTTTTTTTTTTTGGCAAAAGTACTCTTCATAAATTGAACCAAAGCACAAGCTGTAAAAAAAAATGAATTTAATTGACCATAAATTAAAAACAAAAACAACAACATTAGATAATTGTTAAGTTTTTTATTTATATCAATTTTCAAAGCAAATGTTCAAATTGCTTTCCACCTACTCTTATGGGGCGATGAATCTACTATTAAAAGGGATGGATACTTCAACTTGCATGAACTGCATTCTCGGACGCTTCAAAATCCTCATATTTTGAGAGAAGACAGAGCCCAGGACGAATTTAAAATCAATTATTGGACTGGGAATCTCAATGGAACAATAATTGCTCCCTTCGAGCTGCCGGAAAACCTAAATCTCCAAAATAGCTTATTAGAGGAAATACTTGAACAGTTACGCCAAACCTATTGGCTTCAAAATGATGGATGCGCTGCACATTACGCTGTGCCTGTTTGGGCATATATTCAAATAATAGGTACCCATGCTGATGGATAGGCCATCTTGGACCAATTTTGTGGCCTCCACTTTCACCGGACCTAAATCCACTAGATTTTTTTTATTGGGTTGCATAAAAAAAGTTTACAGCAAGCCGATAAGATCCCTAGAGGAGCTCCAAAGGCGTATCGAGGCAGAATTTAGGAGCAGCATTAAGACGATTATTTATTAGGAGGTACAGATTGTGCAAAAGAGTGGGTGGAAAACAGTGACATCTCGTGGTGCTCTCAGTAGGGTATTCGCTATGTGTTTTTCTGCAGTAAAATTATTTATTCGGGGAGAGTACGATAACTTTGGCGCCAAAATTTGATAATGATTTTTTGTAGAGTGGTCAAAAACAAGCATTTTTTTTACTATGGGAGGGAGTGTCTTTCTCGCCCCGTTTGGAAGGTGGGGGTAATTTTAGAAAAAAATGACTTAAAATGAAAAAAAAAATTATCAAATAACAACAGCAAAATTTACAATAAAGTATTCTACCGGTTTTGAAAGCCAGAAATCTGTTCTTTAATCCTAAATTTATGTTAAATTATTTATGTCAATAGTTTTTAAAACATTCGCATGTAAACTCAAAATTTTGATAAAAAAAAAAAAAATTAAAAAAAAAAAACTTAGGCCAATTTTTTTAAAAATTGTGAAATGAAGTTCTAAATTAACATTTTGTGGTCGATGCGTGTATGAATTCTGAATCGAACTAAAGAAAACCCATTGGTTTTATGTCATCTAGTTCTTGAGAAAATTGAAAATACATTTGATTTGAAATTAAATTTTTTTTTTTTTTTAACTTTAAAGACTATTCGGAACTTACTATTATTAGTCTAATCCCTTTCATAAGGAAGAGGTAGGAATTTTTTTTATATGTAAGCCAAGTCGAGCGATTTCTTCAATGAAATTTAAAAAATCGTTTAAAATTGTAATTTATCGCTTCGCTCTTGGAACTACCGCCATAAAACTATAAACTTATTTCATTGAATTTTGAACAACAACAACAACTTAAAGGTGCTACCACCAATTGCTTACGAATCAATTTTGGGTATTTTAATTCGTTTTATTTTTGTTTGGCTAGAGATATAGCTATTTCAAGGGGTGCCAAGCCCTATCATCAGTCTCCTTTATAGTGGTGCTGAGCTTTAATCCAATTTTATTTGAAAAACTTTCTACACATCATGCGGTATTTGAACCCGCGCATCAGATTTGCTCAGTCTTCGAAGCTGTGTACACTACGTTCTCTGCCACCGTTGACCACTGACGTCACAGGTCTAGATGTGCTGTTTGTTTATCAGTTGCATTTGGAGCATCAGCATTTTTATAAGCCCCTTTAAGTATGCTGTCTTGTTCCGCCTCCATTTTTCTCCGAACCTTATGAAATTGACGGAATAAAGAATGGTCAAGTCTAATAAACTGACATTCAAGTATAAATAATACAATACAAATAATATAAACTTATTTGTTCGACACAATTAGATGTATAATATTGTAGTACATAATTTTTGAAAATTTTAAAATCTTTCATCACATTTACCGATAAATGTGATTTAAAAATTATCAATTATGGGTTTACAGCTCCTTAATTATATTTTTTTATATGAACCGTTATAAATATGTATGTATACATCAGGAAATTTCTTTAGATACTTCTATGAAATAAATCCTCCCACTAAATCAAAAGTTACAAACAATCTAGTCAGGCTCTATCGACATTTTCGATGATTTTTCTAAGTAAAAAAATCATCCCACACTGCAGCCGAGTCGTGGCGAATGATCAACAACACACATTTAGTTTGTTTGGGCTTTGGTGATGCGCTTGAAAGAGGTGAACACAAATGCATAAAGATTTATAAGGGAAAACGATTTCGTGTGCTTTTTTTTAGCTTGGTGCGCTCAAATAAGAACACCCTATGAAGAAATTTTTTTGTTATCAGGTACTACTACTACTTTGACTGCTGGTAGGTACGTAGTTTGAATTATATGTTGTACATATGTGAATTTGGTTAACCTTGCGGTGCGCTAAAGTTAAAAAAACACTCTGTTCCGAAAATTGTTCGTTACTTTGAATGGAAGTTTTGAACTACATACTTGTTCGGATTTTTGTTTGAGGATTATTTGAGTTCTTAAGCAGATCTTAATTATTTATTGACGTATATACATATGTATATTGATAGGTTATTAATGAAAAGAAATACAAAGGCATATTTTGAAGAACATTGACTGCGTATGGAAATTAAGATTTTGGTAGGGTGTCCGATGAACACCTGCGCACCTTCGAATAAACATCACTGATGGAAAACAATTTGAACATTTGCTTTGAAAATTGATATAAATAAAAAACTTAACAATTATCTAATGTTGTTGTTTTTGTTTTTAATTTATGGTCAATTAAAATAATTTTTTGTACAGCTTGGCCTCAATTTATAGAGTATTTTTGCAAAAAAAAAACGGTCCAATTCCTTCATTTTTAGTCGTAAAATTCAAAAACATAAAACAATGCAAAGAAGTAAATTATTTTATTAGATTTGCTCTTTTTGTATATTAGCACCAATAATAAGCTATTTACTCTAATCTGAAATCTTCATTTGTTTCGCCAATTTTCTAAAAAGTTTGCCACAAGTATGTCCTTACGATTTTTTTGTATACTAGAGATGAATTAACTTTTTTATTTTTTTTCTTTTTCAATTTTTGGAATTAAAAACAAATGTATTTCTTTTTTTTAATAAAACAAAGTCCAAGAGCCATTAAAATTTTCTACCGATTATGTTTTGGCACCACTAGTGTAGAAAATTGGTGCAAAAGAAAATCGATGGAATTCATCCATTTGTAGTCAAAAACGTAAAATAAGTAAAACAAAATACACTGAACGAAAAAATGAACATATTTTGAGTACCCTTTGAGATAGCCTCTTTTTATTTCAGGTTTCGGAGCAGTCAAAAAGTAACCTATACGCCGTTTAAGGATTATCCAATCTTTACCAGATACCCTGTATATGATGTAGTCGTGCTTGTAAGAAAATTTTAACCTTGTAATTTTAAATTTTAAAAAGAAACTGCGGTATCCAATACGATATAAAACACTTTGAGCAAATTATTCATCAGCTCTCAGTCTATAAGTTAGTGAATGATTTCCATAGGGTTTACTCAACAATTGAGAATTCACTCATTTTGAATACATTTGCATTACTATTGTTTATTTTCTTTGAAATGTTTTATTTGTGCGAATGTATACTGTATATGACGAAACCTAAAAATTGAATGAAATCGTCACATGAGATTTTAGAATGAATTAAATCAATGGAAAACGACATTATACTCTGCAGCTTGATTCGACGATACAGGTTGAATGTTTTAAGGCTTCTTTAGATTCAGACTTCAAATTGAGAAGCTATTGCGCGATCCTAGGAAATAGCACGAAGCAAATATTTTTTTAATTTTATTACATGTTCTATTGGGCAACTGGCGTCAAAAAAAAAACGGCTGCTGACTCTTGCGAGGATTTGACACTCCAATGATTGAGAAGTCGGAAAAAGTGAGTTTTGCAATACCGTCTGTCAATCTGTACTTCCGAGGGCCCAGCGTATTTTGAACAAAATTAGTTTGAACACAATTTTTGTCAGTATTTTTTTTTTATTTCAAAAATTTGATTTTGAAAATTAATTTTTCAAAAACTATTCTCTTAAATAATTTGAATTAAAAACATAATAAAATAACGGACTTTTAGCTTTAAAAAAAAATTGTTGCTGTTGTTTTTCATTGATTTTTTCTATTTTAAGACCCTCCCGCCTAAACGGGGGGAAATAGACCCCTTCTTTCATACGGTTTGTTCCTCGACTCAATCTACACGCTCTAGCTTTTTGTCACACATTACGTGAATCACCCTGTATATGTACATACATACATACGTACCTACCTTTAAATTCGATTCCTAACAAAAAAACAAAAATAGAGGATTGGTTTGACCCACACTGATAACTTCCCACCGGTTTCCTTTGAAACTCGACACCCGATGTTTTTTTTTTATAAGCAAATTACCAATTAAAAATCTTTGAAAAACTTATCAGTTTTGCAATCAAGGGCAGTTCCGTTTACAGTATTTTTTGGCCTAGAAAAAAAAAACTATCTATTGATTTTTTTTTTTCAAACCTTATTATTTACTAGATATGGCATTTTGTGTAGACTAAAATTATCCCGGAATTGATATCATTGATTGTTCTCGAGACACTGGAGCCGAAAAACATTTTTTAACAATTTTCAGCAGTTTTTTTTGGCCTAGTTTGGCCGGCAATTAATTTTTTTATATTTGAGCCGAAAAAACATTTTTTAACAATTTTCAGCAGCTTTTTTTGGCCTGTAAAAAAACCGTTTTTTACATAACTCTACCGATTATCAACTATAACTTTGTGTATTATATAAAATTAACCCGAAGTTAATCTTTGTGTGTTCTTAAGATATTCGATATTTTTTAACAATTTTTAATGGTAATGAAAGCATGCTGAAGTCGATAGCATTATTTGTTCTACAAATATTATAGAAACAACCCATTTTACAACTTTTTTTTAAAATTAGACACTGTAACAAAAAACAGCTAATTGAATTTTTCTGAAAATTTATTTTACAGATAGTAAGGCTTAAATGTGCAGCCCTCCTATCTGTAAAATAAAATTTATTAAGTCGATATCTCTATGCGTTCTTGAGATATCGTCGTATCGAGATATCTAAAATAAATGTAATCCGAATCTAGAGACCTCGAAACGTCGAGAAATGTCAAAATTTTCAATTTCACAAATCAGACCGATTAAAACAACTTGCAATGGAAAGTTAAAAAGCAATTATTAATGTACTTTCTCTACAATAATCACCCATAGATTTGTAGGTATACATAATATATTTTCTGCAAATATAACAACCCTAATTTGCAATTCGAAATCGAAAGTCTTCTTTTTGCAGTACAGAATATCTACAAAAAATCTTGCATACAGATCCAATAGCACCTTTAAACTCATTCTCGACAAAAAAAAAACTTAAGCAGTAAATAATAAATCAACCACCAACTACCCCAAAAAAGTCCACATCAAAAAAAGATCAAACATTCCAAAATAATGCACAAAAAAATAAAAAACATATACCAACACACATACATATGTATGTACATAATTTATAACAACTCTAAATGTTTTACTCTCCCTCACACTCTGCGCTTACGACGACATCATTCATAACAATAAACCATCTACGAGTTTATAATCAAAAATGTTCGTCCACAATCCAAATACCAGATGACCGTGTGCACAAAGAGAAAAACAAAAGAAAAGTACACCCATCGCTATCATCAGTCGTCACCTTTCTTCTGCACATCGAATCTACATCATCTCTGCTCGTTTTTTTCTTCTATTTGGTTCCCAACCATATTTCAATTAAATTTTTATAAAAAAAAGAACACAATAATTGTCTCCAGCATTGCACGTACACACATACACCACAAGGCAAAACGAATCGAAACCAATGATAACGAGAAAGACAACTCTGAACTGAACCCAATCGCAAGGCAAGGCATCGACCACTGCGGGACCAGGGGACCGACCACCCTCAACCTAAATTCGAATTCTTCGTGCGATTTTGGTTACCTCCAGCTAAACCTACGTTTCTACCACTCCCCTGTCCCCCTCCTACACTGATTATACAACACCAAAAAACATTCAAAATAAAATGGAAACAGCAACAAGAAGCAGAGGAGTGCATTTAATATCAAAAATTAATACAAAAACGAATAGATAAAAGAAACCGAAAAACTGAAGTAGACGCAGCAATCTCTGCGAGGAGGCGCGCAAAGGCCCAACACAATACCCAACGAACAACAACCATACAACCTGACTCCTGTGAAGCCCGACAACGACAAACTCTGAAACAAAACGACAAAAAGGAAGACAACAGCAAAACAAACCTTTTCCAAATGAATCAACTTGGAATAGTTGAATTCTGGGAAGGAGTTCGAATTGGAGGCGAACAGTTCCATGTTGAGGCGGATGGTCTTATTTAGCTTTGACGTAGTTGTCGATCCAGCTGCTGTGCTGTTGGACTTCTGTGACGTCACTGGATCAGGCACACCGAAACGATGGAGCGCCGCACTCGAAGTGGCCATCGCTGAGATGGCACCGTTTCCTCCAGATACAGACAGGGAAGATGCACTTGGACCACTACTGCTGCCACCGCCAATGTTGCTGCTGGCGCTGGTGCTGATGGTGGTGAAGGCGACTCGCTTGATTTCAGACATTTTGCTGTCGTCACTAGTAGTTGACGATGGCAATGATGGTGGCAATCACGAGGTAGCAGAAACTGATGCACGCATTGACGAGTGCCCGTTGGAGTCGGAGTGTGCTGCTGCCCAGAAAGGAGCACCACCACGACGACGATATAGAAGATGAGGAAAAGGGGTGGATGCCAGCAGGCAGAGGCACTCACACGGAAACACAAATCCTCACACACTCGCGACACCAATATAACGACTGCGACTTTCAACTACGACGACTACTATGAATGCAGAAGAAAATTTTCGCAACAATTTTTCCTTTTCGATCGAAAAAAATCGAATTATAATAAATTTTTATTGAAATAAGAAATTCGAGTTTTCCTTCCGAAACGAAAGTAAATTACGAAAAAATAAATTAATCTTATTTGTTTAGGATTCTTTGCTGCCAAATACAGTACTTTTTCGACGATTTCGATTTATTTTTTGTGAATTAATTTTTTTCCATGGAAATTTTATATATGTAAGCTTGCTGCCTCTGCCGCCGAGAATTTAACACACAATTTTTTGGTTTGAGTACAAAACGAATGAATCCACGGAGTCAATTTTCTTTCGCGAGACAGATTTTTTTTTCGTCTTTGACGACACGATTTGCAACAGTAATTTTTTGAGGTTCATTAAATAGATTTTTGATTCATTTATTGGTAACTGAGGTCGTTGGCTTTAAGTGATTTTTGATGATGTAGTCTTGTTAAAAAGAATTTATTTTTTTGCGAAAAATTGTATTTTTGTGTTAATTGATGGGGGAGACAAGTAGTTGCAGAACGCAATCTTTTTTTTTTTTGACAATCAGATTGGCAGCGGCGAAGAATAGCCGCTGGAGCGCGTTTTGTGGATGGACTGACAGAGGTGTCATTTGATTTCGCATGGGTAGAGTTCAGTGAGGTCCAGGGATGTGTTAAGAAATATACATAAATTTAGGTGCAGCCTACAGTTTTGTATCAAGTGTTGAACTTTTTCACATAGGCCATTTTACCCTGGGGCCACACGGGCTAGTACTGGAAAACAAGTTGAAACACACTTATATTTTTTTTTTACTAAGTCAGCTATTACACGTTGACTCTAGAGTCATGACTCTTTTTTCGAATTCCTCTTTAAAAATCATTCTGTGAGTCGCGTGCTATTACACGCTGACTCTCGATTCATGACTCAAATTTGACAGTTCTCTTTTAGTTTTGTTGTCCGTGTTAATGCTCTTTGTCTCCGCACCATACAAGTATACATGTGCTCTCGACAAGAAACGAACAGAAATGAAGCGACATGGTAAAATAACGAACAAGAGAAAAGGAAAACGTCAAAAAGAGTCGCCGAAAATTTGGCCCACGGCACTCCGGTTCAAAGATTTTCTATCTCATTGTCCCCTTTCACACGAAGATACTAGTTGCTGGTGATTTTTTTGACGTTTTCTTTAAATCTCCTTAACAATCTCCTGTACCTTTCACACGCAGATACAAAGTTGGAGGAGACTTGCTGTATTTTCCTTTTAAACTACCTTGGTTGAACGCACACAAACGTAGTGTGAAGAGAAACGTCAAAAAAGTTTCCTGAATTTGTTGACCGGGGAGATTTCATTTCCCCCTCTTTCTTCCTGCCCTTCTCGCCTATGAACTATTTGTTGCCGGCAACTCAGTTGCCCTGTGTGAAAGGGGACATTCTTTTTCTCTTTCGCACTTATTACTTTTGAAAAGAGTCATGACTCTAGAGTCATCGTGTAATAGTAGACTAAGACGGCTTTTAACGCTTCAAATTCCCTTGAAATTTCTAAGCACGTGGGCGAGGCACGTATGTGGTGGCCAGGGTAGACGAAATAGCTGAGGTTGAACAAATTGCAGCGTTATCGACCATTTTTCTTTGTGTGTTTCGTTATTGTTTGAGGCTTTGCAATTAGAAGCAAACCAAAAGAGAATTTCGCAGTGTGTAAAAACAGTCTAAAGCCTTAACTACATTGGCCACTTTTTCCAAAAGTATAAAGGTAAAAATATTTTTTTTCCCGCTAGTGCAGTTTTTTTTGTGAAAAAGAATATACACAATTTTTTTTTAAACCAAAATTTAAGCTTTATCTGCATCATTTTTATAAGTTTTCCAGTGAGAAACACTATCCCAAAATGAGTTTGAAAATTTTTACTTTTGCAATTTTTCACCTTTTTGGCTTATGTAGGTAATACTATGTTTCCGCCGAAGGTCTATCTCAGTTTAGATTAAATAAATCTATTTGGTATTTTCACCGCACAAAAAGATTCAACACTAGATTTATATTGATAGTTTGCAGATGTTGTTTCGTTCTTTCTAATGACGTTAAAGGGAGGCAGAAAATTTCATGTATGCCCACTTTTCAATGAATGTATTCAGTGTGAGAAAATATAGGCTAGTTTGAGTTTTAAAACTATTGTGGACCTATGAAGATTTCACGAATATAGTGTTTGATATGTCATTTCAGATTAATACTAAAGGCTAAACAGAATTTCTTCGCACATAGGCATCTCTACGCATATTATTTGCTCATCAAATTTTCACTTCTTGAATGTAGTTAAGCCTTTAAGCCTTAACTACATAAGCTACTTTTTGCAAAATTACAAAAGTAAAAATATTTTTTTCCAGCTAGCGCAGTTGTTTTGTGAAAACTAATATATACATTTTATTTTTAAACCAAAATTTAAGCTTTCTGCATCATTTTTTTAAGTTTTCCTGTGAGAAACACTATCCCAAAATGAGTTTGAAAATTTTTACTTTTGTACTTTTTCACTTTTTTGGCTTATGTAGTTAAGGCTTTATTCTCGCTTATAGCCTTTTCACACCATACCAAAACCGAGTTTTCGGCAAACTTGAAAATCGGTCACACTGAACATTAACCTGTTTTTGTTTGACATTTCAACTGTTTTCAAATCGACCGCTATCGGATTCAAGAGAACACAATTGACCAGTTTATATTTCACATAAATCTCAGAGATATAAACACAATTCCTCACAAAAATTCCTCAGTTTTGCTGTCAATAAACTGAGGAAGTTTTTTTTGTATTTGTTGCCCATAATCCCAGTAATCAAATAAGAAAGAAAGGAAAAGAAAGTGTTTTTGAAGAATCTTGTTTATATTTATTGCTCCTGCTCTTTCAAAGTGACGCTCTGAAATATAAACTTAAGCCTAGTACGCAGATCACGCTAAAATTTATCTTCCATACAAATTTCCTCCAAAGATACATTTTAGCGAGAATATTTAGCTAGGCGGTACGCAGTTCACGCGCTAAATTCTAAAAGTCTCCATTCAATTTAGCGTGCGAAATAATGCTCAACGCATTCTTTCACAGATAAATTTTGACATTTGTGCTTTTAGCAAACGATTGTAGAGATAAGAATCGTAGAGATAAAATTTAGTTTAGCTTGAACTGCGTACTTGGCTTTACCAAATAAAACAATTACGACCATATTATTCACATTGGATTTAAATTGGATTTAAGTGAATTTTGAATCCAACTGGATGTATTGAATCCGAAAATTTAAATCCATGTCCATATAATTCACTCTAATCCATTTTTTATTTTGTTTTATTTTTCCACTTTTTTTAAACTTTTTTTTAGATTATTTATTTAATTTTATACCCTACATAATATATGAATTATATGAATTAAAATGAAACACTTGGAACTTGTAACGAATATAAACTACGTTCTAATCTGGCTGTAAGTTCTTAAACTGTCCTCCCAAGAGCAGTTTAAATTCAATTGGATTTATTGAATCTGGATGTAAAAATTTGGATGTAACTGTGGATCTAACGAGTGAATATGGACGTGGATTTAATTTTTGGATTTAAGTTAGTTACGATCTGCATTTAAGTTTAAATCTGAATTAAACAAGTTAATAATAATAGTAAGTAACTCGTTTAATCCAAATTAAAGCTTTAAGCCTAGTACACAGATCGGGAAAAGACAAATTTTATCTCTACAATAATTCTAATCTCTACAAAAACGTTGGAAAAGTCACGCAAAATTAATGTTTTTCTTCTTATGTTTCTTTTTGTAAAATTATCAACAAACAATAGTTGATTGTACTTATGGTGCAAAATTATTGATCTTTCAAAATTTTTCCCGCAAAATAATGCTTCGAACATTATTTTTCCTGGCAAAATATAGTGGAGACTTCACCAACGGGTACAAACGTCAACATTTTGCGCCTTGGTTTTGGGAGAGTCTTTAAGGTTCTCCCAAACCAACGCGATTATTCGCCTCGACAAACGAAAACAATAACAAAAACTTGTTGTTTTGTTTGACAACCACGTGTTGTTATTATGTTGTTTTCTTTCGTCGCGCCAAATAATCGCGTTGGTTTGGGAGAGCCTTTATTTATCTATCTACGTTTAAAACTTATACATGTGCCCATGTACCCATGTGGGTAGGCTAAGCAAACGATTTTAGAAATAAGAATTGTAGAGATTTTTAGCTTGAACATGCGAAGCGTAACTGAAAGTTGCTGGCAACTCAGTTTTAGAATTCCACTCACGAGTACTTCGCCACCCTTTCAACGAACACGGTCTTTTAATCGCCTCACATCCCTGTGTGAGCAACAAATTTAAAGCGAATTCAAATTGACATCTACCAAAAATAAAATAACCTTACTTTTCCAAATCAACAAAAGTTATTTGTATCTGCTTTCGAGAACCGCCCACTGATCTCGAACCGCCAAAAATACGAAAATATCATTAATTTAATTATTTGAATCAAATTAAACTATAGCCATGGAAAAATCACTACACAATCAATTATTCGGTGGAGTTTCTCGAAGTCCATTTGGGTCAAGAACCCGTCAAAGCTCGGCGAGTTCAATTATTTCAGGTCGCAAATCAATGGGTGGTAGCGGCAGCATGAAAAAAGGCTCCATTACTGGGTATGACGAAAAGTTTTTGTAAATTCTTTCATAATAATGCTAAAATATGACCCTGCAATCGGAAATCTTAGTCGTTTTAGTGTATCAGGTCGGTCAACTCAATCTCTAGCTGGCATACGATCGGAATGCAATGTTGTTGAAAGTTTTGGCTTCCAGTTGCCGGTTCTTGTCAACGAAGCACTCACATTTACCGAGAGAAACTGCGGTGTATCCATAAACTGTTCAAGCAATGGCTGGGCATGGGTATGTTCAAATTTTGTTTTTCCTATTGGCAAACTGACCAAAGTATCTTTTTCAGGCTCTCCATGGCAGACGTTTGTTAGTTTGGCAATACAAAGACAATCGTCAGGGTTCCCCCAAGTACAAGGACCTTTCACGCACTCCACAGCGCCGCACAACAACAGCGCAATGTCGTGAACTGACCTTGCCGCACTGTGACATTGGACACAAAGCCTCACTGGTCACAGTCTTTCAACCAGATGGCCAGCAAATGGCCTCGTGTCTTGCGGTGTCTCCAACTGGAGATGTACGTTATTGGCCATCTATTGCACATGATGGTTCTTCCATTGACTCCAATGGAATCCTAGATGGTCAAGAATTCGACTTTTTGCTTGCCATTCCTCCTCAAGGATATCTTCTAGTCACCACCACATGCAACCTGCTCTTTCTTCAACTGCAAGTAGTCAATGGAAGGCATGTAATTCACCACCGAACCATCAAGGCTCCCTCTGGGTTCTTTGGTGGAATCGGGAAGAAATTTGCTTCGATTATAATCGGAATGAACAGTGGACATGATAAGGAAAATGTAATGATTGCCTTAAAACTCTGTTTTCTATGTTCTCAGTTTTTGTTTTCTTTAAAATATAGAAATTTGTCAAAGTGGACAGCGAAAAGATTTCCGAGAACGAATGGAATGTCATCGTTTTGGCCGATCGATGGGTTCAAAAGTGGACTTTTTCAAATAACGGCAACGAGCAACTTCTTTTCGAAGAAAGCGATGTTATGCGGAAAATTCGCGATGAGTTCCATCAGAAGTTTTGGAATGGAAGGGGTTCGGTTTTAAAAATTCCACAGTTTTAAATTGTATTATTAAAATGTTTCATTGCAGCTGAGAGCACAGAAATCGAAATTAATTTGCTAGATATGCAAATATGTGAAGGGAAAGTTTATGTTTTTGCTGGAGCTGTTAACACATCGCATACTCCTCAAATGCACTATGCCATAGGTATGTTGTGATTAGTTTGCATATTTATTATTATTTTTATATTACCTGAAAATTTCCATACTCTACCATTGTACTAAACTATAATACCTTTTTCCATTCATAAAAATTTAAAAGAAAATCTTTTATTTTTCGATTCATCCAACTTCCTGAATTACAAATTTTGATTTCCTCTTGTTCCTGTTTTCTCCTGTCTTATTTTAAACGGTTTATTTTAAATTTAAAGTGTTGGGATTTCAGGCCTAAACAAAGTTTTTAACCTTTTTATTTTTGTTTAGTTGTTTTGGAACAGGAACCTGACTACCTGCGTCTTGCTTCCTTTATTCCATTGAAACTTTCACAATTCTATAGTACTGGAACGGAATTAAATTGCTTGCAGCTTCGTTTTATTATCTGTCGATCCTATGCTTATCTATATTGTGACAAAACAATTTATCCCGTAAATCTACTCAATCCAACTGGTGGTGATTTGGAAGCAGAAAAAATTGAATTCCAACTGCAAGATGATCACATTCTAAGCGCAGCTGTTTGTGGAAATATTCCATTGTTCTTCAGTCGTAATCATGGACTGGTTTGCGTTTCTCCATCGGACTTTGATAATAGTGATTTTTTGAATTCTTCATATTCTCCCGATGTCTTCACACCGCCATTTTCCGATTCATTAAATAACACAGTCATTAACCAAAGTGTTAATTTGAATAGTCTTTCAATGTACGAACTGGATCCGGATGAGATTTTCAACGACAACAAAGATGAAGTAAGTCAGCTCAAAGCTGCATTTATCTATCATATCAAACGAAATAATACCATGTGTAGTTCGATATTGAAGGATCTGGTTCCGGCCGATATTGGCCTTGATGAGCTAGATGGTCAGCTTGATAAGTAAATATTTTTATTTTATATTGTATTCAAAGTTTAAACCAAGAATCGTTTGAATTTGATAGAACGGTTGTGGCTATAGCAGAAGATTTAGCTGAAGACATACCAGCTGCTGATCCACGCTGGGAACAATTCGAACGAAATCTCAAACATTCTTTGGGTAGTTCGTCATCCCTTCAAATCATAAGTCAGTTGAAAGAAAAGAATTTGGCCTTGAGCCATTTTGTTGATTTCTTACACTCCACCGGACTGTGGGATAAGGTACGATCAGAAATATACAACTTACAAAAAATGATAAGTATATTTTAATTTTGAATTTTCCTTTTAGTTAAATGCAGTGTCGTATCGTGGCTTGGTTAAGCCAACGTGTTATGTTGTTTCCGATATCAACGAGAAAATTATAGCTGCAATCGCTTTAAAGCTGGCTCATAATAAGTATGGAAACTATTTGTTACTACCGAGAATTGCTTTAAATATTTGTAATTTCCAGACACAACAAACTTATAGATGAAGCTTTGGAAATTGTTATTTCCCAGTGGAAAGAGTTTCCATCCGGAAATCTTACCTCACAGGATCTGTTCTACGTCAAATTGACACGATTCCAAGATGTTATACACGCCCTTTGCCAAGTTGCCGACGCTAAGATAGAATCTCATCATCAATCCTCAGCTATTGCGGCATTTTTGTGCGACTTGAATGCAGTCATACTATCGATTTTGAACGAAGTGATAACTTTTAGGGAGCAAAACATGGCCAAATATATTCTGCCAGCAGATAAAAGTAACTCCTACGAGTATTTACCCTGGACAGCAATGTCAGGCAAGAATGGATTGCGGGATTCACTGACTCATTTGATTTCAATAACTATGAAATATGGAGCTAAATCCACCGGAGAGCCCGAAATAAAATATAAACTTTATCAGCAAATAATGGAACTGATTGATTTTGTACTCGACGGAAGAAAAAACTATTTGGAGAGCATCAAAGACAATGAGAAATACAGTGTGCTTTTGCAGCAATATGAATCACAAAGAAGAGAACTAATTCTAATCCTCAGTAAGAAATTATTAAATCGTCTCCACTTCAAAATCATTTTGACAATTTTTATTTTTTTTTTTTTTTATACAGTCGATGAAGGTCAATATGAGTTGGCAGCTAAACTAGCAGAAAAGTATCTTGATTTCCAGAGTTTGGTTGTGATTTGTGATCAAACTGGAAATCAAAGTCGCTTAGATGGATACATTGAAAAATATCAAGAATATGATTTTTCACAGTTTGCTATTAATTGGCATTTAAGACAAAATCGACAAGGCGATGTATTTGAGCGTTTTAAAGGCAATCAAGCTGCGTTGTCGCAGTTCTTAAGAGATCATCCATCACTCGGTTGGATTCAATTGATTTTCAATGGAGATTTTGATAGAGCTGCTGGAATTCTATTTCAATTGGGTCAAGATGAAACGGAATTTGTTCAAAGAAAAAAGGTAATTTAATTTAAAAAAAAAAAATTATCATGTATGTCATTTTTGTATCAATAAACTGATTTAAAATTGGTTGCACTTTTGCACATTAGGGTGTTTCAAAAAACAAAAATTGGGTAGCCGTCCGAGACGAGTCTCTGATTGAGTCTCACAATTATTCGCATAACATATTTTTGTACCTACTTAAGAATTTAAATTCAATTTCAATATAATTTTATTCATACATTACATATATATTTTTATATAGTAAGCCCCAAAGATGTTTTATTATGACCCCAACATTTGTAATGATACGTTTCACTAAATGCTCAGATTTAAACAGATCTTTAAACCTGCTTGGAAAGAACTAAATGTCTTAGAATTGTTAAGATTGCTTAGTTAATATATTTTAAGAACTGTTATCTCCGTTGGGTTTGTATCGGATTCGAAATTTGATCGAAGTAGTCGTTACCTACTTTTTAAGCTTATGGATACGAATTTGTTTTACAACGAAGGTAAAATAAAAAAACGATATGATCTCCATTTACTCATTTCATTAATATTAGTTTTTCAAAATTTGTGAATGATCTTAATGCTTTTTGACAATATATTCATTTAAAGCGGGTATCTTTTTTTCAAATTAGTGCTTTCCCAAATTATATGGAGAAGCAACTAGAACTTATTTTAACAACATTGTTTATTATCTCTTCTCACTAATCTACTATCAACAAATACAATCCTCCTCTCATTCTGTTATGATTTATGAAATTTTATTGATGCCAAAACCTAGTTTGAACGTGTACCTACCCATTTCATAGATTTCTGGAACTTGTTTTATCTCACTTTAAGATATTTTAATTAAGTCAGTCAGATGCTGTCGCACCTTTTTAAGACGCAATATTATGGTCGATGACTACCGACTCTTAATCAAATCTACAGCGTATATGCACTGCAAATTATTTTATTCTAGGGGAACATGATGAGCCCAACTGTCTGAATGTGTCTGAATGAAACGCATTGGACTAAAGGTCACTAAAATCTTTAAATTGAATTTCATTCAATACAGTCCACTAAAACAAAAATAATTCTTTTATTTGTGTTTTCCTTCTTCATAATATTTTGGTTAAGTTTATAAAGGTTTAACATAAGAGCTTTATGTGACAGTTTACTTTGAGGAAAAAGTAGAACATAAGCGTTTAAGTTGAACATAAATATTTAAGTTTCATTTCAGCAAATGTCTCTAAAATTCTTAATAATTAAGCTCGAAATGTTTGCCCAGAGCCATATCTGATACTTAGCACAGGGAATCCACCATCCACTTCAACCATCAATAAATAATAAGCAGTGTACTAATTAGAAAAGAAGTAAGGGCCTTTTTTCAAGAACATTCAATTTCCTTTAAGAATACGTCTCAATCATTTCCGTACGATAATCAGTTGTAAAATCCTATTATCCTATTTATTTATTAATATTATAAATATGAAAGTTTGTTTGTCTGTCTGTTTGTTCCTCTTAATCTCGATAAGGCGAGCGATAGCTTGGAACATAAGGATGGACATAGGTTAATTTTGTTTTCAAAATTTAAAAAGTTTACCCAAAAACAGTAAAAATATAAAATGTAAATTGTTTGAAATATCAGATATTCAATTATAAAAATATCAAAAAACAAATATACAAAAGTATCTTACAATCATAAAGTTATTTAAACATGCAAAGCAAGGCGAGCACGGGCCTGCTAGTTATAAAATAAAGAAGCAAACAAAATAATACTTCCCATACTATTTTTATGGAAAAAAGAAATTAGCGATGAATGGCTGAAATTTAACCTGGCTCATTTCACTAAACTCTAACTAAAAAGCTAGTGGCATTGAAAATCGGAGACAATTTAATTTTTTTGAATCAGTCAAATAGTACATATGCACTTTCTACTAAAATAGTGTTAAGTCTTCTGATTTTATTTAAAAATATTTATTTTTTTGCTGAACTTAAGACATGTGTTCTTATTTATTGTTATTTTGCACGTAAATATCTTGCAACCTTATATTAAGGTATTTGTTGTTAAATTTTTTCATAGTCCATCCTATCGCTGGCAAAATTAGCATCATTAGCCGCCGATTCAGATCTTTCCAACCAAGTTACCGAAATAAATGCCGAATTAAACTTAGTGGACTATCAGGAACAACTTAATGAACAACTGATGTTATCATTTGGCTATGATGTGGAAAACCCAAAAGTATTAAAAGCCGAAGAAATAATAAATGTAAGTCCCTTTGATTTATTACAAAATGAAAACTTAAAGAAAAAAAAAAAAATATTCCTATTTTTAGCTTTTTATATCTGAAGAAAATGAGACTGCAAATGAATTCGATTTTCGCAAAGCCATCGAATTGCTTAACTATGTTGATGATCCATGTGATGTCCGCCACAAAATATGGTGTGCAGCGATATTAAGAGATTCCTGGACTCAATATGATATGAATTCAGCTTTGGATCATTTACAAAATACAATTTTCTTTAAATTAATTGAAGTCTGCTATTTGATGGGTAAATTTAATAGAATATTCTATGTTTTGTTTTTGTTTCTGATACAATTTTTTTTTTTTCAGATGGAGATTTCGATGAATTCCTACCATCAATTGATGAATTTTTAAATAGTTCAGATCTGGGTGAATTAACCCAAGACAAATCATTCCAGTATCTCATAAAGTTAACATACGAGCATATAACAGACTCCTTTCAAAAAGGCATGGATCAGGAATGAGTTTTAGGAATTTAAGTGTATCTGTGTTGTTATGTCAATTTTTTCTTATTTCTACTAAAATACAAATTCAAAAAAAAAAAAAAAAAACCTAAATTGTTATTTCAATTGAACTCTAATAAACCAGGAAATCGGTGTCAATATATTTACATATCTCCAACCCCTAACTCAAATGCTATGTGTATCTTCTTTAACCACCAAAGTCAATGACTTTTTTATTTTCTAAACTGCATGTGGATGAACTTTATTTTTTTTTTTTTGTAATATTTTTATTTGAATTCTCGCATTCCATATCTTCGGTTGGAAAATCGGTATTCATGTATTAGAGTAATTTTATATTAAATCTTCATAATGCATCACCTTAACCACACACTGCTTAGAGTTGAGGTAGAAGGAAGCCCTAGAAATGATCTAAAAATGATGCAAAAAAAAATATCTTACTTTGTTGTGTGTTCATTTGATGCATTAAAGATTGTTACTTACCGCGATACGGTCGTCGTCGGTTGTTGTCGACATCGGGCTTGCAGTGCAACCTAGTGTAAAATTATTCGGTTTTTGAACATTTATTTGTGGTTTTTTAAAATAATAAAATAAATTGTTTTAAATGTAAATTGGTGAATTATCAATTAGAAAATAATCTTATTGAACAATAAATAATAAAGAAAACAGTATATTTTGTTATATAAACCAGAGCGGATTCAAAAAAACATTTTTCGTGGATATACCTGTAATTTAGGATTTAACATAACAAAATTTTACTTTAAGGAATTCAAGAATATAAAAAGAAAGATTTGCCGTATGAAAATTTACCTGTAAGGAATTCAAAGCTATTTTTGCAGGTATGTAGTACCATCAATTGGAAAAATTTAAATATTTATCTATTTGAATTTCATGTAATTTTCAAGTATTTTTCTTAATGCAACCGATAGTACAGTCAAAGGGTTTAAGATCACAATGATTTGTAAAAAGTGGATTTTTGATTTAGTTGTTCCTGAATGTCAACCACACAATTTGACGTATTAAAGATTTGACAATATAGACCGAGAGCCCACAGCAATTTTTGGGTGTGAAGTATAGCAAAAATCCAATGATGCAATAAGATAGGTCTTTAGTTTTTATTTGCAAATATGTAGGTCTTGCAAGCCGTAGTTGGGGCGTTTGCAAATAATTCTGTAGTGTGTTTTTTAATAAATGTAAAAATAAATTCAATGAAACCATGGGTATTTCATAAAAGAAAGTAATTTATATACATATACATATTACATATGTATCTAATTACTAATAATTTAAAGTTTAAACTACGTAACGAACTATGTTAAAATGTATGAGTATTTTATACCAGTTATACCAGTTCATTTATAGTTGACTTGATTCAATTCACTGGTTAGGTATGTATTATTAGTCAAGCAAATCGTGATAATCTTTTGTACGTAAAATAATAAGGAAAATCACTAAACTACCAATGAATTACCTTTAGCTTTAAATGCTGATTTCAATAATATATCTCAAAGTGTGAGACATCTCGAAGTGTTTTGTGCCTTACTTATGTTTCAATTTGACACACTGTTGCTTGTGTAGGAGTCCATTTGGTGTGTATAGGATATCATTTGACTAATTTGTGCGGTAGGTATCTAATTTTGTTAAAAAAAAAAAAAAAAAAAAAAAAACAGTGTAATCTTTACAAATAGTGGGCTAATTATGGAAATCGAAGCTGTTTGTATTTGATAGGTATCGGATTTATATACGAAGATTTTTTTAATAATACAAATTCTATATACTACTGAAATAAATCAGTCAAGAAGAAGACTTAGCACTATTTAATTGGAATTGTTGAATTATTAGGTATCGGATTTGTTTTGGTATAATGCTACTAAATTTCGGTTTCGCTTCAGGAGGAGGCAAATTTGTTAGTAATGGAGTGATCCTGAGGCTGGATTTGAATAAAACGGATCAAAACCTACGGAAAAGTATATAACCTATTAAAAATAAAAAAATAAAAAATTAAATTTTGTGTCACAGTAGCCGTGTTTTTTTGCAAGCCCGTAGGGAATTGGATGAAAAAAACGATGTAGGGGCTGAACAGTTTACGTGTTAAATACAACAACAACTAAGCCCATTCGGGTTTAGCTAAGCACAGAGAATTTTCGGTGCTTAACTTAAGCACGGAGAAAAATTGTTGTACCGACATGAATTCCATACATGTTATCGATAGTTTGTATGAAAACTCCATGTTTTTTCTGTGATGGCGTCGGTAATCCCCGATATCGTTTTTTTTCGACCAATTTCCTTCAAGCTTGCAAAAAAACACGGCTAATATTATCAACATGGAACGGATACTGTGGAAAATGCCTTTTCTTTTTGCAAAGTGTGATCAAAATTCTAATTTGAATCAAATACAATTGACGTTCTCCTAATTCCGAATATAATATACCTACATTTTATTTTTCTTTTTTTTTTGCCTTTTTATTTACATTTTTTGCCTCTTTTGCCTTTTTTTATTAATTTAACATTTTATTTGCTTTTCCAACAACTGTTTACAAGTTTTATTTAAAAAAAATTAAGGCCGTATTTACAATACCTTAATACCGGAAAATGTTAGATTTTCCTAATTCACTACACTTGTAAAAGCATCCATTTTTGTTGTTGTTTTCGTCCAAAAGTTGATGGATTGATCCCAAACTTAAAAAAAAGAAAGTTTTTAAAAAGTCCTTCTTGAGTTTCCTTTTTTTTTTTTTTAATATAGGCACCATTGGTAACAACTCATGTCGAAGTTTTAAAATCTTTTTAGCTGTAGGTATATTGTTTTTTATAATTAATAAATTTTGTTAAATTTCTTAATCTTCTATATACAATGTGTCCGGTTAAGATTGGATAATCCTGAAATGGCGTATAGCCCACTTTATGACTGCTCCGGAAATAAAACCTGAAATAAAAGGAGCTATCTCGAAGTGTACTAAAAAAATGTGCATTTTTTCGTTCAGTGTATTTTTTTAAAATTACTTTACGTTTTTGAATACCACGGCTACAATTGGATGAGTTCCATCGATTTTCTTTTGCACAAATTTTCTGCCGAAACATAATCGGTAGAAAATTTTAATAGCTCTTGGAGCATTCCATGGTCACGTACAGACAAATTCAACTAATTTTGTGTTATTATAAGGCTGTTATTTTAAAAACATTGATTAGATAGGTCATGTATTAATTTTTTTTCAAAAGTTTGTACATTAGTCTTCGATTCTTTGCAAAAACTTTAAAGGTATTCTTTTAAATTTCTTAGAAAAAAAAAATAAATAAGAAAAGGTGTCACGTACAGACGGGTCGAGTCAACCAATGTTTTACATTGTTATCTTAATATTCAGATATCAGCAAAACTATTAGACATCGATCGAAAATTTGTAAGAACCGAATAATAAGAAAGAACCAAAGATAGTATTTATGAGAAAAAAATATTTAAAAGGCTCATCCTTATATTTTTATATTGCGTCACGTGTATGACAGAGTTGAAATAAACGGTTTTTAAGAGCAGTTATTTAATAGTTAACAGCCTTTTTGTCTTCTGATAGGCTATGAATTCGGTACTCTTCCCTTTTTTTTTTGTCAATTTTAATGTATTGAAAAGTCAAAATTCCGGGTATTGGTTTGGCATTTTCCGATTGAAAAAATGTCCTTTTTAGTGTCTTTTTTGTCAGATATTCATGAGGCTGAAAGAAAAATCATAATTGAAAGTCATTTGATGTTATTGCTCCCAAAATAAATATGACTAAAACACATCACATTAATTTAATGTTTAAATAAAATTATTTTTTATATGCCACCATCTTGCTTTAAACGTGCATTAACATTAAAAAATCGAAAATTTGAGAGTTCTCATTTTTCATGGAATGCTTATTAAAAAAAAATAAATTTGTTTTTAATTCCAAAAATTGAAAAAGAAAAAAAAAAATGAAAAAGTTAATGCATCTCTAGTATAAAAAATCATATGGGCATCCTTGCCTTTTTAAAAAATTAGCGCAACAAATGTAGATTTTAGAATGGTATAATTTTTTACAGTATCTAGAGTAAATAGGTTATTATTTGGTGCTAATATGCAAAAAGATTGAATCTAATAAAATAATTTACTTCGTAACATTTTTTTATGTTTTTGAATATTACGACTAAAAATGAAGGAATTGGATATTTTTTTTTGTAAAAATACTCATCATAAATTGAGGTAAGGCATTTCCATTTAAAAAATTATAAAGTTGTTGCACTTAAAAAATAGAAAAAGAGAAAAATAGTTTGTAATGCTAATATGGAAAAAAGTGCTGTACATTTTCTAACTTGTTTTTGAATTAATCTTACCAATTGGGCGTCAGGAAAGCCATAATTATTTCGTAATTTCGTTGACAATTTCCAAATTCGATTCGAAATCATCTCATTTCCCATACAAATTCAAATTACTATTAAATGAGGTAACTTGAACCAAATTTGCAAGAAATTTAGTAGGAAATTACGTAAAACCCCTGTGAACACAACCAAATGGAATCCATTCAAAGTGGAACACATTTAAAATGACAGAGTTCAATGTATAATACTGCGTTTTCATTAGAGCTGAAATGTGGTAATTTGGCAAATTACAAAAAAAGTGTTCACATTTCAAATTTCCTAAATTAGTTTGAAGGCTCAGATTGTCAATTGCTTGTTTTTGTTGTTTTTTACATTGAATTCTGTCATTCCAAATAGGTTCCACATTGAATAGAATCCATTTGGGTGTGTTCATAAAAGTTTTACGTAATTTCCTACTGAATTTCGTGCAAATTTGGATGAAATTACCTCAATAAAAACAATAAAAACAAGCGATTGAAATTAAAAAAAAAGGAATTTTGAGATGTGACATGTGAGCACTTTTTCTGTAATTTGCCAAATTACCTCATTTCGGCTCAAATGAAAACATATTATAAGAGAGTGACGACGCCTAAAATCGTAAGTAATTTTTTACAAATTTAAATAATTTTTTTTTAATTTTATTTCAATTTAAATTTTTTTACTATAGCTTTTGATCGTGCAGTCTTTAAAAAATTCGAGATATGCCGCAGGAGTACATCGCAGCAGAGTATGAAAATATGCATTTTATCTATGGATAGTGCAGAGAAAATGCTAGTGCAGCTACAGCTCTGCATAGGGAGAGGTACCCCAATTTGCGTCACTCAGATTACAGCGTTCTCATACGGGTGCATTCCTGTTTTTCTGTAGGACGGCTGCCTGGTAATGGTATTGGTGGTATGGCAGTAGGACGAAACTTTCGAGAGGATATTGAGGACATCGTTCTAAATTCAATTGAAGAAGTCCCATCAATATCAATGATGGTCATTGCAGGACGCACTTGCATTGCAAGCGAGTGAGTTTTTGTCAGCAATTTTTAAGTAGATTACGAGTAGATCCGCAATTTTTCAATTCGATGGAGCGATGAATCTACGTTTTAAAGAGATGGATACTCCAACTTGCACAACCTGCATTCCTGGGCGCTTCAAAATCCTCATATGTATTTTGAAAAAAGACAGATCCCAACACCAATTTAAAATTAATTATTGGACTGGGATTCTGAGTGGCAAAAAAATTGGTTCCTTCGAGCTGCTGGGAAACCTGAACGGCCAAAGCTATTTAGAGTAAGCTTCCGATAAGATCCCTTGAGGAGCTCGGAATCCGAAAGCGTATCGAGGCAGCTGCTATGGAAATTACCGAGCAGAATTTAGGAGCAGCATTAAGACGATTATTTATTAGGAGGTGCAGATTGTGCCTGGGTGGAAAGTGATTTGAACATTTACTTTGAAAATTGAATTAAATAAAAAATTTAACAATTATCTAATGTTGTTGTTTTTGTTTTTAATTTATGGTCAGTTAAATTATTTTTTTTTTTACAGCTTGTGCTTTGGCTCAATTTATATATTTTTGCAAAAAAAAAAAAACGATCCAATCGTTTCATTTCATAAAATTTCATAAATATAAAACAATGTAACGAAGTAAATTATTTTATTAGATTCGCTCTTTTTGCATATTAGCACCAATAATAACCTATTTACTCTAGATACTGTAAAAAATTATACCATTATAAAGTCTACATTTGTTGCGATAATTTTTTAAAAAGTTTGCCACACGGATGTTCATACTTTTTCATTTTTTTTTCTTTTTCAATTTTTGGAATTAAAAAAAAATTTTTTTTTTTAAATAAAAAAAAGTCCAAGAGGTATTGAAATTTTCTACCGATTATGTTTTGGCACCAACAGTGTAGAAAATTGATGCAAAAGAAAATCGATGGAATTCATCCAATTGTAGCCGTGGTTTTCAAAAACGTAAAGTAATTAAAAAATAATACACTGAACGAAAAAATGCACATGTTTTGAGTACATGTTTTTATATAAAAATGAATCCCTTTTAATGTTCGTACGCGCATAACTCGGCTGAACATCATCCGATTCCGTTGCCGATTTTTTTGTTGGATCTTTATTGAACCAGATTAACAGACAATGGAGCCGAATATTGGACAATTCGACCGAAAATTAGAAAATCGTGTAAAAACGCCTTGAAAAATGAAAATGTACGCGCATAACTCGGCTAAACATCAATCGATTTGCATGGATACTTTTTTATTGGATTTGTATTGAACCAGATAAACAAACTACGGAGATAAAAATTGAAAAATTAGGCCGTAAAAGTCGGAAAGTCGTGATAAAAATTGGAGCTTGCTCGCTTTTCGAAAGGAACATTAATAAATTTAATCAATTATAGGTGGAAGGAAGTTCACCATCAGGTCAGCAAGTAAACTTATAAATGCCTTTTCTTTGATTTTAATTTGCCTCAAAATTCGAACCCTGGTTATCAATAACTCAATATGAAAAAAAAAAACACAAAAAAATACAACAATTAAATTAAATTAAGCAAACACTAAAAATTTTTCTCCCAGAAATTATAATACGAGTATTAACCTATTTCTTTTGAAAATAAAATTTTTTTTCTAAAAATTTAAAATGAACTGTTATTTCGATAGAGACAGAGGATATAGTACGTATTGGTTCTGGTTTAGTCAAAATTTATCGAAAACAACTGTTCAAATTCTTATTAAACTTCCAGATGCTCAAAGTGTTAGCAATTAAACAATGTCCCAAATTTTTGGTTAAAAATGAAAATGAAAATTACGATATCAATACAAAAAATTTAAACTCTACTTACCAGTGCTTTGAGCTAATATATTATGTGGATTGTTTTCTTTTGTTTTATTTCTCTCAGCCCGCACGTTATAATTAATATTAACAATAAAAAAAACTATGTCGACGGAAACTACACCATTGACCGCAGCTGCTGCAATGGCCGCAGTTCCTCCAGCCGGTCCATCTTATGTTTTTCCTGGAGTACCTCCACGTTCGCGCCGAGGTCAAATGCGAAGATTTCAATGTTGCATGTGGACAGTATTTCTGTATGATATTTTTGTTAAAAAACTTTTATATACAAAATAATTTTTGTTTTTATTTCTAACAGCGGTATAATTATCTTAGCACTTATCATAGCAACAAATTTTAGCAGTTATGATCCTTATACGAACTCAACAACAGTTCATTTAATTGTTAACTCAGACGAAGTAACGCTAAATTCATCAGAACTGTATCTTCTGCTTATGGATATAATCGAACCCCTACCTGATGAGAAACCAATTGAATGGAAATTTCCTTCAATCAATGCTTCCCTACAAGCTGAAGCTGAAGAATTCGCTGTGAGATCGCTAGGAGACCGCGAACTTTACGAGGAAACGATTTCCTTGACGCCGGTTAATAGTCCAGCATTTCGCCACTATCGGGCCATCAGTACAACTCCGGAATCGAGGAAGCTCGCTCGACGTGGTTATGTTGAATGTCATGCTACGTTATTAGTAGCAAAGAAGTTCAACTACACAAAGCAACCAGGTCGGAGTAATATCGGCAATGGACCTTCAATGAATCTCACAGATCCAACCCAGATTGTTAGGTGTAATCCCGCAGAGAAATACCGTCGGGCGAATGGCACATGCAACAATATACGACATCCAAGGCGTTATGGAGCTGCTTACATTCCCTATCGACGGCAAGTTGCTCCGGACTATAGTGATGGTATATCAGCACCGAGGAAATCTCACTCCAAAAAGGAACTTCCATCGGCTCGTCAAGTTTCGCTTCAGGTGCACCGCGCATCGTATCCAACCGACTCTAATTTCACTGTTATGCTGGCAGTTTTTGGGCAGTTTCTAGACCACGATATAACTGCAACTGCTTTGACTACATCTCAAGATGGCGAATCTATCAATTGCTGTACAGTTCCGTTGAGTACTCATCCAGAATGCTTTCCTGTACCTTTAGGAAGTGGTGATCCTTATTTTAATTTGTATAATGCTACATGTATGAACTTCGTCAGATCTGCCTCTGCACCGACTGGTATCTACGGTCCGCGTCAGCAGCTAAATCAAGCTTCATCATTTATAGATGGCTCCGCAGTTTATGGCAATAGTGATCAGAGACAAATGTCACTGCGCACAAAAAGGAATGGAACTCTGCGAATGTATATTACCAATGATGGAAGGGAGCTTCTTCCATTATCCACCAATCCAGATGATGGGTGCAATCAGGAAGAGATGAATTCAATGGGAAAGTATTGCTTCGAGTCGGGAGATGATCGATCCAACGAAAATCTCTTACTAACCTCTATGCACCTGTTGTTTGCCAGGCATCACAATTATCTTGCTCGTGGCTTGCAGGCTGAAAATCCACATTGGAACGATGAGACTATTTTCCAGGAAGCTCGAAAAATCCTAGGTGCACAGATTCAACACATAGCATATAATGAATTTTTACCGATTCTCTTGGGTAAAGAATTGGCTACAAAAATCGGAATAACTTCAGATCCACGATCGAAGACGGATACCTATGATCCAAAAGTGGATCCAAGTATTGCTAATAACTTTGCAAGTGCAGCGTTTAGATTCGCACATACTCTTTTACCGGTAAGCTTAATTTATAAAGATGTTCAAGGCATCGTTTATTAAAACAAATTTATTTCATAATTCCAGGGTTTATTTCAAGCAACAAAGGACAATACCACTCAAGGATCAATAGAACTGCACAAGATGCTCTTTAATCCATACTCCCTATGGGCTGAACGTGGCATCGACAAAGCCATAGAGCTGAGTGTCAATAACCCTGTGTCCCGGGTTGATCGATTTTTTACTACAGAGCTGACCGAAAAACTCTTCGAAGGCACAGCTGAGGATCGTATTCCAATATGCGGATTGGATTTGGTTTCATTGAATATTCAAAGAGGTCGTGATCATGGTATACCAAGTTATCCGGTATTTCGAAAACATTGTGGATTTCCGGCCATCAAAACATGGCAGCAAATGGCAGCAGCTATCGAACCAGAATCACTTAAATCCATTCGAGAAATTTATGAGTATGTTCTGCATGGATATAGTATTTAAGGTTTTGTTTTTTTAAGAAAAATATTGTTTCAGCACTCCAGATGATGTAGACTTTTACACTGGAGCTTTAAGTGAACCCCCGATTGAAGGTGCAATATTTGGACCAGTTCTTACTTGTATTGTATCGGATCAATTTCTGAGGATAAAGAAAGGTGATTCACATTGGTATGAGCGTAAGGAAGGCCTTCAAAAATTTTCTCCTCGTAAGTTAAGGAAAAGTTATTAACAAGTTGAATGGCCGATTTCTAAATGAAACTTTTGGTACTCCAGCAATTTAACCTTGAATTTAAATAACGAAAATAACAACAGCTATTTTCGCAATAAGAAAAATTTTAATACTTGTTTTCTTTAAACCAGGTTTAATTCAGGTACTAAAATAACATTTTTTTGAAACCGTCTGGTCGTAGCTATGAACCTTTAAATTGTTTTAAGTTTAGCGAGCGGATCAAAAGTTTTCCAACTGAATCCCAAAATTTCGTAAAATCGTTGGTGAAGAAATCGGCCACTATTCGATACAACATTTCCCGTTTAATTGCACCTCAGTTAATTTATTTTCCGCGCTTCATTGACGAAAAAAAATGCGTTCGAAAATTTCCTGTATACCTAAGTAGAACAGGCTTTTTATACGGTTAATTGAACCACCCGGATAATTGTTCCAAAAATCTAACAAAATGGTCAGTGCAATTAAACGGGGAATACTGTATATCTAAAGTTTTTTTTTTTTTTTACTTTAGTTGTGTTAATGAAAAATGTTTATATAACTTTTAAAGGTCAATTGAAGGAGATATACAAGACCACATTATCTGGAATAATTTGTCGCAACTCTGATGCTATCGATCAAACACGAAGATTTGTAATGGAACGTGAAATTTCTGAGGAAAATATTTTCACAAATTGTACAGAATTAAAAAAATTCAACTTTTCACCATGGAAGGAAAAAATACCGTCAACGAATTTGACTAGTGTGCATTTTTCTAAAAGTGAAACCCTTATTAAAATTATGACAGTGGTTAATTCGACGATGCCTCCTAATTTTAAATTGTAGTATAAAATTATTTATTTTGTGTTAAGGTGCAGTTTCAAAGTCTGATTTTATTCAGGTAATTATATTCACTGTGAAACTGGTTTTAAAAATTTTAAGAGATTGTGTCTTATAAATTTTCCTTTTTTTTTAAGTAATAAAATGTAAATTTAAATGTAAAATCTTTTTATTTATTTACATTAAAGACAAACGAGTTATATTTTGCAGGTATTCATTCGTTAAGAACTTCACAACATACGCATAATTAATTTAATCGCATTTTTCATTGGATGTTCAGAGAAGCCATATGAACTTCTCAAAAAGACAGAAAATACTTCTGGGTAGGGTATGAATTTAGAATGCAAAACCCTATAAGTCTTGTCAACTAGTAATCTCATCTCTACGTGGCGATTTTTATCTATGCCTAGTTCCATGTTAATATTTTTGCATGCCAAAATAAGTGAGGTGATACCTATAATTTTTATTATATGGAATTCCAATTCAACAGAAACAGAAAGTTCGATTTAAGAACTCTATTGTAATAGTTGAGGTCGAAATTTGCCTGATGGTTAAATTTTTTTTTTCGAAATTCTGCTTTCGAAGTTCTTTTTTTCAAAACTCAGTTTTTTATTCTGTTTAAAAAAAAAATGCTGCAAACAATAAAAATGAAATGCACAAATCGATCGCACGAACTTGATCTTTTTGTTAAAGTGGCTTGGAATTTTAAAGATATATTATAAGTACATTTAGGCCAGGCGCGCACATGCAACTAAACAGTTTGGTTTCGATTTTGAGCACAATGGACTTACATATATGGGAGTGCGCGCCGGTTTATGTGCGCGGACTCTCATGTAATCATATAGTACTCAAAATCGAAACCAAACTGTTTAGTTGAATGTGCGCGCCTGGCCTTATTCATGTGTATCTGTGCGCGCCTGGCCTTATTCATGTGTATCTTCTATATAAAAATGGATGTATGTTTGTATGTTCCTTATGGAATCCGAAACCACCAAAATTTCAGAAAATTGGTCCAAAATTTCAGAAAAACTTACTTGAAAGTCCAAGGGTGTCACTGTGCATGACATCGGTCTAGCAGTATGCCAGCAAGACGCAGCAGTGCATGAAATTTCGGAATAATTTTAGAAGATTGGCTAAAATTCTGTTAGAAATTACACAAAATATTAGGTGGAACTAAAAGAGTGTTCCTGTGTTTGAAATTTTTTTTTCGACTAAAATAATAATTCAAGTCATGGCCTATATTTTGGCCAAAAAAAGGTGCTCCAGTGCATTCATTTTTGGTATAATTTGAAAACTTGACAAAATGTTAATTGGAAATTAAAATAGTGTTTTTGTATATGTTATTGGTCAGAATTTGTCTACCAGTTTGCCAACAATGCAGCATCGCGTGCTTTGTTTTGTTTATATTTTGTTAAAAATTCAAGAAAATCTTAAATGTACCTTTGGTAAAAATTGTTCTAGCATACGAGGTACCCACACTAGCGCATGCATTTTCGAATTAATTTCAAGTAACACCTTTAGATTTTGATAAAATTACAGGAAATCTTAGGTAGTTCAAAAGTGGTCATGCGTGTTTGTTCAAATAGGTTATTGATTTTTATCTTTTTACGAGGTGCGTAAGGTAGCCTAAAGTTTTGAGGGGTGATGACTGCCATAGATTTGGATTTTTGGTGAAACTCCTGGCCAGCATAATTCACGCCTTGAAGACATGCACACGAGGTCGTATCCTCAATGTTAAGGCTACAAAAAACTTTAAAATTATTAGAAGGCCCCTTACTAAAAGGAAGGTAAATGAAAAAAAAAATAACAGTTTAAAATGCAAAAGTTTAGGAAAAAGAAATTCTTTTTAGAATTCCTTAAAAACTTTTTCAAGTATACACATATTTTTTTTTTTTTTTTTTTTTTTGTAAATTGGCTTAAGAATTAAAAAAAAATTAGCTTATGTCCAGTCCATTCTCATCTTCCAAGCTCTTGCTTTACCAATTCTTATTACAATTACTGGTATTTTCTAAGATTAAGGAAAACAAGTAGACATACAAACAAACCAAAGGCTATAAGAACTAATATCTTATCAAAATCATATTTAAAACTAGATAATATTAATATTGATATATGTATTTACATTCTGTTAATTCTACAAATTTATATCTGTCTAAAATACATATAGCAGTGCAAGTATCATTTAAATATTTTTTTTTATTAATGTCAACGAAACTCATATTTCTCCCGTGAGAAGCCGGGGCGGATCAGCTAGTAACTAATAATAATAATAATTGTATTTATTCATATAATAAATTGAAAAACATCGAAAAAAGCACGAAATAATTTGTTGCTAAAACAAGTATTTGAACTTAAAATGTTTAAATCTGAGAGTGAATAAAGAACACCATCTAAATTCTTGAAAAAATTAGAATTTATGCAGAAAAAAATTCAACAATCGTTGATGTGGTTTTCTTAAAAAATATTTTTTCATATAAAATTTCTTGAAATTTTAATGAAACAATTTGGTATGCCATTTTAAAGAGTTTGATTTTAATTTTTAAAAAATGCATTATTCCATTAAAAAAAAAAATAATTCTTCAAAAAAAACAAAATTTGCATTTTTTTTAAATCCGAAAAAATATTTGTATATATAGTATTTATTTGACTAGAAGTAAAAATTTGGTTGCCCCGTAGACGAGAAAGTAAAAAAAAAAAAATAAAATAAAAAAAAAACGGTTTCTTTTTATTATTTTTACAAATGACTTCTTTTGAGAACCCTAAATACACTAACCTAACTGTTTTGCAGACACTGGTATCTTCAGCTTTATATATTTGTTTCGAAATAATCTATAGATGTGGCTATGGTATGCTAATAAATAAGAAGTTAAATTATACTCGTATTCTTAACTAACGCTTACAGAACAAAGCTTTTAAAATAATACTAAAGTACCTACTACCATTAATCCATTAATGTTGCTTGCATTGAGGAAACCGAAAGACTTTCCATATCTACATTTCTACAAAGTATAATAATCACCACCTTGTGGATACAAGGGTCCATCTTGTGGATACAAGGGTTTAGGGGAAATTAATGTCTTGAATAAAAAAAAAAGTACAGACTTGCCCTTGTAGTTAAAAACTATAATGTTATTATTTTTAGCGAAAAAATGTTAAATAAAAATCGAGAGTGGCTAAAAATATTACTTTTTCTTAATTATTTTCAAAAATAAAAATAATGAAGAATGACGAAGAAAATAATACATTTTTCTCAAAATTTGGCAAAATTTCTTGATTATTGCAGGTACAAAGTTTAATCAAAAACGTTAGAGCATTTTTTGCGAAAATTTGAAAAAAAAATAAATATTTTTTTTTTTGACCAAACCAATATTTGCCCTATAGAGCAAGTAAAAAAATTATAAATTCAGTGCAGGCCTATGAATTTGATCCAGCTATTCGATGTTGAAATTTCAGTTCAAGAATTGTTTAAGCTAATATGGGGATTCATTCTATTTTGCAACAACAAAAATGTGTAAATAACCGCATTACCTACTTTCATGTTCAAATCAAAACAATCATTATTTTTATTATTTCAAATATTATCCTTGATTGGCTATAAATATTTACTCTGTCAATTAAGCTGTTGATCAAGCAAATATTATATGAGAATAATTGAAGATTATTTCCCGTGTTAATCGCGAACTCCAGAGTAGCTACCTATATTATCTTGTGAGAGACTGATAATACTTTTGATGATGCAATATTTTTTCAAATTAGGATAGATTTATTTAAAATTGTAGGCAAGTCAAAACCAACAACTGCAAAAGATAACATCCAATGGATTGATTCAAACTACCAGAAAAAGGAAGTCGGACAAAAATTGAAAGACATTACATCGTATTTTATAATATTTTTTAATTTTTTTTAGTTATTTTTAGTAAAAGAAATAGATTTAGGTGTTTCTTACCATTAACTGAGAATATAGAAAAGTAATAAAAAGAATTTAAAAATATACAATTTTTAATAAAAAAAATCGTTTTTGTTTGTTTTTTTTCTTAAAGAGTATGAAAATTTTAAGAAATCGTTGTTAACAATTATTTTTCAGTTGAAATTAAGTTTAATTGGTATTAATTAATTAATGTTGAAAGTTTTATAATTGGAACCATCATTGTTGTTGTTTTGGGTGTTTCATTTTTCATAGCATCACAGGAACCATGTTGTAGAACAGAAAGTATACAAGCGCTGGCGAATACCAATATCAAAGTAATCCAAAAAGAAAAAAAGAACATTCTACGGACATTTTGCCACCACGGATCGTCTTGAAATGGCATTAGTTCTTCAAGGCTTAAACTTTTCACTTTGCTGAAAATAAAAGAATTTAAAGAAATATGTAGGTAATTATTTAATTATTGGTCTCAAAACGATAAAAATTATTTTTTTTTTTTAATAATCGGGCACAGGCACAGGTCTGAGAAAGTGGAAGTTAAAGGGCAAATATTGTAGACTTGAGTGTGTCACTGATTCCTTTTACAATAAGCCTATGAAGACCAGTTTAATGAGTCGTACGTAGCCACCCTTATTGTGAGTTTTACCTGAACAACATTCCACCCGGAAAATTTGTTCGCTTTATTTTTTTAAATTTCACCCGAAAAATATTTTATGTTCCGAAAATTTTCCTTACTGTGAACATTAATTTCAGGCAAAATATAATGTCATTGATAGCTTAAATTTTCAGCTATTTTTAGTAAGCGAACAAGAGAGCAATATAACGGAAAACGTTAATTTCTTTCGGGCAAAACTCACAGTAGCTTTTAAAATTCCGGGTGAACAGAAAATTTTAAGGTGAAATATTGTTTGAGTGAAACTCACAATAAAGCTGAGTATGCCGTTGTAGTTCCATATTCAAAAAATCGTTGATAAATAATGATCGTTGATAAAATGTATGACATATGGATCTAATATTGAGCGTTTTGAAATGGAATTTATAATGCAAGAAGGAAGTGCGATTTATCAATACATTACACGGCCGTAACCAGTAGGCCTATTCTAGAAAACGCGGCGAATCGGATTAAAAGCGATAGCTTAATTTCGACCGTCTTCGCTTTGGGTTATTCTCAAAAGCGAGCAAGGGCGAAAACGATCCTTCCAGTTTCTTTTACTTAAATGCTCAAAATTTCCAGGCCACTCCAATTTTTACTTCCACTCTTCTCATTAACTGGCTGAACAGAATAGAATGACGGAACTGGAAGAGCTGTCAAAAAGTGTCGTACGTTATTATTTTTACATGTCCACAATGGAGCTGTACGGCTTTGAATGTATTTTGAAGAAAAACAAAAGAATATTCTTGTGTGTAGAATTAACATTTTTTGCTTCCTATAATTTTCCTTTAAATAAATATTTTTTTCGCGATACAAATAACCACAATATTTTTTTCCGACCCAAAAAGTTGTTTTTTTTTTTCTTCATAAAATTTGAAACGTCAAAAGTGCCGTACGTGAAAAGTTAAAAGTTGGTGAACTCTTCCGTCTGCGGCTGCAGCTCCGTATGCGTCTACGTTCCGTTGTGTTCGCAACATTAAATTTGCGTGTATTCAATATTTTGACAGCTATTCCAGCTCCGGCTGCAGTTCCGTCACAGTCACCATTCTGTTCAGCCAGTTAATTGTTAGCTATTTCAAAAAATTTGAAAGTAGGTAGCTTAGCTGTTTGCCGTTCAAACCAAACAATTTGTTTTTTTTTTGTGTGCTTAAGGTATTTGCATTTATTATGTTGCAATGTTGTTGCTCTTAAGAAAAAAAAAAAAAAATATTTTGATGGAATTAAGTGTATTTGAAGAAGATAATTTTTTTGCAAATAATGTATGTATTTACATTTTCTTTCAATCTGCTAACACTCCGCGATGTAGACACCTATCGCTTTCAAACCCAAAATGACATCTAGTAAAAACTTTCGCTTTTAATGAGAGGTGGCATAAAAAGCTAATCGCTTTTGAGAATAGGAAAGTGCAAATCCGCCATTAAAAGCGATCCGCCGCGCTTATGGAATAGACTAAACGAAACAATAGGCGTTTTTCTTATTTGTTCAGAGCAGTTGAGCTGGGCCTGAGCTGTCAAACAATAATGATGTGTTTCTTTTTGGATTCAGAGCACTCAGCCGAGCTCGGAATTTCGTTCAGAGCTAGCCCGGAAAAGGGCGTACGCAGGATTTCGATTAGGGAGGGGCAAACTCACATTTCATTTTATTTTTTTAAACCGATCGGTATAAATTATAATGCATAATAAGTGAAAAAAAAAAACTAAAGGATGTTTTTAGCTATTTTCTTAAGAAATCTTATTTGGCTAAGGCATGGCGCTTTTCTTTCATTTTTGTTTTTCCAGCTTTAACAGTAAGTAAGGGCTTTTCTTATTGATTTTTAAAAAAACTCCGAGCAACCAACACTTTTAAGCGACGATAGCATAACAAATAAATAAAAAATAATATTATTCTATTAAAGAATACATAATATAATTTTTAAAATTGTAAAACACTGTTTTACAAAATTCTGCAAAAAATGAAAAAAAAAGTTTAAAATTTTTTTAAAATTTTTCTAAACTTTTTTTTTTTATTATTCGCATAAATTTTGTTAAGAACAGTTTTGAAAAGTAGAATATTCAAAAGCAGAATTTTGAAAAGCAGAATATTGAAAAGCAAAATTAAAAAAAAAAAAACAGAACTTTGAGAAGCAGGATTTCGAAAACAAAATTTTGACCCAGACGACCCTCGTAAGATATAATACTCCAGTGTTTATAAAAAAAAAAACTCCTTTTCATTATTTTGACTGAGAAGGTAAATTTCAACAGCTTGTAATGTACATGCATATTAGGGAGTCCGTTATTTCCCAAATTCATTTTTTGTTTGGGTCAGACGCCCCCTGTATAAAAAGTTTATCCCCTACAGTAAATTTATGGACCAAAAAAAAAAAACTTGGCCTTGCTCAACCTTGGCAACCGCCCCCCTGCGTACGCCCTTGAGCTCGGAGTATGCTCCATAAGCTCAGGATAAATAAACCGAGCGAACGGAGCAAAAACCTGAGCTCAGCCAACTTCATACAGTTTTCATGCAATTTAACAGATATGACAATTGAGTTCTCAGGTGTGTTTCATAATTAAATCGGATTGCTCTGCGCACACTCTGCACAGAGTTTTCTTCGCTTGCTGCGGCTCTGCTCATTGTCAGTGATCTGCTCTTGACGCGCTATCTGTTTATTTGTATTTTAACGAAACACCATTCAAAATAACTAAAAATAATAAATTTGGTGGCACAACGGCTCATAAAGAACCAGGGCCTTTACATAATAGTGGCTTATTAGTACAACTCTTAACCATTCCTGTGTGCGTGTCTAGGTCCCCTTCCTATAGTTTACTTCCGAATACGAACCAAACGGTTAAGGTGAGCGGCACTTTTCTATATGACAAAAGAAACTCTTGGAGGATTTGTCACCCTCGCAGGAGGCAGTAGTTCGGAAAAAACCTTTTTTGTTCTTAGGTGGAAGCGGCTGACCTTTGGCATGTCAAACCTCTACCGCGTGACAGTCCAACGTAATAAAATAACCATTACGCCATGGATCTACTACACCACTAAAAAAGAGTTGGATAATCGAGGCATTACACTCGTGAAATATGTAGAACTTCAACCTTAACTTGGTGTTAACACACTAGAATTGTTGTTGTTTCATTTAAAAAAGTTCCGTGTTAATTGATATTAAATTCACAGCATATTTTGTATGTTTATCATACAAAAATCCGATCAAAATTTCATTAATAATAATTTATTGCACCTATGTGCGGCAACACGTAATACTAAGCAAAATTTCCCACATACGCCATAGTGTACCATAATCTAGCATACATATATGTAAAATATAATTTATAAAAAAAATATCATTAATCAGTTCAATGCTCTTAAATTCTTATAATAACACAACAGTGTAATAAATATGAAATTAACAAAATTTTATCAATGTTTGCTTTTCTTGTCTTCAATAAACTCTCAAAAGCCCCATATCCCACAGAGTTTACTAAAATGGCAAAATAAAATGCAAGATTGGATCGCAGGTATTTTTTTTATGATTTTATTCAGATAAGCGGGATTGGACAAGATTTTAAAAGGCGAAAAGAGAAAAAATGAGTTTCCAAATAAAGACAATACACCATATCGTTTGTTTGCCACAATTAAGGAGTGTGGCCAACCTTCCTGGTAGGAAATACAGAATGCTTCTTAATGGGGTTTCATGTTATCTTTGGTATTAAAGTTATTTCTTTTTCTGATCTACATATATTTTTTGCCCTTGAAGTTCGTTGATTTGATTTCTTTATTTTAAAATATGAAAGTTAGATAATAATAGCTTCGTTCGTGTACTTTCTGCACTAAAATTCACAGTCTATCAAATATTGAGGAGTGGGGATGAAATTCTCTTAGAGAGAAGTAAAACTGCGAAATAGTACACGAACGCTTTGAAGAAATCATTTTTGTTTTTAGTTATTACGAGTAGGTATTTTGTTTATATTTAACTATTTTTTTTCTTCCGATGACTTATGAGCAACGAACACGATTAAAGGTCGAACTATAATAGGTGGACGCTGTCGGAAACTAATGTCATAAACGAACGAAAAATTTCTATCCGAAACGTCAAATGCACACGTAAACCATAATGCACGAGAGATTCGAGACTAGTTTACTACAACAATTTACATGTAGCTGTCAATTTTCTTCCGTAAGGTGCGCTCGAGAAGCGCTATTCCCCTCCGAAAGCAAAAATGAACGAAAATGAACGAAACGTAACAACACGCAATTATGTGTACCTCTATTGAATTACTTGTATTCGTGTGGTTTCGTACGGCTGCGTTCCAACAATTATAGTTCTACCTTAAAATACCAGTTGGCAGATACCATAGAGTGTACAAGGTTATTTGGAGATATTCTGGCAAATGTCAAAGTGACTTTTGGTTTTGACGGAACTCATATTTTTGCCCGAAGAATTTCTTTGGGCTGAAATGATTAGGAAGGGAAATAATTTACCTTCTTGGGAGCGCTCTCTTCTGCCAAAAAATACACATTTTTTGCGTACACGAACACAGTTTACGAGTAAGTTAAATTTGTAATCCTCCAAGAGTATCTCCTGTCACAGAACAGTGCCGCTCGTTAGCCGTTCGGATTCTGCAATAAACTGTAGGTCTCCTCCATTCCTGCAGACACGCATACAGGAATAGTTGAGAGTTGTAAGTCACTAGGCCCTAGTTCTTCATGAGCTGTTGTGCCATCAAATTTTATTTCTTAACTCCAATTTTTTTCGTTCAAATGTTAATAAATTAATTTTTTTCAATATATAAAATGGATGCAGATGCTTGAAATTTTAAGCAACAAAAAATTTAACAATAGCGTATTTTTTGTTTAGAATAAAAAAATAGTTGACGAAAGTAGTTTAGAATAGAAAAATAAAATAAGTAAAATGTTTCTTCAGTTTTGTTTCTTCAAAAATATTGATACCACCTACTCGATTTTAAAACAAAATAAAAAGATAGATCTGACTTTAAATAAGCTATTGCATTTTATTAAGTTGTTTTTGTTTAAAATATTTTTTTTTTTTTTCATTTTGTGTTATCAATTCAAAATATTATTTTCTTTTAAAATAGCCCCAATTCAGCTTTAGTTTGTTTTGATGTCAATTTAAATCCTGATGCGCTGCCGCTACCTTGAGATTTTTAGTCTTATCTTATCTGATTTAAAGAATAAAAACAAATGATGTTATTTCGATTTATTTTAATGCCATAACTTTTGACATCAACAAATTATTATTTGAAATTTATCAATAGAAGCTTCAAGATTATGAATATTTTTAACTAAAACAAGAATACGATTGGAAGAAGATAATATGATTCTGCTTAAATACGAATACGTATTAATCGAACCATCGAATTTACCTCTGTTTGATTCTTATTTGACTTTTTTGAAAATATGTATCAGTCCTGTTGAGGTATCCATTCGGAAGAAATTCCGATACGAAAGTCAAATCGCATCGTAACTTATGGGGTTTTCCATTGGTAAAATAAATCAATTTATTTTTGATTTGGATCTGTCAAAAACACAATTTCCCCTTTTTTTGCTTTACATTGGGCAAAATAAATTGATTTATTTTTGATTTTAAATCAAACTTGCAAATCTAAATTTTTCGGCGGATTTACCCCTCCTTGTACTAATACCAACATAATATCCAGCTGTCAGTTTGCAAATGTTTTTCCTTGATTTTTCAGTTGTGAAAAATATGTTTGAAAAATGTGGAAAATAATTGCTAATAAATAAATGGTAGCAGTTTAAAATGAATCGGAAACTTTTTCAAGTTCATATTTCTCTTCTAAAAGTAAATCGAGGAATGAAGACTTTTTTGAAATATTGACAAAGAAGCTATAATGCACAAATACAGTGAAAAAAATAAATCAATTTGAAATTGTGTTCCATTCGCCACAATATAAATCAATTTTTCCATTGAAATCTAAATTTACCAATGGAAAACCCCAATAGAAAGGGTTCAAGGTATCCGTTTCGAAACAAAATAAATTAAGCATACAATCGCGTTCATTTGATATAAGAATGGGTCAGCTTCAGCTGTTTTATTTCATAAGCGAAAAAATTCTCTCAGAGAAATTGTTGTAACTTTTTTGATAATCGTTTTTGTTCAAAAGTTACAGTGCATTTTGTTGTCAAAAGTAGCGCTTGTATTTTTACATCGGTCATATTTTTTTCCAAAAAAATGCACTGTAGGTTTTAAACAAAAGCAATTTTCGAAAAAATTTTCTTAAAATATTTTGTAGGAAATTAAATTTGGTACAATTTTGTAGTACAAATCTTTTTTCTGGTGTCAAAAATACGCCAGTTACTTGCGAAAATTAAAATATTCTTTAAAAACAAAATGGCGGCCAAACTGCACCAGGTGCAATTATGAAAAATGTGGTTTACGGCTCGTGAACTGATACTCTTTAAAATATCAAAGAAAAAATGCGTCTTGGTATTATTTCCCATAGCATCATATAATGAAATCTAAATACATCGTTCTAAATTGTATGATCAAGGTGATCTTGTAAAATTCATAACTTCAACAATTGTGTACCGATTTTTAAGAACGATTGCTTGTTTGACTCATTATAAAAAGCACTTGAAATATAAGTACCAAAGAAAAAATAAATACTGCAAACTGTTGCCAAAAACGGTCTTCAAACTTTAAAAAACGGGAAAAATTAGTATAAGTTTCGGATAACCTTTAAGAAATCTACAGATATTATTGTCCGTATTACACATGTATATACATCGTTGGAAAGGGTTATTACTCCTCTTTCTACAACCGTAAATGAATTATAAATCGGATGAGTTAAAAATCGTTGAGTGAGGGAGATCACCCGAAAACGGTTTTTTAACAATAAATTGAGATTTCGAGGGTATAGGAAAGTTTTCAAATATAGGTTCCTGATGTACTCGCATAGGCCTACAACCTCTACTAGGTCACTTCAAAAGTTCGTGCAATTTTTTAAATTTTGTAGCACAGTGATTATTTATAAATAATTTCTTAATAGCAATTTTAAAAAAGTTTCCATTTTTATTTCGCAACAATTTCTTATCGGAGGCCCTCGGAAGAAATTTAATGCGCAGCTGTCAAATATTGCGGAAAAATCGGAGAAAATTTTTTTCGAACGGATACCTCGATAATTTTAAATATTTTTTTGAAATTAAATTATCAACTTTTATTCTGTCATTAAAAATAGGGTACCTACCTACATCAAAGTGAAGTTAGAAAATGTGAGCTAAGTAAGTTCATACTTCCTGCATTCGAATGCTTTGCAAAAAAAAAATTTTTATAATTTTCTTTTTAAAATTTTCATTTTGATAGTTGAACTATACTGGCACCTTTTTCTTCTTGAAAATGTTGAAAAATAATCAACGCAATATTTCGAATTTCAAAAAAAAAAAGATTAATTGTTTTTAATCGCACAAAATACATAGACCATAATAAGGCCAATTAAGGAAAATCATAAAATATTAACCCTTAACCACCTACCACCTATTTCAGTCCCTTAACCGCACCTACGTGCGGTCCTGAAGACCGCGCACAGATTAACCTTGGTTTCGGGACTTACAGTTTTAAATGTAAATACAAAAGTGACTAGAATGTTTGTTAGTACTTTTAAGATTTATTTAAGAGACTGAAATAACATAACCTAGAGTAAAATTTTGTAATATTCTTTAAATCTTCACAAATACCCACTTTTAACACAAAAAACGACTATGCTCATAAAATGAGACCTGTAACGGTAAGAATTCAAAAATTTCAAATTCTTGGTATTAATTCTTATTAATTAAGGGTTCAAGCATTAATGTAAAAATTAAACACCAAATAAAAACCTCAACAAAATTGCAGCCCTCAACATTTATAATTTTCATGGCATGGCAGTTACCGTACATTTTTTCTTCAAACTGGGCGGTAATCTCGGTCATATCAGGTTCCACGTCTCTGCAATCCTCATCTGACATATTTTTATTATAAGACATCTCTTGCTGTAGCAATATTTCAATATTTGTGTCGCTTAAATTTATTTTGACACTAAAAAAACTATACTAAATAAATTCAAAAAAATCAACTATACGTGCGGTCCTGGAGACCGCTGGCGAAACATTTTTACTAACCTAGGTCAAACGCGTGCAGGTTTTGAGTCTGTCAGCTCATGGAACGATACTAATTGTTGATCAGTAAAAAAAGTACATGGATGGGCTCTATCGCAGGACACGCAGACATTGAAATATTTCGGTGGTGGTAGGTGGGTTAGTAAAATTGATCAATTTCTTCACAATTGACATTTTATATTTTTTCTTCGAATAAAATAAAAATTGAAAATAATAATTAATTTAAATACTTGAGTTAAGTTATTCAAAAACAAATATTGATTTGATTTAGATGTAAAAATATGTATGAATATTTTCATTTAGATTTATTTTGCAACATTAACGGCCATATTGATGACTTTCTTCAAAGCTAGTTTTACGGCACGGGGCTTCAAGTTTTAAGTTTTTCACAAATTTTTATTATTAAACATACCTTGACATGTAAATGAAAATATTCATTATTAATTAATAACTTAAAACTAGAAATTCTTACATGCCGCCTCCACATGCCATGAACGATGGCAAGATTATGAACATGTCTACAAAAAATCCAATGGAGGCACAAAAATCCATGTTAATGTCATGAACATGTCGACGAAAACTAATTTTTGAACAAGACATGAGCTCTGTTCAAAGCTTGGCCATGAGAATATGAGATTTGACGTTCCATGTCTGTGAGAGAGGTAGAAGTAGTACTGAGAGGAATTTTTGTATGATTCTCTTGCTCTCACTTATTAAAAATTATTTATCGACATAACTAACGACATGACATGAAGTGCCCAGTGCGAAAAAAACAAGCTGATTGTTGATTGGATTGTGGTTTGGATCTTGGGCATCTGTATGTCCTGTGGAGTCGGCGTGTTAGGGCCACTTGCACAGAAGTTTTTTGACAGCAGTAACTCCTGATTTGATTCAAATCATGTTGCAGAAAAATATTTTTTTCTCTATCTCAGTTTAAAAAGTTATCTTCTTCAAGTTCTCAAATTTCACGTTCTTCAAATTTTAGAATTTTTACGATGTGTTTTGTGTTTGTTGTGTTAGTGATTCTGAAAAGATATTCTTATTCCCAGTACACATATAGTTTAGTTTAGTTTTAGTTTAGTTTATTTATTCATTTTTAACTTAATAACTATATAACAATTCATTAATAAGGAAATGAAAAAATTTTGAATAATAGTTCCATTCTTTAACTTTAAAGTTAGTGTTGAACGAAACATCAAAAAATAAATAATTCGATTATATCTGATGTGGGGTGACAATCAGTGTAATTAAGGAAAACAAGAAATAAAATGACTAATGAGCAATGAAATTCAAAATTGAAAGAAAAAGTAAATATACAAGCATAAGAGTTTTAACATTTTATGTAATTTTATATAATATATTCATGATATTTATGTAAGATTTAAAAAAAAGATTCAATATTATTATAATTTAAAGTGAATAACCAGTCTTTGACCTTTTTAGTGAAGTTAGAAAAACGTAGTGTTTGTCTTATTTGTAAAGGCAATTTATTAAAAATATTTGGAGCAGTACATGAGAAGAAATGTGAAAAATGTGTTTTGTGCGCAAAAGGCACTTTTACTAAGTTCATGTTATTTATACGCAATTTGTACATTTGTGAATTCCTGCTTGGAATATTTCCACTTTGCTTAAAAAAATTCTCTTAAAACTTTAAAGACATATAAATGTCGCATTGGTAGAATACGCAGTTCTTTAAATAACGGCCAAGTGCTTGCGAACCGATTTTTATTAGAAATAATTCGTATCAAATGCTTTTGGGCTATTAATAAGGTCTTAAAAGAAGTTATATATGAACCACCCCAGCTTGTGATGCCGTATTGCAACTTAGAGTGCGCAAGTCCATTGTATATAATAGTTAAAACTTTTTTAGAACAAAAAGGTTTTATGAGGTACATTTTACGCATAACAAGTAACATATAAGATTTAATCATTTGGATATGTTGTTTCCAGTTTAGGTTGATATCAATTAATACACCTAAATATTTGAATTGCGGAACTGATTCAATTTTGAAACAATTTTCGGAGCAGTGCAAATTGGCTATAAAATTGCATTTACCACATTTATGAGAAGGTAAAGAAAACCGTTTACAGTCGTATCCATGAAACCATAGGTTGTAATCATATAGACTCATCAGTTACGTCGAATCTCATCAGCTTAGTTTTTTCACTGATAATTAGTCTATGTAGATTAAACCACAATCTTAATATTTCCAGATCTTCTTCAATCTTGGCAACGCATTCAAAAATTGTCTCAAAATTATAAGTAAAAACTATGTCGTCGGCAAAAGCCGTTGATATTCCGTTTAACTTAAGTTTAAAAATAGAGTTAATATAAATCAGAAAAAACAATGGACCCAGTACAGATCCTTGAGGAACACCGTTTTTCAAAAGCCTTGGTTCACTTAAGAGACCATTTATATTTACTCTTTGCTTCCTATTCTTATTCTTTAAGTATGATTTCAACATTTCAAAAGTACTACCACGAAAACCAGCATTGAACAATTTATTTAGCAACAGATCATGATTATCTAAATCAAATGCTTTAGTTATGTCAACAAACAGACCCATAGTTGATTTATTTTTATTTAAACTACCATAAAGTTGACTATACATACCCTTAAGATTGCATCCTCTGTTGATAAACCTTTTCTAAAACCACACTGATTATTACAAAAAAAATTAACGTTATCTAAAAATGACACAATACGAACTTTAAGTAACTTTTCAAATATTTTTGAGAAAGTAGAAAGGAGTGAAATGGGCCTGTAGTCTGAAACATTTTGTCTACTTCCTTTTTTAAAAAGTGGTATGACTTCAGCACATTTTAGACTTTCAGGAAAGCAACCTTCTTCAACACAAGTGTTAAATAAAAAGGTAAGTACGTCAACAATATACCACCCTACCTTTTTTAATAAGATACTTGATACACCATCACTTGTACACGAATTTTTATTCTTAAGGGATAAGATTACATTGTAGACTTCTCTCGGTGTTATTGCATTAAAAACAAAGCTATTAGGTTGTATATTTTCAACAAGAGTATCAGGAGATATGGAGCAATTGCAATCTAAACATGGTTCATTAGATGGTTTTAATTTTTCGGAAATTTCAGTAAAATATTCGTTAAATTTATTTGAAATTCTACATTGATCTGTTGTCATAACTCCATCAATTTCAATATTATCAATAACAAAACGAGTTTTATTCTTTCCTAAAATGCTGTCAACCGCTCTCCATTCTTCTCGCACATTTCCTTCAGCCTTAGCAAACAAATTACTATAATAATTGTTATGAGTATCTTCAATTTTATTTTTTATTTTTTTGCACACAGAATCATAATGTTTTTTTAATTTAGTATTATTCTGATGTTTTTTACATTTCAGACTTAGTTTCTTCTTCTTTCTTATTTTGCTAATAAGATTATTGGTCATCCAAGGCTTAAGATGTTTTTTGCTACCCGATTTTTTTATTTGAAATGTGCAAGTCTGAATGTGTTTTTTGAGAATGTTCAAAAATAGATCAAAAGCGATAGATGGATTAATTTCCGAGTCTGTTCCCAAAAATTCAAATTTTAAAAGCTCATTTAGTGACGCAAAATTTACACCATATTTTATATAGAAGGTAATATCTTCCGAGTTTTCATTTTTGTTCAGTTCTGTGCATGTCTTGTGTTTTGTTTTTGTAAATTGTGGACGAGGGTCACTGCGAATCGGAAGCACTTGTGTTTTGTTTTTGTAGATTCTGACAGGCAGGTCACTGTAATTTTCGAAGATGCGCAATATATTACCTTCAATATGTGCACTGTGATTCTTATCCGCTTGTTAATTATTTCCGTTCGTGCAATTTAAAAACGAGAAGTTTTTATTTGTTTATTTAAACTGGAATAGTTATCCTCAGGTTTATATATTTAATATCCGTTCGTTCTGTGCAAGTGGCCCTTAGGGAACTAATTATTCAATAAAATTAGCTTTGAAGGAAGTCAATAATATGTTCGTTAGTGTTCCAAAATAAAAAAAAAAAAAACTTTTTAAACTACATATTTTCATACTTACTGACTTTCATCCAAGGCTTCATAACTATTGTCCTTTGGAATGTCTACAACAAATCCCGACAAAAGTCTTGTTGTTTCTGTTGCCATTTGAATTTTTATTTGATTGTTTTTTGTTTTTTTTTTTTTGTTTTTACTAACAACTAAACGTGCACCAAGAAATAATAACACTCAAGTCACATGAATATTTTTTTCTTACGATAATCTTATATCTTTATAATTTTTTTTTTATCTATTTGCCAGATTGTGTTCATTATCAGTTATATACACCTTCTGACTTGTAAAAAAAAAAACACTATATGAAAGTGAAAATTATATTTTTTATCTAAAAGCAAACCATTATCTACTATATTCAACTTCAACACTAACACATTGTTATTTTTATTTGAAAGACGCAAAGGCAGGGAAGAACAGACTACTGCTCATCTTTAAGTACCAACTCACACTCGGTATGCTGGCTGGTGCGTCTTCTGTTTTAGTTCAGTTTCGGTTGGTGAAAATGTCATTTAGTGATTTTAATTCCTGTAAACAACCTTATCTCCTCCGCATACCTCTGAATACGTGCACACACCATTAAATGCGCCCAGCACTCTTATATTAAACCGATACTGGATCCGAGTTGATGACAAAACAATGAAGCAGTCTTCGAGACAGATGTTACCCCAAACCATATGCCTTTGAGTCAGAGTCTAGGAGTATGATGAAATGAAATTGATAATGTGTGACTAGGGAATTCCTTGTGCTACATAAACTTGATAATTTGTCAAGGAACAAAAATGACAAAATATCAAGACTGAAGGATATACCTCATAAGGGGTAATGCGAGGGTGACGACTAACATCAGCGATATAAAGACGTAACTTTTGAAAAGTCCCCATGGGGCATGTCCCAGCCAACACCCATATGTGTGCCTGATGCTGCTCCTGTGCACCATATTCTACTTCACTACCGCCAAAATGCTAATTGAAAACTGTAAAGCCTTAAATGGCGTCGTCGTCATCACTAGGATCCCTCTTTCGTTATGATTTCTGCATTATAAAGACGTTTTTTTTTTTTTTTTTTTTGAAAAACCAATTTCATTTGCTCATTGTGTACATTTCATTGTCAAAGGCAAATCTGCATTCAAACTTCTTTTATTATAATATGTAGTTATGAGTTTTCACGTCCGAATATAGCAAAAGAATTAAAAAAAACTGCTAGGAGATCATTAAATAGAAAGATTTCAACTTCAAACTGAATCTTTGTTAAAAAAAAAATAAAAAAAACACACTACAAAACTTCAAGTGAAAAAAGGAAAAGGTAATTTATGATTTTTGTCACAACAAAAATTTAATCTAAGATGCCAAAAAAAGCTAGAGCATGTACGCTATATATAATGTACACTAGTTGAGTACATTAGTTGAGTCTAGAAAAGAAAAAAATTGTTTGGGAAGGAAGGTCTATTACCAACCCCCCCCCCCCCCCCCCCCCCACTCAATAAATGAAGGGTTTGATTTCTATAAAAATTGTAAAAATATTATTGAAAAAGAACGACAAGCCTAATGATATTATCTTAGCTCAACTATTTCTATAGGGGTTTCGAGTTTTAAGTTGTCAAAAACAATTATTTATTTGATTTAGATGTCAAAGTAATAAAAATTTTTGAAAAACTTAAAACTCGAAACCCCTATTAATAGAACTATAGTTTTTCCGTAAAAATAGGTTTGAAGAAAGTCAATAATATGGCCGTAAGCATTTCTAAATTTAAATAATCTGCATATAACAGTTAACATATTGCAAAAATATTCATCAAAATTGGAGTTGTACTTTAAAAGTTCGAACTAAAAACCTTTATTAAATCGAACAAAAAATTCAAAATTTAATTTGTATGCTACAATTTTTTCTCCAAAATCAGAACCGCCTTCGACGCGAATTTTTATCTCTTGGTTCGGGTTGGAAAAATAAAAATGTACTTTGAATTTGCTCCAATCGCTTCTAATCTATTAAAGTTATGCCAGATTTTCACGACTCGATTTTTGCGATTCATACGGCTCGCCGCACCAAGCCACAGAACTCGTAACCGCTGCCACCTAAAAATGTTTTTCAGGGCTACTGCCTTTTGCGAGGAATTGGCAAATCCTTTAAGAGTATCTTCTGTCACAGAAAAGTGCCGCTCACCTTAGCCGTTCGGATTCGGCAATAAACTGTAGGTCCCCTCCCCTTGAGAGTTGTAAGTAACTAGGCCCTAGTTCTTCATAAGCTGTTGTGTCACCAAATTTTAAAATGTTTATTCAAGTCGTAAAAATCCGACATTAGACTAAATAAATAAATATAAATTAAAAGAAATCATTTGTACCTATGTTATTTCACCAGAAATTTCTTAGTTAATAAAATACAGGTATTCTAGAGTTGAGGATGTTTAGATAAAGACTAAATGTAGCATAAACTTATACATTGTTCAAATGCATGTCATGCTTAAAGCAAAATCAAAATGTTTTGAATTTTTGTTCATTAATTTTAATACACTCTCACATGCTTGACAAGGAATGCAATTGTGTGACAAAATCGAAAATAATTTTTTGTATAGAGAAGATTATGAGGATAAAAATTAGAGCTCTCGATTTTAGGCGTGTATTTAGCTACACGTGTATTAAAAAAATAATTACACGTGTAGGTTCTAAATACACGTGTAAATAAAAATACACGTATAATTAAAATTCTTTTTTAAAACAAATCGGGGTGTCATTATATTTAATCAAAAAAGTATTTGCGCGAAAAATATAAGGTAAATACAAGTTAATTGAGCATAAGACGATTTTTTTGATTTACTAAAACTAAAGCCATGCGAGCTTTGAATTAATATGTCGATTAAATTCTATCCGAAATCAAATTTTTACGTTTTCACCAAAAAAAAAAAAATCTTTGGATAAAGAATCATAAAAAAGATTTTCAATTAATTACACGTGTATTTTTAAATACAGCCCCCCGTTTAGGCAGGAAGGGCAATTTTATAAAAAATTGACTCAAAACAGAAAAAAAATATTTAAAAACAATGGTACAATGTAAAATGCCATGATATATATACATAGCTCGGTGAATATTTTTTGAAAAATTAATTTACAAACTCGAAATTTTGAAAAAAAATAAAAAAAAAGTTACAAAATAATTTTTTTTTTAAATTTTATGTGATTAAGTATAATTTTTGTTTTCAAAATTCAATTCTCTTATTAATTTTCAATAAAAAACAGAAAACCGGATCCTAAAATGTCTTTTAGTTTTTGAGAAAATTTAAAATAACGAAATCTACTTTAATACATATTTTGTAGAAATAGGATCTTTTGAACAACAAAATAACGGATGGAAGTCGAATTTAAGGAAAACTTACTTTTACTATTTTCAATTTTCTCAAAAACTAAACTACAATTTGAAATCTGGTTTTCAGCGTTTGACTAAAAAGTGTTGGGAGTATAGAATATTAAAAATAAAAATACTACTAAATAACGTAAAATTTTGAACAAAATCAGTTTGAACACAATTTTTTTTTTTTAAATTAATTTTCAAACTTTAATTTTTGTTTTTGTTCACTAAAAGAACTTAATTTATAAACAAAATAAAAGCACATATTTCTGGCTTAACACGTCATTTTTTTAATAAGTTTTTTTCTGTATTAAGTCAAGTATTTTAGAAAATTGCTCTTCCTGTTATTTTCAATTTTCACAAAAACTAAAAGACATTTTAGCACCTGGTTTTCTGCTTTTGACTAAAAGATAATAAGAGCATTGAATTTTGAAAACAAAAATTATAATTAATTTTATATATAATTAATTTTTCAAAAACTATTCACTAACACAACTTAATTTAAAATGATAATCAAAGAAAAGATTTCTGGCTTTCCAAAAAGGTATAGCATGGCATTTTAAATTGTACTGTTGTTTTTAAATATTTTTTTTTTCTGTTTTAAGTCAATTTTTTAGAAAATTGCCCCCCCTGCCTAAACGGTGGGAAATATACCCCCCTCCCATATGATTTTTTTCTTGTCTTAACCCAACCTACTCGCTCCAGCAGTTTGGTGCATCTTATACCGATCACCCTGTATACACGTGTTCATACACGGACAATTTAAGTACACGCGTAACACGGGTACACTCATACACGTGCAATAGGTAGCTCTAATAAAAATCTTATTTATAAAAGTCACTTCGTATATAATATAACACAAATATAACAAAAAAACGTTTTTTATTAAAGATCTCCTGATATTCATATACATATCTTAGTATATGAATATCAGGAGATCTTGTAGTCCAAGAGCCGAAAGCACATGATTTTTACAAATTCTTTTCAAGAGCATTATCACTTAAATTAATTTTAAAAAATAGTAGATAATCCTCTGTCCCTAGAATAGAACTTACTTCTTACACATGTTCGCTTATTTTTTTTTTGGTTGAGTCAGTTAGACTACGAATTTGCCTTTGACCTTTATACACTATTCAGAAATGATGATTTTAAAGGGGTTGCTGGATGGAGCAAATGTAAATGTTGACAATTAGTATGGAGCCTGATGAAAAAGGAAAAGCATTTCTGTTTATAGAATGTAAGGATTAACACATTTCGAGTAACATTGTATACACTGGCTTCTTTGTGGTTTTATTCAGAATAATTTATTTACATTAGTTTTATTTTTGTAAATTATTTTTGAGGCAAGTTAAGTTGATACATGGGTTTTCAGTTTCTTTCACAAAATTGTACAATGTACAGTTTGTGGTAACAGATTTCTTATCTATCAGTTTTGTTTGGGCATGTTAGCAATCTTGTAACTAATATACATAGCTTTCGATATTTTTATAATATGTATGTACTTGATTTATGATCTCCAAGTCTTCTTATGGATTTTGAGATATGAGAACTGCGTAGTGCGTATACGTACATTCAAATCAAAGGGCACGGTAATGCCCAGCCAAGTTCTCGGCACTATACTCCCTTTTTACAGGAACAAACTCAAGCGCTTTACGACCCGCCTCTAACTTCGTAACCAATAACCTCAGAAACTTCAAAATCACCATATCTGCTAAGCTAGGCGAGCACAGTCGCTTCACCAAATTTTAACTCCCTAGCATTAGTGGGTTCTGAGATATAGGACGCCAAAAATCGCGAAAACCGTAACTGGCTGTCTCACTGACTCACTGACTGACAGATCATCAAAATTATGGAGCACTTCTAGACACCGTAGAATCTTGTAATTTCGCACCTCGGTAGTCCTTGTGGTGTATACAAAGGAAAAACTCCAAAATTTGGGATTTTCCATATGGGGGGCGTGGTATCCGCCCACGTGCACAGAATTGCTATCATTTATTTGACACCATACAATCATGTTATTTCGCACAAACGTAGGCCTTGTTGTGCATGCAAAGGAAAAAATCGAAAAATTTGGATTTTCTATATAGGGGGCGTGGTATCCGCCCACTTCCTAAATTAGTTTCTGATTGTTGTAGAATGATGAAATTTGGTATAGAGGCAGGGCTTGCAATGTGTGTAAATAAAAAAATTTAAATTTGAGATTAATTATTCAGGGGCGTGCCATCCACCCATTTTCTTAGAGCTATGTCTGATTGTTGTAGGATGATGAAATTTGGTAGAGCGATAGGGCTTGCAATGCAAACAAAAGAAAAAAAATTTGATATTTGACTTTCAGTGGCGTGGGCATCAACCCACTTTCTCAGAAGTGTTGTCAATTATATGAAGCATTTCTGATTGTTGTAGAATTATGAATTTCGGTAGAGCGTTAGAGTTTATGATGTGTGCTGAGGAAAACTTTAAAATTTGGGGTTTATCATTCACGGGGCGTGGCATCCACCCACTTTCGTATTATTATTATTGTTTGCTGTAAAATAACGATTTGTTAGAGTGTTAGAGCTCAGATGTATTCGAAAATTGAAAATTTAAGATTTTGTGTTAAAAAAAAATACTTTGCAAAAAGGAGTGAAATCATATCAAAAACATAAATGTTAAAGAAAGAGCCAAGTTCTCCATATATACATACACCTTTATGTAACGAGTCAGCCGTTAAAAGTAATGAGATCTAAAATTTTGCCAAGTTCTAAGTTTATGAAGGTTTTTATCAAATATTTTAAGTAGAGTAATATCGAAACAACTTCAAATTATGAAAGAAATTTCTTATTTAATGATTACTGACTAAAATTTGGTAAGTTTACTTAGCAAGTTTTTAAAACCTTTTGAATTTTTAGTATGTAATCAGATGGAAAAAAAAAACTTGCCAAGTAAAATTACCAAATTTTAGTCAGTAATTATTAAATAAAAAATTTCTCTAATAATTTGGAGTTGTTTCGATATTACTCTACTTAAAATATTTAATATAAACCTTCATAAACTTAGAACTTGGTCCTTTTTTTAACATTTATGTTTTTGGTGTGATAATATATACGTAATTAAATAATTCACACAATCAAAGCCTATCAGACAATATTTAATCGAATTTAAGGCTCAATGGTTTTATTCTAAAGAAAACGATGATTTGCACGAATTACATTACAATTGGAATTAGATGTTGCTTGTCTGGTGCTGGTGGTCTGATGTAAAAAAAACGATAAATTTAGTTCATTCCTTTTCCTTTGGCTGATTGTTGGCTCAACTGCTTTTCGTGTCACGTTCAGGTCTTTAATGAATTCAAACTTTAATTTAACAAAACCTTGAAAACAACATCTCGGGAAATACCCCAAATCGCTTGGTATTTACAAATCGATTAATCCGTAATGATTAACAGATAGACAGACAAAAAGACGAAATTGTGAGATCCAGCTTTGTCGTCTCCCTAAATCGTAAAAAATGATTAAAATCTGGAGTACGAATCCCTAGGTTAGCTTAGGTTTTAAGGGGTGATGATACGGCAAGCCACGTAATCTCACTCGGATCTCAGTGGATCCATTGTGCTTCCCAGGATATTGGTAGGGAATGAATAAGGGGTTAGGTGTGAGGTGCTTCCCTGAACCATCTTGAATTCTGGATGAATTTTATTATGCTTTTCAGTGGCAAACACGAGATGTCGTCCAATTCATCGAAGAAGTACTCTCCGAGGGCTGTCTTCCTGGTTCTTGCTAAGCTGGCGGGCACTCACAAAGGAAGTGATAAGAGCCCTCTTCTGCCTCTTCATCATAACAACCTATGCATAAGTCAGATGTGGCTATACCCATTCTGCTCATTCAGTTGTGAACCGTTAGGATTCCAACCAAGAAGGACAGTTGAGGTCTACTTAGCGTAAGAAGGTAGCCTGTTTTTTTCTTAGAGATATCCGGCCATAGGTTCCTCGAAACCCGACAAGTATCAATTGCTGACCATCTGTAGTTGGCGGCCTTTAGGAAACTCTGGCGTATTCTCCTTTTTTCTTGTACCAGTGGCATGATTACAAAGGATTCAATTTGGCTCGGATCAAGAGAAGATCCGGTTTTGGCCAGTTCATTCGCCATTTCATTTCCATATATATCGTGGTGTCCTCAGATCCATCGGAGGGTAACTGTATTTGTTGCACTGAGCAATTTCAGTTCGATACGGCAACGGTTCACCAGCTTAGACTTTGTGACGACTGAGAAAATGGCTTTTATTGCCGCCTGGCTTTCGATGAAGATATTTATATATTCTTGTTTGTTAATTCACATGTGACAAGATATTTTGCGGCCTCACAAACTGCAAACACTTCATCAGCTTGGAAGACACTGCAGAAGTTTGGAAGCTTTATTGATCTATCCAGGGGTGGATTTTCTGAGATGATGCCTGACCCTACCCCTTCATCTTTCTTAGAGCCATCCGTGAAAACAGAAACATGCGATCAACACTTATGACCCGGTTTTCAGCCCAACGGTCCCTGGAGGGAATATCCGTTTGGGCAACTGGGTTTGCGGTATGGAATAGTCTGTTTGAATGTCTTTATCCGTAAAATGTATTATTGTTTTATATCCGAATTGGTCCCCTTTCCAGTTGTTGCACTGTTTGAGTCGTAAAGCACTACTGGCCGCCATTGTGAATAAATCGAGAGGGGCTAGTTAGGGGCTAGTTTCCAGGGCTGCGGTAGGTGGTCGTTTTCATGGCACTAGTTGTACCAAGTCTTTGAATTTTAGTCATGGTTTTAAGATTGGTTGCCATGTCTAAGGCTGGCCACCATACCAAACAGCCTTACGTCAAAATTGGCCTTATTATGGCTGTGTACATCGGTGCCGTGACTTAAGGCCAAGTGACATAAGGCCCAATTTGGGTGTTTGGCCTTATGTCACTTTTCAATAGCGACATAAGGCCAAATTTTAAGAGTTGGCCTTATGTCACTTTTGAAAAGTGACGTAAGGCCAATTGGGCCTTATGTCACTTTGAACTGTTTTCTTTAAAACCGAAACTATATTGAATAAATTAGGCATGTCGCCACGAACATGTATATTATTACCGTAAAAAGCCGAAATAATGAAATTCTAGAATTTAACGGTACATTCTAGAGCACTCAGCATTACGGCGTATAAATAGAGAGGTATGTATGGGGGGGCATGCTGCCCCCCTACACCCCCTGCTTGGCCCACTATAGGCATTGGGGTAGGTGCAAGGTTGGGTGTATGCAGTTTCTTTTGCAGAATTTACCGGTAAATCCTACCTCACATTCAAAGTTTCTTTAAATTCGATTCTTAAGATACAAAAAAACTTTGCATACACCCAACCTCGCACCTACCCCAATTCCTATAGTGGGCCAAGCAGGGGGCTTGCAGGGGGGCAGCATGCCCCCCCATACATACCTCACCTTTTATACGCCGTAATGCTGAGTGCTCTAGAATTTACCGGTAAATACTAGAATTCCATTATTTCGGCTTTTTACAGTAATATATACATATACGAGGCGACATGCCGAATTTATTCAATATAGTTTCCTTTTGAAAGATGTCCGAAACCTCTTTTACTGTAAGGGGAGCTTTTGGGAATGTTATGTAATTATATTTGGCCTTATGTCTCAAAGAAAATTGGTCTTATGTCACTTTACAAAAGCGACATAAGGCCAAATATGTAAATTTGGTCCTATGTCGCTTTTGTAAAGTGACATAAGGCCAAACACCCAAATTTGGCCTTATGTCACTTGGCCTTAAGTCACGGCACTGTGTACATCCAATGAATGGTTTTGGGGCTGGGACCCCATTTTTTCCCAAAAATTCTATTACAGGTATAGAATGCTATTGAAGCTTTCATCACCCATTCTTTAATGTTTTCATTCCAGTTAAGTTTACGATCTATTACCAAACCAAGGTATTTTGCCGTAGCCGTGATATGGAGCGGTGTCCCATTTATGGTGGGAGGGTCTATGTTTGGAATATTACGTTTTCTTGTAAACATAACCAGTTTTGTCTTGAGTGGGTTGACATTAAGTCCACAGCTACTGGCCCAATCGCTGAGCTTGTCAAGGGATTTTTGTATAAGCTCGCACAGTGTGGGTATGAATTTTCCTGAAGCCATTATTACGATGTCGTCGGCGCGGCGTAGGCCACGACTTTGACACCGTCAAGACTGAGTTTAACTAAGGTCTCGTTTACAACCAATAGCCAGAGCAGGGGAGATAAAACACCTTCTTGTGGAGTGCCTCTACATGTCCTTACTTTGAGCTTGCTATGATCCATTTCTGCGTTTACTAGTCTCGTTTGAAGCATGGAGTCAATCCAATTTGATAGCGTCGGGTCAATGCTCATAGAGTCAAGGACTTGTCGAATCGCAGTACTTTCAACGTTATTAAAGGCCCTTTGAATTGAATTGATTTTTCAATCGTGCCAACCACTTCATGAAGTGCCGTCTCGACAGATTTCTCCTAAAAATATCCACTAGAATTGGAACAATTATATCTTTAGAGCTTTGGGCATAATCGGAATTATTCCATCAGGCCACGCAGACTTGTAATGCTGAGAAAGAGTCAATGACCCAAGCAACCTTCCTGTTATCAACGATTTGGTTGCCTATGTTAGATATTGCATTTGTGTCTGGTTCTCTGTCCGCAGGAGAACAAAATCAGTGATGCATCCTGGGAAATGAGTGCTCATAAGTGACTCTAAAGTTTCATAGCAGGAGTCTGTCCCAGGTATTGTCAGGTCTTTTTAAGAAGCCCGGAGGAGTGTTGACCTTTGACGTGACTTTCCTGAGCCTGGCGGCTTCATTTGTAGATTTAATGTTTGTACAAAATTTCCGCCAAGCTACCCTCTTTTTGCGTAAGTTGTTCTGATTTTGTACAGACTTTTGCTGATCTTGTACAGATCCCAGTCAGCAGGTTCATTACTATGTTTTGCTCCATTGAAGAGCCTCCTTGAGTTTTTCCTAAGCTCTTTGGACCACCATACGGGGTTGAGCTTGCCATATGTAGTATGATGTATGCATTCGGAACTAGAAGAGTTAAATTTAAAAAGATACTTACCTTTAATTGATATTTATTCGAAGACGAATTCACCCTTTTATTAAATTTTATTTTACATCAGCAGCTTTCTATGGGCCTTAAAAAAAATTCCAAAAAAAAAGAAAAAAAACTTGTTTTCGATTTTAGAAACAAAAACAATTACTTTAATATAGTACTTCTCATTTTCAGTTATACACGGATTGTGTGTACATTGATACATATTTTTACTAACTTATTTTAAATATTGAAATACATACATATATATTTTATGCAATTTACAAATCAACATGTAAACATGGTATATAATAACGATACTATATAGATTTTACTGATCAAAAATATATATATATATTTATACTGCTTCACTTATTGTTTACAAAAAAATTATATAAATATATATCAATTAAATAATTTCTTTTTTAATACAATATCATTACTTATATGGCTGGCTTAGGACGTTTTTTTTTTTTTTTTTAAATTTAATATTTCACTTTATTATAATTGCTTTTTGCTATTGTTTGTTTTTATTTTCTTTTTTGTTTGTTTTATTATTTTTAAACAGAATCGCAAAAAACGAAAGCGCTACATTGTACGTTGAATCTCTGTTTTATTTATGTTTTTTTTTAATCTCGAGATTTTGCTTTCATAAAAATATAAAATATTTTTTTTTTCTTTCTAAAATCAGTGTGTTTTGTTATATAACTAATTTTTTGTAGTTTTCTTCTCAAATACCAATTATGCTTGTGTGAAAATTTTTAGCGTTGCGGATTTGTTGTTAATGATTTATTTAAGGTTTTGTATAGGATGAAACATTTATTTTTACACTGATAATAATTTGGAAGCTCTATCTAATAAAATTCAGAATATATATATACAAATTTGCTAGATGATATAGATTTTTTTGTTTTATAATTCTCTACTCATACTTATATGATTTTTAACATTTTCCCAAAATAAAACTTATGCTCGAAGACTTTAATTGGTTTCTTTTTTCTTCTTAAAATAAAAATAAATTAACTTAAATAATAACAATTATATATATATATTTATCTTACTTATTGACTAGAATAAAATTATAGATAACAATTAAATTTATTAAATTAAAAAAAAAAAAAAGTTGAAAGATTTTTGCGGTTTTTTTTTTATGTTTTAAAATAAAAATTTAATGCATTTTTATATTTGAAACTTATTTTGTTTCCATTTTTGATTTGTATTGTCTTTTCCATTTAAGTTAATGTGTTGGTTATATTGATTTTGTGTTATATACAAAGGGAAGTGTTATTTTAAATGAGTAAATCTATGACTTTATTTGATTTATTTTTATGTGTATCTATATATTTTAATTTAACATTTATTATTTCAATGAATCAGACTTAAATGAAATTATATATTTTTGTATTACTTATTAATTTTACTCATTTTGCTGAAATATGTATTTAAATGAAATGGAATACTAACTTGGATAAAATTTAGTAGGTTTTATTTTTAATTTTATGTATAAATATTTTATTATAAGGAACACACTCACCTTGTTTTTTTCGTTTTTTTTTTTTTTTCTTTTCTTTTTTTTTTACATTTTTTTTTTTTGCGTTAAGATTTCAAATGACATGACATTATACAGAAAGATTTAAAAATGTTAACGTTTGTTCTTTTTTTTTTTTAATTTGTTTATTATAATACTATAAATAGTAGTATGTTTATAAATGTGATCAACTTTGGCTCAATATAAGTGTATTGGATTATATATAAAAAATGAATGATATTTACAAGACAGCTGAATCTTGTTAATATTAAACAATCAAGTAGCTGAAAACTTTTAAAAAAATATTTTTATTTTTTTAAGTATTTAACAGTGCGGTGTAATGCAAATAAAAATTAAAAAAAATACTAATTTTAAAAATACAGAATTTTAAGAACTCTTTCGTGTCATAACAATAAACTATCACCCAAGTTCGTGTCCACTGGCTTAAAAATTTGATAACCTAATTATAAACTAGAGTCCGCATTACTGGCTGAACAGAATGGTGACGCAGACGGAGACGGAGCTGGAGCTGGAATAGCTGTCAAAATATTGAATACACGCAAATTCAATGTTGCGAACACAACGGAACGTAGACGCATACGGAACTGCAGACGCAGACGGAAGAGTTCACTAACTTTTAACTTTTCACGTACGGCACTTTTGACGTTTTAATTTGTATGAAGAAAAAAAACAACTTTTTGGGTCGGAAAAAAATATTTTGGTTATTTGTATCACGAAAAAAATTATTTATTAAAAGGAAAATTATTGGAAACAAAAAATGTGAATTCTGAGCTTGTACACAAGAATATTCTTTTGTTTTTCTTCAAAATACTTTCAAAGCTGTACAGCTCCATTATGGACATGTAAAAAAAATAACGTACGACACTTTTTGACAGCTCTTTCAGTTCCGTCTGCGGCTTCAGTTCCGTCATTCTATTCTGTTCAGCCAGTTATATTACGTTCTCGTGATCTAAAGGCCATTTTCTGAAATGGAACTTAAATATTTAAGTTCAACATAAGAGCTTATGTGACAGTTTATGCTGAGGAAAAAGTGAAATATAAGCATTTAAGGTGAACATACATATTTAAGTTTCGTTTCAGCAAATGGGCGTTAGCCTGCCATCTCAAATTCTCAACCGATAGCATTTTTTTGTTCCCTAGTTTAAAATACGATATCGTTTGTGTATCTATTTTATGTATCAGAATGTTGAAGATGGTGCATACAAATACATAAAAACAAAAATATGAATTTGGTGGCACCACGGCTCATGAAGAACCAGTGCCTAGTGACTTACAACTCTCAACCATTCCTGTGTGCGTGTCTGCAGGAATGGAGGGGACCTACAATTTATTGCCGAATCCGAACGGCTGGTGAGCGGCACTTTTCTATGACAGGAGATACTCTTGGAGGATTTGTCACTTCCTCGCAAGAGGTAGTAGCCCTGAAAAAAAAACTTAAGGTGGAAGCGGCTGGTATTGAACCCAGACTTCTAGCATAATAGTCCAACGCCCGTTTTTTTTTTTTTTTTTTTGAAATTCACTAACCGTTACGCCACGGGCTACTTCTACTATACAGGGTAATCGGTATAAGATGCACCAAACTGCTGGAGCGAGTAGGTTGGGCTAAGACAAGAAAAAAATCGTATGGGAGGGGGGGGGTCTGTTTCCCACCGTTTAGGCAGGAGGGGCAGTTTTCTAAAAAATTGACTTAAAACAGAAAAAAAAAATTAAAAACAACGGTACAATTTAAAATGCCATGCTATACCTTTTTGGAAAGCCAGAAATCTCTTCTATAATCTTCACTTTAAATTAAGTCGTGTTAGTGAATAGTTTTTGAAAAATTTTGAAAAAAAAAATGAAAAAAAAAGTTTCAAATTAATTTTTTTCAAAATTTTATGTAATTAAGTATAATGTTTGTTTTCAAAATTTAATGCTCTTATTAATTTGCAATAAAAAAACAGAAAACCGGATGCTAAAATGTCTTTTACTTTTTGAGAAAATTGAAAATAACGAAATCTACTTTACTACATATTTTGTAGAAATAAGATCTTTTAAACAACAAAATAACGGATGGAAGTCGAATTTAAGGAAAACTTTCTTTTCTTATTTTCAATTTTCTCAAAAACTAAACTACAATTTGACATATTCTGGTTTTCAGCATTTAACTAAAAATTGATGGGAGTATAGAATATTAAGAATAAAAATACTAATAAATGACGTAAAATTTTGAACAAAATCAGTTTGAACACAATTTTTTAATTTTTTTTTTCAAAAAATTAAGTTTGAAAATTAAGTTTTTAAAAACTGTTCACTAAAAGAACTTAATTTAAAACAAAATTGAAGCACATATTTCTGGCTTAACAAAAAAGTATAGCAAGTCATTTTAGCCATTACCGATGTTTTTTAATAATTTTTTTTCTGTATTAAGTCAATTATTTTAGAAAATTGCTCCTCTTGTTATTTTCTATTTTCTCAATAACTAAAAGACATTTAAGCATCCGGTTTTCTTTTTATGACTGAAAGAGCTAATAAGAGAATTGAAATTTGAAAACAAAAATTATACTTAAATACATAAAATTAAAAAAAAAATAGTTTGAAACTTTTTTTTAATTTTTTTTTTTTTTCAAAATTTTGAGTTTGGAAATTATTTTTTCAAAAACTATTCACTAACACAACTTAATTTAAAATGAAAATCAAAGAAGAGATTTCTGGCTTTCCAAAAAGATATAGCATTGCATTTTAAATTGTATCGTTGTTTTTAAATGTTTTTTTCTGTCTTAAGCCATTTTTTAGAAAATTGCCCCTCCTGCCTAAACGGGGGGAAATAGACCCCCCACTCCCTTACGAATTTTTTCTTGTCTTAACCCAACCTACTCGCTCCAGCAGTTTGGTGAAACTTATACCGATCACCTTGTATACATATCGATATGTATTGCAGTATTCAACAATTTTTTGATATGCGATCTTAATCATTAAAGAAGAAAAAAAAATCATTTGGAATAGACATTCAAATTATAAAGAAATAAAACAAAATATTGCAATATGATGAATTTTGGAATTCACATTTGTATTCCTGAAAAAGTTATTATCGAACACTTGGTCAGTTTCATTAGGTTAAATGAATGGTTTATTCATTGACCCAAAGGTCATGAAAATGATGAATTTTCAAAAGCCCCTGGCTGGTTTACATGGTTGATTTCATACAAGTATACCATATGCAAGAAAGGAGATTTCTAATTTTAATCGTTTAAATCGTCAGCTCCAAGCAATACAATTTATATGTAGATGCAAATTGAATTGTGTTTAAAAAATAGATGTATTATGTTGTACCTTTTATTTTAATTTTTTGAGGCTTTAATCAAACATGACATTTGCAATGATATAGATTTTAAGTTTTCTTTCATTCACTTTGAATGTGTTTTACACTCAAAGGATAACATTAGAAAAGAATTAACAAGTACCATAATTCACTGTGCTACAAAATGAAAAAAAATTGCACGAACTTTTGAAGTGACCTATAGTAGATGTTGTAGGCCTATTCGAGTACATCACCTGTACTTAAAAACTTTCTTATACCCTCAAAATCCCAATTTATTGTTAAAAAAACAGTTTTCGAGTGATCTCCCTCCATAAACGATTTTTAACTCGACCATATTTCGTTCGATTTATAATTTACCTACAGTTTTAAAAAGAATAGTAATATCCGATGTATGTACATTGTACATACTATGTAGTGCGGACAATAACATCTGTAGATTTCTTAAAGTTTTTCCGAAACTAACGATAATTTTTCACTTTTTTAAAGTTTGAAGACCGTTTTTGGCAACAGGTTGCATTAGTTTTTTTTTCGTTAGTACATATATTTAAAGTGCTCTTAATATTGAGATATCGTTCTTAAAAATCGGTACACAATTGTTGAAGTTATGAATTTTTCAAGATCACCTTGATCATACAATTTAGTACGAGGTATTTAGATTTCATTATATTATGATGCTATGGGAAATAATTCAAAGATGCATTTTTCTTTCGATATTTTAAAGAGTATATGTTCACAATCCAATCACAAGCCGAAAACAACATTTTATTTACAATAGAGCTTTTTAACAAACAGCAATATTATCTCTGTCTCGTTCATTTTTAAATGTCAAACTAAAATTCTTGGCACAATGACATTTTAGTGGCAGCCATTTGTTGGTTTTATTTTGGAGGCAAATAAATGTTTGGAATTGTTATTTCCTTTTGTTTTAGAAAATCTACAAGTAAAAATGTTTTTATAATTTATTTAAGATATTTAACGGCCATATTATTCACTCAATACATCTAGATTAAAACTTAAATCTGGATGTAAATCATAGAAATTCAATATAAGTTCATCTGGATTTAAGTTTAAATCTGGATGTATCGAGTGAAGAATATGGCGGTTAATCTTTTTTTGGCACAAAATAGCTAGATTTTTGTAATTAAAATAAGCCCGCCTTTTTTTTTCTTTCCAATTTTATCTGTCATTGTGCCAAGTTTTTGCTGTCATCTGAAACTGACAATTTGGTAGAGATCTCTATTGCACCTGATGTTATTTGATCGCCATCTTGTTTTTAAAGACTTTTGATTTGATAACTGAAGGCTGTTTCACAATGCGACGAGAAAACGAGACGTCAGCGTGACGATAAACGCTTTCATCTTTTTCTTGTTATAAAATCGTTCCACAATTTACAATGCAGCGAGTTCTTCACACCGACAGCGTAGAATTATTCGTGTTTGTCAATGAATTTGGGAAATAAAATACAAAATTTGAAAAAAAAGGAAAATGAAAATGTTAAAAAAAAATGCTTTTAGTACTTTTGAGAGTGTTTATTTACAAAAAAGCAAGAGGCAAACAAAGACTAAGTGTGAAGACGATGGGAATGTTAATGAGGACAAAATTAATTAGTCGCAAAATAACATTTATTTGCTCGCCATTTTCGGTATTTAATTTATTTATCTACAGAATTAATAAATACAAATAGAAATACAGATACGCTCGGTGTCCTGTTCTCAATTGTCAAAATGAAAATCGTCGTTTCGTCGCGTCTTTTTTTCAATTTTTCGAACTCATGGCGTGACGGGACGATGAGAAACGCTTTATTGTGAATACTCTGGTATATTCTTATTGCTTGAAATTGGTTTGACAGCTACGACAAGTTCTCGTCACGTTCACGTCTCGTTCCCTCGTCGCATTGTGGAACAGGCTTGACGTATTTTTGATCCCAGAAAAAGATCTTTACTACAAACATGTAGCAAATTTAATTTCCTAAAAAATATTTTAAGTAACTTTTTTAGATAATTGCCTTTGTTTAAAACCTACAGTGCATTTTGTTGGAACAAATATATGATAATATAAAAATTCAAGCCCCATTTTTAACAATAGAATGCACTGCAGCTTTTTAAAAAAACTAGCTTAAATTAATGCGGAAAAACGAAAAAGTTCATCATTGTTCTATTTAGTTATTTTGTAATATTTTAATAAAAAAAATAATTGCAGTGTTTTACATTGTTTAGAAAAAATATCAATAGTTTTATTGTACACCTACTTGAGACAATTATCTACAGGTACAGTATATAGGGGTCAGATTTGGACATGTTGATTTAATGTACGTATTAAAGTATGGTTTCTCACCTTTTATATTTGTTTGACAGTTTTTTATTTACCTCAAATTGAAATTTAATTTTAATTTAATTTTTTTTTCGATTGAAAATGGTTTTTACTAACTTTAACCGCAGTTTTTCAGTGGTACATTAAACTAGTGCTAGTTAACTTTGGACAAAATTTTTTTTGAAGTTAACTTAGCTTATTCTTCAGCAGAGAGTTCATGCGTCTTGACCTACCAAACTCTGAGGATAAAGGATCAAAAGCATCTTTTCAATAAATTCCGAATTAATCTAAAAATTGGCTGAGTTAAATAGGTTTTAACATTTAACTTTAATCTTGCAAAAATCTTAAAGTTACTAATAAAAATAATAAGGTTTTAACGGTTTGAATAATTTACTTCACCTCTTTGTAATCCACAATAGGTCAGTGGGAGTTTTAAGTTGATTTTTATGTAAAAAAAGCAACTGTGTTTCATAACTATAAAAACCAGTGCCGAGATTTAGCTAATTCGAAACCGCGGCGAGTGAGTGAGATGAAGTGAGTCATCTCACTTCATTGAAATTTGATTTTAGTATACAGTTCCTCCTCGAAAAAAAAAATACATGTACTTCTTATGGGAGTGATTTTATCGCAAAAAAAAATGTTTCTGCTGAAATTTTTTTTTCTTGAACTGTGAAAAAAAAAATCTAGTTTGTGCCTACACGATGCCTCAAGAGTAAGGACTTTTTATGAACCTAAAGGAGTATGAAAGAGACAAAACATCGGAGAGTCATGACTCTTGAGGCAGCGTGTAATAGTTGACCAAAAAACAATTTTTTTCACCACAGATATTTTTTTCTCGAAAAAAAATCTTTTTTTTCACCACAATAGTTTTTTTTATTCAAAAGAACTGTATACAATGCTAGGCTTTAGCTAGTAAAAGTGAGTGAGTAGGCGAGTGAAATGAAACGTCAGTTTACTCGCCGGATGTTTCAGCGGTGACTTGGTGTATGTGTTGGTTCACGTATGTGAAATGAAATAGCAAAATAACAATGTATGTAGGTTAAAATGAGTATGCAGCACATAAAAGTATTGTTTTTTTATACAAACATACATTTATGTAAAAATGATACTTGATGAACATTACTAATTTGTTATTTACATTTTAAGTATAGGTATATTAATTTTTTTAATACAAGTGATTAAGGGAAATTATAATTCAGCATAGCAAGGGCGACCCCATCAACTTCGTAAGGACAAACTACAAAACTTTGGAAGAATGTTTACTCTCAAATGAAAAGTTATCTGTGAGTAAGAGCAACTCTCGAGAGTTTAATGGTGAAAGTACTTTTAAATGGACAGGCACTTTAAAAATAACGAGAATATGATAAAAATGATAAAAAAAAAATCAATTTAAAGCATATCAGGTATTAACTAATTCGTTTTGAGTTCGATTTGTTAAAATATTTATTTATGAGCAACAAATAACTGTAGAGCTTTTAAAAGAAATTACTGATGACCGAAAGCTTTATGCATATAAGAGTTTTTACATCCAACAAGACCGAAACTCTATGAACTTAGACAACGGGAATATAGAGTCGATCTTGTTCTCTCGTCTACGATAACACCACCCCCAACAATAAGGCATATCTAAACACGCACTTTAGCTTTTCGATTTAGTCGTAATGCTGATGATGGAATGAATCATTCCAAAATGCATTCAAGGTACTCCTTTTAACTCGTTCTTTATTTATTTATTGCGTGTGTTAAAAGTAAAAAAATTGTGAAATCAATTAAGGTGTTACGCAGTGCTGTCGTTTTCCGAATTCCGAGAGTAGCACTTGTCAGAAAATTTGGGGAGCATTTTTAAAAGTTGAGGAGACCCAAAAAATAAAAAATAATTCATTTAATAATATACTTTTTTCTACCGAAACATAACAATTTTTTATATTCATTTTTGCATTAAAATAGAACAGAAAATAATAACTTTTGCCCACTTTTTGTCACAGTAAAGTACATCCATATTCCACAAAGAAACAGATAAAGCTCTTCAAATAACACTAAAAAAAACTGTATAAAATTATGTTCCCTTAATTTTTTTTACTAGAAAGTGTATAATAAATAAACATAAAGAAAACGAAACTTTTTTTGGGCATTATTTTAATAAATAAATACATAACATCACTTTGTTAAATACTTTCATTGAGAGTTTGACATTTCGAGTAGTTCTTCATCATTATATCGCTTTCTGAAACCTTACAGAAATATGCAATATTTTTGTGAAACAGCGATGTGAAAAAATAAAAATTTGTGTTCATAAAATGTAAGATAATCTTTTCAATTAATCCTTTAATGTGGTGACTTGGGGACTGGGGAGCCATTTTGAGATATGGGTAGCACAGTAGCCCTTTCCGCAGCAAAGTAGCCAAATGCTACTATAGTAGCCAAAACGACAGCAGTGGTGTTACGCCTCGTACTTAATATTAATTTGTTATTTGCTGGATTTCACGTCGCTCAAGAACAAATTCTATTCAACGAATCACGGTTTTTTTGAAATTGTATTAAGTCTCTAATTCCTTTCAACTTTTTACTTTTTCGCTGAAAATATACCTAGGTAGTGATGAAAAAAAAAAAACTGAATAAAAATTTGTTCAGTTCTTAACTTATTGATGATCATAATTCTTTTTTTGATGCAATTTCTATTTTCAGCTAATAGATTGTTTAATAATATCTTATTCCTCTTTTCCGATCTTAGTATAGACTATTTCATGTTTGAAAAATTGACAAAAGAAACAATTTTAATTTTTAAATAAAAAAAAAAAAAATATACAAAAATAATTTTGAAAAATTATAAAACTTTAAAAAATACTTTTCAGTTTAAAATTATGGAGTAACTTAAATTAGTGCATTTCTCTTGCGTTTAAATTTTTATTAATTTAAATAATATTAAAACTTTTTTTTTTTGTTTTCCAAACATTGCTTCTAATAATAATCAAAAATTTCTTCGATCCGAGAATGCAGAGATAATTAAGTTTTTGTTCACTTTTTATTTATGTATGTATGTAAGTATACTATATAAAAAATCTTAATATTAAAACTAAATGAAACTTAATTGGAGGCATTTTATTTCCTTTGAAACTACTATTATTTTAAGATATTGTTTAATTATTTAAAAATATAAATAAACATAAAAAAAAATTGATATTTATAAATAAGTAAAATAATTTTTCTTTCAAAGAAAAAACTTACTAATTCGGTATTAAAATTAAAAATTTAATAATAACACATAATGTCACAAAAGATCTGTTGTTAGATGGGCAACAATATCATATAATATTAATTATATTTGTTTCGTTGTTTGTTGCATTATTTTAATTCTATTTTATAAATAAACGACTTAGAATCCTTCAATAACACCGTAAGCCTCTAAACTGCCTAGAACCACATAGATGATCCAAAGAGAAAAAAGTATGGCACTACTTAGGTATTTACAAGTAGTTGGGCCACCAAGTTCTCCGCCAAAGGCATTGTTTCGCCTTATCATAAGGATACAAATGGCAATTAATGCTTCTGTGCAAAATAGTGTCACAGAAAATGCTAGACTAAAAGTTTTAATAAAAAAAAAAAGTAGAAAATAAATTAAAATTAAATTATTTTAAAACAATTGTTCTAAATTGTAAAGAGTTTATGTTTACCTTCCGGGTTCAACGTAAAAACTGCTACCATTCGATTCATGGTATATCGCTGCGATTGTCCACGCTACACCAATTCCGAGGAACACGTTGACAGCATTACTTCCGGTTACGTTGCCGACACTTGCGTCGGCATGTTTGTCCTGTATAGCTGCTACTTTACTAGCAAACGTATCTTAAATAAAAAAGGACATGAACGAATTAATAACTCTTAAGTTTGGATGGAACAAATAATTTAATGAGTAAAGTGAATTTAGTAAACTCCTAGACCTCCTTTTCCAAGGGAACCTTACTAAAACTTTCGCTTAGGGGTCAGTTATAGCGATCCAGGAAAACTAATCAGGAAAAATTTTCTTATGTAAAATTTACAATGTTATCATTCATTTTGAAATACAAATTCTACACTTATCTATGATAAATAACTAAAAGAATTTTTTGGGAAGTTGAAATTTTAAATTTAACAATTATTTTATCTTAAAAATATATATTTTATTGTTTTCCTGGTGCGAATTCATTTTTTGTGCTAGCTGTTCGATATTTCAAAGAAAATGCAGCAAATCGTTCGAATAAGCGTTGCCGCCCGAAATAAAATTAACGTGCCATATTTTCTAAAAAAACGTGCCAATTTTCGTGCCACATGAAAAAACTACAAATTCTTCTACATTCTTGAAAAATCTATAATCAGTTTAATTACAGAGTGTAATACAATAACAAAATGGAAATCATTTGCTCTATACGGCATTGTCAAAAATTATGTGTTCTGCACACATTTTACGGAATTTGAACCAATTTTCATTAGATTTTGTTGAAATTTGCTTCATTTTAAATAAAATAATGGAAATAAAAAAACATGTCATATTAAAACTTTTCGTGCCACGCACCGTGCCACGAGAAAATTATCGTGTCGAAAAAGCACGATCGTGCCATTTCGGCAACGCTGGTTCCAATGACTGAAGTCCCAATATCTACTTGTTTCACTGACAGGATTGTAAGCGAAATAGTTTTTCGTGTGCATTTCAATACGGAAAATTTGATATTTATTATTATTAAGCTTAATGCAAGCAATTACTTAAAAAATAGAAAATAGGATAGGATAGGAAATGGGAGGAATAATGTTAGGAGTGTTTTTTGAAGAGAAGATTTTGAGAGACTCAAATCAAAAATGGTTGAGTTATGAACTTTACGAAGCATCCTTGACATAGGTTCATTATGGCCATATTCAGTACGATGGAAGGGAATGATGAAAGTTGGTATGGATTTGAGGTGACGATGGTTTACATTTTGTATAATTTTTCCATGTAGAGCTGGGCTGTCGATAACCACCAGTCAAAAGCTGGCTCTGAACTCTTAGCATGGAAAATTCGAAAAAAAAGTATGCAGTCTAAAAGGTCAGCTAGTTTAAGAAATTGGTCAGGCTTAGAAAATTTTTAATCCAAGGTTGAAGTTTTTCAAGGTCACCCGCGATTTTTGGCACCTCATTTAGGGGATATTCGAAAAAAAAAGTATACCACATGAAGGGCCACTGGATAGTGATAAAAGGCTTATACTGTGACCTTGAAAACAATTTCAAAAATTCGTTAAAAAAAATCTAAGCCTGACCATATTTCTGAAACTAGCTGACCTTTAATGAGGATTAGATAACCTTTCAGATGGTATATATTGCCGAATATCCCACAAATGAGGTGCTAAAAGTCTTATACTGTGACCTTCAAAAAAACTTAAAACATTTATAAAAAGAAATCTATGCCTGACCAATTTATGAATCTAGCTGACCTTTTATAAGGAATAAGTTATCTGATGGAAAACATTTTTTTTGAAAATTCCACAAATGAGGTGCTAAAAATCTCTATGACCTTGAAAAAATAATAAACTTTGAAAATTCATAACAAAAAATCTATGCCTGACCAATTTCTAAAAATAGCTGAGCTTTTATGAGGAATAAGTAAACTTTCAGATGACAAACAATTTTTTTGAAACAGTCTATACGACCTTGCAACGACCTTGAAAAAAATTAAATAAAAAAATTTATCATGACGCGACGACGAACTAAGGTCTGTAGTCCTAATAACTTGAGACGATTTTCCAGCCAGTGCGAAGCAAACCGGATAAATCTCCACTAAACAGCCTCAATGCGTTGAATATGGGCATGATGGTAAGGTGACCAGACTAGGGAGGCGTATTCAAGAACAAGAAGGGGCCTAACAAAGGTAATTTAAAGGGACTTTGTGACGTAGGGATTCGAAAATTCTCTTGACCAGCGTTTACAGAAAATTTGGCGGTATAGACTTGTTGTAATTTTCCTGTTTGCTACAGGAAAAAAATATTTAATTTCATAATGTTTTAATTTTTTCTAATGCATTTTCCTGATCGTTTTATTTGGGCCCTTATAATCAAGTAAAATTATTTGGTAGCTATACAGTGCAGCCATACAAAGCAGAAGTCATCGGAAGCTCCTCTGATACATCTGATCCAAAAGTAATAATGACCAAAAAATGGACTGTTTATTTTCCAATTTTTCCGGCGAAGAGCATACGCAGAGATATTTTGAGACGATTTTTTTTTATTTTGGGGATAATTTTATGAATGTTAAAGTTAGCGAAGCAATATTAATTTTCGCCGATTAAAAAATGGTTAGGTGAATAATTTCCCGTTAAAACGCGTCGTTTAAAAGTCTTGATAATTTCGAATTTTTCGTTTAGTTTTTTCTACGTTTTTTTTTTAATTGCTAAATTGCTAAGTTGATATCACGATAGCGAAACATCGCATAGAAAAGTAGTATAAACTTTTTATGTTTGCTTTTTTATTGCTTAATAACATTAATTAGGTGTTTACGTTATGTCGAAATGCTATCTATTAATTTTGTTTTTTACTTAATTTAATAACATAACATAGTACCTACTCCCACCCTAGGATGTGTCATCTAAAATTATCCTGTAGAAAGAGATATCAACATTAGTGAAATGTCTTCTATGAGCTAACAAGTCGTAGTTTCGGGTATCAATGAAATAATTATTTTAATGTGACGATAGAGTGTAACACGTGGCTTTGTTTACGTTGGCAGTGTTTGGTGTTACTACATTACAAATAGTGTTAGGAAGGTGGCTTGGGCCATAGACTCCTTCTCAACATAGAATTTCAAAACAAAATCTACAAAAAAATGGAAAAATAATTTTTTAGCAGAATTTTTAAGTTTTCTCAGCTTGATTTCTCGCAAAAACTCCGATTTTATGGCTTTTGTGTTATATTCAAGTTCCCGCTTAAATAATGCTTTATACCCATACTTAAAGTATTGATAAAGGAAACTTTATTGGCAGTTGATAAAATCATACGTAAGGACGAATGAAAAATCTTTATTAACATTATTTTTTAACTATTAAAAATTTATTAAATTTGAATTTTTATACTTACCAGGTATACTTGTTCCTAGAGCAACAAAGCATATGGCAGTGACTGCGTCCTTAATTCCCAAAGTACAGCCGAAATGTGATGCTACATCACCAATAACGGCTGTAACTATACCTATACACGTAATTGATACGACGAAACATAAATATCCTCCGGCGATATCTAAGTAAAGAAGTAAACAAAATAAGTATATAATACCTGTCCTTATACAAGTAGTCCAATTTTAATGTAAATCAAAAAGCAAAAACAAATTTTCTAGTTGCCATGTAAGTATTATCCTGGCAACGTTTCAATTTTTTTTTATCTTTTAACTTTCTACACTTAAGGATACAAGCAAGTGTTATATATTTTACCTGTTGGTGGGATGAATGCAAAAAGGACTTTCCAAAAGACCGTTAGAAAATGCATGACATAATCGCCGCATGTTGGTGAGGGCTCTTCACCTTCTTCGCCACCACCTTCGCCACCATCGTCATCGTCTCCTGAATTTTATCGAAAATTAATTCATTCTCTAAGTTGGTTGTTGTTTTTTTTTTTTTTTTTTTTTTTAAAGAAGAAGGTAGTTCTAAGTTTCTTACCCGCACTGACAGTGAGTGCCTCCGTAAATTGTTCCTTCCAACTTGAGGTCCCCAAGAGGAGCGACGTATTAGCCTTCTGGACAAGTTTATCTACAGTATTCTAAAAAAATGAAATAAAAAGAAAAATTCTTTATTATTCTGCTGAAACCTTATAGTACACAGTAGATGCACTAGTTAAACCTGTATAATCTGAGAGGCAGCGTTGTACTTTGGTCTATGAGTTTTATTGGGAAACGTATAGCTAGCTTAGTGTAATTTCCATCGGCAAACAATAACAAGGCTATTGGTTTTATTGTTGTTTACCGAGGGAAATTTTAATTGGCCAGCTATAATATTTTTAATAAAACACGCTTAGACTACATGCTAAGTATTGCGAGAAGTTATGTAGTGAAAGAAGCCTCCTTCAAAAACGTCACACTGAATATCGCTTCACTGTGAGCAAGGCGCAAGCTACTTAAAAATACATGTGAACAGAACACTTTTTCTCAAAGCACGCAAAAACTTCTCGCATTACTCCCAGCATCGCACAACTGTGCGCCACCTAATGATGTTTTCTTAAGCTTCGTATTCATTATGCGCGGCATCCACGCGCACCATGTTCGTCCGCGGCAAATCATGATATCTGCCACGCATATCATTTTTTGAGAAAAAGTTGATGAATCGCGGCAGCCGCTCGCGGCAGTCGATCCAATTGACAGATAGTAGCTAGTGCCCAAATCACAAAACAAACTACCGTCTTACTGGCTGAACAGAATAGAATGACGGAACTGAAGCCGCAGACGGAACTGGAAGAGCTGTCAAAAAGTGTCGTACGTTATTTTTTTTACATGTCCACAATGGAGCTGTACAGCTTTGAAGGTATTTTGAAGAAAAACAAAAGAATATTATTGTGTACAAGCTCAGAATTCACATTTTTTGTTTCCAATAATTTTCCTTTTAATAAATAATTTTTTTCGTGATACAAATAACCAAAATATTTTTTTCCGACCCAAAAAGTTGTTTTTTTTCTTCATACAAATTGAAACGTCAAAAGTGCCGTACGTCAAAAGTTAAAAGTTGGTGAACTTAACTGCGCGCGAGCAAAACCATGTTCGACCATTGCCGCGCTTCAAAAATCCATCACGAATGGATCGATGCGCGGCATGTTCGAGCGCACAAATGTTCGAGCTGCCGCGCGTAGAAACCCGGTATTCATATTGCGCGGCTGATGCACATAACAATGCTCGTTGGTTTGCCGCGCATAATGAATATGAAGCTTGATAAGCTGGCACTAGTTAATATAAGCTGTCGCTTGAAAAATTTAATTTATTACTTTTATAAGCTCGATTTGTTTCTTTTACTCACAATAATTTAATTTACATTTAACTTTCGGTAATTTATTTTTTTAAACTGTTTTTATTATTTTAATTTTTTTCAGTAGCCAAATGTTCAGTCATAGAAGGATCAACATAAACATTAACTGATATCCTGTGGAGTAGTTCTATAGTGACGTGGCATTGAATGAAACGAATGGGCAGACGAGCTGGTCTGGTCATCCAAGGATCAGCTAGGTATATTCGAATTTTTTTCGAATCCAATTGTAACTACATATTTTTTAGAAAGATTTGGCCACACATATAATTAAGAATCCCTAACACTGGTCACAAAACTCATTGTCGTTATATTATGGGGATCCAGGTCCAGGAGGAAAATGAATAAAATGCTGCATTTCCTGGTTCTTCCACAAGGTGTTGCGCCACCAAATTTATTTTGACTTAGGTTCGAGGTAGGTGTTTAGCTGTCGGATTTCAAAATTTAAAAAATTTCAACGTTCAAAAAGATCACAAAAGATCACACGAAACGAAGGTATTAAATTCCGAGTCAACTTTCAGTAAGAGACTTTCACAAAAAAGGGCGTTTTTAATCACGGTCCCGAAAAAAAAACGGTAGTATTATTTTGATAAATATTTTAACCAATTTCGAAGCTCTGTAAACATTTATATTAGAAATTTTACAGTCTTATTAATAAACCCATTCCAAAGTTTGTCTAACTTTAGACAGTTGTCCAACTCCAAAATCGTATTAATAAACATTTCCATCGGTTCTCCAACTTAGACACCGAAATTGGCTGTCCAAAACTATTCTAAAGGCAGCACGTTCAATGAACAAAGTAAGACAATTTTTTTGTTGCGAAACGAAAAGTTAGGTTGAAATGAAAGAAATGTCCTTTGAACGTAGCCAAAAAGTCGGCTAAATTGATTAATTCACTCGAGAATGAATTATTTCAGGTATGTCGCGGGCAATATGAGGTCGTATTTAGACAGCTGCTGGAATGTGATTATTAGTAATGAGTTGTTCAATTATTTAGACAGTGGCTAGCTGGACAACTGTCCAAGAGTGTTCTAAGAAAATCTAATTAATACGACACGGTTAATGTATACAGTACCCCTTAAACTGAAATCCTTAGCAAACAAAAATGTCTGCAATTTCTAAGGCCCGTACCTTCAAAACACCAGGCTGTAAGATTCTACAACGTTGGCCAATTAACATACAGTTCGGCAGTATCAAATATTTGGCTAGTTGTAGAATAGCGATTCACGAATGTCTTAGAACTTTTGTTGGTATTGAAAACCGCACACGCGATAATCAGTACCGACAAAAGTAAAAAGCCATTGGGTATTCTGTACTTTATTAGTATCTTTTCCATATTAATAAGGTACAGAATGTTTAGGTTGGTTAACAAAAAAGAAAAAAAAAATCGATTTAAGAAAAATATATTCGAACAATAAAGTGCAACTTGTGTTCTATTGTGAACTATTTCATTGTACACTCTGCTCCACTTGAATAGAATCAAACTTTTTGTTTACTATCAGATAGTGTAACAATTTGGTAAAATATATAAACCCACCTTTAGTTCTTTTAAGAGGGATCTGTTGCGAATAAAACTGCACTTTTCAATTACTTCATTAAAAACACTATTTTTTTTTTGTCACTTGAATAGAAATAGTATGCGATTTTTATCTAAAGGTTACGGTTATGAGAAAAAATATTGTTATAATAATGGAAGTGTAGATTAAAAATAATAATTGCTTGGTCAAAGAAAAAATGGGCCGCGGAAAACCATTAAACACTGCAGAAAAAGCTAAAAATAGAAGTACACGCGGAAAATAAGCTTCCCCTACCCACAATTGCCAAAAAAAAATAAGAAAAGCGAAAAAATTATTTGGTCGTTTCTTAGAAATAAAGAAAAATATGGAAAAAAATATGAAAGGTAGACAACTAAGAGCCACAACAGAAGCAGGTCGAAGAAAAATAATTAGACTGGCTTCCGATTCAAATGACTCTGCTGCTAAAATCAAGGCGAAGAGTGGAATTACAGCTAATTTTAATAGTATTAGACGTATGTTATTCGTGAGTCACAACATTTAGAGCACCTAAAATTGAAGAAAAACCACCGTTTTAGCCAATATGAAGACAAAATAGAAAATATTTTTGCTGGAAGAATATGACGTGGAAGGAAGAGTGAAAAAAAGTGGTATTTTTTGACGAAAAACAATTTAATTTAGGTGGTCCGGATGGATATAATTTGTATTTTTATGACATAAGGAAGGAACCAAGGTTTTTGTAGCGCCATCATAGCCAAGAAGTTGGTGTAATGGTGTGGGGTGTGATTTCCTGGTTTAGAAAACTTAATCTGGAGTTTCCCACAATGAAAATGACGGCAAACTCCTAAAAGCAAATATTACAAGAAGCTTTCCGTAAGTTTACCGATTTCGGTCCATAATTCCTGTGATTTGGTGTATAGGACCGCAGCCTGCTCCTGAAAAACAGCCCCAAACCATCACCGAGGCTCCACCGTGCTTTACTGTAGGGAGTACATTTGCAGGCTTTAATTGCGTACCTTTTGAGCGCCTCACTGTCCTTGCACCATCGGAGTAAAATAAAGTTGAATTTGCTTTCATCACTGTAAAGCACACTCCTCCATTTGCTTAAAGACCGGTTAAGATGATTTTTTGCAAATTCAACCCTGGGTTAAATGTTTTGATTAGGAATTTTAAGTCTTTCCCAAATACCTTTTACGGATTACCTTTTTGTTACGATGTTTAGCAGTAAGAAAAGGTTTTTTAGCTGGTCGAAATGCAATAAGACCGAAAACTCTTAAACGCTTCCTGACCGTACTTGGCCCCTATGGGTAGATTAAGTTCATCACAAATTGTCTTTGAAGTCGCAAAAGGGTCTTTAAGCAAGAAATTCTTTATGCGCCTATCAGTTTTAATTGTTGTTTTGCGAGGGCGTCCACCAAAATGATCTGCTTCTACTGATTTTCCACTTTTAAATTTTTTAATGATGTCGCAAACCGTTGACGTTGGAATTTTTAAGATTTCATGCGATTACTTTTTGTTTTATACCGGCTTTTCTATTTTTTCGTATCGAATCGTGTTGCTATAACGTGTTTTAGCCATTTTATGCATTATATAATTTCAACTTACACAGCTCTCAACTTGTAAAAACGTTTTAATCTACGGCTTGAGTCAAAAGACTCGAAAAAACCGTTACTTTAACATCGAAACTCGCAATCTTCTTGAAATTCGGTTAGTTTTGCACAGGCATGTTACTGAGTAACTTTATAAAATAATTTTTTTATTGTTCTTGTCATCGTAGCATTAAATTTTTAAGGTTATTATTAACTTGTCTCATATTCTTTACAAATTATTAAAAAACTTATGGAAAGTTGTTAGTTTTCTACTTGGTATTAAGAAAATCATTACTATGGGAAAAAATCCGGAATGTTTTTGGCAGCACTGTAGTTTTTCTTATTAATTTCATAAAAAATCCGAAAAGACCCGTCGAAAAAGGGGTACAATTTGTGTACCGAAATGTATATTGCTTTACAATTTACCATTAGATATCGGGCAATGTTTTCTATGTTTTTTTTTTTTCAAAAATAAAAAATCGGCGAATGTTGTTTCGCTTTCTCATAAAAAATAGATACTAAAACATAGCAAATATTCACCCTTATCCCTTATGAGAATGAGAAATAAAAAATCACATAAAAAGTATTAATGCTTTTTTCTAAAAAAAGTAAGAGATCCCGAATAGATTAAGGATTTTTTTTAATTTTCGGGATTCTGTAATTCGGGATTTTGAGATTAAGGATTCTGTAATTTTGACTGATGGATAATTCGAAATTACTGGTCTTTCGCGATTTTGTAGCGTTTAAGATGTTGTTTCAACAATTTTATAATACTTATTGTCGTGAAATAGTTTAGATGCATTATTATAACAAGACTTCCCTTATAGTATATAATTGAAAGAGAGGTTTATCTATAAAAAAAAAAAAAACTACAATATAAGATAACTATGGTTCCACCCACGAATAGAGCAGATAGTCAAGTTTGTAACGAGTACCAACTTAAGATAAGACCTATTTTAGGTGTAAAAATAACATTTACAACACTGCCTCCTAGACAATAACAAAAGACTGCTCCAGAGGTTTTTCATTCCTTATCCTCAAACAATTAACTCAACCATGAACATTAGAGTGAATGCGTATCCTTTTGCTCGTTTTAAAGTGTAGGTATGTGCGGGATAACTTTCAAGTAACATTATACTCTAACTAATAAGATATTAGAACGTTTATAAGGACAATCTTAGCTATGCTCTAACGTTTGTTGATTAAACTGAAAAATAAAAAAAAAATCTATTTCCTACAAAGTGATCCCATTTTGCCAAAGAAGTTACCTTTTAAATAGTCCCATCAAGAACCATCTCCTGCAAGCTACACCATCAGAGAATACCTTTTAATATTGTATTGTGTTTGTGTTATTGTGGGAGTTTAACTTTGTATATGGTTAATGGTAGGACTCAAAGCCCATTTTACACCCTTTATGTCATATATAATAAGAGCTCTTGAGAGCTTAAGCATGTAATTTAACAAGTGGTTTTGTTCATAAAAACCCATGAAATTTTAAATTTGAAACTTTAAATTCGTCTGTTGGAGAAGTGTTTTTTTTTTATTTTTTTTTAGTTGAGGTACAAACAAAAGCACATGCATGAGAAGAAGTTGTAAAATGAGTGCCTCTTAAACATTAAAAATGGATGGTAAAATTCATAATTCAAGCATACGCAGCAAAAGAGTGATGGTAATGATGATGGTGGGCTTTCCTTGCAGCCAGCAGTGGCAATTAATTCAAGTGTTAGTTTAATATATTCAAGGAACATTATAGTGAAAACATGTATTTCACACAACTATAAATGGTGTTGGTAAATGAGCTTGTGAACGGACATAAAGGCTGATTTCCAATGGCGCGTTCGCGTTAGAGACGCTTACGTATACGTTTACAAGCTTTACGAATGCGTCGACATGACAGACGACTTGCAGAGAACATGAAAATCAAAATGAACCTACATAACTGTAATTTCGAATTCCTTTCAACAAACTGTTCAATTATTTTTTAAACAAAATCGATTTTTTTCTTTCAATAAAAGGAATTTGTCCAGAAAACCCGTTTTTTTCTTCTAATTAAATCGATTTTTTTGTTGAAAGGAATTCGAACATTAGTTTAACTGTAAAAACGCACGCTAAAGTTGATTTTTTTCAACTTTAACGTCGAGGTAGCTAATGTTACGTTGGTTTGTGTACATGCTAATAGGTGCCAAATCGTAACATAATACCCAACGCGTCATTTTAAACAATTTGCTTAAATTGCTATGTGTCAGCTTCCGCGTTGACAGAAAAATCTGTCAAAGCGACGCCCAACGCGGCATTGGAAATCAGCCTTAACTAAATATGTATGTATGTTGGATGAATCCAAAAAAAAAAAAAAAAACGAAAAACAATAAATTAACTTCTTCTTCTTCCTTTTATTCGGCGCTGTTATGATCTCGATGTCGAGGGGATCATAACTTTCCCACGTATCTGCTTAACACCAGTGATCCGCCTGTGGGGTTCGCCAAAAAACAATAAATTAACAAGGACTGTGAATGAATGGAAGTATTTAAGAATTTAATATTTAAAAACATTCACAGCCTTATTTATTAACTCGTTTTAGAGGCGGAGCAAGGTTACTCCGACTTTACGACACCTATAATCCTGAAAAAGTTATTTATAAAAAAATACACGCGGAATAGAGACGGAGTAAGCTTAAACTGGTACATAGCAAGAACAAAGCCGGAGTAAAGCCGTTTTAGTATCTTTGTCATTTTGACATGAAATCGGCATCGTGTGACATTTGCAAAATGGTGTGCAAACGAAATCCCAGTTTCAGTATCATCGTAACTTCTGGATTTTGAGTGCCACTCCCTTTATTTTTAGTGCTCAAATGAAAAAAAAATATTAAAAAACAACGGCAACGCTAACAATACTTTTTAAGTACATATATGTAGGTACCTAAAATACTTAAAGTCAGAAATGTATTCTTTAATTTTCTTTTTAAGTAAAGATAAAGTATTTTGTGTTGAATAAAATTTTCTCAGAATCGATACCATTGGTTCTTCTAGAGATATTCGAGCCGAAAAACATTTTTCAACAATTTTTAGTAGTTTTCTGTAGTTTTTTTAAAATGTCAATTGAATTTTTTACAATTTACCGATAGTCAAATATGGCATTGTGTATAGAATAATATTAGCCCGGAGTTATTATCTTTGTGCGTTCTCAAGATATTTGGCCCGAAAATATTTTTGTACCAATTTTTAGAAGTTTTTTTTTTTTTTAATTAAAAAAAAGACTGTTGGTTGATTTTTTTGTTTACTTCAATTCACTTCTTCACTACATAGATTGAAATAAGACCGAAATATCCGTTTTAAAAGATTTTTTTTTTTCAATTATTATAATAAAAAAACCGCTAATTTCTAAATGTTGTCTGTAAAATAAAATTTATACGAAGTCTATATTTCTATTTGTTCTTGAGATATCGTAGACGAAAAAAAGCTCATGAACATTTGCACGAACAAAGTACAGAATGATTAAAGTCGTACAAACAAATTAAAGGAACAAATTATTGTATTATTCCTAAACACTGTGAAATTGTTATCAAAATGGATAAGAAAAGAACAATTCTTGTCCATTTTTTTTACTGATAAAAGTTGACAAAAAAAAACGATGTTTCGAAAATAAAATTAAATGCACAACTGAGTCCCACAAACTTGCTCTTGTTAAAAGTTTATTCGAATTTTAAAGATTGAATGTAATATAAAACACATAATTAATAATTATATGTATATGTATTTATCCATTTAATAAATTGAAGAACGGAAATTTGAATATGGAAAAAAAGCATGAAATACGTTCTTTAAATTGATAAAATAAGTACTTAAAATGTTTTAATCTCAGAATGAAGTAGATGGCGTACTTCATTCTGAGATTCTTAAAAAATAATTTCTTGATATTTTTTAGATGAATTTGGTATGCCATTTTTAAGAATATAATAATATTCAGCTAAAACCTTAATTTCAAAAATATTCATCAACCCGTTTTCAAAAAAATGATTTTTCCAAAAAAAAATTAACTTTTTTTTTTTTAAAATCCAAAAAATATTTTTTTTGAAAATATTTCTATGCAGTATAATTTATACTTGATAGGACCTCCTAAGTAAAAATTTGTATGGCAAGTACCGTTATCTTTTGAGCTAAAAACAAAAAAATTCGATTTCTCCTCTAGGGAATCACCAAAAAATCTTATGCTCCAAGTTTGAAGAAAATCGCTTCAGGAGTTTAGGCTGTAGGCCGAGGTACAGACAGACATACACACAGACAGACAGGCGGAATTGCGGGACCCACGTTTTTAGTGTTCTTTATCATCGTAATGTCAAGTTTGATTGTTATCTCGAGTTCGATTTTTTGCACGAATCCATAACTTGCCCTATAGTACCTATATCGCAAGCAAAAATTTCAAAGAGAGAACTGAATACTTTTTTCAAAATTTAAGGTGTTTATTTTTTTTTTTTTGAAAATATGTAGCGTTTTTTTTCCTTTCAAATCTTGTCAAATAACCAATGCAAAACTGTAAAAAAAGTGCTCGGAAATTTTTCTTTTCTTATCCATTTTGGCGACAATTGCACAGTGCTTATAGGAACCATTCGATTTGTTCTATTAATTTGTTTATACGACTTTAATCATTCGGTTCAAAATGTCTTACCAAATTAAGTTCTCCGATCAATATTTATGAGGCAGTGAGAGATGTAGGTACTCAAAGTCTATAAAAAGTCGATTTTTTGTACTTTTTTTTTTAAACCAACGATGAGGTGTCAAAAAAAAATGTCGCTCTAAATTTTTGAAAATTTCTTATAGGAAATCGGTTCGCGTTTCCAAAACTGCCCTTTAATTTTCTGTGTCATCATACGTTGTTGAGGGTAATCAAATTCAAAGTGACTTTTTTCATTCAAAGCCAGTGTTATTCTTCGGAATAAAAATTCTAGAACAACAAAAGTGCTGACGAAATTAAAGCTTAATAAAAAAGTTATCGAATCAATACATTTAATTGGTTCAAAAAAAATTTCACACAAAATGACGCTTTTCAAAAAAAAATAGTAAAAAAAATTTTGGCTCGTGCAATTTCTTATATGATTGCACAATAACGGTACCACAAAAAAAAAATCATTTGCTCAAATTTTTCAATACAAAAAATATAAAGCTTCAGAATACTTTTTGTTTCATCTCAATACGTCCATTTTTCACAGAGATACAGATTTTCAAACAAAACACTAAAAAAAAATGGTAGGTATATTTTACTAGCAGTAATTAGCAATTTTAACCCAAAACGACTAGTTTTTCGACTATAACATTGCTGTACGATTTCAAAGTAATTAAATTTTCTTCAATTTGAGCCCAGAACTATCTGTGTAAACCCAACAGTTTCGAATTTACAATTGAACAATAAATTTGCCGTTGAGTTGTATCGTTTACTTATAAATTGCATAAAAACCATGAATTGCACATAAATAAACTAAATAACAAGTTAATACTTCTGCATAAGTGAAAAACTGAAAAATGTACTTGGCCGTATATGGCTGTGCTCTTTATATTGAAGGACATACAAAAAAAAATACACAAAATGAAACACTCCTTTTCCATTTGCTCACCCTTTTCCAGATCGTCCTTTTTCTATTTATTATTACCTTAATCTCAGAGAACAGAGAGCTCTTTAATTAAAATTGAATTTAAAGTATTCACGTCTTAATGCAAATCTTACCTTGAACTCCTTACTTTCTTTGATCCGCAGTTCTGCACGAACACAGTCTCCTGGTTTTGGCCGCCCTAACAAAGCTAATTTATCCTCTTCTGTCAGCTCCTCTGGGCGTTTAGCTTCTGCTGCTTGAATAAGTCCTGCCAGTTCATCGTCTGAGGTTGTAATTTTGTTTTTTGTGTTTTTGTTTTATTTCGTTTTGAATGTGTCGTTGTGCCATTTGAATTTTTTAAATTTTTGTTAGAAAATAATAAAAAAAAGAAAGAAAATCTGAATTAATATTAAACTTTTGAAAAATTAATTTATTTTTTTTTGTGAAAATAAAACATCGTGTAATTGCTATTTAAAAAAAAAAAGCTGTGAGTTGCACTAATGCTGGAAGCCAAAGGTGCTATGGGATTTTCCGCACTAAAGGACCTTTTAATCCCATGATTTATGCATACTCATTTTTAAATGAGATTCAAATGTATGCAATTTGTGCATCACAAAGGTGCGTGCTGCATTCAATCCAATTTTTTTATTTGTCAATTTCAAACAATTCATATCACATCACATCAATTAAAAGCCTCTGCTAACAAGAACTATATAACAATGCCACACATCAACAACTAATGGCAAGCACTTAATACCTAGATGAGAGGTGTGTGTGTGTGTGTTAATAAAAGGAAATGAGTTCTTTGATTGCATGCGGACATTGAATGCTTAACACGATGAGTGAGTGATTTGAGGTGATTGTCTAAATCCTACCCAGGTGGACTACAATACTTTAAGCAAAACACTACATGTGGTATGGAGCTTAACAAAACATTTATCCTTGAAGATTGAGCAAAACTACTCGGCTATTTGATGCTTGTGAAATATTCATGAGGAATTGTTTTAATTTTTGTGCAAAACACATAATACTTTGCTGTTGGAGGTGTAGGAAGCATTGTTTTTCCATTTTAGGAAGCATATAATTATTTTAAAATTTACATTTAAAAAAGCTTTTAAATATACATTGAAGAAAATAATTTTTAAAAATTTAATAAGATAACATAATAAAAATTTTGAATTTTTTTAAAGCGCCATCATCGCCTCCTCTTAAGAGAAAAGATTGTTTCAGAGGCTCAAAAATTAAACTGGAAATAAGATTCAGATGAAATTATTTTGTGACAGGATCATATCCTAATCCCCCAATCCCAATGAATCAGCTTAGGTGGTTTATAAATCATTAAAACAACTTGTGAATTTATATCTTATTCTGGTGGACCAAAATTACACAATAAGGAAGTCCTTAATTATGAAAGACACTAATTAATTATTTGTACGACGAGACTAAAGACATAACAATTTGTAATTATTTGTTTATTTTGGACTTTTGACCGGGGGACTTAGGGTCCTGCCCTATTTTCTTTTTCTTTGTACATACGTACTTTTGTGTTTCACGTATATGTAGTACATATGTATGTTACCGTAAAAAGCTGAAATAATGAAATTCTAGAATTTACCGGCACCATTGGTAAAAATTGTTTTGTTTTCATAATTCATTTCGGACTTTTACCACCATGCATTTTGGTAAATTTTAGTTTTTACTTCAAATTAATGGAAAATATTGAAATTCATTTCTGTTAATTCTGAGGGAAGGAGAGAATCTGCATCCTTCGGCCCAAATCTCATTAAATAACATGTTAATGGTTGGACCCATTGTGCAAGAAGACCTTTATTCAACTTTATTGCGTTTTAGAGTACTGTAACTTATGGAACAGCACCTGCACCATTTTTGGCTACAAGATGCTTGTTGTACCTGAGTGAATTGTGTAAGACTTCACATCCAATTGCTTCAAAAGTCATCCGCGAGGATTTTTATGTTGATGACATGTTAACAGGAGCAGACGATTTTGAAGGAATCGAAAAAATACATTTGGATGTTTCGCAAATTTTAGAATCAGGTGGTTTCCAATTAGCAAAATGTTGCTCAAGTCATCCAAATTACAATAACAATAATTCACAGGAAAAGCTACTCCAAATCAATGATGCCGATTCCGTAAAAGCATTAGGTATCCATTGGGTACCAAAAGATGATGTATTCAAATTTCGATTAGAAGCAAATTTTTATGAATTGAAAGGCACGAAAAGAAACATTCTCTCAGTTTCAGCTAGATTGTTTGATCCGCTTGGACTATTATGTCCAGTTGTAGTAAAAGCTAAAATCTTATTGCAAGAACTTTGGCTTAGAAAACTAGATTGGGATGAGTCAATTCCAATGCGGCTCGACAGTTGTTGGCAAGAGTTTAAAGTTAATTTATCTAAACTAGACACAATTAAATTACCACGCTATGTTCATACTTCTCCTAATTTGAAGTGTCAAATCCATGGATTTGCTGACGCTTCCATACGAGCTTACGGTTGCTGTCTTTATGTTCGTAGCCAAGAAGGCGATCTTATTCGCTCGCGGCTTTTAACAGCCAAATCTAAAGTTGCTCCACTGAAAACGAAGTCGTTGCCACGACTTGAGTTATGTGCAGCGCATCTCTTGGCAAAACTCTGGTCACGAGTTCAAAAAATGCTTACAAATTACGAAATCGAGAATGTAGTTTTCTGGACGGACTCAGAAATCACATTATATTGGATCAAAACACATTCATCTTCACTCACAACATTCGTCGCAAATAGAGTGTCAGAAATCCAAGAAAGTTCAACTAATATATCTTGGCGACATGTTCATTTTGTATTGTCACCAGAAGAAGAGTCGTTGGAACAAAGAAAAACTCAATTTAACCTACTTGCAGTCAATAATGAAAACTATATAATTTTAGAATTGATTTCGAGACACTCTTCATACTCCAAAATATTGAGGTTAATTGCCTATTTATATCGCTTCATGACGAAAAAATATAGAAAAAGTTTATCTATAACTCCAACTGCTAAGGAATTAAAGGAAGCATTCCTGAAGATTATTGAAACCATACAGCAGCATGCCTTTTCAGATGAAATTCAAAAGTTAAAGAAGTCGCAGTCTTTATCCCCGAATCTTCAAAAGCTTAATCCTTTTATTCATGGATTCAAAGAAAGGAAACGGTCCTTTGAGCTTATACGTGTTGGGGGTCGATTACTAAATGCACCTTTACCATATGATGCAAAATTTCCAATGCTTCTGCCAAAAGACTCTCCTTTTGTGACATTGTACTTGCGGCACCTGCACTTAACAAACTGTCATGCAGGACCTAAGGCAATGATTGCTATCTTGAGGCAAAACATATGGCTTATTAATGCTCGAGAAGCCTGTACTCGAGTTGTTCGAAAATGTGTTCACTGTTTTCGCTATAAACCAAAATTAGAAACCCAAATAATGGGAAATTTACCTGCCGATCGGCTTAAAGCTATACGTCCCTTTGCAATCTCAGGAGTGGACTTCTGTGGTCCAGTCTTTACCACTTTGAAAATTCGTAGTCGCTCTCCGGTTAAATCCTATATAGCAGTATTCGTCTGTTTCACTTCAAAAGCTGTTCACTTAGAACTTGTTAGTGATTTAACATCTCATTGTTTTATTTTGTGTCTTAAAAGGTTCATTGGAAGACGAGGTCTACCAGGCAAGATATACTGCGACAACGCCACCAATTTTGTGGGAGCAGACAGAAAGCTAAAGGAACTTCGAGATGCATTCATTTCTCAGAAAGAGGACGTTCTATCATATGCTGCAGAAACTGGAATCGAGTTTGCCTTCATACCTCCAAGAGCTCCGCATTTTAGCGGCCTATGGGAGTCCGCTGTCAAGTCTGCCAAGAATCGACTTCAACGAACAATAGGCAACGCTCTCCTTACCGCAGAAGAACTTCAAACGACGCTTATCGAGGTCGAAGCCGTACTCAATTCGAGACCAATCTCACCGCTGAGTCAAGATCCAAACGATGGAGAAGCCCTAACTCCAGCGCACCTAATAATCGGAGAGGCTCTTCGTTCGCTGCCGCCAGAATCCGTTCCAGACGTATTAGAGTCCAAAATGGGATGCTTGAGAAGGTGGCAACTCTTATGCGCACTCAAGCAAAAGTTCTGGAAGGCTTGGTCCAAAGACTACGTACTCGAACTTCAAATAAGAAGCAAATGGCTACGAGAACAACCAAATCTCGCAATCGGGAAACTTGTCATCATACACGACGATAATTTACCCCCTCAGCATTGGATAACAGGAAGGGTGGTGGCCGTAGTAAGAGGTGATGATAACAGAGTTCGAGTGGCCGATATCAAAACATCAAAAGGAATGCTGAGAAGACCGATTCATAAACTAGCCATATTACCTATGGATTGAAGATGTATAATTCTTCAACGCGGTCGGTGTTCAATTCATTATCATACTTCAAAAAAAAAAAAAAAATTTAAACTAAAACGTTAACAAATGTAAACTTATCCTTATAAATTAAAATGAATTCTGCAACATTTCCAATGAAATAATTTAGTAATGACGCTTCGTCAAGTTTAAATCCCGCCAAAATTGTATATACTAAAATCCAGCTATGTAACTAATTAATCATAAGCTCTAATCACTCTTTAGTTAAATAAATACTATCACTTGTATTGAAGACTTGAAGACGTGCGTTTCACTTTTCCTTATCGACAGCTTTTTTTAATGCAAAAACTATTGCATTTTTTCAACAAAAATAGTGTGAGAAAGAGAATAGAAAAAGAAGATAACAATAAAATGTCAGATTAAATGAAGCACTGAATGACTGAATGCTGGCGCGTTCTTTCCTTTGATCTCTCCACTTAGCACTGTTGTCCAATGTCTTGGATATATACATATATAATTTAATAAACAAACTCACGTTCTCAAGTATTTTTGATACAATAATTAAATAAATTTAAACATTCTGCACTTATGTATGTGCAAAAAAATTTCCGACGTTATTCAATTCAAATGTTTTAATTTCAGAATGAATAACGCGATCTCAGTTCTTGAAAAAATATAATTTTATGCAGAAAAAAATTTAAAAAATCGTTGGAGCGTTTTTCTTAAAAAATAATTTTGTATATACAGTACTCCCTCGATAATGTGAATTACCGATAATGTGAATTTCTCTAAAATGTGAATCGCCAAAACTTAACATTGTCATCTCTATAATGTGAACTTTCGAAATTTTCGGACTCTAAAATGTGAATTTCTTTGGTACATTTTTTATATTTTTTTCTTCTTTTGTTAGCGTGCTGCATTAAAAATTGTATTAACTATTATTTGTGTAGACATATTTTAAGGTTTTGAATGTAGCTGTGGTCAAGAGAGTGTGTCCTGCCAGTTGTGTAGGTACATTTTGTTGTTTAAATTAGTATTTAAGCACTGAAAAAAAGTTCCAGTAATGTGAATCCCTCTAAAATCCGAAAACGTCTTGTTTTAATTAGTTCACATTATCGAGAGACTACTGTATAAAATTTCTTGAAAATTTTTAGAAAAAGAATTTGGTATGCCATTCTAAAGAATATTATTTCATAAAAAATTCGTCAACCCGTTTTCAAGAAAATGATTTTTCAGAAAAAAAATTTGAATTTTTTTTTAAATCCGAACAATTTTTTTTTTTTGTAAATATTTGTATGCAGTATTATTCACACTTTGGCAGGATACCTTTAATAAAGGTTTTTGGTATTTTTTTTTTCACCAAATTTCAGACCATCTCACCACTAGTATACACAAAAATACCTATGGCAATTACCGTTATTTCTTGAGCTAAAAAAATCTCGGTTTTCCCTCTAGGGAAGCACCCAAAAATCTTATGCTGATGCAAGTTTGAAGAAAAAAAACGCTTTAATGGCTTAGGCTGTAGGCCGAGGTACAGACAGACATACATATACAGACATATAAACATATGTACTCCAGGCACCACATGAAAAAACGCGCATTTTGACTGTACCTCTTGGGTGGTGGGGAAATGAGTCGAGCCTGTTCATGAAAAGTCCGTCTTTATATTAATATAACTTATACAAGTCATACATCGTAGAAAAAAAATTTAAAATTCAAAACTTGTAGAAAATTTTATGTTCTACAACTTTTTACCAGATTTTTTTTTTTGCATAATATCAACCGTTAAGGAGATATTAGAGAAAAACTAAAAAAAATGCAAACTTTAAGGAGCTCTAACTCTCAAAGTATAACTCCTATAAAAAATGTTCTATGAAAAAAAAAGAAAGACAATTAAATTACTTATAGAATAGATGATACCAAATTTTGTGAAGATGATACCAATTTTTGTGCCGTTCTCGAGATATTGGCTAAAACGCGTTTTTCAAAATGGTGGATGAAGAAAAACACTAACAGTACAGCCCCACTATTCTTTTAGTATACTTAAAGCCCTTCCACACTATCCTAAAGGAGGGGTGGAGAACAACCAAAAATTATGTTTTCACCAAATTGGGCATATTTTCCTTAAAAGTATGGCTTCAGGAAAATTTTTAGTGGTGGAATATTACCACTGTTTTTGCTAACCACCGCGTTTTACTGATTTAAAACAACAAGATTATGTTAACCTACAATATTTATATATTTTATTAAGGCCAGTTTTCAAGAAGAACCAGAGGCACTTAATAAATATAAAGTTTATAAATTAAATTAATGAATACAAAATAAAAAGAAAAAAGTAATGGGTTGCTTTCTTAATCGTCTGAATAACTGATTTCGACAATCACAAAAATTAAGGAAAAAGGGCCTTTTTTAAATGTAGACATTTGATGAGGTTTATGATTTTAAAGTACTTCGGAGATATTCAAAAATAAAATATAGTTCAGTAACTACGTATATACATCAGACCTTGCATTAGATCCAGTAGTTCTAATTTTTTGCTGGGCTCATAAAAAACCCAAGTTTTGGTCAAAAATAAAAAAAAGGCGAAATTTTCGCGCTTTTTTCAGCTAATGATGATATACATATATAACACTTTGCTCTACGATTTCAAAGTAATTAAATTTCCTTCAATTAGAGCGCAGAATCATCTGTATAGACCTAACAGTTTCTAAAATACCAGCCATTCAAAATTTAGCAACAATAAGTTTTATAACAACAAGTAGTATATTCAGCTGTATAATGAAAAAGGTGTTGGCACAAGATGCACGAAAACACTACAGCGCCAGCGTGTAGTTTGACTCAAAAAAAGAAAAAAGTTGTATGGGAGGGGTAGTCTACATCCCCTTGTTCAAGCGGGAGGGGCAATTTTGAAGAAAAAAATGAGGATGGGTTTGACCCACACTGATAACTTCCTATTGGTGCCCTTTGAAACTCGATACCCGATATTTACTTTTATAAGAAAATTATCAATTCAAAATCTTCAAAAACTTTATCAAATGTGCAATCAAGAGAAGGCCTAAGTTCGGCTGTTTGCTCTGAATATAAGTTTTTTTTTGCAGTTTTTGTTGTTCTAGAAAAAACCGTAAATTGAATTTTTTTGAAAACCTTATCAATTACTAACTATGGTAGTGTGTGTAGATTAAAATTATTTCCGAGTTAATAACATTGGTTGTTTCTCATTCGAGCCGAAAAACATTTTTTAACAATTTTTAGCAGTTTTTTTTGCAGTGTTTTTGGCCTACAAAAAAACCGTTAATTCAATTTTTTTACAAACTTTACCGATTATCAGCTATAACTTTGTGTATTAAAAAAAATTAACCTGAACTTAATATCTTTGCATGTTCTCAAGATAATCGATATTTTTTAACAATTTTTAATTTAAAAAAAACTGTGGGTTGATTTTTTTTTAAGTACTACCTATTTTTCACTACGTCAATATTTATAGAATGAAACCAGGCCGAAGACAATAGCTTTATTTGTTCTAGAGATATTCGAGAAACAAGCCATTTTACAACTTTTTTTAAAATTACTATAGTAAAAAAACCGCTAATTGAATTTTTCTGAAAACCCTTTCAGCACGTAACGGCTTTATTATCTATAAAATAAAATTTACTCGAAGTCGATATCTCTACGCGTTCTTGAGATATCGTGAACGAAAAAAAGCTTCCGAACGTACGAACGTACGAATATACATGGTACACAGACATCTCTCTAAAAACAATGTAATCCGACTCCAGAGACCTCGAACGTCGAGAAATGTCAAAATTTTCAATTTCATAAATCAGACCGATTACAATAACTTCTAATAGGAAGTTAAAAATGACTTACAATAGAAATAGACAGATCCAACGACAATATCTGGAACAAAATCTCATACCTTTTCTTGCAGCCAAAAAACCCATTTTTCAATTTTCTTTTTAAAAAAAGTTTTTTTAAGAGATAGTCTTTGAAAAATTTTTTCCAAACTCAAAATTTTGAACAAAACTAATGCTTTTTTTTTTTTTTTTAACTAATTTTTTTTAATAAAATTTTACGTTATTGAGTACTTGTTGTGTTTCCAAAATTCAATGCTCTTATCAATTCTAAGTCAAATACCAAAAACAATATGCCTAAGATGCAGCAAATCAGAACTAACGGATCTAACGCAAGGTCTTACTCCTATGAGAAGACAAGTTTACTGGACTAATATTTACCTTGAAAGAAATAATTAAAATTTCTGTATTAATTTTTGATTGCAGAAATTGGTTATTAAGATTTATTAAACCATGATGCTAAATGTGCGCCACCTGCTGTTTTGAAAAATGATAATTCTTTTTAAATAATAAATTATGTTTTACGGCCGGCGTCTGTCTGAAAACATAAGCAATTACGTCAAATAAGGTTGACGCCTATGTGTGGTGCACTATGTTGACTGTATAACATTTAAAGCATTTTATATTTGAATTCCTGCTTTTTTTTAATTAAAATTTTAATAACCTGTTTCTCTTTACCATCCATTTACAATCTTAAAAAAACCTACCAAATATTTGTAGTCCACAGTAGTCTATGTTTAATCTCTGTTATATACATACATACATATAACATTTCCAAACTATTTTTGTATAAATCTAAATTCATTCTTTAAGTATGCATATATCTTTTATCTATTTAGTTCCACTTTATGGAAATCTATTACAAAAACGACGATGTAATGTTAGTTATGATGAGAAGAACCAAATAAAATTAAGCCATTAACATTTAACAGAACTGTTAATTTAAGAAATCTATTTTTATAATACAAAATAGTTCAGTCACTTAAGAAATAATTTTATTTTTATCAACTATTTAATAGTTATAGGGTCTGAGGTTGTTTTTGTAGAGGAATTTGAAATATGAAATAGCCATCTGGGACGACCGAAACAAAACACTTTTTTGCGATTGTCTGTTTGAGCCTTAGGAGTTCATGTGCACAAAAAAATAAATTTCCACAAAAATGTTCCACTTTTTCTGTGCATTGTATTGTTTGCTTTGTCTTAACTAACCCGCTAATTGCCAGTTGCACCAAAATCCACTAAAACCAGTTTTTGCTAAAATGTTTATAAAATTATCGGCCTGATAAATTTATCTGGGTTGCACCAATGCCCTTCACTGTTTAAGAACCATTCGTGGATTTTATCATCTGTTTTTTAAACTGAACGAAAAAGTTTAACTAGTGTAAGTGAGATAGCAATGTGAGAGATGTCAAACTTCACTGAAAAGCCCTTCCACACTATCGTACTGTGGAGTATTAACACAATGTCAAAAAAGTATAGCAAAATGATACATGTGTTGGTTACTCAGTGGGATGGTCTATTTTCGTTAAAACTAGCTTTTAAAATTTATCTGGAGGAAATTGGCATTTTAATTAATTGGTTCGTTTAATTGGCTTTCAAAACTAAAATTGTTTGGTGCAACCGATATGCCATTTTAAAATGTATCGAAGCACTAAATATTTAAAAGCGTTTCGTGCAACCGCGCATAAGTGCTTATAATCTAGTCAAGAGCTGTGAGTGTCATTCATTTCAAATGATCGAATCGTCCAAGAATCCATTACCAAAATGATCCGATTATTTAAATCAATCGATCATTCGATCATTTTTATTTAACTAAATTCAGTTTTAGATTTTTCATTTCGATTTTGATGAAATTCGATCTCCGAATCTAACGAATTCAATTCAATAATGTACCGATTTTGATCGAATTCAATGAGAGAGTTCCTCAATCCTCAGTCCTCGCCGAACCGATGACCACTAGGTCAGTATAAGGGGTCAAAAGTAATAAAAAAGAGTTTTTTTTGCAAAAATATCTCAGGAACGGTTTCTGCTAGAGAAATTTTATTCTACAATTTTGTGGCTGAGGAAATTTCCCACTCAAATGGTACTTATTATTTTTTTCGTAGCATTAACCGTTAAAAAGTTACAGCAAATCGAAAAGTCAAAAAGTCTCATAAAAGGGGCCAAAGTTCATGAAAATGTGCTGTAACTTTTAAACGGTTAATGCTACGAAAAAAATTATATTTACCATTTTTGTGGGAAATTGCCTCAGCTACAAAATTGTGGAATTTAATTTTTTTTCTACCGCAAAAAACTAAAAAAAACTATTCTTACTGTACTTGAATTTGATGTCGAAAATCGAGAGTATTGAAATGATTAAGATTGGGATGGAAAATCGAGATCGAGATTGAAATGAAAATTTGTGATTTCAATCATCAATACTTTTCGATGATCGGATCAAAAAAATCGAATCGATCATGATTGACACAGCCCTAATATAGTCACGAGCATGGGAGACTTAAGTGTCACTCATTTCAGTTTGTTTGCAATGAGATAATCAGTCCTATCATAGTATTCGATCGGAACCGAATTTTCTCCGAATTTTAAGAAATATAAGAAATATCACTTTAATTTTTCCTTTTCAACCGCACGTTGAAATAATTTTCCGGAGGTGTAACCGATTTATGAGAAATTTGTATCATTAAAATGAAAAATAAAAAACATTTTGTATGAGTCCGAGAAATTTCGGATAACTGTGATTTATTAAACCATTTCCCATATTGGGATTTAAGGCTTAGTTTCAAACTCTGAATAAGTGGCGCAAGTAAACAATATGGTAGGCTTAAGTGCCACTTATTTAAGTTAGTGTGCACTGAGATATTGAGCCGCTTATACCCCATATTGGCCACTTAATTGCCACTCTCTTCGACTGTGAAACCGGGCCTAAGTCTTTGATATTAGCCACTTAAGCACCATTTACTCTGACTGAAAAACCGGGCTTTAACCAAAAAAAATGTTGGGATGTTTTTTTTCGTATGAGAATTGCAAACAAGCCTAAAGTATCTAAAATTTTTTTATCTTCTTCTTCTATATAAATAAAAATTTAAATGTACGTTTGTTCCTTATAAGTAATCTCCTAAAGTTCTCCACCGATTGCTTTGAAATTTTGACAGAATATTGCATCTGCATATGAGCGTGTTTTTGTATACTTCTTTTTAAACAGCGCCCAGTTGGACATGGAAGCTACACCCGCTTTACTGAGAAATCAGCAATCTTAGTTATACGTGAACATTAGGTATTTCTCAAAAAAAAAAAATTCATTTTTTTCTGTCAAAAAATTGTTTGCTCAATTTTACACGGAGGAAAATATATGAGATGCGTTAATTTCGTAAGTAATATGTAGTTTATTTATTTTTCTTTCTCATGATTTACCATTTGCTATTTTTTTTTTTTTAAATTCACATATCGTCACGTCGCGGTTCGGAAGAAAAACGACACAACTCAACAAATGAAATTTTTGGGGTAAAATAACATTTTTGTGAATAAAATAAAAACTATAAATTGGAAAAATACCCAACTCAAATACAATACATGGGACTTAATGATCTACTGCGTGGTCTTGATATTTAAAAAAGATTTATTGTAATTCAAATTTTCATTCAATTTTCTGTTTCCTATTTTCAAAAATGAGAATAACTGAGTTGTGTCGTATTTCTTCCGAACAGACGATATATACATACATACATAATGCATGTATGTATAGATAGCAATTTATTTACATCTCAATTTTTGGCAGAGAAAAAAATTAAGAGATCATTCACGTCGTTTACCATAGCGTTAATTTCGTAAGTAGGTATAGTTTATTTATTTTTCTTTTCCGTGATTTCGTGAATATCGTTCTTTGAAGAAAAAATTAGGACTGCTCCTGTTTAAATATTATTTTACATCGACATTTATACGAAATATAAAACAGTCGTTTCTCTGCGACGGATATAGCAGAATACAAACTTTCACACGAACGTTTAGCAGAATAGGGCTGTTTACATTTATCAATTTATTTTGCTATTTACTTACGATTTTATACCCGTGCGAAGCCGGGTCGGGCCAGCTAGTATTTTTATATTTTACTAGCGGATCCGGGCGAACGTTGTATCTCCCAACTCCATATATGTAGTTATAGGGATGTTACAACAGGCAACCAATTCGTATCAAACTCCAATTTAGAAAGACCTTTCGCACAAAAAAACATAATTCAGAAAGTATGCAACCTTTTGTTACCACGACCTTCCGACGAAATTTTTGTTTAAATCCAATTTGGAAGTTATGCGCGTACGAACAAAAAAATAATGCAGAAAGTTTGAAATTTCAAGATGTTTTCACGCTCCGTTTTATGTTTATCTGGTTCAACACAAATCCCAAAAAACAAAATTTCAACTGAATCGGGTGATGTTTAGACGAGTTATGCGCGTACGAACACAAAAAGGGGTTCATTTTTACATATAGAAGAAGATAAAAAGATAAAATGCTTATCTTGTAAGCTACAGTGAGTAGGAGTTTTTTTTCATATAAATTAAAATAAGATTTCAAGCATAAAAATTTTTTCTGAAAGGTTGAAAAGGACAACTTTTCATTCATAAACTTTCCATATTGTAATCCAATTTGAAAAAATCGACTTTGAAATTTCATAAATATAGAAAACAAAAAAAGTATTAACTTAAGTGACTGAACTAAAATGGGTCTTTCTTTTTATTAGAATGAGTGTATAGAACTTTCAATGAGAAGCTGAACTATAATAACATAACATTATATTGTATTTGAAATTATTCGTAACGATCAAAAAAACTCTAATGTATTGAACTCTGTCTATGAAATTTACTTACAAATTTGATTTATAGAAGCGAAGACATATGGAAAATTGCGTTTTATAGTTTTGTTTTATGATTCGAGTTGTATTACAATAGATTTATACAAATTATGTTGGAACGCAATTTTTTTTGTATACATTTATAGTACGTGCCAAATAGATTTAATAATTTTATTTATACATAATAAATTATTACGATGAATTTGTAGTCATATATTTATATACGACACGATTTTGTACGAATGTAGGATTGACAATCGGGAAGCCCATAGTGAAACAAGCGCAACAAGCATTCACAGTCCGAAAATGTTCCAAAAATGTTAATTTCAGTTAAAAAATTAAATGTTTTTTTTTTTTTTTAAATAAAAAAAAATTAAATAAATTTGTTTTGTTTTCTTAAAGTTTTTTTTTTTTTTAAATTTAGTTTTGGGTTTTGTAAATGACGAAAAAGCGCAATGAAATTTTTTAAATATATTATGAAATTTATAAAATTAAATTAAGTTTTATGTATAGACAAAATTAAATTTGAGTTAATATAAAAAAAATATATTATTAGATAAGTAAATAAGAAAGAAAAAACAAATAAATTACAAAACATGTTTAAAATGTATGCACAAACATACAGAGCAATTATTTTTGTATGTGAATAGAAACAGTTATAATTTTATTAAATTATGAATAAATTAAGAAATTTAATTAATTATTGTTTTAATTTTTTTAAATAAATTGTGATATACCGTCTCCATAATATAGACACTTTTAATAAGTGGATTAACGTCAACACACATAAACGACACAGGAATTTAATTTTTCTTGTAATACCAACACTCTGTTACACTACGTACCAAAATATCTAGTCAAAAATTTAAAAGGATCCGATTTTTTATCCGTGTCTGTGGGTTTAAAAATTTAGTATATCACTTTATTGTTTTGTAAAAATGAATCAAATTCTTAATATTAAACTTAATTTTTTTTTGTTTTATATTTTTAAATTACCGCCACCAAAAAATTATTTATATAGAAAAGATTAAATTAGAAAATTTAATTTAGAATATTTAGAAAATTTTAAGGTGCGTTTGAAAAACTTAACATTTTGCCAGAGAAAATAAGCAAAATTCCAGTGTGCGCATTGCTTAAAACATTTCATAAAGTGGTTTCATGTGCATTTTGTTTGTTCGTTTTTATTTTTGAAATTTTAAATTTATTTTTTTAACGTTAAATTTCTAGGAAATTATAAATTTAAACCTTTGATTTATCAAAAACTATCTAACTCTTTTATTGTTTAAACGATTTTATATAATTTATATAAATTTTAGAAAAAAAAAAATTTTTAATGATTAAAATGTATATGTATCGACTAATAAACGTCACAGGTTTTTCAATATTCAAACTTTCGCGATAAATATTTAAAATAAAAGATAACTTATTCATACATATTTACTGACTGGGAAACAAAAACAAAAAAAGAAACTGAACTCTACAATTAATTACGTGTCAAAAAAAACAAACTCAAAAGCTAAAAGGAAGTAAAAATACAAAATTAAGGAAAAATCTACCATTAAACGAAAGGAAATCAAAATAATGTAGCAAGTATGAAAATAAATCAAATTTAGGAACAAAAAAAAAATATTTGCACTTTTTGGTCGCACTCTATTTATTGTATATAAATATTTTTGTGAGACTGTGTCATGTTTTCAATTTTTTTCTTCATCAAATAATAATGTTAAAGTTTTTTTTTTTAAAAATAATTTGTGTTCAAAAAAAAAAAAAAAAATTAATAAATAATAATAAATTATTTATAAAAATTTAATTTTTACTGAAATTTGTGGTAGAGACTAGAAGCAAAATATAAGAATAAATGTATTTACTTTAGATAAGAAAGTTATAGAAATTTGTTCTTCAAATTTTACGAATTTTATAAAATAAATTAATTGAATGGAATTATTTTTTATTTACCTGCTGCAATCTGGGGTTCTCCAATGTTAACATAGAATACAACATCCTTCTCATAGCTGCCCTCTTCAATGATGACAAGACTGAGAAATTTTCTGAAATAAAAGAGAGAATAATTTTAAAACTTGTATGAAAATTTAATAAAATAAAGAATTTTTAGGGTTTCATTTTCTAACCAGAAGAAAATCATTTTAAAAAGAACTCTTATACCTTTTAGACCGAGAGCTGGCAACGGATTTTCTGCGTGGTCTAACTTAAAACGTCTTTGATCAAAATTTTTCAAGGAGGGAGGTAAAACCTTTGAATTGGCATACATATGAATAGGTTACCACCAAAAATCCAATTGATAAAATAATAATTACATTCGCGAATTTTATCGCGGTTTTCAACATGTTCATATAACTCAAAACGTCTGTCACCTACAGTTTCTTCTTAAGGGAGTTAAAACCTTTAACTTGAGTAACATTTAAAGAGATTACCACTAAAAACCAATTAAAAAACAATAAATAACGGCCGCGACTTATTTAGTGGCTACCATCCGTTTATCACCACTTACGCGTCTGTCGTTTACATTTTAATTTTTATGAGATCAAGACCTTTCAGTTAATACATATTTCAAGTGGTTTCCCGCAAAAGCCCAATAAACATTCATATATTGAAAAAATCCGCGATTTTTATCGCGCTTTCCAGCTGTTGGATAGAGCTTAATGTTGGTTTTTTCACATATTTATACTCCTGGCAGTTAAGACCCTCAGATTGCGATGTATTTGGGAGTGTAGCATAAGTTACCTAAAATTTCGTAAAAAAAAGCCGCGATTTTAATCGCGTCTGTCGCGAGTTCGCGGCCACCTACACGTCTGTAATGGGCATATTCGCACTCAGGGAGTCGAGAGCTTTTCAATGACACCAATTTTAAGTGGTTTGCCAAAAAGTAAAAAATGCCAAAAAAACGCATTTTCGGCGGCGTCTGTCGAGGGTTTTGCGGCCACCTAGACGTCTGTCATTTTCATATTCGCACTCAGAGAGTCGAGAGCTTTTCAATGACACCAATTTTAAGTGGTTTCCCAAAAAGTAAAAAACGCCAAAAAAACGCATTTTCGGCGGCGTCTGTCGAGGGTTTTGCGGCCATCTACACGTCTGTCAAAACCATTTTTGTAATCAGCGAGTCAGTGGCGTCGGGATGCTATTTCTCACTATTTCTATTTTCAGAAAAGTTGACAGACTTTCGTATTCGTTATCACCTTCCCTAGGACTAGTTGTAACATTAATACCGTCTGGTTTCCTTTCAAGCAGAAAATCCGTCGCCAGCTCTTACACTATTTGATTCATTTGAATATAATCACTGTATCAAATAAATTAAGTAAAGATTTTTTAAATACTCGCCACTTTCTTTAAACCCATGCTCCTATTACGTCAATAGATTTTCAAAATATTAGCAAAAAACAACAAAAGGGGACTTTGCTTTAACACCCCCTCCAGACTTAAGCTCGCTGGCCTGGGATTGGGACTTTTAGTATGTTGGACCTAAGGGTCACACTTACACTTAAAAAATTAATAAAGATGAATTTTTGCATTTATTTTAGGACTTGGGTCTTATCGTTGACTGCACTATATGTGAAACAATTGTTCACTGTGGCGTATACGTACTTTTTATTTGTATATATTTTTTTTGTTACTCTAAATGAACTTGTTATCAGAGCTGTTACGAATGCATTTTTGGACATATAATATATTGAATAAAAGACTATTTGTATTAAGTATTTTAACTTACAAAAAAACTTTAACTGTAAAACACATAAATCCTTCAGTACTGCTTAGTTTACTGCTTAAGTCAGTGAGTGAGTCTTTTAATTGCAGTCAATTACTAAAACAGTAAAATAATGCTTATTCAAAATAGAGTATGGAAAAAAAAAAGTAAACGACATATTCAGAGTGGATTTGAATTCATATAAGAAAGCATTGTTTTAGTATTTTAGTTGAAGACTAAAAAAAATTTTAAATACACTATAGTCAACACAATTAGGGGAAAATTTTTTTTCAGTGTTTTTTGAAGAGCCTTATCTCTGTGAAAAGTGAAGGTATTAAGATGAAACAAAAAGCATTCAAAAGCTTTATGTTTCTTGTTCCAAAACTGTTAGCAAATAATTTTTTTAAAGTACCGTTATTGCGCAATCATGAGAATCAGCACGAGCCTAAAACTATATTTTGAAGAGTATCATTTTCTTTGAATTTTTTTTTTCAGCCAATTAAATGATTTGTTTGATAACTGGTCTATTTAGATTAAGCTTCATCATTTTTCGTAGTTCTACAATTTTTCTTCCCAAGCATATTTGGCTTTGAATGAAAAAATAAACCTTTGAATTTGATTACCAATATCGCAGCAACAAATGATGATACAAACAATTTAACGGCAGTTTTGGAATCTGGACTTAATTTCCTGCAAGATCTTATCAAAACTTTAAAGCAATTATTTTCTTTTTCACACTTGACCGTTAGTTACAGATACAACTTTTTTTTATACCCCATTTTACCTTCATAAAACAAAAAAATTTTGAAAGCAAAATATTTTTTTTTTGTTCTTTTTTTTTAATTGGATATCAGTCCTTTGTTTTTACCCTATTTCGCCCTTTATAAACCAAAGTCAAAACACCAGAATAAATTAAAGTCGGTAATGCAGTTTGTTTTTTACACACAAAATGATGTTGATGATGATGATATAGCGTTTTATTAAACTTGTATTGCTGCGCTAGCTTTGAATTACTAATCAAATTTTAAAAAAATTTAAAAATTATCCAATTAAATTTTATCAAATGAATCCAATACCTTAGTGTAAAGCATTGTTAATGTGGAAAGAAAGTAATATATTAGAGTGGCAATACTTATATTTGATTTGAGAAGAGTGCATAAATAGTTTCCTCTTAAAAGCTTTGGTGGGGTGGTGGAGGTTCTATCTGCAATCCATTTGGAAGTAAGTTCCATACGCGAATTGCAGATACATAGAATGAGCGTTCTGCTACGGTGTGTGATTAGCGTGTTAAGATTAATTTTAATCCTCTTTGTGAATGCGAAAATTGGAGTACTTCACTAAGGTAATTCGGACATCTATTTTAGGATTAGCCTGAGCCTAATGGACTTATTAAGACTCATACCAAAGAGAGTATTACAAAACACTGTGAAACAGTGAAACACTGGAATATCTTGGGATACAGTAAATGAAACAAATACAATCATCAAGAGCAACATTTAATTTCCGCTTTCACTAGCAATCCAGAATTAGATACACGGAACTATTAAAAATGAAATATGGCATAATTAATGACTTATTAAGGTATTTTTTCATATTGGGTGATAATAAGTCCGAGGAAGACCTTATTGTTTTTAGTCCAGAGTAAATATGTCTAATAGTATCAGAGATTGCTTTGCAACAGCTTAGATTACTATTTACCCTGTATCCCAAATATTTTACATCCTTCACATAGACAATTTGTTCGTTATTAACAATAACCGTCGGAAACTCCAAAGGATTGAGTTCATTTTTGGAGCATAACATGGCAACATATTTAGAAGGGTTAAGTTTCATACCGTTATCATCATTACACCAAATGTAAATATGACATAATTCCTCATTTAACCTCTCTATGCAGGCCTCCATTAGACCGATTGGACGAAAGATGTAAGGTAAGACATCATCAGCATATAAATAAATTTGGCAGTTGCGATTAACTTCGGGAAGGTCATTAACCCATTTCCGGCTAGCGTTGCGAAAACGCAACGTCATATCTGAGGAGGTCTGGAGCTTTACTTGTGATCAATTTAAATAAAATAAATATTGAATTCGGGAGTTATTTGAACTATCTAATCGACCAGTATTTGGATTTTTTCTAAAAAAAAATTTTCGGCAGCATTGAGGCAGCATTTTCCAACTTTTGGAAAATGTCATCCAAATTATAATTTTTCAAATAATGTCAACTACAGGTAAATATACATATGTTCAAATAATATTATAAAATCAATGTCAAATTCCTTTTACCAAAAAAATTCGATTTTTTTTCTAAACAGAATCCATTTTTTTCTTTCAATACAAGGAATTTGTCCAGAAAAATCGATTTTATCTTCTAAACAAATCGATTTTTTTCTTAAAAGGAATTCGGCATAAGTTGATGGGGTTTATGTCAATTGCCTGCCTGACAGGTAAGACGCCTCGCCTAAAGTAGTAGCATTTGAACTTAAAAAAAATATTTGCGTTCGTTGTGTTATCAAAACAGAATGATCGGTTTTTTCTCAGAATATTGCGTGTTTATGTTAATAATGTACCATTTTTTGAAAAAAAAAAACATATTTTTTGATTGAACAATGCATATTTTAGTTCTGAGGAAAAAAACAATCCATACAAGAATGCTATGTTGGAAAAACCCTTTACTTTTGAATTTATTCTATAAAAATAACTAGCCAGTACCTTGTGCTAGGAAACCTGAAGGTTCAAGACATTTTTTTATGAACCTATAAGACAACTCTGCTCTATACTTAGGTACGATAAAGCAAGTATACATATTCAATTTCACAGAAAAAAAGAAACCAATTCATAAATGCGTGCTGTATTGGAAAAACCCATTGCCAATATGAGTTTCTTGCATTCAACTTGTTTTTTGCTTATAGGCTCTGAGTTTTGCGGTCAAGTAGTGATTTTAAAAATTATCTTTATGTTCAAAAAAAAAACAAAAAGAATCAACATTATGTATCCTCCCAAAAAGTTTTTATCTGCTTGAAGGGTTATTGATGAGTCCGAGTTCTGATGAGAAGACGAAATAAATTTGCAGCAGTTCAAACAAATGTTATAATTTTGCCTCCAAAGAAAGATGATGTGAGTGACAATGAGGAAATTGCTAATACCTAATGTGCACGGTGCACCTTTTGGAAGATGGAAACATGTTGGTGAAATTGAGCTAAAATGGAGATTTGATGATTATAATTCTTAAAAGCCTCGTGAAAAATACGGCGAACCGGAAGTCGATCCAAAAAATTCAAAAAATGCATTAACATCCGAAAACGTCCCTTCGATATCTAAAACGAATCAATATGTCTTCATTCCCAACTAACAAAATTGCTTCCGATTTTGGCAACATAAGCATTATTCGCTACTATAGCACATTTATAGCCCTTCCAGAAGGGAGTTAAGTCGTTATAGGAGTTAATGTTGGTATAATTCATCGCTTAAGTATTCTCTGGAGTACATTATATCAGCCTTACAGGTACAATGAGTCAATTATTCTATAATCATACTATAGTCATACTATAAAGTGACTAAAAAGTTTTTGCTCCCAAAATTATCCTATAAAAAAGTTAAAGAACCTTCGTTCCGATACCAATTGTATAAGAAAATGTTGTTAAGCTTTAATTGAGGATGATTTAAAATGGCTTCTACGCAGCCATTTTAAATCATTAATATTTATCTCAAAACCTATTCATATCTAAATTTATAAATAAATAATAATGAAATCGTTGCCAAAAATTGAAAAGTCTAGCAACTACTATTAAAATAGAAACAAAGACCGCCAACAATCTAAAAAAAGATGAAAGAAAGAGAGGAACGGTAAACAACAAACTCAAACGATTTTAGATCATCGCTATAGAAAAACTATAGGCGTATTCTATTTTCTATAGCGATGATATAAGTATGCATACCTTTTTACATTATTGTGCAGCGTCTTTGATGAATGACTATATGAGGCTTATAGGTTACAATTTTGTATAAAAGAACCCGAGCGGTTAGCATGCTATACTATTGATGCAAGGGGTCTCCGGTTCGATTCCAAGGACGTGCAAGTAAGTTTTAATTTAAATACCAATATTTACAATACTAAATAATAATTATTATCTACTCTAAAGACCCTTTCAGGTGATCATACGGAAAAATATACACAATATGCAGTACAAATATAAAATTAAAATCAAAAATAGATACAAATGTTTTTTTTTTTTTTTATAGAAATACATTCATTCTATACCACTTCTTACAAATCTTATGAGAACATTCTTCGAAGTAAAACGACTTTACTCCATAAAGGTGAAATAGGAGTGAAAAAAGGTCGCCTTTTTAACTCTTTGGAGTATTATACAAAACTAATAGAAGTAGGTTTAGGAGTAATAAGAAACTTCTTTGGATGACTATAGGACTAAAATTGTTAGTTGGGTTATGAGTTACCGAAGTGCTCAAAAGAGAAAACACGTCAACATTCCAATGCCAATTACAATTCTTGAGTACAAAATAACGATGGGTGGAGTTGATTTGTTTGATAACGCTACAAGCAAATATCGCATTCGAATTTGAGGAAAGTGGTATACTAGCCACTTTTCTCAAATGCACCGGATGCAGCTTTGATAAATTCATGGAAGATACATTGCATTTGCTAAAGAAATACCAATGCTACAAGTACAATTTAGAACATTTGTTTTAGATTCCTTGTTGCGATCGGAAACAAATATTCAACCTGTGATTCAAGCGGAAGGAAACCCCAATGAAGTAGTTCGTTTTGATAACATTAAGCATACGCAGTGATCAAAACAGAAAAGTGTTCTCGATGTCACAAGTGTTCCAGGCCAAGCCGTATTTTCATGCAAGAAATATAATATCTCGCTTCATCCAAAATAAACTAAATTATATAAATATAATTTATACCATGAATTTACTAATTTTTAAAATTTTACAGTCATTTCATTACCCAGTGTATATTTACATCATTTTTCATAAAAGTATTCAGATAAAGTTGATTCATATTCCATGTAAGAAGAATTTTTTTTTTTTTTTTTTTATTAATTTTAAAACCCCTTTCGGCGAGCGTTGCGAAAACGCAACGTGAATTTTCTGGGAAACAAAAAGCTTTTCCATTTTTTGTTTTAATATTTGCTCTAGTTACACAAAAAATAGACAGTATGCGATTATGCGAAATTTCAAGTTTCTAAGTCAACTGGAACTGGTAGCCGGAAATGGGTTAATAAACATCGAAAATAATACTGGACCCAAGACCGAGCCCTAGGGTATACTCAAATTGGTTACAATTGGGTTAGATGTATCAACTTCAGTTTTTATTTGCTGTACCCTATTTTTTAGATAGTTGCACAATAGCGCCAGTAAATTTTTAGCAAAATTAAAGTTCCCCCGAAGTTTAGAGAAAAGGATAGAATGATCAATGCAGTCGAACGCCTTAGAAACACCAAACTTACCGGAGTCCAGGGCATTTCGGATGTTTGAAGTAACTTTTATTACTGCAGGTTCACAGCTGTGCTTGCTACGAAAGCCATTGTGAAAGTAAGTTGTTTTCATTTAAATATAATTCCATTTGATTTTGAATTATTTATTCAAATATATTACACAAAAAAGATAAAATGCCGAGAGGCCTGTATTCAGAAGGGCTGGAAGGGTTCGGTTTTTTAGAAATAGGTATACTGCTAGCACTTTTCCAAACAACAATTATTGATTCATTATTCGTTCGTTCTTGTTTTTTGATGTTTAAAAATGACAGAAATGTTTGCCCGTTTTATGGGCAACACTTTTTTTCGGGTAATCACTTTCTACAAGAATTTCATCAGGACTCTTCAAAATTTCACTGACGAGAAAATGTTTCCTCTTTCGTGTGAGCTGCAGGTCAATTTATAGGTACAGATATAGACAATGGGAGGTATAACTACAATTTTTTCATAATCGTAATGATAAGTTTTCTTAAAACGAAATCAATATCAACTTATTTTGTTAATCTCTTAACAAAAAAATAACCCAAACTAAAGTGCTTTTCCAGCTTTAATAGACATGGTTCTGCTATTTCAATCATTTATAATTATTATTGTTAAAGACAAGCATATTACTTTTTAATTAAGGAATTTCCTTCTTAGCAGACAGCTTTGTGGTAAAGCCACTTTATTTTCAAAACGAAATATTAATGTCTCCTTTAATTATTTAATTTTCATGTGACATTACTATTTGATTGATTAAAATCATTACAAAGACAAAAAGTTTACAAATTAATGCCACTCCTCCTGTCCTAAGCATGTAAACAAAATTTAAAACAAAATTAATTTACAAATATCGCGTGTTAGAAGCCATTACAAAAGAATTTTGTTTTGTCAGTCAGATTTTTTGTTTTAAAATGATTTCGACACGCTTTGTTTGTTTAGGAATTGTTCCTACTTAATCAATTTATAATAATTGCATTTTTATTTTATTTACTTCAACTCGTTAAATTGTAGTTATATTTTTGAAATATGGAATTACAGTAAAACCCGCTTAAGAGAAACTACAAAATGTCATAGTCTTTCTTTGACTTAAGCGGGTTTTTCACTTAAACGAAACCCGCTTAACTGAAAAAAAAAAATTCACTTAAGCGATTCTAAAAATTCCATTAAGGCTCTCCCAAACCAACGCGATTAATCGCCGCGACAATAGAAAACAATAACAACAACGTGTTATTTTGTTTCACAACCACGTGTTGTTATTGTTGTTTTCTTTTGTCGCAGCGATTAATCGCGTTGGTTTGGGAGAGCATTTAAGCGGATAATTAATGTCTTTTTTATCTTTGAATTATAAAAATACGTCTTGAGCCATTTGAAATGTTGTTTTGGATTTTTGTTTGAGAGGACAAAGCAATTTGTTTATAAAATGTAAATGTAAAGGTTTGTGAAATAATCAGAAATTCAAATGTCATTTTCGTGGTGAAAATGGTGAAGGTGGAAAATAAAGAAGAAACGAACGCATTCAGCAAATTTTTCGTTCTGTGCGATTAATTTTTTTTTCACTTAAGAGAGTTTTTTTCCAATGAAAAATATAAAATTGAACTGAAAATATGTTTCAGGTATCTGGGTTTTTCATTTAAGCTTAAGTTTCGCTTAAGCGGAGTGTTTTAAAGGTAAATGGTCGAAAAATACTCGGGGATGAAAAAAGTGTTTCAGATAAGTGGGTTTTTCTCTTAAGCGGGTATTACTGTATATTAATTATTGGAGTTATAAACTTCAGTACTTTTAATGAGTAATTGAATTTTCAAACGGGTAACTTCAAAAAAACGTTAAACAAATATTTTTCAATTAAATAATTATACACATTCGGAAAGGATACAATTTATTTTGTTGTGGTTTAATTTCATGATACTACCTAAATCCTTTTATTTTATCCCTACTAACCAAATTAATTGCGGTTGTGGTTAATACTTTGATTCGTCACTTCAGCCTTGGCCTTGTTAACCACAAGGTTGGGTCTTCCCTAAATATACACACAAAAAAAACCATTACCACATCACATACATATGTACATTAGATATATACATCGTAAAAACCACAAACCACAATAAAATAACACAGAGCAAAAAAGGAGTAAGTACAAACGTTTTGCCAAAGTATATTCTATTAAACGTTTAGTTTACAAAGTTGACGCAATTTCAAGCCTACTCTGGGATCCATCCACCATTCACTGCCACCTTCCACCTGGCACCTTTACAGCCCACAAATCATACCACACAACTTTGTGTGAAATCCTTTTTTCTTCACGTTTCGCTAACTCCATAGTGGCTTGGAGGTGTGTCGTCCTCATCGTTTCTATAGCTTAACCACACAAACTAAAGATGATTTAAGGCCCACATGTATGTTCGCTCATGCATTCCCTGAAAGCCTCTTCTGTTATTTTTTTTTTTTTTTGGCATAAATAATATTTCCTTACGGTGTCATAGACATACTTCCATTAGGACAGGCTTTATGTTTCGAAAATGCTTTTCCAGAAACAACTAGATGACAAGGCTGTTTTTTTTTTGATATACATGATATCATTGTGATGAGCATAAAATGCCTATAATACCCGCTCTATCGTTCATAACAAGGCTGAACGAATTGACGCAGATGAATTTATCTATGAGATACAAAGATAGAAAGCCCTTGTTTTCGAACCACTGAACGTTAATTTGTTCTTGTTTCTTTTGCTTGGTGTTCTATAGCCTTTTGGAAATATCTTGTTAGCAAGTTGAGTATTATTGTCGAAAAGAAAATCTTCGTTTAGTCATTGGAATGGTTTGGATTACTTATGTTATTTATTTTGTATTAATGTTGTTGTTGTTATTGTTACTTTTAAAGAAATAATAGCTATGCCCTTTGTTTTTTTTTAAGAATACGAAACGGATAATGCAGACAGAAACATGACTCGTTTTGTGAAATGTTTCCTTTTATGTTATTTTCTTTTTGAAATATATTTGATATTTAAAATCCTTAATGGGGTGTTTAAGGAAGCGGGGAGATCATAAAATATTTGTGGTTTAAATTTAATATGCGCTGATAAAAAGCTTACGATAAAGAAAAAAAAATTAAATTCTTTAAAGTTTTTGGGATTTTTTCGCATTTTGGGGACAATTTTATTTTTTCTGTCAGTTCATTATAAAAAATCCAAGTTACTTGCTCTTGCAGAATTTGCAGCACAGTTTCCTGGTAATTTGCGTTAACGCTCTCCTTCTGTTGAGAGCGTAAACGATTTTATGGCACAAATCTTCTTGCACTCGTACCTATACAGTTGCAAGAGTTATGAAAGATATCGATATATAGACAAATCTATGATGGTCCGAAAAGTATTCCAACCCAACCATTGTTCTGAAGAGGTGCTCTTTAAAAATCACTGTAAAAGCTTTTCCATCTATCCTACTCTCTACTGGGTCTCTTACCGAGTAGATGGAAAACCAGCATTTTTACAGCCTTTCTCTTGAAAAGGGCAATTATTTTTGCCTCCTTTAACATTGTTCAATTGCACTTACATCCCTTTTTTGCAAGTTTATTGAAATGCTGATTAATTTATCAGCTTTAGAAATATTTTCAAGAACAAAAGCTTCTTAAATAGCAGCCGTTAGTATGCTTTTCATGCTACAGGTAATCTGATAGCATATCACCGACCAGTGGAAGAAATCCTTACATTGATTTGGTGAAATTGCGCTTTTAATATTTCACAAGCGTTTAATAGGGTTTGCCATCAAGTTCTTTTATCAAAAAATCGTGCATTTGGTGTAGATTGTGTCAAAAAACGAGAGCGTGTAGTTTGGGTCCAAGAAAAAAAAATCGTATGGGAAGGTGAGGTCTATTTCATACCCTATTCTATTCTATAGTATCAATCATGGGATAGAAAATTGTTTAAACTGAAACGATGCGCGAAAAAATGTCTTCGCAATATCTTGAGAACCATACATATCACAATCAAAATTTTACCATATTTCTCTAATCTCTAAAATTTTTGTTAATACACTTTTTTTCGTGAAATTGAAAACAAAAAAGTTATAATCAAAAAAAGATGACCATTGTCAAGAAGAGTATCATTATCTTCTTCTTTTATTTATTTTATATCCTCTTTAAGATAAATTTCTTAGAACAGTCATCTTTTTTTGGTTATAACTTTTTTGTTTTCAATTTTACGATACAAATTGTGTTAACATAAATTGTAGAAAATTTAATTCTCTACACAAATACGGTAAAATTTTGATTGTGCAATGTATGGTTCTCAAGATATCGCGAAAACCTTTTTACGCCCCCTTTTCCAAAATGGCGGCCAAATGGGGGGAGATCAACCCCAAAAACTCGTTTTTACACTCACACTGATCTCTCCTACAGATCCATCAAAAAGAATTTTGTCCTGTATGAAATGCAAGGTTAATGTAACATTTCAATGGACTATTACTTTAATTGGCAAACTTTGCTGGAGTCTTGCATTATGAGGAAAAATGCGAATATTTCATTTAAGTTATTCAAAAAAAGTTACCTGCCATGCAAATTTTTCGTTTTTTTCCCCAAATTTTGAATATTTCTGTTTTTGAGAAAATTTCATAATTTTTACGTATATTTTGTGAATGAGTCTATCAATTTTGCTATATGTACCTAATTAGTTTTAGGGTCTAGGGAATCACATAAAAATGCTCTGTGCCAAATTTTGAAAAAAATCGGCTGAACTATTAAGGCTTGTAACGAGGTTACACATTTTTTTCCTCATCTCGAAATCATCATTCTTCTTACCACCACACATGGCGCTCAAAGACAATTCAACTGCCACTTCAATTACTATTTTTAAATTCAAATAATAACATCCGCCAGCCACCGGATACTAGCCCAGGAAAATTAGACAAAAAAAATCGCAAAACTACGAAAAAATTCCGACAAAGCTGAATTTTGGTGGAGACGTTTATTTTTGTACCTTAAGCATTTTTCAAAAAGTACCCTAAATTTGGACCGGGGCTTAAATTTTTACGGGTGGGGCTGAAAGGGGTTGAATTTCGTTTTTTTGCAAATTTCTCAAAAACTATCAGTGTTGTAGCTTATGTAATTTTACATCAAAAATGTTATAACACTTTTTTCGTTGGAAGCAGAGGGTTTCAATGTGATTGCCTATGCCGACGACGTCGAAATATCGGTATCTGGGAAACACCCACAAGTGCCTTAAACAGGCTCACCAATTGGGCAAAGCACTGTGGCTTGGACGTCAACCCACATAAAACGGAACTAGTACTCTTTACGATAAGGTACAAAATTCCTCAAATTAGCCCACCCAAAATTAAAAGAATACCCCTAAGCTTTTCCGACCAAGCCAAATATTTAGGCCTTACTTTAGACAAACAACTAAACTGGAAGGCAAATATTGATGAAAGAGTAAAGAAGGCTACTGTATCACTCTTTACATGTAAAAAGGCCATAGGCTCAAAGTGGGGCTTTTCCCGAAAAATAACCCACTGGCTATATACCTCGGTAATCAGACCGATACTCACTTATGGAGTTGTCGTATGGTGGACCGCACTGGACAAAATGGTAAATTTGAATAAACTCATTAAAGTCAAGCGGTCAGCAGGTATGTGCATCACGGGAGCACTTCGCTCAACACCAACAGCAGCTTTAGAAGTACTTCTAAACCTAACACCTCTTGACATCTTCTCCAAAATGGTGGCAGCCAACTCATGCGTGAGGCTTAGAGCCACCTCTCAATGGATCAGTAACAACACTGGTCATACTACTATTTTAGACAATCTCAGATCTATCCCAGATCGCTTAGACTATACCACCCCGAAAATGGTATTCGATAATAACTTCCATATTTCTATCCCCTCAAGATCTTTTTGGGAAGAAGGAGGACCTCAAGAAGAAAACACGATACACTTCTATACAGACGGTTCAAAGACCGACAACGGCGTTGGAAGTGGTATCTATTCGAAACAACTGAATCTCAGTCTATCATATAGACTTTCCAATCAATGTAGTGTGTTCCAAGCAGAATTAATTGCGATAAAAGAGGCATTATCCTGGCTCAAAGAAAACGTTATATCTTGTAAGGATATACGCATCTTCTCAGACAGCCAAGCCGCCCTCAAATCTCTCGCGTCTGTGTCCACTAACTCAATCACAGTCCACGACTGTCGATCATCTCTGAACGAGATGACAGAGCAGTTTAACATTCACCTCATTTGGGTGCCGGGCCACAGGGATATTCCGGGAAATTGCAGGGCTGATGAACTCGCCAAAAACGGAACACTTCTGCCCACTGTTAGACAGAGACACAACATAGGAACACCACTTGCTACATGCAAATACCTTTTCAAACAATATGCTCTAGAATCAACAAATGGTAGATGGTTACAGGGCACCACCTGCCTAGCAACAAAACAAATATGGCCATGCATGGACCTGAAGCGGTCAAAAGGCCTGATTTCCCTGAGCAGACAAAGTATAAGCTCCACAATTGGAGTCATAACAGGACACTGCCTCATAGGTAGACACGCTATGAGGCTGGGGGTCTACACAAGTGACTTCTGTAGAAGCTGCATGGACGAGGAAGAAGAGGAAACAGTCCAACATCTTCTATGTACATGTCCGGCACTCTCCAATAGAAGGAACACCTACCTAGGTAGCCCCTTCTTTGATAACACCAGTGAACTGGCAACGATCGACACAAAATGTCTCTCAAATTTCATTAAAAGTACAAAATGGTTTGCTTAATTTCAAAACTCTCCCATGAGTAACTTTCTTTTAGTGGTATCACAATGGACCCTTGGGGTCTAAGTGAGTCAACAACATCTAGACGGCCACTCTAACCTAACCTAACCTTCGACTGAGGGCGGGGACTTTATCCCATTCTACTTATTTGTGCCTACAGTTTCGTCTGAGGCCGGGGACTCTATCCCATTGTAGCATTTGTGCCTACAGTTTCGACTGAGGCCGGGGACTCTATCTCATTGTAGTATTTGCGCCTTCAGTTTCGACTTAGGCCGGGGACTCCATCCCAATTATATTAAGTACCGTGTTAGTTATATAAGTGTAACCCTATTGCAGTACTATATGCAATACCGTGTTATATTATTTTAAGTAAAGTAAGTTTGTAAGAATACAAAGGTCAAATAAAATTAGCGATCAACTGGATTTCCAAATCTTCAAAACTAAACCGAGTTTTCTTGCTTTCTTCGGTCTGACTCTGGATCCGCTGAACTATACCTCAGCTATAGACTAAAAAAGCATCACAGGCTTTAGCTCAAATAACAGTAGACGCTGGGACGTACAGACCGTGCGTCGGAAAGAATGGCAAAAATCACCTTTTTCAGAATTTTCCATCATCGTTGTTCCAATTTTGATTACAAACCTGAACTTTTTTTTACACGAAACAAATACTTGCCCTACAAAGCAAGTAAAAATAATCTTTAATGATAACAAATTAATCTACCAACCAAAATATTTGTTTTACCTATACTAAAACCCATTAATAACTATTCTTAGAAGTTATAAAATATTCTAGATTAATTATTTATGTGGGAAAACATGCCTTGAGGCATATTAATCACTAAACATACATTACATACATAAATTATGCCTCAAGGAAAGTGTTTCCATATACATAACCTTGAAATTCTTATACACATTATTAGTCAGCAATATTTTAAGGCCCATGGGAAGTTCTTTAACACAAAAATGTGCTGAATAGAATAACATAAAACAATAATTTAACTCTGTACCCATAAAATAAAAAAAAAAAATTAATATTTAGGTACTTATCAATAATATTTTCATAATAAATAAAAAGAGCCTCTAAGCGTTTTCTAAATTAAATCGAACTAGGAATTCCCACAATGGTCATTCCCTATGGAAGAAAACATTTCGAGCCTTCAAGGCATGGGGAAAAGTCATAAAAATGGCAACAAAATAAGACCAATATTCCGTTCAGTTTTTTTTTTTTTTTTTTTTTTAACGGAACAGTCAACCACAACCGCGTCTTTGTGACGCTTATAAAATCGATAACCGACATTGACATCGTTATGTTGCACACATTTAACACAATACATATACAGCCAAATAGGATTGTCCAATATTATTAAATCATATTCAATAGTTAGCTAGCCAGCGAATTGATTTGTTCACTGTTTTCCCTTAACAATGGACGTCGATGTCCATCATCAGTATTTACCTTCATACTCTTTTTATAGCTATGAAAAGTCTAAATCTTTTATTTGTATATTGTGGACAGTTAGGTGGCAAAATTGAATTGCCTTTGATGGGGATGAATACAAAAGTGACATTTCATTTAACAACCATTTGGCAGGCATTTCCATTGTGCCATTGTCGAACGCAGCCCCCACAAAAAGATTGATGGATGTGATAGATAATGGCAAGCAGCGAGCTTGATAAGCATTGTTAAGTGTTAAGGCAATTGGCGTTGTGAAGTGGGGTGTTATTTTCAAATTAACTTAGTCGCTATCTAGGATCGCGATAAGGATACTGGGGAAAACTCAATGTTGAAAGCCATTCCCCAGTTGTATATAAACAGAAAAATGGAATGAAGGTTTGGTAACTGTTGTCAGTAATATTTGCTATATCTACACTTGCGAGCATAAAAATGGGATCATTCACTTTCGCATTTAAAAAGCAAGAATATCTGTGGTTACAATATTAATATAGGGTGCGGCAGAGAAACTTGCTGATTTGAATTGGGCGCCAACGTGCGAGGGATGGTCAGAAAAGGGCGAGGAGGGTCTCATTTGAAAGAGGGGTTCCTGAAGTTTTGTTCCTCCATAAGCCAGTTGCCATCATGCGTTGGACAATGGAACAGCGCGCGTTCGCCGTAGAGGCTAACTTTTCTAACGGTCGGCCCGTAGTGCGCACTCAGCGGGCCTTCCGAACTCGCTTCGATATTCATGCCGCAGGTCCCGTTCCTGGCCGACAATCGATCGTTTCTTGGGTGAGGACATTTCGGTAAAGTGGGAGCGTCGTTAGAAAAAGTCCGGGAGCTCAACAGACCATCAGAACTCCAGAAAACGTCGAGAGGGTGACGGAATCCTTTTTGCGCTCTCCCCGTCGTATTGCACGTAAACACGCTGCTGCTCTGGGGATGTCTGATCGTTCAGTGAGACGAATTCTTAACGGCGAATTAAAATTTCATCCTTACAAGCTTGCTGTGGTCCAACAGTTAAATGAACGCGATTTCGCTTCTCGTCTATCCCCGTGGCCGTGGCCAGCGCGCTCCCCAGATTTGGCGCCCTGCGATTTGTTTTGGGGTTATCTGAAATCCATCGTTTACAACGACAAACCCCGGACCCTGCAATACCTCAAGAACAACATCCGCAGCCATCGCCAACATTCACGTCGATATGTTGAAAAGAGTGGAGCGAAATTTCAAAACTAGGGTAGAGCAGTGCATCGCTTGTGAGAGGCGCCATTTGCCCGACGTAATTTTTAAAACCACTTGAGACAAAAATTCAGAATGTGTTCTTTACAAAAAAAAAAATTAAATCGATATGTGAAGTACTTTTCAAATAAGCAAGTTTCTCTGCCGCACCCTGTACTTAATTGTTAATGTTCACGTTTTAAAGCTTGAATTTCAAACTTTAAATTGGAGGTAAAATCATAAAAATTCATTGCATAGTTTTCACGTTATCCGCCATAATTAAGAAAATAACAAATTTTACTAAAATTGGAAGCACGAGTAGGCAACATTGAAAGATACTCAATATTCGTGTGCTCGTAAAAGAGAATTGTTACATATTCTCGATTTAATAGGCCTTCTAATCTGGATGCCACCGGTGTACCATTTGAGATATTAAAAAGATTCATCGCAATGTCTTTTCTCCAAAATCGTCATTTGACTGGCCTTGACATTCAACAACAGCTTGAAATGGTATGTAGAAGAATTGATAGTCAATGGACAGGCAGGAGACGAGTTAAAGAAGCAGACCTCACCCCGAAACGACCTGCCACTGGACCGAAGTTGACTGCAAATAACCGACAAGCTCGGGTCTCGATTTTCTCTAGCGAACTACGATTAGAAAGTTAAGCAATGCAGGTGAATTATTTCCTCGCATGAGTGCAGAATGAGTCTGCATGGAAGTGATCATAGGGGCAGAATGCACAGACGACCTGGCGAGCGATTTGAACAATGCAGTTTTTTCGAAATAGTGACATATGGGGGAGGGTCTTGTAAGATACATTCAGGCATATGTCAATTGTAGGAAAAGTGAGCTGGTTTTTGTTACTTGTGGTGGTTGAGGGGAGGTTTAACTGCGGATTGTCACATCTCCGAAATTCTGCTGCATCACGTCGTACCTTATGTTGGGTGTATTGCCAGGGATTTCGCACTAATGCATGATAACGCTCGATGTAACACTGTGCGGGGAACAGTCGGATTTCTTAGGGAAGTTCGTATGCCACGATGGACTAGCTGGCGCTAAGTCCAGACTTAAAACTTAACAAGCAATTGTTAGATAAGCTTAAGTGAAGGGTGAAGGCCAGAAATCAAGCTCCTGAAACGATTAATTAACTGAAAGCGGCACTGGTAGACGAATGGAAAAGAATACCGCAAGAGACAGACAAGAAACGCATCCAGGTTGATGATAAATTGTTTAGAAGCTGTTATTAGGGATAAGGTGGGCAAATAAGGATACCTTAAGAATAAATTACGCTTATTTTTGTTTAAAATGTAAAATTTTCGAGCTACTACCTGTTTTAGCTTCACTATATTTTTCCTTACATGCTTCAACTATGACGAATACCTCTTAAAATCCCGAAGTGAATGTTATATTTTTCACCTTGATTTAAAGCTAATAGTTGCAGCTTTTTAACGATACCATAAACATTCATGCATGTCAATTACATTGAGAGCAATTACTGTCTTTACATGAAGAGAGTGATTCAGTTTTTTTGCTCACAAGTGTGTCTGTTTGCTTTGAAGCCGTAAATTAAAAAATATAGAATAAAAAGCCACAAGAACTATAGCAAACTTGGTGTGAAATTTAAAACTACATAGAAACATGTCGTGATTGTGAAAATGCCGTGACTCTTACGTTTATTTAAAACACCTCTAATATGAAAACCATTTCAAAATATAATTGAAACTTAAATATTTAGAATTAACAAAGCTAAAAAAAAAAACAAGACATTTTCTAATTTAATTTTCTGATTTAATTCGTGTTAATTCAATGGTTGTACCCGTTTGGCATTTTCTATCGAAAATAATGTATGAATGTAATTGACATTGGCATTAATTTCTATTTCTACCATAGCATTTTAGATAGAAATTCTTTGGTTCAAAGTGTGGGTGTGGTGGATAAAGAAGTTAAGCAAATAAGACTTATAAGATGACACGAGGTTGAATTCATTACGTCCCACTTCTCCGATCAGAATAGAAACAAAAAATAGGACAAAAACGTTTGTGATTCTGTCAATGTTTTTTTTTTTATGTATCGATTTATTCTATTTTAGTTCACAGTTCTGACATTTAAGTGCATGTACACATGTCAATATGACTTTTAACATTAAGTTTAGCTTAAATAAACGCCATACTTCGTCCACCTTCAATAAGCTTGGGACTTCGTACTTTGCTTTTTTTACTCTGATTTTTTTGAAATCCTAGATTCGATAAAAAACATTTTTATCTGCAATATAATTATTGTCCCTGGCAAGGAATTGACATGTGCAGTTCCTTGCATTAATCTACTATTGTTGAAAGGTTCAACCCAGTAAGTTTTTGGAGAAGTCAAATACTTATAACGGACAGTACAGTATGTATCATTGAAATCGACTTGTATAGTTTAGTTGTTGTTTAGATAGTGAATAGCTGAAGGCCATAGACCAATTAAGTATACTTTATCCAACAAAAATAGGCAGTATAGGCAAAATAGGACGTTCGCCTCTTATTCTGGATTGCATAAATCTGTCCTTCATTAAAGCTCTTATAGGGTTTTCATAGTGTTTATTTTAAATAGACCCAAATATGAAAGAATAGTATGTAGGGTTACCGCCGTATTTTTTAGATAGAATTTTTCATTTAATTGTTCTATTTATAAAAATTAAAACACATTTAATTTTCCCCCACCACCATGAGGTAAGCCAAAAAGCGCCTCTTCAAAAATACACGTTAAAAATGTGAATTGCACAAAACTTTAAAATAAATACACCTTATCAAAAAACTTTACAAACTACCCCGTCTTAAAAAGACAAATTGCACAAAACTTACAAAAAAAAATCACCTTTAAAAAATACAATTTACATAAAAATACTTTACTTCACATTAATTGACCGCATGCAATGAAAATCTACGCAATTTATGTTCTTCTTCAAAGAAAATAGCTTAAAATTGTGTACCTACATTTTAACGTACTTTCCACACATTAAAAGAAATGCAAATAATAAAAACACTCCACGATAATACTTATCATTAAAAACTCTTTTAAAGGTAAAAGCACCTCAACGGAAACCTCAACGGAAACCCAAAAACTGAACGAGTTACTAAATGGACACGGGTAACTCTGAATATTGATGTACATTAGGGTGTCCGTTATTTCCTAAACTATTTTTTTTGGATCAAAAAAATTATTGACCAAAACAAATTTTGTCCGAGGTCATTAACCCGTGCCTGTAAAGCACGGTGAAAAGTACAAATAAATGAATTTTTTAAAATTCGAAATAAATTATAATTTTTTCTTCCTACATAGATTTTTGGATGTGGTTTTTTAAAGGAATAGTTGAAAAACAATAATCAGAAAAAAAATTAAGAAAAGTTACATTATTTCGAGAGAAAAAAATATAAAACCTAAAAAGTGCAAAATCTCCATACAAATTTGTATGGGAAATGTATGGCTTTACAGGCACGGGTTAATGAAGTCGGACAATATTTTTTTTGGTCAATAAATTTTTTGTAGCGCATAAACTTTCGATTTATAAGTTGGCCGATCCAAAAAAAAAGTTTGGGAAATAACGGACACCCTAATGTACATATACATGTAATATTTAATGAGGGTTGAAGTTGAATATCATATATAATATGAATAGCAAAAATAAGAAAAATCTTTATCATAAGACGTGTACTGCCTATTTATGTTGGATAAACTATTGACAAATACAATGTAACGAAGTTACACATTTCATTCCGAATCGTCATTCTACTTACCATCACACACCGCCTTCAACGACGATCCAACTGTCACAAAAACTCAATTTTCAAATTCAAATAGTAATATTCCAACGGAGCCGTATACCCGTTGGAATGTTATTATGTCATGTCATAAGCCAGTCATACATATTATGATCACATTAATATGATGAAATTTTGGACGAGGTTTTATGCATTTTTATAATTCACACTTACCCTTTCCCACAAATTTGACAAGTTAATGAGTGTGCGAAGTTGGAAGGGAAATACCAAGAAAAACACTGACGCATTAAAGCACAAAACAGATGTGCAGCTTTTTCCAAAATAAATTTACACAGGTTCTTATGAGGGCTGACATATTCCAGGCTCTGCATGCAGCCTTCGCTGCACGATATCTCTATTTCTAATTTCGTTGCATAGGAAAAAGCTGCACATCTGTTTTCGGCATAAGATGCGTTGTGTGGTGCACCAGACAATAGTTTTGTAGTCAAAACGCTTTCAAGCTGATGGGAGTTTATTTTCTGTCAACAATTTCGACTAGGGACGGAAACTCTATCCCAATGTAGTATTTGCGCCTTCAGTTTCAAATCTTTCAACTGTAGCGGGATTCTATCCCATTTTAAATATTTGTGCCTTTAGTTTCGACTAGGGTCGGGTACTCTATTCCATTCTACTTATTTTTCCATTTAGTTTCAACTCTGTTCCAAATCTACGGATTATCTTGTTAGTTATTTAGGTAAACCTGGCCTGGAAATATGAAGTCGAACAACATCTATAAATATATGTAGGTGCACCGAAGCATTTGAACAGCATAAAGGAAGATCGTTGATAAACATGCAAAAGAATATTGGACCTAAAATTCATCCCTGTGGGACTTCATAAAATCTGCTTCGGAATCTGAATTATCTTCTCAAAAAGTTTAAGAGAAACAAGGCAGTTTACTGATATCGAACACAACACGTCTTATTTATGCGCGAAATCAAGAGAGTGTTGTCCCCAAGTTGTATGTCACTAGGGTCTGGTTTTTCACGCCACTAAATTTTTTTTTTTTTGTTTTTAGTTATGTCCAGATTTATAAATCCGATATCTTTATAATTTTTGTTTTAAACAGTTTGGAAAAACTAATTTAAATTTTTACTTGACAACTTAATTTGTAAAGGTTCATACATATAAATGTTAAAATAGTAGATATCTTTATACTACTTTCTCTTATAGAACAGATAAAACTAATTTGCGCATACAGGGGAAACAAAAACTTTAGACTAACAATATTATTTGTTGGAAAAATTAAATCGTAACAAATCCTTCGTTAGAATAAATATTAACATAATCTGAGCTAATGAAAACTCCATCCTTTACTTTGTCTGTGAATATTTAAATTCATTTGATTAAAGTTTTTATTCCATTCGCAAACTAAAGCTCCGCAGAAGTTATTATTATGGATATAATTTTGAAATGCATATTATTTCTGTTGAATATTTATTTCATTCCTACAATGCCAGGAAAGATGAAATAGAAAATGAAGTAACATTTTGATGAAATTTAGTTATTTTTATTAAGGTATGTATATTCACGGTTAGGTGATTAAGTTTTTACTGAGGTTAAGACAAATTATTCATTCTAAAAAGACGAACAAAGTATTTGCGGATTGTGTAGTACCATATAACAAACCACACTCTGGTGTGGTCTGCAAAATTCAAAAATATTTTGAATAGGTGAATAAGTGCACTTTTTGCAATGTGAATTTTTTCAGGAGAAACACAAACTGGAAATAATTTGTGTATACAAATTTAACTTTTTTTTGAATGTTTGTAATATATAATACACTTGCGAGCAAAAAAAATGAAATCACTTCGTTTCGCCTTTTAAAAGCAACATTCTCTATGGATATAATGATAATGGTCACATTTTAAAGCCTGAACTTCAAACTTTAAATTGGAGGTAAAATCATAAAAATCAATTGGATAGTTTTGGCGTTATTCGCAAAAATAAAGAAAATAACAAATTATACTAAAAAAGGAAGCACGAGTAGGAAACATTGATACTCAATATACGCGCCCATTATTGGTTTTTGTTTATTGGTGTTCTATTAAAAGTGAACTGTTACATAATCTCTATTTAATACGCCTTTTAATCTTGGAAATAAATGACACCTGCATATGTTGCTCAAGTTCTTACGCTACTGCAGCAAGGAATAACCCAACGTACTGTGGCCCGTCAGGTCCATCTAAGCCAGTGTTTCCCAACCTTTTTTGTTCTATGCCCCACCAGAACATTTCCACAATCCTCATGTCCCCCTAACATTATAATGTTGATATCTAAACAATTTTTAACATACAAAATCTGATATGTTAAAAAAAAAATGGCTGATCAGAAAGAAATGCACATAGAAAAAAAGTAAACGCAGTAAATTTATTTCCGAAACATATATGTACCTACTGCCTTATTTATAAACAAAAATGGTTATTTCAGCTCTTGTGTTCAGGGTTACTAACCATGGAATAAGAATTTTGCGGACTCAAATGGAGCAGTAGGTAAACAAATGCCTTTAGTTTGAGTCTGGAAAAATTCTTATTCCATGGTGTAGTTACCCTGAACACAAGAGCTGAAGTAACCATTTTTTGCTTATAAATAAGACGGATAATGTGAAGAACAGAAGTACAAAATAATTTAATAACTATGTAATATTCATTATTTAAAATTAGTGAGAACCCTGGAATTGATACCTCCTGCAAATAGATTTTATGTCAAGTTCAAATTTAGAGAGCTTCAGTCAGTGTTCCCAGATTGGTGGTTTTTCCCACCAAAATGGTGGGAAATTACGAGCTTGGTGGGAATATTGGTGGGAAAAATTTCATGGTGGGATTTATGGTGGGATAATATTGGAAATATTTTTTTATGGGCGGAAATATTATTTTTACCATAACCACAACTTAAAAAATTCACCACCTCTCGATTTTTCTTTAACTCTTTTTCTTACAGCATATGCATAATTTAACTGCACCCTCGATAAAAAATTATATAACCTGTTAATCTGATATGTACACAGAGAATATGTCAAGAAGCAGAGGTACTTGTTAAGAAATAAAAGATGGATGGGATTTTTGTCGTTGTGCTTTTCTTTTCTTATGGCTGTTCTCTGCATTTTATATAGATTAAACTCATACCCAGAGCCAAATTTCAAGGACAGGAATTCTTTTTTAACCGTACTACACGAATGCGAAATGCTTTACTATACTCTATTTTTCCCTCTCGTAATATTTTTATATTTATTTACATATTCCCACAACAAATTACAGATCGGTAATGGACAAATCGCGGAGAATGAAAATGTACCGAAGGTATAAATTTATTTATTAATATTTTACTTAACATCCTGAACGAAGTCAAAGAATGTTTAAAATCAATTTATTATGAGAGGTGAATTATGATTTATTTTATAAAGATTGGCGCAAAATTTCAGTTAATTTGATATGATGTTCAGGCATTTTTAGTATGATTATAGGTTAAAAACAGGATTTTCTAAATTTTAAATGCATTAGAATCGTTTTATATTTTTAACATTTTACTTAACTTAAAATCGCCAAATGCCTGTTTTATCTTGTTAGTATCATACTAACTCGAAATGTCAATTTGACAATAACAAATGTGAAAATGGTGTTAGCTGTCACTGTGTTAGGTGTGTTCAGTAAGAGTTTGATAGGAAATTAGGTAGTATGATACTATTTAAAAAATGTTTAAAACTAATAAAATTTTAGTAAAGAGCCTCAAATTTAGAAGTATCGTTGTATCGTAGTAGTTCAGTAGTATTGTGCTAATACCTTAATATCAGACTGTTTAAAATTTTGCGCCATTGTTTTTAATGTATTTTTTTTTTCTTCGCTTAAAAATCATTTTCAGTAGGTAAACATTTACTCAGTTGAGACACAAAATGTAGAAGTAAGTAATTGTTCACAATAAACATTTAGGTAAAATTAAGGCAGATAAAACATGGTGGTTTTTTTTTCCTTCCAGTACAAAAATGGTGGGATTTTTTGTCAAATATGGTGGGATTTTAAAAATCTCATCTGGCATCACTGGCTTCAGTCTCAAGTCTTCTCGTATCAGAAATATATCTCCAAAGTTGACACAAGAAGAATATATTTTTAGGAGAGATGTGTGATTGAGCATAATTGTATATTACCCCCTATAAAATGAAATTGCCCCCCTGTGGGGCGTGGGCCCCACAGGGGGAAACACTAAGCCAATGTTGTATATTAAAGATCTACAAAACGTTTAAGGCAACTGGATAGTTTGTGCGAATGCCAAAATCTGGACGTCGTATCGCCGGTGTACCACTTAGAGATATGGGTTTTCCAAAAATATGAGATTTTCAAACATATCTTCTTTTATTACTATATTTTAGGTACTCGTGTTAAAAGGATGTAATCAATCAATAAACGAAATTTTACAAGAGTATGTGCATACGTCTTGGAATTTTCGCCATTAAAACAAGGTTCTCTTCATAATTCACCTCAATATATCCCTTTTATGTTAAGAGTTAGGTAATATCGACCCATTGAATCGCTCCTTACCAGTGTTGTTGCGTATTTAATCTGCGAAGACAAGAGAAAGACCGTTCGCTTGAAGCCACCACAGATACGGGAAGAATTGCACCGATCTGTATAAAGCGATGTATTGTTTGATACAATAAATCAAACTAACACCAAACCAAAAAATCGATCCAAATTTATAAATTGATAGAAACATGAACAGAAGCAAACTTTCTTCAATTTTTCAGATTTAAAGAGCTAAACTCTGGATTTTTTTTAGTTTGGGATTTAATGAAATTATGGTAAGTAAAAAAGTTTTTAATTTATTTAATATAATACATATCAAAGCTTCAAATTTTTGTGAATTTTAAAGGAAATTTCTCCAAATAAAGCTCCTATTTTTGGGCCAAAATAATATTGAGCTGGTACCTCTTTTTGAAAAGAAATAGAAGAACTTGTGTTTTTTTCCTATGGCACGAAAATTACACTTTTTTTTTCTTTAAGAAAATGAATCCTTAATTTCTCATTTCACAAATTTCTGGTACGGATTTCAACCCCTAAAACCCACCCCTGCGTTCGCCGCTGTCACTAGACGCAACCTTTCAGATTGCTTTAATTTAATTGTATCCTTGTACAACGTGATAGTTCTAATCATTCATCATCATTATTCTTAATGATATACTAAATCAAGACTTGTTAATTGATGTCCTCAAAAGTAGTAGGTAACTTAAAAATCCAAAAACTAAATATAAAACCTATAAAAGTCCAAAAGTGTCCAGGATTTTTTACTTCTTTAAATCATCAAAATAATTCATAAATTGATTTTGTATTTTGTATATTTAAATAAAATTAAATTTTTAAATTAAGAAGAATAAAGTGCTCCTACGAACTTTTTTTTTCTACTATTAAATTTTCTAAACATGTATTAAATTCTGAAGATCCCTTGAGTTATTTACTAAATCCAAAAGGAGCTTGAATTTTTCCCAGAGAAAAAAAAATATATCCCACTCCGTAGATTGTTGATATGAATGATTTACTTCCCGCATATCTAAGGACCAGTTGGTATGTATGTACACATGTATAGATGTATCTCACCAACCAGCACAACATAAATCATAATCATATTTTGGCAAAAAAGAAAGAAGAAAATCCTCTGCTATGTCTATTTTATTTATTTTGAAAAAAAAAAAAAAAAAAAAAAAACACCTTACAGCTAAGTACATTACCTAAATATTTCATGAGTCTATAACAGGTGAAAAAATTATTCTTTATATCAACGAAAAACTCCCTAAGGTATAATTAGGAAGTGGAAAACCAAATGGGCTTACGATTAACTCCGGCGGCGGCGGTTCTAACTTATCCTGTTAAACTTATTAAGATTCCAATTTTATTTCCGGTATCCAAAGTCGTTATCCCTTGTTTCTTATATTTTCAAAAAAGAGTATTAAATTATTTGAAACACTTTTTTCGTGTTAAAAAATGGCAATATTTTGGATAACAGTAAGAATTTTATTGAGAATATAGTAGTAAAGAAAAAATTTGCTATGGGATTTAATTAAGCTAAAGGTAACCTTAATATTTCATTTTAATTTAGTGCCAGTTGTTCAATCTTGGTTCAAATATTGATCCATAGTTTAGGAATTTTAATTCACAAATTTCGGTGGATTAACTGAGATTCAACAATTGGTTGAGGCATGTATTAGCACATATACATGGATCTTAAACCATCGTTGAACCACAGTTATTCAGCCGAAATAGGCGAGTTGAGATTGCTGAGCCATGGATTAAATTAGTACTTTATTAACTTCCCATTGGAAGTTACTGTAATCGGTCCGATTTGTCGAAATGAAAATTTTGACATTTCTCCACGTTTTGAGGTCTCTGATGGAATCTGGAGAGATGTCTGTGTACCACGTGTGTACGTACGTTCGTACGTTCGGAAGCTATTTTTGCCGACAATATCTCGAGAATGATGAGTGATATCGACTTCGAATAGATTTTATTTTACAGATAAAGAGGCCATAACGTGCAGAAAGGATTTTCAGAAAAATTCAATTTGCGGTTTACTTATTGCAGTAATTCAAAAAGAAAGTTGTAAAATGGCTTGTTTCTCAAATATCCTTTGTTGAACATATAATGCTATCGACTTCGGCCTAGTTTCATTCAATGCATAGTGACGTAATGAAAAATTGGTAAGACTTAAAAAAAAAATCAACTCACATATTTATTTTTTTTTATTAAAAAAAACTATCAAAAATTGTTTAAACAATTCAAATATCTTAGGAACCATACGGATATATTAACTTCGGGTTAATTCTACACTCACAGGCACAATTATCTGCTGATTTGTTTTTTGTTTAGCGGATATTTTCGCAAGAAACAAATAACTAAAACCCTTATTTCGCCCGATAAAATTTTCATTGAAGCATTTTTTGCAATTTAAGCGATGTTTAATATTGTTTCAGTTACTTAAACAACATACTGGGAAATCGGTTTTGCATCGCTACTGAAGCTCGTACACCTATTTTTTAGGTGAGGAATGTTGGTGTGAGTGAACGTGCCATCAGAAAAAGGCTGGCAGAATTAAATTTCAGAGTTTTCCGACCAGCGCGCGCACCAAATTGCTCGCACAGCACCGTACAGCAAGACTTCCTTTTTTCGCGAGAATGTGTTGATTGGACTGCAAAGGAAGGAAGGGACGTCTTAACCTCAGACAAAAGTAGAATAGGTCTACGAAGTCCAGATGGACGTCAGCGTGTCTACAGGCGAAAAAACGAAAGGTTTGCTCCATGCACGATAACCGAAACAGCGGGTTACCAAGGAGGGTGTATAATGATTTGGGGAGGCATCAGTTATGAAGCTCGCACGGACCTTGTTCTGTTCGATACAGGCAGTGTGAATGCTCAGATATACGTGGAAAACGTTTTGCAAGACCATGTGATGCCTTTCGCACCAATTTTTGATGAACACTTTCGGTTAATGCATATGACAACGCACTCTGCCATACCGCAAATTCTGTAGCTAACTTCCTGAATGAGGTCGAGATTCCAGTTTTGACATGTCCATCTTGCGGTCCAGATCTCAAACCTATCGATCATCTTTAGGACAACCTTAAAAGACGTGTCCGAGCGAGAACACATATCCCTACCACTCTAGGAGAGCTTAAGACAGCTGCAGTAGAGGAGTGGCACAACATCCCTCAGTCGGATGTTCAGGACATCATTGACGGATTGTCAAACCGGCTCCACGAAGTGATTAGAGCCTCCGTCGCAAACACCCATTATTTAAAATTAAGTTTTTCAATAATTTTACCACTTATTTAACAACAAAAGATAACATCTTTTTCTGTAGTATGTGGTTTTGTTTGTTTTTTGTGTAAGTTCTTTAATAAAAGTATTTTTTTCTTAGAATTTTTGTTTTTATTTTATTTTTCAAACTTTGCTTTCAACATTACTTACACCCAATATGGTCTAAACTTGACGGTTTCTTTAAATTTACAAAAATACGAGGTGGGCGGTTAAATGTGCCTGTGAGTGTATTAAATACACAAAGTTATAGTTGATAATCGGTAGGTCAGAGAGTTTGTAAAAAATTCAATTGACGGTTTTTTTCTAGACAAAAAAAAAAAAACTGCGAAAGAAACTGCTAAAAGTTGTTGAAATTTTTCGTGTCGCTTGTCGCATATATTTAGAGCAAACAACCCAACTCTGGTCTTTCCTTGATTGCACAACTGATTAGTTTTTCGAAGATTTTTAATTGGTCATATTGTTGTGAAAAAAAATAACATCGGGTGTCGAGTTTCAAAGGGAACCAATGGGAAGTTATCAGTCAGCGTGGGTCACACCCAGCCTCTTTTTTTCTTAATATCAACTGAAATTTTGCAATTGCTTACTTGCGTTATCAGATAAGTTTCATTCTATTTAATAATCATCGACAGTAATTTTTATATAGAAAAATCAACTTTAAATTGCTTTCTAACAGATCCTAAGGTCATTATAACTTTCTTTTATTAAAAATAATTTGAGCTGTGCGAATTATTTTTATTACCAAACAAGAAACCAAAACATCCCAGGCTCATAATCAATTTTATTTTACGTTTCCCTCATCACAGTCAATAAAATGTCAAAAAGTAATTACTTTCATAAATCAAATAACAAAAAAGCTCTTAAAAATATGCAGCTCCCTTTTCCTCCCACAGACTCCATTCAGTGTGTGAACGCGGGCATCAAATAAAATCTTTTCACATAATCCCATCATGCCATAAAATTACATCCAAAATAACCCAACCCACAACATCATCATAACTAAGAGTTTGTGTCCAGTATGGCCGAGACTAAGCATGCCATAATATCCCCCAAAAATGTATACAACGCTGTTTCAAATTACATCGTTAAATAACATTGTGACGGGGGAGAAGTAAAATGCAAAGTTCATGACCCATCAACAACGATTTGCTCTGCTTTCACACTTCCCATATAAACTAAACTTCTCTAAAAGGTGCATTGTTTTTTTTTACTAAGAACAAAATATTTATTTATAACATTTTACGAGCGATTGGAGATGGGTGAGCTCTTGGCCAAAGAAACCCGCCAGTGTTGAATATGCTTCCCTTATTCGTGTGAACACGTGAACATAAAACGTGATATACGAACGTATATAAGTATTGTCAGTGCCGCATTATCCAAAAAGGAAAATAGGCAACTTCTTGTGGGCGCAGTGTGTTTGTAATCCGAGAATTAAAAACAACAAATTTGATCTTTATTTTTTATATGAAACTACAATCGCTATCATTATAGCTTTAAAGACAAGTAAAAATGCCGGTTAAACACTTTTTTCCACGCTTATAAGCTGAGCCCCGAAAATATATTGGGCCTTACTAATTATCAATCACTAATGTCGACTATTAGTAAGATGTATAAGGTTAAAAAAAAAGTGTAGAGCTTAAATAGAATCTTACTAATAAACAATTTAACCTTCTGTGCCTACGTTCTGTAACTTTCACATCGGTAAAATTGGTCGAGAAACGATGAAAAATGGAACAAAAACAAAACTCATGTAATTTGTTCTAGTTCCAATCGTTTCTCGATCAATGTTATCGATGTGAGTGTTACAGAACGTAGGCGCTGGTTAAAAAAATCCCCACACTTTCCTTGAATCTACTACAATTTCCATCAAAGTTGCTGTCAAATGAATAAACGCAAAGTAAACTGTCAAAATGTTTTCAATACATTCAAAGTGGAGTGTTGTCGTATTTTTTTTAATAATACTATTTCAGTATTTAAAGTAAATTGTCTATTTAAGGTATTTGAACAATTTCTATTTTATTTTATTTTTACTACATCAAATTTAGCATTCACAGTTTTTCTTTTTCTAACCTTTATTATTTTATCACATTCGCAACATATCAGTAAGAAAATCCTATGAAAAAATTGATTTTTCAATGCAGTTTTTTCCATCTGATCGATTTGAAGGGTGAACGAAAAATTGTTTACCCACTCATTAGAAAATCTCCGTGAGAAATTCAGCTGTCAGGAATCAGTTCTTTTAGAAGTGTGTGTTTTGACTTATTTTTGTATCTTTTTTATCATTTAAAGAAGATTTGGCTGAACAAATATTTAATACAAAATTTCTTCTAAAAAATAACAACAAAAACGAAATAAATATCTGCTTAAAACTGAAACTAAGGCCGTGTGCGAATTGATTTAAAATTTCGATTAAATTTTATCCGAGATTAAGTTTTGACGTTTCCACTTACAGATTCACCTCAATAGTGTCAAAAATTAATCATCTGATTAAATTTAACGCGATTTTAATCCAATTCACACACGGCCCCTTTTAATATGCATACCCAATCAAAATCAAAATATTATTAAAATTATTTTTTGTCCTAACCCTAAATAAATCAAAGAAACAATATTTTTTCTAAAAAGGCATCGTTTATTCCCCCACTTCCCCCACGATATGTCGGTTTTTTTCATTCAATTGAGAACTTCCACCAAACGTCAAAAACTCTAGATGGGGGGAAAACAAACACACTATTAAATGCGCGAACAGTATCGGTGTGTATTTCTATTTGTTTGTATTGTTGTTTTCCCCCATCTAGAGCTTTTTTTCGATGAAAGAACTGTCAAAATTAGAAAGAGAAAAGACAGAGTCAGATTCTGGAAAAGCCCAATTATTCTCTTAACTGGCTGAACAGAATGGTGACGCAGACGGAGACGGAGCCGGAGCTGGAATAGCTGTCAAAATATTGAATACACGCAAATTCAATGTTGCGAGCACAACGGAACGTAGACGCATACGGAGCTGCAGATGCAGACGGAAGAGTTCACCAACTTTTAACTTTTCACGTACGACACTTTTGACTTTTGAAAAAATATTATGGTTATTTGCATCTCGAAAAATGTTATTTATTAAAAGGAAAATTATTGGAAATAAAAAATGTGAATTATGAGCTTGTACACAATAATATTCTTTTGTTTTTCTTCAAAATACTTTCAAAGCTGTACAGCTCCATTGTGGACATGTAAAAAAAATAACGTACGACACTTTTTGACAGCACTTCCTGTTCAGCCAGTAAGACAAGAAGATCGCTTGTTTGAGTAGGTATTGGTTCCCTTTGAAACTCAACACCCGATGATATTTTTTAAAAGAAAATTACTCATGAAAAATCTTCGAAAAACTTATCAGTTGTGCAATCAATGAAAGGCTGTTTGCTCTAAATATATGCGACACGAAAAATTTCAACAATTATTAGCAGTTTCTTTTGCAGTTTTTTTGGCCTTAAAAAAAAAAAAAACCGTTAATTGATTTTTTTTACAAACTCTACCGATAATTATAACTTTGTGTATGAAATAGAATTAATCTGAAGTTAATATCTTTGGTGTGTTCTCAATATATTCGATACTTTTTAACAATTTTTAATGGCTTTTTAATAAAAAAAAAAAACTGTGGGTTCATTTTAAGTACTTTTTTAAGCATTACCATTTTCTCACTAGGTCATTATGCATAAAACAAAACCAGGCCGAAGTCGATAGCATTATTTGTTCTAGAGATATTCGAGAAACCCCATTTTACAACTTTTTTTTTTTAAATTACTGTAATAAAAAAACGGTTAATTAAATTTTTCTTAAAATCCTTTCTGCACGTTACGGCCTTATTATCCGTAAAATAAAATTTATTTGAAGTCGATATTTTTATGCGTTCTCAAGATATCGTCGGCGAAAAAAGCTTCCGAACGTACGAAGGTACGTACACAGACATCTCTCTAAAAACAATTTAATTCGACTCCAGAGACACTGAAACGTCAAGAAATGCCAAAATTTTAAATTTCATAAATCAGATCAATTACAATAACTTCCAATAAGAAGTTAGGAAGGTAGTTTATGGTAATTTCTGAGAAATTGACTTAAAATGAAAAAAAGAAATATCAAAAATTAAAGAAAGCACATACCGTACAATGATGTGATATTATGTATACCTAATTTTTTTAAAGGTTATATTTCATTTCTTTATTTACTTTTTAAATCAAGTTGCTTTAAGGCTCTCCCAAACCAACGCGATTATTCGTCGCGACAAAAGAAAACAACAATAACAACACGTGGTTGTCAAACAGAACTACACGTTTTTGTTATTGTTTTCTATTGTTGCGGCGATTAATCGCGTTGGTTTGGGAGAGCCTTTAAGTCAAAAATTGTTTTCAAATTGAATTACAAATTAAAACTAAAAAAAACATTTTTCAAATTGATTTTTTTTCCAAAATTTTGCGTAATTAAGTGCCACTGTTTTTTTTTTTTAATATTCAATTATTTTATTAATTCTTAGTTACCTACTGAAAACAAAGTTTAAAGATCTATCGAAATTGAAAAAAGACGAAAAAAGAGTTTAATAATACATGTTAATATTTTTGTGTCTTAAACATAATAAAACAAACAAAAGAAACTTTTAGTTTTTTTTTTTTATTATTTTTGGCCTAATTCCGTTTACTAAGCTGAATCAAGCTGAATCCAGCCCTGTTCATCAGTTATTGTGAACAAAGTGCACGCTGGATGTGTCGTTTGCGTATAACAGTGTCATTTTCACGAAGAAGTAATTGAGCCGATAAATCGATTAATTAAAAACAAACGCACATTAATGCATACAGCATATACCTGAGTTGAGACATGACACCCAATTAGTTTTTTTCGCACAGATTTATTCTTTGTTATCGCCTCTTTGTGGAAAAATTGATTTGCGTTGCTTTTGGTCATTAAATATGTATTTTTGCCTTTCTCAATTTTCATATATGTACAGTGAAAGCTCCTATTGCGGACAACTCCCTTAAGCGGACAATCCCTTTAGGTGGACAAAATCTCACGACTGTGGATCTTGGATGTAAATTCCATACATTTTATGATCCCTTAAGCGGACACTCCCTTACCCGGACGCGGACAAGAATATTAGCCGCGATTTGTTAAATTAAATTCCCTTATACGGACAAAAACTTTTTTTTAGTACGTAAATTTCAACCATTATTTTTAGCAATACTTTTACATAAATTTATTCTGCATTAAAAACGGTAGCCCTGGTTTACAGCGACATAGATGCGATGTCACCAAATTACTGTCTGTGATCAAATTCATAACGGATTTTATTTCTGCAGCTGTAGTCTGTTTTTGTATCTTTTTTCTTGTATCTTCATGTTCATTTTTTAGTTTGAATGAATTTCATGGCTTGTAGGTGCAAAAATGTTTCATGATGCCACTGTATATTATACATTTCCTTACATAACTATTTTTTATTTTTTCCCTTGGACGGACAACTCCCTTAGACGGACAAAAGTGTTACGACTGTCGCTGTCCGGCTAAGGGAGCTTTAACTGTAACTAAATACCGGCACAAGTTGAAACTATTTTCAATTTTATAAATGTGCTATCCATCTAATATGACGTTAAACTTATAAACCCTTCAATCGACCATATACTATTTTTTCAATGGCTTCAGAATTACAAATAATTTGCTGTTACAAAATGATTGCACATAATGTTGCCTGTTTACAATGAGTTAAGAAATTCATACAGACAATGATAAATTATTATTTGTCATTTTTTCTGTCAGTAGAATACCGTTATTATGATTTACCAAGTTAAAGTATGGGCCTACAGTAAATCAGTAGTGTAGCGTAAGAAGGCGAGGGGGGCGGTCCGCCCTGGCGGCACTTTTAGGGGCGGTCCGCCCTGGCGGCACTTTTAGGGGCGGTCCGCCCTGGCGGCACTTTTAGGGGCGGCAAAATTTAAAAATAAATAATACTTGTTTCGAATTCCTTTCAGCAAAAAACTCGATTTTTTTCTAAAAAGAATCGATTTTTTTTTCTTTCAATATAGGGAATCTGTCCAGAAAAATCGATTTGTTTTTTCTCATAAACAAATCGAATTTTTTGTTTTAAGGAATTTGACATTAATAATATGTTGATAGCTGTATTTGAACTATTTCAATTTTAGTCGCTTTGATTGAAATGATTTGATTATAGCTCACCAATATCTAGAAAATTTTCGGAACTTAACTCCAAATTTTGTTGGAAACAGAATTACCAGAAGTATGAATTATCACTTTATTATCGATACTACACGGAAACGTCTAATTCTATACAACTATTTTTTTAAATTTGAAAATAGACTATCATAGGCGATTTCATAAAGCCCTTTTAAATATTTAACAGGCTTCTAAATCTTAAAATGACGTTTCTTCCGTAAAAAAGACCTAACTTTATACCAACCCTACATCGTGGTCAAAAAGTATGGCTTGGCCGTTTCATAAAACTTTTGCATAACCGACTTACCAAAAATCTATGGAAGTTTCTGTGTTTCGGCTGCGAAACGGCCAAGCCATACTTTTTAACAACGATGTAGGGTTGGTAGAGTTAGGTCTTGTAAAGTTAGGCCTTGTAGAGTTATGGGCTTGGCTCTTCATGAGATTTCATAACTTTTTCACAGCGAAAGCGTTTTGTGCATGTGAGTCTGGCGACCTTTTTTTACATGAAATGTTTTTGGTGGATCCACTTTTCTGCTTCTTAGCATTCTTATGACGTTTAGGTATAGTTTAAAAACTTCATAACAAAAATCGGTCAAAAAAGAGACCATGTTTTTTCATTTTAAGGAGATATTCTAGAAACCCTACGACAATGATAATGAATGTCCTTGCCCGAAAGTTATTTCACACTAAAATACAGTTTTTTTTTTTAAATTGAAATACCTAAAAAAGAGGGCGGCAAAATTTTCTTCCGCCCGGGCGGCTGATACCCACGCTACGCCACTGCAGTAAATATATCCAGTGTAAAACGGCATCTATGGTCAATTTATTTTGGTTAGGTCAGTAGTCCAATTTATAGTAGGTATGTACTTCATTCAAAATGCCGCTCACCTTAGCCGTTCGGACTCGGCAATAAACTGTAGGTCCCCTCCATTCCTGCAGAACGCACACAGGAATGGTTGAGAGTTGTAAGTCAATAGGCCCTGGTTCTTCATGAGCCGTTGTGTCAGCAAATTTATTGATTTATTTTTTTTTTCTCATAAGCAGATATTTATTTTTAATTAAACACTATAAGAAGAAGGTTTATCCTTCGATTTCAATCGAATACAGTTCCTACGGACCCTGCGCTTTACTGTAGGAGTTAGTGTTTTAATCTCCGGCGAGGGTGGTAAATGGGAGAAAGGGAAGGGGGGGGGGGCGGTGGTTGATGATTTAAGTAAATATCTTACAATCCCACCCATAACCACCCCACTCATTTTTCTGTCACCACCACGTTGTTTTATTTTCAATATATTTCCCTTCATCCTCATTAAATCCGCATCCGCTCCGCACGTAAGCCAAAACTGATATCTTCTCTTTGCCATTTCTTCTGTGGCTTGTTTAATTGTGTTGGTTGGTGCTCAGAATTTCCTGACACCGAAAGTGTACAGTGAAATAAATGAGATATGAGATCGTATACAGTCATGGGCAGGACACGCTATTAAACTTGCTCTCATATTGCTGCCGCACATTTTGGATCGATATAAAGAGGAACACATTGGTGCAAATTAATTAATTGCTATTGACACCACATGGGTGATTTAAGAAAGTTTATATTTCGGGGGTGCAAATGGATTTATGAGGCTGAAATTACCTACCACCTACCATAAAAATATTGCACTGTGTAGAGTGGCAATAAATTGTAGAACATGAAATCGCCTGCCACACAGTGGAACAAGTATTTTTATTTTTCGGAAATTATTTTAGTTTTTTTGAATTATTCACAAATTTTATGCATGCGATATTTGCTTGTGAGTTGGGATCTGAGTTAAATAATTTATTTAATATGCAAGACTTTATTTACCTCCCTTTAAGATAGTTGATAAGTCTGTTCGTCTACTTCCCAAAACAACAAGTTTGGTCCAATTTTTACTTGCGATATATACATAGGTACTATATGGCAAGTTTTTTTTTCGTAAAAAAAATTGAACTCGAGATAATAATCAAACTTGACATTACGATGATAGGGAAGATGAAAAAAGTGGGTCTCGCAATTCTGTCCGTCTGTCTGTCTGTCTGTGGACTCGCCTAGAGCCTAAACCCATGGGCCGATTTTAATTAAACTTGATACAAAGTGTTTTCGGGACATTACCCTGACACATTTTTTTCTTTTTATTTTTAGGACCGAAAATAACGGTACCTGCCATATAATTTTTTTTAGCATTTTTGGAAAATATTATTTTCCTCAAAAATGGCTCTACAGATTTTTCTAAAAAAAACCAAAAAATTTTGTTAGGTACATGCTACCTTCTTGTAAAAATTTAATTTCCAAAAAATGGTTTTAAATCGTACCTCCCATAAAACCATTTTTTTTTATTTTCGTTTTTCTAGAAAAGGAATAAACTGATTTTGATCATTTTTTTTATGGAGATTCTTGTGAAAAATTTTAATAGCTTTGTATACCAAAATTTTTCAAAAACTTTTTTTTGGATTTTCAAAAAAAGTTTAAAAATTTTTTTTTGAAAACCAAATATGTCGAAAACCATTTGGTTGATTTTTATGAAACTTCGCACCAAGCGGTTTTTTAACATTATCTAAAATATTTTATACGAAACTTTTTCTTATAGTCAAAATTAACGGCACCTTCCATATAAATGTTTAAAAACCGTTACAGAAAATATAAATTTTCTTGAAAACGACTCCCACGATTTTGATTAAAATTGTTCTAAATACTAATATTAGTATGGTCTACGATCTGCCAAAAACAAAATTTACAGTTATCCATTATTAACGGTACCTCTCATAGAAGCATTTTCTTTATTTTGGACTATCTCGTTATGTGTCTAACCGATTTAAATTAAATTTTTTATGCAAAAGCTTCTCAAAAGTTTAAATCATACTGCATATCAAAATTTTCAAAAAAAATAAATTTTGGATTTTCCAAAAAAATTAAAAATTTTTTTTTTGAAAATTCGATATTTCCAAAACGGGCTGATAATTTTTTTCGAAATTTAATTTTTAAGTCAACATAAATAAATACTAAGAAAATTTTGAACCAATTTTTTCTTTTAAAAATGTTTATAAAATTTTATATATAAAAAACTAATTAAAAAAAAAACCTCTCATACGATTTAAATTTTTTTTTTCTCCAAAACTAAGGTAAGTAGAAATCAGATGGTGTAATTTTCTTTAGCTCTCAAAACAATTTAAGAAGCTTGTATTTGTAACCAAACGATCGCTGGTGATGTTTTGAGCTCGAAAATTTATTAAATTTATTAAATTTTTATTTGTTAATTTTTTTCTTGTTTACCTACCAACATATTCGTTTGGGGGTGAATTTTTCGAGTGAAAAACTTTTTAATGGCAAAAAACCTAAATTGAATTTTAGAAACAGAGAGGACTGGTCCGGATACGACACGATGTTTTGTAAGTGACTTAACTGATAGGTATATATGTATTTGTATCTTATTTTTGTCTTCAATTCTCGTTCTTTTTTACAGTCCGATAGACATTATTTTGTAAACTTCGAATAACTAGAGGCCTATTACTGCTAATAGCTTCCGCCTACACAAAAAATAAAAATGAAACAGCCATTTATTTCACTATACTGTGGGGAGAGTTTTTTCTTTTTATGTTTGTTTTCAAGTTAGTTTTTAGACTTTATTTTTTTGTTTTAACAAGGACATGATTTGTTGACTGAATGTGAAATCTTTATTTGGTTTTGTTTAAAAAGCCTGAAGGGTAAAATAATCGGAATAACTTTAGTAAAAGATATATATTTTTTTTTTTTTTTGTGAAATAGAAAGAAATTTTAAATTCTTAAATTCTTGATATTTAATGTTGGTATTTATTTATTTTTGAAAAATTAAACTGTTCCTTAGGGCAGTTTTAGTGATAGGTTAATTTTTCCGTATATTTTATGCTGTGTTTTATCGAAAAAATTGTAATTTAAAAGTTAGTAATACATACTTATAATTATGTAGGTAATTAGAACTCCTGGGTTCAAAAGTTATTTATTCGGAACACTAGGAAAAGTGAAAGACAAAATTTATATAGTTTTTTTTCCGTATTTTGCGAAAAATCAGCGAACTTTTTTTATTTACTTCTTGGCGATCAAATTATTATAACTTTATGTATATCAAATTAATATTATTATATTCACTTAGTTTAAAGTTAACTCTGTTATGTTAATTTATTATTATTTTAATCTTTAATTTATCGAATATTTTGTTTAAATATATTTTAGTATAAACAGAGCTTTCATTTTTAAAATAAAATAGTTTTGATTGGGAATTTAATTGAATAACAAATAGTTGTTTTTATTCAGAATTTCCCTTTCAGGATTCCTTTACTTGTGTTATAGATAGGTACTAGACACAAACGAAAACGAAATCATGGCCCAAGCCGATACCATCATATTAAATGTATCCATCAGGGTGCCACCTTTCCGGAAGCGAAGCCCCGATCTCTGTTTCTTACAGCTAGAGGCACGGTTGCCACTTGAAAATAAAGTTTGTGTCCAAAATTAAAAATTAAAATGTCCGAAATATTTGAACCTCTAAACACAGAAAACAATGAAGAATGAATTCATCACATTTATTTTAACATATTCTTCATATTACATAGATGACATATTATTTTTGTATGTATTAAGTCTAGTTTATACATCAAAGCGAAGTGAAATTCAAACCGAAATGAAATATGTATCAACAAATCTCGCGTCGAAAGGTGTACAAAGAAAAATAAATTTAGTTTTATATTTGGTTTAGATAAGTCCGTTAAATTATATTTATTTCGAAAGAAATTTCTTCCCCTTTTCGATTAAATAATTGCATTTAATTTTATTATATTTTTCACGCCTGGGAAAAAAGCAATTTTTTTTGTATGAAAACTTCACTTCGCTTCGATCTATAAACTAGGCTTTAATAAAATTCATTCACAAAGTAGGTACCTAATGAACTTAATTAAATTAGACTAACATAAATAAATAAATAATAAATAATGTTTTTCTCAGAGCATTTTAAAATGAGATCAAAGTAGAACTTAATAAAAACAAATATATTTTCATAAAATCAATATTTAAAAAAAATGACCAAATGGAATAAAAAATGACCATGCGATTAAGTGAAAAAATAATGACCAAATTTGGTCACAAATGACCAAAGTGGCAACCGTGGCTAGAGGCCCAATTCCACACTAGTAGCATAACTGCTGACGAAACAAAGTATTTCACCCTGGTCGGCAATTTGGAAGCTGACATCCTAACTGAAGTCAGAGATGTCATCAAAAACCCTCCTGCGAATGAGAAGTACCTACTCAACTCTAAGGATCCGCCTTATGTCAGCATTCCAAGAGTCAGGCCAAAAAAGGCTCAAAACGCTTCTAAATGGGATCAATCTTGACGGAAGAAGACTAACACAGCTGCTTAGCAAGATGAGGAAGCTTTCCTCAGCTAGCATTCCCGAAGATGTCTTCAGAACTCTTTGGATGCAGGAACTGCCAAAAAACACGCAATCAATTCTGTCATGCAATCCTAACCAAGACCTAATAACTTTGGCAGACAAAATATCTGACGTATGATTCCTTCACTTCTTTGTTTTATTACCTTAGAACCGGTTACCATACGGAAATGATCGTGACGTATTCTCAAAGGTAATTAAATGTCCTTTTAAAAAATTAAAATATTTTTTTTTTAAGGTAACTGGTTCTAAGTTGTAAAATAAGATATCGTTAAAGTACATCAGAAGGAATTTGTATGCAAAAGTCTGAAAAAGGTGGCAATTTTGAGCGATTTTTTTCAGGATTGTGAAGAGGACGTGGTTTTGGAAATTTTAAAATTTAATCTAACAATTATCACACATACATATATGTTACATGTATATGTAACATAGGTTTCAAACATTTAGAACTACCATATCAGAAATCTAAAACTATTTATGTAGGGTAAATTGTCTCTATTGATTGGCTATTGAAGAAAATAACAGACAAATTAGCTTTATTTTGATGCCTGAAGCTTATTTCCATAGCCAGTAAGGTAACTCAAAAAACATGCCAAATCATGCAAACAAAAATTTGGGATTGGACAATACAAAAATACTATGTAGGGTAAGTTAGACAAATATGTCAGTGTAGCTAATATGCCACCTTTCGATATTTGGCACTTCTAATTTTGACCCCTTTCCGCCAAATTATCGTAAGCGACATTTTCATACTGTGACATAAAGATAATTATTTAATTTTTTCCTGTGCATTAAAAGCAACCGGACCTTTTGTTATCTGTCAGTAACAGTATTGTTAATAATGTTCAATGCTAAAATTTGGCGGCGTCATCGCAACTCATCATATCTAACTCATCATGCCGCAGCTGAACATGACCCAACTCATAACAACCCAACTCATCATAGGGTACAACTCATCATAGGGTACAACTCATCATAGGACAACTCATCATGGGAATAAGTCATCATGGCAATAAGATCCATTTCAGAATGAATTTTGTTTGAACGCATATTATATTTGTTTGCTTTCGTAGCGGGAGGCTGGTTGAGGGTTGGTACTTTTTAGTTTGGTACATTGATAACCGCTCAGTATAAGGGGTCAAAAGTCATAAATATGAGTTTTTTGCATATATCTCAGGAACGGTTTGTGGTAGAGAAAAATTTTATTCTACTTATGTAGCTGAAACTAAGGGCCACAAAAATGGTCCTTTTTATTTTTTCGTAGCATTAACCGTTAAAAAGTTACATCAAATCGAAAAGTCAAAAAATCTCTGAAAAGAGGCCAAATGTTATGAAAATGTGCTGCAACTTTTTAACGGTTAATTCTACGAAAAAAATATTTAGGACCATTTTTGTGGGAAATTGCCTCAGATACAAGATTGTGAAATGAAATTTTTCTCTAGCACAAACACTTTCTGAGATATTTGCAAAAAACTCATTTTTATGACTTTTGACCCCTTATATTGAGCGGTTATCAATGTACCAAACTACAAAGTACCAACCCTCAACTAGCCAAGTCCAAGTGTCAATATAATAAATTCAGTTAAATTAAAACCTTATTTTTTTCAGATAAGTAAAGGCTCGTTTATTATACTTAATTTTCGTGATTAATTACGTGATCTGTTTCATTAGTTTTCGTTCCGGGATATGTTTACATTTTCTGAAGTTTTGGGGTAAAATTCCCCAATTTTTTCACATCAACTGGAATTTCCCCCCCTTAGGTTGCATATTACCTCCCCTGATTTAAGTTTCTTGCAGAAAAAAGAATTCCTCGAAAATATTAAAGAAAGACCGAAAGAGCATCTTGATGGACAACCAAATCGTTAATTAAAAAGTAAAAAATTACAGAAATATTTTCATTTTTATTTAAGAGCACCTAATCGAACAAACCAGAGAGTAAAAAAGTTATTTTTTTTTTTGTATTGGTTGGCCATAAATCTTTCTGTGACTATTGTCACTCATTTGGTTGTTCTAAGGTACCAACTAAGTAAGTACTACTGATGGCTTTCGATACAAAATGCTATCAACATTACACTCCAGTTTGTTCATTTAGGTGTTTATTAATTTTAAACCATATTACTAATCAGCTGAACAAGGGTGTACGACGGAATTTTTTTTATTTTCGGGTCATTAAATGTTCCTGTAAATCAAAGTAAGTTTTTGGTGTCAAGGTGTTGTTTTTAATTATGTATTAAATACATACACTGCCGGTCAATAGAATAGGTTCACCCTATAGACAAGAGAGAAGTGCTTTTTGTCCCCTAAAAAAGCTTTACAAAAAGCTTTTTGTGGATGCACCATTAGAAAGAAAGAGGCAAAAAGAATATTATCGTAACGATAATTTTTCATACGTTTTTGCAATGCTCCCAAAAAAAAGGCTTTTTTCGATGTGTCAAATTTAGATGTGGCTCAGAAATCTATAGATCAGTGCGTGTTTTTGTTTAGTAAGATAAAATTCAATTTATCAAAACACTTTTTGAGACAAAATGGGTCGTTCCAAGTGCCTTTGTTCCAAGGAAAAAAATAAAAATCGAGTTGTACACCGAACAAATTTTAAGTGCGCGTGTTATATCGAAAATAATCGGAAGATCACAGAACGTAGTGAGCAATTTCTTAAGAAACAAGAAAAACTAAGGTAAAAAAACATGAAAGAACTGAAAAAATCCACAACATCTGCAGAAAGGAGCCTTATCGCTCGGTTGGCGCCCAATTTTTGCCTCACAGCACCAAAAATAAAAACTAGCTGGAACTTCTGCAAGTCTTTCAACCGTTAGGAGAGTAATTAAAAATGCCCAGAATCTGAAACGCAAGGAACTCAAAAGGAACCCTCGTTCTAGGTGCCACATGACGTGGAAAAAAGATTGGCATCTTGTTGTTTTCTCAGACGAATCAAAATTTAGCCTCGACGGTCCAGACGGCTTTAATTATTTTTATCATGATCTACGAAAGGATGAACTGTTTTTGCAGCGCCATCATAGTCGTAAGGGCGGAGTTATGGTTTGGGGTGCTATTTCCTATTATGGAACGAATGACAACAAATTCTTATAAAAGCATTCTTGAAAGGGTTTTTCCAAACTTCAGTGAAATATTCGGACCCTTCAAGTGGACTTTTCAGCAGGATAACGCCCCAATTCACACCGATAGAGCAGTTTCAGCCTGGATAAATGAACAACACGTGGCATTTGGCATTGTTGCAATGGCATACCAATTCTCCAGACATAAATAATATTAAGAACGTGTGGGGCGGGGATGGCTGGTTCGTGAGGTCTATAGATCAAGACAATTTTTTTTTTTTTTTTTACAAAAATTGTCCTAATCTATCCCTAATAGATAAAAGAAAAATCAAACTATAAAACGAATGTATTTTATTGGAAATGAGGAGAAAATTAAAAAAAAAAGTTTTATTTTCTCCTCATTTCCACTTATGAAACAGATGAACCTTTTCTATTGGAAGCATCGGAAAAAGCCTGGGGAGAATTGCAAAAACCTATTAAAATTTTACAGTACGGTTGTTTCATTTTTCCTCAAAATGATTTTTGTACATCCTTTTTTAGGAGAAAAATGATATTCGTTGTCGTTTATAGGGCGAACCTATTCTATTGACCGGCAGTGTATGTGTACATATGTCAAAATTTTCGATTGCATCCGAACGTAATACTATGAAGGGATAATACGTTTTTCAAAGGCATTTATGTTTTTACATACATTTTAATAAATAAATAGCTTTTTTTTATAAGACTGGATCGTCAAAGTGCAAAACAAATAAGCTAACTTTTTCTTCATACAAACTAATTACCGATAGCGTAATCAATTTTGATGATTTTCTTTAACGAAGTTTCCAAATCCATTCATCAAAAATTAATCTGTTAAAAAAAAAAAACTTAAGTCTCTTACAAGGTGTCCAAAAAACTTTCTGCTTTTGACAAAAACCTAAAGTTTATACAGTGGAACTTCCATAAGTCGAACTCTCAAAATGAAAGAAAAAAATAATAACAACAAAACTTTTAGATTTATTATTTTATTTATTTATAAGGATATTCAAAGAGAGACAACAAATTTTAAACAACACAATAAGCTTAAAAAAAAGTCAGTGTTATTATTTCATGAATTGCATTGCACAAAATATTTTTAAGGCTTCATACACTTAAGCTTGCCTCGGGTAGCTAAGTAAGTAAGTAAGTCTTCATCTGGATCTAAATTAGCATCATCTTAACTGTCACTTATGGTTTCCACTTCAGAAGCTATACCGATACCGAAAGCAAAATATCTTCATCAGGCTTCATATATGACAATGAATAATTTAATTGTCCCAGTTAATGTATTCTTGAAGGCTTCACCTCATCTCTTTTTTATTGTGTATTAATGGAAAATTCTTGCATTTCGCTGAACTCAGGTTTGGACACGCCAAATTATGCATGAATTTGATCATAAGATCAAAATATACCTCCTCAAACGACTTCCAAAATATTATATCACAGTAAACTACGGAATATTAAAAAAAAAAAACTTGAAACAAAAGTGTGTTCCCCGAGTCAGAAGAAACATCGCGTTGATTTAAAAACGAATTTACCAAACAAACTTCCAAAATAATCACAGTAGACTACAGTTAATTTGAAAAAATTTAAATAAAAGGGATTTTTCCCAAAAAAGGAACAAAAATTCGAGTTAGAGAGACTTTTTGACACCAAACGCAGTCGAAAAAATTCGAATTACGGCGGGCAAAATTCATGAAAATGAAGTTGCAAATGCAAAGTTCTCAATAAAACTTTGAGTTATAGAGAATTTCGATTTATGGAAGTTCCACTGTAGTTACAAAAAAAAAAAAAAAAAAATATATGTATATATAAAACACACACATAACAATAATCTCAAACGTCAATTTAATATTAAAAATTGAAAAGAAAAAAAAAAACTTGAAGAACTAACACCGAAGTTCAATTAAGTAAGCTCTAAATTCTTAATATAAAATCTTCATTGATTTCTGATTAAAAAGAAATTACGAACCACGTCGGTCGTCGTGTCGTTGCAGATTGTCCTGCTTATACCAGCTTTGCCCATTTATACTTCACACCATTATCATTCATTTCCATTCGTCTTCCGGTTCGTTTTGCTCAATTATGGCGTACTCTGCCAGTATTGGTATATAAAGTAAGAAAATAGTAAGAACTATACAAAAAAAAAACTGTTAAAACTGTAAGAGATGAATGAAAAAAAAAAGGAATTAAAAAATAAAATTCTCGTTCGAACAATTTCTTCGATTGTGCGTTTACTTTAAGCAATATACCTAATTACACTGAAAGAAAGTATACAAAAGAATTATCTAAGCAATTGCAACTTAGATTGCGTTCTAGCGAGCCAATTTAAATAGATATTATTTGAAGATTTTATTTAAACTTGGTACATATCTAGCGTTTCTTGGACATTCCCTCGACACATTTTATTCATTTGTTTAGGACCACAAATAACGGTACCTGCTATATATTTTTTTAGCATTTTTGAAAAATCTTATTTTTATCAAAAATGGCTCCACAGATTTTTCTAAAAAAAAATTAAATAAATTTAATTGGGTAGGGGCTGCCTTTTGATGAAAATAAAATTTACGAAAAACGGTTGTAAAAGGTTAATACTACTATTTACCAAAAACAAAATTCATAGTTATCCGTTATTAACAGTACATCTCATAGAAACATTTTAGAAACATTTTATTTATTTTAGACTAACTCTATCTGTGCAACCGATTTAAATTAATTTATTGTGAAAAAGCTTCTTAAGATTTGAAATCATACTGCATATCAAAATTTAAAAAAAAAACAAATTTTGGATTAAAAAAAAAAATTTCCAATTTTTCGAAATTTAATTTTTAATTCAACATTAATATATACTGAAAAATAGTGCACCAATTTTCTTCTTAAAAATGTTTACAAAATTTAAAAAAAAACCGCTCCTACGGTTTTGAATTTTTTTTTTCTCAAAAACTCAGATATGTTAAAGAAATCAGATGGTGTACTTTTATTTAGCTCTAAAAACAATTTAAGAAGAGTTTTGTACTAAATTAATTTCGAATTATTTATATTGATTTTTAATAATTTTTCTATTTATTATTTATGTGGATAAATTTGTACATTATATATAATTATTATTTTTAATTATAAACACTCAATCTTTAAAATTTGAAGAAACTTTTACTTTTACACTCAATTTTTAAAATTTGAAGAAACTTTTGCTACAAGAGCAAATTCGTGCGATCCAGTGCATGCATTTTATTCTTTTAAAGTTTAAAAGATTCTTACTGAAATAAAAATTACGAAGTTACATTGAAATTTTGTTGAGGGTCTTTGAACACTCTGCGTTACCAAATTATTGTATACAAAAATTGTTGTTTTTTTAAACACAAATATTTAGTACTTATTTTATTTATCCGATTTACATACATTAGGATCTTATTGTTGGATTCGTATTGAACTATTTAAATACACTATGGAGCTAAAAGTTGGAAAATTTGTCCGGAAAAGTTGGTAAATCGTAAACAACCACAATTTCTAAATTAGGTTTTTGTTTGTACGTGCATAATTCGGCGGAGCATCATTCGGTTTGCATAGCAACGGACATTTTTTTATTTAATTAAACTTAAGTGGAACAAATTTCACCAGGTCAACAATTTTACATTAAAAAAAAAAATAACTTACACATTTTATTCTATTGATGTACAATTTCGGGTAGTCGTAGTACTTCATATACATAATGTAGCTTCAGTAGTATTTTTGGTACTAACAAAAATTTATAATAAATAAAAATTGTGCGACGAATTTGACGAAGAGATCATGCTTAATTTGAATGATGGCACTGATTCTTAACACCAACTTAATTAACTTTACACCACTCCACAATGACCAAAAGACAAAAAAAATATTTTTGCCAAAGGAAGAAAAATTTGAGTAGGAAAAAAATTGTAAATCGATTTTATTGTTTTTTAAACAACAAACTCTGATTTAACTCACATAAAAAGTTATTTTAATTTAAGAGGGGTTTCCTATTCAAAACAAACTGTAAAGGTGTGATTTTAAAACTTACTAATAATGCTGATAAAAAAAAGTACGTATACGCCACAGTGACTACCGTGCTCAAATGCACTGAAACTATAAATAGTTTCCGTTTCTATAAATAGATATAGGACAACAGGGATACCAGCAATCGATGGAGAAAATTCGAATGAGTATAACTGCATCATTAACAGAATTTCCGAAAAAGTGGTCTATGGGGCACAAGCACTTAGACTTTATGCACATTTTTGTTATTCATTGTTTTTTAGACGTGTGTTAACAAATTTAATTTTTTCGCCTTATTCAATAAATAAATAAATAAATACATAAACAAATAAATAAATAAATAACACGGCTGTGGGATCTTAGTACCCCCTATATGGGATACATATTCTCAAAAAGGTATGTATTCTAAAGGTCAGTAATTGGTCATAAAAGATCAGGTTGTTTCAGAAATTGCTTAGGCTTAAAATATTTTTAATCCAGGACCATTTAAAGGGCCACTGGATAGTGATAAAAGGTCAGGTAATTTCATTAATTGGTCAGGCGTAAGTTTTTTTTAAATTAATTTTTAAAGTTTTTTTTTCAAGGCCAGAGTACAAGACTTTAAGCACCTCATTAGTTGAATTTAAGAAAAACAAATATGCAAATTAAAAGGTCAGAAAAGGTCAGAAAAGGTCAGGTAGTTTCAGTAATTGGTCAGGCATAATTTTTTTTTAAATCATGTTTTAAAGTTTTTTCAAGGTCATTTAAAGGTCATATAGATTTTTTGCACCTTATTAATGGGATATTCGAGAAATGTATATACCATCTGAATATTACTTTATCCTTTTAAAAGGTCAGTCAGTTTCAAAATTTGGTCAGCTGTAGATTTATAAAAATTTAAAAAAACAATCTATGCCGGACCAATTTCTGAAACTAGCTGAACTTTTCTGAGGATTCAGTAAATTTTTAGATGGCATAATTATTTTTTTTTTTAATTCCACAAATGAGGTGCTAAAAATCCCTACGACCTTAAAACAAATAAATTTTAAAAATTCATAAAAAAATTCCCTATGGCTTTCCAATTTCTGAAACCATCTGACCTTTAATGGGGACTAAGTAACCTTTCAGATGGTATTCCATAAATGAGGTGCTAAAAATTCAAATGACCTTGAATAAAACTTTTTAAAATTCATTAACAAAATCTAAGGCTCACCGCAGTTTCTGAAACTAGCTGAGCTTTTATGAGTAGGTACTGAGCTACTCTTCAGATTACATATATTTTTTTTCTAATATCCCATAAATGAGGTGCCAAAAATCGCTGATGACCTTGAAAAACTTTGACCTTGGATTAAAAATTTTCTAAGTCTGACCAATTTCTGAAAATAGCTACAAAAGTATACTTTTCCGAAGTTTTTTGCTGAACTCCAATGGCTAAGTCAGAAATATTCCGCGAGAGTAAATTACTATAAAACATCATTTATTTAATTCTGTTCTTTGAAATCTGTTCGTTTATGAACGATGTGTATTTATAAGAAGTGTCCGTATACGATAGAGCACATTCTGTTAACCTTCCCATGCAACATCAAAATCGTTTAAGATAATCAATTTACAAGTGCCTGTGTGATTAATTGTTTCACAGTAGTTTTCTTTAAGTGTATAAAAGAAAGTCTAAATTTAGTGTGCCACCCAGTCACCCAGTTAGTCACCCTAGTTGCCTGTACGACCAACCCTATAGCAAAGTTCGCAAAAGAACTTGTTCCTTTTTTGACTTTTCTCAATGGGGGTTTTGAGTTTAGGGCTTGAGGGCATGTGGCCTCTGGGGGTAGGTTATGTAAAAAGTGGCTCATCGAAAACTAAAATCGATGTCTTTCGCTCGCGTGCGAGATTAGCTGGTAGTGGTGATGGTAAGTTGAGGATATTATAGTTGCTGGAAGTTGAATGTGATGGTAGTGGCTTTAGTATTGCTAGTCACACCCCGGAAATTTTGCAAAAATTACAGAAAAATTATCCAATGTGGCTTTGCTGACGTCTTCGACATGGTTGGTTGGTCGATCGGGCAAATGAAAAAAAAACAAAAAAAAATTACTTACGCTAGGTATAATAGTTTGCAAAAGCACCAAATCATGAAAACCACACCTAAACGGAGAGGGTGATAGATATCCATTGATCCTGATTTATTTCCGTATATGGCATTGGCATTCTAGCCGTAAACTTCAAGAATCCCTAAGTGCCTCGAGAAACTTTTAGGATTTTAACAAGCTAACTGTAATTTGAAAAGTCCCCTACTCTATGGGGCTGGAGAGGTTCATCAAATATAGCGGGTGGTAAAATATTTATTCAACATGAACGAAGAATATGGGAGGGATAAAATCAATATCAATGGCTCGACATCGAGCAACGGAACAAGGGTTGTATTCTTATTTTTGTTTGTTTGCCTTTCCGGGCTTGAGAAGGATGTATTAAGGTCCTATGTGATGAAGAAAATGTCAGACGGCTGATGAGATGGGTTGTGGTGGCGGATATGGGCTATACGGAGCGGAGATGGTGGTGTGGTGATGGCATGTTTTTCTCATAAACATTCTACAGGTTGAAAACAAAACATCTCCCTGGGTTTTGTTTGCATGTCATTGTCATCAAATGAGCAATCGAATGTTCAATTTAATTTTGTTTCCTTGTGAAAAATCCTTTTAAAAATAAATTCGTCTCTGAAGGAAGGGAGAAAATAAAAATTTGTTTTTCAATTTTATTCGTTTTGCTTACTTTTATAGCTTTTTGAGGATGGAAAATGTCGGAAATGACAGTAATTATTGTTTTAATTTTAGGAGCTGCTGTCTACAAAATAAGACCTTTTTATCCCATCACTTTTGACATTTAAATTTGAGATAAAGATAAAGTTAGTGCCTATAATTGACTTTACTTTACATTCGAGTTATCAATGGTTTATTTGGTTTTCATTTGAATTTAATTGAAGGTATAATATAATGACACAATTATAAAATGTGATGATAAAATGTTGGCATTAGAATTTATTGTTCAAGTTTTTCTTTTACGATATTTAGAATGTAATTTACCTTGAGATGGGTATTTTACTTTTTATAGGTGTATATGTATAAGGCGTCCAGTTTTAAATTGTGGTGATGACTTTGGTTTGGGGGTTAATTTAATGGAGTCATATCAACAATAAGAACTTGATTGTCTGTTGTATTGGTTTTAGATATAAATACTTTATGAGTCCATTACAATAAATTGTAAGTGGAATGACGTATATAGCAACTAAGACAATATAAATTGCACTCAAAGAATAATCTGTCTGAAAAGAGTAAAATGCAATCACTCAGAAAAAAAAGTTGTAATGCCAACAATTTTATACTTTGGCTCAACAATTTTCGTTGGTTAAAATGAACCCAAATATCTAAATTCTTGAATCAAGAATGCATTGTTGACAACGCTGTGAGAATAAAAATTTTTAAATTAAAAATAAAATTGTTAAACCCTTAACAACTAAAGTTCTTGCCTGAAAAACTAGTTTTTAAAATAAATTAAAAATTAAGTTTTTGTCCCAACAATTAAAAATTGTCAGCTTTTATTGTTGAGAGCTTTTATTGTTACCTCAAATATTTAATTGTTGAAAAAATTTAAAATTATTTTGTTGCGCCAACAATAACAATTCTTAAAAGTTTGTTGCGATAAAAATGTATTTTCAATAAAATGTAAACATATACATACATACGTATCTACAAAAAAATCAAGAATGAATTCACTCTTTCATGAAATCTTGACTTTTTTGTAAGTATATTTTTACATTTCTTTGAAAACACATTTATTGCAAAAACTTTTCTTAACAAACATTTGTTTCTGGAAGCAACTGGCTGATTAGTTCAGGCTTCAGGGGAGCGGTCTTCTTTGTTTCCAATTGCTAAGAGGAGGGTTTCGTCACTTGGGCAGCATGAAAAGTGTTCACTAAAAAAGAAGTTTTTAAAGGTAAAATTAATTTTACTTGGTCACTATACTCCTTTACCTAACTCAATGGATTAAAACTGAAAAGAGAACACTTGTAAAACTTATACATACGTAGGTACTTCTAATTTGCACTCTCCAGTAAAACTACTTGAATTGGCGTCGCGTCGGCGGCCACAAAATGAATGGTGCATTTTTTTTCATTAAATTGACAGTTCCTACAGTCCAACAACAAGTTTTTGTTGTGCCAAGAACAAATTGTTGATATTTTGACAATTTTTGTTTCAATGTCAAGAATTAGTTCTTGAACATAAGTAATAAATTGAAATACTTAAAGCAACAATTTTCATTGTTGTGCCAAGAAAAATAATTCTTGAAAATAATTTTTACCGCAAGAACTGATTCTTCGACTAACAATTCCATTGTTGATAGGAAATAATACAAATAAAAATTGTTTCCACAACAAATTTATACTTGGGAGAACAATTTTGCATTTTTAATTGCTTTTAACAAACAGAAAATTGTTGTGCCAAGAACCTTGGTTCTTGAACATTCAAAAAATAATTCTTGTAGTAACAACTAGTTCTTAGGGCAACAAATTTAAGCTTACAACTTTTTAAAAAATCCTAATTTCTTGTTTTAACAACTTTTCAACAACTGAGTGTAACTACACTTATAAGACTCAACTCCATAAAATGATTAAGTGTAATAATTCTAAAGAATTTCATTGTAAGTAACGTATTTACTTAATCTTTTAGTTTTGTTAGTAAATTTTAATTTTAAAAGAGTATCTTTTCTTTGACCGTATACGTACGCAACATCCGCTTTAGTTTTAAGCGTGTCGATTTCCTTCATATCTATTAGAACTAGGAACTTTATTCATCGTCCATACGCAGTAAATTATTTCTACCTCGATTATTCTACGCTCCAAATATGTAAATATAACACAAGACCCTTTGTCTTTGGAACTTTAAATTAAGCGTCCATAACTGAGGGCTAAGTTTGGCGTACATCTTTAAAGACTGATTACATATTAAATTTATTTTTAATTTAATCATAAAATATTATATTATTCTATGAATTCATTAAATATTATAAAAGAAGTCATTTTTTTTTGTAAATAAGAAGGTTGCTATTAATATTCATACAACTATGTTATAGATTAAGAATTTCTACAAATATTCTGTGTATTTAAAAATGAATCCCTTTTTATGTTCGTACGCGCATTACTTGGTTAAACTCCATCCAAATTGAATGCTAATAAAAAGTACGTATACGCCACAGTGAATCTGCTAAAGCTTATTTTGTAGAGGATTTTTTCACCTCACTCTCTTCTTATAATATAACCACATGTAATACGTTACAAGGTCCCAAAAAATGTAAATATAAACAAGTTTGGCTAGATTTTTGTATATGTCATAACATTTTGTTATTTCCTTCTTCACCTGATGGTAAATCTTCTAGAAGTAGGTAGACATTTTTTATTATTAACTATTTCAGGTCTAATTGAATATTCATAGCTACAAGAAAATGTCTGTCGGGTCAGCTAATTATTGTTGTACATTAAAAAAAATTTTCAATGTTATGAATTTTTTTGGTTTTTTAATAAAAAAAATTTGATACAGGTGCATCGATTTGTTGTTTTTTTTTCTACTACACCCTTTTTCGAAATCTACTTCGATTTGTTTTTAGCTCAAAATATTACGGTCCATGCCATACAACCCTTTTGAAAAAAGTTATTTATCTCAGAAAAAAAAAAAATACCAAAAACTGTTATTAAGGGTACCTGCCATAGAATCGATTTTTGATTTTGGATTTTCTCGTTAACCGCTCAATCGATTTTGATCAAATTTTTTCACTTAGGAGGTCCTATTAAGTAAAAATAATACTGCATACATATATTTTCAAAAAATATTTTTTGGATTTAAAAAAAAAAGTTGATGTTTTTTTTTTTGAAAAATCATTTTTTTGAAAAAAGGGTTAATGAATTTTTTTTGAAATTATGGTTTTAGATGTATATTATTAAATTCTTAAAAATAGCATACCAATTTTTTTTCTAAAAAATGTATGCTAAAGTAATCTATCTTTTTATCTTGCTTTAGACAACGTAGTCTTTTGTCTAAACCTAGAGAAATGCAATATTTTTTTTATTATGAAAGCATATTTCCGACTGTTTCAAAATACTTAGACATAGTTTAAACAGCCAAAAATCTAATTAATAAGACCAGTTTTTTTTTTTTGGTCCTATACCTAAGAGCTTTAAAAAAAGCTTTAATTGTGAAAGCTCTTGCAAATAAGCAATAGGAAAAGGAGTCTTTTATGTGTGTTAGCTTACCAATGGTCACACTAACACTATATTGTGTGAATACTTTTGATAAACACAAACAGCAAGAGATCATGATCGGTTATTCATTGTACCTACGGCTGTGGGCGAGATAGGTCGTGAGGGATGTACGTCGCTTGGAAAAGAATTGACAAAAACAATTCCGTGGGAAGTCTGTGGCTTTTGTGTATATTTAAGTGGCATTTCGTTTCGTGGAGTGTCTTGGAATATCAGTAGGTCCCACTGATTTGAAAAAAGCTTTCCCATAAGGCCTGTACTGACAAGAATAAATGGACGAACTATAGTATGAAATAATGTATAAGCCAGCGTTGCCACCCGAAATAAAATTAACGTGCCATATTTTATGAAAAAACTGGCCAATTTTCGTGCTATGTTAAAAAAAACTGTGTAATCAATTTTTTAACGGGGTATAATACAACAGCAAAAAAATAATCAAAGGAATTCATTTGCTCTCTTCGTGCATTGTCAAAAAATATGTTTCCACTTTTTACGGAATTTGGACCAATTTTCATAAAATTTTGTTGAAATTTGCTTAATTTTAAGTAAAATAATGGAAATAAAAAAACGTGCTATATTGAACTTTTTCGATCGTGCCACTTCGCAGCAACGCTGGTATAAGCTTGGCAGACTTCTTCCGGCGCTATGGTCCAACATATGGTCTGGTCATAACGCCAAGGGATACTATACTTTCCGAATTTTATAGAAATAAAAAAGTTAGTTTTGGCTTCACAGATTTGTTTCAATTTTTTGTTTTGCTGGGTGTGCTATAGTTATTTCATATCTTATTGAAAAGAGTGTTTATGGGACCTGAGTCTGAGGTCTTAGAACCTCCAAATTTTAAACATCTAAATGATTAAAAAAATGGTCAGCTTGTTGTATTAACTTTGTCAGCCGTAGAAATCTTGTTATGAATGTTTGAAGGTCATTTGAAACTGGTAGCATCACCTATACAAATACAAAATTGCCTTATTTCACTACATCCATGTTATTTACTCATGTTTTAATTTGATTTAATAATGATTGAATTATGATACAGAATGAAATCAATAAATCTAATTTTGAATGAGGCATCGGTTAACTCAAGTTAAAAAAAAATAATCCTGCATTTATATTCTTTTCAGTTTTTTTTTTTTTTTGTTATTGTTTATATCTGAAATCCTCGTCAAATAAACGTCAAATAAAAATCAATATTGATAATTGTTTTTATTGTTGTTTTTCTAATGGCAGCAGCCAATAAAAAAATAACAAACAGTGAAGAATGAAATCAATTTAAGGATAAATCAATTACCTATACTTCTTATCAAACAATAACAGTTAAATTCATCTAACAAAAGCTAAAGATTCAAGCTTTTTCGTCCTTCGAAGCTAAGGGTAGGTAGGCAATTGAAATGGGAAAATTAATAAATAAAAAAAAAAAAAAATAAGAAATACTGAAACCTGATAAAATTGAAGAGGCTGATGAACACATAACTCAACGACCTACGCTATATTGATTAAATATAACAATAAACAATTTCTAAGTACAAATACATTTATCTAATCTAAACATTAAATTATCATAGTATTATTGCCTAATTCAATTGCCGGCAAAACTTTTATCCACAGATTGACACTTCGGAAGGAAGGAAATTACTTACGTCGTCGCGTTGCGTCACTAGTCTTTCGGTATAGGATTTCTTTTTGTCTTCATCTTCTTCATCCGAATTTAGATTAACGTCATCAGCATGATTGATGGTTTAGATTAATATTAAAGGAACCGAAACCTGACAGTGATTAAGGAGAAAAAATATCTGCACACTTGGATTACCATCAGATTTACATAAGAAAATACATTTCATCACTGAGATGATAACGTGACTTATTTAGATTAATCTTAAGTAAATTTTATTTATATAACAAAAAAATAATTGTACTTAAGGATATTCTCAACAAAAAAAGTCATTGTCTTCAATTGCAAAAATATACTATAAACTCAGAATTAATAATGTCATCAGAACAAAGAAAATCTTATTGTTTTTCTTTTCAGAGAAAAAAAAAAAAAAAAAAAAAAAAAACACTTTAATATGTTGTAGTCATATCCATTCTATTGGGGATCCTTAAGCCCGTGTCCTTACATGTCATCGTAATCAATTGTTTGAAGTAGGAGAGCTCATTGTTATTCGTTATCCTATACTTATTTTAAATCGGGCTATCAAAAACGGTCTGGTTCGTGTGTAAGGGGAATTATCTCTGTCATTACCAGACCAAAAATGACAAGATGGTTTTTTAGGACTTTATATCGTTGAAGAATTCGTTGGGCCATAATGTACGTTTTTTTGAACTTCAGCAGTTCATAATGAGGGATCTGGTGATTTTGTTTTATATAGAGTGATTACAGTGTTCATAAAGTTCTACTGACATGAGGCTATATTAAAACATAGAAGAATGCAGAGAGAGCGTTCTAGGCAATAAATATTTCAAAAAATTGGATGCCATATAAGCATATAGCGATATAGAATATAATAATCTAAAAGTTCAAGTAAAACAGCAAAAAATAAAATTAATTCAATTTTATGATAATATCAGCTTTTTAAAACGTAGGCACTGGGATACTGCATTACGTTTATTTCTTTGTTTTTTGAATTATTAAAAAAAAAAAATTAAATTTGGTGGCACAAAAGCTCATGAAGAACTAGGGCCTAGTGACTTTGAACTCTGAACCATTACTGTGAGCGTGTTTGCAGGAAATGGAGGGGACCTATACAGTTTATTGCCGAGTCCGAACGGCTAAGTAGAGGGCCACTTTTCTATGACAGGAGATACTCTTGGAGGATTTGTCACTTCCTTGCAAGAGGCAGTAGCCATGAAAAACATTTTTAGTGTTTAGATGGCATAGGCTGGGAATCGAACCCAGACCTCATAGTCTAAGAGCCCACAGCTAATTTTGGGGTGTGAAAGTGAACCAAAAAAAAGTATATGAGTCGAATGCAGTGGTCAAGCTGATGACAGAAATGAAAGTCTTGCAGTCCCTGGTCGCGGCGTTAGTGAGCAATAGTACGGTGAAAGCCCAAAAAACTCAACTCTGGGGATAATTTATAAACTAAAATTCGTTTTCACCAATCTCTAGATAATGCTCCCCTGATCACGGAACAGTGGGTCCAAGACCATTTGGAAGCCCTGCCACGCCATTTGAATACCCAAAGGGGTTAAACCGGGCGATTCGCATAACATGCGAAAAAAAGCTAAGTTTTACACCTGTATAAGTTCAATTATGACATTAAAGGAATTGTGTCAGAAGGAAGGTCTATTTCCCTCCCTTTTTCAGGTGGGAGGGGCAATTTTGTTCAAAAAATGACTTTTTATGAAAAAAAATTATAAAAAAATAACTGCAACACGTAGAATATCAGGCTATAACTTAAAAGAAAGCCAGAGATTTATTGTTTAACATTATTTTTGAGTCAAGTTGTTTTAGTGAACAGTTTTTTAAAAATTAATTTTCAAACTCTAAAATGAAAAAAGAAAATGTTCAAACAGAATCTTTTTTTCCAAAGTTTACGTTGTCAAATAAAATGTTTGTTTTTTATATTCAATTCTCTGATACATTTTTAGTCAAATTCTAAAGGCAGTATTACATTGTCATATATATATGGCAATTTGATTTTTTTTTTGAAAATTTTGATATGCTGTATGATTTCAATTTTTAGAAGCTTTTTTTTTTTATAAAAAAATCAATTTAAATCGGTTATATATAAGGAGATAGTCCAAAATAAAAAAATTATTCTTTGAGAGGTAGGTACTCTTAATAATGGCTAACTATAAATTTTGTTTTTGATAAATCATAGTATTCAGAAAAATTTTAATCAAATTCGTAGTAGTCGTTTTCGAGAAAATTTAGATTTTCTGTGACTGTTTTTTAACATTTATATGGAACATACCATCCCTTTGGACTATAAGACAAATTTTAGACAATATTTTAGACAATATTAAAAAATCGCTCGGTCTAAGATTTGTAAAAATCAAAAAAATAAAACATTTTTTAAAAATCCAAGAAAAAAAAATATTTTTTCTTTTAAATTTTAATATGCAATACTATTTTAATTTTTCAGAAGATTCTGCATAAAAAAATGATCAAAATCAGCTTATTACTTTTCAAGAAAAACGATTTTAAATAAAAATGGTTCTACGGGAGGTACCATTTTAAACCATTTTTTGGAAATTTTATTTTCACCAAAAGGTAGCCCATACTTAATAAAATTTATGAAATTTTTGTTAGAAAAATCTGTGAGTCCATTTTTGATATAAATAGGATTTTCTAAGTTTGATCAAAATCTCGAGCTCAATTTCTTTTTACGAATTCAAAACTTGCCAAATAGTACCTATATATCGCAAGTAAAGAAAATAAAACATCAATAAAACAAAGAAAGAAAAAGTTCAACATCGTAAAAATATTTTAAAATTAAGATTATGTTTGTAATTCAACAAAAAAAGTTTTAGGAAATCGATCTTTTCTGTTACTGCGCCATTTAGGCCGATTTTAAAGTTGAACAACAACTTGAGGATTTTTATTCTCAAATTTTGAATTTGTTTTTCACACAAAGTTGAAGTTTGATTAACTTTAGATTTTCTCAACTCCCGGAAAAGTAGAAGTTGGCCGAGCAAACTTGAGAGTTTGCATAGAAATGTTGTTTTTTCATTTAATTTTTGTTTCAAAAGCTTGTTCGC